>JAJJWX010004931.1:0-1393025 GCA_023529315.1 Papaver bracteatum | reverse complement strand
TTCAAGTGTTAAGTGACTTATACATATATGTGTTATCACAACAATGTTTATATCCCAATGGTTATATTGTTCTAAACTCTCATTTCAATCATTGAAACATTCTCGTAGGACGTATATAGCTGTTATTCACAACTATTTTTCGCCGAAGCGATTTCCAAAGTGATTGAAACATAACATGACTTTCGTCACTAGGCAAAGATGAACGCGTTAACAACTGAAAGCTTTACCAACATATTTCAGAAATAGATACGAGATATACTCGTCATCAAATGTCACATGTATATACTTTAGTCTATATAGTAAAACGACTTTTGTCTCAAGATAAGAGATAGATAGATAGACTTTTGAGTGATAGATAAGTTCAAGTCTCACATACCTTTTAGTCGATGAAGATCCACCTGTTCCTTGAGTAGTCCTTCGCCTTTGATGATGATTTCCATGGAGTTCTTGAGCTCAACTACACTTTCATCCTAGTCCAGACCTTAGCTATAGTAGACTAGAAATCAAGACTTATAGTTTTGATCACTAAGATCGACTAAACATGCTTGAGATAGCAACGCACGAGTTCGAATTTAGCAATGTGCTCTAACAATAACAACTAACATGGGGAGTAGTTAATAAATTGGTGTTTAATGATATAACTTTCATGGGAAAAGTGATTATGGGAACGAGGGAAAATTTATTCTTATAATCTTTCCCCATTATGAAAGCTATGTTAATTTGCGATCTTAGTTTGTCATATCTAAGTTGAAGGCACGTATTTTATGTTAGTTAATCCTACTTCCATTAACAAAAGCTTATTTAATCGTATATTCTTACTATAAAGACAAATTGTTATATTTCCATTATTTTGTTTGGATTCTTATGTTTCAATTGTTTTCAAGTAAGAAACCTAAGTCAATTCTGGATTTTTGTTTTTGCTCAACTAGTGATTGTCTATGTACAAAGTCGCACAACACGAAAATCGATATTCACACCAGGTGATCGTCTATGGATACGATACGAGACAATATAACAATCAAAGCGTGATTACATGATAATAGGTTCGATTATCCAAATCCTATAGATCACTATCAAGCAGTTTGTTAACATTTGTGTATTTTACTTAATTATAAATAAAACAATTATAATCACAAATACAAAAGTAAAGACAAAGCAAGATTTTATTAACGAGAAACTCAAATGCACAAAAAACCCTGAAGACCTAGTCTGCACTGAATACTCTCATAATTAAGTTGCTATACAAAATTAAACCAACTTCGTATAGTTGAGACCAAGAAACTAAACCTAGTTCACTTAGCTTTCCAAAGATTCGCTCCGACTTTCATGAGTGCATGCATCGGAATTCCTTTCTGATCGCATTCAAACAAAGAGGAAACAACAAAACGCTTGGTAAAATTCCATTGATCTTTATTAAAAGATATCTCGTCATATGCAATACTTCTCTCGCTTATCTAATAAACTCCTTTTCTCGTTAGACTTAATCTATCCAATAACTACCTAAGCAAATAAGTTTAGATTTGCTATCAATTAATATAGATTCTAACAAGAAATCAGAAGGTGATGCCGATCTCACCAACTAATCATAAGATAATCCATTCTAGTTGGATCCCATCCCATCAAGGTTTGTGCTACACAAGATATGAAACCAATAAGAAATCTTCTTGTCTTCAAATCTTCTTTTAATCTTTCAACCTGCACAAACAATTTCATGAACTTTGTGATCAATCACGTAACTAGTCTATTAACAATGGATTATCACAAGATGTCTTTAGATCTACAAAATGTTTAAAGATCTCGTCGAGTACTCGATCTAGTTTGAGTGAATCTTATATCGAGAGAAGATTCTCAAGATAAACAAACTAGTGCATCAAAGTTTAATAATCTAGTCATCATAAATTAAAACTAATAAAATGCATTATCTAGTTTCCCACTAACAGAATCGTAGAGATTCTTGATCCCACGTATCTTTAAACGAGTGCGTAAGAGATTTCTAATTAGGGTACTTCCTCTCTCCGAATTGACGGCTCTACCAAAAAACAACAGAGAGTTTACCTATTTGTGATAGTTTATTATAAATTTATTTAGGGATTAAGGATGTTTGGACACCAGGAATTTGCAAGCCGGTATTCTTAAGATATGCAATAAATCATTCGATTTTCATAATTTCAGAATGCTTTGGTTCAATATTTTCTGAATATCCAATAGAATCTAAATTAGTAAATACACATTACTAATTTTTATTTTCTAGAGATATGCATTTAATTACAGTAATTAAAGCATATAAAACTAACAACCTAATTAAAATATTCTTAATTTATTTGGAACGAGATCTCCTTGAGTATTAAGGAATATCTTTGAGACAATAAAAGATAAGAGTTCTTGAACGTGTTCAAGAGTAATATTAGGCATCGTTTTCTTTGTTAAATCCTCTTTCATATTTACAATCTTTTGGAATCGATTATACTACACTTCCAAACAAGTTTAAATTGGTTCATTTGTATTCCAGACAACTATGTGATTGATCAAATATCAAATCACATTCACGGGTTCAATGGTTCTACCAATCATCGACTGCTATACCTTAATATGGAACACTTGTGATCGGTCACACAAGTTACGGGGACCGATTACACGCTTACAGGATCGGTTACATCAATTACTGTGATCGCCACCATATACACATGGTATTTCTTGTGATCGGTCACATCAGCTACAGCACGGTTACACTAATTTTCAGGATGCTATACTAATTACTAGGATGGTTACACCATTACATGTCGATTACACAACTCTTTTGTGATCGATCACACCTATTAATAGATCAGTCATACCAATTACAAATATCGATCATACCATCTCGTGTGATTACTTTTAGATTGGTTACACTAATTAATCAAACTAGTCATACCAAATCATAATAGGCATCGTGATTAGTTATACCAAGATACATAACAAGTTATGACGTTCTACCATCCACACATATTGGTAATCCAAAGATTCGCAATGAATAACAATACCAATAAGCCTAGCGATTTCCTTCGATTCATAAAACAAGTTCATGAATGTACTTCCCTTTAAACAAATGTAAAACATTGTTTCCTAGGATAACCACCTTTACCCATACACACATAATCATCACAGCATTCATAAGATTATGTCGATGTCATATCTATTTAAGTTCAAAAGATAAAGCGTTATGCTTCGTAAGTCCTAGCATTCTTAACCATATGATCATATGATCATGTCTCACTACCAGAGTAAAATATTCATATACGACCCACTTTGATTATGTTTTCGAGTATAACCACGACTTGAAATATATCAAGTTAGGAATGAAGCAAGATCAAGTCAATATTACTAACCTCAATAGGAAGGATGATGTCATCGTCAGTATCTCGTAGCTTACTTCTTCGTGTTCTTCGTGTCTTCGGAGGTAATACTTGTATGTCTCAATATATGCTAGACTTTCTAGTCCAGCCTTAATACAAAGATGTCTCTGAGTACACTTAATCAAGTCGACTCTTAGATGAGTTTTCGATTCACTACAAATATGACAACCAAACTTGGACATATACCAACGCCAGTAGGTTCAACCGCCATGCTCTAACAATTGTATCACGTATTAAAAGACTATATCTTGTGAACTTCTAGATATGACATCGACATAATCTTGTATATATTAGTTATGATTACGTGAATGGGTTATGTCGAATATTTCATGATAGGAAACAATGTTTCACATTCGTTAAAGGAAATATATTCATGAACTTGTTTTATGAATCGAGTGAAATCACTAGATTAGCAAAAATGGCTATTTATTGCAAATACTTTAATTACCAATATGTGAGAGATGGTAGGACCGATCATAACTATGTTATGTATCTTGGTATAACTAATTACAATGCATGAATTACAATTTGGTATGATTGGATTTTATTAATTGGTAACCTATTCTCAGAATCATGACCGATGACAAGTATTTCCATGAGTTATAAGCCGATCCTAGTGATTAGTGAACCAATTGAACCCATGTATGTGACTGGATATTTGATCAATCATATAGTTATCCAGGAATACATGTGAACCAATTATAAACTTGTTTGGAAGTGAGGATAACCGTTCCAAGAATATAAATCCATGTAAATATGAATAAGAATTTACAGGAAGATGTCAACATAATTTGAACACAGACAATAACTCTATCATTTATTGTTCAGAGATATTCAGTACTCAAGTTTGATCATGTTACGAAATATTAAGAATCTTTTAATTAAGGTTTTTGGCCTTATATGCTTTAATTACGAGCAATTAAATGCATATCTCTAGAGGATAAAATTAGTAAATGTGCATTTACTAATTTGATATTTTCTATTGAGAGATTTCTAATTTTTAGACAAGCATTTACTGAATTAGGAAACTGAATTTTTCTATTCATCGCATATCTTGAGAATATTTTCTATTTTAAATTCCTTGTAGTCCAAACATCCTTGTCTATAAATACATATTGCATTTCTACCAAACTATCCTAAGAGCCTGCAAACTTCATTTCTTGTTATTTCTCACTTGAGCTGCTATTCTGAGAGGAAAGTATCCTAATTAGGTAAAATCTCTTACGAATTTAGTTTATGTGGGATCAAGAAGCTCTACTAGTACCGGTGGGAAACTAGATAAAATGCAAACATTATTAGTTTTCGATTGATTTTATTAACTATCATTATGAAACTTGATTACACCTAGTTTGTTTATTTTTTGAGAATCTTTTCTTCTCGATATAAAGATTCCATCAAACTAGATCAAGTAATGACGAGATATTTAGAACTTTGTAGATCTAAAGATCTTGTGATAATCCATTGTTAACAAACTCCGTTCGTATTGATCATCAAGAGATTCAAGTGGTGTGTGCAAAGCATTTATTTGGATAAAGAAGATTTGAAGATTTAAGTAAGATTTTCTTATTAGTTCTCATATCTTTGTGTGGGCACATACCTGATCAACTGGGATCCCAACTAGAATTTATTTATTCGATTGATTAGTTGCGTGAGATCTATGATCACTTTATAGCTTCTGAATATCTATACGATTGATTGTGAATCTAAACTTAACGTTTTTGTAGTTATTGGATAGATTGATCTACCAATCAAAGGAGTTTATTAGATTAAACTAAGAGCCTTGCGCACGACTTGAGATATCTTTATCTTGAAAGAATCAATAGAGTTTTTACCAAACAAATTTGTTCTTCCCTAAGTTATCTTAGTTGATTTGTCGGGCTAAGGGAAAATTTATTCGGTCAATTGTTTCCTTGATAACATACTAAAGCTAGATTCCTTTTGTGGTTTCGTTTTTAGCATTGGTTATCTAAAATGTTATCTGAAACTTTCATGCTTAACTCTTATAGGTTGTACAAGTCTTATGGATTTATAAGATCCTTTCGGTTTGCTATTTTTCTTGCTCGTACCCTTGTCATTTTTTTTACAAAAAGGGAGAGAAATATATGGAGTAAACAAGTGATTTTCAATCACTAGGAAATAATATATATGCTTAAACGTTATATCTAACGAAAGAGTAAAGCATAAACTAAGGGGGAGGAACATATCATCATGTTGTGTAGTATTTCATACTACAAAAGAGGAATAAGACATTTATTCAGATTGAATATTTTCCTAGATTTTATTTAAGGGAAGTAAAGCTTTTGTTATTCAAATGTCAACAACGGCATTTATTTATTGAATATATGCATGTTATTGTGCTGTTGAAACTTGGAATCAAGCGTATGAAGAATGAGTTATTTTGTAATTCGTTTATCTCCATATGTAATAGAGTTTTTTAACTAAAATTGACAAATGGGGAGATTTTTAGAGAATAGATCGGTTAAATCCACCAAGCGTTGGTATGTCAAGTTTGGTTGTCATATTTTAGTACCAAAACTCATCTAGAATCGCTTGATTAAATACCAGAGTCAACTTCGTTTAGGTTAGACTAGAAAGTCTAGGAATATTGAGATGTACAAGTATTACTCCAAAGAAATGAAGAATGAGAAGAAGTAACGACTTCAACGAAGACATCATCCTTCCACTTGAGGTTAGTAATACTGACTTGATCTTGTTTCCATTCCTAACGTATCTTTCAAGTCGTATTGTATTAAAAACATAACATGCTAAGATGTATATATATATATAATACTTTAGTAATTAGACTTGGTCATATCATTATGATCAAAGTGTCAAGGAATTTATTGAATTATAAAGTATAAACGCTTATCTAGATACAACATCAATATAATCTTTGTATTTAGTTACTTGATTATGTGTAAGATATAGGTGTGATTTCATCCTAGAAAACTAAGTATTATTACATAAGTTTAAGGAAGTAGATTTATGAACTTGTTTCATAATCGAAAGGGAAATCATGATTGGTCCGGTTATTTATTGAATATCTTTTGTATGACCAATGCGAGATCACAAGGTAGAACCTATCTTAACTTATGTTGAGAATTGAGGTATAACCGGTCATAGCCTATACTGTTTAACATGTTGTAATCTATCACAAGATACTTTTTGAAGCAAGGTGTAACCGGTCACAAGCTACATTGGGAAGTTAGTTTTAATCGATCACAAGCTACTTTTATAAGCAAGGTGTAACCGATCACAAACTAATTTGGGAAGTTAGTTGTAATCAGTCACAAGCTACTTTGAGAATAAAGGTGTAACCAATCACAAGGTAATTTGGGAAGTAAGGTGTAACCGATCACAAGCTACCTTTGGGAAGCATGGTGTAACCGGTCACAACCTATTTTGGGAAGCATGGTATTACCTGTCACAACTTCCATTGTGAGTCATGATAGAACCGATCTCAAGGAGCAAAACCGAGTTTCCAATATTCACATATCTATTTATGTTTTGTGTGATCTTGGAATTAGGGTTTGATGAGAGAAACTTCAATATGTCGACATCATTTGAACATGTACATAACTCTTATCATTAATTGTTCAAAGATATTCCTTGATACTAAAGGTGATCCCAAACTGAAATATTGAAAAACATTTAATTATGATTTTCATAATATATGTTTTAATTACCAGCAATTAAAGCATATCCTATGGAAAATATTATTAGTTAATATGCTACACTAATAATAGAAGTTTTCTAAGAGAGATTTCAGAAATATATTTTGGTAATTAATTGGAAATTGGAAAACCGAAATTTGATACTTTGATGCATATCTTGAGAATATTTTCGGTTTTGGAATTTCCTTGTTGTCCAAACAGCTTTGGTCTATAAATACTTGAGTTTGCATTTCTTACACATGTACGTTAATCTGAATTACTTGACATTGATCCTAATAGTCAATCAGTTATTACTTATTACCGTAACTATTGTCAAGTAAATATTGTGTTGTCTTATTGTCTCGACCTCATCCATATACAATCACACAAGGTATAAGAATTAAGGTGTATTGTCTCGACTCTTTTCATAGATGATCACTTAACATACCGGAGTTATAGGTTGATATTTAAAAGAATGTGGTGTATTTGGGTACCTCGTATTTTCAGTTGTACATTTGTAAGCTTTTTTTTATATTTATAGGTTTTTATTTTTATTTTCTGTCTTATTCTCCGTATAAGGATTGTTATGCTTCACCCAGGTATTATCTTTCTGACTTACCCCTTTATTCCTGTATTTACCTTTCTTTCCTCTTTAATTAGAAACATTTGGAACAAAGTTAGGTTTAAGTTTGGGGTGAGGGATAAACTTTTAGTTACAATAATGAAACTTCAAAGTCTATAAACTTTTGCCAATTTAGGATAACACTAACCAACCTAAGTGGATGAAAACAAACCTCTTGGTTGTATGAGTTGAGGTACCCAGCTAAATGGTTTATTCATAAAAGGACGCGGGCTCAAGCGTTAGAAATAACATGTTAGTCATCACCATATGACGTTAAATTTTTATTTTTTCAACTTTTTGTGTTTCTTTAAGTGATTTAGTGGGGCAGTAGTATCGCCTTATTGTCGCCGCGGGATGAAGTAGAGTGATTGATATCAAGCCCCATTTTTTTTATTCAGAAAAAAAAAATCAAGTATCTCTATGTGTGTGTTCTCCTCATGTCTGTCTCCTAAACAAGAGCGGAATGTAGGATCCATGGGAACTATCATGTAATTTGCATAAAAAAGCATATGATTGGATTCAAAAGATCAAATCATGTTATCTATTCATTCATCAAAAAAAAAGTCAATAAATAAATCGACCATTGGGGCCCTTATATATGCTAGTTGAGTTGATACTAGAATTAGGATTTAGACCAGTGGGTGCGTATCCCAATCCATTAGGATTTATCTTGGCGTTGACGTTTACACAAATATTCTAGAAAACACCATTCACCTTAGTCAACATGTGTATACTTTTGTATCCATATCCATTTTCTTAATTTATTCAGGTGATTATGGATTGTTAGATTCTGAGTATCGTGGACCATCGTAAGACTATCTGAGTAGAGATTGAATTATTATATATGAATTTTAGTATGTTTGAGTGCAAACTCGTGTACCACAATTGGATTTAGGATAAATCCTCTCATAGCCGAAGAATAAGTTGCCGACTATAGATATTATTTAGTGTGGTTCCTAGATTCTTCATAGGTAGCTAGGTTTTGGAGTAAAGGTTTTGTGGGTACACCTCTTGTAAACCCTTCCGAGACAACACTCGGTCACTAGGTCCACCTAGGGGTTTAATGTTTGTTGCACACGCTAAGAGCAATCCCGATGCCTGCCACAGTGAGTTAGGAATTTTATTTTCTAGATTAAATTTGCTCGATGACTAGCAAATAATAAGTTTTTGGGTATTTGATAGACAAATTTTTATGTCTGATTTATCTCAATTCTCTATCTTGTTAGTGTTCATTTTTGTACTTAGGGCAACTCCTGTGGAGCAAAAATTAATCCATATCTTTGTGATGATCCGCATTTTATGGATAAAAAACGCCACTATGGGCAATATTTAGGCCCACATCTCTCTGAAGTCCAAATGGTGCTCCACATATTTGAGGGGTTTGCTCTGGAGTAGTCCATCTGGTCATAGGCTGACCGGATATATCATCCGGGCACTAAATGTCCGGATGACGTTTTTTTTTTCCTTGTCCGGTCACTTAGTGATCGGATGCAACTATTGTTTTTTTCTATCCGGTCACTTCATAACAGGTTGAGAGTTTTTTTTTTTAAATTACGTAGGAAAGATTCCTATAATATAAATACTGTTTGTTTAAGTTAGCAACATGCAGAAAGCGTTGCAAATTTAAGATTAAACACAAATTCACCTCACATGAGCCGAAATATTATATTTTTTCTTTTTGAAATCCGGATTATAAGGGACCGGATGGACTAATTTGTTTTGGTTTTTCCATAGTGAGTTTTAAGTCCACTAGTTACTGAGGATCCACAAACATATGGACACTCTTTAAGTTATGGATGTTTTTATCTCCATACCATAGGAGTTGCCCTTATTGTGGTATTTTATGTGTTTATAGTTGTTTTGGGAAAATAAACATTCTTGGAAAAATCGTCTCGAAAAAGTATTAGGCACCCAGAGGACTTGCTAAAGGAACCCCATTTTGGATAAGGGCACACCAATTGCTAAATGCACCCTACTCAGGATAGGGGCATTCCATCATTTTCATTTTCAAAAGAATTTTTGGCGGAAAAACTGTTTTGAAACTGCGTACTTCTCTAGTTAGATTTATGAAAAGATTTGGTGAGATTTTCTTGTCCAAATGGATAGATACCATCTTGTTACTTGAATACAAGATTGGGAAGTGAATTAGTTTCGAAAAAAAGAGAGGAGATTGATCGAATTTTAGATAGTGGTAAGAAGGTTTTCGTTCACTCAAACTTTGTTGAAATTGATTTTAGCCTTAAACAATGGAAAATACTAAAAATAAGAAAATATATATACAAAATATGGTCACGGGATGAAGAATTTACTGGGACTTGGGATTTTACTGTTTTGCATGTTCACGGGTTCATAAATTAATCCTAGACATTTGTAGATCAAAACAAAAGAAACAATAACTCTATTTTTTTTGCTAATAGATTTCATAAAACATTAGTTGTAAGTTGTAAGCATGACGCATCAAAAGTAATTAAACCTAAGCATGCGACATCAAACAAAATAACAAATAATTAATAGAAATCATAATCTGGCATACATTTATTGACACGCATGAAGTTAAGAAATCGGTGAGAGAGTGTCTGTGACTCGGCGAAAAGGGCGACAAAAATCGGTCTTCGAAACGTTCATTTACATCTCAATCTTCATCGATTCTGGTAAGAATTCACTAAATATCATGTGATTTCAGGTGTTTCTATGATTAGTTTCAATGATTGGTGTCGGAAATTTTACGATTATATAACTTTAATCTAGAATAAAATGGAGGATCCGAATTCTGTTTCTGGGTCGAAAGGAAAAACTTCTGATAATTTTTTTAGTGAATCTTCAAAACGCTTTACTGATTTTACAGAGTGTGGAACACATGGAACTTCTCCTTCTCTTTTTATGCTAGATGATATAATTGATGATTGTATCCATTGATCTCGTCTTAATTTCTATTTTGTATTATTTCCTCTTCAGGACTGTTGCACAAATATGACAAGTCTTAATTCTCCCGTGAATAAAAAGCCTCATGACATTTTCGTCTTAAGACACTTATCAGCTCCCTAATGGAGGGTTCCGACCTTATTTTCCCCATGGTTGCCCTTTCAAGGAGACGTACTTCTGACATACAAGACTAGCTCCTCCCATCCAGTCCTAACAACAACCAGTTGTGTTCGCAGCCTCTTATCCATTTTGCCTATATGGATTATAGTTACGAGACTGCACCCTAAGTGGGGTTTTCTTCAGGCCGAGTGCATCATAGCCAAGACTTGCCAAGAATGGTCAGGGTAGTTTCATACTCCCCGGGAACTCTTGGCTCAACCATATACCTCGGCGCCTTGGTCATACTCTCCACCCCTTAGGAGAGCTCTTATTACCTTAGTTTCCCAACTCAAGTCATATGCTCAAGTTTGAGAATCCAAGGTGTCTCTCCTGGATGGGCTTTCATTGACCCCAAATCTCCATGACTCAGGTTCTAACAGCGGTGCAACCTTATCGCTGAGCCATGCAACAGATACCCCCTTCTATGACGTACTTTAGGTCTTAAATTTGCCTCTTGCGAAATTTTATTCGCGAACTAGGGTGTACGCCATAAAGGTTCGTCCCATTCTAAGGATTATTCTTTTGCATTTCAGCTCTGTTGTAATTTCGCAGTCTCATTTTTATCATTAAGTAAAATACAATTTTTGAAATTTTTGCAACAAATCAATCATACATCTATTTTTATTTTCTCAATATTTCTTTCATTTCACAGTTTGAATTTTTTACCTTTACTGTTCTCTGCCTTTTAGTTAATTTCTCACCTTCTACGAGATTTTCTCCGCTTGTTGTTTTCAGCAAGTTCTAACTTCGCAACATTCCTTCTTTTCTTTGTTCTACTTAATCGACCATCAATATCGCACTTATTTGTCTTTATTTGATGTTATATTTCCAATTCCCCTTCTTCGCAGCTCTTTCTTCGCAAGATTCTACATCAATTTCATATCACTTCTTTCCTTCAACCCAATCTCCCTTTATTACTCCAATGCCACTAGGATGTGGAAACTTAATGCACTGGTGGAAAGTCGATGCCATACCTAAAATCCCATGTAGCCAAGGTCGACCAATTAAGGCATTGTAGGGCGACTCTACATCGACAATACAGAATAAAATCTTGGAAGATATCCCATTTAATGGAATTCGCATTGTGATCTCCCTTTTAGGTTTATTGGCAGTGCCATTAAGACCATAGATTTTATAGGTTGAAGGTATTAGATCCTCATCTCTGCCTCTCATTGTCTTGTAAGTATGATAAAACAGGATATCTACAGAACTCCATGTATCAATTAAAACTCTATTAATTGTGTAGTTGCAGGATTTCCCACACTACACCCTTGTTAAGATCTTATTATAATCAACTCATAATTGAAGATTAAAAATGACACTTTATTACTTTATTCTCAGAAATGTTTACAGAAATGGAAGAATTCAAGTACAACTATTCTCTTGAAGTTTCTTTCTCCTCAAGACTTTCTTAACTCTCAAAAATACATCATCCTTTTCTGGACGCATTAGATCTATATTTATAGGGTAATTACCTAATGGATGACATCTAAGTTTTCCTCTTATTTTGGGTTGATTCTGCGATTGTACCGCGATAGTTGCAATGTTAAATCTCGCAAGTTTTGTAACCATCGCAGAACAAACATGCTTTTCTCAAGTTTTATTTAATTGTCAGTTATTATGTCACTCTTTTGAAGGCTTTTGTGACACTCGTGAAGTGTTGTATAAAATCTTGCGGTGATGCTCGCTAGGAAGTGTTGTTAATCTCGCAGAGAATAGATGTAGCGATATTCTGGTCCTACATCTTGCCTCTTCTCATGTCTTTTCTGCGAAAAAGATAAGATCATGAGAACTTTAAAATTCCGCAACTACTTATCTCTTTATTAATCTTTCTTCTGACACGTTTCTGTATCCTTCGCCAGCTGTTTTTTACATATTCTTTCTTCTAATGAATTTACGACACGTCCTCTATAACCGCTGCGATCTGACCGTTCATGTCTTTTCTTAACATTTATTGCATTCACCTTCTTCGAGAAATTTCTTCTTCTATAAATACTCCTTTCATTCTTTTCTTTTCCTCTTTTTACTTTCTTCTTCTTTCTCGGCGTAACTTCTCTGCAAGTTTACTGTTCTTCCGTAAATTGCGCGTCTGTCATCGCTGTGATTTCTTTCTTATTTTTCAACCTTTTCTTTCATTTCCGTACTCAAAAATGATTGTTGCTGGTGCTAAACACTTGACTGCTTTTAATGAGATGCGAGAAAAGCTCAAAATCAAAGGTTTTACCTTGTCTACAATTCCAGGTCAAAGCCCTAAATCTGAACTTTCTCTCAAACTTTTTTCTGATCATCAATGCTCTCGCCAAAAAATCATAGTATCTCTAGGTCAACTTGAAGCTGGTCTTCCCCTTCCTCTCTATGACCCAGAATTACCATTATTCTATCAAATAATATCTGACGAGAGGTTCTCGCGAGCGATATATCAATTAGGTGGAGATTGTATTAGATTGCTGCTTGAATATGCTTCTTGCGGTGCTGATAAAGGATCTCGCTATCCTTAAGCTGTGAAGAATCCTCAATTTAAAGATGTTCCCATTGTTTCTGCAGATTATACTGTGGAGAATTTCTTCCAAAATTACAAGATGTTCCTATGAAGAGGGATAGCACTTGTTGGGGTGTCCGCTTGAAGAAAGAAAATATCGCTGGTGATAAGGATCTTATGTTGGACATTGATTGGCATACACCTACTAATCAAGGCCCTCGCCACTCTAGCGATGACAAGTGGTTCATTTTTCCATTATGTCTTGAAGGTCCTTATATATCTGGTTCTCTCCCATTACCTGCGAATCTCTCAGAGTATGAGCCATGGGTCTTCAACTGGCCTGAAAGATCTAAAGTAGTATATCCTCTCAACTTTTTGCATTATTACTATTCACTATCTTCTTCATGTTTTTATATTCTCGCTAATTATTTTGATCTTTCTCAGATTGATAGAATGAAGCCCAACTACCAAACTTTTAGGAAACCCAGCACTTTCTTAGCTCTCAAATCTTTCACGGATGAAGTAAGAAATATTTCCTCATAAATTTTAACAATATATTGTTGCCCCTATTTCTTATCTTCATCTGTGCTCGCAGGAAATCGAAGAACTAGAACCAATAAAACCCGTGAGAACTAAAGAGAAATCTTTAAAGGATAAATCTACTGTTCCTCCCAAAGGGAAGTCTTCTGCCCCTCGCGATGAAGAATCTGGCGATCCTCCTTTGAAGAAAAGGAAGACCCGACCTTCTTCTTCTTCAACTCCTCAACTCATTCCAGAAAATCCAAGTGTTGCTTTTGACAAGGACAATAATGATGAGGATTTCAATGATAACAACTTCCCTTCTATAAAGAATTCTTCTGATTCTGATTCTTCGATGGCTCATTTATCCAAAAAAATTGGCAAGAATATGTTTGGTATCCCAAATGAGTATGGAGATGAAGCTATTAATGAAATATCCCAGTCCCTCGCCAAACTCTGTGATGCACCCATACTAGCTGATAGTGATTCCCTTCGCGGGGTTTCAAGATCGCTGACTCCAAGTCTCTTAAATTCATTTGGCAGCCTGGTATGTTTCTACTTGTTCATATTTTTTGTATCTATTGATATTTTTATCGGACATTGATTTATATAGTTCTATCGCAGGTTGGAAGAGCTGATTTTGTTGTTGCTTCTGATTTAGACAATATGCGTATCATTTATGTAAAGAAAAATTAGAATCTGAAGTTGCTGAGATTCGCAAGAAGAATAAACAGTTAGAGGCTGAATCTTCAGTTGATAAGCAAAAGATCTCTGATCTTGACAAAGTTAACCAGCAGATCTATGGTATAATTTATTTCCCTTCTCTCTTAATTCTTCTCACCCTATCGCAGCTTATTCAAGCAACCATTTTTGGTATAATTTGCAGATATTTATGGTCTTACTGACGAGGCTACATTCTTCCAATCCTTCGCTGAGCCTGTAGATGATAATACCCTTCTTGCTTGCCTTAATAGTTCTTTAAGTAACTTCTCAGACGATAGGATTAGATCTCTCTCTATTGATGAACTTAAATCCAAACTTAATCTCTTAAAAATTGAACATAGGTTCAATTTAAATTTAACCAACAAGTTTAAGAACCTTTATCTTAGTTCAAACGAAGAAGTGAATAGATTAAGAAAAAAGAATAGTGATCTTATCGATGAGAAGGATCTTGCTGTTAAAAACGGCTCCAGGACCCTATCAAACTTTCATAAAACTCTTCTTAATGTTCAAATGGAAAGAGATAGACTTATCCGTGATAATGAAGATCTTCTTGCGAGGGAGACTCAAGTTTGATCTCGTCTCCTTATTAATAGCGATGATGAGTTTGCTTGGGCTGCGAAGATTCTTGATAACGCCAGAACTAATTTGTGTAGATTTTAGTCTTCATGCTGATCAAGCGGCTTTAATTAAAGACATGATTTCTGAAAGAGAAGGTTATCACTCTTATGATTTCCCTGAATTATTTCCTAATTGAATCATCCTTATATATATTAACTTTGTTATATTTTGCTCGCAGCATCCGAAAAGAACTATCGTAAAAGATTTGATGAGTTAGAAGAAGAGAAAAGCCAACTCGCTGGAAATCTATCTTCTCGCAATGAAAAGTATTCTAGATTGAAGGATAAATTGAAAATCTTATCTTCAAATTTTTGTAATGCCCTTCTACGTGTTCGTAATGACGCTGTTAAACTATTCTGCGATGATCATGGTATTCCTCATTCTACATACCCCGATCTTGCAAAGGAAATTCCATCTGATTCCCAAAATTTAGTTATCTCTGATAGCGTAGCTGAAGAGTCTAGCGAAGATGATAATGATTAAGAATTATCTGGCGAGGAAGAGAAATCTGACGTAGATGGAGATAATGATGAAGAAGAAAAATCTGGTAATGAAGAGAAATCTGAAAAACAAAAGATCTCTTATGAAGGTGGTGATGGGTCTACTTAGTCTTGTTTCTTCTCTTTTTCTTTGTTGTAAATTTTGTACATTTATTTCTTGCCTCTCGTAACATCACTGCGAGCTTCTCCAACTTGATGTGTAAACTTCTTTTGCTTTTATCTGTAAGAATTAGAAAACAATTCTTTTTCTGCAACATAATCAATCAATCATAATTATTATCCTTTAATTATTTATATAAATGTATCATCTATGCAATTTTATCATATGATGGATGAATAATAATTTCATAATTCTATGCATTCCCATACTTGCCTCTATTATTCATCTGCAATATGAAAAAATTGGATAGAGATTAGATATTAGTTGTGAATCAAATTAAGTTTTCCTCAATATTGGCGATGTTATCTCTTGCAATAATTGCATAACTTTATGATTTCTGCGTAGAATCGCAAATCTCATAAATTCTGCGAGTACTATCGCAATAATATTATGGTCTTATTATTCCTTCCTAATTAAAGGTCTTATTTTGCAATACCTTTTCTTTCTGCGACAAAATCGCAGGACGTCTTTACATTTGCATGTATTGACCCATTGATCTTGTCTTACCAATATTTTTTCAACATCTCTGCGACAATATGATAAGTATAAACTCTCTTGCAAGAATTAAACCTTATGACATTGTCGTCTTGCGATGAAATTGCAGGACGTCTTTACACTTGTTAAATGTAAAAACCCATTGATCTCATCTTAACTTTTCTCTTTTGGCTTGTTGCCTTTGTATAACTTTCGTCACGCGACAATATGACAAGCCTAAATGTTCTTGCGATCATAAAGCCCCATGACATTTCCGTCTTTAGACACTTATCATCTCCCTAATGGAGGGTGCCGCCCTTATCTTCCCCCTGGTTGCCCCTTCAAGGAGGGAACATCGGCATACAAGACTAGATCCTCCCATCCATATTTGCCAACAACCAGTTGTTTTTCGCAGCCTCTTGTCCTTTATGCCTATATGGCTTATAGTTACAAGACTGCACCCATCAGAAGGCACTTATTCGTCAAATCCATCTTAAAGCTGAAGTTCTGGTGAATGATATCTTACTGCCTAAGTCTCTTTCTCCCGTATTAGTCAAACCTTTAGAAGTAGATGAAATCCGTCATCCCGCTGACAGCGATTTTGACTATGAAAGTAGTGAAGAAGCTATTTCTCAAGAGGATCTCGCGAATGAGGAAGAAATCCCTCTCAAAGAAACAACTGCTGGTGATGTCCCGAATGAAGAAGAATCTAGAATCAATGAGTCAACTGTTGGTGATCACCCATATGAAGAGGAAGTTAGAGTAAATCAGAATGAGGAGAATATTGGTGAAAATGATAAAGCTGGCGAAGAACGTCCACTATCTCCTTCTGGCGAAATTAACATTGAAACTTGAATTTCTTGTCTAGTGTTGATCTTCTTGAATTGTTTTAATTTCATCTCCTCTTGCGAATTATGTATTTTGGTTAACTTATGAAATTCACTTGCTTTTGCGGTACTTTATATATTGCGAGAAAGATAATGCTCCTTGTTTATTAATTCACATACTTGCCTCTCATTATCTTTCTTGTGATGAACAAATTTTTTCTGCATGAAAGAAAATAGTTAATGTCTATAAATTTTCTGTTTTATTCTGTGGTCTTATTTTTCCTTCCTAGTTAAAGGTCTTATATTGCCACTTCTTGTCATTGCGACAAAATCGCAGGATGTCCTTACACTTTAATGTAAGGACCCATTGATCTTGCCTTAACTCTGTTTTTCTTATTTAAATTTTTTGTTGCGAAATTATGACAGGCCTAAAGTTCTTGCGAAACTAAATCCCCATGACATTACCATCTTGCGATGAAATCGCAGGACGTCTTTACACTTTCATGTATCGACCCAATGATCTCGTCTTATTTTTTTTCTCAAGGCTTATTGCCTCTTTACGATTGCCGCACAAATATGACAAGCCTTATTACTCCCGTAAGTAAAAAGTCTCATGACATTTGCGTCTTAAGACACTTATCAGCACCCTAATGGAGGGTGCCGCCCTTATCTTCCCCTGGTTTCCCCTTCAAGGAGGCGTACTTCTGCTATACAAGGCTATCTCCTCCCATCCAGTCTTGACAACAACCAGTTATTTTTGCAGTCTCTTATCTCTTTTGCCTATATGGCTTATGGTTACGATACTGCACCCTAAGTGGGGTTTTCTTCAGGCCGAGTGCATCATAGTCAAGACTTGCCAAGAATGGCCAGGTACACCCCAGGTACTCTTGGCTCAACCGTGTACCTCGGTGCCTTGATCATATTCTGCACCCCTTAGAAGAGACCCTCAGTCGTCCAACCTAAATCATAAGTCTAGGTTGAAAATCCAAGGTATCTCTCCTGGATAGGTTTTTATTGACCCCATATCTCCATGACTCAGGTTTCAGTAGCGGTATAACCTTTTCGTTGAGCCATGCACCAGGTATCCCCTTCTATGACGCACTTTAGGTCTTATATTTGCGAAATTTTATTCGCGATATCTTATATTTATATGGATCTTAGATTGTCTCTTGCGAAATTTTCGCATATTTTCATTCTGTTTTTGATATCTGTAACTTCGCATCTTCTCTTTCATAAGACTCTTGAATTCATTAATTCATCTCATTTCAGGCATACATTATCTCGCAATCTACTCTTTCCCAAGATCTCTTATGGGTAATACCTTTTTAGGTATAATCTGTTCCATGGTCTACCAAGCCTCTGACCTACATCTCTACCTTCAGGGTCCATCAATTTATATGCCCCTATTCCAACTATCTCTTTAATTATATAAGGTCCGTCCCATTTGCTTGCGAATTTTCCGCCATTTTCTCGCTGATATATTGGTGTTTCTCGCAGCACCAAATCACCCGGTTGAAACTCACGTGGTTTAACACGTTTATTGTATTCTCGGGCTAATCTTCGCTGATAATTCTCCATATGCTTAAATCTCTTTATCTTTTTTCTTCTAGCTCATGTAGATTTTTTAGAATCATTCCAGCACTAAGGTTTTTCTCCCAAGCTTCTCTTTTTGTTGTAGGGATGGCAACTTCTGTTGGTAGCACAGCTTCAACTCCATATGTTAAACAAAAAGGTGACATTCCCGTAGCTTATCTCCTAGTTGTATTGTAAGCCCAGACTGCGTTATGCACCTGTTCGCACAATGCTCTATTATATCCTTCTAACTTCTTCTTTAATATATCTGCAATTGTCTTATTTGTTGCCTCTGCTTATCCATTAGCTTGTGGGTACAGAGGGGTGGATTTTCCACACTTTATCTCAAATGCATTGAGTAACATTTCTATGTTCTTCCCCTCAAACTGTTTCCCATTATCAGATACTAATTGTGCTGGAATTCCGAATATGCAAATGATATTTTAAAATATGAATGTAAATATGTCTTTGTCGCGAATATGATGTACCGCTTTTACTTCTGCCCATTTTGTGAAATAATCTGTTGCGACAATTAAGTATCTTTTTTGTCTAGATCCTGGTAAGAATGGTCCCACAATATTAAAACCCCATTTTCCAAAGCGCCATACACTTGTTGAAGATGTTAATGGTGCTCCAGGTGCATGTATTTTCTTTCCGTGCTGCTGAAAATCTTCGCAACGCCTTGATATTTGCTTTGCATCTTCGTGCATATATGGCCAGTAATAACCTTGCATTTTTTTTATGTATGCCAAAGATCTTCCTCCGCTGTGATTGCCTGCATCCCCGCTATGTAACATTTTTAACACCTTTTATCCTTCTTCCCGTGTCAAACACTTAAGTGATGGTCCATTAAAAGATTTTCGATACAATATCCCATCTCTTAATTCATAATTTTTTGCACAACTCTTTAATTTGTGTGCCTCCAATCTGTTCCTTGGTGTTTCCCCTCTTGCCAAATATGCATGAAGTTATGTTCTCCAATCTGGGATTTTGTCTATTTGCTCTTCTTCGCCACATTTTATTATCATTACGTCTACCTCTTCTTCTTCTTTGTTTACATATGGCGATAAAAGGGTTTATATCTTTTTACATATCACAACGGGGTATGTCATCATACTTGAAATCAAAGCATAAGCATTTGCAAGTCTATTGCCCTTTCTTGATATGTGTCTCCACTTTATTTTTGGGATTTTCGCTAACAACTCTTCAACAAGTTTCTTGTATTTTTTTAAGGATGGTTCACTATATTCTCCCTTTATTTGGCGAATGACTAGCTGCAAATCACTTGCAATTCTCATATTCTCCAATTTCATTTCTATTGTGAATCTTAGGGCACGTATCACAGCTTTGTATTCTGTTTCATTATTAGTAGATGTGAATTCTAGTCTGAAGGAAAAAGTCATTTTGTTTACTTCTGACGAAATCAGGACAATCCCAACTCCATTACCTTCCCCGTTTGATGACCCATCTACCAATATTTCCTATCTATCAGGTTCTGTCAACAGATCTTTTGGGTTCCCATGTTCTTCTTCTATATCCATCATTTCTTCCACAGCTTCATCATCTTCTAGGGGAAATTCTGCTAAGAATTCTGCAACAACTTGTGACTTTGGTGAAGATAATATTTCATACTTAATTTCAAAATGTCCCACTTGTGCATTCCATCTCTCTGCCCTGCCTGACCTTTTTGAATTCTTCATCACTGATTCAATGGGTACCTTTGTTAACACCTTTACTTTATATGCTTGAAAATATATGTGAAGCTTGAACGTTGCGTAAACTAATGCCAGAATTAGTTTTTCAATTTTTGAACAATTTCTTTCTACGGCATTGAATGTTCTACTGATGTAGTAAATTGGTTTTTCAACTCCTGCGTCACTTCGCAATAGCACAACACTTAATGCATGCAAAGTCGTCGCAAGATAGGTCAATAATTCTTCTCCTAGTTTTGCTTTTTGTAAAATAGATATATTTATCAGATGTTCTTTTATTCCTTGGAAAGCTTTCTCATATTCATCTATCCATCTGAACTTTGTCCCCTTTTTGAGTATGTTGAAAAATGTTTACATTTGTCTGAAGATCACGAAATAAATCTTCCCAGCAAAGCCAAGAGTTCATTTAACTTTTGTACATCTTTCACTGTCAATGGTGTTGGCATGTCACGAATTGCTTGTACCTTATCTAGATCAACTTGTATTCCTTATTTTGATACAATATAGCCTAAATAAATTCCTGGTGCAACCCCAAAAATACACTTCTCTGGATTTACCTTGATGTTAAAATGCCGCATTTGTTCAAAAATATCCTTCAGATCTTGTACGTGATCTTTAGCTTTTTTACTTTTTATTAACATATCATCCACATACACCTCTAATATTTTATGTATCCACTTCGCGAACACTTTCTCCACCATACTTTGATATGTTGCACCAGCATTTCGTAGACCAAATAGCATTTTTGTATAACAATATAATCCTCTTGGAGCGAAAAAGGCAGTATGCTCTTGATCTTCTTCCGCGAGAGGAATTTGATTATAGCCTTTATATCCATCTAAAGAAGATATTATGTCATCTCCCGCCGCTGATTCAACCATTTGTGGAATATCTGGCACCACTTTCGTAATCAAAATCACTATCAGCAGCACGGGGAATTTCATCAACATCTACTTCCAAAGGTTCAACTGATACATGAGAAAGAGACTTGGACAACAAGATGTCATTCACCAGAACTTCAGCTTTGAGATGGACTTGATGAAGAAATGCCTTCTGATGGTTTTTATCTTGAATATCCTTGAAGTAGGCAAAATAATAAAATCTCCTTTCTGCTCGATCATGAGAATGAGCAAGGTGAGAGGCAAGTAATGCATTCTCTTTACGAATTTTAGCCAGTTTAGACTCCAAGACAGAAATGGAAGAATGAAGCTTTTTCTCAGACTCTGCGAAAAAATAGAATACAAGAAGTTCATTAAGATGAAGAATTCACAAATAAATATTACATAAAGAATTAACAGAGATAAAAGATGGTTCAGGCAGTTAAATTTTTATGACTACCTTCCTTTAGCGAAACAAGATATTGAGTTAGAGCCAAACAACTATCTTCCCAGCGGTCCATTGTATCATCAAATTTATCTCCGACTAAACCTTTCAAGCGAGATTGAAAATTATTTTTTTTAGAAATAAGTGAGGCGTTTTCCTTCGCAAGAGAAGTATATGATTCTTCTAGTTTGGAGTATTGGTCCTTGAGTTGACTTGCCTTTACACTTAAAGCTATTCTACCTCGGATAAGTTCATCCCTCTCAGTATCAGATGACTCTGTTATTTCTTTAAGTTTACTTCTCAAAGAGCAAAGAGACTGTTCTTGATCATTACATACTTTTTGACAAATATTATGTTGTTGCGAAGAGATCGCCACTTCATTTAAAAGAGATCGTTTCTCTTGAGATAAGGTCTTATTTTCATCTGATAAAGTTTCCATTTCCAAGTTAGCCTTAGTTAAAGAATAAGGGAGGCGAGACATTTTACTACTTAATAAGTTTTACTTCTGAACTAATTGAGTATTCTCTTTGGTAAGATTATCTATTTGATCGACAGAATATGTATGAAGGTTATCTAATTGATTATATTGATCCATCTAAACATCTCTGTCCACACGGGCTTCTTCAGCGATGGATTCAAATTGATATCTCTCCATTATTCATTTCTGGTTTAAAACTTAGAGGCGAACAAAGGATTTTAATAAAGTTGAATACAGAAAGAACAAATTTATTGAAAAGGATAAGTTAAGAGCAAAGTTAAGAAAGTTGTACCTTGTAGTTACTTATTCTTCTTGCGAAGGTTCTCACAATATAGCAAGGCATTTTGGAACTTTTGGTTCTCAAGACGAATATTGTTATATTCCAAAGTCTTGGCTTGGAGATTCTCTTTCAAAACTTCAATTTCTTTCTCCAGAGCTATTTGCGAAACATTTCTATCAGAACCAAAATATTTACTCAAAATCTCACAGACGCCAGACTTGATAGGATCAGTAGGAGACTTCTTAACATCATCCAGAATGCCAGATAACACTTTAAAAGCAATATTTATTCCTTCCACAGTCTCTTTACAAAAAGTATGAGATTCAGATGAAGAAGTGGTGATAATAGAAGATGGAGGAATTGAACCATTCTTTGTGATAGATGTATCATTTGAAGGTGAGGTTTGAGGAGGATTAGTAATTGAGATTAAGAAGGAGTCGACTTGAGAAGCATTAACAACAGGAGAAAAGGTGGTTTCATTCGCAGAAAGGGCTAATAAGAAGGGTTTCATTCACTAGAAGATCAGTCGAAGGGGTGAAATCTGAGGCAACATTTTCGCGAATAGGAAGTAAAGATTCAGTTCGCGAAGACATCGCAGGAGATTTTGAAGCGATAAGTGAAGAAAATGGAACAAAAGTTTCAATGGTCTTAGGATGGCGAGATTTCTTGGGGGACTTATTGGCATCTCCATCACCCTGCGAATCACAATCCAGATAAGAAACATAAACAACAATATTATTATTAAAAGAATTAATGTTTCTTACTACCTTGTGATTCGCAGACTTTTTTTTGCTTGCAGCGACTTTGGGCTGCGAATCTTTAGGAGCATTAGGGTTTTGGACTGAAAATCTGGTATTAGAGGTGATTCCGCTGAAACAGAAATAGTATGGGAATTACATAGAGTCGAATAAAGTCAGATAAGATAACTTCAATAAACAAGATTGGTTTCAGCAAAATCAGTAGAATATTTACCTTGATGACTCCGTGACAGCAGTAGAAGATGAATCTTCAAAAGAAGAAAGTTGCAGACGATGAGAACTTACGGATAAAGTAAAGATGAGGAAGATGGAGAAGTAAAAGAAAAAAACTTACAAAATAATGGTGACTGGATGACAATGAATGTGCCGTTGAGTAGAGGAATATTTGACATGTGTAGGCGGTTATACTTAATTCACGGAATCTTGTCGGGAGAAGAATGTGGAAAGATGAACAGATGCGGCATTCTGAAGTACAAATTCTCATGACATTCTCCCATTCGCAGAGAAGACATGAGAAGAGGCAAGATGTAGGATCAGAATATCGCAACAACAACACACTTGCGAAATCTTCATCAGCAACACAGCGAAGACGTCGCAGAGTGACTTCAGAAATGACATAACAGATGACGATAGCGTAAACATGAGAAAAGTGTGATGATCTAGCGAAATTTAGGATGTTTGCGAATTTTAACATTTGTAAGCTTGCGAAATACCACAAATTAGATCCGTAAATAAATGTCAACTTAGCTGTCATCCACTATGTAATACCATATATAAAGAGATGAATAGGTAAAAGAAAGGGAGAGATAATTTTTGGAGTGTTGAGAAAGTTTTGAGGAGAGAGAAAGTCCAAAATAGTGTTGTATTCTTGATTTCATTTCCTTCTTGTAAAATTTCTAGATTCAATTAATAAAAAGTGTCGTTATTGATCTTAAGAAATGTGTTGATTGTTATGAATTCTTATGAGGGATGTATCGTAGGATTTCCTTCAACTACAAGTTGCTACGACCCAAAGTCGAAGACTTTAATAAACAAATCTGTCTCACACAGAAAAGCCTACAAGATACATAAATTCGTCTCCCACGAATAAACCTATGAGTTTTGTTCCGTCTTTTGATAAATCAAGGTGAGTAGGAACCAATCAATAAAACCATACTTATATTCCTGAAGAACAGCTCAGTTTTATCAATCACCTCACAATAAACTTAATTGACGCAGTGAAGAAGATTATTAAGGAATCACAAACGATGAGACGAAGATGTTTGTGATTACTTTTATATCTTGCCTATCGGAGATAGAAATCTCAAGCCAATTATTACAATTGTACTCGTATGATAGAAACAATAAGATCAAATCACACAACTACAAGAAAAGTAGTATTGGTCTGGCTTCAAAATCCCAATGAAGTCTTTAAGTCTTTTTAACCTGGTTTTAGAAGAAGAAAACCAAAGGTTAAAGGAGAATCGACTCAATCTTAGCAAACTAGTATCACACAGAATATGTGGGGATTAGGTTTCCCAGTTGCTAGAGTTCTCCCTTATATAGTCTTTCAAATCAGGGTTTGCAATCAATGTTAGCTTGGTAACAAAGCATTCAATATTCACCGTTAGATTAAAACCTGATTAGATTCAAGCTAATATTTCTCAAACGTTAGATCAAAAACTTATCTTGTCATACACACATGTACTTGAAAATTTTGGGTTTGTGTAACTGTACCCAAACGTGTATAATAGTTGTTTCAATACTAGTTAACCAAATGGTTATCCGAATGATAACTTTCATATCAACCATATTCTTCTTCACCATAACTAGTCCAAATGAACTAGTTAGAGAGTTGTTCAATTGATATGAGATCTCATGTACTACACAAGACACAATTGAATAAAAAACGATGTGATTCACTCGAATCGATTCATGAACTATAAAGCCACGGTTTGCAATAGAATTCCTTAATTTATTAAGATAAGTTCGCAAATATCGTTTTTAGACATAACCACTTAAGTTCGCGGACTGGGTTCGCGAACTCAAGTTAACCGGTTGGAGTTAACAAACTCCAGCAGAAATTCCAGGGTTCGAGAACTACGCACGTTCGCGGACTGAGTTGGATGCTCAAGTTCCGGTTTCACTTGATCAACAAAGTTCGCAAACATCGGTTCAAGTGCTAAGGACTTATACATATATGTGTTACCACAACAATGTTTATATGCCCCAATGGTTATATTGTTTAAACTCTCATTTCAATCATTGAAACATTCTCAGAGGGCGTTATATAGTTGTTATTCATAAACTATTTTTCGTCAGAGCGATTTCCAAAATGATTGAAACGTAACATGACTTTCGTCACTAGGTAAATATGAACTTGGTTAAAGTGAAAGATTTGCCAACACATATTTCAAGAAATAGATAAGCAAGATATACCCAGCTCGAAATATCTCATGTGTATATTCTTAGTCTATATAGTAATACGAATTTTGTCTCAAGATAGGAGATAGAGTAGATAGACTTTTGAGTGACAGATAAGTTCAAGTCTCCACATACATTTTAGTCGATGAAGATCCACTGGTTCCTTGAGTAGTCCTTCGTCTTGTATGATGATTGCCATGGAGTTCTTGAGCTCAACTACACTTTCTATCCTAGTCTGAGACCTTAGCTATAGTAGACTAGAAATCAAGACTTTGTAGTTTTGATCACTAACATTAACAAACATGCTTGAGATAGCAACGCATCGAGTTCGACCGAGCAATGCTCTAACACCAAGAACACAAAAAAGTCATGAGCGGTTATACTAATCACACATATTGGTCGTTCATAAGATATGCAATGAAGAACATCCCCAATAACGCCTGGAGATTTCCTTTTCGGTTCACAACACATATCATGAACTTACTTCCTTAGAACATGTAGTTGCAGGAATTCCTACACTACACCCCACACAAGATTCCATAATTATCAACACATATTTGTAGATTAAGAACAACACTTTTATTGATTAATTCTCAGAAATGTTACAAGAAATGGAAGAAATCAAGAATACAATCTCTCACAAGAATTTTCTCTCTCCTCAATACTTTCTCAACACTCTAAAAATTATCTCCCTCTCTCAAGATTACTCATTCCCTATATATAGGGTATTACATAATGGATGACAACTCATAGTCATCTAATCTATCCCTTAATTTCGGATTTAACTTGCGATATCTTCGCGAGTACAATAATGTTAATCTCGCAAACACTCTAATCTTCGCAGGATCTTTAAGTTTTCTTCATGTTTCTACCATCGTTATTTGTTGCGTCGTTCTTTGATAGGTGTAGAATACACCGTATTTACTATCTTAGAGTTTATGCTTTCTTTGCTATTTTTCTTGTAAATTATGTATTTTACGTGTGTTTTTGAGTTATTAGGTACTCTGGAGTCGCACGGAGGAATCGGAGAAGAAATCGTTTAATTTGAGCTAAAAGGGCAAAAAGGTCATTTCAGGGGCGGACACTATACGAATCCCAGTCAAGGTTAAGGGACAAATCAATTGGAGAGCACTAAAGACAGTCTAGTTAACTATTAAGGGGAAGCCCAACTGGGTAGCCCTTATCCAGAAGAAGGAGGTGGTTAGAAGACATCCAAATGGGTGGTTTATTCCATGGCCCGTAACCAGACCCAAACCCGGATCCGGATGTTATAATCCCAACCCTAGAATCGATTCTCCATCATTGTTTGCTACTGAACCAAAAATAACAAAGAATTGTTGTGGATCCCGGAGATCGAGAAATCAAGAAAGAAAAGCATGGAATTGAGAGACGAAATCACATCGATATAGAGGAGATGGATTCTGTGAGGTGGTCAAGAAAATGTGAGAGAAGAAACTTATAGCCGCTGCTGTTGTTGAGAAGCAATTTGCTGCAATCAATTTAGAGAGGTTAGGGTTTTCGATGGAAGTGGTGCTGTTGTTGGATGGGTTCAAGTTGGGAATACAGGACAAAGGAAGAATGGTTTCGTCTGTTATTGGTTTCAACAAGAGAGGAATCGAGCTCGTTATGATACACAGGTGATGAGAATTGTTGGCTGTTGTCGAATCAAGGTGGTTGTTAATGGTCTGGTAGATGGGTTTTAAACAGTAGATGCAGATGATGATTCTCGTCGTTTAGAATCGGATGTTGCTCAAGCCGCTGTTGACGTAAATTCAGATGTTGAAGAACAATAAGCATCAGATGGGGTTCAAATCGAGAAGAGTAATTGAGAATCAGATATGGGTATTTTCTGGAATTAGAATTAGATTTTAAGTCTGTGAAGATTATGGGCTTTTGCTGTGCGATTTGACGGAGTTGTATGAATTCTGAAGTTAGGGTTTTAATGGCGAATGACAGAAATAGGTGGTTGCTGATGGGTTCGAATTTGTGTGCTATTTGAGCAGTTGATGATTGTGGTTAAGGCATGGGAATAAATGGCTTGGTGGAACTGGTGATATGTGATGTGCAGTGGATTAAAGTCAGCAGAGTGGGTAGTTTGGGAAGCTCGAGATGAAGCTCTAGTGTAAGTGGATATGGTGCAGCTGGTGGAGATTCAAATGCAGTTGTGCACATGAATCAGGTGGTGCTATGAATGAATTGTATGCAAGTGGAAACTGCAGTTGGTTCAATGATGGAATGAGATTGCACAGGTGAAGTAGTGGTGGTATTGGACTAAAATGGAAACAATGGCAAGTGGTAGAGCTAACTGGTGTTGATCTGGGAAGAAGATTGAATGGAATTGCAGGCATGAAGCTACAGTGCTTGTGGAGTTGCAGTTGTGGTTAGATGGTTGGATGTTGCTGTTAATTTGGAGAATAAAGAAGTCCAGGGTTAGGTGGTACTATTGTAACTCATTTCAAGAAGCAGAACTGATTCTAAGTTCAACAGAGAAATGGGTTTTCGTGAGGCGAATGGGTTTTGAGATGCTGTAAATTTCCGGCCTATGAGGATGAATTTGAAGACTCGGATAAAATAGGTATGATGCACAGTGAGTGATGATGAATGTATAGGTTTACAGGGTTCTGGTGGAGTTATGCAAATTTCGTTCTATGTTGGTGGTGCGAATTGAGGTTAAGGGTTTATAATGATGATCTTTGGATAGTTGGGGATGATGAATTAAAATCGTGTGCAATTGGCTGGCTAGTTGGTATTCTCGACACCAACTGAGATGGTAAAGGTGGTATATGGCAATGAATGGGTGAACCTATGTTGGTAGATCTTGATTGAATGTTGAATGAATTCTTTAGATGTTCTTTGCAATGGGCGAATTTGAATTACAACCGATATGGGCGAAGGAGATGATGTTGTTGAATTGGTGCAATTGGTTATGGAGATGAATGGCAAGTTGGCACTGCAATGGATGGACTGAAGTACAGGGAAGGTTGCGGTGAACACCATCATGGTCTGGGTAGCGGGGATCGGCATGGCCATCTTGGCCGTGAACAATAAGGTTCAGTGCAAGTGGCTTGGTCAGAACTAGTCAGCCGAGTTAGCCAGCTGACTCGGTTCTGACTCGTTCTAACTCAGCCCCTTGACTTTTGACTAACAGTTGACTGACGGTTGACTCCTTTGACCGTTAGTCATAACGGTGGACTGACGGAATATACCTTGACCGGAGGAGAATTTTCAGGTGGCCGGCGGCGACGGATTCCGGCATATTTCCGGCCAAAAACCCAGTTTTCCGGCGAGCAAAAGTTGCAGAATTTTGTGTGGATTTCTCTCATGGGATGTGAAGAGTTGGACTTGGAATTGAATGAAGAATTTGGTGGGAATATGGAAAGAGGAGATGGAAGATTTGAGAAAGGCTTGGATTTGGAAATTGAGCTACAAAAGGAAAGGGATTCTATTCCTTAGAAGATATGGAGAACATTGAAGCCTATAAATAGAGAAGAACTTCTACACTTCCATACACATAGACATATAGATGCACTTAGATACACACATCTTTTACAATAATTTTGCACACTTTTACACACACAATACTTTTCTCTTTGTGTGAACTATTTAATATGAGTAACTAATTTGATTGAGGATGAATTCCTAGTTCTTAACATGTTTTGAGTTTTGTTTTAAATCTACTTTGAAGTTTTCACATGATTATCGTTTGTTTTTACTAATAGGAGTGATCTTAAAGACATTCATGATTGATTGATAGATTATCTAGGTGTACAACTAGATTGATTTGTTAGTCTAATCTAAAGCTAGTGTAAGTTAGGGGATAAGTAATCGTTTCTTGACTTTTCACATAAGTAGCAAACACGAGACCTTGCGGAGGGATTCCGTGGAGCAATTGTGTGTAAAAACAACGTTAGCAAGTGGACCTTGATCTAAGAGTTTAACTACTAATATCAACCTAATAAATTCATAAATCTTAATGCGTTTAACTAAATTACATCTTGAGTGATCTACTACTAGGTGGTTTGGTGAATAGAATCCGGTAGTCGAGAACTTCCGTATTCGGTGATATAAGGGATTTTGGGGTTAGCAATTGATCTAGCTGCTATACCTACGGTTGGTGATAATTTGTGACTATAAGAAGTGGAAAAGAACATAACTTTAATCATTGTTTTGCAGCGAAGAAGGATTCCTTGATCTAATCTCTCTTATTGATTTCCTTTTAATTGCTTTGTTTATTTTATTTACTTTCTTAAATTCTTTTTAATACCCCCCTTTGTGTGACAATTTTACAACTAGAATCTCGTGCTCCTCGTGGGATCGACCTTGACTACCCTATATTACTTGTTAATTAGGTAGTAAAGTATTAATTAATTTGTTGTGGTTACGACACGCATATATATGAGACAAGAGAAATATCTATTATTGTTTTGTTATTGAATAAGCCGTGGGGAAGGAAAATCTATAAGGAAGTTTCAAGCGACAAGGATTTTGAGGAAAAAGGTTACAAATTGTTAAGGATTTATGAAGTTCAAGTGTTTATCATCAATAGTTGAAGCCGAAGACCAAGAAGATGAAGACAAGCAGCGGAAGACGTTTCTATTGGATTCCGTGAGAGTGGTGTTATCGTAATTGGCAATCGGATGTGAAGGTAAGTAAGTAATCTCATCCTCGATATAAGTGGTTGATTTCCTTTCTTAGAGATCGTTAGAAAAATGGTTTTTCAAAATAATTAAAAGATGTGGGTTTTTCAAAATTTCGGAAGTTATCCTTCCTACCATTCAACGTGTTGCAGGAATTCTCTCTTCATTCCTACCTGCACATATGTGAGACCCATAAAAAAGCCGTCTTTTTGAGTGCAATTATCATAAAACCCTTTTTGGTGAGGTAGAAGTCGAGGCGAAATGCTTATTGATCGTTTCTCAAACACGTGTTCTCTCGTTATGGTGTGGTTATTTCTCACTCAACATTTAAGAATGAGAATATGTTCTTTAGTATTTCTAACTTCTTATTACTAGCATGCAGAAACTCTATGTCCTCATAGCTCTTAGGATGCTTGGGAAGCTAGAACGCTTTGAAGTTGTAAGTTTTAGTTGATTTGCTCGAGGACTAGCAAAGTCTAAGTGTGGGGGAATTTGATAGGTGTAGAATACACCGTATTTACTATCTTAGAGTTTATGCTTTCTTTGCTATTTTTCTTGTAAATTATGTATTTTACGTGTGTTTTTGAGTTATTAGGTACTCTGGAGTCGCACGGAGGAATCGGAGAAGAAATCGTTTAATTTGAGCTAAAAGGGCAAAAAGGTCATTTCAGGGGCGGACACTATACGAATCCCAGTCAAGGTTAAGGGACAAATCAATTGGAGAGCACTAAAGACAGTCTAGTTAACTATTAAGGGGAAGCCCAACTGGGTAGCCCTTATCCAGAAGAAGGAGGTGGTTAGAAGACATCCAAATGGGTGGTTTATTCCATGGCCCGTAACCAGACCCAAACCCGGATCCGGATGTTATAATCCCAACCCTAGAATCGATTCTCCATCATTGTTTGCTACTGAACCAAAAATAACAGCAGCTGTGACTGCCGGAGATCGAGAAATCAAGAAAGAAAAGCATGGAATTGAGAGACGAAATCACATCGATATAGAGGAGATGGATTCTGTGAGGTGGTCAAGAAAATGTGAGAGAAGAAACTTATAGCCGCTGCTGTTGTTGAGAAGCAATTTGCTGCAATCAATTTAGAGAGGTTAGGGTTTTCGATGGAAGTGGTGCTGTTGTTGGATGGGTTCGAGTTGGGAATACAGGACAAAGGAAGAATGGTTTCGTCTGTTATTGGTTTCAACAAGAGAGGAATCGAGCTCGTTATGATACACAGGTGATGAGAATTGTTGGCTGTTGTCGAATCAAGGTGGTTGTTAATGGTCTGGTAGATGGGTTTTAAACAGCAGATGCAGATGATGATTCTCGTCGTTTAGAATCGGATGTTGCTCAAGCCGCTGTTGACGTAAATTCAGATGTTGAAGAACAATAAGCATCAGATGGGGTTCAAATCGAGAAGAGTAATTGAGAATCAGATATGGGTATTTTCTGGAATTAGAATTAGATTTTAAGTCTGTGAAGATTATGGGCTTTTGCTGTGCGATTTGACGGAGTTGTATGAATTCTGAAGTTAGGGTTTTAATGGCGAATGACAGAAATAGGTGGTTGCTGATGGGTTCGAATTTGTGTGCTATTTGAGCAGTTGATGATTGTGGTTAAGGCATGGGAATAAATGGCTTGGTGGAACTGGTGATATGTGATGTGCAGTGGATTAAAGCTGCAGAGTGGGTAGTTTGGGAAGCTCAGATGAAGCTCTAGTGTAAGTGGATATGGTGCAGCTGGTGGAGATTCAAATGCAGTTGTGCACATGAATCAGGTGGTGCTATGAATGAATTGTATGCAAGTGGAAACTGCAGTTGGTTCAATGATGGAATGAGATTGCACAGGTGAAGTAGTGGTGGTATTGGACTAAAATGGAAACAATGGCAAGTGGTAGAGCTAACTGGTGTTGATCTGGGAAGAAGATTGAATGGAATTGCAGGCATGAAGCTACAGGTACTGTGGAGTTGCAGTTGTGGTTAGATGGTTGGATGTTGCTGTTAATTTGGAGAATAAAGAAGTCCAGGGTTAGGTGGTACTATTGTAACTCATTTCAAGAAGCAAAACTGGATTCTAAGTTCAACAGAGAAATGGGTTTTCATAGGCAGAATGGGTTTTGAGATGCTGTAAATTTCCGGCCTATGAGGATGAATTTGAAGACTCGGATAAAATAGGTATGATGCACAGTGAGTGATGATGAATGTATAGGTTTACAGGGTTCTGGTGGAGTTATGCAGCTGCTGTTCTATGTTGGTGGTGCAGAATTGAGGTTAAGGGTTTATAATGATGATGCTGGATAGCTGGGGATGATGAATTAAAACTGTGTGCAATTGGCGCTGGCTAGTTGGTATTCTCGACACCAACTGAGATGGTAAAGGTGGTATATGGCAATGAATGGGTGAACCTATGTTGGTAGATCTTGATTGAATGTTGAATGAATTCTTTAGATGTTGCTGCAATGGGCCAGAATTTGAATTACAACTGATATGGGCAGAAGGAGATGATGTTGTTGAATTGGTGCAGCTGGTTATGGAGATGAATGGCAAGTTGGCACTACAATGGACTGAAGTACAGGGAAGGTTGCAGTGAACAGCCATCATGGCTGGGTAGCAGGACTGGCATGGCCATCTTGGCCGTGAACAATAAGGTTCAGTGCAAGTGGCTTGGTCAGAACTAGTCAGCCGAGTTAGCCAGCTGACTCGGTTCTGACTCGGTTCTAACTCAGCCCCTTGACCCTTGACTTTTGACTAACAGTTGACTGACGGTTGACTCCTTTGACCGTTAGTCATAACGGTGGACTGACGGAATATACCTTGACCGGAGGAGAATTTTCAGGTGGCCGGCGGCGACGGATTCCGGCATATTTCCGGCCAAAAACCCAGTTTTCCGGCGAACAAAAGTTGCAGAAATTTGTGTGGATTTCTCTCATGGGATGTGAAGAGTTGGACTTGGAATTGAATGAAGAATTTGGTGGGAATATGGAAAGAGGAGATGGAAGATTTGAGAAAGGCTTGGATTTGGAAATTGAGCTACAAAAGGAAAGGGATTCTATTCCTTAGAAGATATGGAGAACATTGAAGCCTATAAATAGAGAAGAACTTCTACACTTCCATACACATAGACATATAGATGCACTTAGATACACACATCTTTTACAATAATTTTGCACACTTTTACACACACAATACTTTTCTCTTTGTGTGAACTATTTAATATGAGTAACTAATTTGATTGAGGATGAATTCCTAGTTCTTAACATGTTTTGAGTTTTGTTTTAAATCTACTTTGAAGTTTTCACATGATTATCGTTTGTTTTTACTAATAGGAGTGATCTTAAAGACATTCATGATTGATTGATAGATTATCTAGGTGTACAACTAGATTGATTTGTTAGTCTAATCTAAAGCTAGTGTAAGTTAGGGGATAAGTAATCGTTTCTTGACTTTTCACATAAGTAGCAAACACGAGACCTTGCGGAGGGATTCCGTGGAGCAATTGTGTGTAAAAACAACGTTAGCAAGTGGACCTTGATCTAAGAGTTTAACTACTAATATCAACCTAATAAATTCATAAATCTTAATGCGTTTAACTAAATTACATCTTGAGTGATCTACTACTAGGTGGTTTGGTGAATAGAATCCGGTAGTCGAGAACTTCCGTATCCGGTGATATAAGGGATTTTGGGGTTAGCACTGATCTAGCTGCTATACCTACGGTTGGTGATAATTTGTGACTATAAGAAGTGGAAAAGAACATAACTTTAATCATTGTTTTGCAGCGAAGAAGGATTCCTTGATCTAATCTCTCTTATTGATTTCCTTTTAATTGCTTTGTTTATTTTATTTACTTTCTTAAATTCTTTTTAATACCCCCCTTTGTGTGACAATTTTACAACTAGAATCTCGTGCTCCTCGTGGGATCGACCTTGACTACCCTATATTACTTGTTAATTAGGTAGTAAAGTATTAATTAATTTGTTGTGGTTACGACAAGCACCCAAATTTTGGCGCCGTTGCCGGGGAGCATCGGATGATTTATAGTTGTTTTATTTTTACTTTTTGCTTTATTCTTGCTTTGTTGGATTCTTTATCGTATCTAACTTAGTTTTTGAATTGTTTTTCAGGTACCGGTTTTCCATGTATGGTGGACAAGAGCAAGCATATTTCAACAATCAATACGATTTTCAAACTCAACATTATGACAACTTCCAACCATCCTTAGGATACAATCAAAATCAATCTTTTGGCTATGATCAAAATCCTACGGAACCTTATGGATATTCTCATGCATATCAACAACCTTATGATAAATCTATGTAAGTTCACAATCACAAGGATGGACATGCGATAATTATGCTTCTAATACATTGTTTTCTAGTAATGATCATTCACCCATTCAAAAGGAGAGAGTTGGGAATATACTCCTCTTCATCGTGTGTTTCCTTCACTTTTTAAGGATATACAATCTAGAAACTCTATACACGGTGGTAAGCGTGTTAATATCCGTAAACTTGCACAAAAGTTATACGAATTGGAAGATGATGGAGACTCGGAAGAGCTTGTCGCAGAAATTAGTAGGACTATTCATATGGAACTTAAACGACGTCGGGATAAAGGTTATGAAACCGATGAAGATTCTTATTATGGTGATTCCGATAATGAAGATGATTGTGTTGAAAAGGACCAACCTTTGGAAACTTTTGATGACGCTAGTGTAGATTACTCGAGCCTTGATCTTAATAATGATCAATCACCTATTCAAAAGGTAGAGCTTGAGGAAGATGCATTTAGTGCTTGGAAAAAATTCCTTAGGGAAAATTATGAGTCCGCGGAAGTGTATGAAAGTTGCAACCATGAGGAAGTTATTCCAACTCCGGATCATAATAACGATCCTTCGCCTATTCAAAAGGAGGAGATTGGGTGTGACTTTCCTATTGTTGTAAACGGTGTAACACCCTCACAAGAAGATCTTACAATTTTTACCGACGAAAATCACTTTAGTGAATGGCCCTATTCCGATGATGAAGATGTTGAAGAGGTGATGCTCGATAATGGAACCGAATTGATTGAATTTGTGGAAGACCCAATTGAACTTGCTAATGATTATGATGATGCCGAGACTTTGGTTAAGGTAGAAAATGATGAAGAATGGTTGCAAAGTTTGATAGAGGACCACGATATACAAGAGGTAAGTAGTTCACTTGAATTTTTTAAGAATGAGGAGGATACCGTAATACAAGAAATTGTACAAGGTTTGTCTAACCCTTTGCATATTAATTCTTCTCCTTTACCTCTTATTGGTTTGAATGTATGTGCTTCGAAAGTATTTTTGAATGACTTTGTTTCTCGATATCCACCATTGGAAACACTTGATGCTAATACTATGCAGGTTTGCCAAGAGGAAACCATGGAAGTTCCCAAATTCTATGTTCTTTATACACTTCCGAGTGTGGACAAGAATAAGTGTGGGGGAAATTTCTATCGAGCTATAACTTTACTATTATTTTCTTGTGCTAATATTTGTATGAAGCTATTGTTTGAAAAACAGGTACTATGGGAGGATCCCCAAATTTTCCGATTGCTAATATATGGGGAATGAATCTTACAAGAGCCATGTCGGGCCGTCGACTTTAAAACAAGCGCTAAGTGGGAGGCAACCCACCGGTTTTGTATCTCTTATCCTTTTGCTTTTATTTTTATTTTTGTTTTGTTTTGTTTATTTATTTTTTATTGTTTTCATATCATATTTGCATCCCCATATTTAATTTCATTAAGTCCATAATCTATCTTAGAAGAGAATTATGATGAATACCTTTTCGTCAGAAAATTTCAGACTGCGCGTAGTTCAGTCCAGAGACCATAACTGTCAGACCGTTTATCAGAACACTATGAAATTTTGACACTGTGTAGAAAACACGTAGGTGAACAACTTTTGTGAAATGGAGTTTTTCCAAATTCCTTACCAATTTGCACAGTTTTTGCGTTTTATCTGCTGTTACGTCAGAATTCAGAACTTTCGGTTTTACACATTGAGGACAATGTGAGGTTTAAGTGTGGGGGAGTGGCTAAGCATATATTTTTGCATAAAAAAAAAGAGAAAAAATAATTTTGCATAAAACTTTCAACTTTTAGAGATTTTAGAGTCACTAGCATGCTTCTAGGTATGATTACATAGAGAATTCTGACCGACATAGTTGAACTTGGAAGTGTTAGGGAACTACGTTCGATTTCTTGCTTGTTAGAGTGTTAAATAATGGATTTAATCATGCCGGTGATGCAAATTTGGTGCAGGGAGAAGTGCGTTATTAGAGTTGCTGATCAATCATTAGTGGAGACTACCCATTTTCATATCAACCAAGGCACCGACCAAAAATTCTTCCTTTACTAAAGAGCTTCTTTTGAGTGTGTGTCACCGTACGTTAATTCCGGGTAGAATGGTGAGCTACCCAATTTCACACCAATTTCAGCACTATTTTGATCTCTTGAGTGCTAATTTTTGTCAATCATGAGGGTGACGTCTATAGATGAAAGCCACCTTCTTGTAGTTCGATTTGCAGTTAGCACCATTCTCTCACTCGACAACAACGGGTCCATAGAAACACCACATCAACAACAAGGGAGCGACATCAAAATCTACAAGGAAAGTTGAAAAGGTTCAAGGTTTGCAAGCAACAATGGAACAAGAAAAGAGCAAATTTCAAATCTAAGTAAAGCAACATACAATGAGCAGATTTTACATACATGTTGAAGACTTAAAATGCAATGAGGTAATTCTATATCCAAGTGTTAAGACTTATGTACAAAAGCGAAGAAAAGAAAAGGTGAAAATTATTGAAGTTTATGATTTCGAGACGATACAAGTTGTGAAGAATCAAGCGGTAAAGTACTTTTCCACGGCCATGTTTGTTTTGTTTATTTTGTGTTGTGTTTCTCTTGTCTAAAAAAATGAAAAAAAAGAAAAAAAAGAAAGAAAAAAAATTAAAAAAAAATGAAAAAGAAAAGAAAAGAAAAGAAAAAGAAATATATATATATGAGACAAGAGAAATATCTATTATTGTTTTGTTATTGAATAAGCCGTGGGGAAGGAAAATCTATAAGGAAGTTTCAAGCGACAAGGATTTTGAGGAAAAAGGTTACAAATTGTTAAGGATTTATGAAGTTCAAGTGTTTATCATCAATAGTTGAAGCCGAAGACCAAGAAGATGAAGACAAGGAGCGGAAGACGTTTCTTTTGGATTCCGTGAGAGTGGTGTTATCATAATTGGAAATCGGATGTGAAGGTAAGTAAGTAATCTCATCCTCGATATAAGTGGTTGATTTCCTTTCTTAGAGATCGTTAGAAAAATGGTTTTTCAAAATAATTAAAAGATGTGGGTTTTTCAAAATTTCGGAAGTTATCCTTCCTACCATTCAACGTGTTGCAGGAATTCTCTCTTCATTCCTACCTGCACATATGTGAGACCCATAAAAAAGCCGTCTTTTTGAGTGCAATTATCATAAAACCCTTTTTGGTGAGGTAGAAGTCGAGGCGAAATGCTTATTGATCGTTTCTCAAACACGTGTTCTCTCGTTATGGTGTGGTTATTTCTCACTCAACATTTAAGAATGAGAATATGTTCTTTAGTATTTCTAACTTCTTATTACTAGCATGCAGAAACTCTATGTCCTCATAGCTCTTAGGATGCTTGGGAAGCTAGAACGCTTTGAAGTTGTAAGTTTTAGTTGATTTGCTCGAGGACTAGCAAAGTCTAAGTGTGGGGGAATTTGATAGGTGTAGAATACACCGTATTTACTATCTTAGAGTTTATGCTTTCTTTGCTATTTTTCTTGTAAATTATGTATTTTACGTGTGTTTTTGAGTTATTAGGTACTCTGGAGTCGCACGGAGGAATCGGAGAAGAAATCGTTTAATTTGAGCTAAAAGGGCAAAAAGGTCATTTCAGGGGCGGACACTATACGAATCCCAGTCAAGGTTAAGGGACAAATCAATTGGAGAGCACTAAAGACAGTCTAGTTAACTATTAAGGGGAAGCCCAACTGGGTAGCCCTTATCCAGAAGAAGGAGGTGGTTAGAAGACATCCAAATGGGTGGTTTATTCCATGGCCCGTAACCAGACCCAAACCCGGATCCGGATGTTATAATCCCAACCCTAGAATCGATTCTCCATCATTGTTTGCTACTGAACCAAAAATAACAGCAGCTGTGACTGCCGGAGATCGAGAAATCAAGAAAGAAAAGCATGGAATTGAGAGACGAAATCACATCGATATAGAGGAGATGGATTCTGTGAGGTGGTCAAGAAAATGTGAGAGAAGAAACTTATATCCGCTGCTGTTGTTGAGAAGCAATTTGCTGCAATCAATTTAGAGAGGTTAGGGTTTTCGATGGAAGTGGTGCTGTTGTTGGATGGGTTCGAGTTGGGAATACAGGACAAAGGAAGAATGGTTTCGCATTATTGGTTTCAACAAGAGAGGAATCGAGCTCGTTATGATACACAGGTGATGAGAATTGTTGGCTGTTGTCGAATCAAGGTGGTTGTTAATGGTCTGGTAGATGGGTTTTAAACAGCAGATGCAGATGATGATTCTCGTCGTTTAGAATCGGATGTTGCTCAAGCCGCTGTTGACGTAAATTCAGATGTTGAAGAACAATAAGCATCAGATGGGGTTCAAATCGAGAAGAGTAATTGAGAATCAGATATGGGTATTTTCTGGAATTAGAATTAGATTTTAAGTCTGTGAAGATTATGGGCTTTTGCTGTGCGATTTGACGGAGTTGTATGAATTCTGAAGTTAGGGTTTTAATGGCGAATGACAGAAATAGGTGGTTGCTGATGGGTTCGAATTTGTGTGCTATTTGAGCAGTTGATGATTGTGGTTAAGGCATGGGAATAAATGGCTTGGTGGAACTGGTGATATGTGATGTGCAGTGGATTAAAGTCTGCAGAGTGGGTAGTTTGGGAAGCTCAGATGAAGCTCTAGTGTAAGTGGATATGGTGCAGTGGTGGAGATTCAAATGCGATTGTGCACATGAATCGTGGTGCTATGAATGAATTGTATGCAAGTGGAAACTGCAGTTGGTTCAATGATGGAATGAGATTGCACAGTGAAGTAGTGGTGGTATTGGACTAAAATGGAAACAATGGCAAGTGGTAGAGCTAACTGGTGTTGATCTGGGAAGAAGATTGAATGGAATTGCAGGGCATGAAGCTACAGTGCTTGTGGAGTTGCGATTTGTGGTTAGATGGTTGGATGTTGCTGTTAATTTGGAGAATAAAGAAGTCCAGGGTTAGGTGGTACTATTGTAACTCATTTCAAGAAGCAAAACTGGATTCTAAGTTCAACAGAGAAATGGGTTTTCAGAGGCAGAATGGGTTTTGAGATGCTGTAAATTTCCGGCCTATGAGGATGAATTTGAAGACTCGGATAAAATAGGTATGATGCACAGTGAGTGATGATGAATGTATAGATTTACAGGGTTCTGGTGGAGTTATGCAGCTGCTGTTCTATGTTGGTGGTGCAGAATTGAGGTTAAGGGTTTATAATGATGATGCTGGATAGCTGGGGATGATGAATTAAAACTGTGTGCAATTGGCGCTGGCTAGTTGGTATTCTCGACACCAACTGAGATGGTAAAGGTGGTATATGGCAATGAATGGGTGAACCTATGTTGGTAGATCTTGATTGAATGTTGAATGAATTCTTTAGATGTTGTCTTTGCAATGGGCCGAAATTTGAATTACAACTGATATGGGTAGAAGGAGATGATGTTGTTGAATTGGTGCAAATTTGGTTATGGAGATGAATGGCAAGTTGGCACCGCAATGGACTGAAGTCGGGGAAGGTTGCGATGAATGACCATCATGGGCTGGGTAGCAGGACTGGCATGGCCATCTTGGCCGTGAACAATAAGGTTCAGTGCAAGTGGCTTGGTCAGAACTAGTCAGCCGAGTTAGCCAGCTGACTCGGTTCTGACTCGTTCTAACTCAGCCCCTTGACCCTTGACTTTTGACTAACAGTTGACTGACGGTTGACTCCTTTGACCGTTAGTCATAACGGTGGACTGACGGAATATACCTTGACCGGAGGAGAATTTTCAGGTGGCCGGCGGCGACGGATTCCGGATATTTCCGCCAAAAACCCAGTTTTCCGGCGAGCAAAAGTTGCAGAATTTTGTGTGGATTTCTCTCATGGGATGTGAAGAGTTGGACTTGGAATTGAATGAAGAATTTGGTGGGAATATGGAAAGAGGAGATGGAAGATTTGAGAAAGGCTTGGATTTGGAAATTGAGCTACAAAAGGAAAGGGATTCTATTCCTTAGAAGATATGGAGAACATTGAAGCCTATAAATAGAGAAGAACTTCTACACTTCCATACACATAGACATATAGATGCACTTAGATACACACATCTTTTACAATAATTTTGCACACTTTTACACACACAATACTTTTCTCTTTGTGTGAACTCTTTAATATGAGTAACTAATTTGATTGAGGATGAATTCCTAGTTCTTAACATGTTTTGAGTTTTGTTTTAAATCTACTTTGAAGTTTTCACATGATTATCGTTTGTTTTTACTAATAGGAGTGATCTTAAAGACATTCATGATTGATTGATAGATTATCTAGGTGTACAACTAGATTGATTTGTTAGTCTAATCTAAAGCTAGTGTAAGTTAGGGGATAAGTAATCGTTTCTTGACTTTTCACATAAGTAGCAAACACGAGACCTAGGAGGGATTCCGTGGAGCAATTGTGTGTAAAAACAACGTTAGCAAGTGGACCTTGATCTAAGAGTTTAACTACTAATATCAACCTAATAAATTCATAAATCTTAATGCGTTTAACTAAATTACATCTTGAGTGATCTACTACTAGGTGGTTTGGTGAATAGAATCCGTAGTCGAGAACTTCCGTATCCTGTGATATAAGGGATTTTGGGGTTAGCACTGATCTAGCTGCTATACCTACGGTTGGTGATAATTTGTGACTAATAAGAAGTGGAAAAGAACATAACTTTAATCATTGTTTTGCAGCGAAGAAGGATTCCTTGATCTAATCTCTCTTATTGATTTCCTTTTAATTGCTTTGTTTATTTTATTTACTTTATTAAATTCTTTTTAATACCCCCCTTTGTGTGACAATTTTACAACTAGAATCTCGTGCTCCTCGTGGGATCGACCTTGACTACCCTATATTACTTGTTAATTAGGTAGTAAAGTATTAATTAATTTGTTGTGGTTACGACACGCATACATTCTTTTAATCTTTTCTGCGACGCTCGCCAGTGTCTTTAATGAAAACTTCGCAAGAATGTTCTTGCTGCGATATTCGGATCCTACATCTTGCCTCTTTTTCCTTGAATATTGCTTGAAAAGCTATTTTAAGGAAAAATCTTCCTTGCTGTAGCTATTGAAGGAACGAGTGAAAGAATATTTGGACTTGAAAAGTACGTACTTGCCTATATTCTTTTGCGAAGTTCTAGAATATTTCTTCTATTCTCTCGAAATTATCACTTTAACTTGTCCACTTTGGAAATGATTCTTGCCGAGAAGATAACGAATATATGATGTTTTTTTAATAATCCATACTAGCCTCTATTCTTTATCTTAAAAGAGTAGAATCTTTGAGAAAGTGAGTTAGTGATTTCTTCACCCTTATCTTGCATGTGCCTCAGGGTAATACCATACTCTGCGAATCTCTTACATATTCTGCGAGGTTGTAGCTATTTCTGCGAAATAATGTTTCTCAAAAAACTTTAATAATATTTCTACGAAATTTTGACATATTTGCGAGACTACAAATAATACTTCTGACATATATTTTTATAATTTTCGTAGAATATATCACACGTATCTTTTCTTCCATCCAATTCTTGACACGTCTTTTTCAACCGTAATTTTTCAACCATTCACGTGTCTCCTCGCATTAATTGCGTTTATCTTTTCGAGAACTTTCCCTCTCTATAAATATCCCTTTCATTCTCATTTTTCCTCTTTTTATCTTCTTCCCAATCTCTCTGTAATTTTACTATTCCTCCGTAATTTGCGCTTCTGCTACTGTAACTCTTCATTCTTTTCTTACTTCTAAACTTCATCCTCGTTCTTTAAATATGGCTCCCGCTGGTCGCAGAAACGAAATTTCTTTTGAAAAAGTTCAGAAGAAACTTCAAAGTAAGGGTTTTACTTTATCCAGTATCCCGGGTAAAGGCCCTAAATATGAACTCACTACAAAGTTATTTTCTGATCATCAATCCCATCAGAGTAAGATCATAATATCGCTGGTTCAACTTCTCGCCGGCCTTCCCATTCCTCTATATGATCCTGAACTTCCCTTGTTTTAGAGATACTTTCTCATAAGAAATTCTCGCGAGTTGTATATCAACTAAGTGGTGATTGCATTTGTCTAATGCATGAGTTTGCCACTCGCGGTGCAGGTAAAAACATTGCGATTATTCCTGCGAAGTATACCGTGGAAAACTTTTTTTTGCAAATTATGAGATAATTTCCATGAAGAGAGATAGCACTTGTTGGGGAGTTCGTTTAAACAAGAAAAGTAATGTTGATGCTGACAAGATCTTGATGCAAGACATTGACTGGCATCCTGGTAATAATTCATGCCCACGTCACTTTAATGATGATAGATGTCATATTTTCCCCTTAATCCTAGAAGGTCCATATATTTCTGGCACTCTTGCTTTACCTGCGAACCTCGCAAAGTATAATCCTTGGGAATTCTATTGGCCTGATAGAGATTTGGAGGTATATTTCTGAACTCCTCTTGAATTATTATCTTCTGTACTCTTTATCCCTTTTTGATGATTACTTTTATATCTACATATGTTTACAAAATTGTCAGATTGAGAGATTAAATAAGAATTATAGCAATACTGGGAAACCCAGCATTTTATCTGCTCTTCGTTCTATCACAGATGAGGTAAGAAATTCTATTTCAGAATTTTTAATAATATATTGTTGCCTCTATTCTCTCTGTTTATTATCTTTATTTTGGTATAGATTATCACTGAGATAGAACCTATTGAAGTTGCGAAGACCAACAATAAAGGTAAAGGCAAAAGTTCTCCTCGCAAAGAGAAATCCAGTAAAGATGTTACTCACAAGGGGAAATATGCTGCTCCTCTTTCAAAGAAAAGAAAAACTTGTTCTCCCTCCCCTTCAAATTCTCAATCTGGTGAAAGTTCTACTAAGGATAATGTTGATAATAGTGATGATGATGGTAATGATGACATTTCTTCTGCGAATGAAACTTCTCAACCTGAGTCTTCTATGGCTCTGCTATCCAACATATTCTCAAATTCATTGCATGGCATTGGAGATGATAGTGAGTCTCTTACTAATCCTTGCCAAGTTCTCGTACATATCTGCGATGCTCCCCTGCTGACCAACAATGATTCACTTCGTGGAGTTTCTAAATCAGTATCTCCCAGCCTTTTAAACTCCCTTAGTGCTCTGGTATGTTCTTATTTCTTTGATTCTTCTTAATTTTAAGAATTTCAACTATATACATATCCTTGTAATTCCTTCTTCTTTTTTTAGGTTGGTAGAGCTGCTTTCGCAGTTTCTTCAGATTTGGATAAGAGACGATCAACTCTCTTAAAGAAAAATGTTGATCTTCGTAGGGAGAACGAAAAGCTAAAATCCGAATCTACCAACCTTCGCAAGCAGTTAAAATCTGAATCTTCCAACCTTCGCGAGGAAAACAAGCGATTAGGAATTGAACTCTCCTCTTCGCAAGATAAAATTGCTAACCTTCAAGCTGCGAATGATCAACTTTATGGTATGAAAATTTTCCCTCTTTATTTTGTCCTCTTATCCTTTTACTTCATCTTATTTTATTAACCACTCTTGCAGACATTTATGGTTTATCTAATGAAGCTGCGACCCTTCGTTCTTTTCCCAATTCTATAGATGATGATGCCCTTCTTGAACATCTGAATAAATCTTTGAATAGTTTTTCTAATGACCGAATTACTTCCCTCTCCATAGATGAACTTAGATCAAAATTTCTCCTTTTAGATACTGAATACAGATCCAGTTTAGGGATAGCCAATAAGTATAAGCGTTTTTATGTTGATGCCAAAGAGGAGATTGGTAAATCTAGATCCAAATACAGTAAGCTTATTGATGAAAAGAATCTTATTACTAAACAAGGTGTTCAATCTTTAGCGGAATTCCACAAGGCTCTTCTCGAAACTCAAATTGAGAGAGATCGGCTTATCTGCGTGAATTAAAATCTTGTTGAGAGGGAAACCTAAGTTCGCTCCCGTCTTATTATAGATAATGATGATGAATTCGCTTGGGATGCGAAAGTATTAGACGATGCTAGAAGTAATCTAAGTGTAAATGTTAGTCTTTACGCTGACCAAACAGCCTTGATTAAAGATTTGCTTTCTGAGAGAGAAGGTTGTCAACTATTCTTTCCTACTTACTCTTTGTCTTTCACAAATTTTCATCAAATTACTGATTCATTATTACATTCCCAGATTCTGAAAAGAGACTTCGTCAAAGAATTGAAGAATTAGAAAATGAAAAAGGAACTCTCGCGAACTCCCTTTATTCTCGCAATGATAAGTGCTTAAGATTGAAGAATCAACTGAAGATAACTATTACCAACTTTAAGAATGATGCTCTTTCTTATCGTAATAATACTATCAGGTTAATCTGCAATAATCACGACATTCCTCTCTCTAATTACCCTTGTATTGAAGAAAAAGTTCCGGAAAATGTTCATTCTTTGGTGATTTCTGATAGTGAAGCTGATGAAGATGAAGAAGAATATGAAGATGAAGGATCTGATAATATAGAAAAATCTGATGAAGAGGAAAATGAATCAACCAAGAAGTAATTCTGCTTTGCTGAATATAAAACTTGTAAAACTGGTATATTCGTTCTTTAATCTTCCTATCTTTTTGCTGCGAATTTCTCTTCCTTCCTGCATGTGTTAGTAAAAAAACTCTTTCTTGCGATATAATCAATCAATATATAATTAAATTTTTCAATCTATGTATAAATATGCATAAATCTATCATGGGGAGGCAAAAAATACTTTTTCATGATAAAAATTAATCATATATTCCCATATTTGCCTCTGTTTTTTGTATCCAAATGAGAGATTAAGCAATTTACAGAGTGAATATTGCACAATCTCACAATTCTTTACTTATATTATTATGTGGTCTTATTTTTCCTTCCTAAGTAAAGGTCTTATTTAGCCACTCTTTCTTTTGCGACAAAATCGCAGGAGGTTTTTGCATTTTCATGCAAAAACCCATTGATCTTGCCTTATCTTTTTGTATTCTTTTGCTGCGACAATATGATAGGCCTAAATTTTCTTGCAAAAATAAATCCCCATGACATTGTTATCTTGCGATGAAATCACATGGCGTCTTTAAATTTTCATGCAACGACCCATTGATATCATCTTATCTTTTTCTCTTGGCTTTTTGCCTCTTTTGATATTTGTTGCACAAATAAGACAAGCCTAAATTTTCTTGCGAAAATAAAGCATCATGATATTTGCGTCTTAAGACACTTATCATCTCTCTAATAGAGGGTGCTGCCCTTATCTTCCCCCTGGTTTCCCCTTCAAGGAGGCGTACATTGTCCATACAAGACTAGCTCCTCCAATCCGGATTTACCAACAACCAGATGTTTTTCGCAGCCTTTTATCCTTTTTGCCTATATGGATTATAGTTACGAGACTGCACCCTAAGTAGGGTTTTGTTCAGGCCGAGTGCATCATAGTCAAGACTTTACAAGAATGGCCAGGGTAGGTTCATCCGCCCCAGGCACTCTTGTCTCAACAGTGTACCGCGGCGCCTTGATCATATTCTTCACTCCTTAGAAGAGACCCCCAGTCGTCCAACCAGGGCATAACCTTATATATAGTTAGAAATCCAAGGTATCTCTCCCGGATAGGCTTTCTTAAGCCCTACATCTCCATAACATAAGTTCCAGTAGAGGTATAACCTTATCTTTGAGCCATGCAATCAGATACCCCCTTAAATGACGTACTTTAGGTCTTACATTTTCCTCTTGCAAAATTTTATTCGCGAACTAGGGTGTACGCCATAAAGGTTCATCCTATTCTGCGAATTTTTCTTCGCGTTTCTTGCGATATTTTCACATATTCTTGCTTCAATGCTGGTGTAATTTCACAATCTCATATTTTTCATTAAGCAACAATCTTTGAGTCACATCGTTCATACATATCTTTCAATATCATAATTTGAAATATTTTACCTTTACTTTATTCTGCCCTTGGGATTTTGTTACGCTTTGCTATGTTTCCCTTGCAAGTCATTCACTAGATACTGTGTTCATTCTTTCCCAGATTTTCTTCTTCTCGCAGCTCTATGGCATCCACCATTAATCTGTTACATCTTTGTCTTTTCTTGATGTTGTGCTTCCAATTGCTATGCTTCACAACTCTCTCTTCGCAAGATTTTATATCCATCTCATAACACTTTCTGCTTTCACTCCAATCTCCTTTTATGACTCCAACACCATTTGGATATGGAAACTTAATGCACTGATGGTAAGTGGATGCCACACCTAAAATACCATACAACCAAGGTCTTCCAATTAAGGCGTTGTAGGGTGACTCCACGTCCACTACACAGAATAAGACTTTAGATGTTATTCGTTTTAATGGGATTCTCATTGTGATCTCTCCCTTTGGTTTATTGGCTGTACCATTGAAACCATATATCTTGTACGTTGAGGGTACTAAATCCTCGTCTCTCCCTCCCATGGTCTTATAAGTGTGATAAAATAAAATATCCACAGAATTACCTGTATCAATCAATACTCTATTAATTTCCCATGAATCTTAATTTTCATCATCTTCAGTTTTATCTTCATCTTCCTCTTCATCTGCATCCTCTTTTTGTTTTGGATTTATCTCTAGTCTCACAACCAATGGTTGATCATGCATTTCTCCAGGATCAAGTACTTCTTGTGCGGGAAAGAAATAATCTGTTTTTGCCACTCTTTAAGCGGCGAGGCTTTTGAAATGTTCATGATTTCTTTCCCATCAGCATCTCTCGCAAACACTCGGCTTAAAACATTATCGTGGAAGTCTTCGATAATCTTGAATGAATGTACAATGGAGTTACAAAACAATTTTTTTGCCTTTGCTCCAACTTCTATCACAAATGTGTCTCCTCCTTTTGTTGTATTTACTCTGCGAATTTCTGGTGGAGGTGGTAATGGCTGAGATTGTGGGTGCCCTATTAGAAAATGGTTTAATCTTCCCTGATCTATCATCCTTAAAATGATCTTATTTATATTCCTGCATTCATTTTTTGAGAGACCATGAAAATGATAATAAGAGAAAAATTCTTGACTTCGGTTATTTGGGTGTGGTTCTTTTCCCATGTTCCAGGGTGCTTGTATATTTTCCATTAAGATTATGGCTTCCCAAATTTTTTCTACACTTGCATTCAAAGGTGGCATTTTGATTTCTTCCCATATCATCTTCTGATTTCCCTGCTCTCTTTGATAACTTTGTCTCTGTCCACCATAAGTATCTTGTGGTTGATCAAGTCTCTGAATTTTATTATTTCCCCCGCGATAAAAGTTTCTATTTCTTTTAAACTCTTCTTAATCTCGACTTCCCATAGCTACTAATTTTTGTTGACCATCATCCACATTCTTTTCTTGTTTTACCTGCGAGGTGCTCTCTACTGTATTTATCATCTTGGGAAGTAAACTTGCACTCGCTGCAACTGAACTAGTGTCCGAAATAGGATATGACTCCATCTCATTTTGTTTTTTCTCCAACGTAATATAGTCTTCCTGCAATTCTCGTAGCTTTGTCATAGTGATCGTATTTTTGATTCTAAAAATTTGTATATATAACAGGTTGGTTGCGAACATAGCATTAATGAAGGACAAAATGAGGTATCTCTCATCTACTCTTCCATCCATCTCACTGCACATTGTCTTCCATCTTATGATTAGGTGTTTCAAACTTTCGCCAATCCTCTGTTTTAACCCAAATACATCTTAAATACCGGGCCGCGAAGAATTGTTGCTTATATATGCTCCCATAAATGTAGCTTGTAGATGGTCGAAAGAAGTTATAGTATTTTTATGTAAACCTTCGAACCATTTTAACGCCTCGCCAGTTAAGCTAGATGCAAAGTATTTGCATAATACAGCATCATAGTTTTCCCACTGTAGCATACACCTAACATAAGCCTTGACATGTTGAACAAAGACAGTAGTCCCATCGAAGATACTGGTTAATCTTTGGTAAATTGCATTTTGGGGGTATTCCTCCTAATTGTACTTCTTGAGTGAATGGAGTTCTCGAAGCTTCTTCAATGGCTTCATCAAGTTTCCTTCTGCTTCCTTCTCTTCTGTTATTTAACATTCCTCTCATTTCTGCTAGCTCTCTTAAGATTTGTTCATTCCTAGCTGAGTTTTGCTCCATTAGTCTTTTCAGTGCAGATTCCCTTCTTCTGCGTTCTTGCCTATCTTGTGTTGCGAGATTTTGATTTCTGTCTCCATTATTTTTTTCTTGTCTTTCTCCACTATCTTATCTTACATTTCTTTCACGAATGCGCACACCATTATATCTCTCATTTTCTCTTCTACGATTTTCTTCTGTTCTTCTTTGCACCCTATCGTATTCTTCGTTAATATTACCATTATTGCGGTTTTGTTCGCGTCTTCTTTCTCGATTGTCATGATTATTCTGGAGAATTTCCTCTTGGAATTCTTGCTCTTCCACTTTTGCTCTCAATATTTCCCTTTCGCAAGCTAAGCGTGCTTGTTCAGCATAATATCTCTCGATTTCTCTTTCAATTATCTGCTGATTTCTTAGAGTTTCTCTTCCATGAAATATCCTCCTCCCTTCCTCTTGATTTTCTTTACCATCTTGGTTATTTCATGCCTGACGCTATTCATTTTCCTGCCTTCTATTGTTTTGATTGTTTTATTAAATTTCACCTTGTGGTATATAACGATCTTCCCTTATTTCTCTCCTTTCGCGACGTTTCTCATTTGGATCATGATTTTCTTCTTCAATATTTGCTATAGGTGATCTTCTTCTTATCTCACTTCTGATTGTTCTCGAAATTGATCTCGTTGTACTTCTGGATCTTCTATTTTGTAACCTTATGTTTTCCATTCTCAATTCATGGTTTTGTCTTGCCAAATTTGCGCGTTCTTCCGCCTCTAATCTCCTTTCTTCTTGTATTCTTTGTCTTAAAACCTCTACTGTTTCATTTTCGTCATCACCATGTATTAATCCTCCATTTACCTCTTGATTTCTTCCCTCTCGTCTTTTATCTCTTAATTTTCGATCTTCTAGTTCTTCCATTGAATCTGATCGCAAAGTATGCACGCTTACTCTATCATAATCCACAGTTCTATCTTGTATAGGTGTTTGCTGATTCGGCTGTCGAACCTGATTTTCTCCCTCATTCCTTGTTCTATTTCTTCTTATTCTTACTCTTGAAGATTCTCCCATTTCACTTGTTTCTCCACCTGCATGTCTTTTACTCCTCCTTACGGTTGTTGGTGATTCTGATGTATTTCTTCTTCTTATAGCCATTAATCTTAGTAAATTGTTAAAAATTACGTAAAATCCTTCACTAACTATTCCAAATTCCTTCCAATCACAATGTCAATCTTTATCTTTTTCTCCAGGAAATCAACAATTCGTTGTCCCTGTTTCGGGCGCCAAAAATGTAGTTGCAGGAATTCCTACACTACACCCCACACAAGATTCCACAATTATCAACACATATTTGTAGATTAAGAACAACACTTTTATTGATTAATTCTCAGAAATGTTACAAGAAATGGAAGAAATCAAGAATACAATCGCTTACAAGAATTTTCTCTCTCCTCAAGACTTTCTCAACACTCTAAAAATTATCTCCCTCTCTCAAGAATACTCATCCCCTGTATATAGGGTATTACATAATAGATGACAGCTCATAGACAACTAAGCTATCCCTTAATTTCGGATTTAACTTGCGATATCTTCGCGAGTGCAATAATGTTAATCTCACAAACACTCTAATCTTCGCAGGATCTTTAAGTTTTCTTCATGTTTCTACCATCATTATTTGTTGCGTCGTTCTTTTAATCTTTTCTGCGACGCTCGCCAGTGTCTTTAATGAAAACTTCGCAAGAATGTTCTTGCTGCGATATTCGGATCCTACAGAACACATGTAAACATTGTCCCCTAGGATGAAATCCTCACCTCATACCCATAAATAATCACAATAGCATTCATACGATTATGTGGATGTCTTACATACAAAGTTTAATGGTTAAGCAAGAAACTTCATATTGTATTCCTTAATACTATGTCTATGTAGAGTGTTCATGCTTCGCAGTTTTATGTTTTCAATATGCACGACTTGAAAGATACGTTAGGGAATAAACAGTTCAAGTCAAATATCACTAACCTCAAGTGGAAGGATGATGTTGTGGTTGTAGATCCGTACTTCTTCACTTCTTCAAGTCTTCGCAATACTTGCAATGTATCACCCTAATACTTTTAAGCTAACCTATACGAAGTTGACTCTAGTACATTTAAATCAAGCGACTCTTAAATGAGTTTTGGTTCACTAAAATATGACAACCAAACTTGACATACCAATGCTTGGTGGGTTCAACCGAGCAATGCTCTAAAATATAGAATTGTGTATGCTGAGCTATGCTCCCCTGTTATGTGCTTCTGTTTTTGTCTATTTTCGATTGTTTTGTAAGCATAGTCGGACTGTACTATTAAAAACCTATGAATGTATAGTTGACTCAGGTTAACTCAATAGTGTGCTTAGGTTATGTAGTTGTAGGAAATCCTACACTACACCCTTGATAAGAATTCACAGTATTTAACACATAATTGAAGATTAAAAACAACACTTTATCATTTGATTCTCAGAAATGTTTACAAGAAATGGAAGAAATCAAGAATACAACCGCTCTCTTGAATTTTCTCTCTCATCAAGACTTTCTCAACACTCAAAAAAAATACATCATCCCTTTCTGAATCTACTGGGTCTCTTTATATAGGATAGTTACATAGTGGATGACAGCTAAGTTGTCCTTTAATTTTGGATCTGACCCGCGATATTATCGCAGTAGTTATAATGTCCATTCTCGCAAGCGTCGTTCCCATCGCAGGGAAATCATGCTCTTCTCATGTTTCTTCACTCGTCAGCTATTATGTCACTCTTTAAATTATATTGTGACACTCGCAAAGTGTTGTTGAAGAACTCGCAGAACTGTCGCTGTAAATCTCGCAGAAGTGTTGTAGTAGCGATATTATGATCCTACATCTTGCCTCTTCTCATGTATTTTCTGCGAGGGAGGAAATATCATGAGAAATAAAATGACGCAGCTATTCATCATTTCATTTTCTATGACCAACAAAACTCCGTAAATTAAGTGTTACCGCCTACACGTGTCGAATATTTTTCTTTTTACTGATTAATCTTTCATTACCCGGTTACCATCATTTTGTCTATAAAAGAGAAAGTCTATCAAAGAAATACTTTTTCTTCTTTTACTTCTTCGTCTTCTTCACTTCTTCACTCTCTCCAAAATTTTCCCTACATGCAGCTTTCTTCTTCTGCAAATTCACCTGCTGCTGCTTCAATGGAATCTTTAAGGTATGTGTTCTTCTGACGTTATTAAACTCGATTTTGATTGTCTAAATCATACTTATTCATTTTATTTGAAATTTTTGCTTGATTCTATATAACTCCCATACTATGTTTTCTTTTCAGTTGAACTGCATCCAATACCAAGTTTGTCGACCAAAACCCTAATCTTCAAGAAGATTTACAACAAAAACTCGCTGAAAAGAAAAGGAAGTCTGCGAGTCATAAGGTAGGAAGAAACATTTATTTTCTTAATAACAATATTGTTTCCTCTGTTTCTTATCTACATTATTACTCGTAGGGTGATGAAAATGCCGTTAGACCTCGCAAGCAATATCGCAAAGCCAAGACTCTTGAGACTGATAATATTATTCCCAAATTTTCATCTTCAAAAACTGTTTCTTCCACTTCGCAAAGCTATCATTTTGATGGAAAATATACCATCCCCATGGAATATGGGAAAGGAGCCACAACCAAATAATCGGAGTCAAGAATTTTGTCCTTACCATCACTTTCATGGTCACACAATAAATGATTGCAGGAATGTAAAGAGAATAATTTTAAGAATGATTGACCAAGGAAAGCTAAACCACTTTTTAGTAGGACATCCACAATCTCAGCGATTGCCTCCAGCACCAGAAATTCGCAGGGTAAATACTATAAAAGGAGCAGAAACATTTGTAATAGAAGTTGGGGCTAAAGCAAAAAATTTGTTTTGTAATTCCATTGTACATTCACACAGAACTATTGAGGATTTCCATGATAATGTTCTGAGCAGAGTCTTCACGAGAGACACAGATGGAAGAGAGATAATGAATATCGCGAGAGCCTCGCCGTTAGAAGAATGGAAAAATCAAACTATATCTTTCACTGCACAATAAGTACCAGAGCCTGGTGAGCAGCATGATAACCCATTGGTGGTAAGGTTAGAAATAGATCCAAAGCAAGTAGAAGAAGAAGATGAAGAAAATGATGATGAAACTGAAGACTCTTGGGCAATCAATAGAGTTCTAATAGACACAGGCAGTTCAGTCGACATCTTATTCTATCATACCTACAAAACCATGGGTGGAAGAGACGAAGATCTAACACCATCAACATATAAAATCTATGGCTTTAATGGGACAGCTAGCAAACCAAAAGGGGAAATTGCAATGTGGATTCCATTAAAAGGAATATCTTCAAAGATCTTATTATGTGTTGTGGACATTGAATCACCTTATAATTTCCTGATTGGTCGACCTTTGCTACACGGGATATTAGGTGTAGCATATACTTTCCACCAGTGTGTTAAATTTCCTCATCCTAATGGTGTTGGAGTTATTAAGGGAGATAGGGGAAAAATCAAGAAATGTTATGAGATTGATATAAAATCTTGCGAGGAAAGAGCTGAGAAGAATAGCAATTGGAAGTACAATATCAAGCAACGACAGAGATGTGAAAGATTGATGATTGATACAATAGAGCAGCGAGAGGAAGATAATGACGAGCGTCTCGCAGATAAAGAAAAAACAGCAAAACGTAATAGAAAAGCAGAACCAGAAAATAGTAAGTAGAAAGGTAAAATAATGAAATTTAAAGAAGCTTACGCAGAATTTGTTTGAAAAAAATGCAATTGAAAAGAGTAGTCTGTTTGAAAGAATTGCAAAATTTTACAAGAAGATCAAAGAAATGAAATTTTATCAGAGTTACAATACTCACGAGAAGCGCGAATAAAATTTCGCAGAGATTAATAGAATGGGACGAACCTTTATGGCGTGCACCTTAGTTCGCGGATACAATTTCGCAAGAGGCAAATGTAAGACCTAGTAGTGCGTCATATAAGGGGGTATCTCTTTACATGACTCAGGGATAAGATTATACCGCTGCTGGAACCTGAGTCATGAAGATGTTGGTTTTAAAAAAAACCTATCTAGGAGAAATATCTTGGATTTCCAACTATATAAGGTTATACCCTGGTTGGACGACTGAGAATCTCTTCTAAGAAGTGCAAAGTATGACCAAGGTGCCGAGGTACACGGTTGAGCCAAGGGTGCCCGGGGCGTACGAAACTACCCTGGCCATTCTTGGTAAATCTTGGCTATGATGCACTTGGCCTGAAGAAAACCCCACTTAGGGTGCAGTCTTGTAACTATAAGCCATATAGGCATAAAGGACAAGAGGCTGCGAAAAACAACTGGTTGTTGGAAAATCTGGATGGGAGGAGCTAGTCTTGTATGGCCGATATGCCCTCCTTGAAGGGGCAACCAGGGGGAAGATAAGGGCGGCACCCTCCGTTAAGGATATGATAATTGTCTAAAGACGGCAATGTCATGGGGATTTATGATCGCAAGAACATTTAGGCCTGTCATATTGTCGCGAGACGAAAGTTATACAAAGGCAACAAGCCAAAAGAGAAAAGTTAAGATGAGATCAATGGGTTTTTACATGAACGTGTAATCGCAAGACGGAAATGTCATAGGACTTTGTTCTTGCAAGAGGATATAGACCTGTCATATTGTCGCAGAAAATTCGAAGAAACAAGGATAAGGCAAGATCAATGGGTTTTTACATACAAATGTAAAGACATCCTGTGATTTTGTCGCGGAAAGAAAGTTTGGCAAAATAAGACCTTTAACTCGGAAGGCAAAATAAGACCAACAAAATAATATTAAACATTAACTATTTCAGCATGCAGGAAATATTTTTTCCTCGCAGGAGAATATATGAGAAGGCAACTTTCTTCGGAATTTTTCAGAATATTTCAAGAATTCATTACATCACAGATATATTCCTACTTTCGCAAGCAGATACAGGAAACAATTCAACATCTCAAGAAAGTTAATAAAGGGCAAGTAGGGGAATGAATAAATAAGATCTCATTATCTTCCTTGATAATATTCAAAATAAACAAAAATTAAAGGTTGAATTCTAAAAGTTGCAAAAGTTACATTGCTCGTAAGAAAGAAGAAGGAAAAGAAAGTAAGAATGAAATTCAAGCTTCAGCGATGGTCTCGCCAGACTCAGGATTTTTACTATTATTATCAGCATCACCAGCATTTTTCTCATTATGAGTTTCTCCTTCTCTGGGAGAACTTTTTTCTTCTTCTTCTGGTTTATCTTCTTCAACATTTTCTTCAACAGGTACATATTCTAAATCCTTATCTATGGGAAGAGGGATTTCATCATCATCAACTTTTAGAGGAGGAACAGATACATGAGGGAGAGAATGGGATATCAGAATATCGTTCACAAGAACTTCAGCACTAAGGTGAACCTTGCGAAGGAAACCTCTGTCACGATTTCTAATTTATATATTTTTGAATGACTCGAGATAATCAAGTCTTCTCTCTGCCTTATCGCGAGCTTCTATAAGATCAGAAGTGAGAATCTTGTTTCTTTGCGAACTTTATCCAATTTATCAGTAAGATCAGCGATGGTAGAATGAAGATTTCTTTCAGATTCTGCGAGCAACAAAAATGATTAAATATTATTCAGACAAAGATCTCGCAAGAAACATAACAAAAAATTTGACAGAAAGATCAACAAATGAGGCAGTCAATTGACTACCTTCTTTTTGAGAGGTTAAGTTTTGGATAAATATAAAGAAACAGTTCTCCCATTGATTCATAGCGTCATCAAATTTATCGCCAACCATACCCTTCAGACGAGATTTCATGTTTTCTTCTTTGGAGTGTAGATACAAATTTTCCTTTGCTAATAAAGAATGAGATTTCTTTAATTGGGAGTATTGGTCTTGAAGCTCGCTGGGCTTTAAACTAAGAGTTAATCTACCCTTAATAAGTTTATCCTTCTCAGTGGAAGATGATTCAGTTACTTCCTTGAGTTCATCTTTAAGGGATCAAAGAGATCACTCTTGATTATCACATATTCTTTGTAGATTACTCAATTGCTGCGAATAAATATCCATCAAGCTTTAAAATCTATATTTCTCTTGGGATAAAGTTTTATTTTCATCTGATAAAGATTTTATCGCCAAGTTAGATTTGATTAACAAATATAAGAGACGAGTAACCTCGTTACTTAATAAATTTTGACTTTGCGATAGTTGATTATTCTCATTAGTAAGATTATCTATTTGATCGATCGAATATGTGTAGAGATTATCTAATCTATTATACTGATCCATCCAAGAATCTCTTTCAACACGAGATTCTTCAGCAATAGATTCAAATTTAAGTCTTTCCATGAAACGAGTCTGATTTGAAACTAATATATGAACCAAGAATTTAAGAAGCAGACTTGAGTACAGAGGATATGAAAGCAAAACAGAAAAAAAAAAGGGTAGGAGAAAGAAAATTGTACCTTTCAGCTCGTTAGTTTTTCTGCGAAGATTCTCGTAGTTAAGTGAAGAGTTGCGAAGCATATGGTTCAAAGTATCACATTCAAAAAATTTGACTTGAAGGCTTTTTCTTAGAGCTTCAACTTCGTTTTCTAAAGATGCTCGTGAAGCAGTATTATCAGAGCCAAAATATTTGAGTAAGGTCTCGCAAACTTCATATTGGAGAGAGTCAGTAGAAGATTTTCTAGCATTGTCTAAAATGTTAGATAAAATTTTAAAAGCAACATCAACTCCTGCTAAGGTTTCATTTGATGGAGGAAGAGATGCAGAGGGTGAAGTAGTAACGAGGACAAGTTGACAATTTGAGTCATTTGCGATGGTTGTATTATCAGAAGGAGGATTATTTGGAAAAACAACAGTTGAAGGAAATAAAGGGCTAGAAGGAGTTTCAGTCACAGCAATTTCAGGAGCTTGATTTGTCAAAGAATCAAAAGAAATAGAGGTGTTGGCAGTAATATTTTTGCAGATAAAAGAAAGAGGATCCAATCGCGAAGGTGTGGGAGTAACTCTCGCAGATGTTAACGTGGGGATGATGAAATCAGCTTCAAGAGCTTTAAATTGACGAGGTCTTTTGGGAGGATTAGCGATCTTTTGGGAGGATTAGCGATGTTCTCGACATTCTGCGAATAATAACTTAGATAATAAACAGAGGCAACAATATTGTTATTAAGAAATAGGATGTGTTTCTTACCACCTTATCATTCGCAGAATTCCTCTTCTTCTTATCAGTTGGCCTTTTGCGAGCATTAGGGTTTTGAATTGAGGATTGGGTGTTAGGGATAGTTCCACTGAAGAGAAGACATAATACGGTAGTTATGAAGGATCAAATAGAGAAGATCGCAGAATATAAGTAAAAATTGACTCAAATAAAGATTATATTCAAAAGACATACCTTGATGACTCCATTAGAACAGTAACAAGAGAATATGAAGAAGAAGAAAAGTTGCAGACGAAAGACAAAATAAACAGATGAAGAAGATAGAGAAATAAAAGAAGAAAATTAGTTTTGAAGTCTAACTCTACCTTTTATAGGCAAGAGGGAATGACCTGTTGAGTAGAGACGTGTCAGTAAAAAGGTGAATTTACAACACGTGTAGGAGGTTAAGCTAAATTAACGGAGCAATGTCGAGAAGAAAATATGGAAAGAAAAGAGGCTGCGAGCATTTTGAAGAGTTGAAGATTCTCATATCCTCTCCACTTTGCAAAGAAGACATGAGAAGAGGCAAGATGTAGGACCAGAATTTCGCTATGATACTTCTCTGCGATATTAACAACACTTCCCAGAGAGTATCACCGCAAGCTTTTTAACAACACTTTGCGAATGTCACAAAAGCAGTCAAAAGAGTGACATAATAGCTGGCGATTGAAGGAAACATGAGAAAAGCATGTTTGTCCCGCGATGGTTACAAAGCTTGCGAGAATGAACATTGTAACTATCGCGGTACAATCGCAGAACAAATCTTAAATAAGAGGAAAACTTAGCTGTCATCCATTATGTAACTACCCTATAAATATAGACCCAATATGTCAAGAAGAGGATGATGTATTTTTGAGAGTTGAGAAAGTCTTGAGGAGAGAGAAACTTCAAGAGAAAAGTTGTATTCTTGAATTCTTACATTTCCTGTAAATATTTTTGAAAATCAAATAATAAAGTGTTGTTCTTAATCTTCAAATTTGAGTTGGTTGTTACAAATTCTTAACAAGGGTGTAGTGTAGGATTTCCTGCAACTACACCTATTTTGATTTCTTTTTTGATACATTTCAATCTAGTTTTGGTAATTTGTTTGCAGAAGATAAAGTCATAGAAACCTCAGCAATCCAGAATACTTACACTCAGTTAGTAGAGAAACATAAATTACTAACTGAAAAGGAAAGGGTACCAACTACACCACCAACTTTTTCGTTCGACAACCTGTATGGACAAAACAAAATACAATTGCAAGAAGACCAACTTAATGATCCTTGACAATATGTATATATAGTTTATATATTTATCTCTTCTCCATCACTATGTATAGACAAAGAAATCCGTGAACCTGATTGTTAAGAAGATTACTTGGGCTATCTAAAAAATCAATATCCAAGATCAATCTAGCCGTATCGAAATAATCCAATCGGAATTCTTCCAAGTAATAAACTTGTTATTTATCATACAAGATATGAAATCTACAAGTAACAAGTCTCGTAATTAATTAAGATCGTATGGACATTGTTAGAGCATTGCTCGGTTGAACCCACAAGTTTTTCTATCTCAAATTTGTTGTCAATATTATGTGATTAAAACCATATCTTGATTTCTACTATAATAAGTCAAGTCTCGGACTAGGTTAGAATTGTAGTTGAGTATCATTGATCACCCTTGCAGACTGAAGATCGACGAAGACATTTGGAGAGCTTTTGTATCAGGTATATGAAGACTAGACCATTCTATTTCACTCACTATACCATCATTTTCTCTGTTGAGACTATGTTGTATGACCTCTAGTAAAATTACAAACAAGAAGTTTCAGGTCAAGCTTGTCTTGTGAAAAATCTCGAAATATGATTTAGCAAATAAGATTTTCAACGGTCCTTAACAATATTAGCTATATGAATAATTTGTGGATCAATTGAAAATTTCCCATGCAAATGATTGTATCACTTGGGAATATTTCAAACATCATAAGACAGAAATATGAACTTACTAATATTTCTACTTTGGGTAGGTTGGCGAACCATTTCGCAAACCATAGATATCTGAATTACAGAAATATAAGAATGTTGGCGAACTAGTTCGCAAACCGCAAGTTCAGTAAGGTATAGTTCATGAACCCGATTGGCGAACCATGGTGAACTGAATTTTAAGTTGTATAAATTGGATAATAGTTGGAAAAACCAATTCACGAACTGTGGTCAACTGAGTTCGGTAGTCTAGTAGGTTATCGATCCCAGTTCACGAATGGTAGCACCCTGACTCGTGAAAAATCCTTGTGGTTGGAGAACCATTGTATCAACTATCCCGATATTGTTTAGCAAATTCTTAAATATTTATAATTTTAATATGTTTTGCATTGCTAGAACTCCATTAAATACTTCTAAGACTTCATTGATCATTTAAACGCTTATGTGTGTGTATCATGATTAAATTCTTAGGTGTTTCAATGAGCATCAAATAGCTCAGCTCTTTAGCTAACTTTCCAAATCGAACAGTTATTTTACATGTTTTAATAATAAAACCTGTGTGTATACTTTTTTATTGTATCTTGAAGACCTAAAGTGTTTGCTTGATTCTCAAGTTATATCTTAGCTTGAATTTTAAGCAACCCCTGGTCTTTATAAACTATAAATAGAGATGCTCTTTCAACTGAAAAATCATTCCCTGACACATTGGTGTCCTAACTTGATTCTAGAGTCGTCCTCTATTAGGTGTGGAACATTATTAGGTATACGAATAAAAGACTTCGCTTTGGGGATTCGTGAACCAGGTCCGACTATCTTTACCTTGATAGTTCGTGAATTCTGATCTTGCTTTTCTGTTATCAAGGTTTTCATAACCTCTGTCAGGAAATATAAATAGTAATTACAAATTTCTCTTCGTCTCAGACTTTGTGATTCCTCAATGTAGATATCTAAAGAATGATCTTAGTTGATCTTTTGAAGATTTTTCTTGAGAGGTGGTTAAGAACCTAGGCTGCTCTCCAGTATTCGTAAGTTCCCGATTTGTGAGTTTTGCTAGCTTTGTCTACTGCAAACATATTTCCACACCTTGATCTTTGATTAAATACAAATCAAACAGGCTTATATGTTAGAGGAATATCGGTATTAAAATTCTTCACTTCGGATTTAGCAACTCTTATAGGCTGTAAAGGACGTCAGCTAAGGGAATCAAGTGCATAGATCCTTGTGAGGTTCAAGAGACTTAAGAAGCGTGAGTGTAACTGAATCGCTTGGATGGTAATTTCAGTCTCAACTACATTTTATTCTAAAGTTTGATAGTAGGCTAGTATCTGTAACATCTTAATACAGTATGGTGTTCAAATATGGACGGGGACTACTATTGAGGTTTCCTCGATAACAAATTTCTGGTGTCTTGTGTTTTTCTTTTAATGCATTATATTGTTTATCTTTATAATTAGATTTGCACAGGTTTGTACATATTCAACCTAAGTAGATACGTATGCTTAATTGTAATCAATTACGAGGCTTGTTTCTTGTGGAAACCGTATCTTGAGAGATAGATAACAAGTTTGATCACTTGGATGAATTCCGATTAGATTATTTGGATACAACTAGATTGATCTTGGATATTAATTTTTGAGATCGTCCAAGTATTCTGCTTAATAATCAGGTTCACAGAATCCATATCTATATACATTCTAATTGAGTAGAGGTTGACATATAAACTTTATATACATATTGTCAAGGATCAATCAGTTGGTTTGTTTGCTATTGTATTAAGATTTGTCTGGACAGGTTGTTGAACAAAAAAGTTGGGTGTATTTGGTATCCCCTGCATTTTCAGACGCATCTACTAAGATTAAATACGTATTATTTGTGTAAATCCTATTATAAAGATAAACAATATAACGGGAAAAGGAAAAAGGATAAACATAAGATACCGGAAATTTTGTTAATGAGGAAACCCAACTGCAGAAAAACCCCGGGACCTTGTTCAGATTTGAATACCAAATTGTGTTAATCCTCTACAGACACGAGCCTACTATTAGACTTCGTACTAGAATGTAGTTGAGACCGAATCCTCCCTCCAAAAGACTCAGTTATAGTCGCCCTCCTTACATCTCTTGAACCTCGCAAGGCTCTACGCAATTTATTCCCTTATGTGACGTCCTATACAACCTAAGAGTTGTTTCAACCTCAATGAAGACTTTTGATACCAATCTTCCTCTTACATATAAGCCTATTTGATTTCCCTCTAGATCAAAAATCAAGGCTTGGAAATTTGTTTGCAATAGACAAAGAAAGCAAACCACACAATCCAGAACACTTACACTCACTTAATTAGATGAGAAGCCTAGATTTTTTACCACCTTTCAAGAAAAATCTTCAACTTATCACTTAAGAACAATTTTTAGATATCTATCTTGAGGAATCATAAAATCTGAGGTTTAAGAGAACTTTATAATTTATATCTATATTACCTGAAATAGATTACAAGAACCTCGATATCAGAAAAGTAAGATCCGGATACACGAACTATCAAGGTAAAGATAGTCGGACATGGCTTCACGAATCCCCAAAGCGAAGTATGTTAGTCGTAAACCTAATTATGTTTCTCAGGGGGAAACTAGGTTCATAGAGGACGACTCTAGTAATCAATTGGGACACAAAATGTCAGGAATTGAATTTCCAAGTTGAAAGAGAATCTATATTTATAGTTTTTCAAGATTGAGGGTCGCTAAGATAACTTGAGAATCAAACAACACTTCATATGTTTAGATGAAACTCTAAGAGCAACTTTAGTGTTGCGATTCTATAATCCTAAATTGTTATCCCATATATAGCTTGTTATTTGGGAATTTAGTTTTGTGACGTATAGGGCAACCGAGCAACGTAGTTTAATACTTTGTTTAGAGTGAAAAGGACTTTATAAAACCATTCAGTAAAAAGAATTTTATAAAACCGTCTTATTTTCACTTTCTATTTTATAAACAACTCACTTTATAAAACCGTTTACTTCAAACGGATTTTATAAACACTTTCTATCTTATAACGAGTTTCTAAATCTCATTTGTGGAGGAACGTTCTTTAAAACTGAGTTTAACTTGGCACGACTTTAATAACACCGTGATACTATATTTGAGAATTTCCAAATTCAATTCTTAAATATGGAAACTTCATTTTGCAATTTGACAATTTGGCTACGAAGATAGCTTTTGACAACTAGGAGTATGCTTCGTTTTGTTGCCAAATATGGCATTTGGCAACAACGTTGCGGTTGCTCTAATTAGGTTTCCAATTAAAACATGTGAGAATTAATCTTGAAAATACAATTGAAGAATATACACAGTGGTCTGCTTACAGAACCGTGTACAATGATTGTTCTGTTTTGGAAAATATTCCTTTTGAACAATAAGAAAATTGATCTTCATTAAAACACCTAAGAGTTTAATCATGATGCACACGCATTAGTGTTTTAGTGACCAATTATGCCCTAGAAATGTTTAAGAGAGTCATAGAAATGCTAAACATATTATTATTTTTAAAATTGATCACCGCTAATTTTTACTGGGACCGTTGGTGAAATAGTTCGTGAACCGTAATGCTAAAGTTCACGAGTGAGGGTACAACGGTTCGTGAACCGGGTTCTCCAACCCTACTCTGAAAAGACTAGGGTACCCAAATATACCTCAATCTAAAACTTTTCCACCTATAAGTCCTTTCTTCGAAAGTGATTGTCAATAGACCGAGTCGAGACAATACAACTAATCGGTTCACACTTCGTGTGATCGTCTAAGGATACGAGATCGAGACAATACGACAACAAGATAACTTGCGTGATTGACTATGGATACAAAATCGAGACAATACAACAACGAAGTATGTTTACTTGATAAATGATTCGGACTTAACCAAACACGATAGGATTATTATCAACTAAATAGGAATTAATGTTTGTGTATTTTACTTCTAATTATAATAAAACAATTATAATTGCGGAAATAAAAAAGTAAAAGACACAGCAATATTTTGTTAACGAGGAAACCGCAAATGCAGAAAAACCCCGGGACCTTGTCCAGAATTAAATACTCTCAGGATTAAGCCTCTATACAAAATAAAAGCAACTTCGTATAGTTGAGACCAAACAACTAAACCTATAGTTCAATTAGTTCCGTCTGTATCCCTGTGCCTCCAACTTATAGTCACGCACTTGGAACAATTCCTTTGGTTCATATTCAAAACAGTAAAGGAAAAACAAATCTATTTGGTAACAACTCTTTTCAACCAAGTGATATGAGTTCGACAAAAGGCTCTTCTGTTTATCCCAATAAACTTCTTTGTCAGGTCCTTAGATCTATCCATTAACAACTACCAAAGTAATTGTCAAGATTTTGCAATCAATACTTTTAATCACAAAGAATTGTATTGATGCTGATCTACTCAATTAATCAATCTAATCTATCACAATGATAAAACGATTATAGTTGTATCCTCTTTAACCGAAACAAGTATTGTGCACACTAAAGATTATGAACTCAAATCAGAAATCTTCTTCGTCTTCAAATCTTCTTAGATCTTCAATAAACACCTGCACACAATCAACTTGAATATCTTGTGATCAATCATACACGGAACGGAGTCTGTTAATAATTGATTATCACAAGACATCTTTAGATCTACAAACAGTCTAAAGATCCCCGTCGAAACTTCGATCTAGTTTTAGTGAATCATATATCAGAAGAGAAGATTCTCAAGCATAAATAAACTAGGTGCAATCAAAGTTCAACAAACGTTAGTCAATCAAATCAATCAAAAACTAATAATAAACCGCAATTATCTAGTTTCCCACCAACGGTACTAATAGAGCTTCTCAATCCCAAAGAAGTCTTTAAACTGAGCGGCCGTAAGATATTTCGCCTAATTAGGTTAATTTCCTCTCTGAATAGGTGGCTCCACCAGTAACAAAACAACTAGGTAGTTTTGCTAGCTCTGAGGATTAGTTTGATTGAAATGCAAACTTCAATATTTATAGACAATGAAGTTTGGACACCAAGGAATTTCCAAAACCGAATATTCTCAAAGATATGCAATAACCACAAAATCGGTTTTCATAACTCCTGGAAATGCACTGTCCAAATATTGACCGAAATCCCAATAAAAAAAATCTATAATCAGTAAATGCACATTACTAATTATTATTTTCTAAAGATATGCATTTATTTGCTGGAAAATAAATAGCATATAAAAACTAAGAAACCTTAAATAAAAGATTCTCTATTTATTTCGATCCTGGGATTCTCCTTTAGCTATTAAGGAATATCTTTGAACAATTAATGATAAGAGTTACTGCACATGTTCAAAGTATGTCGACATCTTTACTTTGCAAGTACTTCTTCATACTTACAATCTTGGAAACGATTTGCCACACTTCCAAACAAGTTTAGAATTGGTTAGTCTGAATTCCAAGAACTATGTGGTTGATTATCCTATCAAATCACCAATCATGGGTTTTACGGTTCTACCAAACAAGTTCGGTTCTACCTCCATGTGAGTACTGTGCATAGCCATGCTAGTTACCAAAATTCGGTTGACTAGGTACTAGGATCGGTTCCGCACAACTTATGGTAACAACATGTATTCGGTTGCACATGTCCATATGATCAGTTCCCTGAAAACTACAAACTTGTTGCACATGTTCATAGGATCGGTTCCCCCATCTACTAAAAATGTGTTGCACCTATTACAAGGATCGATTCCCTCTTGTAAATTTGTTGCACCTCTTACTAGGATCGGTTCCCTAATGACTAGATAAAATTTGCTATTTACAAGGCATCGATCATACCATCTTGAGTGTTTACTTAAGATCGGTTTCACTAATAAAGGTCATACTAATACATAAGTCAGGCCATGTGAATAGTTTTACCAAGATACATAAACAAGTTTATGAGCGGTTATACTAAACACACATATTGGTAATTCAAAATAGATTTGCAATGAATAACAATACCAATAATCCTAGCAATTTCCATTTCGATTCACAAAACAAGTTTATGAACTTACTTCCTTTGAACGAATGTAAAACATTGTTTCCTAGGATAAAATATTCATTCATACCCATACATAATCACAATAGAATTCATATGATCATGTCGATGTCTTATATACAAAGTTTAATGGTTAAGCAATGAACCTCGTATTGTATTCCTTAATACTATGTCTAACTAAAGTATCATACACAGCTTCGCAGTTATATTTTCAATATGCATAACTTGAAAGATACGTTAGGGAATGAAACAGTTCAAGTCAAATATTACTAACCTCAAGAGGAAGGATGATGTTGTCGTTGTAGATTCATACTTCTTCACATTCTTCAAGTATTCATGTAATACTTGTAAGTCTCATATCCTAACAGTTTCAAGCTAACTTATACGAAGTTGACTCTAGTATATAATCAAGTGACTCTTTAAATGAGTTTTGATTCACTAAAATATGATAACCAAATTTGACATACCAACGCTTGGTGGGTTCAACCGAGCTATTCTCTAACATACTCAGTTCGAGAACTTAAATGTACACTGATCGCGAACTGGGTTCGCCAAACGTACTAGGTTTATGAACTCAGATAAGCATAGTTTATGAACTGGGATCGCCAACCTTAAGTATTTTATACCAACACCAAAAATTCAGTTCACCAAGGTTCGTGAACTGTTCCCAACTGAACTTGCGGTTTGCGAAATAATTTTCCAACCTTTCATTTATTTTTGAAATCATATATCTATGATTTGCAAACTGGTTTGATGGCCTACCCTGAGCAAAAATATCAAAAGTTCATGAATTTCTCTCTTATGACATTTGAAAATTCTCAAATGATTAAATCAATTGTATGGGGAATTTCAATTGATCCGCAAATTAATTCTCGAACGATAAATTATTTCGAACTAATATTGTTAAGGACCTTTAAACATCTATGCTTGAATCACATTTCGTGATTTTTAATAAGGAAAGCTTGACTTGAAATTTCTTCTTTGTAAATATACTATATAAGTAGTACCACATGGTCTCAAATGATAAAATGGTAAGATAGTGAGTAAAATAGAATGGTTCAGTCTTCACATACCTGATAAAAAGAATTTCTCCATATGTCTTCATCGATCTTCATCCTACGAGGGTAACGTCTGATACTCAACTACCAAATTCTAACCTAGTTCGTGACTTGACTTATTAGACTAGAAATCAAGATATAGTTTTGATCAACTAACATTGCCAACTAGCATGAGATATCAAAACTTGTAGGTTCAACCTAGTATTGATCTAACACTATAAACCTCTTAAGAATAATCCAAAGAAATAAAAGAAGAGCTTAGATATCTATCTTGAGGAGTCACACAGTTTGAAAAAGTGAACTCTATAATTTCTAAAATTTGTGAACTTCAATAACCAGTAGAGAAAGATTCGGATACAAGAACTATCAGATAAAATATAGTCCAACCGGGCTTCACGAATCCCTAAGTGAAGTCTTCAAATCCGCACCCTAAAATACAGTTATATGAAGATCATGGGTCATAGAGACACCTCTAGATTTACAACTAGGAAACAAGAGTACTATGGATTAAGAAATCATATTGCAAGAGTCTCTTTTTATAGATTTCCAAGGCTTAAGGTATCTTTGAATTCAAGATAAGATAACTTCATATCCAAGCAATCAATTTCCCAGTTTAGATAAAATTCTTATTAGGAATTCATGTAAGCATGTGAGAAGTCCGCCTTACACAGAAGAATATGCATTATGGTCGGGTTCTAGAATTGTACACAATGATAGTCCATAACGGCAAGTATGATTTTGAACTTACAAGCACTTAGCGAAAAAATAATCCACAAGTCCAACGTGATTTTGTGGATAAAGTTGTCTTCGAAGTGTCCATGATAGTTTTAACAAAAGCGAATATAGTCGTATAAAATAGTTTGTGTACTTATGCTAATACTGAAAAATTATAGGTTTGCAAACCGTTGGTAGTTCTCGAATTCAGGCCATATTGGTTTGAAAAGCGATTTGCAGCCCTTGGAATTTTGTGAAGTCAGATTCAAGGGGTTTACAAACATACCTCCTATTCCATATCTCAGATGTAAAGGGTTCGCAAACCAAGTTTAAAAACCCCTATAATGTGCGGAATTGAGACTGACTTAAGCTTAATATAAAACAATATGCACCTTGCGCCAAGTAGTTCTAAGTCTCTTATAATTAATTTGAAATAATCCTAATAGCCATAGATAGTATGCACTATTTCTTGGGAAATTTTCAAATGATCAACTTGAAATAGAAATAGTTTGTGAAAAATAAGTCTAACTAAGATTGGTAAGGATCTATGAACATCCATTGCTTGAATCATATTTCAAGAGTTCAACCAAGACAAGCTTGAGCTCATAATTTCTTCTTGGAAATATTAAACATACTAAAATCATACGACAGTTTCATAAGATAAAATGGTTGTTAGAGCGTTGCTCGGTTGAACCCACCAAGCGTTGGTGTGTCAAGTTTGGTTGTCATATTTTAGTATCAAAACTATTCTAGAGTCGCTTGATTATTTACTAGAGTCAACTTCGTTTAGGTTAGACTAGAAAGTCTAGGAATGTTGATACGTACAAGTATTACTCTGAAGACCTGAAGAATATGAAGAAGTAATGACTGCAACAAAGACATCATCCTTTCTCTTTAGGTTAGTAATATTGGCTTGATCTTGTTTCCGATCCTAGCGTATCTTTCAAGAAGCTTTATATTGAAAAAAATAACATGAAAAGCTGTATATATAATACTCTAGTGATTAGACTTGGTCATATCATTATGATCAAAGTATCAAGGAATTATATTATGAAGTATTACGCTTATCTTTTGAACTTCGTAAATACGACATCAACATAATCTATGTATTAGTTACTTGATTATGTGTGGGACGTATGTGATTTCATCCTAAGAAACTATGTATTATTACAATGGTTTAAGGAAATAGATGTATGAACTTGTTTCATAATCGAAAGTGAAATCATGAGTGTGTTGGTCCGGTACTTTATTGAATATCTTTTGGATAACCAATACTAGATGACAAGGTGGAACCTATCTTAACTTATGTTGAGAATTGAGGTATAACCAGTCATAGCCTATAATGTGTACCATGTTGTAATCAGTCATAAGCTACTTTGTGAAGCAAGGTGTAACCGGTCACAAGGTACATAGGGAAGTTAGTTGTAATCAGTCACAAGCTACTTTGGGAAGCAAGGTGTAACCGATCACAAGATAATTTGGGAAGAAAGGTGTAACCGATAACAAGTTATATTGGGGAGCATGGTGTAACCGATCACAACCTATATTGGGGAGCATGGTATAACCGATCACAACTTACATTGTGATTCATGGTATAATCGGTCCCAAAAGCAAAACCGAGTTTCCAAAGTTCACATGTTCTCTTCATTGTGTGTGAATCAGGAATTAGGGTTTGATAAGAGAAACTTCTAGATATCGACATTATTTAAACATGTACATAAATCTTATCATTAATTGTTCAGAGATATTCCTTGATACTTATGGTGATCCGTAGCTGAAATATTGAAAAATATTTAATTATGGTTTTCATAATATATGTTTTAATTACCAGCAATTAAGGCATAACCTCTTTAAAAAGTTTATTAGTTAATATGCTAAACTAATAATAGAAACTTTCTAAGAGAGATTTCAGAAATATGGTTTGCCATTTTATTGAAAATATGAAAACTGAAATTAGGTACATTAATGAATATCTTGAAAATATTTTCGGTTTTGGAATTTCCCTGTTGTCCAAACAACCTTGGTCTACAAATACTTGAGTTTGCATTTCTTGCAAACCATCCTAAGATCCATGCAAACTTCATCTGTGTTTTTTATGGTGGAGCCGTCTATCCGGAGAGGAAAGTACCCTAATTAGGCAAAATCCCTTACGACCGCACGTTTAAAGACTTATGTGGGATCAAGAAGCTCTACGAGTACCGTTGGTGGGAAACTAAATAATTTAATTTTTCGATTATTAATTTGATTGACTAACGGTTGTTAAAACTTTGATTACACCTAGTTTGATTATTTTTGAGAGCCTTCTCTTCTGACATGAGGGTCACTCAAACTAGATCAAAGTATTGACCGTATCTTTAGAACAATTAGAGGATCTAAAGACATCTTGTGATAATCCATTGTTAATAGACTCCGTTCTGTGTGTGATTGATCACAAGAGGATTCAAGTTTATGTTGTGAAGGTTATTTAGAAGGAAATTGAAGATTTGAAGATAAAAAAGATTTGAAGACAAAGAAGATTTTTTTATAAATTTTTGTATCTTGTGAATTTTGTGCACACATCTTGATCGTGTGGGATCCAAGTAGAATCGTGTTTATCTTTGATATATTTGATTGTCTAGTTGTGTAAGATCGGCATCACTTTGTAGTTACTCTTTGATTTCTATTTTGACTGATTGCTGTTTTGGGGTAAAAACTGTTTCTGCTGGTTTTGATAAATTTGGGTGTGTTGATGAGAAACGAATTTAGACCTAAAAAAATGCACTGCATGGGAGTACTTTAGATTCGAGAGATAAATATGTACAATCCTGGCCTAAACCAAGAAATGGTATTTCTAGTCTTGCTTCGGTCACAAAGTGAAGGAGAAGGGTTGGTCTTAGGGAGGGAAGCAAAGAAGGTATTGATACCATAATGGATAATTCTGAAGGTGTGCCTATTGAAAAAGCGGGGGTCTAACAACCACACCCAACATTTCGATTAGCAATTTGTATGGACAACTCCGAGTTACTTTCTAGAGAATCAACTACACAGTTAGACTCAATCAATAGAAAATATCTCAAGGAGTTTATTATCTCTATCTCTCAATTTGATTTACTCAAGCAAATACAATCTGCGAGTCTTAATCAAAGAGAGATAACTTGGATGGTACCAAAGACCAATATCCAAGTGTCAATCAATTTAAATCAACAACTAACAAGGTCGGATATTCTAATTGATTGAACAACGCACAACATGTATTATTTCTATTATATAACGAAATATAATGCGGAAAATAAATAACACAGACACCAGAATTTTGTTAACGAGGAAACCTCAAATGCAGAAAACCCCCGGGACCTAGTCCAGATTAAAAATATAATGTATTAAGCCAATACAGACACTAGCCTACTCCAAATTAACTTCGGTCTGGACTTTAGTTGAACCCCAATAAATTTTATACTAAACTAAGGTACAGTTATGCTCCTACGCCTTTGATCCTAGCAGGATATTGTGCAATTTATTCCCATAGCTGATCTCACCCACAACCAAGAGTTTCTACGACCCAAAGTCGAAGACTTTAGTAAACAAATCTGTCTCACACAGAAAAGTCTACAAGATAGATAAATCCGTCTTCCATAAATAAACCTATGATTTTTGTTCCGTATTTTGATAAATCAAGGAGAACAGGAACCAATCAATAAAACCAGACTTATATTCCCGAAGAACAGCTCAGTTTTATCAATCACCTCACAATAGTCTTAATCAACGCAGCGAAAAAGATATTGTGGAATCACAAACGATGAGACGAATATTTTTGTGATTACTTTTATATCTTGCCTATCGGAGATAGAAATCTCAAGCCAATTATTACAATTGAACTCGTACGATAGAAAGAGAAAGATCTGATCACATAACTACAAGAAAAGTAGTATCGGTCTGGCTTCACAATCCCAATGAAGTCTTTAAGTCGTTAACCTAGTTTTAGAAGAATAAAACCAAAGGTTAAAGGAGAATCGACTCTAGCTTAGCAAACTAGTATGACACAGAATGTGTGGGGATTAGGTTTCCCAGTTGCTAGAGTTATCCCTTACATAGTGTTGATGGTGGATTTCTATTTAAAGGGTAAAATTGTAAAAAGCCAATTCTTGTAAGGTGACGTCATGCAAAGGATAAATCCTTCAGGCGATGAATACTTCTTGACATATTAATTCATTGGAGCATGTGCAACCATCACTGAGAATTAAAACATACCCAGAACGGAGCATGTAGCAACCATCCCGACGGAGCATGTAGCAACCATCCCGGTTTTCTGTAGGTATACAACATTACTATTAATGCTTTAATTAAAGCCTTGTGTTCGACGTGCAAACACCCGTAGGCTACCGGACGACAGGTTATACTAGCCCCGTTGAATGCATGCAAGACTACCCGTGTTAGTCTCACTTGCTGAAAACAAACCCAAAAGTATATCTCATCCGTCCAACTTCGCAAGCATAGATGGAGGGTGTAGATATAGATTCAGGAGGTCCTGATCATTCTACCATGATCACCTCGGACCCACCTTCATACATGACCAAACGGTCAATACTAACTACAGTTGGTCCTTCCAAAACGTGCGCTCAAAGTGAGCATGACGCACGGCTAGGGTTCCTTTTAATCGTGAACGTCCAACTTCGCAGGCATAGTTGGACGGCTTAGATTATACCCTAAAACAAGTAGTGAAGTGATGGTACACCATTGGCGGGCCCACTTTTTACCTACATGGCCGACTCCCTCATAGGCAAGTCGTGGTGCTAGAAACGATTGCCCAAACAAGGCTAGATTAACGCCTTATGCATGTTGAGAATATCCAAAACGATCACGACCATCCGACTTCGCAGGCATAGTTGGATGGCTTAGATTGCGCCCAGGGTCATAGATCAAGCATGTACATGCTCATTGTCGACCCAAGATGTTGCATACATGGTCGGTCTCCCCAAAGGAGGCGCACGCAACCCAAAACCGATCGCCCAAAGTGGCCGGTCCAAAATCCTAATTAGGGTTTGCGGTGTAGAAACATCTCGAGCATCCATATTCGCAGGCTTGGATGGAAGGCCAAGATGGAGACTCAGAGCGAACCGAGCATGCTAGCATGACCATCGTGGGCCCGGATTCATGCCTAGCCGGTCGTCCAAGGTCAGTGATAGACGAGCACCTCGGTATGCGCGCCCAAAGGCAACATGTCACGGCCCCTCCATAAGTTCTAATCTCGACCACTCGTCTTTGCCACCTGAGTCGAGTGGCTTAGATCAAATCTTTGCGAGTCAAGCAGGCATGGGTGTGAGCACCATTGTACCGCCTCCATGTAGGGCTGATCGGTTCCTCCATTGGAACTCTCTAAGCATGCAAACGTTTGGGCCGAAAGAGGCAGCATGCGCGCCTCCCATCCAACGGTCGCAAGCAAGGCTACGAGCCATCTCGTATGTCCAACTTTGCAAGCTTGGACAAATGACTTAGGGTGCGAATCAACCAGAAAACAAGGTATCACCATGACCACCATCCGTCACTCTTCTTCACAGGGTAACCGATCAAGGCATGGCCTGTCTATACAGCCTCCAAACGGTCACCTGAATATGGCTGCATGCTATGTTATACCAAGTTCACGGTTCACCCTGCACTATCTTCTGTGGGTCCCAAGATCCACACACTCGATACATTAATCACGTCACAACTGGGGGATACAAACTGGGGTATTTGTCTGGCGGTTTACAACGTGCAGCATGCAACATGCCATCACAAGATCGTGTCAGGGAAACATGGGCGGTTAGCGATGATAGGAGAAGTGGACAAGCAACCGTGTGGCACTAACACACAACTCCACTTCCTCCATTACTCCACTTCCTCCACTTTCCCACGAGAGACGTAATGAAGGCTTATCGACTTGTATAAATAGGTTCTCCTCCCTATTTCCAAAAACAGAAGTCCGAACAACGCAGAAAACCAAGTGTTAATACCATCGTATTCAACATCCAGAGCCTGCCTGCAACATTTGCTAGCCTGCTCAACCTTCTGTTAACAAGTCATCAAATAGCCTTCATCTTCATACTCTCAACATCTTCATCGCTTCCCTCCCTAAGATCAACCTCACATCCTTCACATGTGACCGAAACAAATCTGGAATGGCCGTGTCTTCGGTTTAGGCCAGAATTGTACAGATTATCTCTCGAATCAAAGTGCTCATCATGCAACACATTTTTTGAAGGTTTAAACTCACTTCTCATCCACACACACCCAAAATTACCTAAACCGGCAGAAGTAGTTTTCTCCCACAAACAATTGGCGACCACAGTGGGAGGTTAATATCTCGTTTGTGAAGTCGATTTCTTCGATACCTAGTCCTATTTAGTTCAAGATGGTCGGTCATAGGAGTACCTCGACAGTCTCAGGTTATGATCAATTTCCCTCCGACGGCACACCTAATGGTCTGGCTAGAAGAATCCTGTCGTTTATCGAGTTAGCACGAGTACAGGAAGTTCACATGAGAAACATGGACCTGATCAAAGAAGTGATCAACAACATACTCGACCTCCTCATCAAGATGACGTTAGAGATGGGCGGCCATGTCATGGAGGTCCCGGCACTGGGGACTGAATGCCCCCAAATCAACAGTTTCACTACAGGCCAAATACCTGTGGATCAGGAAGCCGCTTCTTTAGTGGGAAGTTTATGAGAACTCCTACACCTCTCAAAAGAACAGCGAACAGAGATGTTTGCAGCCGTCAACCGGATAGCCTTGGATGTACAGTTAACTCCCTTGCATCCAGAAGTTTCAAGCGCGATGGAGGCATCTGTAAATAATGTTACCTTTACAGAGGAAGACATGATGGCAGAAGAAGGCCACAATCGGGCCCTGCATGTAACCGCACACATCAAAGATTCAGAATTCAGGTGGTCCCTCATCCCCAAACAAGATTGTGCGGCGGTCTACCACAATGACGGACTTTGAATGGAACCAAACCAACACATATGGGTATGTCAATCTGAATTTATCCGTAGGCCATATTCAATCAAAAGTGAAATTCGAAGTCATAGAGAAGAAACCAGACTACCACATGATACTGGGTAGGCCATGGATCCACGAGAATAGGATTGTTCCTTCAACCTATCACCAGTGCCTGAAAACTACGCTGAACAAGGAAGTCATTCGTATACCTGCATCGTTGTCTCCATACGCACCCATATGCGGAGTAGAATTGTTCAAACCGAAGGAAGCTCTGCAGGAAGAGCCAGGCGAAGTACATTGTACCCCAGTTCCCACGTGGGCGTCAATCCAGGAGGAGGGTCGGCTTGCGTCATTAAAACTCAGACATGATGAATCCCAGCTGACGAGGAACTCCCCTTCACCCAGCAGGGCGGGAAACCACGTTACCAAGAGAGGACAAACCTTTGTGGAAACTCAAGATCAGAAAGGAAAGACTGTCTACCGCCGCCGCTGTTAGCAATTAGCAGGAGAGATTGATGCTCGGTCTCTCCGCCTAATAGAATGTTGTCAAAACGGAAACCCACAAGAAGAGGTGTTGGACGCCCCCAGACAGCTACAAGATGGTACCACCTCTACAACTGACGAACTCGAAACTATTAACATCGGAAGTGAAGAGTCTCCCAGGCCCATTTCCATTAGTTCCACTCTGTCCACGGAGGAGCGGACAAATCTTGTGCAACTCCTCAAAGAATACCAAGATATATTCGCCTGGACGTACGATGAAATGCATGGTCTAGATGAAAAGTTGGTTACTCATCACCTGCACATCAAGCCTGGATCCAAGCCTATCAAACAGTCTCCAAGACAATTCAGACATGAGGTGGAAGATCAGATTAAATATGAAATCCAGAAATTTCTAGCTGCCGGCTTCATCAAGCCCATCCACCATCCAACCTGGATGGCTAACATGGTTCCGGTAAAGAAAAAGAATGGGCAGATCCGATGTTGTGTAGATTTCATAGATTTAAACAAGTGCTGCCCAAAGGACGACTTTCCTCTACCCAACATCGACATGTTGGTAGACGCCACGAGCGGGCATGGCATGTTCTCTTTCATGGATGGATACAGCGGCTACAACCAGATAAGGATGTACGAGCGTGGTGCAAGTAAGACTGCTTTTCTAACTCATCTCGGAAATTTTTACAATACAGTTATGCCTTTCGGTTTTAAAAATACCGGCCCGACATATCAACGCGCCATGACAACAATTTTTCACGACATGATGCATAAACAAGTTGAAGATTACGTAGATGACATAGTAGTCAAATCGAAAACCCGGACGGAACACACAGAAGTTTTGCGACAAGTATTCGAGAGGTGTCGTGAGTACAAGTTGAGGATGAATCCCTTGAAGTGTGCCTTTGGTGTCTCCTCTGGAAAGTTTCTGGGATTTCAAGTGACTGCTGAGGGAATCAAGGTGGACCCATCTAAAACGCAAGCCATCCTCACTATGCCGCCACCTTGAACCGTGAAGGAACTGCAAAGTTTTATGGGAAAGGTAAATTATATTCGACGTTTTATACCTGGTCTGGCTCAACTCGTTGCTTCCTTCACCCCCCCTTCTAAAGAAAGGAGCGGATTTTAACTGGACCAGCATCCAACAGGAAGCGTTTCGGAAAATTCAGCACATACTGTCGTCTCCAGCCATCATGAAGTCTCATGTTCAAGGTTGACCGTTATATCTCTACATCGCCTTCAGTGACACTGCCTTTGGAGCCTTGCTGGCTCAAGAGGATGATGAGGGAGTCAAACATCCTATATACTACTTCAGTAGAATATTGAGGGACGCTGAACTCAGATACCCGAGAGTAGAGAAAGCATGCCTAGCATTGATACATTCCATCCAGAAGTTCAGGCATTACCTACTATCCAACAAGGTAACGCTCATATCCAAATCATACCCTGCGAAGTTCTTACTATCGAAACCAGTTCTAATGGGAAGGGATGCCAAGTGGCTCCTCCAAATGTCAGAGCTAGACATAACATGTACTCCGCCCAGAGCTGTTAAGGGTCAGGCTGTCGCGGATTTACTAGCAGTTTTCCCTGGAGAAGGTACCACAGCATTGCATTAAGACCTGCCTGGAGAGTTTCCGGACATCTCTGTTGTCGAAGAGGAAGCTTGGATGTTATATTTTGACGGATCCGCTACTCCCAGCAACAACACTGTAGGAGCAGGCATAGTCCTAGTATCTCCAACTGGCGAAGTCTTTTCACACTCCTTCAAGTTAGATTTTCAATGCACTAACAACTCAGCGGAGTATGAAGCCTTCCTTATAGGTATGCTATTAGCCAATCAGGCGGGAGCCACATGTTTGGAAATAAGAGGCGATTCCAAATTATTGGTTAATCAGATGAACGGGGTGTATGCACTAAAAGAGATAACTCTAGCTCCGTACCGGTCTGAAGCTCATAGAGCTTGAACTACTTGCTGACGCAACCATAACTCATGTAATCCACAACAACAACAGGCATGCTGATTTCCTGGCAACATTAGCTTCTAAATTGCAGTTCGAAGGCATAGAAGAAACCCTGACGGTGAAAAGATGGACAGTGGAATCAACATGGCTCTCACGATGCAAGGATGCTGAAACCTGTGACTGGCGGACTACGATCATTCAGGAGCTTAGCAGTTCACTTTCTCAAAAAAAGGTCAGCCTTAAAGCCTTACAGAACTTCTTTATGCTCCACGGCATGTTATACCACCGAAACCCAGATAGTTCCTTATCAAGATGTCTCGGAGAGGAAGAAGCACAGCTGCAACTTGACCGTGTTCACAACGATATTTGTGGAAAAACATTGGTGGTGACACTCTATCGACGCCTCCAACGTTTAGGCTATTACTGGCCAGAAATGGAGACACAGTCTCAAGCGCTCCAACAGTCTTGCTCAAACTGCCAGGCACCACCTCATCAACTAGAGGTACTCAACATAAATCATACCGGGGATTGGAGGCAGCCATATGTTAACTACCTTCGTGATGGCACAGTTTCTTCTAACCCAAAAGAGGCAGTCAGAATGAAACAGAGAGCGAAGCGTTTCATGTTCCATGAGGGGATTCTGTACCGAAAAATCTTTGGAGGTGATTTGCTACGGTGCCTGGCTGGAGGGGAAATCTCAACAATATTGAAAGAGATGCATGAAGGAGAACATCAAGGAAAGAAGAAATTGTTTCTCCAGATACACGAGAAATATTACTGGCCGTCCATGGAAGATGATGCAGCTGCCTTCGTTCAAAGCTGCCACAAATTCCAGATTCACGGGAACCTCGTCCATGCACCATCCACTCCCCTACATTCGATAAGCAGCATGTTGCCATTCTATAGCTGGGGACTTGATATTGTTGGAAATATCAACCCGCCATCATCAAAGTAGCATGAATATATTATAACCGCAACTGAATACTTCACAAAATGGGTCGAAGCTATTCCTCTACGTGGAACTACAGGAGCAACGATTGCAGCGTTCATTAAAGTGCATATCATCTGCCGCTTTGGAGTACCTAAACATATCATTACCGATAACGGTACTCCCTTCGCCAAAAAGCAAGTACGAGAGTTGCTTGAAGGATATGGAATTAAACAAGTCTTCTCCACCATCTACTACCATCAAGGGAATGGGAAGGCTGAGAGCACCAACAAAACATTAATCCGGATTCTCGATCGGATGCAAGACATGACAATCCCAGAGAGTGGCATGAACAACTACAGATGGCACTATGGGCATACCGAACGGCACCTAGGAGCTCCATTGGAGTTTCTCCATACTCACTCGTTTATGGGGCTGATGTTGTCCTCCCGGCAGAAATCAAAATCCCATCATCCAGGATTACAACAGCAAGTGGAGTCCACTGGAATGAAACTGAGGCGTCTAACTGCAGGATCGCTGAGCTCGATACTCTAGACTACAGAAGAAGCAAGGCAGAGGAATGCGCTCAGGTGTACAGAAACAGAGTCTCAAGGGCGTATGACAAATCTGTAAGGCCACGAAGTTTTAAAGTGGGAGACCTAGTTTTGAAGACAGCCAAACACATCCAACAAGACATGTCTGCACCAAAGTTCTCTCCAAAATAGGAAGGACCTTACGTGATTACCAGGGTTTACAACACTGGATATTACAAAATTATTAAGGTGGATGAAGGAAAGTTGGAAGCAGTCATCAACGGAAAATGGCTCAAGACATATCACGCCTGATCATTGTCCCGTACTTGTCCCATGACATGACAATACATGCATTCTCATTTCACGTCTAACTTGTTAATTTGTTCAGAAAAAATTAATGAATTTTTCTCCATCCATCTACACAAAAAAAAATCTCGCATCTCTCGATGGTGTGAAAAAGAAAAAGAAGGAAGGAATTCTCTCAACGTAGCTCAGAAGAGGTCATCCAACAGGTTGTAATCCCTGGAAAGCATCATATTCAACCTAGCCTAGTACCTCTCTTTCCGGGCCTTCAAGCTTTGGATCGCCTGCTCCACCTTCTCTGACTCAGCAGCCAGAGCCTTCTCTTCCTCCAAGATAGCCTTCGCATCAGGGACTACGTTCACCAGGATACCAGCTCGATCGACCTTGATGATGTCAAGACGCTGCCGCAGCCAACTCACGTTGAATTCCATGGACTCGCAGGTAAAGAGCATATTTTCCCACTTCTCGAGATTTGATTCAGCTACCTTGTGGATAGATACACCTTTCATCTCAGCAATCATGGGAAGCAAGCAGTTTACCACAATAACCAAAGCAGACGAGCAATGCCGAATTACGTTCCTGGTCGCGATGTGGCCATACTTTCTCCATATCTTTGTGTACATGGAGACGAACTCCTTTCGTACTGAAAAACCACCGACAGTATTGTAGCTAGAAGACAAGCATTTCATACCAATATCGAACGAAAGGCCGGCATTCGGGTATTCATAGGATGAAATACCCAGGTCAGCATTCTTGAGGTCGTCCGGTGAAGGTGTAGCTGAATTCGAATAAAGTGGACTATCCAAGTCATCGTCATCAATGACTGTTACACATGTTCCAGGAGGACATCTCTGCAAAGGAGGAGATTATTCACTTGATCAGGAAATAAGGGTGACTACTCGTAAAAGAAAAGGGAAAAGAACAAACCGGTATGACCCTCTTGACTCTACGCACACGAGCTGTAGGATTGTCACGAGTTTCAGAAGTGCACTGAGATGCAGAGCGGGTACGCTTGACAGACGAACCTAGGTGATATGAAGAAGACGATTTGTTATTGCCTGACATGATGGAACTCTGCAGAGAAGAAATTCTATCCCAAGATGTAGAAGAGGATTCCTGTGCATACGTATATATACACGCCAAGGGAAACCCTAGAAGCAGCTATCTCGGATTATGTCCGGCTGGAAAGGGATCAACACCAACCAAGTCGCTCTAGCTTCAGAAACCTAGCTGAAATCGGAGAAAAATTCGTTGAGGGGGAACAACTCCACCAGCGCTATAGGGCATTCGGCACGAGCACCCTCCCCATGTGGTAAAAGTACATTTACCCTAGCCTTAGTTATTTTTGTGCGAACTGTCACCATCTCATGCCTACCCTACAATAGTGCAACAATTGCATGCTAGGCAGGGGACTTAATGTTGATGGTGGATTTCTATTTAAAGGGTAAAATTGTAAAAAGACAATTCTTCTAAGCTGACGTCCTGCAAAGGATAAAGCCTTCAGGTGATGAATACTTCTCGCCATATTAATTCATTGGAGCATGTGCAACCATCCCTGAGAATTAAAACATACCCAGAACGGAGCATGTAGCAACCATCCCGACGGAGCATGTAGCAACCATCCCGGTTTTCTGTAGGTATACAAAATTACTATTAATGCTTTAATTAAAGCCTTGTGTTCGACGTGCAAACACCCGTAGGCTACCTGACGGCAGGTTATACTATCCCCATTGAATGCATGCAAGACTACCCGTGTCAGTCTCACTTGCTGCAAACAAACCCAAAAGTATATATCATCCGTCCAACGTCGCAAGCATAGATGGAGGGTGTAGATATAGATTCAGGGGGTCCTGAGCATGATACCATGATCACCTCGGACCCACCTTCATACATGACCGAACGGTCAAGACCAACTACAGTTGGTCCTTCCAAAACGTGCGCTCAAAGTGAGCATGACGCACGGCTAGGGTTCCTTTTAATCGTGAACGTCCAACTTCGCAGGCATAGTTGGATGGCTTAGATTATACCCTAAAACAAGTAGTGAAGTGATGGTACACCATTGGCGGGCCCACTTTTTACCTACATGACCGACTCCCTCATAGGAAAGCCGTGGTGCAAGAAAAGATTGCCCAAACAAGGCTAGATTAACGCCTTATGCAGGTTGAGAAGATCCAAAACGATCACGACCATCCGACTTCGCAGGCATAGTTGGATTGCTTAGATTGCGCCCAGGGTCATAGAGCAAGCATGTACATGCTCACTGTCGACGCAAGATGTTGCATACATGGTCGGTCTCCCCAAAGGAGGCACACGCAACCCAAAACCGATCGCCCAAAGTGGCCGGTCCAAAATCCTAATTAGGGTTTGCGGTGTAGAAACATCTCGAGCGTCCATCTTCGCAGGCTTGGATGGAAGGCCAAGATGGAGACTTAGAGCGAACCGAGCATGCTAGCATGACCACCGTGGGCCTGACTTCATGCCTAGCCAGTCTTCCAAGGTCAGTGATAGACGAGAACCTAGGTACGCGCGCCCAAAGGCAACATGTCACGGCCCCTCCATAAGTTCTAATCTCGACCACTCGTCTTTGACACCTGAGTCGAGTGGCTTAGATCAAATCTTTGCGAGTCAAGCAGGCATGGGTGTGAGCACCATTGTACCGCCTCCATGCAGGGATGATCGGTTCCTCTATTGGAACTCTCTAAGCATGCAAACGTTTGGGCCGAAAGAGGCAGCATGCGCGCCTCCCATCCAACTGTCGCAAGCAAGGCTACGAGCCATCTCGTCCGTCCAACTTTGCAAGCTTGGACGAGTGACTTAGGGTGCGAATCAACCAAAAAACAAGGTATCACCATGACCACCATTCGTCACTCTTATTCATAGGGTAACCGACCAAGGCATGTCCCATCTATACAGCCTCCAAACGGTCACCTGAAGATGGCTGCATGCGATGTTATACCAAGTTCACGGTTCACCCTGCACTATTTTATGTGGGTCCCGAGATCCACACACTCGAGACATTAATCACGTCACAACTGGGGGATACAAACTAGGGTATTGGTCTGGCGGTTTATAGCGTGCAGCGTGCAACACGCCTGCTCAACCTTCTGTTAACAAGTCATCAAATAGCCTTCATCTTCATACTCTCAACACCTTCTTCGCTTCCCTCCCTAAGATCAACCTCACATCCTTCACCTGTGACCGAAACAAATCTTGAACGGCTGTGTCTTCGGTTTAGGACAGAATTGTACAGATTATCTCTCGAATCGAAGTGCTCATCGTGCAACACATTTGTTGAAGGTTTAAACTCACTTCTCATCCACACACACCCAAAATTACCTAAACCGGCAGAAGTAGTTTTCTCCCACAAATACATAGTCTTTCAAATCAAGGTTTGCAATCAATGTTAGCTTAGTAACAAAGCATTCAATATTCACCGTTAGATGAAAACCTGATTAGATACAAGCTAATATCTCTCAACCGTTATATCAAAAACTTAGCTTGCCATGCACACATGTACTTGACGATTTTGGGTTTGTGTAACCGTACCCAAACGTGTACAAAGGTTGGTTCAATATTAGTCAACCAAATGGTTAGCCAAATGATAACTTTCATATCAACCATATTCTTCTTCAACATAACTAGTCCAAATGACTCAAATGAACTATTTAGAGAGTTTTTCGATTGCTATGAGATCTTATGTACTACACAAGACACAATTGAAGCAAAAACGATGTGATTCACTTGAATCGATTCATGAACTATAAAGCCATGGTTTGCAATAGCATTCATTCGATAATTTAAATAAATTCACGAACATCGTTTTTATACATAACCACTCAAGTTCGCGGACTGGATTCACGGACTCAATTAACCGGTTGGAGTTCACAAACTCCAGCAGAAATTCTCGGGTTCGAAAACTTCCGTCAGTTCGCGGACTGAAACCGAGCTACAACTCCAGCAGAAATTCTCGGGTTCGAGAACTACGCACGTTCGCCGACTGGGTTGACTGATCAAGTTCCGGTTTTCACTTGATCAACACAGTTCGAAAACTTCAGTTCAAGTGTTAAGGACTTATACATATATGTGTTACCACAATAATGTTTATATCCCCCAGTGGTTATATTGTCTAAAATCTCATTTCAACCATTGAAACATTCTCAGAGGACGTCATATAGTTGTTATTCACAAACTAGTTTTCGTCAGAGAAAATTCCAAAGTGATTGAAATATAACATGACTTTCGTCACTAGGCAAAGATGAACTTGGCTAAAGCGAAAGCTTTACCAACACATATTTCGAGAAATAGATAAGCGAGATATACTCATCTCGAAATGTCACATGTATAGGCCGAAGTTAGTTTGTAGTAGGCTAGTGTATGTAGCGGTTTAATATAGTGTTGTGTTCAATCTGGACTAGGTCCCAGGGTTTTTCTGCATTTGCGGTTTCCTCGTTCACAAAATTTTTGGTGTATGTGTTATTTCTATTCCGCATTATATTTTGTTATATAATTGAAAATCACAGGTTGTGCGTTGTATCGATCAATTGTGAAATCCAACCTTTGGTTGTTGATTGGAAATTGATTGATCCTTGGATATATATATATATATATATCTTATATTTGATAAAGACTCGCAGATTTCTATTTGCTTGAGTATAGATCAAATCGAGAGATAGAGATATTAACTCCTTGATATACTTTTTATTAAGATTGAGTCTGACTGTCTAGTTGATTCTCTTAAAAGTATATTAGAGTTAGTCCATACAGATTGCTAATTGAAATATTGGGTGAGGTTGTTAGACACCCACTTTTTCAATTGGTATCAGAGCAGGCAAACACTTTAAACCTTAGAAGTTTGTGTTTGTCCGATCCTTAAAAGTCTATCCTTATGGGAAAATTTGTTGAGAGGCTTGCTCATGGCATCTGTAATGCACACCAGAGTTCCTTAACGTTCAGAAATTATTATACTTTAGACCTAAGGTCTCACATGATAATCTTATACCTTCTAGAATATTGGAAAATCTAGATGTGAAGAACGCCCTAGCTACGATGTGGTCGGGCCACATACTCAAAGTATGTGGCCCCTTTCCACTGGTTAACATGTCTTACTTTTAATAGATAGAAACCGACAAACCGTTTTGGTGATCCAAGTTTAACTGCCTATTATTTCACTTACCGAAATACCCCTAGATCAGCAAAATAACCAACTTTCCTTCATTTTATTTACAAACACATGCTTAATCAAGTTATATGTTTTCGATTGATTTACTATTTCAGGTAATTTTTATGATCAATTATACATCTTTTTCATTAGGCCTTATTACCTTGTGTGTGTTATCACCCGACTCTGTTCGTTCTTTAAATTCATCACACTTCAGGTTAGTTCTGTAGTGCTATTTTGGTAGAGATGCCAATACACAAATACTCATTTCCAAACATGCATATTTTCTTAATGAGGGAATCACACCTAGAGACTGTGTGGGAGGATAATAATATGCATGTATAATAGACACATTTCCTAGATAATTAAATCACTAACTAATCCACTGTTGTTCTTTATTGACTCGCAAATGCCAAAATCGATTGAAAATGATCAACTTATTACCAGGCAAGTAGCAGGTAAAGAGCCGAAAAGGAAAATCCACTGTTTTATTTTTCAAGTGAGGACCAACCAGTACGAGTTCAGAAGATAATAAATATCAAGATTCATGCATGTACATAGACTAAACCAAGATTGTGTAGGGATTGGTAAGAAAGGGTGCGAGTCTGAATCTACAATGATACTACACTGTAAACGTAAAACACAAGTTTTAATCAAAAGACTTGGTAAGATAGATTTCTCGCATCAGTTTCACTTTGTTGCGTTTGGAAAGAGGGAAGGAACATCGAAGTTTTCTCTGGCAAAAGTAGAAAATCTCGCCTAAAACTCATCACCGATTAACTTGTGCCAACAAAATATTAAAAAACTGTTGTAGATTTTGATCCAGAAAAAATGATGGGAGAAGAAAAAGGATGAAGATAAACATAATCGTATATAAATCAGGTTATCAATGGTATTTAGGGGTATCAATAATAAGTAGTTAACCTTACTTTATCATAACAGTTCGGTGGTATTTGATCTCTTCAAGTGCTACGTGTCGATTAGTTAATAAGGGCCACATATTTTGAGTATGTGGCCCGACCACACCGTAGTCGGGGCGTATGAAGAAACAGTCTAAAAGAAAAAAATAAAAAGTTCTCTAAGGTATGGACATTGTCAAAGAAAACATGATCAACACTCAAAGGTATGGACTCTCATAAGGATTACTCTTAATCTCTTTAAGGATTACTATCATAAAGGATCAATTGACAGGGATCTGTTTAAAGCGTTTGAAAATGTTTTTAAGTTTTTAGAAAAGCTTAATTCTATAGAGAAATTGAATGGTTCTGATAAAAAAATTATACATGTCAAATCATGGTCTCACGATGTACAAACTGTTCCAACTACTTTATCATGTGAAGTTGATAAAAATATTTCTCATGAGAGTGGTGGTAAAGGAACCATCTATTAGAAAAGGTCATTTCTGTATGAAAAGAAAAAGATCTTAAAATACTATGAGTATTATCACTATGATTATGCTCCCGATTCTGATTACAAATGTCAACCGAAAAAATTGCATGAGAAATCCTCTGCACCTTTCACCACCTGAATTCAGGATTATCTTCACCCCATTTGTATATAACTTGAAATGGGGAAAGTAATAGTTTGACTTTGTTTATGTAATTCTTTAAGTTTTATGACAAAAGCTTTTCAAAAGATGGTGTAGGTATTTTTTTACTGGTATCTGAAAAGGCGAGGGTATCCCAAATATACCTCAAGCTATTACTTTTCCTTCCTATAAGTCCTTTCTGATAGGTGTCTAAAACACCGTATTATCTATCTATTGTTTATGCTTTCTCTGCTAGTTTTCTTGTAAATTATGTATCTTATGTTTCGTTTTTGAGTATTTAGGTACTTTGGAGTCGTTTGGAGCAAAAGAAGAGGAAACAGGGCAAAATGTGCAAATGTTATTGGAGAGGATTATGTCTTATTATTTGCTTTTATTTCTTCATCTCTGTCTGAAAAGTATGTCGGCTTTAATGATGCAAATTCTGTCTGAAAAGCACGACAACTTTAGTGATGACTCTCATTGAAGAGTATAAGTAAATATGATAAATAAGGGACGGTTGCTGTTAGCAGAGGAACTCGGAGAAAGCGTTCATTTGGAGCATAAAGGGGCGAAGCTGTCATTTCCTAGGCTAATACTTTCGGGAACCAAATCGAGGTTAAGGGGCTGCTATTATGGCTATCTCTTATCAGAAGAGATCGGCTGGCAATACCAACCTTAAACCAATTACCCTAAATCAAGAAATATCCCCTCCCAATTATTTGATACAGAAATTGAGAAAGAAAGAAAAAGAGTAACAGCCGCTGCTACCAGATCAATGAGGAGATTTTGTGTTTGAATCTATCAAGGATTTGCCACTGCTACTATTACAGATCGAATGAAATTGAAATGAAAAAAAAGCTGGTTCGCGAAGTGGAGTTAGGGTTCTGAATTGAGAGTTTGGTTCTGATGGTGAGAAATGGGGTTTGATGTTTGATTTTCGAAAGAATGGAAGATGGGTGTATTTGTTGAGTTTGTCTAAGATGAGCTAAAACACGATGTAGAGGTCAAGAACAAGAAGCTACTGAGTGGAAAGAATGTTGGTTACTGTTGATTTTATATGATGGGTTTCTGAGCTCGATTCAAGCTAGGTCAGGATGAAGATCTTGGTATTGCCATGGGTTTTTGGTATTGTCTTGCAGCAGATGGAAAGAATTTGAGGATAATCAAGGGTTGATGTTCAATTATAGAAGACAGAGATGCAGAGAATGGTTACTGGTGGTTGTAATGGATGCAAGGAGTTAAAGCTAGTTATGAAGCATAGGAGTTGAAGTTGTTGCAGCTGCAGTTGCAGAGGGGGATAGCTGATGTTAATGGTTTGTGTGTGCTGTAATACGCGGTTTAACTGAGAAGATGGGTTTGCAGGTGAAGCTACAGGTGTTGGAGTTAAACCGCAGGTACATAGGTGGTGATATTGCAGCTGGGGTTGAGTTGGGAGCAACCACAGTTGCAGAGGCAAAATTGCAAGGAAGCCTGGAGTTGGTGAATCTATGAGCTACAGCTCTAATGAGAAATGGGTTATTACAGGGAGTGTGTTTGCTAGGCAGTAAGTGATTGCGAATGGGATGTGCTGTGTGCCATGGAATATGTAGATGAGTTGCAAAGGAAGTTGGTATGTGGTACTGCAGTGAACCAGTGGTCTGTGTTGGTGTGTGGAGCTGTGAATGAATCAATGGTGGTGCTGTAAAGATTGGAGAGAACCAGAATATGAGATGGACAAGGAAGAAATGCAGGTGCTGAGATGTAGAGAATAAGCAGTAGTTGCGAGACTTGTCTGGGTTGGTGGTTTCAAGAAGCTACAAAATGAATTCAAGCTGTACTGCTGTTTGTGGGGCTATGGCACTGGTGGATTGAAACTGTGGCATGGAGCATTTGCAGGTGCAATTAAAGGTTGAAGGATAACAGGTGCAGGTCTGGTGAGAGTCAGATGGCAGAGATGCTCGATAAGTCGTAGCTTTGTGTGTGAGATGTGCATTACGGGGTTTGGCAAGGTTGAGGTGATTGCACAGTCTATGAAGCTGAGAGACACACAGCGTGAATTTGAACTGGTATGGGTATTGCAGCTGTGAACTATGATTTGCAGCATTGGAAATGAAGCTACAGGTGAAGGCTTACATGGATGGAGGTCTAGGTGGATTGTATGAATTGTGAATGTGCGCAGTGCCAGGGAATGTGCAGGCTTGCTGGAGGTTGATGAGCTGAATTGCAGAGTCAAGGCAGGAGCAGTTCAGGCACTCGTGTTGCTGTTGGATTGAACAGGAGCCGAGTCGCGGAGATGAGTGTTGCAGGTGATTGAGCTCGCCAGTGATGGAACTTGGCGAGAATTCGCCAAGGAATGGTGGTCTGATGTTGTAGTAACATGGTTCAGTGCTTGGGAAAATAAAGGAGAAATTATGCGAAAACGGTGCGAAAATGGCGCGCCAATGGTACTAGCTCCGGTAGTCGGATTTTGGAACCGAAAGTGGGGATTGTCAAGATTCAGTGAATCATGAGGCGGGTATGAGTCGAACGAAAGAGTTGGCGGCCGGACATATGAGCTACGCGTCGCGCTTTTGGGTACGTTTTCGCAAGAAACAAGGAATTGGCTAAAATGGTTTTTGTGAATGTGTGGATTGCAGAGAAGCAAAGTTGAGCTACTGGAAGTGCAGAATTAATTGGTGATAGTTTCATATGGCAAAAGTGATCGGAGAAAGTTTTTCGGCGACCGGATTCTGGCGACGGTGACTGGATTCCGGAGTTGACGTCAGCACTCCGACGACCCGTTTTGAACCCGAAAATTCCAGGGATATATTTTTCACACATGGGCTTGGTGGACTAGTAGATGGATGTGGACTTGAAGATTTTGAAGACTTTGACCTATTTTTGGAAAGCAAAGGGCTATAAAAAGAGAGTTTCTACAACAACAAAAAAATAACGTATTATTCTATTCTTGGAGCTCTTGCAGAGAACTACTTCTAGGGTTTGCTCTCTTTTATGTTTCATAGTCTTCCCTTGAATATTTTGATGATGAACTCCATGAATATGAGTAGCTAAATACAATAATTGGTTATGGGATAAAATTTGATTTCTTCAAGCATGTTATTTGATTCTATGAATTAGTTTTGTCTCAAGTTTATCGTTTATGATTCATTGTTCTATTATCCTATGATTTGAATGCTAGTTTGGTTGAGTCCGGAATCAATTGGATTTGTTTTCATATCTATAGCTATATTAGGGTTTTCAATACGTAAAAGCTGTTATCTCTGATTTTTAGTAGCATCTTGTGGTTAATACTTGTAGTGATACATCTTTTTAATCGCATATGAATCATAACCTTTGTTAAAACGAATTAGTGCTTTTACACGTTTGTTTGCATCGATTAGTCTTATTTCATAGAACTTATTGTTGTTAGGGAGTTAAATCTAATTGTGCTTTTACACTTTAGGTTGCTTTTTAAGAAGATTTCACGATAGCATCTTTCAATGTTGTTTGTGATAAAATCAGGAAATAAACGGGATACTCTTGCGATCAAGATATCCTAGGACTTTTGATAATTGAGAGATTAAATACCAATTCTAATCATAGATGAAAAATATATGTTTATGAATGATACTATCCCATAACCAATATCTTCTCCTTATTGATTATTCCAACTATTTACTTTGCTTTATTTAGTATTATTACTTTGATAAATACAAAAACACAACTTGGGTTATTTGATTACTTAAGAATCTGAAAATTGCATAACAACAATCGCCTCTCTGTGGATACGAACTCTTTCTTATCGAATACTATATTCATATTAGTTAAGTGAGGAAGTGAATTATATTTGTGTCGTCTGACAACCGATCAAATTTTGGCGCCGTTGCCGGGGAGGCATTCGGCTTGTTATCTAGTTTTTAGTTTCTTTTTAATAGTTCTGTTCGCATACTGTTTTGCTCTGTTCGCATACTACTTTTTGTTTCTTGTCTTGTTTCTTAGTTGTTTGTGAGAAGTGTGTTTCAGGTACTTTACCGAAATACAAACAAGAAGAAGTAATGGGTGACGCTACAAATCGTACACTCAAGGACTTGTCTTCTCATAAGCTGGATACACAACAGGGTTGCATTCAAACCAACTCTACTTTTGAGATAAAGCCGGGATTGCTTAGAGAGTTACCAAAGTTCCATGGAATGGTGAATGAAGATCCAAACAAGCATCTTATGGATTTCCACACCATTGTCATGGCAGTGCTTCCAGCGGGTACTAATGCAGATGGTGCAATGTTGAAAGTTTTTTGATTCTCTTTGGTGGATAGCGCTAAGGATTGGTTATATTATTTGCCTCCCGAAAGTGTCACAACATGGAATGGGATGAAGAAACTCTTTCTAGAGAGATATTTTCCAGCATCAAAGGATACTCAAATTCGCAAGGAGATTTGCGGAATGAAGCAACATATGGGAGAATATTTATATGATTGTTGGGAACGATACAAGAGATTGGTGGCAAGCTGTCCTCATCACCAATTCAGTGACGCTACCGATTATTCAATACTTCTATGAAGGACTACAATCGAGTGATAGGAATCTTATTGACGCTGCAAGTGGTGGTGTACTTATGAACAAGACGGTGACACAAGCTCGAGAGTTAATTGAGAGTATGGCAGCAAATTCTCAACAATTTTCAATTCGTGGGTCAGAACCATCTATCAAGGAAGTTAATCAAGTTGGCGAGATTATTGAATTACGTCAACAAATGAACAATATGATGGCAATAATGCAACAAATTGCAGAAGTGGTTGTAAAACCATCACGCCCAACTTATGAGAACGTAGAACATGTCAATGCTATATTCTCAACCCAGCCGAATGGTATTTACTCCAACACTTACGAGCAAGTGGCAAGTGCAAGTTCTGTTTCCAGCCATCTGAGTGAGTTTCAACAACAAGTGAAACAACCACAACAAAGGCATAATCCAGAATTGGAGAAGATGGTTACTTTGGTGGAGGCTCTAATGTCCGTGGTACAACAAAATCAACAACTAGCGATCTTAAATCAGCAGAAAACGGATAATGCAATTAAGGAGTTGCAATCACAAGTTGGTCTACCGCAACAACAACAATTCCAACAACAACAACCACTTGAAAATCAAGGGTCCAATATGGAAGAGTTGCTGAAATCTTTTATGTAAAGAACGGAGGGTGTGGTCCAGGACTTGCAAATACAAGTAGGTTCAATGGCCGAGGAGATTAATCAGTTGCATGCACAAAATGGTGAGAAACTCCCTTCCCAACCTCTTAACTCAAGTGAGGGTGTCAATGCTATTAAGTTGGGAAGTGGTACACAATTTGTGCAACCCGAAGTTACAAATTCGGGTGAAGAAGAAGCGTAAAAGGAACCAATTTTGGAGGAAAAGAACGCAGATTTTCCCCAAACTCCCGAGGTAACTAAATCAAACTCTAAACCTCTTGTTTCTACTTATGTTCCTCCTCTACCTTTTCCTGGCAGGTTCGCTAAAGCTAATGCGAAGGTGGAACAAGATAGGGATATTTGGGATGTTTTTAAGAAGGTCCAAGTGAATATTCCACTCAATGAAGTAATTAGGCAATCTCCTCGCTATGCAAAGTGTGTCAAGGAATTGTGCACTAACAAGCACAAGCTAACCGGTAATGAAGTAATGAGTGTGGGGGAGAACGCTTCGGCGTATCTTAAAAAGAAACTCCCACCTAAATTGAAAGATCCCGGTAGTTTCACTATTCCATGCACAATTGGTAAAACACGGTTTACAAAAGCTATGCTAGATTTAGGAGCTTCCATTAATGTTATGCATACTTCCATTTATGATGCTTTAAATCTTGGTCCTCTTAAGGAAACCGGCATAGTTATTCAACTTGCCGATAGATCTAACGTTTACCCAAAAGGGATTGTGGATGTTTTGGTGCAGGTAAAAGGACTAATATTTCCAGTGGATTTCTATGTTCTAGATATGGGTAATGTGAATTCATCCTCGTCTACATCGTTACTATTGGGTAGACCATTTTTGAGTACCGCTAGAACGAAGATTGATGTCTACAATGGCACCTTGACTATGGAGTTTGATGAAGAAGTCATTCACTTCAACATCTTTGAGGCGAGGAAACCCCCAAGTAACATACAATCAGATTTCCATAATGTGTTGGACGTCGGCTAAGGAGTAACAAACAAGGAGTACGTCGGGCTGACGACTTTAAACCAAGCGCTAAGTGGGAGGCAACCCACCGGTTTTGTATCTTTACCCTTATCTTTTTATTTTTATGCATTTGATTTTATCTTTATTTTATCTTATTTTTGCATATCATTTGCGGAATTTCCCACCTTGAACTCTCTTTGGATGATTCAATTTTACATTGAGGACAATGTAAAGTTTAAATGTGGGGGAGCATTTATATGTTTGTCTAGTTTGTTTTAGTGTGTTTTAAAAAAAAAAATCAGAAAAAAAAATCAGAAAAATAGAAAAACCAAGAAAAAAATTTGTGCTTTTTAAACTCCGAAATCTAGAAACTTGTGCCTTTAGGATGACACCATTAGTGGATGGAACCATTTTGAATGAAGGAGTTGAGGAACCAATTAACTAAACGGGACGAACATAGCTCATAATCATAAATACCATGATAGTTGTTACCATATCTCGGAATTTCACCATATCGCATTCTATTTTTATTTTTCCATATTTATCTATTGTTCTCTAAGTGCTTTGGTGGGTCACTAAACATCGACGTGTTATTACTGCTAGGATGAAATAGAGTGATTGAGTTACTAGAAAAAAAAATGAAAAACAAGAAAGAAAAAGAAGAAAAAAAAGAGACCGACCAATGAGACCAAAACGGAATAAAATGACACTTGGGAATAGCAGTATGTGTGAAACGTAGTCCCTGTCACAGTCGCATAAACAAGCGTGGAATGCAGGATCCAAGGCAACTATCATGTACTTACTGACAAGAATCATGCGCTTGGATCCAGTTTGATCCAATCATGTTGTCTAAAAAAAAAAAGAAAAAAAAAATATAAGAAAAAAAAAAATTTGAAAAAGAGAAAAGGAAAAGAAAGGAAAGTATTATATTGGTTGAATAAAGTCACTCCTGGTTCCCTTGTATATGCTAGTGAGTTGATGTAGAATTCATACCAAGTAGCTCAATCAAATAGGAATAGGTTCATCTTGGCAATGACCTTCAGACAGATATGGGAAACATCGAACACTTGTGAACATTCGCCAACATCTATATCTATATCCATCTTCTTAATCTTTTCATTGTGATTGTGGTTTGTTAGTTTCCGAGTATTGTGGCTTGTTCGACTATCTAATTAAAGCTTTACTAATATATGAATTTAATTTGTGAAAGGTACCTCCTCCTCCTGTAGTCATTGTGGATTCGTTCATTGATTTGTCACAAATAGATGGAGTTTGAATTATAGGTTTTGTAGGCATACCTCTTGTAAACCTTCACGAGACTATAAATCGTCCACTAGGGACACCTAGGGGTTCAAAGGCTTGTTATTTATGCTTAAAGTGACCGTAGCCTCGACAAGACGGAGTTGTATGTATCTTTTAGAATTATTTTTTGTTTGATTTGCTCGGGGACTAGCAAAGTCTAAGTGTGGGGAATCTGATAGGTGTCTAAAACACCGTATTATCTATCTATTGTTTATGCTTTCTTTGCTAGTTTTCTTGTAAATTATGTATCTTATGTTTCGTTTTTGAGTATTTAGGTACTTTGGAGTCGTTTGGAGCAAAAGAAGAGGAAACAGGGCAAAATGTGCAAATGTTATTGGAGAGGATTATGTCTTATTATTTGCTTTTATTTCTTCATCTCTGTCTGAAAAGTATGTCGGCTTTAGTGATGCAAATTCTGTCTGAAAAGCACGACAACTTTAGTGATGACTCTCATTGAAGAGTATAAGTGAATATGAGAAATAAGGGACGGTTGCTGTTAGCGTAGGAACTCGGAGAAAGCGTTCATTTGGAGCATAAAGGGGCGAAGCTGTCATTTCCTAGGCAAATACTTTCTGGAACCCAATCGAGGTTAAGGGGCTGCTATTATGGCTATCTCTTATCAGAAGAGATCGGCTGGCAATACCAACCTTAAACCAATTACCCTAAATCAAGAAATATCCCCTCCCAATTATTTGATACAGAAATTGAGAAAGAAAGAAAAAGAGTAACAGCCGCTGCTACCAGATCAATGAGGAGATTTTGTGTTTGAATCTATCAAGGATTTGCCACTGCTACTATTACAGATCGAATGAAATTGAAATGAAAAAAAAGCTGGTTCGCGAAGTGGAGTTAGGGTTCTGAATTGAGAGTTTGGTTCTGATGGTGAGAAATGGGGTTTGATGTTTGATTTTTGAAAGAATGGAAGATGGGTGTATTTGTTGAGTTTGTCTGAGATGAGCTAAAACACGATGTAGAGGTCAAGAACAAGAAGCTACTGAGTGGAAAGAATGTTGGTTACTGTTGATTTTATATGATGGGTTTCTGAGCTCGATTCAAGCTAGGTCAGGATGAAGATGCTGGTATTGCCATGGGTTTTTGGTATTGTCTTGCAGCAGATGGAAAGAATTTGAGGATAATCAAGGGTTGATGTTCAATTATAGAAGACAGAGATGCAGAGAATGGTTACTGGTGGTTGTAATGGATGCAAGGAGTTAAAGCTAGTTATGAAGCATAGGAGCTGAAGCTGTTGCAGCTGCAGTTGCAGAGGGGGATAGCTGATGTTAATGGTTTGTGTGTGCTGTGATACGCGGTTCAACTGAGAAGATGGGTTTGCAGGTGAAGCTACATGTGTTGGAGTTAAACCGCAGGTACACAGGTGGTGATATTGCAGCTGGGGTTGAGTTGAGAGCAACCACATTTGCAGAGGCAAAATTGCAAGGAAGCCTGGAGTTGGTGAATCTATGAGATACAGCTCTAATGAGAAATGGGTTATTACAGGGAGTGTGTTTGCTAGGCAGTAAGTGATTGCGACTGGGATGTGCTGTGTGCCATGGAATGTGTAGATGAGTTGCAAAGGAAGTTGGTATGTGGTACTGCAGTGAACCAGTGGTCTGTGTTGGTTCTTTAAAGATTGGAGAGAACCAGAATATGAGATGGACAAGGAAGAAATGCAGGTGCTGAGATGTAGAGAATAAGCAGCAGTTGCGAGACTTGTCTGGGTTGGTGGTTTCAAGAAGCTACAAAATGAATTCAAGCTGTACTGCTGTTTGTGGGGCTATGGCACTGGTGGATTGAAACTGTGGCATGGAGCATTTGCAGGTGCAATTAAAGGTTGAAGGGTAACAGGTGCATGTCTGGTGAGAGTCAGATGGCAGAGATGCTCGATAGGTCGTAGCTTTGTGTGTGAGATGTGCATTACAAGGTTTGGCAAGGTTGAGGTGATTGCACAGTCTATGAAGCTGAGAGACACACAGCGTGAATTTGAACTGGTATTGGTATTGCAGCTGTGAACTATGCTTTGCAGCATTGGAAATGAAGCTACAGGTGAAGGCTTACAGGGATGGAGGTCTAGGTGGATTGTATGAATTGTGAATGTGCGCAGTGCCAGGGAATGTGCAGGCTTGCTGGAGGTTGATGAGCTGAATTGCAGAGTCAAGGCAAGAGCAGTTCAGGCACTCGTGTTGCTGTTGGATTGAACAGGAGCCGAGTCGCGGAGACGAGTGTTGCAGGTGATTGAGCTCGGCAGTGATGGAACTTGGCGAGAATTCGCCAAGGAATGGTGGTCTGATGCTGTAGTAACAGGGTTCAGTGCTTGGGAAAATAAAGGAGAAATTATGCGAAAACGGTGCGAAAATGGCGCGCCAATGGTACTAGCTCCGGTAGTCGGATTTTGGAACCGAAAGTGGGGATTGTCAAGATTCAGTGAATCATGAGGCGGGTATGAGTCGAACGAAAGAGTTGGCGGCCGGACATATGAGCTACGCGTCGCGCTTTTGGGTACGTTTTCGCAAGAAACAAGGAATTGGCTAAAATGGTTTTTGTGAATGTGTGGATTGCAGAGAAGAAAAGTTGAGCTACTGGAAGTGAAGAATTAATTGGTGATAGTTTCAGATGGCAAAAGTGATCGGAGAAAGTTTTCCGGCGACCGGATTCCGGCGACGGTGACCGGATTCCGGAGTTGACGTCAACACTCCGGTGACCCGTTTTGAACCCGAAAATTCCAGGGATATATTATTCACACATGGGCTTGGTGGACTAGTAGATGGACGTGGACTTGAAGATTTTGAAGACTTTGACCTATTTTTGGAAAGCAAAGGGCTATAAAAAGAGAGTTTCTACAACAAAAAAAATAACGTATTAATCTATTCTTGGAGCTCTTGCAGAGAACTACTTCTAGGGTTTGCTCTCTTTTATGTTTCATAGTCTTCCCTTGAATATTTTGATGATGAACTCCATGAATATGAGTAGCTAAATACAATAATTGGTTATGGGATAAAAGTTGATTTCTTCAAGCATGTTATTTGATTCTATGAAGTAGTTTTGTCTCAAGTTTATCGATTATGATTCATTGTTCTATTATCCTATGATTTGAATGCTAGTTTGGTTGAGTCCGGAATCAATTGGATTTGTTTTCATCTCTATAGCTATATTAGGGTTTTCAATACGTAAAAGTTTTTATCTCTGATTTTAGTAGCATCTTGTGGTTAATACTTGTAGTGATACATCTTTTTAATCACATATGAATCATAACCTTTGTTAAAACGAATTAGTGCTTTTACACGTTTATTTGCATCGATTAGTCTTATTTCATAGAACTTATTGCTCTTAGGGAGTTAAATCGAATTGTTCTTTTACACTTTAGGTTGCTTTTTATGAAGATTTCACGATAGCATCTTTCAATGTTGTTTGTGATAAAATCAGGAAATAAACGGGATACTCTTGCGATCAAGATATCCTAGGACTTTTGATAATTGAGAGATTAAATACCAATTCTAATCATAGATGAAAAATATATGTTTATGAATGATACTATCCCTTAACCAATATATTCTCCTTATTGATTATTCCAACTATTTACTTTGCTTTATTTAGTATTATTACTTTGATAAATACAAAAACACAACTTGGGTTATTTGATTACTTAAGAATCTGAAAATTGCATAACAACAATCGCCTCTCTGTGGATACGAACTCTTTCTTATCGAATACTATATTCATATTAGTTAAGTGAGGAAGTGAATTATATTTGTGTCGTCTGACAACCGATCACTTTCCCCGAAAGTGATTGTCTATGGACTGAGTCGAGACAATACAACAAATCGGTTCACACTTTGTGTGATCGTCTATGGATATGAGATCGAGACAATACAACAACAAAGTGTGTTTACTTGATACAAAGGTTCGGACTTCACCAAACTCTATTGTATTCACGTATCAAGTAAATTGGAATTAATGTTTGTGCAATTTACTTTAATTATAATAAAACAATTATAATGCGAAAATATAAAGTAAATGACACAACAAGATTTTGTTAACGAGGAAACCGCATATGCAGAAAAACCCCGGGACCTAGTCAGAATTGAATACTCTCAGTATTAAGCCGCTATACAAAATAAACCAACTTCGTATAGTTGAGACCAAGCAACAAAACTTATAGTTCACCTAGTTCTGTCTGTATTCCCACGCCTCCAACTTGTAAACAAGTCACATACTTGGACCAATTCCTTTGGTTCGTATTCCAAACAGTAAAGGAACAACAAATCTGTTTGGTATCAACTCTCTTCAACCAAGTGATATGAGTTGCGCAAAGGTTCCCTTGTTTATCTTAACATAAACTCCTTTGCCAGGTTCCAAGATCTATCAGGTTCCAAGATCTATCTTATATTCAATCACCCAAAGGCAATCGTTAAGATTAAAACACCTGCACAATCAATCAATCACACATGTAACCTTTAATCACAAGGAAACGCATATTGATTCAAATCAATACGAAAACTAAAGATAAACCAAATATCTTCCTCAACTATTTTATCAAAATACCCAAAAGGATAAATCTATTATAGTCGGATCCTCTTTTTTCCAAACAAGTATTGTGCACACCAAAGATTGTAAAAACCAAGTCATATATCTTTACTAGGATCGGTTCCCCCTTCCCAAAAACGTGTTGCACATGTTCATACACTAGTGGAAAATAGAAAAAAAATATGTCTGACAAAAAAACATTTATAATCGTTAAAAAGACTGTTTCTGGGAGCTCTAATATTAGAGTCTTAATTCTCAAAAAGACTGCGGCCGGGAGCTCTTTAATTTTTTAAATAACGTCTACCTTGAACAGTCCATAAACAAACACATATAGGCACAGACGTTTATATTGAACATATTTTACAAAAAAAATGTAAATTCATTCAGCTGAATCCAAAGATGATTCAACTGAATCCTAAAATGATTCAGCTGAACCTAAAACTTACAGCTGAATCATAATTAAAGTGATATCGAATTTTATTAATCAAAATAAATAGATTCATAATGACTTTAAACCTGAATTTGTATTAAAAAGTGTGAACAGTTTACAGCTTTGACCATATAAAATACTCGAAGTTCCAAACCTTAAATGCTTAACTTTACATTCCTATTACAAGATTAACAACCAGAAAGATTCAACACTAAGTTGAAGGCAAGACTTCACCATCCAGTCCTTCATTTACATACAGACTAGCTCTAAGTATGTCCATTACCCGACAAGCTCAGCCCCTGTCTGTATAAAATATGTTAATGAACATTCAAGTTATCTTCCCACTCGGGTATGTTAGAATGTAATTTATGAGCATTACCTGTATAAATCACATGTAATCCCTATCTCAGCATTTACACATATCCTAAAAGTCCAAAACAAGAACATAGCCATAAATAATAAACAGTATAGATGACCACAGTAATTGGCAGCATACAAATAACAACTCCAAAGTAAACTAAAACATATTCAAATGAACTAGAAGGCGGAATGATTATGAAGAGAAACTAAACTAAACTAACCAAACCAAGGAAACTGACAACAAAAATGAAATTTCCTAATCCAGGAGTGATTATGATCAACTTAAATGGTCATCAAAAGGAATTCGGATACGGTTAATAATGTAGCACTTCACTGTATTATACACCCAAGGGAAGGAAACAACATGACATAATATATCTTAAATGGTGACATTAGAATCGTGTGCACATAGACATCAAGAAGCATAAATAGATCTACATAGACTCAAGGAACGTTTAAGTATACTAGTATCGTACTCATGTATCTGCGTACCCTTGACTAAATCTAAAACATCATTCTAAATCGCATTTCGAGCATAACTTTGGTGTATATTGCTTTATTATACATATGGATAACGTAAATACAAATTCATAAGGACTAGCCCTGCTAACAAAATAATAATCTCATACATTTCTTTATTATACATAATGGAAGATTTTTCAATAACGTACTTTCTGAGTTTACATTGAGCTTCTATTCCAGATGCAGGTGCACGAGATATCATAATCCTAACAGGTTGAAATTGAAATCTTAAATAGGGCGCACCGATATCCTGGATCAACAACAAATTAACTTGCTTAAATATCAAATGATAATTACAAGAAATACGCAATATCATATATTAACTCTTGAATAAGCAAGTAAATGCAGTACCGGTAGACATAGAAGCCCAACTCAAAGTAGAATATATTTATGGGTAGATGCATACTCACCATGACAAGTTGAATAGTTGATACCGCAGATTCCTCTTTATTTGATATCCAAATTCGCGACTACTTCATGGAAATCCCACGAGTACCAACAGTTCCGAAAATAAAGGAGTCTAACAACAGAGTTGAGTTCAAAACAATAGTTCAGGCAAGTGCCACGAGTACCCTCGTGTTTATTCAGCGTTTCCTAGACAGTCGGTTGGACCTTAAAAAACCAAACAAATACGCATCAGATACTATCTGAAGCCTATAAGAACACTTCATTCAAACACATTACAAAAAAAAGAAACACAATTTACCTATTTTAATTCCATAAGAGAAAATCTTACAAGTATCCTGGGGTTTATGCAGGAACTTACATATCTTACGTGGGAAGGACAGATGTTATTTAAACTGGTGGATATTCGGGTAAGCGAAGATAGAAAATATTATAGAAATAATCATAATCTAACGAGAACCAGAATCATTCTTTGAAATTTCAAGATAATCATTAAACAAATAAACTCACGATATAATCCATCTCTTAAAACCCATTTAAGACTCATTACAGTTACACTTAAAACTACGGGTCGCGGAACGTTAATCCATATTCCTTCCACTTACGTTCTACTTCTTTCCTTTAATAACCAGGACTTAATAAGTATATTTAAAGAGTTCAAATCAACATAACTAGTTGGAGAAAATCATAAGTACTAACCAATTAGACATAGCACCTACCACCAACGTTGTATGCACTAATATATTTCAATTTTGTGTAAGGAAAATTGGCATGTAACTTCCATTTCAAGCAAGAAAACAACATGGATATTGGAATTCAATTCTGCAAAGGATTTTCATTAATATATTGTGGCCAGAAATAAAAACAGTATGTTATGTAAAAGGTATGAGAATGAATCCTTATACAAGATGTGATATCCAAATGATGAGCAGACATAATATGAAAACCAAGCTTGACATACCAACGCTTGGTGGGTTCAACCGAGCAATTCTCTAACAGTATCTAATCCATGTATATGTACCTCAAAAAATCCTACTTCCTTTTGTGGGTCACGGTTCGTGCACGGGTCCAAACCCATTTGTGGGTATAAATGAAGTACGGGTACACATACCCTTCTTCCCTTCTCATCGTCCGCGTTCGTGAACTTTTAGGTTTCAATTTTTTCATCTCCATTAGAGCTTGTTGGAGAACAATTTGTGAAGGGATTTTTCAAGATAAAAGCCAAGTAAGTATTTGCCCACTCCCTTATTTCCTTATAGAATTATGACGAATGGTAAGGGTTCAAAATTTTTTTCAAATAACCTAGGTTCTTCATCCTCTTCTTTGGATTTTCCTACTGAACAAAATTCTATTAGGATTAGATTTATTAATGAATCCTGTGTCAAGGTTTTTGAAAATATTTCTACTACTAGGTTTATTCTTGAAAATAAATTGGATGATGTTAGTGGGTACAAGGAGGATTTATCTTGCTTTGAAGGTACTCTTACTAGAATTTTCTATGCCAACATTCATGATGTTATTCTTGAGGACATGGAATTCAAGACCATGGTCAATAGAGAAAGGATTCTAGTTAATAGAGAATTGATTTCAAAGATTACTAAAATCCCTTTGGGTAATTTTCGTCTTCCTAAATCAAGCGATGAAAGACCCTCACGTGAAACTATTTAAAAAGGTCTTTGTGGTAAAAGTGTTGTGTGGAACGGAGGAAAATTTCCTACAAATCAACTAGATTTTCCTCAAAAGTCCATTGGAAAATTGGGAATTTCTAACCTTTGTCCTTCTATGGTTGATAATTCTCGTTGGAGTCGTGAGTTTGTGGAATTAGTCTATTACCTTGTGATGGAAACCAAAGGTCTCGACATTTGTGGATTCATTATTTTGCAAATACTAGATATGACGTCCGTTGACAAGAAGTTAGGCTTCCCATGCTTGATTGAGCGCATTTGTCGCAACTTCTCTATTGAGCCAATTGGGAACTCCATTGGAACCCCCAAGCTTGTTCAACCGTGTACCTTCTATAGAATGAGGGAATATGAATGCAAGATACAAAGGTGTGACACAATTGATGGCTCGAGTGATTCTTATATGAAGCTTCTTCGCCAAATTTATAAAGGTGTTTGTAAGTTGAATACTAAAGTAAATTGTGTTCAAGAACAATTACTTGTGATTGCTACCAAGTATCCCGATGTTAGAGAAGACATGGACAAGGTTTGTTCCACCTTCATGACCTCCGAAGATGAATATGATGAGTAGTTTCTCTTACTTCTTTATATTTGTGCTGAAATTGCTTTTAATTTTATCTAGAAAGTCTTCTTATCATAATTTTATTCTTGTGTTTTAGGAAGAATAACTAGAGTTTGGAATAGCCATTATTGTGATTACACGTAGCTATGTCCAACGTTTTTCATCTTTTTGTTTTTAGATTTATTTATTTAAACTCTAAAATTATTTGGAAGATGATTTTTGTAGTATTAATCTTTATGGTTTTATATATTGCAACATGTTATGAGATATGTGTGTTTGCGTCCGTGAACTATTATTGTCCCATACAACGTCAAAAGTTATCTCTTTTATATGTCGATATGCAAGTATTGATACAAGATCGATGAAATTTTGACAAATAAAAGTTAAGCCTATTATGTCAATTAATTGATGGAAGATAGGTTAAAATCTTTTGTTTACAAGGATTATGTCTATTGTATGTCATTGTGCAAATAGTGATGAAAAATTGAATGAATCCTTGTTTATGCCGCAGTATTGATCTTTCCCTGATCCATATTTTATGTGTACTGCAATGCTCCATAAGTTTTCTTGTGTTGAGCATAAAATGATTGAGTTTAATCACTCTTTTATGGTTAACAAAGTTGTAGCTCCGTAAGTTCTCTTATGTCGAGCATGTTCAATTAAATTGATCACTTTTGTGTTTAATTTGATTGTGTATTCCGATTAAATTGATCATGAGTTCTCTTGTGGTTAGTTTAATTTATAATTTTGGATATAGAAAATCATTTCTTATGGTTTTTGGTGTCCGATAAAATCCTTCTTTTCTCGTAAAAGTTAGGTCGCTCTTGTTGTTCTCTCGGGAATAACATCAAATGGGGGAGAGTTCTTTTGAACTTGCGCTTAATTTATATATCTTTGTGGGGAGTGCGGCTGTGGAATATTTAGGGGTTATCTTGTATCTTTATAAACTCCTTGATGAATGCATTTATCTTTGGCTTTATGATTGCATCTAAACAAGTTGATATGTTCTTTTCTTTGGTCTTGAAGCATCTCCGTGAAAATTTCATTAGGATTCTGTTTTCGTACCTTTGCCAATTTTATTGACAAAAAGTGGGAGAATTAAGCACCAAGGAGATCAAGCATGTGGACGAGAAGCTATAAAGTTTTATTTATTTTGTAATCCATATGTATTGATAGTTTTGTCACTAAAATTGACAAAGGGGGAGATTGTTAGATCATTGCTCGGTCGAACTTGCATGCGTTGATATCTCAAGCATGTTTGTCAATATTAGTGATCAAAACTATACATCTTGATTTCTAGTTTACTTACGACTAAGTCTCGGTCTAGGATCATTCATACAGGGAAACTAATTTCTCTGCTGATAAAATGGCAAAGAAATGAGCACTTTTGTCAAGAGGGGAATGGGTATACTATGATTACAAATCATCTTTCTAAGGAATACTGGAAACTGAAAACAGATCATATTTTAGATTTCGTAGAAACTCTGTAATGGAGAACTATTTATGGGCTTGACTATTTCTGGGTTTTGATTTTATGTATCTATTTTTGGTTGGGTTGATTTGCCTCTGTTCTCGGACTGTCCAGACAGTTGAATCTTTGTAATAAAACTTTTATTTCTTTTAGTAATAAATTCTTATGATTTAGCAACAATAAAAAAAAGTCTCGGTCTAGGATAGTTAAGTATAGTTGAGCACCATACTCCATGGCGATTATCTTACGAAGACGAAGAACTACTTAAGGAACCGATGGAACTTCATCCGACCAAAAAGGTATGTGGAGACTTGAACTTATCTAGCACTCAAAAGTCTATCTATCTCTTACTCTTGAGACAACAGTCGTATAAGTAAGATAGTTTTCATACATACACATTTGCTATTTCGAGCCGAGTTTACTCGCCTATCTTTTTCTCGAAATATGTGTTGGTAAGCTTTCACTTTAACCACCTTTTATCTTTACTTGTGACGAAAGTCATGATGATGTTTCAATCTTGAAAATGGCTTTGATGATGGTAGTCGATTCTTTATGTCTAACGAATATTAACATTATAGAAGAATATTTCAATAATTGAAATGTAGAGTTGAGATTACATAACCACCTATGGATATAAGCGTATATAGTATGTTCGCACATTAGTGTATAAGTCCAAGTACCGAAAACCAAGTGCGTGCATATGTGTGCATGCAGTATAGGTGAAGGAGACAGGTTGGGTACGCGTACCCGTACGCATACTGGCGGAAATTCATGTTCGTGAATTTCTGTTGAGTTTGGAGTTTACGAACTTACAAACCAGTCACCTTAGGTATGCGTACCCGTATGCGTACTCATGGAAGTTTTCATCCGAGAATTTCTGTTGGGTTTTCAATCCCAATTCCGGTAGCTAAGGTACGCATACCCATACCCATACCCAAGCTGGTTATTTCTCAAACCGGTTGTTCATGAACTTAAAACAATAAGGAATGCAATCTTTGCAAACCGTGGCTATATTGTTCATGAATTAATTCAAGTGAATCAAACCGATTTTGCTTCAATTGTGTCTTGTGTAGTACATAAGATTTCCTTGCAATTGAAAAACTCTTGAACTAGTTCTTATGAGTCATTTGAACTAGTTATGAGAAGATGAATACAGTTGATATGAAAGTACTCATATGGCTAACCATTGGTCAACCATTTGTGAACCAATTAATGTACACGTTTAGGTTCGGTTACTCAAACCTAAATGAAATACATTTCATTTGTGTGTGTGACAAGCTAAGTTTCGATCTAATGGTTAAAAGATACTATCTTGGATAACTCAGGTTTTTCATCTAATAGTGAATATTGAATGCTTTGTTACCAAGGTAACTTGGATTGCAAACCCTGATTTGAAAATTATATAAGGAAACGTCTATAAACTGGAAAAACTAATCCCCACACCTACTGTGTGATACTAGTTGGTTTTCTAGAGTTGATTCTCCTTTAATCGTAAGTTTCTTCTCGAGACCCTGTCGATTAACGACTTAAATACTTCATTGGGATAATGAATCCAGATGAAACTACTTCTATTGTAGTTGAGCGATCTGATCTTGACATTTTCTATCGTATGAGTTCAATTGAATAATTGGCTTGAGATTATATCTCCGAGGGAAAGATAAAAAGAAATCACAAACATCTTCGTCTCATCGTTTGTGATTCCACAATATCTAGTTTTGCTACTATACGATTTAGATTATTATGAGGTGATCAATAATTCTATGGTTGTTCTTCGGGAATATAAGTCTGTGTTATTGATTGGTTCTTGTTCACCTTGATTTTATCAAAAGATGGAACAAAACTCGTAGGTTTATCTGTGGGAGACAGATTTATCTATTATCATAGACTTTTTGTGTGATATAGATTTGTTTATTCAAGTCTTCGACTTTGGGTCTTAGAAACTCTTGGTTGTGGGTGAGATCAGATAAGGGAATCAAGTGTGTAGTATCCTACTGGGATCATAGATGTAAGGATCGCAACTGTACCTTGAATCAGTATGATATTGATTAGGGTTCAACTACAGTCCATACCGAAGTTAGTTTTTAGTAGGCTAGTGTCTGTAGCGATTTAATACAGTGTGGTGTTCAATCTGGACTAGGTCCCGGGGTTTTTATACATTTGCGGTTTCCTCGTTAACAAAATTTATGGTGTCTGTGTTATTTCTATTCTGCATTATATTTTGTTATATAATTGAAATATCACAGGTTATGCGTTATATCGATCAATTATGAAATCCAACCTTTGGTTGTTGTTTGGATATTGGTTGATCCTTGGATATTGGTGTTTGATACCATCCAAATTTATATCGCTCTTGTATTTGATAAAGACTCGCAGATTTCTATTCGCTTGAGTATAGATCAAATCGAGAGATAGAGATATTAACTCCTTGATATACTTTTTATTAAGATTGAGTATGACTGTCTAGTTGATTCTCTTAAAAGTATATTAGAGTTAGTCCATACAGACTGCTAATCGAAATATTGGGTGAGGTTGTTAGATCCCCGCTTTTTCAGATTTCACCCATAACTAAGAGTTGCTACGACCCAAAGTCGAAACTTGATAAACCAATCTGTCTCACACACAAAAAGCCTATTGAATAGATAAATCTATCTCCCACAGAAATACTTAAGAGTTTTTTTCCGTCTTTAGATAAATTAAGGTGAACAAGAACCAATTGATACGCCAGACTTATATTCTCGAAGAACAACCTAGTAATGTCAATCACCTCATAATAATCTTAATCGTATGGTAGCGAAACAAGATATTATGGAATCACAAACGATGAGATGAAGATGTTTGTGACTAGTTTTTATCTTCCCTATCGGAGATTAAATATCGAGAAAATCTTAGAGAAGATAGTACTCAATCACGATAGAAAGCAACAAGATTAGAACACACAACTACAGAGAAAATAGTTGGGTTTGGCTTCACAATCCTAATGAAGTTTTCAAGTCGTTAATCCACAGGGTTTTGGCGAAAACCTAAGGTTAAAGGAGAATCGACTCTAGTCGCAACTAGTATCACACAGGAGGTGTGGGGATAGGTTTCCAAGTTGCTAGATTTATCCCTTATATAGTCTTCAAATTAGGGTTTGCAATCAATGTTACCATGGTAACAAAGCATTCAATATTCACCATTAGATGAAAACTTGATTAGACTCAAGCTAATATCTTTCAATCGTTAGATCGAACTTAGATTGTTACACATAAATGAAAAGTGACTTCATTTAGATATGAGTAACCGTACCTTAAATTGTACACCTTGTTGGCTCAACAATAGTTAACCGAAGTTAGCCATATGAACACTTTCATATCAACCTCATTCATCTTAACCATAACTAATTCAAATGACTCAAATGAAACTAGTTCTAGAGTTGTTCAATTGTTTATAGTCTCATAGAAGTATACAAGACACAATTGAAGCAAAATCGATTTGGATTCACTCGAATAAATTCATGAACATTATATCCATGGTTTGCAAAAGATCGCATTCCTTAATATATAAAATGTATTAGTTCATGAACAAACCGATTTTAGAACATAACCCACTCAAGTATGCAAACGGGTATGCATACCTAAGTGGTTGGACTAAGTTTGGGTTCGCCAGTACGCGAACGGGTACGCATATCTTCCAAACTCAGTTAAATCTCGGAACTTGAAACTCACTCCAGTACACATACCGGTATGCATACTAAGTTCTCGGACTTACATTAAACCAATCAATACGCATACGGGTATGCATACCATGGTTCCCGGACTTGGAATAACTTGCAACAGTTAGCATAAAAGTACGCATTATGTGCTATATACAATCATGGTTATTTGTTCTAAACTCTCATTTCAATCATTGAAACATTCTTAGAAGACGACAATAGCTATCTCACATAAATTATTAGCTTCAAAGCAATTTTCAAGTGATCGAATAATCAATACGTAATATTCCGAGTCTACATCAAATGACTGTCTCACACAAATCATGTAAGATGTTACCAGGCGATTTTCACATGATCATCTTTTAACTTTCTTCAAGAATATAATATGAACTTGGTTAAAGCAAAAGCTTACCAACACATATTTCGAGAGATATGTAAGCGAGTTAAATTCAACTCGAAATATCAAATATGTATAATCGAAGTCTATGTAGATATACAACTTTTGTCTCAAACAAGAGATAGAGTAGATAGACTTTTGAGTGATAGATGAGTTCAAGTCTCCACATACCTTTTGTTGATGAAGTTACACAAGATCCCCTTAGTATTTCTTCGTCTTCAATCGATGAACGTCGTGAAGTTTAATGCCCAACTATACTTTCTATCCTAATCCGAGACTTAGCTATAAGTAGACAAGAAATCAAGACTTATAGTTTTGGAAACTAAACTTGAAAAACAAGCTTGAGATAGAAATGCTTGCTAGTTCAACCGAGAAATGCTCTAACAATCTCCCCCTTTGTCAATTTTAGTGACAAAACTATCAATACATATGGATTACAAAATAAATAAACTTTGTAGCTTCTCATCCAAATGCTTGATTTCCTTGGTTCTTCAACATTACTCAAAATCTTCGTCACTTCCAAGTACTCCAATGATTCTAAACGTATTCAACTCATCATCATAGTTGTTGAATATATGTAGCTATAACAATGAGAAAACAGTAGCTCTCAATCATTGTTATACAGTGTCATAGTATTATTACACAACATCAAAGTCCAATTGTATCACAACTTTGACAACAATACTATGGTGATATGTATCACTCCCCCTTAGTCAATACTTTATCTCATAATGAAAATCACTCCCCCTTACATAATGATCCGTAAACCATATGCATTTGTAGTGTGAACTACACATTAATTCTCCCCCTTTTTGTCAATATAAATTGGCAAAGGTACGAAAACTAGTGGGATCATAACGAAATTCTCATAGATATACTTCATGACTACAATATTTCATAGCTGCACTCCCCACAAAGATATGGCAACTAAGCATAAGTTTAATTAAGAACTCTCCCCTATATAATGTCATTCCCGAAAGAACAACAAGAGCGACCTTACTTTTACAAAAAAATAAGGATTTATTCGTATACTTTTAATCCCTAACAGAGCATTTATCTACGTAGATACAAATGCGAAATTGAAACAACACTACACTGACATTCTAAGCCTTTATTTCCCAATAGATATAAATGAGTCCAAAGGCAAACAGCTAGAGAGTTAATGAACCAAAACAACACCAATAGACTGTCGTAAGTGTTGAAACATAGTAGTATCTAAAGGTTTGGTGAGAATATCAGCCAATTGTTGTTCGAAAGGCATAAATTCCATATTGATAATACTATTTTCGTAGAGATCTCTAATAAAATGATACCTTATGTAAATGTGCTTAGTTCTTGAGTGCTCAACAAGATTTTTAGTGATGCAAATCGCACTTGAGTTGTCACAAAAGATATTCATTACACCTGTGTTAATTCCATAATCAGCAAGCATTTGTTTCATTCATAAAGATGAGTACAGCACGAAGCTGCAGCAATGTATTCTTCTTCGCATGTAAACAGAGATTGAGAGTTTTGTTTCTTTCTATGCCATGCCACAAGATTCAATCCAACATAGTAAAATCCCCCTGAAGTACTCTTTTTGTCTTCTACACATCCTTCCCAATCTGCATCTGAATAGGCAGTAATATCTGTGTTAGTATCAAAAGTATAAGATATGCCATACCCGATAGTGTGTTGGATATATTGCATGATCCTCTTAGTATCTACAAGATGAGATTCCTTTGGATTGGCCTGAAATCTAGCACAACAACCAACACTAAATCCAAAATCAGGTCTAGTAGCTGTAAGATATAAGAGGCTTCCAATGATAGATCGATAAAGCTTTCGATCCACATTTACTTCTTTCTCATCTCGATGTGATTTACCAGTAGTGGTCATGGGAGTCAGTTTTGGAGTTGACTTATCAAGACCGAACCTTGTCACAAGATCCTTAGCATATTTTTCTTGAGATAAATAAATTCCATCCTTATGTTGTTGAATCTGTGATCCTAAAAATAATTTTAATTCACTAACATTGCTCATTTCAAACTCCTTACCAAAATAGACTTGAAAATCTTTTTCAAGTTTCTCAGAAGTCGATCCATAGATGATATCATCCACGTAAACTTGAGCAATGATAATATCTTTCCCACTCCACTTGGTAAACAAAGTTTTATCAGCTCCACCTCTTGAAAAACCTTTCATGAGAAGAGAAGTAGTCAGTTTTTCGAACCAGGCACGAGGTGCTTGTTTTAACCCATATAATGCCTTTTTGAGCTTAAGGACATGATCTGGGAAATCAGGATTTTCAAATACCTTTGGTTGAGCAACATAGACCCCTTCCTTTAAATTCCCGTTTAGGAATGCGGATTTAATGTCCATTTGGAACAGCTTAACCTTGAGAAAACAATCATGAGCTAATAACAATCGAATGGACTCAAGGCATGCCACATGAGCAAAGGTTTCTTCAAAGTCGATACATTTAATCTGTGAATATCCCTGAGCGACAAGTCTTGCTTTGTTTCTGACAATGGTGCCAACTTCATCAGACTTGTTCTTGAATATCCATTTGGTACCAACAATATTGATATTGGAGGGACAAGGTATGATCTCCCATACATATTGTCTTTGAAATTCAACTATTCATGCATAGCATTCACCCAAAAGGGATCGCTAAGAGCTTCATCAATATTTGTAGGTTCCACTTGCGATAGATGACAACCAAAATTGAAAATATTTTGAAGTTGTCCTCTTGTCTTAGATGTAGAATATTTTTCTCCAATAATACTGTTAGTATTATGATTCTTTTAAACCCAAAGGTGTCGTGGTGGAACACGTTCTTGTTCAACAGGAATAGCCTGATCAGTGTTTTTCTCTTTGTTACTAGAAATATCAGGATCATTTACTATTGGAACAACTTCAATATATTCTGGGATTTCCTTGACTTTCTCAATTGTCTCGGTAGGAGGAAATTCAGCATGAAAACTATCATGGAAAAAATTACTCAGATCATCAATAATGACATTTGCATATTCCATCATAACTTGGGTTCTGAGAATAAATACACGAAAACCACGACTATCAGATGTATAGCCAAGAAAGATACCTTCATCGCTTTTAAAGTCAAATTTCCCTTTTTGTTCTCTATCTTTCAGAATGTAGCACTTACTTCCAAACACTCTGAGACAGTGTAAGTTGGGCTTCCTACCATACCACAACTCGTAAGGAGTGTTCAGGGTTTTCGACCATAGGTATACATGGTTGGTCAAATAACATGTTGTGAAAATAGCTTCTCCCCAAAACCTTAACGGTAAGTTTTTGTTATGGAGCATTACCCTGGCCATTTCCTGAATGCTCATATTCTTCCTTTATGCAACTCCATTAGCTTGAGGAGTAATGGGTGGTGAGTATTGTTGAATAATCCCCAGTTTGTCACAAAATTCAAACACCTTATAGTCCTTGAATTCATTTCCACAATCGCTTTTAATTTTTTTTTAGTTTGCGACCTTGTTCGTTCTTGATTCTATTAACAATAATCTTGAATTCACCAAGAATTTCATTCTTATGAGCTAAAAATACCATCCAAGTGAATCTGGTGTAATCATCTACCATAACTAAAGCATACTTCTTTCCAGGAACTGTAGGTTTTTGAGTAGGACCGAAGAGATCCATATGAATTTGAAAAGATGAGGGTACCCAAATACACGACAATCTTTAAATTATCCACTTATAATTCCTCTTACCGAAAGTGATTGTCTATGGACAAAGTTGAGACAATACGACAAATCGGTATTCATACTTTGTGTGATTGTTTATGGATATAAGATCGAGATGATACAACAATCATGTTGTGTGATTACTTGATAATAGGTTCAGACTTAACCAAACTCTATAGGATCACTATCAAGTAATACGGATTTAACGTTTGTGTAATTTAATTTAAATTATAATAACAACAATTATAATTGCGGAAAGAAAAATAAATGACATAGCAGGATTTTGTTAACGAGTAAACCGCAAACGCAGAAAACCCCCTAAACCTAGTCCAGAATTCAATACTGTCATAATTAAGTCGCTATTCAAAATCTAAACCAACTTCGTATAGTTGTGACCAAGCAACTACCCCTAGTTCACTTAGTTTCTTTAGTATCCCTGCGCTTCCGACATTCAATAAGTGCACACACTGGAATAATTCCTTTGGATCATACTCCTAATAGTAAAGGAACAACAAATTTGTTTGGTAACAACTCTCTTGATTGTTTCAAATGAAGATATCTCAAGGCATATGCAAAGGCTCTTCCGTTTAACAAATAAAATCCTTTGCCTGGTCAGATCAATCTATCTAAAAGCTACCGAAGTAGCATAGTTTATATTTGCAATTAATCAATTTAAATTCCAACAAGAAACTATAAGGTGATGCCGATCTTACACAACTAATCAATTGAATAAATCTGATTCTAGTTGGAACCCAGCCGATCAAGGTTTGTGCACACCCAAAGATATAGAAACCAAATAAGAAAAATTCTTTGTTTTCAAATCTTTTTTAATCTTCAATAAACATGTGACGGACCGAAAAATTACGCCTTTGGCACGTTGCACCGCAGGCCGGAACTTCCCCGATGCGACATGATGAAACTACGATCCGAGCCTTAAAACTAGGAAATTACACATTTATTTGCCCTTGCAAGCATGCTCGTAGAGCATGATGCAGCTATTTAAGCTTCCACACCGTTCCAACTTACCCTTGTGCCGCAAAGGGTTTTATTAAGAAAATCAAAAAATTTCTTAAAACGGCAAAAACGGCCTTTTGAGGCTCTAAACGATATATTTTGGCTAAATTATGGTGACCATGTGGATTTATGGATCAACATATCTTGATCTTGGGGACGTTTCCCATCAAAATGGACTCCTCTTGAGCTAAATTACGACACTCGGGTTTTTAGCCTATGTCGAACGCCTTGATAGAAAGTATGAGCTTCCAAGGAATGGAATGCAACTAGCCTCATCAAGTATGGCCACAATCATCTCTTGCGTCGATCTACCAAGCCAGATGATATGAGAAGCCAAAGTGTCGCAATCATCTCTAAATTAGATGATATGAGCGACAACGTGCTGGACCGGAAATGCTGCAACTCATTGCGGCTGCCTACGTACCCTTCCCTACTCTAAAGGGATCAAGCACAGACCGTAGTTCATCCACGAAGAGACGAAAACTTAAGCCAACATGTTTGCATGGCCGTAGCCAAGCAATAATGGAAATAGCCTAGTCCGTATAGGCCGTTTCGTCGAAATGCATCCAAGTGATGCATGTTTGGTCCGTAATATGGCATAACGATGCATAAGCATCAAATTCCCTCTTCGCGAGGCTATGCAACTATAAATGATCCTTAGAAATCATTTATACTCTTCTGGATAAGCTATGAAGCTTACTTGGTACATAGTCCGTATATGCACCATCAACCAACTACCCCTCCCTATATATGTAAAAATGACATTTTTACAACTTAAATTGGGGGACCAAAAATCATTCATCAACTCCCCAGGCCATGATGGCCACACCTTACCACCCTGGCCAACAGCGATGTCCGACCATGTTGGTCGTACGTTGCCAACCCGATGTCCGGCCATGTTGGCCGTCCGCTGCCAACCCGATGTCCGGACGACCAACCCGATGTCCATCCATGTTGGCCGCTGCCAACCCGAAGTTTAGCCATGTTGGCCGAACATTATCAACGCATTGGCCAAGGGCCAATGTTCCTTTTCCTCCGCAACGGAATCTTTGGATGAAGCTTAATCTCGGGCCATGGCACACCTTTCATCATGCGCCATGCTAAGAAAATGGGGTCTTACAATGTTCACCCCTTTAAAGAATTTCGTCCCCGAAATTCAAAACAAAAACTAGTGTGGACAATCTCTTCGGTTTGGATTCCTGATCAAAAGTCCCATACCATATGCTCAGAAATCACGGGTTTCTTCAAGTTTGTCATGGATCCAAAAAATAGTCCACAACGTCACCAATAATCTCAATTGGCCAGTGCCAAGAGGATATCTCGACCAGGTATCCCAAATGTACATCCCATACTACACACTCAGGAGTCGCTAAAGTTCATGAGGTTGATTCCAACAACATGCAGTACTGTGTGGAATAGATTCTAGTTGCCCACCATCCCTGACGGTTATCCAGGTTTCCACTCTTAAGTAGGATGCTAGCCGGGCCTAACAACGCACACCGTTGGCCAATTTCCAGTGTGTGGGGATGATTAGTCACATTTTCTACCCACCGACCAAGATGGTCTTCTGGATATCCACTCGTAAATGGGATGCCACTTAGGCCAGTCAAACTCATAGCACATGAACAAGCTCAACTCGATTTGCAAAATTAACTGGCATTGCAGTTACAAACTCTTTCCGCGCAAAAGTTTGCCTACTCTCCAAATTTGTTTCCATTTGAAGGAAAAATACTCGTTTGATGAGTACACTCCGCATAGTCCCTAGTGTTTTCTTGGAACTTGCTCTGATACCAACTATGACGGACCGAAAAATTACGCCTCTGGCACGTTGCCCCGCAAGCCGGAACTTCCCCGATGCGCCATGATGAAACTACGATCCGAGCCTTAAAGCTAAGAAAATGCACATTCATTTGACCTTGAAAGAATGCTCGTAGAGCATGATGCATCTATTTAAGCTTCCACACCGTTCCAACTTACCCTTGTGCCGCAAAGGGTTTTATTAAGAAAACCAAAAACTTTCTTAAAACGGTAAAAACGGCCTTTTGAGACTCTAAACGATAGAATTTGGCTAAATTCTGGTGACCTTGTGGATCTATGGATCAACATGTCTTGATCTTCAGGACATTTCCCATCAAAATGAACTCCTCTTGAGCTAAATTACGACACTCGTGTTTTTAGCCTATGTCAAACGCCTTGATAGGAAGTATGAGCATCCAAGGAGTGGAATGCAACTAGCCTCATCAAGTATGGCCACAATCATCTCTTGCGTCGAGCGACCGAGACATATGATACGAGAGGCCAAAGTGTCGCAGTCATCTCTAAATTAGATGATATGAGCGACAACGTGCTGGACCGGAAATGATGCAACTCATTGCGGCTTCCTACGTACCCTTCCCTACTCTAAATGGATCAAGCACAGATCGTAGTTCATCCACGAAGGGACATAAAATTAAGCCAACATGTTTGCATGGCCGTGGCCAAGAAATAATGGAAATATCCTAGTCTGTATAGGCCGTTTCGTCGAAATGCATCCAAGTGATGCATGTTTGGTCCATAATATGGCATAACGATGCCTAAGAATCAAATGCCATCTTCGCGAGGCTACGCAACTATAAATGAGCCTTAGACATCATTTATACTCTTCCGGCTAAGCTATGAAGCTTACTTGGTGCATAGTCCGCATATGCACCATCAACCAACTACCCCTCCCTATATATGTAAAAATGACATTTTTACAACTTAAATTGGGGGACCAAAATTCATTCATCAACTTCCCATGCCGTGATGGCCACACCTTACCACCCTGGACAACAGTGATGTCCGGCCATGTTGACCATCCGCTACCAACCCGATGTCCGGCCATGTTGGCCGTCCGCTGCCAACCCAATGTCCGGCCATGTTGGCCAGCAATTTTCAACCCAATATACGGACATGTTAGCCGTCTGCTGCCTACCCGATGTCCAGCCATGTTGGACGTCGTCTTCTAACCCGAAGTTCATCCATGTTGGCCGAACATTGTCAATGCATTGGCCAAGGGCCAATGTTCCTTTTCCTCAGCAACAGAAGCTTTGGATGAAGCTTCATCTCGGGCCATGGCATACCTTTTAGCATGCGCCATGCTAAGAACCTGGGGTGTTACAATATTCACCCCTCCGAAATTCAAACCTAAAACTATTGTTGACAATCTCTTCGGTTTGGATTCCTGAGCAAAAGTCTTATACCATATGATCAGAAATCACGGTTTTCTTCAAGTTTGTCATGGATCCAAAAAATAGTCCACAACGTCACCAATAATCTCAATTGTCCAGTGCCAAGAGGATATCTCGACCAGGTATCCCAAATGTGCATCCCATACTACACACTCAAGAGTCGCTAAAGTTCACGAGGTTGATTCCAACAACATCTAGTACTGTATGGAATAGCTTCCAGTTTCCCACCATCCCTGACGGTCATCCAGGTTTCCACTCGTAAGTAGGATGCTAGCCGGGCCTAACAACGCACACCGTTGGCCAATTTCTAGTGTATGGGGATGATCAGTCCCATTGTCTACCCACCGTCCAAGACGGTCTTAAGGATATCCACTCGTAAATGGGGTGCCACTTAGGCCAGTCAAACTCATAGCACATGAACAAGATCAACTCGATTCGCAAAAGTAATTGGCATTGCAGTTACAAACTCTTTGCGCAAAATTTTTCCTACTCTCCAACTTTGTTTCCCTTTGAAGGAAAAATACTCGTTTGATGAGTCCACTCCGCACAGTCTCTAGTGTTTTCTTGGAACTTGCTCTGATACCAACTGTGACGGACCAGAAAATTACGCCTTTGGCACGTTGCCCCGCAGGCCGGAACTTCCCCGATGCGCCATGATGAAACTACGATCCGATCCTTAAGGCTAAGCAAATGCACTTTTATTTGCCCTTGCAAGCATGCTCGTAGAGCATGATGCAGCTATTTAAGCTTCCAAACCATTCCAACTTACCCTTGTGCCGCAAAAGTTTTTATTAAGAAAACCAAAAACTTTCTTAAAACGGCAAAAACGGCCTTTTGAGACTCTAAACGATAGAATTTGGCTAAATTCTTTTGACCTTGTGGATATATGGATCAACATGTCTCAATATTCGGGATATTTCTCATCAAAATGGACCCCTCTTGAGCTAAATTACGACACTCGGGTTTTTATCCAATGTCGAACGCCTTGATATGAAGTATGAGCATCCAAGGAATGGAATGCAACTAGCCTCATCAAGTATGGCCACAATCATCTCTTGAATCGAGCTACCGAGCCATATGATACGAGAGGCCAAAGTGTCGCAATCATCTCTAAATTAGATGATATGAGCGACAACGTGCTGGACCTGAAATGCTGGAACTCATTGCGGCTTCCTACGTATCCTTCCCCGCTCTAAAGGGATCAAGCACAGACCGTAGTTCATCCACTAAGGGACATAAACTTAAGCCAACATGTTTGCATGGCCGTGGCCAAGCAATAATGGAAATAGCCTAGTTCGTATAGGCCTTTTTGTCGAAATGCATCCAAGTGATGCATGTTTGGTCCGTAATATGGCATAACGATGCATAAGCATCAAATTCCATCTTCGCGAGGCTACACAACTATAAATGAGCCTTAGACATCATTTATACTCTTACGGCTAATCTATGAAGCTTACTTGGTGCATAGTCCGCATATGCACCATCAACCAACTACCCCTCCCGATATATGTAAATTTGAAATTTTTACAACTTAAATTTGGGGACCAAAAATCATTCATTAACTCCCCAGGACGTGATGGCCACACCTTAGCACCCTGGCCAACATTGATGTCCGGCCATGTTGACCATCCGCTGCTAACCCGATGTCCGGCCATGTTGGCCGTCGATTTCCAACCCGATGTCCAGCCATGTTGGTCGTCCGCTGCCAACCCGAAGTTCAACCATGTTGGCCGAACATTGTCAACGCATTGGCCAAGGGACAATTTTCCTTTTCCTCTGCAATGGATGCTTTGGATGAAGCTTCATCTCGGGCCATGGCACACCTTTTAGCATGCGCCATGCTAAGAACATGGGGTGTTACAATATTCACCCCTTTAGAGAATTTCGTCCCCGAAATTCAAAACAAAAACTATCATGGACATTCTATTCGGTTTGGATTCCTGAGCAAAAGTCTTACACCATATGATCAGAAAACACGGTTTCTTCAAGTTTGTCATGGATCCAAAAAATAGTCCACAACGTCACCAATAATCTCAATTGTCCAGTGCCAAGAGGATATTTCGACCAGGTATCCCAAATGTGCATCCCATACTACACACTCAGGAGTCGCTAAAGTTCACGAGGTTGATTCCAATAACATGTAGTACTGTGTGGAATAGCTTCCAGTTGCCCACCATCCCTGACGGTCATCCAGGTTTCCACTCGTAAGTAGGATGCTAGCCTGGCCTAACAACGCACATCGTTGGACAATTTCCAGTGTGTGGGGATGATTAGTCCCATTGTCTACCCACCGTCCAATACGGTCTTCCGGATATCCACTCATAAATGGGGTGCCACTTAGGCCAGTCAAACTCATAGCATATGAACAAGCTCAACTCGATTCGCAAAAGTAACTGGCATTGAAGTTACAAACTCTTTGCACAAAATTTTGCCTACTCTCCAACTTTGTTTCCCTTTGAAAGAAAAATACTCGTTTGATGAGTCCACTCCGCACAGTCTCTAGTGTTTTCTTGGAACTTGCTCTGATACCAACTGTGACGGACCAGAAAATTACGCCTTTGGCACGTTGCCCCGCAGGCCGGAACTTCCCCGATGCGCCATGATGAAACTACGATCCGATCCTTAAGGCTAAGAAAATGCACTTTCATTTGCCCTTGCAAGCATGCTCGTAGAGCATGATGCAGCTATTTAAGCTTCCAAACCATTCCAACTTACCCTTGCGCCGCAAAAGGTTTTATTAAGAAAACCAAAAACTTTCTTAAAACGGCAAAAACGGCCTTTTGAGACTCTAAACGATAGAATTTGGCTAAATTCTGGTGACCTTGTGGATCTATGGATCAACATGTCTCGATATTCGGGATATTTACCATCAAAATAGACCCCTTTTGAGCTAAATTACGACACTCGGGTTTTTATCCAATGTCGAACGCCTTGATAGGAAGTATGAGCATCCAAGGAATGGAATGCAACTAGCCTCATCAAGTATGGCCACAATCATCTCTTGCATCGAGCTACCGAGCCATATGATACGAGAGGCCAAAGTGTCGCAATCATCTCTAAATTAGATGATATGAGCGACAACGTGCTGGACCGGAAATGCTGGAACTCATTGCGGCTGCCTACGTACTATTCCCCGCTCTAAAGGGATCAAGCACAGACCGTAGTTCATCCACGAAGGGACATAAACTTAAGCCAACATGTTTTCATGGACGTGGCCAAGCAATAATGGAAATAGCCTAGTCCGTATAGGCCTTTTCGTCGAAATGCATCCAAGTGATGCATGTTTGGTCTGTAATATGGCATAACGATGCATAAGCATCAAATGCCATCTTCGCGAGGCTACACAACTATAAATGAGCCTTAGACATCATTTATACTCTTACGGATAAGCTATGAAGCTTACTTGGTGCATAGTCCGCATATGCACCATCAACCAACTACCCCTCCCGATATATGTAAATATGACATTTTTACAACTTAAATTGGGGGACCAAAAATCATTCATTAACTCCCCAGGCCGTGATGGCCACACCTTACCACCCTGGCCAACATCGATGTCCGGCCATGTTGACCATCCGCTGCTAAACCGATGTCCGGCTATGTTGGCCGTCAATTTCCAACCCGATGTACGTCCATGTTGGCCGTCTGCTGCCTACCCGATGTCCAGCCATGTTGGCCTTCCGCTGCCAACCCGAAGTTCAACCATGTTGGCCGAACATTGTCAATGCATTGGACAAGGGCCAATGTTCCTTTTCCTCCGCAATGGATGCTTTGGATGAAGCTTCATCTCGGGCCATATCACACCTTTTAGCATGCGCCATGCTAAGAACATGGGGTGTTACAATATTCACCCCTTTAGAGAATTTTGTCCCCGAAATTCAAAACAAAAACTATTGTGGACAATCTCTTAGGTTTGGTTTCCTGATCAAAAGTCCCATACCATATGCTCAGAAAACACGGGTTTCTTCAAGTTTGTCATGGAACATCATTTAGGACCTTCTGAGCACACGTCCCATACTGCATTCCCAGGAATCCAAAAAATAGTCCACAACGTCACCAAGAATCTCAATTGTCCAGTGCCAAGAGGATATCTCGACCAGGTATCCCAAATGTGCATCCCATACTACACACTTAGGAGTCGCTAAAGTTCACAAGGTTGATTCCAACAACATGTAGTACTGTGTGGAACAACTTCCAGTTGCCCACCATCCCTGACGGTCATCCAGGTTTCCACTCGTAAGTAGGATGCTAGCCGGGAATGACAACGTACACCGTTGTCCAATTTCCAGTGTGTGGGGATGATCAGTCCCATTGTCTACCCACCGCCCCAGACAGTCTTCCGAATATCCACTCGTAAATGGGGTGCCACTTAGGCCTGACAAACTCACAGCATATGAACAAGCTCAACTCGATTCGCAAAAGTAACTGGCATTGAAGTTACAAACTCTTTCCGCGGAAAAGTTTGCCTATTCTCCAACTTTGTTTCCCTTTGAAGGAAAAATACTCGTTTGATGAATCAACTCCGCACACTCCCTAGTGTTTTCTTGGAACTTACTCTGATACCAACTGTGATGGACCGGAAAATTACGCCTTTGGCACGTTGCCCCATGGTCAGAACTTCCCCGATGCGCCATGATGAAACTACAATCCGCGCCTTAAATCTAGGCAAATGCACGTTTATTTTCCCTTGCAAGCATGATCGTAGAGCATGATGCAGCTATTTAATATTTCCCAACGTTCCAACTTACCCTTATGCCACAAAGGGTTTTATTAAGAAAACCAAAAACTTTCTTAAAACGACAAAAACGACCTTTTGAGGCTCTAAATGATGGAATTTGGCTAAATTCTGGTGACCTTGTGGATCTATGGATCAACATGTCTTGATCTTTGGGACGTTTCCCATCAAAATAGAATCCTCTTGAGCTAAATTACGGGTTTTTAGCCTATGTTGAACGCCTTTATAAGAAGTATGAGCATCCAAGGAATGAAATGCAACTAGCCTCATCAAGTATGGCCACAATCATCTCTTGCGTCGAGCTACCGAGCCATATGATATGAGAGGCCAAAGTTTCGCAATCATCTCTAAATTAGATGATATAAGCGACAATGTGCTGGACCGGAAATGCTACAACTCATTGCGGCTGCCTACATACCCTTTCCTACTCTAAAGGGATCAAACACAAACCGTAGTTCATCCACGAAGGGACAGAAACTTAAGCCAACATGTTTGCATGGCCGTGGCCAAGCAATAATGGAAAATCCTAGTCCGTATAGGCCGTTTCGTCAAAGTTCATCCAATTGATGCATATTTGGTTTGTAATATGGCATAACGATGCCTAAGGATCAAATGCCATCTTCGCGAGGCTACGCAACTATAAATGAGCCTTAGACATCATTTATACTCTTTCGGCTAACCTATGAAGCTTACTTGGTGCATAGTCCGCATATGCACCATCAACCAACTACCCCTCCCTATATATGTAAAAATGATATTTTTACAACTTAAATTGGGGGACCAAAAATCATTCATCAACTCCCCAGGCCATGACGGCCACACCTTACCACCCTGGCCAACAACGATGTCCGGCCATGTTGGTCGTCCACTGCCAACCCGATTTCCGTCCATGTTGGCAGTCCACTGCAAATCCGATTTCCGTCCATGTTGGCTGTCAATTTCCAACCCGATGTCTGGCCATGTTGGCCGTCCGCTGCCAACCCGAAGTTCAGCCATGTTGGACGAACATTGTCAACGCATTATCCAAGGGCCAATGTTCTTTTTCCTCCGCAACAGAATCTTTGGATGAAGCTTCATCTCGGGCCATGGCACACCTTTTAGCATGCTCCATGCTAAGAACATGGGGTGTTACAAAACACCTTCACAACACCACTTGAATCTCTTGTGATCAATCACGCACTGAAAGGAGTCTGTTAACAATGGATTATCACAAGATGTCTTTAGATCTACAAACAGTTCTAAAGATCCCGTCGATACTTCGATCTAGTTTGAGTGAATCTTATATCAGAAGAGAAGATTCTCAAGAATAAACAAACTAGGTGTAATCAAAGTTCAACAACCGTTAGTCAATCAAATCAATTGAAAACTAAAATAAACTGCAATTATCTAGTTTCCCACCAACGGTACTCGTAGAGCTTCTTGATCCACAAAAGTCTTTAAACGAGCGGTTGTAAGAGATTTCACCTAATTAGGATACTTTCCTCTCCGAATAGAAGGCTCCACCTGAAACAACAAAAAGATGAAATTTTCCTGGCTCTTAGGATAGTTTGCTAGAAATGCAAACTTGGGTATTTATAGACCAAAGATGTTTGGAAACCAAGGAATTTCCAAAACCGAATATTCTCAAGATATGCAATAAATTTCCCAAATCGATTTTCATAATTCCTGGAAATGCTATCCAATATTTTCTGAAATCACTTAATAGAAAACTCCAATTAGTAAATGCACATCACCACTTTTTATTTTCTAGAGATATGCATTTAATTGCTGGTAAATAAAGCATACAAAACTAACAACCTTAATTAAAAGATTCTTAATTTATTTCGGACCAGGATCTCCTTGAGTAATTAAGGAATATCTTTGAACAATAAAAGATAAGAGTTATTGTTTGTGTTCATAGTATGTTGACATCTTTTCTTTGTAAATCCTCTTTCATATTTACAATCTTAGAATCGATTATACCACACTTCCAAAAAGGTTTAGAATTGTTTCATCTGTATTCCAAGACAACTATGTGATTGATCAATTATCAAATCACTAATCTTGGGTTAACGGTTTTACCAAACACAAGGATCGGTTCTACCTCAATATGGTTACTGGGACCGATTAAATCAGTTAACAAGATCAGTTACATCAATTACCAGGACCGGTGACCATATACTCATGGTATTGCTTGTGATCGGTCACACCAATCACTAGGATCGGTTACCACAATTACCAGGATCGGTTACACCAATTACTAGCACCGATTACACCAATTACAAGGATCGATTACACAATGATACACACATAAGTGCGACACTTTTATACTAGCTAGGTCTTGATATTTCGCTAATAAATATATTTTAGTGCTTTTACAGGAATTACAAGTAAAATCCGTTCACCCGGAGAATAAACGGCTAAATGAGCTAATTGGCATTTGAGACATAAATGACCAAAGTGGATGGCCTGATATCTCTATATATAAGCACCCACTCAAGTCGTTCATGACACCAAATGGAGACGGAGAGTTGTGGGATAGTAGGCACGTGAATCTCACTCGTATGGGCTAAGAGGAAATGGGGGACGTGGACTTCTCCATTATCACGTTATCGACACCTTCTCTTCATTCTCGAAGCAAATGAGATTTTTATTTCTTAAACAAACTGGTGGCATTTCTAATGAAGAGAAAGCGGAAATGAGCTTCAACCTTCTCCAAACATTCTCTTTGGAATTAGAATTTCAAGCAGTTGTTGTTGCTGACACCACATAGAGTTCTAATCCCCTAAAATCAGAAGTTGAAGATCTTAAAATGAATGGAGATGGGGTACTGATTGTTTAAGATGGATCAAATTAGATGCTGGATTTACGTGGGGTTTTGGTACATCGAAGTTGAACCGATGGTGTTTATAGTTCAAGATGCATGATAAATGGAGACTGCAAGCTTATTATTCAGCAGCAACAATGAGATTAGAAATGCATGTATTTGAATTGGAAAGAAGATGAAAATGAAGCTTACGAGAAATCTGATTGTTAGTGCAACAAAGAACAACAATGGAAATTGGGGATTTTGGCTGTGAACTGAACTGGGTTTAATGAGAGTTGTGTTTGAGATAGAGAAGACTCGATTGACAAGTTTGTTGGCCGGAGTGGATATGTTCTTTGGGTATTAGATTGAGACTGAAATTATGAAGCTGGTGCTGGTTTTTAGTGGTAATGAGATTTGGATTGTCAAGTAATCTTGGCAGAAAGAGTTTGTTAAAACTGATGCTAATGGTGGTGGTAAGTATCAACTGGTCATCATGAACTCTTGGTTCTGTTGATTACTGCACACATGTACCAAACCCAATACAATAGGGATAATTATTTGCATGAGATAGGTGAACAATCTTTGCATTGGCAGAACAATGATGTTTTAGACTATAGAAATTTGAGCTTGGAGAGGATAGCTTAAGGTTGTTAACTCATAATATATTACAAATTAGTAAAAAATTCTCAACTTCAACAGACCACTCAAAAAGCTTTAGAAAACATTGAATATCAAGTAGGTCAAATGACTAGACATTTGGAGGAGGAACAGAGTTAGTTCCCAAACCAGTATCAATCCCAATCTAATTATACTTTAGAGTATATTGATTATTCTTCTGAGGAAGAAACTGATAATGATCAACTTGTAGAAGTTTTGGGTCGAAGTGAGGATACCCAAGATTCTCAAAATTCAGATAATTATGATGTAGAAGAACCTGCATATGTAGAGGATGCTACTATTGAGTGTCATGACTCAAAGATGATAGATGTTCATAATGAGACACCTTCTAATCATTTGAATTCTAAGATTTATAATATTGTTGAAAATGGTAACAATATGGTTATTCATAATACTGTTGCTGCAATATGCCCAATTTTTGCTGATTTATCTAGTGATCTTCTGAGTGCTTTTGTGAATATTGAGAAGATTGGTATTGGTAAGGAAATTTGTACTGACGAACTTGAACATTTATCTGTGTGCATATCTCCCTTTGCTGACTCCGATGATCCGATGCTAATTGGTATTATCAACGCATTGTGTCCCTCTATGGTTAATAAGTATAATTCAACAGCAGAAGTTATTTCCGAGGACTCAGAACCAGATTTAGGAATTACTGATGTTGATGAACTTGAACCAATAGAAACATGTTTAGATCATTATGGCGAGTTTGATGGTCCGATACTTTTAAATATTGTTAGCGCATTGCTTCCTATGATTTCTAGTGAAGATAATGTGTCGACCAAGTGTAGTTCAGCTAATGTAACTGGTGAGCGTCGTTTACTCAACAAAATAAAAATATATTTCCCACTAAATAAATATAATATAGCGGTAGTAAGAGATCGTTCCCACGAAGAGTAATGCAATTGTTATGTTATCTAAATCGGCGAAAATATAAAAGAAGGATAAAAAGAAAAAGATATTGAAGAAATCCTTCGCCGTTACTAACCGTTAACTCAACATTGTACCCGTTTATCTCTTGTTAGACTCAATTGTCACCAACCGTAGGAAAGCAGGTACGCTTAGCAATCCCCAAAAACTCCTTGCATCACCGGATACTAAGCGCTCGACTACCGGATTCTATTCAAAAGAACCACCTTGACACGGAAGCGCTCGACTACAAGATGTAATTCCCGAACGCATTAATATTTGTGAATTTAGGTTTGATCCCAAAGAAGAAAACTTCGATGACGCTCGGTCCACTTATTGGTGTTGTCTTTACTCGCAATTGCTCCACAGAATCCCTCCGTAAGGTCTTGCGATTTCTACTTGTGTAGGAGATAAGAGACAATTACGGGTCGACTCAACTCTCTACTAGCATTAGAATGATTAATAAACTAATCTGGTTGCGCACCCAAACCAATCTAAGAACCAATCATAAACCTTCGATATGGTAAAAACAATCCACAATGAATCAATTTAAAACTTGAAACAAACTTGCAAAATAATTGAGCTTCACCTTAGAAATTTGAAATCATCCTTACAATATAAAAAGAATAGAAAAGAGATAGTTCTCCCCCTAAGGGGGAGAAAAACGGTGAAAAGAAGATATGTGTAAAGAAGATATTCAAAATTGTGCCTAGGGTTCCCTATATATAGAGTTTTGTAACCTCCTCCTAAAGAAACTAGAAAACCTAGCAAAAATAGAAAAGTGCACCTCCTCTTGAAGAAACTAGAAAACCTAGCAAAAATAGGAGAGTGTCCGTGCATCAAACCCCCGTGAAAAGTAGGTCACAAACTCTTGCACACTCACGTCCAAGGCTGAAATAGCCGCACCCTTAGTTTTGTTCGTGTAAGTATTTTAGCTCAAAAGCCTATTGGGCTTACGATACAACTGTAGAAACCCAACTGATTTCTTCATTAGCTTGTTCGCATAATATGGGACGCAGCAAAAGCCCAACCCACTTCTTCACTTCAACTCGTCTGCACATAAAATACGGCAGCAGCCCATCAGACCATCTACCAATCTCATCTTCCCAGATTCGACCCAACAGACCGTACCTCAACGTTAGCATCTCCATCACCCATCATCACGATACTGCAACTCCAAATCCTCCATTAGTTCCCAGGAAACTTGAGCAACACTTCTGTTCATTGGCAGCATCTTCTCATTGTCCAACCGGATTCATCCAAACACTTGGGGTCTCAACTTCCATAATCTTTAGCCGTATTTATGCTCAGCTTAGAACCATATACTTATTCACCGTCAGTTTCAGCACAAACCCGAGCTGTTGATCACAGCTCCAACTCCTCCATTGCTTCCCAACAAAATTTCCATGGTTGGCAACAACAGCAACTCAGCTCCATTTTCTTCTATTCGAACCCAGCAACTACAGCTTCCTCATCATCGTCTCTATCAATCAGTATGACGACCATATTCTCTGCAACATCAGTTCCAACAATCCACCTTCGTTAGTTGCAAACATTACAGACTCGACCATTGCCTCTTATTGATTCCATCATCCCAGCCACACAGCACTGCTTGTTACTATCCCAAAGCGTCATCGTCTCTGCCATCACCATTGCCTCCGTGATCAAACTCTTCCAATTACCAAAAACACCATCTTTTCTTATTTAACCCTGCTTACGTCTTGTCTTGAAACAACCACAGACCAGCACAACTCCCTTCCATTCCTATCTGCTCGTGTTCTTCTCAGTCCCATCAAAGCCCGAGTATCACCCATTGATCACCACTATCGAGTTCATCTCACAGTAAATACCCATTATCACCGTAAAATTGCTATAAATGACAACGAAGACCATTCTATGAAATTCTTTCCATTGCAACCAACTCCTCCTCCATCTGTCGCTGACAATGGCAGCATCCAAGTTCATCTCATTGGCAGTCAATCGATCATCTTCTCTCAATGGTAACAACATCGTTTCTCACCAGTACCTCAAACCCTGTACTCAACTCCAATGATCTCTGCAAAAGCATACCTCTTCCAAGGCCAAACCTACTCAAGACTTCACGATTCAAACCTTCTCCCTTCCTTCTCATTATTAACCCTTCAAACTTGTCCTGCTCGAGCTTAACCCCAGCTCCATTTCGATCTTCAGCCAACAGTCTCGCTGCAAAACTCGAGCTTCAGCTAAGCATCAACTTCTGTTCTATTCCACCAAAACTCAGGCGTCTACAGTTCTTCTCCGTCTTATATTGAACCTCTCATCTGACCAGGGAAACACCCATCGAACCTGGGCATGTGCATACTACTGAGGTGAACTCCACGTAATTATTGAGCTAAGGCCCATTAGCTTGAACTGGGTTCAAACTCCTATGGTCCACCAACATTAGGAAAATAATAATTCTCTTTTAACTCCATTGGCGCATCCACTTGTCTTGGCTTCGATCTTCAGCCAACAGTCTCGCTGCAAAACTTGAGCTTCAGCTAAGCATCAACTTCCATTCTATTCCACCAAAACTCAGGCGTCTACAGTTCTTCTCCGTCTTATATTGAACCTCTCATCTGACCAGGGCAACACCCATCGAACCTGGGCATGTGCATACTACTGAGGTGAACTCCACGTAATTATTGAGCTAAGGCCCATTAGCTTGAACTGGGTTCAAACTCCTATGGTCCACCAACATCAGGAAAATAATAATTCTCTTTTAACTCCATTGGCGCATCCACTTATCTTGGCTTTCAAATGCGTGTATTCGCTGATCCGAGTTTCGAGCGTCCGATATGCCCACGCGACTGCTCGAAGTAGTTTCATGCAATGATAATTCCGCCTCTTGTGGTTACTTGGACGATTTCTTGTTCTTTTCGGGAATAAGCTCCAAACTTCCCATAAAATATAAAAGAAAGCTAATAATACAATTTTGCATGAAAACTAGCTAAGAAAGCATAACCAATCGATACTTAGAGAGGTGTTTTTAAGCACCTATCAGTAACATATAATTTAGAGCATGCTTCCTGATTATAAACTATTGTACATTCTATGTTTATTGTACATGTGAGTAATTTTCTTATCTTGAGCTTGCATGACTTGATGACTAAGGATTATTTTATGTTGGGAATGGGTTTACACATCTTTTTGGATGTTTATAGTGTTTGCAGGTTCTTGTTATTGGCTGACCTGATTTGTTGGGTTGATCCCCAACTTTTCAGACTTTACATATATGGTTGGTGGCTAACTTTGGGGTACCATATTTGCTTTGATTGAGATATTTGTTGCCTGCAATAAGGGAAACAAATACCATTCGCTTTGTGGGAGTCAACCCATCAGATTTGTTTCCTTTACTCTATCTTTTACTTTTGTTTGTTCACTTTTTGCATAGTTAGGAACTTCTCGCCTTGAATTTTTATTTTGAATGACTCAATTTACATTGGGGACGATGTAAAATTCAAGTGTGGGGGAGTGGTTTTGCATACTTTTTGTAGGAATTTACTTTATTTAGGAATTTCAAAAAAAAAAATTTTGCATAACATGACCAGCTGTTGAGCGGGTCTTAAAATTTTACTTTTGCATGACATGAACAGATTTTGAGCGGGTCTTTCTGATCACATGTCTTGCTGTTTTAGCATACTTTTATACACCACTGTTTAGTGATTCGTCTTGCTATTTAGCAGACTTCTCTAAACCACTGTTTAGTGGTTCATCTCGTTGTTTAGCAGACATCTCGATACAACTGTTTAGCGGATCCGTCTCGCTGTTTAGCAGACATCTCTCCATATCCAGCTGTGTAGCGGATATAATTTTTTTCTTATTTTGCTCGGGACTAGAAAAATGTAAGTGTAGGGGAATTCGATAAGCACGTAAGTGCGACACTTTTATACCCACATTTATTCTAGCTAGGTCTCGATATTTCGCTAATAAATATATTTTAGTGCTTTTACAGGAATTACAAGTAAAATCCGTTCACCCGGAGAATAAACGGCTAAATGAGCTAATTTCCATTTGCGACATAAATGACCAAATTGGATGGCCTCGTATCTCTATATATCAGCACCCACTCAAGTCATTCACAACACCAAATGGAGACAGAGAGTTGTGGGCTGGTAGGCACATGAATCTCACTCGTATGGGCTAAGAGGACATGGGGGACGTGGGCTTCTCCACTATCCGTAATCGACACCTTCTCTGCATTCTCGAAGCAAATGAGATTTTCATTTCTTAAACAAACTGGTGGCATTTCTAATGAAGAGAAAGGGTATCTGAGCTTCAACCTTCTCCGAAAATTTTCTTTGGAATTGGAATTTCAATCAGCTGTTGTTGCCGACACCACATGGAGTTCTTGTTAGAATTTTGAGTTACAAAATTATTTATGTGAGTAAAAATTGGTTTTGAAAGTTTAAACTCTAAGAGGTGTGTTTAAAGGTCATGTCTTTTCACCATAAGACACTTAGTGCACAAGTGTTATGGAGAGTCACCATTAGACATGGTGAGTCACCTATGGATGAAAAGACACTTTGTAGAGTCACCATTGACTCTATATAAACCCATCTCCTAGTTTTGTTTTTACACAATTTTTTGAAGTCAAGAATCAGAGTCACTTAAGAGCACAGTAATTGTCAACATTCACTGGCCTAAAAGTATTGTAGTGCTACTTACTATAAGTCGTGATCGTTGTATCTTGGAAGGCGACATCCGTAGAACCGTGAGCACCATATGCGAGAATGAATTTTCTTTAAGGAAAGAGGATTACCTCGCCTCGATCAACCAATCCGATAAGTTTTTCTAACTTTCTTCTTGTTATTATTGTGTTTGTCACATGAACAGGATTTCCGAGAAACCGAAACCGCATATTATTTCCAACAATCTTAAAGACAATTCGGTTCTTCATATTTTTGGTTTCTTGGAAATACGTATTGGAAATATAGAAATGTGTACGCTTAATTAGGATCGGTGCCTAGTTTCTTGCATAGTATGGTAGGTTTAATTGGTATAAATATGCGCAAAAAAATAACGCATGTCAATGGTTTCCAGTATCATCTCTCTGTCTTATTCTTTCGGATATTATGCACGCATGTATTCCAGTATGTTTGACTCTTTGAAAGGCATGTGCATTATATCATCCAGCGTTTTGTGTTGTTTACTGTGCTTCTCTCATACATGTTACATTTCGAATGTGATTCTCGTTTGATTGATATTTTTATGTACACGTATGCCTCTAGATAGCTAAGCCATGATTACATGAATTATTATTCAGTTAATAGTTGAAGATGAAGTGGTACTGTGACGATTTATTTCATTTTAATTTTTTATTAACTGTTTGTGAGAATTCAAATATAATGCATTATGTAATTGGGTCCTCCGAAAGTCATGTCTATTCAATGGAATATGTTGAGGCATTATATTAGGAACGAAAATTCATGTATACTTTGATCTTACGTTCTTTTCAAAATGAATGGTTGCGCAGGGATCATTCAAATTGCAAAGCAACGGTTTGAACCATTTTGAGTTCTGATGGTACATGGAATGTGTCGTTCAGATTTTTAACCGTTACCTTGTGGATGGTTTCATTTCTCTTATTTAGACAGAGAATATAGGAAAATCGTTTGACTTCGTTTGTATCTATTTTGGTGGGAGTTGAACTTGAAGATTTCCATTTCAGAAACTTTGTATGAACTTGGATCAGGAGGATTCATGTGAGAATACTTTTGAGATTTGATTCTCTATTTTGCTGACGGCATGGTTGTACATTAACCATTCATGAATAAATTCTTCTCGCTGTTGGGAGAATTTTGGCATCCGTGTTGAAGTTTTGGTATTCCAAAACCTTGAATTTGAGAACGACTTTTCAGTTCTTAGTTTTTCATGAACACTTCTTCCAGCTTTCTTGTTCCATGACATTCGAAAATGCCTTGAAATGTGGGTTGCATACATGCCGCCTGAATTTTGGGAACTTGTATTTCGTTTCCATATTCGTTTGAACTACTTTGTTCCGAAAGGCGCAAGGCTCTTACTGCTGGAAATTTCTCCAATAATAAGAGATGAAAATGCACTACATAAAATATATAGAAGTATGTTCTTACATTTGAGATACAATCCGTAATGGATTTAGTTGTACGGAAAGCGAGATGAATTCTATGTACCATCAGTAGGTGGTATATGAGAATGCTTGTGTATACAGTTACTTATGTAAGCGAAATAAGTAAAAAAAATACAATTAATGCAACATTTGCCTTTGGCTGTGCAAGCGCAATTCTGCTTGTGCAAAGCGCCAGTGGTATTGGTAGTTTCATAACATAGAAAATATCATGAAATGTGGGGGAGAAGATCAAGAGTACTTCGTACAAGTTAGTACCTCTAAATGTGGGGGTTCAGAGACTCCGAGATATTTCTCATAAATGGGTGACTATGAGAATCGAATTTCGATTTTGGCACCAATTTTGCTAAGGAAAAAGCAAAGCAGTGTTAGACAAACTGAAATTATACAATGAGTATCAAAAACCAGTAAGCCACAGGATGGTGGGGGTGGTCATATAACAGAAGTGTTATAATGGTAAATTCATCAAAATGTGAAGGTGACTAAATCAGCATTATGGTACGTTCCTATAAATACAACGTCAACATAATACCATAAAGCAATTACTCTCAAATGCGCGCATCTAAAAGAAATAGTGTTTGAGAATTGTATCAAGCCGGCAAATGATACAAATTATAGAGAGAGCTTATAATTGCATAATCGAGGGGAATGGGCTTATAGCCTTACTAAAGAGTAATTTAACCCAACCTAAGCGATTGGAGATCCCATGGTCTTGGTTCAAAAGGGCAAACTAAGTTGTGACGAACTCGCCAAATAACACTGAAAGAGATTTTCTCTTTCACATTCCTATGATATGAGTCAGTGTTGCCTGTCACGTTAGAGGTTGAGATCTTCTCTTAATGATTCCTATAGCTTAGTCTAACTAAGAAAAGTATGGCAGGATTCTTTCAAATAGGAGATCACCTATATGAGTGATAAGTGGGTCCGCTTTTATGATAACTTTAAAGGCTAGGTTAATCTAGAGCACTCGTAGAATTCCAAGAACGTTCAGGGCCGAAATGAACACAACCGAGAATTTGACGATTATAAGGAGATATAATGTGTGAGATTTATTTTATCGATTTACATCAACGGCTGACAGTTCAAAGACATCGCGTCCACTGATTGGCTAGTAAATCCGGTAGATTTTCACTAGGTTTGGTTCAAAGCCAAAAGCTACCATTTACCGATGCATTATATTTTCTGCTTGTGCTCTTAAAAGTCGTAAGTTTTGTTGAGTCAGTATTTTCACTCATGTGGGGGATTGTTAGAATTTTGAGTTACAAAATTATTTATGTGAGTGAAAATTAGTTTTGAAAGTTTAAACTCCAAGAGGTGTGTTTAAAGGTCATGTCTTTTCACCATAAGACACTTAGTGCACAAGTGTTATGGAGAGTCACCATTAGACATGGTGAGTCACCTATGGATGAAAAGACACTTTGTAGAGTCACCATTGACTCTATATAAACCCATCTCCTAGTTTTGTTTTTACACAAGTTTCTGAAGTCAAGAGTGAGAGTCACTTAAGAGCACAGTAATTGTCAACATTCGCTGGCCTAAAAGTATTGTAGTGCTACTTACTATAAGGCGTGATCGTTGTATCTTGGAAAGCGACATCCGTAGAACCGTGAGCACCATATGCGGGGATAAATTATCTTTAAGGAAAGAGAATTAACTCGCCTCGATCAACTAATCCGATAAGTTTTTCTAACTCTCTTCTTGTTATTATTGTGTTTGTCGCATGAACAGGATTTCCGAGAAACCGAAACCGCATATTATTTCCAACAGTTCTACTCCCCAAAATCAGAAGCTGGAGATCTTGAAATGAATGGAGATGGGCTACTGATTGTTTGGGATGGACCAAATTAGCTGCTGGATTTGTGTGGGGTTTTGGTACATCGAAACCGATGGTGTTTACAGTTCAAGATGCGTGATAAATGGAGACTGCAAGCTTATTATTCAGCAGCAACAATGAGATTAGAGATGCATGTAGTTGAATTGGAAAGAAGGTGAAAATGAAGCTTACGAGAAATCTGATTGTCAGTGCAACGAAGAACAACAATGGAAATTGGGGATTTTGGCTGTGAACTGAACTGGGTTTAATGAGAGCTGTGTTTGAGATAGAGAAGACTCGATTGACGAGTTTGTTGGCCGGAGTGGATCTGTTCTTTGGGTATTAGATTGAGACTGAAATTATGAAGCTGGTGCTGGTTTTTAGTGGTAATGAGATTTGGCTTGTCAAGTAATCTCGGCAGAAAGAGTCAGTTGAAACTGATGCTAATGGTGGTGGTAAGTAACAGCTGGTCGTCATGAACTCTTGGTTCTGTTGATTACTGCATAGCATCGATGGAGTTTGATGTGGAACAAAAATGGGTTCAACTGAGATTTCAGAAAAGTGGGTTTTATGTTTGTGTGAGTGGATGGAGTCCGTGCAACCAATGGTGATGTTTCTGATACCTCGAAACTAAAACTCAGGGAAGTGAGAGCTGGTGCTGTAGTTGGTTGGGAAGGTGTTTAAGGGACATGGAATAAAAGACGTAGGTCTCGTGCTTGAGAAAATGTCGCAGTGAAATCAAACAGAGAAGAAAGCAAAGCTTGGTCTTGTTGTTGGGGTCAAGTTGTGAACTGGATTAAGTGCCGAAAAAACAGCACTGGGAACTCACTTTGCCGGTGGTTTTGGGGTGATGTACTACTGAGATCGAGGTGTTGTTACAGGTTTTTCATGATTATGAATGTGTGGTGTGGATGAATCTCATGTTTGCAGGTGGACTGAGGTATAAGGGAAGCCTCATACAAACAGCTGAAGGTCACCTCTGGATGCAGTTAAACTGCACTACAATTGTTCGCAAAAATACCTGTAAGAAGAATTCTGAAGGTGGACCAGCTTAACGAGAAATGATGTTGGGTTGCTGTTGATTTATTTCGTTCCATAGACATGATACCTAGCTGGTGGATAAGGGAAACAGACGGTCAGAAATGTGGCTTGAAGTTTAAGGTCATGACAGGAAAGTAGAGTTGGTGCTATAGGCATGAGTCTGGTGCTTGAGAAAATGCCGCAATAGAATCAAACAGGTGAAGTTGGTGCCTAGATGGACAGAGACTAAGATGTGCTTGACAGCGGCCAGAATTTACTGATGGCCTGCATTTGAAGTCAGGGCCTGCGTTTGTTTTGGGTTTCAGCTAGTATTGTTAGGTCTCAGTCGGCAGCTGCTATATATAAACAACAACAGAGTCAGTTGTGTGTGTGTGTGTGGGGGTGGGGGGGTGGGGAACAAAACAAGGGTTTGCTGTTTTAGTTTTCTTCTTGCTATGTTTTGCTAGATTTCCATGTTAGGGCGACGGATGAACCTGTAGATGTTGGTTTATTTTGTGTTCTAAAACAAAATCAATTTCATGCTTAGTGACGTTTGAGTGTCTCAATCGATGGGTTTGATTTATAACTCCTTCATGTTTTATGCCAAGTATATCTCATAGTTCGATACTAAACAAATCCGTTCTATAGACTTTATTGATTATTGGGTAAATTTATTAAATACCCTTATTTTTGACACCCAATAAATATACTCTTATACAACAATATAAATACCCCTATCATTTAAATACCTTATATCCATTAAAAAAAAGATTACCTTAATACCCTCACTTACAATATTATTTTCCATTTAAAAATCTTATCAATTAAAAAATAGATTTTTCTATTATTTCATTTTACCACCACCAACAGCATCGCCGCCGCCACCACCACTCCACCACCACTTACTAAATACAACCACCAATAACATTCCACCACCGCCACCACCACTCCACCACCATCGCCGCCGCCAATATTATGTGTCAACAACTGAAGTTGATCCAAAAAATCAAAAGTTCAAAAATTTGTCAAATTTGGTTGTTGATTCCATTTTTCTATTGTTGATACACAAACATTGGTTGTCGACTTCCTAAACTAAGGTCAATTTCTATTGTTGATACACAAATATTGGTTGTTGATTCCATTTTTCCATTGTTGATACACAAACATTGGTTGTTGACTCCCTAAACTAAGGTCAATTTATATTGTTTGTATATAAATATTTGTTGTTAACTCCTTACACTAAGATCAATTTCTATTGTTGACACACAAATTTGGTTGTTGATTCCATTTTTCCATTGTTGATACACAAACATTGGTTGTTGACTCCTTACCAAATTAAATCCCGAAAATTAATATACTAAAAGTAGTGAACCTAACGTGAATCGAACACGCATCTTCTGACTAGAGTCAGTTGTGATACCATTACACCATAGGTTCATCTAATGTAACTATTAGTATACAAGTAAACAGGAGTGGAGGAGTGGACTCACTATTATAGATTCAAGGGTAAGTGCAGGACAACGTAAAACTCCATCCAGAATTATTAGCCTGAACAAAGACGACGAAAACAGGTCAGAAATGAAACATTTACATTAGTCAACAACCATATGACGTGTCTATATATGTTTATGCACCAAAGAAATTTCTCTTATTGGAAACAATGATACACAACTGGAATATCTGATAACAATTATTAATTGAAACACAAGCTGGCATGGCATATTAAAAATCTACTGACCTCATCTGGCACAACCTAAATCTCCCAGTGGGAAATGCACTCACCGATCACCTTGACTTTAATAATCAAAATTATCAACCACATCCAGCAAGACAGGCAGGCTCCACCAGATAAATAATAAGATTGACTTCACTAATCAAGTCTTGTAGACTTGTACTCATAATCCATATGCACCAAAGTTGTTGTGTGACATATCGATCGCTGCTAGAGCCGATCAACCGAGAATGAGTAGTATTACATCCGTAAATCAGGCTCTCCATATCTCGATGAGCACCGTCTTACCAGCAACACAGAAGAAGAAGGATACTCATAATCAAAGGATAGAGTTAAATCCAAGTGATCTCAGGTCACTTAGACGTTTGTATGCTCAAGTGGGTCTTCTTTTTGCTAAACCACCAGAATCAAGTACTAAATTCAAGAAATCCGATCAAGAAGAAACAAATACGTTTCTAATTATCCACCTTAAAAATTGTTTATCAAAATGTCTCGACTATTTCTTTCCCCTTACAGGTCGTCTGGCAATGACAAAACATGACAACGGCGGTACCATATCGTTCTACATTAATTGCAACTCTGTTGGTGCTGAATTCATACATGTTGTTGCTGCTAATGTTAGCTTAGAAATTTCATTTCTAAAAATCAATAATGTTTGCCTACAACTTGAAAGAAACACTCCATCAAGTGAAAAACAAACAAGACCTAATTAGATGCAATAAGATGTTTCCTAAAAATGAATTGGAGACATAAAATTGAGTGAATAGCAATTCTATCCGAAGTTAAAAATGGAAAATATACAGTACCTGTTCCATGTTACAAATCACCTCCACTGTCTCCAATACCTGCTCCTAACTACTACAAATCACCACCACTACCATCCTCTCCAGTACCCATGCCATACTACTATAAATTACCTCATCCACCTTCTTCTTCATGTTCATATGCCTTTGAAGATAAACAAATTGATAGAAATCAGATGAAATTGACACAAAAATTATATGAATTCATTAGTTTTTAAGCTTCAAATAAACCAAACATGCAACAAATCAAATCTCGATCATTTGGATCTTCAACCGACATTGAAATTACTCTTAATTTGAGAAGAATATGAAACTGTTGAAGGTGATTATGAAGTTTGATTTCAAAAAATTGATTGATTTCAGACGAAGATATCTCTCCCAGGATTTCAAATCGTCTCTGATTATGAAGATTTACAACAAATCAGATCTGGATTTCTTTGAATTTGATTTACAGTAAATTAAATCTCCGATTTAGGTTTTTCATGCTATATCTATCTAAATCAAGTTAATCCTAAATATGTATGTTTCGATTGGTTTGTTGATGATTCTGTGGTTACGGTGGTGGAGGTTGGATAACAGCGGAATCAATTTTTGTTGATTGTGAAGAAGAAGAAGATGATGATGGCGACGACGGAGATGGTGATGGTGGTTGTGGCACTGGTGTTGGTTTTGGTGTTGTTTGTGGTAGCAACAGTAGAATTTCTGGTGGTGGTGGGAGAAATGAAGAAGAAGAAGATACGAAGAAGAAGATGAAGAAACGATGTGTTTTGAGATGGATAGAAGGGCAAAATTGGAATGGATAGAAACCTTAATGGATCCCTGATGGGATTAGGAATGGAGAGGGGTATTTTTATTGTATGATAAGGGTAGTTGTGAAGCCCTTAAAAAGGAGGGTCATTTATATAATTCTCACTTGATTATTTACCTATGATTATTCGTTGACTATCTATACCATGTATATTTAGTGCTTCGAATATCTAACTTTAAGTCGAGACCAAAAAATTTTGAAAATAATAATTGAGCTTTTTGTTGATAAATCTTCCGTGTAAGATGCTATGTGTTGCTGCCCTATATGAGTAATATGAGATTTTGAAATAGAATACAAGTAGATTCACCTCTATAATGGAATTCCCGAAACCCTAACATGTTTGTCACCTCTGATATTTCTTTTGTCCACAATAATTTGATTCGTTTAGCTTAGGCTATCATTCATATTTATTTTCTTTGATTGGTAAATTTCTGGTATTGATTAGTAATGTTTACATACTCCTTGAGGGAACGAACCGTGCTTGTTTTTGTGTGCAATTTTTGACACCGTGCACTTGCGGTATCAAAACTAAGTCGGTTTTCCGACCCATCACACAACTCTTTTGTGATCGGTCACACCAATTACTAGGATCGGTCACACCAATTACAAATATCGATCATACCATCTCAGGTGATTACTTAGGATCGGTTACACTAATAAAAGTCATACCAAATCATAAGTCAGGAACTGTGATTAGTTATACCAAGATACGTAACAAGTTATGATCGGTTCTACTAGCTCACACATATTGGTAATCCAAAGATATGCAATGAATAACAATACCAATAAGCCTAGCGATTTCCCTTTCGATTCATAAAACAAGTTCATGAATGTACTTCCTTTAAACAAATGTAAACATTGTTTCATAGGATGAAATCTTCACCTTTACCCATACACATAATCACAATAGCATTTATACGATTATGTCGATGTCATATATATGAAGTTCAAAAGATAAGCGTTATACTTCGTATCCTAATTCCTTAACACTATGATCATGTGATCATGTCTCACTACTAGAGTATAGTTATTCACAGCTTCGCAGTTATGTTTTCAATATAACACGACTTGAAAGATATGTTGGGAATGAAACAGTTCAAGTCAAATATTACTAACCTCAATAGGAAGGATGATATCTCCGTTGTAGCTTGTTACTTCTTCATATTCTTCAGGTCTTCGAGTAATACTTGTATGTCTCATAATCCTAGACTTTTTAGTCTAACCTATACGAAGTTGTCTCTAGTTACATAATCAAGCGACTCTTAAATGAGTTTTGATTCACTAAAATATGACAACCAAACTTGGCATACCAACGCTTGGTGGGTTCAACCGAGCTATGCTCTAGTAGAATTAAATCAAGTGTATCTTTAGTAAGAATATCTCGAGATGATTTATGTGGAACTTTCGTTTGTTTACCCTTTTGACAGGCACCACAGACACCATCAATCTTTGCATTGATTTTGGGAACACCTCTAACAAGTTCTTTATTGATGATCTTAATTAGAAGGCGATAATTAATGTGACCAAAACGCTCATGCCAAATATGTGTAGATTCCACCTTAGTCAAATTGCAACAATGTCTAAACTTAGTATTAAGAAGATAACAACTATTTTTACCACGAGTTCCGTGAAAAATTACTTTTCCAGTTTTGTCTACAATGTCACATCCATTCACATTGGAGACAACTTTATGGCCTTTGTCACAAATTTGACTAACAAAAAGGAGATTTGCAGTCATACCTTTAACGTATACTACATCATGGATTTCATGAACGCCCGAAAGTATGATTGTCCCCTTCTTGCTAATGTAGAAACAACTCCCATCTCTGAATGTTACATGACCTCCTTCAAATTCGCTTGAATTCACAAACCATGAAATATCTTCAGTCATATGTCGGCTACATCCACTATCAAGGAACTATTGAAAGGGTGATGTTGATTTTAGAGCAAAAACTCTCATACTAACAATATTATCCCGTTTTGGATTTCTTGTTAGATTTGTACACCTTCTTAGAGAAAACAATTGTTGTGCTTTCTTATGAAGATTACTATCAATCTTTAAAATTTTCTTGTAATATCTACACGTATGTTGAAAATGATTACGAGAATCACAGAACATACATGGAACAACATCTTTATCTGAGTAGTTCTGAGTCATATCAGATTTCACAAAGCCTAAACCTCGCTTATCTCCTGACTTGAGACAATTATTCAGGGAAGAATTAAAGTAGTTATTCAAATCCATAGAAGATACTTTGGCAAACTTCAAATCCTTATTATACCTTATGATTTCTGCAAAAAGATCAGAATTGATCCGGATTTGTTCATCCAACTTCCTATGGATATTAACTAGCTCTTCAGAACTTTTTCTATGATTAGAGATAAATCATGGTGAAGCGTTTATAGAGACTTAATTTACTATCCATATAGCCAGATTGATACAAACACAGACTTATGAGGTCTTAAACGTGTTTGTGGCTTTGATACCAATTGAAAAAGCAGGTGTCTAACAACCTCACCCAATATTTCGTTTAGGAAATCTGTATGGACAAACTCCAATATAATTCCAAGAGAATCAACTAGACAGTCAGACTCAATCAATGAAAATATGTCCAAGAGTTGTATATCTGTTTCACAATGTAATCAGCAAATCAAACAAATGGAAATCTGTGAGCCTGATTCATATGTGAAAAAACTTGAACGGTACCAAAGACAAATGTTCAAGTGTCAATCAATTTATATCAACAACCGAAGATTGGATTATCTAATTGATTGAACTACTCACAATTTGTGATATTTGAATTATATAAACAAATATAATGCGGAAAATAAATAACACAGACACCTGAAAAAATTTTAACGAGGAAATCGCAAATGCATAAAAACCCCGGGACCTAGTCCATATTTGAACACCACACTGTATTAATCCGCTACAGACACTAGCCTACTACAAGTTAACTTCGGACTGGAATGTATTTGATCCCTAACCAATCTCATACTGATTAAGGTACAGTCACGTTCCTTATGCCTATGAATCCCAGCAGGACTCTGCACACTTGATTCCCTTTGCTGATCTCACCCACAACTAAGAGTTGCAACGACCCAAAGTCGAAGAATTGATAAACCAATTTGTCTCACACAGAAAAGTTTGTTGAATAGATAAATTTGTCTCTCACATAAATACCTGAGAGTTTTGTTCCGTCTTTTGATAAATCAAGGTGAACAATAACCATTTGATACACCGGACTTATATTCCCAAAGAACATCCTAGTAATATTAATCAGCTCACAATAATCTTAAGCATATGGTAGCGAAATAAGATATTGTGGAATCACAAACTATGAGACGAAGATGTTTGTGACTACTTTTTATCTTTCCTATCGGAGATTAAATCTTGAGAAAATCTTATAGAAGATAATACTCAATCACGATAGGAAACAGCAAGATCAGAACACGCAACTATAGAAAAAATAGTTGGGTATGGCTTCACAATCCCAATGAAGTCTTCAAGTGGTTAACCTACAGGGTTTTGGAGAAAACCTAAGGTTAAAGGAGAATCGACTCTAATCGCAACTAGTATCACATAGGAGGTGTGGGGATTAGGTTTCCTAGTTTCTAGAGTTCTCCCTTATATAGTCTTCAAATCAAGATTTGCAATCAATGTTACCTTGGTAACAAAGCATTCAATATTCACCGTTAGATGAAAACATGATTAGACTCAAGCTAATATATTTCAACTGTTAGATCGAACTTAGCTTGTTACACACAAATGAAAAGTAACTTCATTTAGATATGAGTAACCGTACCTAAATGTGTACACCTTGTTGGCTCAACAATAGTTAACCAAAGTTAGCCATATGATCACTTTCATATCAACTTTATTCATCTTAACCATAACTAGTTCAAATGACTCAAATGAAACTAGTTCTAGAGTTGTTCAATTGTTTATATTCTCATAGAAGCATACAAGACACAATCGAAGCAAAATCGATTTTGATTCGCTCAAATCAATTCATGAACATTATAGCCACGGTTTGCAAAAGATTGCATTCCTTAATACTCCCTCCGTCCCTATTATAAAGGCGGAGAAGTAAAAAATTGTAGTCCCTATATATATGCGGATATCTATTTATAATGTGATTTCTTCCCAATATACCCTTATCAAAGAGTAGGATATTCACAAACTTAGTTAATGCCTTTAGTAATTCCCAAGAACAATTATATTTTTTAAATACTTTAGTGGGATAGAAACTTTTAATATATTCATTTTTCCATATTTCCTAGACAAATGCATTGGATTTGACGAGGGTAATTAGGTACAATAAGGAAAATTTATAAAAACTAAAAAAAATCTTATTCTAAGAGAAATCCACTTTTCCACCTATATATAGGGGACGAAGGGAGTATATAAATGTATTAGTTCATGAACAAGCCGATTTTAGAACACAACCCACTCAAGTATGCAAACGGGCATGCTACCTAAGTGGGCAGACTAAGTTTGGGTTCGCCAGTACGCGAACGGGTATGCATACCTTCCAAACTCAGTTAAATTCGGAACCTGAAACTCATGCCAGTACGCATACCGGTATGCATACTAAGTTCCAGGACTTCCATTAAACTAATCAGTATGCGGACGGGTATGCATACCATGGTTCCCGGACTTGGAATAACTTGCAAAAGTTAACATACAAGTATGCATATTGTGCTATATCAAATCATGGTTATTTGTTCTAAACTCCCATTTCAATCATTGAAACGTTCTTAGAAGGCGACAATAGTTGTCTCACACAAACTATTAGGCTAGATTCAAAGAAATTTTCAAGTGATCTAATAATCAATACGAAACATTCTGAGTCTATATCAAATGGATGTCTCACACAAATCATGTAAGATGTTACCAGGTGATTTTCACATGATTATATTTTGACTTTCGTCAAGAATATAAGATGAACTTGGTTAAAGCGAAAGCTTACCAACACATATTTAGAGAAATATGTAAGGAGTTAAACTCAGCTCGAAATATCAAATGTGTATACTCGAAGTCTATATATCTATACGACTTTTGTCTCAATAGGATATAGAGTAGATAGACTTTTGAGTGATACATGAGTTCTGAAAAGATGAGGGTACCCAAATATACCACAAACTTAAACTTTTCCACCTATAAGTCCTCTTACAGAAAGTGATTATCTTTGGACTAAGTCGAGATAATACAACAAATCGGTATTCACACTTTGTGTGATCGTCTATGGATATAAGATCGAGATAATACAATAATCAAAGTTTGATTACTTGATAATAGGTTCGGACTTAACCAAACTCTATAGGATCACTATCAAGTAATACGGAGTTAACGTTTGTGTAATTTACTTTAAATTATAATAATAATAATTATAATTGCGGAAAACAAAAGTAAATGACACAACAAGATTTTGTTAACGAGGAAACCGCAAACGCAAAAAAAAACCGGGACCTAGTCCAGAATTGAATACTCTCAGAATTAAGCCTTATACATAATCACACCAACTTCGTATAGTTGAGACCAAACAACTAAACCTATAGTCCACCTAGTTTCTTCAGTATCCATGCGCTTCCGACATTCAATAAGTGCACGCACTGGAATAATTACTTTGGTTCGTATTCCAAACAGTAAAGGAACAACAAATATGTTCGGTAACAACTCTATTCAATCTCAGTGATATGAGTTAGACAAAGGCTCTTCTGTTTAATCCAATAAACTTCTTTGTCGGGTATAAATCAATCTAAATAACAACTACCAAAGTAGTAGAGATTATATTTTTCAATCAATAATAGGATCTACCAAGATACTAAATATTGATGCCGCAACTAATCAATTGAATCTATCAAAGATAAACCGATTATAGTTGGATCCCAACCGATCAAGTTTTGTGCACACCAAAGATTATGAAACCCAATAAGAAATCTTCTTCGTCTTCAAATCTTCTTAAATCTTCAATAAACACCTGCACACAATAACTTGAATCTCTTATGATCAATCACGCATAGAACGGAATCTGTTAACAATGGATTATCACAAGATGTCTTAAGATCTACAAACAGTTCTAAAGATCCCGTCGACACTTCGATCTAGTTTGAGTGAATCTTATATCAGAAGAGAAGATTCTCAAGAATAAACAAACTAGGTGCAATCAAAGTTCAACAACTATTAGTCAATCAAATAAAATCAAAAACTAATAATACTGCAATTATCTAGTTTCCCACCAACGGTACTCGTAGAGCTTCTTGATCCCACAGAAGTATTTCAACGAACGTTCGTAAGAGATTTCGCCTAATTAGGGTACTTTTCTCTCTGAATAGACGACTCTACTAGTAACAACATAGCAAGGTAGTTTTGCTGGCTCTTAGGATAGTTTGCTCGAAATGCAAACTTGGGTATTTATAGACCAATGAAGTTTGGACACCAAGGAATTTCCAAAACCGAAATATTCTTAAGATATGCAATATATTCCCAAATCGGTTTTCATAATTCCTAGAAATGCTTTGTCCAAAAATAACCGAAATCCTACTAAAAAATCTCCAATTAGTAAATGCACATTACCAATTTTTATTTTCCAGAGATATGCATTTTAATTGCTGGCAATTAAAAGCATATAAAATTAACAACCTTAATTAAAAGATTCTCAACTTATTTCGGTCTAGGATCTCCTTTAGTTATTAAGGAATATATTTGAACAATAAAAGATAAGAGTTATTGAACATGTTCAAAGTATATCGACATCTTAAAGTTCAAAGTAATCGGTGCTACCTTATAAAAATAATGTGGAAGGAATCGATACCCAATAAAAATAATTAGGTTGTATCGATTACACCAATCACTAGGATCGGCCACACAAGTTACCAAGACCGGTTACATCAGTTACCAGGATCGGTTACATCAATTACCAGGACCGGTTACACCAATTACCTTATAAAATTAATCGGGTGGGGACCAATTACTACCTCATAAAAATTATTAGGTGGATTGGTTACATCTATATACGCTATCTACTTGTGATCGGTCATACCAATTACCAGGATCGGTTACACCAATTACAAGGATCGATTACATCTATATAAGCACTCTTTTGTGATCGGTCACACCAATTACTAGGATCGGTTACACCAATTAGGTGATTACTTAGGATCAAAAGACGAGGGTACCCAAATATACCTCAATCTAAAAAAAATCCACCTATAAGTCCTTTCTCCGAAAGTGATTGTCTATGGACTGTGTCGAGACAATACAACTAATCGGTTCATACTTCGTGTGATCGTCTATGGATACAAGATCGAGATAATACGACAACAATATAACTTGTTTGATTGACTATGGATGCAAGATCGAGACAATACAACAACGAAGTATGTTTACTTGATAATAGGTTCGGAATTAACCAAACATAATAGGATTGCTATCAAGTAAATAGTAATTAACATTTGTGTATTTTACTTCTAATTATAATAAAACAATTATAATTGCGGAAATAGAAAAGTAAAAGACACAGCAAGATTTTGTTAACGAGGAAACGTAAATGCAGAAAACCCCCGGGACCTAGTCCATAATTCAATACTCTCGGGATTAAGCTGTTATACAAAGTTAAACCAACTTCGTATAGTTGAGACCAAGCAACTAAATCTATAGTTCACCTAATTCCGTATGTATCCCTGCACCTCTAACTAGCAATAAGTCACGCACTTGGAAAAATTTCTTTGTTCGTATTCCAAACTGTAAAGGAACAACAAATCTGTTCGGTAACAACTATTTTCAACCAAGTGATATGAGTTTGACAAAAGGCTCCTTTGTCAGGTCCTTATATTTGTCTAATAACAACTACCAAAGTAATTGTCAAGATTTTGCAATCAATACTTTTAATCACAAAGAATTGTATTGATTCCGATCTACTCAACTAATCAATCTAGATTATCACAAGGATAAACTGATTATAGTTGAATCCTTTTCAAGCCGAAATAGGTATTGTGCAGACCAAAGATTATGTACTCAAATTAGAAATCTTCTTCGTCTTGAAATCTTCTTAGATCTTCAATAAACACTTGCACACAATCAACTTGAATCTCTTGATCACACACATAACGGAGTCTTTAATAATACATTATCACAAGACGTATTTAGATCTACAAATAGTTTAAAGATCCACGTCGAAACTTCGATCTAGTTTGACTGAATATTATATCAGAAGAGAAGATTCTCAAGCATAAAAAAACTAGGTGCAATCAAAGTTCAGCAACCGTTAGTCAATCAAATCAATCGAAAAGTAATAATAAACCGCAATTATCTAGTTTCCCACCAATGGTACTAACAGAGCTTCTCAATCCCAGATAAGTCTTTAAACCGAGCGCCCGTAAGAGATTTCGCCTAATTAGGTTACTTTTCCTTCCGAATAGGCGCCTCCACCAGTAACAACACATCAAGGTAGTTTTCCTGGCTCTGAGGATTAGTTTGCTCGAAATGCAAACTTCAGTATTTATAGACCAAGGAATTTCCAAAACTGAAAATATTCTCAAGATATGCAATATATTTCCAAATTCAGTTTTCATAATTCCTGGAAATACTTTGTCCAAATATTGACCGAAATCTCAGTAGAAAATCTCCAATTAGTAAATGCACATTACCAATTTTTATTTTCTAAAGATATGCATTTTAATTGCTGGAAATTAAAAGCTTATAAAACTAAAAACCTTAATTAAAAGATTCTCAATTTATTTCGATCCGGGATTCTCCTTTAGATATTAAGGAATATATTTGAACAATAAAAGGTAAGAATTACTGCATGTGTTCAAAGCATGTCGACATCTTTACTTTGTAAGTCCTTTTTCATACTTACAATCTTATAACCGATTTACCACACTTCCAAACAAGTTTAGAATTGGTTCATATGACTTCCAAGAACTATGTGATTGATTATCCTATCAAATCACCAATCATGGATTTCATGGTTCTACCAAAACAAGTTTCGGTTCTACCTCCATGTGAGTACTGTGCATAGTCACGCTAGTTACCAAAAATTGGTTGACTAGGTGTACTAGGATCGGTTCCCCGCATACTTATGGTAACTACTAGTATTCGGTTGCACGTGTTCATAGGATCGGTTCCCCGATGTCTAAAAACGTGTTGCACATGTTCATAGGATCGGTTCCCCCAATATCTAAAAACGTGTTGCACCTATTGCAAGGATCGATTCCCCATTTGTGATCGGTTACACCTCTTACTAGGATCGGTTCCACAATTTCTAGATTAAAGTTGCACCAATTACAATGTATCGATCATACCATCTTGAGTGATTACTTAAGATCGGTTTCACTAATAAAAGTCATACCAATACAAAAGTCAGTCCTTGTGAATAGTTTTACCAAGATACATAAACAAGTTTATGAGCGGTTATACTAAACACACATATAGGTAATTCACAATAGATTTGCAATGAATAACCATACCAATAAGCCTAGAGATTTCCCTTTCGATTAATGAAACAAGTTTATGAATTATACTTCCTGTAAACAAATGTAAAACATTTTTCCTAGGATGAAATCTTCACTCATACCCATACATAATCACAATAACATTCATACGATTATGTCGATATATTATATACGAAGTTCAAAAGATAAACGTTATACTTCGTATTGTATTCCTTAATACTATGTCTAACTAGAGTATAATCATTCACAACTTTGCTGTTATGTTTTCAATGTGCACGACTTGAAAGATACGTTAGGGAATGAAACAGTTCAAGTCAAATATTACTAACCTCAAGTGGAAGGATGATGTCGTCGTTGTGGCTCCCAACTTCTTCACATTCTCCAAGTCTTCACGTAATACTTTCAAGCTAACCTATACGAAGTTGACTCTAGTATATAATCAAGAAACTCTTTAAACGAGTTTTGGTTCACTAAAATATGACAACTAAACTTGACATACCAACGCTTGGTGGGTTCAACCAAGCTATGCTCTAACAATCTCCCCCTTTGTCAATTTTAGTGACAAAACTCTTACAACATATGGATAAACAAATTACAAGAATTCATTACACATATTCTTGTTAGAGCACTGCTCGGTCGAACTTGCATGCATTTCTATCTCAAGCATGTTTGTCAATGTTAGTGATCAAAAATATAAAGTCTTGATTTCTAGTCTACTATAGCTAAGGTCTCGGACTATGATAGAAAGTGTAGTTGAGCTCAAGAACTCCATGGCAATCATCATACATGACGAAGGACTACTCAAGGAACCAGTGGATCTTTATCGACTAAAAGGTATGTGGAGACTTGAACTTATATATCACTCAAAATTCTATCTACTATATCTCCTATCTTGAGACAAAAGTCGTATTACTATATAGACTAAGAATATACACATGTGATATTTCGAGCTGAGTATATCTCGCTTATCTATTTCTCGAAATATGTGTTGTTGGTAAAGCTTTCTCTTTAGTCAAGTTCATCTTTACCTAGTGACGAAATTCATGTTATGCTTCAATCACTTTAGAAATTGCTCTGACGAAAAATAGTTTGTGAATAACAACTATATGACATCCTCTGAGAATGTTTCAATGGTTGAAATGAGAGTTTAGATAATATAACCATTAGGGGATATAAACATTGTTGTGGTAACACATATATGTATAAGTTCTTATCTCATGAACCGAAGTTTATGAACTTTGTTGATTAAGTGAAACCGGAACTTGAGAAGTCAACCCAGTCTGCGAACGTGCGTAGTTCTCGAATCCGAGAATTTCTGCTGGAGTTGTAGATCAGTTTCAGTCCACGAACTCGAGAATTTCTGCTTGAGTTTGTGAACTCCAACCGGTTAACTTGAGTCCTTGAACTTGAGTGGTTATGCCTAAAAACGATGTTCGTGAACTTATCTAAATTATCTAAGAAATGTTATTACAAACCATGGCTTTATAGTTCATGAATCGATTCAAGTGAATCACATCGCATTTGCTTCAATTATGTCTTGTGTAGTACATGAGATCTCATAGTAATTGAAAAAATCTCTAACTAGTTCATTTGAGTCATTTGGACTAGTTATGGTGAAGAAGAATATGGTTGATATGAAAGTTATCATTTGGATAACTATTTGATCGACTAATATTGAACCAACTATTGTACACGTTTAGGTACGGTTACACAAACCCAAAATCATCAAGTACATGTGTGTATGGCAAGCTAAGTTTTCGATCTAACGGTTGAGAGATATTATCTTGTATCTAATCAGGTTTTCATCTAACGGTGAATATTAAATGTTTTGTTACTAAGCTAACATTGATTGCAAACCCTGATTTGAAAGACTATATAAGGGAGAACTCTAGCAACTGGGAAACCTAATCCCCACACATTCTATGTGATACTAGTTTGCTAATCTAGAGTCGATTCGCCTTTAACATTTGGTTTTCTTCTTCTAAAACCAGGTTAACGACTTAAAGACTTCATTGGGATTGTGAAGCCAAACCGATACTACTTTTCTTGTAGTTGTGTGATCTAATCTTGCTGTTTCTATCTTACGAGTACAATTTAATAATTGGATTGAGATTTCTATATCCGATAGGCAAGATATAAAAGTAATCACAAACATCTTCATCTCATCGTTTGTGATTCGACAATATCTTTTTTCGCTGCGTCGATTAAGACTATTGTGAGGTGATTGATAAAACTGAGCTATTCTTCGGGAATATAAGTCTGGTTTTATTGATTGGTTCCTGTTCACCTTGATTTATCAAAACAAGGAACAAAACTCATAGGTTTATTCGTGGGAGACGAATTTATCTATCTTGTAGACTTTTCTGTGTGAGACAGATTTGTTTATTAAAGTCTTCGACTTTGGGTTGTAGCAACTCTTGGTTGTGGGTGAGATTAGCTAAGGGAATCAAGTGCGCAGTATCCTGCTGGGATCAGAGGCGTAGGAGCGTAACTGTACCTTGAATCAGTGTGATATTGATTGGGGTTCAACTACAGTCCAGACTGAAGTTAATTTGGAGTAGGCTAGTGTCTGTAATGGCTTAATACAGTGTATGTTTAATCTGGACTAGGTCTCGAGGTTTTTCTTCATTTGCTGTTTCTTCGTTAACAAAATTCTGGTGTATGTGTTATTTCTTTTCCGCATTATATTTTGTTATATAATTGAAATAATACAGGTTGTGCATTGTTCAATCAATTAGAATATCCGACCTTATAGGTTGTTGATTTAAATTGATTGACACTTGGATATTGGTCTTTGGTACCATCCAAGTTATCTCTCTTTGATTAGACTCGCGAATCATATTTGCTTGAGTAAATCAAATTGAGAGATTGAGATAGTAACTCATTGAGTATTTTATATTGATTGAGTCTAGTTGATTCTCTAGAAAACAACTCGGAGTTATCCATACAGATTGCTAATCAAAATATTGGGTGTGGTTTTTAGACCCCCGCTTTTTCAATGATTGATTCCCAAATTCAATAGCACAATAACCTGTATACATTCAATCCATAAATGCCGTTGTTGACATTATAATAACAAAGCTAATACTCCCCCAAAAGGTAAGCTAGGTAGATTTTCAATCCGCACGTCTTTGTTATTTCCATCATGATATGATATGTTACTCCCCCTTAGTTTATGCTTTACTCTTTCGTTAGATATAACGTTTAAGTACCATTGTCCTTTCCTTAGTGATACCAAATCAATACAAATCAATATAAGTATCACTTGTTTACTCCATATATTTCTCCCCCTTTTTGTCACAAAATGACAAAGGTACGAGAAAATAAAAGAACAAACCGAAAGGATCTTACAAATCTTACAAAGAGACTTGCAACCTATAACAGTTAAGCACGAGGGTTCAACACACCATTTTTGATAACACATATCAAAATCGAAACTACAAAGTAATTTTGCTTTGATATATTACCAAGGAAACAATTGCCCGAAGCAATTTTCCCTAATAGTTTAGCAAATCAAAAATCGAATAAGCATCTTAGTTCCTTTGCTAAACCGATTATACAAATACAATCGCTTGTTTGATAAGACCAAAATAAAGATCAGAATTAACTCTAATTTTCTCATCAGATTCTAATTATTCTCATCAATAACTTAGACCTTTCACTTTTAAACAAGACAAGTACTTAGTTAGTTAACTAGCATTTCTTGTCAAGGCATTCGATTAGACTTGAATAACCGAAACCTCCACTTTAATAAGTCTAACTAAGATTAGAAAACTTAGTTTCTCTTATACGGAATCAAAATGGACTAAACAATTCATCCCGAAAACCTTTTCTTTTGTTAATCCATAAACAATTCATACAAACCAAATAAATCAACTTTCATAATTATTTACCTCAACCTGAAGCAATTGAAACCACATAGACATTAAAGTACCGCAATTGCACCGAAATTTTGTAAGCCTAAACAATTGATTCCAAACAATAAAGCAATATAACAATAGTTTTTCTTAATCGGAAACAATTGAATCACAAACACATCCATACACAAATAATGGAACATCAGTTGTACCGAATTTTTGTTAAGCAAAAGCAATAAATATATGCAATAAAATCAGGCCTTTCTTAAACAGGAAAACGATTAACTAACAAATTCGTTACCTCAAATTCCCATCCTCTTCTCATTTTCCTTTGCATCTTCCGGGGAGAATTGATACCAAAATACCACTATGTTGTCATCCTCTTGCAAGACAAAAGAACAACAACAAACACCAACCTTTACCAGATAAAGGTTGAAAACCGGTTTTAAGTATTGCAATGAAAAAGTTGAAACCCCGAAAGACATATGCTTTTATGCTAAACTAAAACGATTCAACATAATGTGACTTTTTCACATATTGTTTCAATCAGAACCCCTCATGATCCTTTGATAAAGCCTACCAACATGGGCTAGAACTTAATTCCGCTAAATCAAAAAGTCACCCAAACCATAAGGGTTCACACCATATGAGATCAAATATTAAGGTTATGAAAACCAAAATCAAACATCCCATAAACTCAAATGCAATACACCATAAAAATTTAACAAAAAATCAAGTATTGCAATTACTTCTATCTTGTAAGGAATTGAATTGCGAAACCAATGCAAAAAGAATGAGGTGTTAGAGCATTGCTCGGTCGAACTCGCATGCATTGTTCTCTCAAGCATGTTTTTCAATATTAGTGATCAAAACTATACTTCTTGATTTATTGTTTACTTATGCCTAAGTCTCGGTCTAGGATAATTAAGTATAGTTGAGATCCAGACTCCATGACGATTATATTACAATGACGAAGAACTACTCAAAGAACCAGTGGAACTTTATCCGACCAAAAAGGTATGTGGAGACTTGAACTTATCTAGCACTCAAAAGTCTATCTATCTCCTACTCTTGAGACAACAGTCGTATAAGTATGATAGTTTTCATACATACATATTTTATATTTCGAGCCGAGTTTACTCGCCTATATTTTTCTCGAAATATGTGTTGGTAAGATTTCGCTTTTAACCACTTTTTATCTTTATCCGTGATGAAAGTCATGATGACGTTTTAATCTTGAAAATAGCTTTGATGACGATAGTCGATTCTTATGTCTAACGACTATTATAACATTATAGAAGAATGTTTCAATGATTGAAATGTAGAGTTAAGATTACGTAACCACCTATGGATATAAGCATATATAGTGTGTTCACACATTAGTGTATAAATCCATGTACTGGAAACCAAGTGCGTGGATATGTTTGCATACGGTATTGGTGAAGGAGATAGGTTGGGTACACGTACCCGTATGCATACTGGCGGAAGTTTTCGAACCAAAAACTTTTGGCTGAGTTTGTAGTTAGTAAACTAGTAAACCAGACACCTTAGGTACGCGTACCCATGGAAGTTTTCGAACAGAAAATTTCTGATGAGTTTGTAAACTCAAATCCGGTAGTTAAGGTACGCATACCCGTATGCGTACCCAAGCTGGTTATATTTCTTAAATTGGTTAGCTCATGAACTTAAATAATAAATCAATAAGGAATGCAGTCTTTACTAACCGTGGCTATATTTTTCATGAATTGATTCGAGTGAATCAAACCGATTTTGTTTCAATTGTGTCTATGTATAAAGATCTAAGCAATTGAAAAACTCTTCAACTAGTTGTTTTGAGTCATTTGAACTAGCTGTGAAGAAGATGAATATGGTTGATATGAAAGTTCTCATATGGCTAACCATTGGTTAACTATTTGTGAACCAACCAAATGTACACGTTTAGGTACGTTTACTCAAACCTAAATGAAATACATTTCATTTTTGTATGACAAGCTAAGTTTTAATCTAACTGTTAAAATATATTAGCTTGGATAAATCAGATTTTTCATCTAACGGTGAATATTGAAATCTTTGTTACCAAGGTAACTTAGATTGCAAACCCTGATTTTAAAACTATATAAAGGAGACGTCTAGCAACTGGAAAAACTAATCCCCACACCTCCTGTGTGATACTAGTTGGTTTTGCTAAAGTCGGTTCTACTTTAACCATAGGTTTCTTCTCGAGACCCTGTCGGTTAACGACTTAAAGACTTCATTGGGATTGTGAAGCCAGATGAAACTACTTCTCTTGTAGTTGAGTGATCTGATCTTGCCATTTTCTATCGTATGAGTTAAATTGAATAATTGGATAGAGATTATATCTCCGATAGGGCAAGATAAAAAAGAAATCACAAACATCTTCATCTCATCGTTTGTGATTCCGCAATATCTAGTTTCGCTACCATACGGTTTAGATCAATCTGAGGTGATTAATAATTCTAGGATGTTCTTCGGGAATATAAGCCAGGTTTTCGATTAGTTCCTGTTCACTTTTATTTTATCAATAGAAGGACAAAACTCGTAGGTTTATCTGTGGGAGACAGATTTATCTAATATCGTAGACCTTTCTGTGTGATAAAAATTTGTTTATTAAAGTATTTGACTTTGGGTCGTAGCAACTCTTGGTTGTGGGTGAGATCAGCTAAGGGAATCAAGTGCATAGTATCCTGCTGGGATCATAGATGTAAGGAGCGCAACTGTACCTTGAATCAGTGTGATATTTATTATGGTTCAACTACAGTCTAGGCCGAATTTAGTTTGTAGTAGGCTAGTGTCTGTAGAGGCTTAATACAATGTGGTGTTCAATCTGGACTAGGTCCTGGGGTTTTTCTGCAATTGCAGTTTCCTCGTTAACAAAATATCTGGTGTCTGTGTTATTACTATATCGTATAAATCATGATTTTTTAATGTTAAAATAAAATTAATTGCAATAAAAAAAAGAATATATACACGGAAAAAAAAAAACTAATCAATTGACGAAATTTTGCTCAATTAAACCTCATACATGGCATTTGTGATTGAAAATTAGAATTGTGTCCAACAACCTACATGGGATGGGCGGCAGCGATGGTGGCAGTGTTGGAGTCAAAAATTGACATTGAGGAGGCCTATTTTTTTTTTTAAAAGAAACATGTAAACTTGACTAAACCATAAATATATATGGACAAAGTACTATTTATAAAAAAATAATAATTATGTAGTTATTAAAAATTTAAGGGGTTAGAGCCAGGTTATTCAACCCTTGGCTCCGCCACTAGGTGTGGTGGATAAAAAAAGTGGATTCATATGGTTTTATGGTGGTGGCGGGTATTGGTGAACAAAAACATATTATGCTAATTTCGTAATGCCACAAAATGTGTAATGTTATATTATAAAGTATAAAACGTGGTTGATCATTCTAACGTTAAAATAAACTCGATAAAACACATGTCCATTTTAAAAAATTGATGCAATCAATTGACATGTTATGTAATAACTAAACGAACGACACGAATCAAGATCAGAACATATGAAATTATTTATTATCGATTTGTTTATGTAAAGAGTGGTCAGGATTTGTCCTTGCCAAAGATAAATTTACCGCTGGGGTTTGTTCAACTTAACCATTTTTAAGCGTTTTATAAATTAGTGTCTCATTGATTGTTCATAATGATTAATTAAATTTATATAATAAATGTCCCTTTAATAATCTAACATAAATACATAATTTTATTAATAAATAATTTTACTAAAAACTATATTAATTCTAGTGGTGGTAGTAGATGATACCGGAACGTATAAGAGAATATGATCATGACTGTTCGATCACCCGTATTATATAAAGGCAATTGATGTACCCGCGTAAGAGAACATTATCGCTCTCTCAAGTACTATTACATTCTTTTTTCCTGAAAGACCATCAATGTCGAGTTTTTTCGTGAGAACTACCTACAAAGACAACAATTTTCACTCAATTCCCGATATAAAAGCTTATTGACCGGGAAAATGTATTTGCATTCTAAAATATTTATTTGAAAATTATGTTTGTTCATCAAAATCATCATAAAAAACTCTAAATCATAAATCAAAATTGCTCCTACGATGTTTATAGAATCTTTTTTATATTTTACATTCTCAAATCATGCGACCTCTTGATGACAAATCAACAATATTAAATTACGGATCAATATGTATAGGTTTCATTCACTGGGTTAGAAGGTAGAGTAGACACATATGGGTAGATCACACAAAGCTGAACATGACTGAGACTACTACAATAATTTGGTCAAGAGATAAGGTCAAAAATTTAAGATTAGCTTTTCATAGTCTAATTAGATCGGCTTCGATATGAGCTGACTAAAATATGGATTAATAATAATTTTCACGTAAGACAATTGCAAAACATAGTTTGGCTAGCTCTGCCTATGTAAAGAGTGGTCAAGATTTGTCCTTCCTCAATTGCTATGTTATGTGAGAAGAAGGTGATATCTAATATTGACGTATAATTCAAATCTATTAGATTCATACCATTTACAACTGGATGCCTTGAAAAAAATTAACGTGTTGTTATTATTATTACAGGAAAGGGATACATTGACCACACTTGCCCAAATAGCTAACTTCGCAAATGATTGGTGTTGCACATACTGTCAAGAATGCAACGAGGAATTTGAGGAAACAAGGTACCAGAAGCAGTGTTCGGAGTATTTTGAATATAGTAACTTAAACCCGATGTAATAATTATGTTCTTTTTTTTTTAGTTTTTCCACAATCTATTTATTTAAGAAAAATGAACATTGCAAATACATAACATCAACAAAAATTAGACAGATTGCGTTTGACAATAATGGCTACTGATGGTCCGAAAATGGAAAAAAAAAAGGAATTGTTGTAGAAGAATTGATGGGATATACAACGGATTACTTGATATGAATGAAAGAGGTATAACTATTTCGATTCTGAAATCACATAAAGTTCACAGTAGAAGATGACATCAAGTTTGAAGTTAGTAACAAACATAATATGGCTAACTAAAATGTTAAAAACAAACAAGATATATAGCCTTAGAAAGCCGTGGGACTTGAAGAGGCCAATTTTGAAAACTACAATCTTAGAAAGCAACGATCCACAATACCATTAATTTTTTTTTATAAATATTCAACGTAGAATATGTCAACTTTTGGTAAAGGATCTATTAACAACCTATTAATTTGACATATGATCAGGGAGTACAATATGTGTTCAAGGTTCTTTATGAGGTAATGTGTCGCCAGATTGTATTCCAAGTGAAGGTGGGAACATACGAAAGTGACAAAATGTCCAAGACTTTTGAAGTTACCAAAGCCTTCGTTAAGACGAATTGCTGGGCACAGTAATTTGTTGAAGATTTAATGGAAGAGGTTCGCATATATACAATCCCTTCGAAAAGGTAATGGGTACACATTTTAAACATTGTCATCTAATGGGTGTTGAAAAATTACAGAAAAATCATGTCACATTGGATTGTTTGTATCATTCGTTCGATGCAAAAAAAATACTATTCTCTGCCTATTTGTAGGATCGACAACATGATCATGATAGATGAGTCATCTGGATCGAAATAAGAGCATATGGATACTTTTATGGACAATATTGATTAGTTGATTTCACTGAGATGAGCGCTGTTGACGACATATTTCCAAAAAATATTTAATGTTCCATGTTCATGTTGAGCATTATCTCATTATAAGCAATTAACCTAAATAAAAAAATGTCCGGAAGTTAAGATTATATTACTTTCTTTTGAGCAAATCTCCGGCGGTAAAATATTAAAGGAAAAAACAAAGAAAAAAAGAGAGGAAAATCCCAGCTATTTTTATGAAAAACAGATATTAAATCATAATGAGTTGATAAGTATTCAGGACACAAATTATACGATATATTAAAAATGAACCAACATCATGGCCCGTGCCGTTACGGAACGGGTTAAGGGCTAGTCAAGAATACAAAACAAAGCTAAGCTAAGTTTGCCTTTGTTAGTGGTGGTCATGATTTATTCGTGGGAAAGATAAATCAAAAGCAGTGGTTCTCCCTGCCACACTCTACAAGTCGCACACGTGGTGTTAATTCCAATATTATGAATGAAAAATGAATACTCAAGTCAAGATATGGAATTTCAAAAATCATAACGGGGAGGTTCAAACTCATGACCTATTTGGAGGTTCGAACTCATGACCTATTGTGTCATAAGAGTGGCCTCTAACCATTGTTCCACCTTGGTTGGAATTGATAGAAAAGATATATCTATAGTGGTGGTTTGTTCAACTTAAACACCATAATTGGTCTATTAATTAGTATTTCACTAATTGCACATAATAAATAATCTATTCATTATAAAGTGTTTTATTAATTAGTGTTTCACTGATTGCTCATAATAAATGACTAATCATTTTTTAATTATAAATGTTTTCTTAATTAATTATAATATTTATTTTTATTAATAAGTAATTTTGATATCAATAGACATTTTCTGCGACAATGAGTAGTAGAAGAGGTGGAGGCCGGAAGATTAGTGGTGGTTAAGGGAGGAGCCAAGCATAATTATATTTATTTTTGTTCTTTTATCGTAAAATGGGATACAAAGTCCATTTTTCACATGTATCCATCTTTCCAAGAATTTTTTTCTCCCTCTCACCTCAAAATCCTGGCTTCGCCCTTGGTTTGTGGTAGAAGAAGTAGTGACGGTAAATGTTGTTGAGTAGTGATGGACAATATTAATTTTATGTTGTCGTTACAACATCGATAACATCGTAGTGTGGAAGATGTGGTTGGTTGTTTTTAACACTTTTGATATCATACAAGATAATATTTTCATGATAGTAGTTGGATCACCCAAATGGTACCCCTATTATCTTTGGTACTATATCATATAAATCATGATTTTTTAATGTTAAAATGAAATTGATTGTAATACAAAAAAAATATATACACGGAAAAAAATTAATGAAACTAATCAATTGAAATTTTTTTGTTCAATCTAAACCTCATAATGGCATTTGTGATTGAAAATTAGAATTGTGTCCAACAACCTACATGGGATGGGCGGCAGTGATGGTGGTAGTGGTGGAGTCAAAAATTGACATGGAGGTCTTTTTTTTTTTTGAAAAGAAACATGTAAACTTTGGTAGACTAAACCATAAATATATATGGACAAAATACTATTTATAAAATAAACTAAAAAAATTATGTAGCTATTAAAAATTTAAGGGGTTAGAGCCAGGTTAGTCAACCCTTGGGGACACTAGGTGGTGGTGGATAAAAAAAATGGATTCATATGGTTTTATGGTGGTGGCGGGTATTGGTGAACAAAAACTTATTATGCTAATTTCGTAACGCCACGAAATGTGTAACGTTATATTATAAAGTATAAAACGTGGTTGATCATTCTAATGTTAAAATAAACTCGATAAAATACATGTCCATTTTGGTGCAATCAATTGCCATGTTATGTAATAACTAAACGAACGACATGAATCAAGATCAGAACATATGAAACTATTTATTATCGATTTGTTTATGTAAAGAGTGGTCAGGATTTGTCCTTGGCAAAGATAAATTTACCGCTGGGGTTTGTTCAACTTAACCATTTTTAAACGTTTTATTAATTAGTGTCTCATTGATTGTTCATAATGATTAATTAAATTTTTATTATAAATGTCCCTTTAATAATCTAACATAAATACATAATTTTATTAATAAATAATTTCACTAAAAACTATATTAATTCTAATGGTGGTAGTGGAAGTAGGGTTAGTATAAGCGGTGGCAGGTGTTTGTGAATGGTGGAGGCGGTAACATTACTATTGGTGGAAGAAATAGTGGCGGTGGATGGTTTTTATGGTTTTGGGAGTAGATAACAGTAGTGTATAATAATAGTTTTTGCTTTTTAGTGAGTTTTATTGGCCAAGTAAAAAAATAATCTTCACAAAACATGAAACATTGCATTGTGAAAGATGTAATTGGTTGTTTTTAGCATGATTGATAAGGACAAAAACCAAATATTTCAAGGATGATATCGGAACGTATAAGACAATATGATCATGACTGTTCGATCACCCATATTATATAAAGGCAATTGGTGTACCCACGATTACATTTTTTTCCCTGAAGAGAACATTATCAAAGACAACAACTTTCTCTCAAAAATGTACTATTACATTTTTTTCATCAAAATCATCAAATACCATCAATGTCGAGTTGTTTGATGACAAATCAAAAATATCACAAATATGTATAGGTTTCTACCTACAAAGACAACAACTTTCACTCAATTCCCTATATAAAACCCTATTGACCGGGAAAATGTATTTGCATTCTAAAATATTTGTTTGAAAATTATGTTTGTTCATCAAAATCATCATAAAAAACTCTAAATCATAAATCTAAATTTTGCCTCTGATGTTTATAATTTTTTTTTTAATATTTTACATTCTCAAATCATGGGACCTCTTGATGACAAATCAAAAATATCAAATTACGGATCAATATGTATAGGTTTCATTCACTCGGTTAGAAGGTAGAGTAGACACATATGGGATCACACAAAGCAGAACATGACTGAGAATACTTCAATAATTTGGTCAAGAGATAAGGTCAAAAATTTAAGATTAACTTTCTATAGGACTAATTAGATCGGCTTCGATAGGAGCTGACTAAAATATGGATTAATAATAATTTTCACGTAAGACAATTGCAAAACATAGTTTGACTAACTCTGCCTATGTAAAGAGTGGTCAAGATTTGTCCTTCCTCAATTGATATGTTATGTGAGAAGAAGGTGATATCTAATATTGAGGTATAATTCAAATCTATTAGATTACAACTAGATGCCTTGAAAAAAATTGACGTGTTGTTATTATTATTACAGGCAAGGGATACATTGACCACACTTGCACAAATAACTCACTTCACAAATGATTGGTGTTGCATGTACTGTCTAGAATGCAATGAGGAATTTGAGGAAACAAGACACCAAAAGCAGTGTCCGGAGTATTTTGGATATAGTAACTTAGACCCGATGTAATACTTATGTTCTTTTTTTTTATAGTTTTTCCACAATCTATTTATTTAATAAAAATGAACATTGCAAATACATAACATCAATAAAAATTAGACATATTGCGTTTGACAATAATGGCTACTGATCGTCCGGAAACGGCAAAATAAAGGAATTGTTGTAGAAGAATTGTTGGGATATACAATGGATTACTTGATACGAATGAAAGAGGTATAACTATTTCGATTCTGAAATCACATAAAGTTCACAGTAGAAGATGACATCAAGTTTAAAGTTAGTAACAAACATAATATGGCTAACTAAAATGTTAAAAACAAACAAGATATATAAACTTAGAAAGCCGTGGGAGTTGAATAGGCCAATTTTGAAAACTACAATCTTAGAAAGCAACGATCCACAATACCATTTTTTTTAATAAATATTCAACTTAGAATATGTCAACTTTTGGTAAAGGATCTATTGACAACCTATTAATTTGAAATAGGATCAGGGAGTACAATATGTGTTCAAGGTTCTTTATGAGGTAATGTGTCGCCAGATTGTATTCCAAGTGAAGGTAGGAACATACGGAAATGACAAAATGTCCAAGACTTTCGAAGTTACCAAAGTCTCCGTTAAGACGAATTGTTGGGCACAATACTTTGTTGAAGATTTAATGGCAGAGGTTCGCATATATACAATCCCTTCGAAAAGGTAATGGGTATACATTTTAACCATTATCATCTAATGGGTGTTGAAAAATTACAGGAAAATCATGTCACATTGGATAGTTTGTATCATTCGTTCGATGCAAAAAAAATATTATTCTCTGCCTATTTGGAGGATCGATAACATGACCATGATATATAAGTCAGTTGGAGTGAAATAGGAGCATGTGGAGACTTTTATGGACGATAGTGATTAGTTGATTTCACTGAGATGAGCGCTGTTGATGACATATTTCCAAAAAATATTTAAACTTCCATGTTCATGTAGAGCATTATCTCATTATAAGCAATGAACCTAAATAAAAAAGTGTCTGGAAGTTAAGATTATATTTCTTTCGTTTGAGCAAATCTCCGGCAGTAAAATATTAAAGGAAAAAACAAAGAAAAAAAGAGAGGAAAATCCCAACTATTTTTATGACAAACACATATTAAATCATAAGGATTTGATAAGTATCCGTGACACAAATTATACGATATATTAAAAATGAACCAACATCATGGCCCATGCCGTTACGGCACGGGTTAAGGGCTAGTGGCTACATAAAGTATTTTGTATCATTTGTGGTGGTTTGCATAATGGATGTACATTTAATTTTCTAAATTTGTGTCTAAAATGATAAATATCTCCGAATTTTTCGTAAAAACTCTAAATTTGATATTGTTGTTTGTACTCGTTGCGTAGATTTTTTTTATAAGTTTTCCAAAGAGATAAAATTTGTAAAATTCCAAGGCATGGATTTTTAGATATGTTATATTAAAGTTTACATTCCAATTATACCCCTAAAAAATTGGATACACAATTTCTTATAGTAATTGGACTAAAAGGAATAGACAATTTTGTCTAGTGAAAAAGTAACCATGGACATAAAATTTCCAATCTTTTTATCAAATTGAACATTTGTGTTACTCTTCATTTTACAAAAAAGTGGCCATAAAAGGGACCCCCTCCCTTCGGGCCCTCGGGTCGGTCGGCCCAATAATCTATTCATTATAAAGTGTTTTATTAATTAGTGTTTCACTAATTGTTCATAATAAATGACTAATCATTTTTTAATTATAAATATTTTCTTAATTAATTATAATATTTATTTCTATTAATAAGTAATTTTGATAAACAATTGGGCCGATCGACCGGAGGGCCCGAAGGGCTCGTAGGGAGGGAGTCCGTTTTATGGCCACTTTTTTGTAAAATGAAGAGTAACACAAATATTAATTTGATAAAAAGATTGGAAATTTCCATGTCCATGGTTACTTTTTCACTAGACAAAATTATCCCTTCCTTTTAGAACAATTACTATAACTCCTTGTGTATCCTATTTTTTAAGGGTATAATTGGAATGTAAACTTTAATATAACATATCTAAAAATCCGTGCCTTGAAATTTTACAAATTTTATCTCGTTGGAAAGCTTATAAAAAAACCTACGCAACGAGTATAAACAACAATATCAAATTTAGAACTTTTACGAAAAATTTGGAGATATTTATCATTTAGGCATAATTTTAGAAAATTAAATATACATCCATTATGCAAGCCACCACAAAGGATACATAATACTTTATGTAGCCATATTTTGGTTTATGCATAAAATAATTTGCCGTTGCAACTAATAAAACGTATGCTTCATGCTTCAAATAAAAAAAAACAACATATGTACTCCCTCCTTTTTAGATTCTTCTTCGGTCGTCCCTTCTACCGTGGCAGCGGTTGTACTAGTATCAATAGTTAATTATAAATGTTTTCTTAATTAATTATAATATTTATTTCTATTAATAAGTAATTTTGATAAATAATATCAATAGATATTTTTTGCGACAATGAGTAGTAGTAGAGGTGGAGGCCGAAAGATTAGTGGTGGTAAAGGGCGGAGCCAAGCACAATTATATTTATTTTTGTTTTTTATCGTAAAATGAGATACAAAGTCCATTTTTTACATGTATCCAACTTGCCAAGAATTTTTTCTCCCTCTCTCCTCAAAATCCTGGCTCCGCCCCTGGTTTATGGTGGAAGAAGTTGTGACGGTGAATGCTGGTGAGTAGTGATGGACAATATTAATTTTATGTTGTCGTTACAACATCGATAACATCATAGTGTGGAAGATGTGGTTGGTTGTTTTTAACACTTTTGATAAAGGAAGGTACCATATATTTCAGGGATGATATCATACAAGACAATATTTTCATGATCGTAGTTGGATCACCCAAATGGTACCCCTGTTATCTTTGGTACTATATCGTATAAATCACGATTTTTTAATATTAAAATAAAATTGATTGCAATACAAAAAAGAATATATACATGGAAAAAATAATGAAACTAATTAATTGACGAAATTTTGTTCAATCTAAACCTCATACATGGCATTTGTGATTGAAAATTAGAATTGCGTCCAACAACCTACATGGGATGGGCGGCGGTGATGGTGGCAGTGGTGGAGTCACAAATTGACATTGAGGAGGCCTATTTTTTTTTTTTATAAAAGAAACATGTAAACTTTGGTGGACTAAACCATAAATATATATGGACAAAGTATACTATTTACAATATAAACTAAAAAAATTATGTAGTTATTAAAAATTTAAGGGGTTAGAGCCAGGTTAACATATTATGCTAATTTCGTAACCCCACAAAATATGTAACGTTATATTATAAAGTATAAAACGTGGTTGATCATTCTAATGTTCAAATAAACTCGATAAAACACATGAAAAAATTGGTGCAATCAATTTCCATGTTATGTAATAACTAAACGAACGACACGAATCAAGATCAGAACATATGAAATTATTTATTATCGATTTGTTTATATAAAGAGTGGTCAGGATTTATCCTTGGCAAAGATAAATTTACCACTGCGGTTGGTTCAACTTAATCATTTTTAAATGTTTTATTAATTAGTGTCTCATTGATTGTTCATAATGATTAATTAAATTTCTATTATAAATGTCCCTTTAATAATCTAACATAAATACATAATTTTATTAATAAATAATTTTACTAAAAACTATATTAATTCTAATGGTGGTAGTGGAAGTAGGGTTAGTATAAGCGGTGGCGGGTGTTTGTGAATGGTGGAGGCGGTAACATTACTATTGGTGGAAGAAATAGTGACGGTGGGTGTTGGTAATAGTAGTGTATAATAATAGTTTTTGATTTTTAGTGATATTTATTGACCAAGTAAAAAAATAATCTTCACAAAAAATGCAACATTGTATTGTAAAAGATGTAATTGGTTGTTTTTAACACGATTGATAAGGACAAAAACCAAATATTTCGAGGATGATACCGAAACGTATAAGACAATATGATCATGACTGTTCGATCACCCGTATTATATAAAGGTAATTGGTACACCCGCGTAATAGAACATTATCGCTCTCTCAAGTACTATTACATTCTTTTCCCTGAAAGACCATCAATGTCGAGTTGTTTCACGACAACTACCTACAAAGACAACAACTTTCACTCAATTCCCGATATAAAACCTTATTGACCGGGAAAATGTATTTGCATTCTAAAATATTTGTTTGAAAATTATGTTTGTTCATCAAAATCATCATAAAAACTCTAAATCATAAATCTAAATTTCGCCTCCGATGTTTATAGAATATTTTTTTATATTTTACATTCTCAAATCATGCGACCTCTTGATGACAAATCAACAATATCAAATTGCAGATCAATATGTATAGATTTTATTCACTGGGTTAGAAGGTAGAGTAGACACAGATGTCAGATCACACAAAGTAGAACATGACTGAGAATACTTCGATAATTTGGTCAAGAGATAAGGTCAAAAATTGAAGATTAACTTCTATAGGACTAATTAGATCGGCTTCGATAGGAGCTGACTAAAATATGGATTAATAATAATTTTCACCTAAGACAATTGCAAAACATAGTTTGGCTAACTCTGCCTATGTAAAGAGTGGTCAAGATTTGTCCTTCCTCAATTGCTATGTTATTTGAGAAGAAGGTGATATCTAAGATTGCGTTTGACAATAATGGCTACTGATGTTCCGGAAACGGCAAAAGAAAGGAATTGTTGTGGAAAGAATTGTTGGGATATACAACGGATTACTTGATACGAATGAAAGAGATATAACTATTTCGATTCTGAAATCACATAAAGTTCATAGTAGAAGATGACATCAAGTTTAAAGTTAGTAACAAACATAATATGACTAACTAAAATGTTAAAAACAAACAAGATATATAAACTTAGAAAGTTGTGGGACTTGAAGAGGCCAATTTGGAAACTACAATCTTAGAAAGCAACGATCCACAATACCATAATATTTTTTTTTATAAATATTCAACGTAGAATATGTCAACTTTTGGTAAAGGATATATTGACAACTTATTAATTTGAAATATGATCAGGGAGTACAATATGTGTTCAAGGTTCTTTATGAGGAAATGTGTCGCCAGATTGTATTCCAAGTGAAGGTAGGAACATACGGAAGTGACAAAATGTCCAAGACTTTTGAAGTTACCAAAGCCTTCGTTAAGTCGAATTGCTGGGCACAATACTTTGTTGAAGATTTAATGGCAGAGGTTCGCATATATACAATCCCTTCGAAAAGGTAGTGGGTACACATTTTAAACATTGTCATCTAATGGGTGTTGAAAAATTACAGGAAAATCATGTCACATTGGATAGTTTGTATCATTCGTTCGATGCAAAAAAATACTATTCTCTGCCTATTTGGAGGATCAACATGACCAAGATAGATGAGTCAGCTGGAGCGAAATAGATGCATGTGGAGACATTTATGGATGATATTGATTAGTTGATTTCACTGAGATGAGCGATGTTGACGACATATTTCCAAAAAAATTTAAACTTCCATGTTCATGTAGAGCATTATCTCATTATAAGCAATGAACCTAAATAAAAAAGTGTCTGGAATTTAAGATTATATTTCTTTCGTTTGAGAAAATCTCCGGCGGTAAAATATTAAAGGAAAAAACAAAGAAAAGAAGAGATGAAAATCCCAACTATTTTTTTTATGACAAACACATATTAAATCATAAGGAGTTGATAAGTATTCGGGACACAAATTATACGATATATTAAAAATGAACCAACATCATGGCCCGTGCCGTTACGGCACAGGTTAAGGGCTAGCCAAGAATATAAAGCACAGTTTGGACAAGTTAGGCAAGATACAAATAGGTCCATATTTGTCTAGGGTGGAGATAAATCAATGACTGTAGTTTGTTCAACTTAAAAACATTATGAATATTTTATTAATTTATGTCTCATTAATTGATCATGATAAATAATTCATTAAATTTTCATTATAAATGTCCTCTTAATTAATCTAATAAATATGTATTCCAATCTAATTTATTATATTCACACAATATTTATTTTTTTGATAAATATAAATAATTTTAATAAAAATTGTATTAATAGGAATTAGTGGCAGCAGTGTAAGAAGTAATGGTTGGTAGAAGCGGTGGCGGGTGTTAGTGAGTGGTGGTGGTGGAACAAATAGTGGCGATGGGTGGTTATGGTGGTTTGTGTTGGTGAATAGTCGTGGACAATATTAGTTTTGTATATTTAAAATACGGATAACATTGTAGTGTATTGTAAAAGGTGTAGTTAGTTGTTTTTAACAAGATTGATATACACATATACCATATTTTGAGGATGATACCATGTTATTTAGGAAAAAATAATCATAACTGCCGAATCACCTAAATGGTACCCCTGCTACCTTGAATACCCAATTGTATAAATCATGGTTCTAAATGTTAAAAGAAAATTGATTGCAATACAAAAGAGAATATAACGATAAAAAAATATAATGAAATAAATTAATTAACGACCTAGGTTTGTTCAATTAAAACTTTATACATGGTGTTTGTAATTCAAAATTAGAAGTACAGACAACAACTAACGGGAGGCAGGCGGCGGTTATGGTGGAGAAAGAAATAGTATCATATAATTTTGTGGTGGTGGCGGCGGCGGCGGTTGGTGAGTAGTAATAGACTATGTTAATTTTGTGGTGAGTAACTTTATAAACTAAAAGATGTGGTTGATCATCCTTGATGATAAAATAGTCTCGATCAAAGTACATGAAGATTAAAAAAAAAAACAGACTGTCACGTCATATAATTACTAAAGGAAAATGGCACAAGTCAAAATTCATACACAAAAAATTACTTATTGTCGACATTTTTCTTTACGGTAAGGATTGTACCCTAACTAGGTATACTTTTCTGTCTATTTGTTTGTACTGTATTATAAAACGAAGCTTCGCTAAGTTAGGAAAGATAAAGACCGGTCCTGGTTTAATTTGATAAATTCACTACTGCGGTCGATCCTACCAATACACACTTTAATTGAGAGAAATTCACTACATATTCTCTTCATCCCATCTCAAAAGTCAAAATCAAAACAGAGAAATTTGATCAAATAAAAATAACAAACATATCTTCCCATAAAAAAACAAATTCATTCTCTCACTCACTCACTCACTCACTCATTTTTTTTTTTTTTGGCAAAAGAGAGAACTACAATTTATTGATAATGGATCATGTGTAATTGGTTACATGCCCAAATTGGCTATTAACTTGAGAACCATACCTAATGTAAACATTGTTGGTATTCAGACAATTCAAATGACCAGACACTTGGCTTGTGCTTCCTTCTTCAAATATTGAATTTATGAAAAGTCCCCTTTTCGCGCCATCCTTTGTGACATTTCTGGGTTGAGTAACTCTTCTTTCCCACATTGTCAGATCTTGTGCATTCTTCTTAATTTCCTTGCATACTATGACCATCTTTCCTTGATCCATCATGTTGGTACTACTCTCATACTCCATCTCCCCAATTTCACTATCTCCATTTAGGATTTGGTCTTCCCTCTGCTTAGAAAAACCATATGTAGAACTTTAATTCTCTCACTCACATCCGTTAGGATGAGTGGATTTTGAAAACTTTAATTCCTCACTCTGGAGCAAAAAAAAATCAAAAATAAAATTAGGAAGGGGAGATAGATTGCAGAAAGAAAAAAAAATTAAATCCAAAAATATACTTCTGGTTAATCTTCTTTCCATGTTCTCTCAATCTTCTTCCACCAAAACGTACATCTCTGACCAATCAAATTACTCCGAGGTAATAATATTTGAGAAAACCATTGACATCGCTTCATGTATGAATTTTTGGGGTTTCTATCATTTTCTTCAATTTCATTTATTGTATATTTAACTGAAGTATACATTTTCAACGATAGCGTACTTAATTACAATAATGTCATGGTCGAATTTGAGAGTCTGTATTTTGTTATTAGATAGATTATGAAAATTTGGCTATCATAGGTCGCCGAGGTTTTAATCTATTCTCAAATTTTTGGTCCAAAAAGGTGAGATTTTCTGAAGTACCAATTTTTTATTTTTTTTCTTTAGACTTTAGTGGAAGTAGCATTTTTGATTCATATTGATAGATACACCAAGCGAGAAACTACTAAAATCACTCAGATTACACATCATAATTTGACTATCGACTGACATTTACAATATATGTAAATAGAATGCCCCGTTTTTCGGGCTTCTATTCAATAGTCCAAAAGAATTTGATTACAAACAATTTTCACTAAATAATCTAATATAATTATGCGTAATTTATATAACACCCGTGCCATAATAAATGATCTATTAATTATTGTTTCACTAATTTATCCTAACAAATGATCTATTAATATTTTTTTTCATTATAAAGTGTTCTATTAATTAGATTTTCACTAATTGCTCATAATAAACGATCTATTAATAAATGTTCCCATAATTAATTAATAAATATGTATTTCCATTAATAAATAATTTTGGTAAAAATAAAAGTGTTGGAAGGAAACATTAGTGGTGGTCAGGGGCATAGCCAAGCCCAATTTTAATTGTTTTTGATTTATTTTTTTTATCATAAAATGGGCTATTAAGTGTATTATGCACCTGTATCTAATTTCAATAATTTTTTTGTCCCCCTTCCTCAAAATCCAGGCTCTGCCCCTGGTGGTGGTGGTGGAAGAAGTAGTGGCGGTGGGTGCCGGTGAGTTGTGGTTGACAATATTAGTATTGTGTCATTACAACACAGATGATCGGATAACATTGTATTGTGAAATATGCGGATGGTTGTTTTAGCAAGATTGAAAAGGCATGTATCATATATTTCAGGGAGGATATCAAATCATATATGACAGATTGTTCATGACAGCTGGATCAACCAAATGGCACCCATGCTATCTTTGGTACCATATCGTATAAATCATGGTTTTTAATGTTAAAATAAAATTGATTGTAATACAAAAGAGGACGGAAAAAAAAAAGGGGTGACAAATTAATTAACGACTTAATTTTGTTCAATCTAAACCACGTATATGGTGTTTTTGATTGAAAATTAGAATTACTCCCAACAACCTACAGGGGGTAGGCGGCAGTAGTGGCAGCAGCAGCGTAGTCAGAAATTGACACTGAGAGGTTTTTTTTTATATTTCAAATAAACATGTAAATTTTGGTGGACTAAACCTTAAATATAGATGTGATAAGTACGAGTCCGAATTTTTGCACCCCCTAAAAACCGGGGTGCACATTCCGGCTGTTCTTATTGGTCTACGGTTCACTTTAAAGCGGTTTCTTTTTATTTTATTTTCTTAAAAATAACCTAAAGATCCGGTGAAAATATACAAGAATTCATGCTTCTCTTTCTTCTTTTTCTTTCACATTTCATCTCAGTTCTCTAATGGAAATCCAAGACAATGTAGAAATATTTTTAATACACTGTAAGGAATCAAATCCATCATAGTTTCTTTTAATAGTCAAGATCTGGTTGATCGTAATGTTTAGAAATCAAATCATGTATCTTTCTTCTCCCTCGTACAATATTGGCTACGAATAACCAAAACCAGAGCACCTCAAAGGAAAAATTATTGATTGAACTACGATTAAAATTCGTAAACCATCAATATCAATTTACATCGGATTGCTAGTTTTATTTGTCTGCAAAGGAAAAAATCCGCAGCCAAAATATTGAGAAACACTCAACGGGTATTTAACTAAGATCAATTTGATGAAATTACAATATATTGATAGATTTTCTTAGATTAATTATTACTAGTTTCTTATAAGAGCAAGTCTTATGGTGGAATCCATCATATTCCAAGTGTGGAAAATTCATGAAATGTCAAGTCTAGTGGCTTTCAAGTTGGTGTTTTCCACACAAAATCCAAGCAAGGTTCCATGGTTTGGTGGAACGTTGCGTGGAATTCATCAAAAACGCTAATAAGAATAGCGTTTTATGTCATTAAGAATGACGTTTTTTTTTTATCCGTAGATTTAAACTGAGTTGTTGAGAATCTAACGGCTGAGAAAAAAGCTCCATAAAGATTGGCGTTTTTACTGTAGATTTAGCTCCATTAAGATTGGTGTTTTTTACTGTAGATTTAGCTCCATTAAGATTGGTGTGTTACGCCATTCTTAATAGCGTTTCTACTATTCCACCATTACACTTGCGCTTCCATCCACAGTTCCAAGTGCTGGGGTGGCGTGGAAGATGGAAGATGGATGGATTCCACCATAAGACTTGCTCTAAACAGGTCCAAGAGAGAACAGAGATGCAGAGGAGAGATGAAGAGGAAAGTTGTATTAATCCGCAGCTTTGCTCTTTCGTGTTTTGATGCAATTTAGAGGAAAAAATATGGAACCCAGTTAATAATTCGAGCAAACAACAGCGGGCATGAAGTTTTTTTTTTTTGTTGCAGCACTTAAATCCAACCACGAACATTTCATTTCGCAAACCATAATTCGGCGAAACTCCAAACTGAATTTACTGTTTGTACCAAAACTTTAATATGATTTTTGGATTCAACCCTCAAAATTAAAGATGATCAAAAACAAAATTACCGGCACTCAACTGTATTTTTCTAATTATCTGTTCAGTTTTTCATATTCGTCGAGTTTCTCCTTCACGCAATATCAGAAATCCTTAGGCTTAGATATTAATAGAGATGATAAAACTTCTTCTCAAAAAGCAAAAAGAAAAAAAGGAAAAAAATTAGAGAGAGAAAAATATAGAGCATTCGTCGTAGAAATCCCAACTTTTTGGTCTTCTAGCCGATTAGGAAATCTTTTTATTCAACCCACTTAGAAGGACAAATGAGGTTGTCCGTTCTTGTTTCTTAAGTTTGGTACTTTTTTTCCCATATTTGCCCCTTTACTATAGTTAAAAACTCAATCATGGTTAGCCTTTATATCGAACACACCTGTTCAAGGTTATGGTTTTGCTGGTAATAATAAAATAATAAAAGCCATAATCTGATCTTTTGAAAGGTGGTTTTTGTTACATATAAAAGATAATTAGTTGAATTTCGTTGTCAAATCTGGTTGTATGCATGTCGTACAATTGGAGGACCCATCTTTATTAGATAACCACTGTGTATATATATATATATATATGTGCAAATTTTCCATAATCATACAAGTGAAATGATTAGTCCATTAAACTTACATATGAAAAGAGTGTTCCGTTAAACTGTCATAGGACTTGTACATGAATGAATAATTCAAAATTACAAACATTATCAATCCGAACGAATTACTTGGGAGCTCTGGAAAAAAAGGAATGGTTGAACTTTTGGTGGTCGCACCAAGACTAAGTTGAGTTTGAGGTTTATTTTTCTAATAATGTCAAAGTTTACACCACCAATTTCCTCTTCTTCACCGTTACTATCTCTAGTTGCTAACCCACTTACATCCTCTCCTTCACCATCTAGTACTGCACCAATGGAAATCCACCAAAAGTCCTCATCACCTTCACCAGAACTATTTTTTAACCCTCATAGGTCTGTATAACTATACCAAAAAATGTGTCAGAGAACATGAACTAAACTTCCTAAATAAATAAATAAACAAAAAAGTTTCATACCTCCATGTCGTATAAAATAAATTAGGTATGTTGGGCGATGGTCGTATAGATTAAAATGGGTAACTGCTATAGACAGTGGTATAAATTAAACTGGTTACCTGAGTCTGATGGTCACTATCTAGTACTGCACCAATGGAAGTCCACCAAAAGTCCTCATCACCTTCACCAGAACTATTTTTTAACCCTCCCAAGTCTGTATAACTATACCAACAAATGTGTCAGAGAACATGAAATAAACATCCTAAATAAATAAATAAACAAAAAAGTTTCATACCTCCATGTCGTATAAAATAAATTAGGCATGTTGGGCGATGGTCGTATAGATTAAAATGGGTAACTGCTATATACAGTGGTATAAATTAAACCGGGTACCTGAGTCTGATGGACATATATGTTTGCTCCCTATGTGAATTGTTGAGAATTGTGCTTGTCTCATCCAGAATTTTCATATAAATGAAAAATAGTCAGGAAAATGCTACTCAATGTTAAAACCTTGGTATAGTAACATTCAGCAATGATAACGCCATTTACAATCCATAAGAGAAGTTATAGGAATGACAGTACAAGAATGATAAGAAGAAATACAGATTGAGTTTCATATATCATAAACCAAAAGGTATGTGTATTTATGATGTTGACCAGTGGGATTATGCAGTTCGACATTTCAAGGTTCCATGAACTATTCTATGAGAAGCCATTGGATCTCACTAACTGAAGAGCAATTATACTGGAAGCGATCAAAGTTTAGGTTTTCCCTGATTTGGTTTATCTATTTGTTAGTTTGAAACCAAAATCAGTCGATCATAGATTCATGGTGCCCTCTGAATGCAAGTTAGTTCTCTAAATTTTTAAGGAATTTCTAGTACAGTTCTATGAATTACCCGAAGGCATCTGACTAGCCATCACATATGTTAAGGAACTTCTAGTGGAATAGTACTAATGAAACTCAAAAGTTTTGCCAACTATGGGATTGAAAGGCTTAGTTGGCTAGCTTAATGCAAGATAGACGATATTAGTGCAATCAACAACTACAAGTTACTCAAAATTTATGCCAAGCAGATGGAATAAATTTATTTACAAAGATTCAAGAGACACTTACAAGCCAGCCTATATATTCAATCCGAAATAAGGATCCTCATATACATCTGCATGATCCAACAAGTGAGAAGAGTACTAATGAGTCTGCAAAATAGAACAAAATTTAATTATATTAGGATTTTTTCCAACTTCATATCATAAATACATGTGCCAAATGGTTCTAGGTAGCGAAGACTAAACATATATATACTAAATCTAGCTGCAGATACGCATCCTCCCCCGTTGAATTCATAATCAAATAGGTGACGATGCATTGCAGACCATGAATCTGGAAAGTTACAACAACAAAAAATGGTAATTGTCAAGTGCAGTTTGCATGTTACGTATCATACTGTATTTTTGGCTAATAGCACTCTACAAAGCAAAGATAAAGGCAGTCCATGATTACATTTTTTAAAAATCCAGATATTTTATTTACATTTTAATTTTCTTACCCAAATCATCCCAACTTTTAACCGCAGAAATTGATACATCAATGAGGAAAACCATGTTGGCGGTATCAGGGGTCACACCATATGTTCTGTAAAAGTAATAAATTCAAGAGTTCCCTTCGAAATTTCAGCTCGATGTTCCGCATCAATTCTTATTTCAAGGCTAGAGAAAACTTTCTCTTGAGATGAAAGAAAGAGTGAAATCTAGTTGGGCTCGCAATGTCAGCAGGTGAGACTTTCTCCCCTAAGCCAATAAAAAACTGCAAACAATATTTGATCCAGTTAAATGATTACCAAGTTCCATGTATTAACCACAGTAAAAAAACGACAATAGTATTATTTAAAAAAAAAAAGGAAGAAGAAGAAGAAATGGGTATAAACATACCTTTGGTCTACGTATTGGCCGCTCGTGTTGGATGTATAGCCAGACATGATGAGTAATTAGTGATATCATAACATTTCTTCGTAAAATATTCTGTCCAACAACAAATGGATCGACAAAAATAGATAGTTAATATGTTTCAGATGATCTTATGAAATAAATTGGGTACCATACTACGATGGTATTATAAAATAAATTAGGTATCATATTTTATACCCGTATAATTAAAATGGTTAGTTTATCCAGATGGTCGTATAAATTAAATAGGGTATCTGCATAGTTTACCTCGAATTGGTTTGCCTAGTGGACCTTCAGGAATCCCAGCCTTGAACCCTCATTAACAACTGCATAAACAACCTAAAAAGTAGAAAACCATTCAAATTAAAATATTGTTTACAGGAGCCCAAAATCACATATCTTGACCATATAATGCTTATTCACAAGACAATTTGCACTTTCTACATCACGATGAATGATCTTCATTCGGCGTATGCACGTCAATCCCCTTAAATGACATACAAGAAAGTAAAATCAGATTAATACACAGGCTTCTGCACATAAAAATACCGTTCACCAGAATATTGCAATTCAGTGTTAAAACATAGTTACACGAGAAAGTAACAGAATAATCAGCACAGTATTTTCCCCAAGTAGTTAAAATAGTTAAACACTCTGGCGTAGATGGACTTACTATTGGGTGTGTAAGCAGCTCCCAATATTATACGTTATCACGAAGCAAGGGAGCAATGGATAAGTCGAAAGCTAGGAATAAGAAAGATATGAAGGCGAAACTAAAAGATGTTTAGATATTCCAGACTTTCTTTCTAACCTCAGCTATTTAAGTAGCATCTACCAAAGTGCCATCTAAGAATATGATGAGTTTAGCTATATTTATAGAATCCAGGGTCCATACTTTAACGTAAAGACTGATTAAAACAAGTATATAGCTCATGAAATACTTTTACTGGCATACCAGCTTGAAAATTAACTGCCGCTTAAAAGTAATTAAATCTTTTGCGCGAGCAAATAAAACCTGGGGAAAACTTGTTAAGATTTTATTCTGATCCAATAAGAATAAAGAGAAATTTCCTCGGTGACCATTCTCTCATTAACATTTTCATCCCGTCACAACTAAACAAAAAAGCTTACCGACGAAAATATTCCTAAAGTAAAATACAATAATTTTAAAAATAATTTTTACACGTTCACAAAATAAACAAAAAAGCTTACCAATGAAAACATATATTTGGCACAGTATGTTGTCTTGTTAACCTTTCTAGCACCTTTTGCAATTAAGGCCCTTGAGGACTTACAAAAGAAAAAGATAAGCATACAACTTCTAATCAACTTCTTCTTACTGCAGCAATTTCAACATATAACCAAAATTCAAGTAATTACTTTAAACAAAAGGAAATCTGCATCAACCTCAAGACTCAAGTACGTGTTAGTATCAAAGAACCCAAAATCTCTAAATCCCTAACCAACACAAAAAACTTTCTGCAATTGAAAGCCTCGCCGCCTTTCTGTATCCAACCAAACACACAATAACAAATTTATTTCACCACTGGTACACAGAAATCATCAATTTTCTATTCAGCCTGTTTAGAGCTTCCTATGTTGATGAAATTCAAAACTATTATCCACTTAAAAACATGAATCACATGTTACCTTCAATTAGTATGAACTGCGACAGTTTAACTTCAGCTTCTCATTACAACAACACTTCTAATCTCAAACTATTGGTTGTAAAATGATGTAGAAATACGATTAATATCCAAACCCGTAAATAGGAAATTATTATACAAACCCATTACTATAAAACCGTGCTTAAACAGAGCCCACTAATCAAAATCGCTTAAGAACCCTTAAACTACAATCAATTTCAAATAAAATCTCTAAGGCATTTTATCAAACAGTTATGCTTTGTTCTTACTTAATTACACCAAGTACTTGTTCATATAGATACACTCGCACTTGGAATCAGATGAAACACATTACAAGTTTATAAGCACGGTGTAGTATAAAATTATCTGGATAGGAAAACCAAGTTTCCTTATAAATAAAAACACAATAATTTGTCTATTGTAGTATAAAATTAACTGGGTAGAGGGAATCCTCCTATGATTTCTGTATGCAGAATGACTTAGCTAAACCAAGTCACTGCTAGTACTACATCTGCGAATACTCCCAGTATCCACACAACCACAAGAATTGATTACACTGTGACCCAATTGAGCAATTCTCTTGAGAAATTTGAAGCAGGAGGAATAACACTATGACCCAATTGAGCACTTGAAGATGTCAACGGTAACAATCCCAAAGTTGTGGCCATCAGTCACAGATTACCCAACTAAAAAATCAAAAAATTCAAAATCAGTACATTTTGACTAAATAGAGCATAATATAAATCAATTCAAATCAAGAACTTAACTAAAAATAAGCACACAAGGAATAACAATTTAATAAGAAGACAACTGATGTAGGGATATCTGTAGTCTGTGCTAAGCATACACACAATTAATATCAATGTAATCACACGATGCAATTAAAATTTTAGATTTAGGTCACCTGGTTTTGAATTCTTTCCCATTCGCTCGAATCTCTCTATTAGGATTTTTACACAACGGTGAATAAGAAAAGAAAAAAAAAAGAAGACGGAAAACATGGAATACAAGGGAGGAAGAACGAAGACAAAGAGGAAGTGAACACTTCGGTATCAGACTGGTCCAGGATTACTTACGGTACTCAGCTTTGGTTAAGCTAACCACAAGGACATTTCAGTTATTTCAACATGAATCACTTTCAACCAGCTCCGACCGATTTGACTCTGTCCGTCAAACAAGGTTGGCTGAAAATTTGTCTGGGTATAAGGCTTGGCTGATACCTTGGGATTTCTTTGATGTTAGCCCAAATATAGAAGCAAAATAAAATAGGTGGTTTTGTGAAGTTTTAACAGCTAGTAAAAACGGCCGGAATGTGCACCCCGGTTTCTAGGGGGTGCACAAATTTGGACACTGATAAGTACTATTTATACCCAAAAAAAGTACTATTTATAAAATGAAATTAAAGATTTAGCGGGTAGTTTTGTGGTGAAAGAAATGATATCATGTGGTTTTGTGGTGGTGGCGCGTATTGGTGAATAATAATAGACTATGTTATAATTCTGACGTGTAACATTATAAAGTGTAAAACTTGGTTGACCGTTTTAATGTTAACGTAAACTCAGATAAAACACATGACAATTGAATAAAAGACTTGAATCAATTGTCACGTTATTTAATAACTGCAGACAAACGACATGGATCAAAATCAGAACATATGAAATTACTAATTATCGAGTCGTGGACTGCAGAGTAGAAATATCTATTTGTTTTTCCTTTACTTTTGTAATGATAAGGAGGGGGTAAACTCGATAATTAATAAATATTAAATTTTATATGAGGAATGATCCCCTTACACTTTTATTTTTACTGTATCTCACACTTTGGGCACTATCTTTTCTACAAAAACCAAACGGTAGCGTATTTGAAGCTAATATTTGGGTTTATGTTCGTCTTACCAAGCTATACATACCCACGATAAATGAGCAAATTCTGAAATGTATAACTCCGTAATCTACTACTTTAAAAATCAAACGTCGAAAACCAACGAATTTTCAACGGTTAAAATTAAGATCGATAGATGGTGGGGTTTAGTATTTTGGAATATGCTCATTTTTTGTGGATATGTAGCTTTGGGAGACGGCATATTCCCAGAATATTAACTTCACATATTCTCCCATTTAAGTTTTATTAAGAAAAATATCTTCTAAAGTGTGAGATAGTGTGAATCTAAGAGTGTGAAGGAATCCTCCCTCGTTTAATATCCTGATAAAAATTGTCCCCATGCCATTTCGACATGGGTTAAACGCTATATCATATTTAAAAGACAAAAACTGGTGCAACAGGAGTTGATAAGTTTTCGGGGTACAATTAGTACGATATTAAAAATTAACCAACGTCAAGGCCCGTGCCGTACAAGGCAAGTAAAATTAAACATAATAGGGTCCTTCTCTTTGGCCTTTGAAAGCTAGCAAAGACGGAAGCAACTCCGGGGTCTCTGAAGCTGATTTTGGATGAAAGTCACAATTCTGCATTGTTGGTAATGCAAACTACCAAGTGCACAGGAAAGCTGAAGAACCATACAAGTTTTTTTCATATTGAAAGTTAGAACCGAATTGAAGTTCATGATATTAGAGCTAACTAGAATCTTACAGCTACGTAACATTTTTCAGTAGTAGTACCATAATACAAGACAGCCTCTTCACAGCAATTGAACTGACCGATAGAGCTGATTAATTAAACATCTAGTTTTTATACTGTATTGCTGATTAATTAAACATCTAGTTTTTATACTGTATTTCTTCGGATTATAGCCTATTTCATTGAGCTTTCCCAAGTTGGGACCCTCCGAAGGCAATAAGAAACCTGATCTTCTCATTTGGCATGTAGATCAGTAGCATTGATTAAAGCAGAAGAAGAATCCTTTAGACTTGTTTTCCAACTTCGCCTTAGGGGTTTCGTCATCACGGATGGCCATCAACGAGCTAGTTCCTGGAGAGTCTGGTGTAAATACCCTATTCTCGGAACTAAACAAGCGAGATGGGATCGCCGGTGGTCCTGCTGGTGCAGCAGTAGAGAGATAATGAAGGAGCATCTGTACTATTTGGCTGAAATTCGGACGTGCATTTGGATCCTCTTTCCAGCATGAAGTTAAAATTAAAGCCAAATCCTCGGGTAGATTTTCTGCACTGGGTCTCACATTCTGAAACAAAGACATTAAGATTTCGTCACAGATGATGGAATAAATTTCGGAATACAAAGAAGAATTTGAATTTTGAATCAAAGTCAAGTGGAAAGATAATATTACTTTAAAAGCAGCTGCATAGGCTGCTTGTAGGTTTGACATGCCCTCAAAAGGGACTCGGTTATGCAGTAGTTCCCACAATACAATGGCAAAGCTGTAAGCATCTACCTTGTGGTTGTAATGCTTCTTCTCACCTTGCCTCAATGTAACAGTACTGTACAACTGCATGGAAATAAGCGTTGGTTAATTGTATTTCCCTCACACCGGAGAGGAGCTAGAAAAGTATATTATTTAGATAGAAAGACCTCTGGAGCCATCCAACGGTATGTCCCTGTTTCAGCTGTCATCATCTCTGTTACCGTCTCTTCTCTCGCTAAACCAAAATCGACAAGTTTCACCGTTTTGAGGTCTGCTGTCAAGATCAAGTTATCTAGGAAAAGAAACAATGCAGTCGTCAGTAATTTACCTCAACTTGATAATATCCTAAAAGTGAACTAAATTCAACTTTAGCTAGTATAGATATGCAAATTTTTAACCTTGCATAACATGCTACATAAGTTTTGCACCGTTCCCTAACACTATTTAACTTATATAGTTGATACTTCAGAGAAGTTCACAGAAAACATTCTGAGGACGCTCTCAAGTGCACCAAGATTCTTCATCCAAGAGGTATCTTTTGTTCTAATTATGTTCTTTTAGCATCTCTATCTTGTAGAATGTATGGAAGGCAACTTTCATTTATTCCTTTGACTGAAAGAGACCTCTTAAATCACTTATGACTTTAACTGTATAGAGGCGCGTTCTTCTAATTATTTGAACTTTTTTATATACATTGTGTAGTTCTTAATGATACCCACAAGAACTAAATTGTAAAACTTTCACAAAGGCATAAATTCTCCAAATCTGACATCAATAGCTGAATAAAGCAAAAATACTCTAACACGGGTGGTTAGCATTTTAGATCAAGTATAGCTTCATGACATGTTTATTAAGAAGATACTAAAGTTAAAGCGAAGTCTCAAAGGGTGTGGCACAAGTTGCAACCAGAAACTTGTAAATGTACTCCTCCTACTTTACAACATTCTCCAATCAGAAGGAAGGTATTAGGACTTTTTTTATGACAATCATGTAAAAAATCACATATAGAAGCTTGGAGATCATGTCAGTAGATTAACCTGCCTATTTTGATCTGATATTAACTATCGATCAGATTAGTTGTTGGGGTACTTTGAAACATCAAAAAGAGAAAACTAATTTGAGAGCAATGAGTACCGGGCTTTAGATCACGATGAATGATCCCATGAGAATGCAAACACTCCATTGCGCGAGCAATGTCAAGAGCAAAACCGACTGCTACACATGTATCTAAGCACTTGGGCCGCATGCTCATCAAGTATTTCCTCAATGAACCACCAGCTAAAAGTTCAGTTACTACCACCATTACTGGCTCCTTACAAGCCCCAATAAACTGCCAAATTGTACAATAACAATTATCAGGTGCTATCTACAAAATTGAAAAGTGTTCAAGCCCCTTGCATACTGCAAGGAGATAGATATAAGAGAAAACCTAACTTCTTTGAACTAGATGTACTTGACAACCTTTACTAAGTTTTTGTGCTGCACTCTAGATAACATTGCAACCTCTCTTGCAAACCGTGATTCTCTCTTTGCAATTTCCTCTTCCGTTTCACCTTTATGAACAATTTTAATAGCAACATTTTGATTTTTGTATCTGTATAGCACCAAAATAACAAGTGTAAGACAATAGCAGCATTATCACAAAACAAGTGTTAACAACAGCATCTGAGCTCAATTACTTCAGACAACAATAATCTGCTTCAATTCAGCAGAAATGGTTTCTTTGGGAATGAAATAAACCCCTTCTCCACCAAAATCAAGTTGGACAATTTTGAGTATTCTGTGTCTAGTTGCAAATTCCCAGACAATAAAAATATAACAAAAATAAAAAATAAAACAAAATTTTCAGATTCAAAATGTCATCTCAGTGCAGAAGATGTTGTACAACAGATTAGAACCTATCAATTAACACAAAAGCAAAGAGATAAAAGAAAAGGAGAATTCTAGCAGACTTACTTTCCTTCGTAGACTTTAGCATGACCACCTTCTCCAATTCTTGGACCAACAAACAGATTTTTTGGATCAATCAACCATTTTGAGTCTAAATGAAACTCATCTGAGTAGAAGCCGTTTTCAGAATCCATCTTTTTTTCTGCTAGAGAGAGCAAAACTAATTACCAAGAAACACTTGTAGCCATCACCATTTATGGTTATATCTTTCACCGCCACTTAGATAAGAAGTTGAATTATAGAAAAACACATTATATTTACTTCACATGACTCGGTTTCTCAACACAGCCAACAACCCACATCTCAAAGATACAACAAACAAACCTATATCAACTGATTGTAATTGTTGAGGAGGCAAAGGTTTAAACTTTATAAGCAGTATTTCATTAAAATAAAAAAGTAAAGAGAAGAAGAAGATAGATGAACCAATCAATCAAACCAAAATCTTCATTGAAACTCAGCAAGAGCAACAGCCAACAAGATTGGGTTTTTTCTTTTTTGGGGTGGAGTGGGGGATATTTAAGTAGTGGGTTTGAGCTAATTTAATCTAATCAATCTGTTGTAAGCAATAACCAAGGAACAAATTCAAGTACTTCTGTCAAATACAGAGAGAGAGAGAGAGTAATCAGAAGAAAAAAAATGGAGAGAGAGCGAGTTAATAAGAGAGAGTGAGAGAGAGAAAAAGGGCCAAAAAAGAGAAGATACATAGATAAGAAAGAACGGCACATGGAAACTGACCCTTAACATGGGGACTACCCAATGAAAAACCAATGCGTGGACAAGCTCCCAATTTCGTCTTCTCTATGCCATTGCCTACTCTTTAACTTCTCTGATCAACAATTTTTGGGGAATTCTTACAATTTTGAGCTAAATCAACACACCTAAAATATTTTCCATACAAGTACTTCACTTTGGTGATTATTAGGTAAAATCATTAGTTCATTTGATAGTTGGATAGAGGACACAAATTAGAACAAAATTTGTTTTCCATAAACCAACAGACAGTAACATGTTATGCAATGAGTGTGAAAGTAGAGATCAAGGAGACTATATTAATCCTCGTTCATTTGGGGGCCTCGAAAACAATTAGGGAGCTGGCCAATTTATACCCACACCAAAACTTTAAGGGGGTTTTAAAAGGTGGTGAAAATACCATTCTATCCTTATTACTTAAAAACATATTAACCCTAAATATATGGCCCCAAATTTATTTTCTTACACCAAAATCAGTTTATTCTCCTCCCTTCCTTCCTCTCCCACCCGAGTTCTCTCTTCTCCACTCCATTGACGACCCTTTTTTTTTCTTCGTCGATTCATCGTCGATACGAAAAATTTTAATCGACGATTAACTTCTTATACAAACATGGCTCAAACCAATGAGTACAAAGGAAAGTTTGGTAACCCTAAATTGGTAGAGAAACCCAAATTGAAGATTAATCTCAAAACCAAGGTTGCGGTGTCAAGCCGGGAAGAATTAGAAGAAGAAATGGCGCCGATTAGAAAGTAAGTGACTAAAACCCAGTTTTGATTATTTCTTGATTTTTGATTGTGAAATTGAGTTTTGGAACCGATTTTTTTCAGTTTCAGTGATAGGGTCGTTACTCTGTGTGTTACTACATCCTAACGATTCTTCATATGCATGTTAAATGTATGAAAAATCGTTAAGTTATATGATTTTTAAGTTGACGACCCTAATTCTGCTACTACAATTTTGTTGTCATTGATTTGGGTCGTTACCTATGTAACTGAATCTATTGACGACCCTAATGCTGCTAAGAACAGACTCTCTGTCTTAAAAATTGGAAGTGTCGTCAACGTATATGTTAGAGTCGTTATTGGACTCTTATGGTTTGGATTAGAGTCGTTATTGTTAGTTGACGACCCTAGTTGCAAAAAAAAAAAAAAAAATACTCACTATCCAAAATATTGATAGGGTCGTCATATTATTTGTTAGAGGCGTCATGTTTTCTGTTTGGGTCGTTTCTGTGTTAAGGAATATGGTGACGACCCTTGTTCTGATAGCATGAAATACTTAAATTATTTGTTTTTTTTTTTGTGTATTTTACCATTGTAGTAAAAAGAAAGACAAGGAACATATGCCCACTCCACCTTCCAGACCTCCCCGACACGACAATACTTGGCAGCCGGTCAATTTCGCGGAAAACGTCCGAGTGAGGTAGCCGTTTCTATCCGCGAACCTACACATCAAGGTAATAATTCGTCGGATTCGTCAGCTTCTTCCACCCCTGTTGTATCCTCTTCCGGAAGCAATGAGGAAGAAATTATGGAACAAAAAGAGATTCATGATGATGCTGACGATGGTAACGATGGTAAAGGTGGTGGTAATGGTAGTTCTGGGAGGAGGAGGAGAATGATGAAGGTAATGCCGGTAAGGGTGTTGGTGGTGATGATGACGGGGAGGAGGAGAAAGAGGATGATGAAGGTAATGATGGTAAGGGTGTTGGAGGTGATGATGAGGAGATAGTGGAAGAGAAGGAGAAATCGTCGTGACGGAAGGATGGAAATCCAGTTGCAGAGAGCGAGAGACACATCCCCCCCCCCCCCCCCCACACACACACACCCCCACACCCACACCCCCACACACACACATTTGCTGTTGGAACGTCTTCGTGGTGGTAAAGCCATAGGAGAACCAAGAGATGGCTGCGAAGTTCTATTTGGATATAAGGACAGCTGGGCTCGTACCATCTACGGAACAATCGTAACAATCTAAATTTTGCTTTTATATTTGATTTGTTGATTTTAACTTTAATTTTTTTTTTTATATTTACTTGTTTTTTCTTTTGTAGGATCATAAGAATGACGTACGTCTTTTCAGGAAGAAATCTTCTTATGTGAATATGTCCTTGTGGGATCTAAAAGATGAATGTGAAAGAGTGAAGGAGATTGTTGAAAACTCTGCTCTGTATACTACCGTTGTGAACTCTGTGATTGCATATGACAAGGTTGCGGTATCAAGTTTCAGTGAGAGGTTTTACGGCGAAACCCATACATTCCAATTCCCTTTTGGTGAGATGGCATTGACACCTGATGATGCAGATCAGATATTAGGGCTGCCGGTCGAAGGAAAATCCACCAATGACAAGTTCAAGAAAAGGCTTAGTTGGAAAGAAATTTATGGATTCACCGAGAGATTGTTTGGCTGGGATCAAGAGACCACATATGGCCTTTTCGTGAAGGGAAAGAAATACCCGAAGAAAGAGTTCAAACTCGTTGATATAAGGGAAATGTTTGCTGGAACACTAATCAGAGAGAAAGTTGAAGGTCTCTCTGATATGCAATGTCGTTATGCGGCGGCTGGGTATTTTTTTTTACACACTTGCGTCGGTCATATTTCCAGACAGTAAGGGTAACCGGGTGAGTGTCAACCTTCTTCAACTTTTGGATCCTTTGGAGGATGTGAACAAGTACTCTCGGGGTACTGCCATGGTAGCACATTTGAATTGTCAGTTATCAATTGCATCTCAGGAACGATCTTCTCAAATTCATGGCAATACGGCTCTACTCTAGGTAATTGGATTGAACTTAGTTGTATCCTCTATTTATGTTTTTTGTTGTTTGAATATTTTTATACCTATCAGATTGTTTTATTTTATTTTGTTTGGTGTAAATATAGGTATGGATTTATGATTGTTTCCCATAATTGTTGAAAGACAATCCCGACGTCACAATCAACCCACAATGGAACAAAACCAAACCAAGAGGGACTCGATACTTGTACACTGGCTATCAGGATAAGGAACAAAAGGATGAGTTGCTAGAAATGCGCCAAAAATTGGACAACATCACAGCTGCAGAGGTAATCTTTGATCCTTATAAGAATGATAGGGTGAGCGCAATGGAAGATGTTTTGTATCACAACGGCCCTCTGTTTTACCCTTACGTATTTTCAATATATAATCCGATGAGAATCATGCGTCATCTTGGGTTTATTCAACCCGCACCGGATTATAAACCACGATTCAAGCACAAGTTAGACAAATGCGAGTCTAACGAGTCGGATTTAGTGGTGGTTTATGAACTATTGACCAAGCATTGGGATGATATATACAAGCGTGATATCAAAATAAATGTCTCTTTTTGGGAGCATGTGAATGAAGGTCACGAATCACGAGGCAACATCAGATTACTTGGAATGGTACGATCGCTTCTCTCACCCTCGGGTCATCCGGATAGATGCTCCTGGCACTCTAAGGAGCAACAAGGCATCTTCCTAGGCTTCTACATCTGACACAAGAGATGATTCCACCATACTTAAGACTCTGGTAAGAATTTTGGTAGAAAATGGTATTGTGTTATTCATAAACATACAAATATAAGTTTTTTTTTTAACATGAATTGGTATTTGAATGCAAATAGAGGGAACGAATGAAGATTCTTATCAAGGCATTTTGTTGCTCGGCCGACAAAGGAGAAGTGGTAGAAACTGAGCGACAACGAAAGTACGCTGATTATTGTAGTCACATTGAAAATCCACATGCAAAGAAAATGTTTGCTGATCTGGATAAGTAAAAGAGGCCCATGAAAACCCGTGAACAAATGAGACAATAACGTGCTCAGCAGGGTGAAGCAAGCCAAGGTGAGGAAAGCTCATAGGAAAGAGAAGATGATGAATCCTAAATAGCTAGTGCAAGTCAAGGCCATCATAATAGAATCCGGACATCAGCTGGTGAAGGAAGTCAGGGAACTCAGAGAGGGCGAGATGGAGGTCGAGGCCGGGGTGGAGGTCGAAGCCGAGTTGGAGGTGGAGGTCGAGGCCAAGGTGGAGGTCGTAACCTTGAGTGAGGAGATGTTCTTCTAATGTTTTAATGGATGACTTTAGTTTTCACCAACTTCAACTTATGTTTCTTTGTTTGGTTATGGTTTGATACAAATATGTTGTGCTTGTTAAACTCGGTTTGTTAACACATTGGCACTTTATTTTATATGTTAATAGTTTTTTTTTCAAAAATTAGTGTTAATGTTTTGAATTAATATTACTTAAACAAATGATCCACCATAGGTGTCGTCATCTTAATATATTGTACGATGACGACTTTTAACCAATTAGTTGAAACATATCAAGAGGTGAAAAAGCGGGGGTCTAACAACCTCACCCAATATTTCGATTAGCAATCTGTACGGACAACTCCGAGTTGTTTTCTAGAGAATCAATTAGACTCAATCAATAGAAAATACTCAAGGAGTTATTATCCCAATCTCTCAATTTGATTTACTCAAGCAAATGTGATTCACGAGTCTAATCAAAAAGAGATAACTTGGATGGTACCAAAGACCAATATCCAAGTGTCAATCAATTTAAATCAACAACCAATAAGGTCGGATATTCTAATTGATTGATCAACACACAACCTGTATTATTTCAATTATATAAAAATATAATGCCAAAAATAAATAACACATACACCAGAATTTTGCTAAAGAGGAAACCGCAAATGCAGAAAAAACCCGGGACCTAGTCCAGATTAAACATACAATGTATTAAGCCGCTACAGACACTAGCATACTCCAAATTAACTTCGGTCTGGACTGTAGTTGAACCCCAATCAATCTCACACTGATCCAAGGTACAATTATGCTCCTACGCCTCTGATCTCAGTAGGATACTGCACACTTGATTCCATTAGCTGATCTCACCCATAACCAAGAGTTGCTACGACCCAAAGTCGAAGACTTTAACAAACAAATCTGTCTCACACAGAAAAATCTACCAGATAGATAAATTCGTCTCCCACGAATAAACCTATGAGTTTTGTTCCGTATTTTGATAAATCAAGGTGAACATGAACCAATCAATAAAACCAGACTTATATTCCCGAAGAACAACTCAGTTTTATCAATCACCTCACAATAGTCGTTAACCTGGTTTTAGAAGAAGAAAACCAAAGGTTAAAGGAGAATCGACTCTAGATTAGCAAACTAGTATCACACAGAATGTGTGGGAATTAGTTTTCCCAATTGCTAGCTTAGTAACAAAGCATTCAATATTCACCTTAAGATGAAAACCTGATTAGATACAAGATAATATCTCTCAACTGTTAGATCGAAAACTTAGCTTGCCATACACACATGTACTTGACAATTTTGGGTTTGTGTAACCGTACCCAAACGTGTACAATAGTTGGTTCAATATTAGTCAACCAAATGGTTAGCCAAATGATAACTTTCATATCAACCATATTCTTCTTCACCATAACTAGTCCAAATGACTCAAATGAACTAGTTAGAGAGTTGTTCAATTGCTATGAGATCTTATGTACCACACAAGATACAATTGAAGCAAAAACGATGTGATTCACTCGAATCGATTCATGAACTATAAAGCCACGGTTTACAAAATCATTCCTTAGATAATTTAGATAAGTTCATGAACATCGTTTTTAGACATAACCACTCAAGTTCGCGGACTGGGTTCGCAGACTCAATTAACCGGTTGGAGTTCACAAACTCCAGCAGAAATTCTCGGGTTCGAGAACTTCCGTCAGTTCGCGGACTGAAACCGAGCTACAACTCGAGCAGAAATTCTAGGGTTTGAGAACTACGCACGTTCGCGGACTGAGTTGACTGCTCAAGTTCAGGTTTCACTTGATCAACAAAGTTCGCAAAATTCGGTTCAAGTGCTAAGGAATTATACATATATGTGTTACCACAACAATGTTTATACCCCTCAGTAATAATATTGTCTATACTCTCATTTCAATCATTGAAACATTCTCAGAGGACCTCATATAGTTGTTATTCACAAACTAGTTTTCATCAGAGCAATTTCCAAAGTGATTGAAACATAACATGACTTTCGTCACTAGGCAAAGATGAACTTGGTTTAAAGCGAAAGCATTACCAACGCACATTTCGAGAAATAGATAAGCGAGATATACTCAACTCGAAATGTCACATGTGTATATCTTTAGTCTATATAGTAAAAAGACTTTTGTCTTAAGATAGGAGATAGAGTAGATATACTTTTGAGTGATAGATAAGTTCAAGTCTCGACATACCTTTTAGTCGATGAAGATCCACTGGTTCCTTGAGTAGTCCTTCGTCTTGTATGATGATCTCCATGGATTTCTTGAGCTCAACTACACTTTCTATCCTAGTCCGAGACCTTAGCTATATTAGATTAGAAATCAAGACTTTATAGTTTTGATCACTAACTGTTTGTACCAAAAATGACTTTAGGGCACGAAACACAATGAATGGATAATTTAATGAATAATTAGGGTTAGGAGACGAGATAAAGAACAAATTATAGGCAAAGATAGACGCAAGTTTTACGTGGTTCGACATGGTTTCCTACGTCCACGGGTGAATCCCCTTGGGGAGTAATTTTTCATTGATCATTGTATTACAGAGTATGTTTTTCCCTCCTCTTGGATCTCCCCTCAAATGATTTCTGCTCTCCCAATTTATACCCTCCAATATCTAATTTCAATATAAACATAAATAACATTAACTCTCATTCATGCCTCCATCATGATTTCTGCATGAAACTGCTGGAATTAATGATGCATGCCTTCATGGTGATTTATGTATGGAACTGCTGGAATCAATGATGCATGCCTTCATGGTGATTTATGTATGAAACTGCTGGAATCAATGCTGCATGCATTCATGGTGATTTATGTATGAAATTGTTGGAATCAATGATGCATGCCTTCATGATGATTTATGTATGAAACTGCTGGAATCAATGATGCATGCCTTCATGATGATTTATGTATGAAACTGCTGGAATCAATGATGCATGCCTTCATGATGATTTATGTATGAAACTGCTGGAATCAATGCTGCATGATAAATTCTACATGCTGGCAAACTGGACTGGTGGCTGGCAGTATGGATGGATGTTGGTTGGCAGACTGGTTTGGCTGCATGGGTAGAAAACTGGCTGGCAGTATGGGTGGAGGCTGGCTGGCAGTGCGGAAGAGTTTTTGGCTGGGAATTGGTTAGCAGCATTGCTGGCTACTAGACTGAAAATTGGCTAGGGGGCGACTGACTTTGATAGTTGACCGACGGTTGACTTTGGCTATTGACCGGACGTTGACTTTGACCTTGACCGGACGTTGACTGACTTTGACCATTGACCGGTCATTGAATTTATGTAATACTGGGCAGACTGGTGGGCTACCTCGGTTGACTGGTTAGCAGGCTTGGATGAGGACCAAAGGATGATTCAAGTATCAATTGGGCCCATTAAGTGGTATTTTTACTTATGGTTCAAACATCGCCCCCTCTTAACCTCCAACTTGTTGGGGGTTAAGAAAATTCTGTTTTCCTTAGTCAATGATAAAACTCGCCCCCATGTGTGGATTATTGATGTTGAGGTGATTGGCGAACTTCCCTTGTTGTTTGCGGAAATTACAATCAAGATGCCCCAAAGTGAGGCAATTGTGGCTTGGGGATCTACGGGAAACACTTGAGCATGAACCATTGTTGTATGCAAAATTTGAACTGAAGGCTGAACTGCTCTGTAACGGAAGCGTGATGCTTGAGTGGAGTGGTGTTGTGAGTGAGTGATAGTTGCTGATGTAAAACTGAACTGCGGTTGTTCCGTAGGACTTGACTGTGACGGCCACAAAAAACTGTCCTCTACAGTAATGAGCGAAATCGGGTAGTAACATCGTTGAGCAAAAATGGTCTGCAGCGGCTTCGATTAGCTGGACTGCAGGATTCACGAACATAGCTGAACTGCATCAGCTGTGATCAGCTGGAATGTAGCAACAACGATCAGCTGGACTGCAGGAGCTGCGATCAGCTGGACTGCAGGAGCTGCGAACACAGCTGGACTGCATGAGCTGCGATCAGCTGGAATGCAACAACAACGAACAAAGATGCACTACAGAAGTTGCGTTCAGCTGGACTGCAGGAGCTACGAACATGGATGGACTGCATCAGCTGCGATTAGCTGGAATGCAGCAACAACGAACAAAGTTGCACTGCAGTAGCTGCGTTCAGCTAGACTGCAGGACCTGCGAACACAGCTGGACTGCATCATCTGCGATCAGATGGAATGTAGCAGCGACGAGCAGAGTTACACTGCAGTAGTTTCGATCAGCTGGAATGCAACAGTATCGAGAATTGCAGCAGCTGCGATCAACTGGACTGTAGGAATACAAACAGAGCTGGACTGCAACAATGTTGATGGTGGATTTTCATTTAAGGCTAAAATTGTAAAAGCCAAAGAATTATGAGCTAACATCTTGTAAAAGATAAGGCCATTAATAAGTGATGGATACTCCTTCACTTTATTAATTCATCAAGAATGGAGCATGTGGCAACAATCCCATTCTGTGAATAAAATACACGAAATTCATCCAGGTTGGAGCATGTAGCAACAATCCCATATACCATGTGAATTTACAACATTATTAATTAATGCACAACCGGCCTTGTATTTCTTGTACTCATTATCAGTGTGGCATGACGATTGAGTGTTGCTCTTAGCAGAGCAACACGAATCTCCAAGCATTATAATGAAACATGTACGAAATACATGTATAGGCTGCAACTCTCGGTGTGTTATACTAGCCCGATTGAGCCACTCTCGCTGTGTTATACTAGCCCGATTGAGCATCCGAACTGACTGTATCAGTCTGGATATGATCAAGACCATCCAACTCCACCAGCATGATTGGATGGCCCAGATCGATTCCATAACCCCCAACCAGGTATGGAATATCCGCTGTCGAACCAATGCGGGCCCCGCATAATTGGGCTCCCCAAAAGATTGGCCTAGCTTGCCAAAATGTCCAAACCATAGCAGTATGGACGCAAAACCATAAATTAGGGTTTGCGGCATATTACATGTGTCGCAAAACAGTCTCAACCATCCATCTTCGCAGGTATAGATGGAGGGTGCAGATATTGATTCAAAGGGCACGAAGCATGTCAACACAATCACCGTGGGCCCACCTACACACCTGACCAATCGGTCAAGACCAACTATGGTTGGTCATTCCAATTCATGCGCTCGAATGGAGCATGACGCATGGCCTTGAAACCCAAAGTTAGGGTTTTAAAATCACGAGCGTCCATTTTCTCCTTCACAAATGGAGGGTCCGAGATTAGATCAAGCAGGTCCGGTCATACCAACATGACCACCGTGGACCTATCTATCCCCTCACTTGATCGTCCAAGGAATACCATGCCTGGTTATCCCAAATTGTCCGCCCAAACAGGCATGGTCGCTCCTTACAAATTGCAAACTAATCTCAACCGTTCGATTTCTCCGGACGAATTGAGTAGCTTAGATCATGTTTTCATGGAACGGTAAGGGCATAGGTGTGAACACCATCCTACCACCTACACGCTGAAGCAATCGTCCAAGACCGACTAAGCCTGGTCGTCTTGGAACGCGCGCCCGAAGTTGGTACGGTGTGCGGCTTTTGCGGCACCAATTTTCTGTCGCAAATTGATCTCGACCACACAACTTCGCAGGACAAATTGAGTGGCCCAAATCACACTTTCATGATACAATGAGGTATGGGCGCCTACACCATCATGTCATCTACATGCATGTGCGCTCGGCTATCCAGAATTCGTATCCCAAGCTTGGATTCGATCAAGCTGAAGAGTGGTGCTTGTGCGCTTTCTCCAAAACCCTAATTTCACCAATGGTCGCAGATGCGTGTCTTAGAGACCATCTCGTCCGTCCAACTTCACCGGCTTGGTTATACAACCCTGGCCAGGAGTTAATTGGTCAGTGCGGAGTCATGGTGATCATCATCCGTCACTTTACCACACCATGTGGTCGGCCAAGGGAGGACTTGCTTGTGCAACCTCCAAACCATCACATGAAGTCAGCTCAAACAGCGAAGCTTCATACATGCTGAATATACTCGATGCAGTATTTGCATAGTATACACACGATATTTCACAAGTATCAACTTCTTGAATAACGCAGTTATTCAATCTAGCATTACGTGTTATTTTCTGTGGGTCCCATGATCCACACACTCGAGACATCAGTCATGTCACATACTGGGGGATAAATACTTGGGTATTGGTCTGGCGGTTTACAACGTGCAGCGCACAATGCGCTATTACAAGAACGTGTCAGGAAGTCATGGACGGTTAGTGATGATGGGAGAAGTGGGCAAGCCTGGTGATGTGACACCAACACACTACTCCACTACTCCATCACTCCAATTTCTCCACTTCCCACGAGATACGAAGTTTAGGCTAAAAGACTTGTATAAATAGGTTCTCCGCCCTATTTTTCACAAGAACAGAACAAGACGAGATAACAGAGGCAAGTGTTGATACAATCGTATTCAAACACCGGAACTGATAGCTTACATCCTGCAAGCCAGTTCAGCTTTCTGATACAAGTCATACATAGCTAATACCTTCACAATCTCAACACCTTCTTCGCTTCCCTCCCTAAGATCAACCCCATCTCCTTCACTTTGTGACCGAAACAAGTCTGGAACGGCCATTTCTTGGTTTAGGACGGACTTGCACAGATTGATCTCTCGAATCTACAAGCACTCACCGCGCAGTGCATTTGTTTAAGGTTTCGATTCATTCTTCATCCACACCCCAAATTACCAAAATCGGCAGGAATAGTTTTCACCCATAAACAAGCAGCTGCTGGGGGACTGGACTTAAACAGTTTGATAAACCTAAGTGTAACAGTTATAAATAAAACTAGATAGCATCATTTTCATCCAACTGAGTGCAACCAGACTGCATCAGTTGCGTCCAACTGAGTACAGAATTCGCAGGCAACTGGACTGCATCGGTTGCGTCCAACCGATGCAGCAGTTGCTTTTGAACTGGAGTACAATAATTCAATCAACATAGTTATGGCAGTTTAACATTACTGATTGTAATAATTGCGTAAAAATATTATGGTGTATGCCTGCCCCCTCTTAATTCTGCAACTCGTTGGAGGATTAAGAAGTTCGGGTTACCTAAAGTTTCGATTTTCAGAAGATTAATTCCGCACTGCAATTAGGAGCTATGTAACTCTCCCCCAAGCGTATGGAGTGTTACGCAGCTCACCCCAAAAGAGTTATTTCAGACCATAAGGTGTTACATATTTTTTCCCCAAGCGATTGTCAGTCACATTGAAGTGATATACAACTCGCCCCCAGAAGATAGTGATTGTCATGTTGATCAATGCTCGCACAAGGGTGCAATGCCTTGCTACATTTTGCTCACGCATGGGATTTTGAAAAATATCTGCTATCTGGAATCTGCGCGGGGGCCAATCCCACTATTCCAGATGCGCGCAGAGTTGGAATGTGTGCATCTCCTCATGAGAAAATGCTCGCCACATTACAGGTGTCTCACTGAACAAAAGTATGCATGATTATATGACAAGATGCAAAAATATGTCAATTATATACTTACCTAATTGAAAATGTTACTGCGACTTCGTTTACGAAGTGATTAGGATGCCCACTAGCTATGTCGGTGTTTTCCAGCGACGATGATTAGTATAATTGCCTTAGCATCTCGTCTCAACTTAGTAAATTGATTTGTCTATGGGACTGGAACGCACCAGTTAAGTCCAAACTGGATTGAAGACAGTTGCCACGGAACTGTATTTTAGGAGCTGTGATCAGCTGTACTGTAGCAGTGATACATAAAACTAGACTGAAGCAGTTGTGAGGAAAACTGTATTGAGACAGTTTTGGGGAAAATCAGATTACAACAGTTCGACCAACTGGACTGTAGAAATTCAAAAGGACTGCGGCAGTTCGATCAACTGGCCAGCAGCTATTTCTGTGAAACTGGGTTATAGTAGTTCGATCAACTGACTGTAATAGTTATGTGGAAAAGGACTGCATCAGTTCGATCAACTATACTGCAGTATTTTCGGTGGTGAATGTGACAGTTTCTGGTGCTGTCATTTTAGATTTCTAAAAATTTATTTTTCTCCTAAAATTAAAAGTTCGCCTTCACGATATTGGGAATTTACATACGATCTCAACGGGCCGAAAATCACTAAGTTTGGATGCACGAAGAAGAAGTTATCGAAGAATTGGTCGGTTAGCGCCTTGCTCCAAATATGGTCATGTCGTGATTTCATCCAAAAAATATTAATCTCCAAGTGTAAGAGTTTACCTTCACGACTTTGGATATCTAAATGCGATCACAACGAGATAAAAACCACCCAATTCGGACGTGAGACGAAAAAGATATCAACGAAACAAATTTTATACCAAGCCCAAGTGGGGTGTAGATATCCGCAAGGCAAAAGAAATTGGGAGGAATCATCCAAGGTCCATGGAATTAAGATGCGTCGCGCCACACCGAATTAGAAACACTTGCCGCCGATTAATCTCTAATTAATCGTCTAAAAAAAACGCCGATTGCCGCTCGTTGTTGGCCTCCGGCCTTGGCCGCTGCCACCGTTCGTCGCCGCAGAAGCCTCCGATGTTGCCGCTCACCACCGCCGCTCGTAATGGCCGCCGGGTCTGGCCGCCAGCTCTTTTGTTGTGAAGTGCATCGACGGTCAGGATACGCATTACATTGAAATTTTGATGCCACATGAAGCATTGAAGTTTTCCTGAAAATTGAGTTTTGATGTAGCTCGGAACATCGAAGTTTAATGCACCCCATAGCATCAACGGTTCGTATGCGACGAACATCGAACTTTGATGTAATATGAAGCATCGAAGCTTTTTCCGTATAACTGGCTGAAGTGGGTGAACAAAACCTTTGTTGAAGTGGGTTAACCGAAAATATAATGTGGGTGACTGAGAAGGAAACGTGGGTGACTGAACTCCTGACGTGGGTGTGGAAGCCGCCGTTTTTTTCTTTTTCTTGTTAGAAATTTTTTCCGCTACACCTTTTACATGAACTGTGATCTTTCTCCGTACGTTTGGTGACAGGTTTTCCGAAAATGTTGTCTTTGGTATGAAGGCTTCTTGCAACGGTTTTCTGAAATGTGATCTTTTCAATCGCAGAGGTTGCCTTTTCTTCATTGTAACGGCTGTTGTAACATTATAAGAAACTGTTGACTTTTCTTCTAGAATCGTTGTTGTTTCTTTATGGCCCTTTCACCATGGTTTTGCTGCACCTTTGCGGACTTTTCTGACACGCTTTTCCGGAGGGTTTCTCTTGGGTATTCAAGCACCTATAGATGTAAGCAACTTGGAAACCTTGCGATCATGATAGTAGTGATTTTGACATACTACAAACTCGAACATGCCATAACTGCGTTATTTGAGAACTTTGGACTTGAACATGCTGCGGATCGAACACCCTGATAACAATCTTGGTGTTTTTCGCAGTAAGTCAGTTTTGGTTGCTTCCGACAGTGATGCTGGGATCTGTAGCGATTCATGATCAACACGATCATAGTTGGTCGTGATTAATCGATCGCAGCAGCTGCGGTCAGCTGGACTGCAGTGATTGAAATCAAAACTGGACCCGACCATGTTACAGATCAAATATTCAGCAACAATTTTTATGATGTTTTTACGCCATCTTTTACCGTGGACCAAACGTCTCAGGGGTGGTTTCATCGGTTTTACTTGTGACGCAATTTCAGTGGTTTCAGAAGGTAATAGCTCCAACAAATCTCGATCCACGAATCTGGAATGCAGCAAGCTGCGATCAACTTGACTGCAGTATCTGCGATCACATGGTCAGAAGCAGCTGCGATCAGCTGGACTGCACCAATTGCGAACATACTTGACTGCAGCAGTTATGTTCAACTGGACTGCAGCAGTGATTTTCAAGCCGTTCAAACTGCTTTTTGACGGACATGATTTTGAAGCATTTTGTTCAACTTTTCTCAAAGGGAAAACACGATTCCTTTTCTCGTAATTCCCCTTAGTTGGCGCCAATGTTTGTACCCAAAATTACTTTTGGGCACGAAACACAATGAATAGATAATTTAATAAATAATTAGGGTTAGGAGACGACATGAAGAACAAATTAGAGGCAAAGATAGACGCAAGTTTTACGTGGTTCGGCATGGTTGCCTACTTCCACGGGTGAATCCCCTTGGGGAGTAATTTTTCATTGATTATTGTATTACAGAGTATGTTTTTCCCTCCTCTTGGCTCTCCCCTCAAATGATTTATGCTCTCCATATTTATACCCTCCAATATCTAATTTCAATATAAACATAAATAACATTAACTCTCATTCATGCCTCCATCATGATTTCTGCATGAAACTGCTGGAATCAATGCTGCATGCCTTCATGGTGATTTATGTATGGAACTGCTGGAATTAATGCTGCATGCCTTCATGGTGATTTATATATGAAACTGCTGGAATCAATGTTGCATGCCTTCATGATGATTTATGTATGAAACTGCTGGAATCAATGATGCATGCCTTCATGATGATTTATGTATGAAATTGCTGGAATCAATGATGAATGATAAATTCTACATGTTGGAAAAGTGGACTGGTGGCTGGCAGTATGGATGGATGTTGGTTGGAAGACTGGTTTGGCTGCATGGGTAGAAAACTGCCTGGCATTACGGGTAGAGGCTGGCTGGCAGTGCGGAAGAGTTTTTGGCTGGGAATTGGTTAGCAGCATTGCTGGCTATAAGACTGAAAATTGGCTAGGGGGCGACTGACTTCGATAGTTGACCGACGGTTGACTTTGGCTATTGACCGTCCATTGACTTTGACTATTGACCTTGACCGAACGTTGACTTTGATAGTTGACCGACTTTGACCATTGACCGGTCATTGAATTTATGTAATACTGGGCAGACTGGTGGGCTACCTTGGTTGACTGGTTAGCGGGCTTGGATGAGGACCAAAGGATGATTCAAGTATCAATTGGGCCTATTAAGTGGTATTTTTACTTATGGTACAAACATCGCCCCATTGACAAACATGCTTGATATAACAACGCATGCGAGTTCGACCGAGCAATGCTCTAACAAGAGGCGTTACAATTTTTATAGAAATCAGTGATGACCCTAAGTGACTAAATCATCCAGGAGATGAAACACATATTTCTCCCTTAGAGTAGTTACCATTTCGTTTTTGCAAAATAACGACCCTTAGAGAACAATAAACAGAGAATTTCGGTTTCTTTTCAGGACTAGAGTCGTTATTAGTTAAATGGAAATTATTGACGACCCTACGTTAAAAAAAATATCCAGGAGATGAAACACATAGTTCTCCCTTTTAGTCATTACCATATCGATATAGCCGAATTATGACCCTTAGAGAAAATGTAGACAGAGAAATCAGTTTATTTAACAGATAGAGTCGTTACTAGTAAAACGTAAAGAAGTGCCGACCCTATATTCCAATAGCATCCAGGAGATGGACCAGAATATGTACCGTAGAGTCGTTAATTTCAACATATACAGAGATAACGACTCTATCTGTGTATTAATTCATGAGAAGGCATATAGGGTCGTTTTGGTTTATATGGTAAAGAATGACGACCCCAGGTTACAAAAACACCTACGAGACTACCAAATTTCCAATTTTAGCATCATTACATTTATCATATAGCAGAATAATGACTGCATAATAGAGTCGTCAATTGTGTTCTTATCAAAATGACGACTTTTCATGGGAGAACCGTTATTTGTAAATCTTATGGAGAGAGTGGTTATTTTGTAAATGCTAAACGGGGACGACTTATTTTTCAAACTATAAAATTGGAACGAGAATGGAATTTGATTTGATAAAGAAAATAACATTACATTAATCTCGAATTACGTAATAGTTATGTTTGTACCATAAGTAAAAATACCAATTAATGGGCCCAATTGATACTTGAATCATCCTTTGGTCCTCATCCAAGCCCGCTAACCAGTCAACCGAGGTATCCCACCAGTCTTCCCAGTATTACATAAATTCAATGACCGGTCAATGGTCAAAGTCGGTCAACTGTCAAAGTCAACGTCCGGTCAATGTCAATGGTCAAAGTCAATTGCCGGTCAATAGCCAAAGTCAACCGTCGGTCAACTATCGAAGTTAGTCTCCCCCTAGCCAATTTTCAGTCTTGTAGCCAGCAATGCTGCTAACCAATTTCCAGCCAAAAACTATTCCTTCATCGCCATCCCACTCCCACCCGCTTCGCCAAATTTTTTCTACCCATGCAGCCTAAACCTATCACAACCAAGATCCATCCATATCACCACCAGTCCAGTTTGCCAGCATGCAAAATTTATCATGCAGCATTGATTCCAGCAGTTTCATACATAAATAATCATGAAGGCATGCAACATTGATTCCAGCAGTTTCATACATAAATTATCATGAAGGCATGCAACATTGATTCCAGCAGTTTCATACATAAATCACCATGAAGGCATGCAGCATTGATTCCAGCAGTTTCATATATAAATCACCATGAAGGCATGCATCATTGATTCCAGCAGTTCCATACATAAATCACCATGAAGGCATGCAGCATTGATTCCAGCAGTTTCATGCAGAAATTGTGATGGAGGCATGAATGAGAGTTAATGTTATTTATGTTTATATTGAAATTATATATTGGAGGGTATAAATTGGGAGAGGAGAAATCATTTGAGGGGAGAGCCAAGAGGAGGGAAAAACATACTCTATAATACAGTGGTCGATGAAAAATTACTCCCCAAGGGGATTCACCCGTGGACGTAGGAAACCATGCCAAACCACGTAAAACTTGTGTCTATATTTGCCTCTTATTTGTTCTTCATCTCGTCTCCTAACCCTAATTACACACCAAATCATCTATTCATCATGTTTCGTGCCCAAAAGTAATTTTGGGTACAAACATTGGTGCCGACTAAGGAGATTCGAATGAAAGAATCGTGTTTTATCATTGAGGGAGGTACGAAAGAAATTTGCACGAAATTCCATGCAAAAATCAGCGAAGAACATGAAAGAAAAAATTTATATGTTCGAGAAACTTTTATGTGCACTTGGAGCAGCAACATAATCGTGTTCGAGGTCCGTGGATAACAACATGATCGAGTTCGAGGTTCGTGGAGATGAGGATTGCTTAGACCCTTCAATATTTAGCCTTGCATCACTTCGCAAGCACCTAAAGCCTCACCTTGCACGTGAGCACTGATAGACACATTTTTGTGTCTGATTTGTTCTTAGTGTCTCTATTGTTAGTCTCGATTTTTGTACTAATTTTGGTGTTTTTATGTTTGTTTAGGTGTTTTTGGAGAAATACATTTGTGTGGAAAAAGTTGCTCGAAAAGTGATTTTTGGACCCCCGAAGAAAAGTGATAAAGGCACCCTCATTTTGGACAAGGGCACCCCTAGGCACCCCTCAAGACATCTGTTATTCACACCCCGGTTTGGTTAGGGGGACACCCATCTTCTCCCTTTCAAATTTGTTTTTGGCGGGAAAATCCGGTTTCAAAGAACCAGAATTAGGGTTGCTGATTTGGGCGTGTTTTAGGGCGATTCAATGGCTGAAACTTCATGGTTCGACTTGATTCATCATCACAAGAATGGTATGGTCAATGGTTTCGACTGAATTTGGCTGGAAAAAACCGAGACAAGAAATCAAAGCAACATGTACACGTACACGGGTCTGCATGCATTTTGGAAATTTTGAACGTGTTCTGCTCATGTCTGATGACTCGAGCAACACTTTGGACCTTGACAAAGATAAATAAGGAGATTTTGCAGCTGTAGAAACGCGTGAGAAGCTAAATCATGGAAGAAAATATTCCCATAATATTTTATTTACTTTCCGAGTTCAATGAAGAATTTTGAGAATTATGGCGTGATTAAATGAGGCTGAGGAGTATAAATATGCTGCTTGGATCACATAAGAGGAGAACGGAGAGTTGGGAGAGATAACAGAGTATCACAGAGTCGAGAAATCGAGTTGCAGGAAAACTATTTTCTGTTGCTGCTTACCTGAAGAAAACCAAGAACAGACCATCCAAGACAGTCGTTTTCAAATAGTGATAACGACACATCTGTGTGGGTCGCAGAGACAGTAACAGTGACAATTTGTTTTTATCGTTTACTTTAACAGTGTTTGCAACAATTATAAATGTTGCAAACACCTGATTTTCATCATTTTCTCCATTTTCATCTTTGTAAACTCCCTTTGAGCAATAATAATGATTTTTGAGCGTGTTTCCAACATGATGTGCTAAACCCATCCTTTGGGGCGACGGAGGAAGCTATCTTTCCAATGACAAAGTGGTAATTCTTAATTATTTAATTTGTGCAATTTTTAATTATGATTATTTGCCTAGATTGAAAATAGATTTTATGATTTTTGTTAAACAATTGAATTTTCTATTGATGGAATATGCTTGGCCAATGGTTTTTGATATCCCATGCATTGGATTAACATTTGTTGTTTCTAAAAAATCTACTTTTGCAATATTTGGGAATCAAATTGAACGTGTGAAATTGCATGATTGTAATTGGTATCACTTTGGAATTGGTAAATAGTGGAATCCTAGACCCAGTCTCTCCATAATTCTCACGACACTTTTAATTTTGAGTTTGTTATATATTTGCTTTAAAATTAAGTCTAAAACTATTCTTTCACGAGTCTTGAACAAATCATATTACTACAACATCATTGAAAATACCATCAATTTTTGGCGTCGTCGACACGGACTTGTCTTTAGGCTAGAGTTTTTAGATTTTTTTTAGATTTTTATTTGTTTTTCTTTTATTTGTTCTTCTTTACGTTTTTGGGTTTTTGTCTTTTCCTTACAGAATTTGGAGCGAAAGAAAATTGTGCCAAAACTTTTGGTGAATACATAAAGACTTGGAGTAAAAGGCAAAGCGAAAGGAGCGAAAGAAGAAGATTTTTTTTTTATTATAAAAAAAAAAAGAAAAAAAAAGAGTTTATTTTTTTAGATTGTATTAGGATTTCTCTATTTTTGTAATTTTCTTTTTATTTTTGCACTTTACTTTATGGACTTTGGACTTGGACATTTGGAAATTATATTTTTTTTTAAACCCTAAGGAAGGGTAAAATTAAATATTAAATTGTTTGCAGAGAAGGACGGTGATTACGATATCACCTCGGCCCCTCAGGTTCGTACATGACATAGGAGTCGTGGCCCGAGTCGACTACAACGGTTCATCCCCCGTCTGGTACGGGAGGTAAGTCTGTCGAAACACTCGCGAATCCCCTGTCAGTGAGTTACTGTATTCCTTCGTTTGCATATATATCGAGGAACTGAAAAAGGCTGCTTTAATTTCCTAGTAAAGGGAAAGGATTGGCCATACAAGATAAGGGTTCGGATTTCATCACCGTTCTATTTTTTCCCGCCTTAGGAAAACGATACCTAACGCGAACCTAAGCTTTAAAATTTGAAATAGAACGAGACCGATAGGGTAACGAGCTTAGTAGGAAAATCGTTCGAAAAATATTGGTTACTCTTTTGAGCATACTTCGAAGTTCATGATGGTTTCTGTTAGTTGAATGCGTGACTGCGCCGCCTTGTAATGCAGTGAGGCCTTGGGTATCAAAGCTCCACGTAGCTTCCCTCGCCTCTATATCAACTAACTTAAACTCGGATTGAATCCAGAGGGGTTTGCTCATATTGTAATGAATTCCCTTTCGAAGGATTAGAAGCTGGTCTATAGACAATCTAAGTTGAGCCATCATGCTTTTTGTTTGCTAGAAATCTTTAGGTTTGCTTTGGTGGAGTCAGCCTGCTTTGTGTTTTCTTAGTACCTCCCTTCCTTTTAGGATTTTTCTTTTTTCTTTTTCTTTTTCTTTTGTTTTTCTAGTGTATGCCCGAGGTCATTAGAGAACGGGCATGGAAAAGAAACACTCTAGGTCGTTTGATTAGTGAAAAACCTAGTAGTTCTTCTTGTGAAGGAGGGGAGCTTGAAGACTCTTCCTAGGGCTGGCAATGGATAACCGATATCCGGTATCCATTTCCGATTATTCGAAATCCTATAGGATTTTATCCGTTATATCGGATACCGGATATCCGGATCCGATAACTTATCGGATATTTCCTCTTAACCTATCGGAATCGGATCGGGCTCTATCCGATTGGTTAATATCCGATATCCGATAAGGTAGGGGTTAACGGATAAAAATCCTATAGGATAAGGTCATACATTAACGGTTTACTAGTAGTGACAATTGAAACAATGTTGCAATGGAAGGTTATCGGGCAATAAACAATGTTTAGTCGTCACATTGTCTTTAGCATTAGAGTAGTAGCAAGGTTCAAGTTAAAATGGTGTTACGTTTATGGTCAAAAAACTGAAGAAACGTCCATAATGATAAGGTCATATATTAACGGATATTAACGGATAAAAATCCGATATCCGATAGCTTAACCTTAACCTTATCGGATTGGAATTTTTGGTATCCGCCGGATATTATCGGATACCGGATATCCGATAATCCTTAACCTTAACCTTATCGGATTTGCCAATATCCGCCGGATATCTATCCGTTGCCACCCCTAACTCTTCCTTTGAGAGCCCTATTTTTGGAAATTTCAGTTTTGAGAATCTGTCTCTTCATGAGGACAATACTTCAATTGTGCCAGCAATGGCTACTTTGAAAGCCTACATGTACCCAACTAGGACCAACCGAGCTTCGTGCATTAAATTGCCAGTCTCTACGGCTACGTATGAGTTGAATCCAGGTATTCTTCAGATGATCCCTATATTCTTAGGAAAAGATGATGAAAACCCTTACTTTCATATTAGGGACTTTGAAGAAATATATGGAACAATTAAGATTAAGGACCTTACTGATGAAGTCTTGAAACTTAGGATGTTCCCCTTTTCCTTAAGAGATAAAGCCAAGTCATGGCTGAATAATCTACCATCTGGGTCTATAGAAACATGGGACCAACTTACTGCTATTTTCTACTTAAAGTTTTTCCCTAAGCATAGAACTGCATCTTTTAGGCAAAAAATTAGTGCCACTATGCAACAAGAAGGAGAATCCCTTTATAGGTTTTTAGAGAGATTTAATGATCTTTTGTCGCAATGTCCTCACCATGGGTTCGAAAAAATGAAACTAGTTGAAATTATGTATGAATATTTGGACTATTCGACCAAAGCCATGGTCGAGTCTATGTGCGCTGGTTTATTCACAAGTAAAAGCGTTGATGATGCATTCTCCTTCTTAGAAGATGTAGCTGAAAAATCCCAACATTGGGAGTCTTATGTTGAACCCCCTAAAAGACTCTTGGTCAATATAAATAGCACCAATGCGGTCGATACAAGATTTGGGTCAAATGATAAGTTCGCTGCTTTGTCTCGAAGGTTAGAAGCTTTGGAAATTGGTCAGTCTATAAATAGGTCCCTTGTTGAACCTAATGATATAATTAGAGCCTCTCAAGTATCTATTTGTGGAATAGAACCTAATAGATCGTTTTGGGAAGGTCACGTTAGTGAAGAGCAAGCCCATGCTATTTATAACAATGCTAGGTTTGAAAATAGTCAAAAGTTTGACCCATACTCAGAGACCTACAACCCTGGTTGGGGAAACCATCCTAATTTCTCTTGGTCTAAGGGCCAGAATCAAGGTCAGTCTAGTAATTCTCAGCCTCCCCCAGGTTTTGGTTATGCTAAGAACTCTTCAGGTCAACCCCAGTTTCAGAACCTTTCGGATAAAAAGATCACAAGTTTAGAAGAGACTCTCACCTCGTTTATTAAAAGCTCTGAAAAAATCAACCAAATGGTTGCGCAAGGGATAGAAGAAAGTAAGAGTATATGTTATGCTAACTCTCATGCTATTTCCGAGTTGAAAACCCAGATTAGTCAAATAAATGAGTCTTTGAGGGAAAAAGGTAAGTTTCCTAGTCAAACTCAGCCCAATCCTAGAGGAGTTCATCAAGTAGGTGAAAGACCATCAAGCCATGTGAATTCGATAACAACCCTTAGGAGCGGTAAAACAGTAGACGATAAGGTAGCCATGCCTAGTGGACATACTGTAGTTCCACCTTCTACTCCACAAGAGAAACCCGTAGCTGAGGAAACTGAAACAATTCCTAAGGAGTCCCAAGAAATTCCTAATAGGACTACCTTTGTGCCTAGAGCCCCATATCCACAGTTGTTAACCCCAACAAAGAAGGAGTCGATTTTCAACGAGATAATGGAAATATTTAAGCTGGTGAACATCAACATTCCCTTATTAGAAGCAATTAGGCAAATGCCTGCTTATGCCAAGTTCCTTAAAAATCTTTGTACACGAAAGCATAAACTTAATGTCCATAAGAAATCCTTTTTAGTTGGTCAATTAAGTTCAATTCTTCTGAACCAAACACCCCCTAAGTATAAGGACCCTGGATGCCCCACCATTTCTTGTGCGATTGGTAATCACATGGTCGATAAAGATTTACTTGACTTAGGAGCTAGTGTTAACTTACTCCCGTATCATGTATACACCCAGCTAGGTCTTGGTAAGTTGAAACCGACTAAAATGACACTACAATTAGTTGATAGGCCTGTCAAAGTGCCTCTCGGTGTCATAGAAGATGTTCTTATTAAGGTTGATAGGTTCATATACCCAGTGAATTTTGTTGTTCTAGATACCCATCCTGTTCAGGACCCAAGTGCTCAAATCCTGGTGATTTTAGGTCGCCCATTCTTAGCCACATCTAATGATGTCATCAATTGTAAAACCGGACTTATGAACATATATTTTGGTAATATGACTACTGAGCTAAATGTATTTAATGTCATTAAGTCTTCTGAGATAGATGATTTCGAAGTGGTGAACATGATTAGCACTCTAGTTCCTGATCCTTTAGCCTGCACTATGTTTGATAATCTATTATTTGATGAACCTTTTAGTGATTCATAGGAGGTAACCATGACAAACACCTTAGTTGATGAACCTATATTAGAGATTTTATTTGATAATCCCTTATATGATGATGTTGTTCGTTTAGATGACCAGTCTCCCAAAGAAGCTACTTATTGTGCTGACTTTATGGACCCTGGAATCCATCCCATAGATTTTGGTCCATTTGAGGATATTGTTCACCCTAAGTTTGGGGGTAATGATGACTCTAGTGATCGTCATGTATCCATAATTGAAGTCCCTAACTTGGGACTCGATCTTTGTGCGTCTAAGATACTACTTGAGTTTCTTCAAACTTTGCTACCCGATCCTCCAGATATTGTACATGAAGAAACCCAGACCTTAGAGACATGTCATTCGGTTGAACCTGTTGTCCTAGACACTTATATAGAGCCCAAAGAGACACCCCATATAAATCTAGTTTCCTTAATAAAATCCCTAGATCAAGCTATGCTCCGTCTGCTCATTTTTTTTAATCCAAGATGGTAGTCTTTCATTTGTGTCTTCTCTATTTGGTTCTGAGGACCCACATCTATTTCGGCTATTGGTTTTGGAAGGTGACAATACTTTTGAGGTATTTGATGTCTAGTTTCCTTAATAAAATCCCTAGATCAAGCTATGCTCCGTTTGCTCATTTTGTTTAATCCAAGATGGTAGTCTTTCATTTGTGTCTGCTCTATTTGGTTCTGAGGACCCACAACTATTTCGGCTATTGGTATATGAATTTGGAAGGTGACAATCCTTTTGAGGTATTTGATGTCTAGCTAAAGACTTTAAATTTATCATTTTATGGAAGGCACCCACGCTCATGCATACGGTAATATCTTTCCTTATTTCTTTTCCCTCAAGTGGTAACAGTTTCTCCTTGTTCATGTTTTTAATTTTATCTTTAGAACATTGATGACAATGTTAGATTTAAGTTTGGGGGTAAGGGAGAAACTTCTAGCGTCACTTGGTATCCGGTTATCTAAGTTTACATACTGTTTCTCACCGAAAAGATAGAAATTACCTATTGAGACATTAGAGAAAAATACATTGAGATCCTTGAAATTCAGGAGAGAACTTGTTCCTTTTAGAGGGTAACCGTGATGGACCCAACCATCCATGATAGGAAGGAAAGTAGGTCAGGAAATTCCAGAAAGACAAAGCAACCTCACAATGTAGTCTTAGTTACTGGATTACGACACTCTCTCAGTAGAATCTTATCATCATCAACAATCGGAGCGACATCAAAATCTATGAAGAAAGTGGAAGACGTTTAAGGTTTAGAAGCAACAATAGAAAATCAGAATTCAAAATCAAGAGTTACAAGAAGTTATAAGAGCAAGAAAAATCAAACGATATAAGTTCATGATACCAAGACATTACAAGTTGCGGAGATCCAAGTGTTAAATTCCTTCTGTGATGGCCATGTAAATTTTTGTCTTGTTATTACTCTACATAAAAAAAAATGGAAAAAAAAAATGAAAAAATGAAAGTTTAAATTTTAAATTTTGTTCAATAAGGCCATAGGGAAGTAGAAATCTATAAGGAAGTTTCAAGTGAGGAATCTAAGAGAAGAGTTAATTGTCAAGGTTCAGGAGTTATCATCAACAGTGGAAGCCGAAAACGTTGTTTCTACTGAGCACTATGAGAGAGTCGAAGAAAAGATACATTTGGTTGCTTTGTTAGTCCGCTTTCAATCTGGCACAAGATCTTTCTAGCACTGGTTTAACTCATCACACGTAATTAGTCCAACTGTGTAGCAGATGTCCCTCTCATATTTTTCTCTCTCCTAATCTTATCTAGCTGTAAATCAGCGGACGCATCTTACAATGTTTATCTAGCTGTGTAGCGGATATCTCTTTATCTAGCAGTGTTGCGGATGTGTCTCCCTTTTTATTCAGTCAGCTTTAGAGCTGGCACCTTTAATTTCTCTGGCATTCTAGTCACATGGATATAGGTTGAGAATTTGTATGTCCTCATAGCTCTTTGGATACTTGTGACCAATTAGAAGTACATGTTTTGTGGGTACACCTCTGGTAAACCCTCCGGAGACAACACTCCGCCGCTAGGGCCACCTAGAGGTTTAACGACTTGCTGCACGTGCTAAGTGTAGTCATTTTATTTTATATTTGCTCTGGAATAGCAAATAATAAGTTTGGGGGTATTTGATAGACACATTTTTGTGTCTGATTTGTTCTTAGTGTCTCTATTGTTGGTTTCGATTTTTGTACTAATTTTAGTGTTTTTATGTTTGTTTAGGTGTTTTTAGAGAAATACATTTGTGTGGAAAAAGTTGCTCGAAAAATGCTTTTTGGACCCACGGAGAAAAGTGATAAAGGCACCCTCATTCTAGATAAGGGAACCCACAGGCACCCCTCAAGGCATCTGCTATTCGCACCCCCGGTTTGGTTAGGGGGCACCCATCTTCTCCCTTTCAAATTTGTTTTTGGCGGGAAAATCTGGTTTCAAAGAACCAGAATTAGGGTTGCTGATTTGGGCGTGTTTTAGGGCGATTCAATGGATGAAACTTCATGGTTCGACTTGATTCATCATCACAGGAATGGTATGGTCGATGGTTTCGACTGAATTTGGCTGGAAAAAACCGAGACAAGAAATCAGAGCAACATGTACACGTACACGGGTCTGCATGCGTTTTGGAGATTTTGAACGTGTTATGCTCATGTCTGATGACTCAAGCAACACTTTGGACCTTGACAAAGATAAATAAGGAGATTTTGTAGCTGTAGAAACGCGTGAGAAGCTAAATCAGGGAAGAAAATATTCCCATAATATTTTCTTTACTGCCCGAGTTCAATGAAGATTTTGAGAATTATGGCGTGATTAAATGAGGCTGAGGAGTATAAATATGCTGCTTGGATCACATAAGAGGAGAACGGAGAGTTGGGAGAGATAATAGAGCATCACAAAGTCGAGAAATCGAGTTGCAGGAAAACTCTTTTCTGCTGCTGCTTACCTGAAGAACACCAAGAACATACCATCCAAGACAGTCGTTTTTAAATAGTGATAACGACACATCTGTGTGGGTCGCAGAGACAGTAACAGCGGCAGTTCGTTTTTATCGTTTACTATAACAGTGTTTGCAACAATTATAAACATTGCAAACAACCGATTTTCATCATTTTCTCCATTTTCATCTTTGTAAACACCCTTTGAGCAATAATAATGATTTTTGAGCGTGTTTCCAACATGATGTGCTAAACCCATCCTTTGGGGCGACGGAGGAAGCTATCTTGCCAATGACAAAGTGGTAATTCTTAATTATTTAATTTGTGCAATTTTTAATTATGATTATTTGCCTAGATTGAAAATAGATTTTATGATTTTTGTTAAACAATTGTATTTTCTATTGATGGAATATGTTTGGCCAATGGTTTTTGATATCCCATGCATTGAATTAACATTTGTTGTTTCTAAAAAATCTACTTTTGCAATATTTGAGAATCAAATTGAACGTGTGAAATTGCATGATTGTAATTGGTATCACTTTGGAATTGGTAAATAGTGGAATCCTAGCCCCAGTCTCTCCATAATTCTCACGACACTTTTAATTTTGAGTTTGTTATATATTTGCTTTAAAATTAAGTCTAAAAATCTTCTTTTACAAGTCTTGGGCGAATCATATTACTACAACATCATTGAAAATACCATCAAGCACATAAGTCTTGCTTTTATCGCAAGCATAAAATCTCGTCTTGCACGCGAGTATGAAAGAATTGCACCTTGGCAAGCATAAAGTCTCGTCTCAATCACGAGCCCAATGCCCGATATTGGTCCAAAGACTCTTATTTAACACAAGCAACATCCAGCCTGCCCGAGCAGCAAGCGCTAGCCTTTTTATGTTGCGAGCAAAAAGCCTTGCCCCAGCCGCAAGCACACACTACATTCTACTCAAGACTTGACTAGCTATCGAGCATCACAAGTCCACCACGTGGCAAAAAAGTCTCGCCTAGCACGTGTGAAAATTTTATTGCAGGTTATTACAATTGGGGGAATATTTATAATGTCTCTACTCACGCTTGGGGGCGACTGGCGAGTTACGTCATCGATGATCTATGCGAAGGAAAAACAAAATTCTTAACCCCCAACAAGTTGGAGGTTAAGAGGGGGCGATGTTTGTACCATGTATAAAATACACGGGAGGTCCGCAAATCAATACAAGGAGGCATGCATGGTAGATTAATTCCAGGAGGAATGCAAGGAAAATCAATAGGCATGCATGCAGGGAGTTATATGCAGAATTAATGCATGCGGTATTAATTCTGGAAGGTTTCATGCACAATTAAATCCAGGAGGTTTCATGCAACATTAATTCCATGAGGAAATAAATACAAATTTATGTTTACCTCATAATGAGGGTAAGAGCTATAGTTCATAATTTTATAAATATAGAGAAATGTAATTCTGATAGGGGGAGGAAAAAATGGAGAGGCTAGCGAATACAGAAAAAATCGACGGTAATTCTACATATCAATAAAAAATCACTCCCTGAGGGGATTCGTCTGTGGACGTAGGCAAACAATGCCGAACCACGTTAAACCTCTGTCTTTCTTTTTGTTCTTCAAATCGACCCCTAACCCAAAATACTCACCAAACTATCCGTTCATCGCGTTTTTAGACGATTAATTGGCGAGGGGGCGATTAGTCGGCGATTAATCGGCGGCAAGTGTTTCTAATTCGGTGTGGCGCGACGCATCTTAATTCCATGGCCTTTGGATGATTCCACCCAATTTCTCTTGCCTTGCGGATATCTACACCCCACTTGGGCTTGGGCTTGGGCTTGGTCTAAAATTTGTTTCGTTGATATCTTCTTCGTTTCACGTCCGAATTGGGTGGTTTTTGGCTCGTTGTGATCGCATTTCGATATCCAACGTCGTGAAGGTAAAATTTTACACTTGGAGATTAATATTTTTTGGATGAAATCATGACATCAACATATTTGGAGCAAGGCGCTAACCGACCAATTCTTCGATAACTTCTTCTTCGTGCATCCAAACTTAGTGATTTTCGGCCCGTTGAGATCGTATGTCAATTCCCAACATCGGGAGGCGAAATTTCAATTTTTAGAGAAAAATAAATTTTTAGAAATCTAAAATGACAGCACCAGAAACGGTCACATTCACCACCGAAAATACTGCAGTCCAGTTGATATAACTGCTGCAGTCTTTTTCCACATAACTATTACAGTTAGTTGATTGAACTAATGTAACCCAGTTTCACAGCAACATCTGTTGGCCAGTTGATCGAACTGCCGCAGTCCTTTTGAATTCCTACAGTCCAATTGGTCGAACTGTTGTAATCTGATTTTCCCCAAAACTGTCTCAATACAGTTTTCCTCACAACTGCTTCAGTCCAGTTTTATGCATAACTGTTACAGTACAGCTGATCGCAGCTCCTAAAATATAGTTCCGTGGAAACTGTCTTCAATCCAGTTTGGACTTAACTGGTGCATTCCAGTCCCATATACAAATCAATTTACTAAGTCGAGATGAGACGCTAAGGCAATTATACTAATCATCGTCGCTGGCCAGTGGCCATCCTAATCACTTCGTAAACGAAGTCGCAGTAACATTTTCAATAAGGTAAGTATACAATTTACATATTTTTGCATCTTTTCATATAATCATGCATAATTTTGTTCAGTGAGACACATGTAATGTGGCGAGCATTTTCTCATGAGGATATGCACACATTCCAACTCTGCGCGCATCTGGAATAGTGGGATTGGCCCCCCGCGCGGATTTCAGATAACATACATTTTTCAAAATCCCATGCGCGAGAAAAATGCAGAAAGGCAGTGCACCCTTGTGCGAGCATTGAGCAACATGACAATCACTATCTTCTGGGGGCGAGTTGCATATCACTTCAACATGACTGAGAATCGCTTGGGGGCAAAATATGTAACACCTCATGGTCTGAAATAACTCTTTTAGGGCGAGTTGCGTAACACTCCATACGCTTAGGGGCGAGTTACATAGCTCCTAATTGTAGTACGGAAATAAGCTTCTAAAAATCGAAACTTCAGGTAACCCGAACTTCTTAATCCTCCAACGAGTTGCAGGATTAAGAGGGGGCGGGCATACACCATAATAGTTTTACGCAATTATTACAATCAGTAATGTTAAACTGCCATAGTTATGTTGATTGAATTATTGTACTCCAGTTCAAAAGAAACTGCTGCACTCGGTTGGACGCAAACGATGCAGTCCAGTTGCCTGCGAATTATGTACTTAGTTGGACACAACTGATGCAGTATGGTTGCACTCAGTTGGACGCAAATGATGCTGTCTAGTTTTATTTGTAACTATTACACCTAGGTTTATCGAACTGTTTAAGTCCAGTCCCCCAGCAGATGCAGCAGTCCAGCTAGGTTTGTATTCATGTAGTCTAGCTGATCGAAGCTGCTGCAGTCCAGCTCTGTTTGTATTCCTGCATTCCAGATGATCGCAGTTACTGCAATCATGTTCGCATCTACTCGGTGCAGCTGATCGCAGCAGCTGCTGTGAGGCTCGTCTTTCCTACAGTCCAGCTGATCGTAGCTGCTTCAGTGTAACTCTGGTCGTTGCTGCTGTATTCCAGCTGATCGCAGCTGATGCAGTCCAGCTATGCTCGCAGTTCCTGCAGTCCAGCTGATCGCAGCTGCTGCAGTGCAGCTTTGTTCGTTGCTGCTGCATTCCATCTAATCGCAGCTGATGCAGTCCAGCTATGCTCGTAGTTCCTGCAGTCCAGCTGACTGTAGCTGCTATAGTATGGCTCTTCACTCATGCAGTCTAGCTGATTGCAGCTGCTGTAATACTCGATGTTGCTGAAATCCAGCTGATCGAAGCTGCTGCAGTCCAGCTCTGTTTGCAACTCCTGCAGTCCATTTGATCGCAGCTGCTGCAAGGCTCGATACTGTTGCATTCCAGCTGATCAAAACTGTTGCAGTGTAACTATGCTCGTCACTGCTGCATTCCATCTGATCGCAGCTGATGCAATCCAGCTGTGTTCGCAGCTCTTGTAGTCCAGTTGAACGCAGCTGATGCAGTGAAGCTTTGTTTGTTGCTGATGCAGTCTAGCCAAATTCGCAGCTCCTGCAGTCCAGCTAAACGCAACTGTTGCCGTGCAGCTTTGTTCGTTGCTGTTGTATTACAGCTGATCGCAACTGATGCAGTTCAGCTATGTTCGCGAATCCTGTAGTCCAGCTAATCGAAGCTGCTGCAGACCATTTTTTCTCAACGATGTTACTACCCAATTTCGCTCATTATTGTAGAGGACAGTTTTTTGTGGCCGTCATAGTCAAGTCCTACGCAACAACCGCAGTTCAGTTTTACATCAGCAGTTATCACTCACTCACAACACCACTCCACTCAAGCATCACGCTTCCATTACAGAGAAGTTCATCCTTCAGTTAAGATTTTGCATACAACAATGGTTCATGCTCAACTGTTTCCCGTCGATCCCCAAGCCATAATAGCCTCACTTGGGGGCATCTTGATTGTGATTTCCGCAAACAACAAGGGAAGTTCGCCAATCACCTCAACATCAATAATCCACACCTGGGGGCAAGTTTTATCATTGACTAAGGAAAACGGAATTTTCTTAACCCCCAACAAGTTGGAGGTTAAGAGGGGGCGATGTTTGTACCATAAGTAAAAATACCTCTTAATGGGCCCAATTGATACTTGAATCATCCTTTGGTCCTCATCCAAGCCTGCTAACCAGTCAACCGAGGTAGCACACTAGTCTTCCCAATATTACATAAATTCAATGACCGGTTAATGGTCAAAGTCGGTCATCTGTCAAAGTCAACGTCCGGTCAAGGTCAATGGCCAAAGTCAACGGCCGGTCAATAGCCAAAGTCAACCGTCGGTCAACTATCGTAGTCAGTCGCCCCTAGCCAATTTTCAGTCTTATATCCAGCAATGCTGCTAACCAATTCCCAGCCAAAAACTCTTCCGCACTGCCAGCCAGCCTCCACCCGTACTGCCAACCAGTTTTCTACCCATGCAGCCAAATCAGTCTGCCAACCAGCATCCATCCATACTGCCATCCACCAGTCCAATTTGCCAGCATGCAGAATTTATCATGCAACATTGATTCCAGCAGTTTCATACATAAATCATCATGAAGGCATGCAGCATTGATTCCAACAGTTTCATACATAAATCATCATGAAGGCATGCATCATTGATTCCAGCAGTTTCGTACATAAATCACCATGAAGTCATGCAACATTGATTCCAGCAATTTCATACATAAGTCACCATGAAGGCATGCAACATTGATTCCAGCAATTCCATACATAAATCACCATGAAGGCATGCAACATTGATTCCAGCAGTTTCATGCAGAAATCATGATGGAGGCATGAATGAGAGTTAATGTTATTTATGTTTATATTGAAATTAGATATTGGATGGTATAAATAGGGAGAGAATAAATCATTTGAGGGGAGAGCCAAGAGGAGGGAAAAACATACTCTGTAATACAATGATCAATGAAAAATTACTCCCCAAGGGGATTCACCCTTGGATGTAGGCAACCATGCCGAACCACGTAAAACTTGCATCTATATTTGCCTCTAATTTGTTCTTCATCTCGTCTCCTAACCCTAATCATTCATTAAATTATCCATTCATTGTGTTTCGTGCCCAAAAGTAATTTTGGGTACAAACAAGTTAATATGGGTATTCTAGAATTTGATACATCAAATGTTCGTCGATAAACCTCCTAGCACATCGGTACAAGGTGGTATATTCTTTGTGGTGAATGAAATTAGTTTTCCCGTTACGAATTCTCCATATCCCATTGAAGTGTTCCAATTTAAATTCAATGAATTCTTAAACATTAGTATGCTAACTTTTAACCATGTGAACTTTTAACGATAAAAAATTTCGGATTACTTACTTTTTATCTAAGAGGAGCTTGTGGATGATGTTCGTACACCATATTCCTAACTTTAACATACTCTGGCATTGTAATTTTCATGTAGTGTAATCGAAAAGCCAAGTCTCTCCACTTGCGGTTATTGGGATTCCCGGTTCGCCCATTAAAGAACTTTTTCACTCTCTTCCAAAACATGGAATATATTTCATTCGGACGTTCACGAAACGTATTAGAAAACTATTTAACAAGACACAATTCTTCATAAAGTTCCCATTCCGCCATTACCATAATTTTTTTAAGTATTTTGGTAGAAAATGTAGTGTTTTGGGCAATTTTCTCAAGAGGAGTGGGTGTGTATTTTATAGAAGGTGGAGTTCAACGGTCGGATTTTTGAAATTCACCCCAAGGTTCGTTAGCTTACTTAATAAATATAATGTTACTCAATACATCAAGTTGGATAAAAAGAAACACCATTTACTCAATACATCAAGTCTAACATAAATGTTACTCAACAAATTACATGTTATTACGTGATTGAAGTACCACTGCGGCTTCGATGTGATAAAATGGCTCTCCTCTCCATTTGGTATACGCATCCTGGGAAACACGCCTATCCCCTTTGTGACTCGTGAGAAACTCGTTGTAATTGGTTCACCATTTCATAACAACAATCGTCATATGCCTAATGTGGGACGACAAATAAGGATATTGTGTTGATATTCTTCGTGAACCAACTTGGCTCCAAAATATACTATCATGTTGATATTCTTCATGGATATCCTTGAAGATGTAATAATTTTTAACCCATTTAGTCTCTTTATCAACTTTCTTGAATCTTTCTCGGAGTTGGGATTGTTCTTCGCCTCGTTTTTTTGCCTCGCGCAAATCATCTTCTTCCTTCGTAGGATATGGCGTGAAAGTGTATGGTTTTTAAGGAGGTCGCATGCTTCTTTTGCGTATTTCTTCCTCCATTTCCAATATAGATTTGGTTGGTCGCTTGCATCTTCAAAGTATGTTTTCAATTGAATTGTTTGACATTTAAGAAATAATTTACTTAGATTGTTTTCGGTTGTATTGGCTAGTTCATGATGGAATCTTTATATAGAAAATATCCCAATGGATATTTTTATTGGGAAGAGTGTATTCAGAAATAGCCGTTGATGACAAAAGATGATAGAGTCGTTATTAAAGAAGTTTAAGAAAGTAACGACTGTATCAGATAAAAACATCCAAGAGATCAAAAAAATTTGTACTTAATGGTCGTTACGACATAAGTTTTCTAAAATAACGACTCTATCAGTTAAAAACTTCCAGGAGATAAACAATTTTTGTAGTGAAGGGTCGATAGGAGGTAAGTTTATTAAAATAACGACTCTAAGGAACAAAAACATCCAAGAGATCACCAATTTTTTTTATCCAAGGGTCGTTACAACTTACATTTCTGTCAATAACGACTTATGGTTACAAAAACTTCCAGGAGATCAACTATATTGGTTGGTTAGAGTCGTTAACTTATATTGGTAAAAATAATAACGACCCTAACTGAAAATAAATTGAGAGATTAGGGTCATTATGTTTTAGTTGTTAAATTTTAACGAAGTTTGTTCAGAATGAATATATATAAAAGTAAATAACATTTGTGCGGAAAGATATAACAATGTGTATTCACTAAGCAGTTTTCAAAATACAACCCTCTTCCAAGAGGATGTTTCAAAATACAAGCTCAAAATAAACATGTTTAAACCATTAAACAGTCCTTAATTCTTCCATTTCTTCTCTCATGTCAACATGATCTGGCATCGGGTCCAAAGCATTCCACAATTTAATGACGTACTCGTACTTGTTTGTCCACTCCTTAGTGAACTCTCCCCACTCACCATAGCCTACCCGTGGCAAAGGACATTCCTCAGTTATCTTCAAGCCTATGTAATGGTTCATGTTGACATGTGCCATTACAATTTTTCTTTTATTTAGCGCTGGCTCACACCTACTTCTTAAGGGTACATACTAAAAAGGCGAGGGTACCCTAAATATACCTCGAGCTATAACTTTTCCTTCCTATAAGTCCTTTCCCCAAAAGTGATTGTCTATGGACTGAGTCGAGACAATACAACAAATATGTTCACACTTTGTGTGATCGTCTATGGATACGAGATCGAGACAATACAAAAACTAATCTTGTTTACTTGATACATAGGTTCGGACTCAACCAAACTAATAGGATTCACGTATCAAGTAAATAGGAATTAACGTTTGTGCAATTTACTTTAATTATAATAAAACAATTATAATGCGGAAATATAAAGTAAATGACACAGTAAGATTTTGTTAACAAGGAAACCAAAAATGCAGAAAAACCCTAGGACCTAGTCCAGAATTGAATACTCTCAGGATTAATCCGCTATACAAAATAAGACAACTTCGTATAGTTAAGACCAAGCAACTAAACATATAGTTCACCTAGTTCCGTATGTATTCCCACACCTCCAACCTGTAAACAAGTCACGTACTTGGACCAATTCCTTTGGTTCGTATTCCAAACAGTAAAGGAACAACAAATCTGTTTGGTATCAACTCTCTTCAACCAAGTGATATGAGTTGCGCAAAGGTTCCCTTGTTTATCTTAACATAAACTCATTTTCCAGGTTCCAAGATCTATCTTATGTTCAATCACCCAAAGGCAATCGTTAAGATTAAGACAATCAATACCTTTAATCACAAGGAAACATATTGATGCCGATCTTCCTCAACTATTCCATCAAAATACCCAAAAGGATAAATCAATTATAGTCGGATCATCATTTTCCCAAACAAGTATTGTGCACACCAAAAATTGTAAAAGCCAAGTTAGAAATCTTCAACATCTTCTTTGTCTTCAAATCTTCTTAGATCTTCAATAAACACCTGCACACAACTACTTGAATCTCTTGTGATCAATCACACACAGAACGGAGTCTGTTAATAATGGATTATCACAAGATCGTCTTTAGATTTAACAACAGTCTAAAGATCCATGTCGAAACCTTGAACTAGTTTGAGTGAATCTTATATCAGAAGAGAAGATTCTCAAGCATAAACAAACTAGGTGCAATCAAAGTTCAACCACCGTTAGTTAATCAAATCAATACGAAAACTAAAGATAAACCGCAATATCTAGTTTCCCACCAACGGGTCGCCCTAGAGCTTCTCAATACCAAGAAGACTTTAAATTGAGAGGTCGTAAGAGATTTCACCTAATTATGTTACTCTCCTCTCCGATAGGCGGCTTCACTAGTAACAAAGACAAAAGAGTATGTCTAGGTTACGCAGGATTAGTTTGCTAGAAATGCAAAATCAAAGTATTTATATACAAGGAAGTTTGGACACCAAGGAATTTCCAAAACCGAAAATATTCTCAAGATATTTTTCATTACTACACCAAATTCGGTTTTCATAATTCCTGTGAATGCACTGTCCAAAAATAATGATCGAAATCTCCTTGGAAAATCTTTTATTAGCAAATACACATTACTAATTCATGTTTTCCATATATAATTAAAAACCCTTAATTAAAAAGATTCTTAATTTATTTAAATTTTATCTTGGGATTTACTTCCTTCTTAGCCGTTAAGGAATATCTTTGAACAAAATAGAATAAGCATTAATGCACCGTGTTCAAAGAGTGGCGACATCTTACTCTTGCAAGTCTTTTCCATGCTTGCTCACTTGAAACTGATTTACCACACTTCCAAACAAGTTTAGAATTGGTTCATATGACTTTCAAGAACTACGTGATTGATCAAGTACCACTCAATCACAACTCATGGGTTTATGGTTCTACCAAAACAAGTTTCATTTCTACCTCCATGTGAGTACTGTGCATAGTTACACTAGCTTACCAAAGATACAGCTGACTAGGTACAAGGATCGGTTCCCCACATATATTTGGTATCTAACTTGTATGCACTGCACATGTCCATAGGATCGTTTCCCCCTTCCCAAAAACGTGTTGCACATGTTCATAGGATCGGTTCCCCTTTATTCCATAAACCGTGATGCACCTCATACAAGGATCGGTTCCCCTTGTGATGCACTGCACCTCTTACTAGGATCGGTTCCCCTCTTCCCAGTAATAAGTTCAGACATACATAACCCGATCATACCCCAGGTGATTACTTAAGATCGGTTTCACTAATAAAAGTCATACCAATACATAAGTCAGGCCTCATGTGAATAGTTCTACCAAGAACACAAAAAAGTCGTGAGCGGTTATACTAATCACACATATTGGTCGTTCATAAGATATGCAATGAAGAACAGTCCCAATAACGCTAGTCGATTTCCTTTTCGGTTCACAACATATATCATGAACTTACTTCCTTAGAACACATGTAAACATTGTTCCCTAGGATGAAATCCTCACCTCATACCCATACATAATCACAATAGCATTCATGATTATGTCGATGTCTTATATACAAAGTTTAATGGTTAAGCAAGAAACTTCATATTGTATTCCTTAATACTATATCTATCTAGAGTGTTCATGCTTCTCAGTTTTATGTTTTCAATATGCACGACTTAAAAGATACGTTAGGGAATGAAACAGTTCAAGTCAAATATCACTAACCTCAAGTGGAATGATGATGTTGTGGTTGTAGCTCCGTTCTTCTTCACTTCTTCAAGTCTTCGCAATACTTGTAATGTCTCACCCTAATACTTTCAAGCTAACATATATGAAGTTGACTCTAGTACATTTAAAGAAAGCGACTCTTACATGAGTTTTGCTTCACTAAAATATGACAACCAAACTTGACATACCAACACTTGGTGGGTTCAACCGAGCAATGCTCTAACACATACGTACAAGACCCTCCGGGGAACCCTTTGCTGAATACATGAACGACACAAGAGAATGTGTCCGCTAAAAGTTGTGCACCAAAAGGAATTTGCATCCAAAACTCATAACCAGCCGTCTCCGACCCCTTTCGCCATTTCACGTTGGAAACCAACTCCTTGAACTTCATTTTTTTCTCTTCTGAATATCCTTCCAAGATCATTGTTAGATAAAGTTGTTTGTCCTGAACGAGTTTAGAGGCCATTTGTTTCCTTGCATATTCGATTTGGATGAGTTTTAGTTTGTCCTCTTCATCAAAATGTCCTAACTGTTCTGTTGCAACATGGTAACCACAATTGCCATCGCCGTCAATGTCGTCAGCGGATATAAGGTGATCCAAGATCACGTAAGGAAGTTGATCGGTATACTCTTTATACAAAGTGTAAGCAACACAAAGCGGTCTTCCTTGGGAATCTCTAGGGGTACATGGATTACCCTTTATTCCTCTTATCGTCACCATTCCGCTAGTTTGGCTTTGCTGGGTACCGACTTTGTAATCAACAACATCCATATCCTTATTTTCTTTCGGTTGTACATGAGTTTGGGTGACTAGTTGGCTTTTTGGCCGAACCATTTTCTTGGTAATGAAAGAGTTTTCATACTCATTATATTCCGCCTGCACCTTCTCATGGACACACGGGTCTCTTGTACAGCTCTTATCTTCATTCACAGTTTATCTAAATGACATTTTAGTTGTCGGATGCCCTGGTGGTTTTTGTTTTATAGGCGCTTGTTCTACCCCCAAGCTCTTCTGGGCCGCTGACCACAAGTTAGAAACCAATATTTGTCTTCCTGCATAATTTATTTTCCGGTATTTTTCATTGATGTACTTTCCAATTTCCAAGTCTCCGAACTCTTTCTCAGCGTCTCCTGTGGGATTTGGTGTGAATGAAAGTTGCTGCCAGAATGGATCGATTTATCCAAGAGAAATGATATCTTTGTACCCACCAAGTTTATGTTTACACGAGAAGCCGAGCCATGTCTCTGTTGTACAATAACACTTTCATCACCTTTCCAGTGGCCGTATTTGCTCTAAACTTTAGAAGTTCTTCCATTATATGGGTTATTTCCCACCATGATACTTGATGTGCCACCCCCCGTAATAAATCTTTGTCTCTAACGCATTTCATCAAAAAACGGTCTTTACTTATCTCCATATGGGACACTATTTTTCTTAGATCATTCTCTGCGTGCTCGTGAATAGCTTCATGTACCGTAACTACCCCACCAGTATTCTCTTCCATAATTTTGTTTAAACGGCCATGAGACTGCTCTACAATACTTGTAGACTCATTTTTGAAGTGCTTGTATCTATTGGTCCATGCATAAACAAACTTCTCCTTCTAAGGATTCAACCATGTATTTTGGAAATACTTGACAACCTTCTTATGATCCGTGCTCCAATCATCAATAAACTTTTGCAAGTTAGGATAATACTTAACCTTGGTGTTCGAATGAGCCAAATGGTCCCAATCTTTGCAAAAATATTTCCATAGATCCCCCTCTTCATCGTATTTTTCCTTTTCTCTTCCGCTCGCTCTTTTTTGGACAGTTGACTAAGGCGCTCGTCTTTCTCCTTAGAACGTTGATTACCCTTCTTAGTATGGATCTTTTGGATTTGGTTCTTGCAATTTGAAAGAAGATTTATTTGGATGTGCCACGTACAAAGAAAATGTTGAGCTAGAGGAAAAACATGACGGACGACACTCATAACTACAAAATCCCTATCAGTAAATATAACCTGCGGCGTCTCTTTTCTACGGTAAATCAACCGCACATGCTCAAAGGCCCAAACATAATCCTCTATTTCTTCTTTCTCCATAAAGCACCATGCAACTGTAATGATTGTTTATCCGAAGTATGACTGACCACGTTCAACATGGGCATGTTATACCTGTTTGTCTTGTAGGTGGAATCTATGAACAGAACCTGGTAAAAACACTGTGTCAAATCCACCATCATTGAGTGCGCAAGAAAAATATGAGTATCTTTGTCCATGTGATCAAATAATTTAAAATTAAATATAACTAAACGGTTAAGTAAAACGTCTCAAATCAGTCATATAGTGTTGGGAGGTATCCGTACCCATCGTAGATACTGGTTCTGGTTGAGAGCTTGGTTGCACCACCAAATACAACATAATAGAAAACGTTAATTATAGAGTCGTCAATGTTTGAACCAAAATGACGATTTTTCTGTCAATTAACATTGCCTATTCTCGAGTCGTCAATTTTAAAATTTACACATTGACGACTCATCAACCTAGAATTTCTAGTATTCACAAGAATCGTCACTTAAATTTTTAGCAGTATCACGACTAAATCAGGTCTGTATGCCAGGGATAGGGTCGTCAAGGTTGTTATAGCAGTTGAACGACACTTTTGGTAAATATGACGAACCTAACATAATACTAACGACTCTTTACGTACAAACACACACCGTTCTGTTCGGTTTTCTTAAACGGACGTTAGGATATATACATCACCTATGACGACTCTACATGCAGTTAATGCAGAATTTGAATTTCAAATTTTTGTTTGATTCCTAGGTTTGGAAAAAATAAACGGTTTTAATGAAAATTAATGTTTGGAAAAAATAAATGGTTTAAGTGAAAACAAACTAGCCGTTGGGTAGTTTATTGCTATAAAAGAAGACCTATCCCTTTCAAAAAAATTCACCAATCACTTTCAATATTCCCAAATCAATCACCCATCACTTTCAAACACTAAAAATATCTACAACTCTGTTCGATAATTGTTAAAGCACACACCACTCTCACCAAGCACTCCATTGAGGAAGCACAACGGGTGACCAGTAACGAAGACCCAACCAGAGGGACTTACCTTGGGTTGGATCAAAACACCAATGCTTGGTGGAAACGTGTATTTAAGGTTTTTAAAGCACTTAAAAAAAATCATCATACAAGGACGCTCCGGCAGATAAGGGAAATGTACAAATATTTATACAATGAATGCGTATTGTTGAGAGACGAATTGAAAGCTCGGGCTGAGGCTCTTCCCAAAGAACCTCGAATGAATAGATTAAGTTTGTGACTTAATAGGCCGTTCATCATAAATTATTTATTTGGTTATGATTATTCAACAACGCTAACTTATTAAAAAAAATATTTTTTCAGTACTCTTTGGGTCGAAGCCAATACGAATTAAGGTACGGCCATGAGTTTTTGCACAAGGACTGCTATACTCTCTTGGAGGAAATGGAATGTAAATTCGCCCAATATAATTAATCTCATATACATTTTCTAGCACAATGTATTGAACTATTTTATGTATTTTCGTTATATTTTATTTCATAGTACATGTAAGTTTTTTTCGATTCAATAAAACGAGTTCAAATATTGGTTTGCCTTATATTCCCAACAAGGGTCGTCATATGTTTTAAACAAAACAATGACGACTCTAAAGTTGTTTGAAATATTATGCATGAGTCGTAATTATTTCATAGTAACGACTTTGAAGGACACTTAACACAGAATCTCTTTGATAGATGAGTCGTCAGCGAAACAATATAACAGAAAGACGATTCTTTTGATCTGAAAGAGTCGTCATTATATTTCAATATTCGAGTGACAACTCTAAATGTAATTTAGCACATACACTTTCTGATGGTAGAGTCATCAGCCAATAAATATAACAAAAGATGACTCTTTTGATATGCAAGAGTCGTCACTTTGTTAATATGTCTGGTAACGACCCTTGTTGTAGTTAATGTGAATTTTGAATTCACCCAATATGGTTGAGTCGGGCAACGGCTAAAAATTCAAAAAAATGACTGTTGGGCCTTTAATCTCTATAAAAAGATAACCATATCTCACCCCTACTTCACCCAAACCATAATTATCAAACTTCACATTCGTTCTCATTCATTTATCATCCAAGAGCAAAAACAAAAGGAAACACCATGACTAATCCCTATACTTCCGAAGATAATTGTGCCATTGTGAGAGGTTGGTTTCCAGTCACAAACCACTTTGAAGATCAAGGAAAAGACATTAATGAAAAATCAGATGCTTGGTGGAACCGTGTATTCATCGTTTTTGTGGCGTTAGACGGAAATTGCAACTCAAGGTCTTTGAAACTCGTCAAGGAGATAAAATTGGAATGTGATGCTTTCAAAAGAGAAATAATGGCTATAAGGGAAGCCATGCCCAATATGTTGGGTGTTATAAGAGTAAGTATTTAAACAAGAGGTAAAACTAATCCCAAGTTTTGAATGATAGTATACTAACTTGTTGTGTTTTGTATTTTCGGTTAGGGAAGGCGTATGCACGATACGAGGTGCTTCGTGGAAAAAAGTTTGAGTTTGACGATTGCTACCTCATCTTTTACGGCACTACCTATAATTACAACCTTTATGGTTAAGTGTTTAAGTGCACCGTTGTTATCTATTGTATTTCATTTCCGTCAATGCAAAGCTATGCAAGATGTATGCCTTTTACGATTCAATGAAATGATTCTATGAAATCAAAAATTATGAAAATCCAGTGCAAGAGTCGTTAACCCATATTACTACGCCACATAACGACCCTTAATAACATTTGCAATGGCTATCTAAGATCGTCATGGAATATGACGATCCAAAATGATGACCCTAAGTTTTACACTTTACAGGGAGTTTTGGTTTTAGAGTCGTTATTTTGTGAACCAAAACCAATGACGACTCTATCTGACCAACCTAAAAAGGGTCGCCATTGTGTATTACACCATGAAAAGTTGCAGGTTTGAGTCGTTATTGGTAATGTCAATGTTGTGACGATATTATAGAGTCGTTTGGGTATACACCCCACGACTATGATGACCCTTACACTGAGTTATTCCATAGTGTGGATGATTCGACAACTTGGAGCAACAAACACACAAATCAAAAGGTATAAGATGTTTACCTGGTTGTTTTGAGCTTGGGGTTCCTCAACCAGTTTGACCTATGGGATCTTCATTTGCACCAATATTCATGGCTTCCTCTATTAACATCTCTTCATCAAACATCCAATCCATATGATTAGTTGAGACAATCTCACTATCAACACAATCATGTTTGTAATTTGAAGCTTCACCAATATCATTTCCTCTACTAGAATCATTTAATTCAAATAACCCTAACTTTCCCCCCGAAAACACAAATTTTCCTTCCCCACAACACAACACAACACAAAAACAAAAATTTCTTTTATCAAAAAATTTACCCAAAATCTGGTTTTAATCTAACTAAACTACTAAATATATGTATTTACCTAATTCACTTAATTAACACTAATGATTAAGGGGTAGTTTAGCCATTTCAAAAAATTGGGATAAGGGTGTTTATGGGTAAAAACTATTTCTGCTGGTTTTGGTAATTTTAGGTGTGGATGAGAAATGAATCTAAACCCTAAACAAATGCACTGGACGGGAGTGCTTTTGATTCGAGAGATCAATCTATATAATTCTGGCCTAAACCAAGAAATGGCCATTCCAGACTTGCTTCGGTCATAAAGTGAAGGAGATGGGGTTGATCTTAGGGAGGGAAGTGAAGATGGTGTTGAGATTGTGAATGTGTTGGTTGTTTATGACTTATATCATAATATCGAACTAACTTGCAATAATATAAGCAATCATCTCTGGTGTTATCTTGATACGAATGACAACACTTGGTCTTCCATGCTTGTCTTGTGTTGGAAATAGGGAGGAGAACCTATTTATACATGTCATTGAGCCTAACCCTCGTCTCTCGTGGGAAGTGGAGGAAGTGGAGTGATGGAATAGTGGAGTCGTGTTAGTATGTCACTATCATTCTTTGCCCACTTCTACCATCATCACTAACCGTCCATGTCTTCCTGACACGTTCTTGTGATGGCACGGTGCACGCTCCACGCTGTAAACCACCATACCAATACCCCAGTAAGTATCCCCCAGTTTGTGATATGCTTGATGTCTCGATTGTGTGGATCGCAGGACCCACATAAGGTAGCATACGGTTCTAGGTTAAATAACTAAGTTATTTGGGAAATCGATATTTATGAAATATCGTGTGATTGCTATGCATGTAATGCATCGAATATATTCAGCATGTATGAAGCATCCGTGTTTTAAGGCTTAACGGAGTAAGTCACGGATAAGCGTCTTAAAATAGCATCATGTTCAACAATCTTCGAGTGATCGTTGGAGACTGCATGGTCGAGCCATGCTTTAGCCGATCACTCTATGTGGAAGAGTGGCGGACGGTGATCATGGGGATGCTTCATTAGTCGCTTAACTCCTAGCCAGGGGTGACCAACCAAGCTGGTAGAGTTGGACGAACGAGATGATCTTGTAATGCTCATCTACGACCATTGATAGAGTTTAGGGTTTTGAAGAGGTACGCAAGCATCACTCTTCAGATTGGTCAAAACCAAGCATGGGAGGTGTTTTAGGCAGGACCGACCGGGCATGCGTGTAGACGGCTTGCCGGTGTACACGTACGTACCTCACTGTCCCATGAAGGTGTGATCTGGGCCACTCAATTTGACTAGCAAAGAGGAGTAATTGAGATCGATTTTCGATAGGAATCCTGTGACGCAAAGGATTCTTAAAGGGGTACGAAATGCCTCCTTTAAGGTGAACGAATCGAGGCATCTGTCCATGCTTGGCCTAGGCCGATCGGTCATGTGTGTAGATGGGCCTATAATGATCATGTTGACATGCCCTGGACCTTTTAAGTCTACATCTACACCTTCCATACAAGCTTGATAAGATGGACGCTCGTGATCGATTAACGACACATGTAACATACCGCAAACCCTAATTAGGATTTTGGATCGGTCGTGCATATGCAACTCCAACCTATCGGTTTTGTAAGCTATGCTCCTCTATTGAGAAGGCCCACTATGTGTGACCCTCATTGGGCCGGTGATGAGCATGCTGGTACCTGTCCCATGGTCATAGGCTTGATTTAAGCCATCCAAACATGCAAGTAAAGTTGGATGTTTGTGATCAAACTGCGACACATGAAGTTTCGTGACCCTTTAAAGCATCACGCCAGCCTTATTTTGAGCAAACGTTTATTGCTCCATAGCTTTCTCGTGAGAAAGTCGGTCAGGTAGGTTGGAAGTGGGTCTGCCAGAGTGTATAACAATACTTGACCAATCGGCCATGGAATAATCCAAGCCGTCCAATCACGCCGGCGAAGTTGGACGGCCGTGGCGTATTTTGAGACTGCCGATGGCGGTCTTGCTCGTATGAGCTTCCTCCAAGCTGCTTCACAACCATCCTTTTTCAGGCTGGCGTTTGGTGGCTGTTTTGGAGGTATGATATGTATTCGACCGGCTAGGGAAAAAACGGGCCCGCTGGTGGTCATTGTGGTGATAGCCTGCTCCTGCTATGGTTTGTCTAGGCTGGTTAAATCATGCGGCCAACCTGCATAGCCGTGATCATTTCTGACACTAGATAATCATCCGAACCTAACGTTCTTCTTCATTATAAACTGGGTTCGGCTGAAAATGTGATATTTTAATATCAGCTGAATTGTTCTTCTGAACCATAAAAATCGAAGAACACAGATCTGGATTCCAATATGCGGAACTAGAGATAAATTTCTTGCGCAACGCTTCACACAACTCATTTATACTTGTAGTTTTAATCAATGATCAGAGATTTATGAATCAACAATTAATCGCCGACGAAATATAAAATCAAAACTGTTTAATAATGATTAAATCACGTTTGGAATGAAAATTATTTTTGATTTTGATTAAATTTAGGTTTATGTTTTAAATTTAGATAAAGGATATTTAATTAATTTAAAAAAATTAAGGGTAACTTGATAATCTACCCACTGCTAGGACACCCCTTATAAAGAACGCATAATTGAGGGATATATAAAGTATATGGGGGATATGAATTAATATCCCCGTCCAATAGTTTATGTTAAGGGGTGTTTTTTAGGGGCGAAAATACTGAAATACCCTTTAAAACAAATAAAATCTAAATCAAACCTAAATATTCCCCATTTTCTTTGAAATTCTCTCCTCCTTCGCTGCCAGCTCCTCACTTTGAAAACGAGTTTTTTTACATCGCTGGTATTGTATTAGTGATGACGGACAATCTTGATTTCCCTTAGGGAATTAAATATGCTCAATCAGGCTAATATAACACACCGAGAGATATAGCCTGTACGAGTGTTTTGTGCATGCCTCATTATTGACACTTGGATATTCATGTTACTCTGCTAAGAGTAACAATCAGTCATCATGCCACACCAATAATGAGAGTCCTGTTGAGAACAACATAGGAAATACAAGGCAATTCATGCATTAATTAATAATGCTAAAATTCACATGGTTTCCTGGGATTATTGCTACATGCTCCATCCTGGATGAATTTTGTGTATTTAATTCATAGAACATTTGGGATTGTTGCTACATGCTCCATTCTATGTAAATTTATAAATCTAAGAAGTATTCATCACTTATCAAATAGCCTTATCCTCTACAGGATGTCAGCGTATAAAATTTGTATTTTACAATTTTAGCCCTGAACTAAAATCCACCATCAACATTAAGTCCCCTGCCTAGCACATAATGGTTGCATTATTGTGGGGTAGGCATGATATGGTGACGCATATAACGTAAGAACACGGGATAAGGAAGCTTACCCGGAAAAGTCTTGATCGTCCGCTAGTAATTGTCCATGTGAAAGTGCCGATGCATGCATGGAATTTTGGGTGGGACCGGTTTCTTCCTTGGGCGATCGAAACATAAGAGGAATCCTTTTTCTACTAGGTTTCTCCAATTATATGTGTATAAAAGGAGTGCCAACCCTTGTATTTTCTTTATCTTTTTTTCTTCTTCCGCCTAGCTTCTTCCGTCGCTGCCACTCCCGTCCGCAGCTTTTGTCGTCGTTGCTGGATTCCTTTGACGTTGGCACCTGCCGCCGACGCACCAACTTCGCTGCCGTTCGACCGTCTAGGTGCTTCGTCCGTTTTTTTTTTTTTTTTTTTTGGTAGAAACCCTAATTCTTAGGTAAACCATTTGCTCTTCGAATAAATCATACATTGTAGATGGAAATTATTTTGCAAGATATACTACGATTAATTCCTCCGCCGAAATTGATAGTAGAACCATTGATATTGCTAGGACTTCTTAGTAAAACAAGCCACGAATCCCATGAATATACTATTCTTGTTCCTTTTACTAGCTTACCTTGACTTAGGTTATAACTTGAAAACCCTGGCTTAGATCCCGTAAACACAATTCCCATGGATGAACTCGTTCGTTACCTTGCCCGTAGGAAAACCCATGCATGCAGCCTTAAACGAATATGGGACCCACCATGTGTATGCTTCGACCAAACATCAACTCTGTCGCACCTGCTTGATCGAACGTGGGCCCGCCGTACCTGGTCATGAGACCTGCCGTGTGCATGTTCTTCCATGGTCAAGGGAGCAATCTCTTTTGCCCGATCGTGGGGCTGTGCCTGCTTCGGTCGAAAGCGTGCTTGTTCCGCTCGAGTGTCAGTCTGCTTCGATCGACCTGGCTATGCCTGCTTCGGTCGAGAGCCTACTTTGCTCGAACATGGGGCTGCTTTGCCTACTTCGAACCTATTAACATCCTTGCGTGGTTGATGCACTGACCCTTTTTCCACTTCGTCTTATTGTAGCTATTTGCGAACGAACAAAGGGTATCCTATCAAGATGTCATTTGAGGATAATGCTGCTGCCAAATCAGGAGGTGTCGATAACTCCAAAGACATGCCGAATATATATGATGAGCTATTTACTGTGCCTTTTCCAAACATTAGAAAACATCTTGGCCACAGAATAATCTTGCTTACTGGCTCGGAAAATGAAGAGGCTGCTCCATCATCTTCTCTGGCGTATGTGATGAGGTTCTATCTTCAGAAGAAAAAGTATCCTCCTTATCCCATTGACTTTAAAGTCTTTCAAACTCCGCTGAACACTTATGAAGGATGGATGAGGTGCATTCTGAGCAATGGGCATATCAAAGATAACTTGACCAAGACGCAAATCATTGATGTGGTTATGGCGTCTGCAACTCTTCACATTAAGAAAGATGCCCCAGGCTTAATCAATTTCCTTTCCCGATGGCGTTGTATGTAGGTGGGGATAAATGACTATCACCATGGAAAGCGTTGCGGTGTTGTTGAACCTCCCTATTGCTGGAAATCTTCACTATGAGCTATCTATCGAAGAAAATGTTGTCCACAACGCCATACTTCAGAAGGTGGCCGAGTACGATTAACGGAAAAAGGACGCGAAGTGTTTTTACACTTGGTGGATATCTGAATGGTCCCCCAAAACACCAAGGCCAGGTCAAGCTTTGAATAACGATCTCAGTGTAGTTGCATTCCTATCTTTATGGATGTCTAGGGACATATTAGATGATGGTTCTGGAAATAAGACTATAAGAAGCGATCTCGTCACATTTTCCATAAAGTTGGCAAAAGGGGTGGTCCTCCCTTTAGGTTCTTTATTCCTTGGATCATTGTATTGTCATCTGGATGTTTTGGCTATAGAAATGTACACTTCCAACGGGTACAAGAAGGTAGAGTCATATATCCACGTCGCTTTTCTTCAGGCATGTCTATGGGAACACTTCAAGAGTTACGCTCCTACCCCTGCAATTTAACTTCCCAGTTTGTACGGTGGTTCGAGAATACTCCGTTAGCAGAATAGACATCCAAAACTCGGGTCGAGACTTGTTAAATTTCTCGATAATATGCACGCTATAGATTTTCGTCCGTGGGGACCGGTCCATCCTTCCGTGGTTCATCCAGAAACTTCTACCACCGCTTCTGGCATTGCGTTATCTGGAGGGAAATCCATGAGTCCTGGAGAAGCCATCTTTCTGCGAAGCTGTATGTCAGGATACATCCCCTCTCTCTTTGATGGAGTCCTTACTGTGGTTCCCTATAACATTGACAGGGATGCACGCCAAATGGGATTTGATCAGGGTGTTCCGATCCGTCATCCACCAGCGCCTTCAAAGGATATTATTCTTTCTATTGTCAATGCTGGCATCTTTACATCAGAGCAGAGTTTTCCTTTTCTGTCTATCGAAAGAAGGCCGGTGATATCTTCCAAGTATAAGGACTTTTTGATAGGTCAACTATTAGCCTTCCAAACATTTTCTGAAGAAGTTACAACAATCCCTCGCGGTGAGACATCTGTTGACACCTTGAAGCAATTCAAACGATTGAAGCCGCTTCCAGGTAAACGAACCAGGGCTGATGCTACTTGCTGCAGTCCCCAGGCCAAGAAACAAGCATGCGGTCCCGTGGTTTCAATTCTTCTAAGATACAGGTATTAAATCTCTTCGATCCTTTAATTCGTTTTTCTTGAGTAACTTCCACTAAATGCAATTATTGTTTGTGATCAGGGAATTCCGAAAGGAAACGCTTTCGCAAGACTGGCACGTGATCATAATGAGAAGTCTGGAGATATCGATCTTCGGTATGGCAGTACTGATATTTACGATGAGAAGTCTGGAGATACTGACCATCTTCAAGACAATGACAAAGATGGTACGAGCTCGACTGAAAGAAATGACTCCCAGAGCGGTAACCTCAGTGAGCTTGTAGATGAGGCCGTGTCATAAATCAGTATTCAGAGTGAAACAAACATCACAAGCAACGCAGGAGAGACAATACCCACGACAGTTGAGGTAACTCCCTCTAAAGAATCTCTTGAACAAGATCCGGCAATAGATAAAGTAATCATAGGATCTTTTGCAACTCAGAAGGCTTCTGACGAAGTGTTGGTGATGCAACCTTTCCTAGAGCTATCTTTGAGCCTCATTTTGATGCTCCTTATACAGGTCACGTGTTTATTGGTGGATTCAGTGTGTCGTATAAGTTCTAGGAGTTATATACTAAAATATGGAAGAAGCATGGTCACATCGCCACCTCCAATAAGCTTAAAAGTCACTTTGCATTAGTCAAACGTGTCGAAGAAGCTTTATCTTCTATCTATGGAATGAGCATCGTGACTAGGCGTACTGTTTCTGAAGAGGTAATCGAAAACTGGGAGTTCCACCAGGATGTGTTTGTGAAGTATGAGTTTAACACTTGCTGGATCTGTGAAGGATTCGCTGAAATTCAGAAGTTGCAAGGCGAAACGCGTGAAGTTCTGATTGAATTTTATATAGTGGTAAATAGAGTTGTCGTTCACTCGGACTTGATGAGATTGATTTTAAGAAATAATAAAATAAAAGGAAAGGAAAATATATACAAATATTGTCACGGGATGGAGAGAGGTGCTGGGACTCAAGATTCCGCCAAACTAATAACAAAAGGTTCAAATATTAATTCTTTTAACAATTATCGCTCAACAAATAAAACAACATGGACTCTTATTTTTGCCAAGGTAGATTCTCAAAACATTATATATAAATCGTAAGCATGGGACATCAAACATCTAAGAAAGCATGATCCATCTAATAAAATGATAACTAATTAATTCAAATCATAATTCTATTTTAATTAGTGCAAAAGTCATATAAAGAATTAATTAAAATTACCCATGTATGAAATTCGGCTTCCTCCATCGTCCCAGTGGTGGGGTTTAGCTCCTCATGATCAAAACACACTCAAAATATAAATTCATGGCTCAAAAAGGTGTTTTATTGGAGAGAAATAATAATACAACGAATCTGCAACACCTACCTGATGTTACAGAATACACCGTTACAAAAGATGATATTAACTGAAGATAAGCGTGACTAAAGGACTGTTATAGAATAGTTTGAATATATGACACTAACTACGACTGTTCTCTACAGTATTATGTTCTTCAGCTTTAGGGTTCTTTAGAACGACACTTCTGATGTGTCGTCTGCAACTCCCTTCTTCCTTTCTCTGCTGCTACTGCAGAATCGCTCTGCAGCGATTTGTATTGCTCTAAAACTACCCCTAACTCTTCCTTTCCCTCTCCGAACCACAAGCATCCTTTAAATACATATCGGCACCATAAAGTCTAGGCCATAACTCAGAGAATCATCTTCATTACTTCGGAAATATTTTGTTTCCCTCTTTGTAACAGAACTAGAATAACTCTTCATTTCTTCTCCTTTCACACGTCTGATAACACCCATCATACTCCAAACCCGTTCTTACACGCCTCAGCTGACGACAAATACTCTCAGCCACACGAAATCTCCAAAATAACTCGGAGAATCCCGAGAATATCTTCCTTCCTCTGTTCCCTTCATATCGTGAATCCAACCCAAATTAATCAAAAAAAAAAAACCCATACTACGCCTGTTAGGATTAATCACGTCAGCCCAACCAATTACATCCATTTAGTCTTCCTATAACACCTTCAAAATTCGATGAGGAAAATTCTGCAGTTAAGGCCAATTTTCCCGCCCATTTTCAATGTTTAAACGATGAAGAAGGGTGCCCCTTATCCAAAGGAGGACTGCCCTTAGTAGATGATGCCCTATAACATGTGTCCTTCGGGTGCCAAAATCAACTTTTTCAAGCCAAATTTTGCACACATGTTCAATTCTCCAAAAACACCTACGCATACATAAAAACACCATAATTAGTACAAAATCGAGCACTAACAATAGAGACATTGAGGACAATTCAGACACAAAAATATGTCTAACAAGTTCCTTCTGCAGACTGCATTGCTCGCCAGGAAGAGGAGATTGAAAGTTTGTCTAATGAGTTGAAGCTGGAACATGCCGTTCTCCAGAAAATAAAAGCCGCTTTTTCACAAAAGGACGAGTTGCTGCTGAAGGACTTCCCTTGAATGGTTTATGCCGTCTACTTATGCTTTTTCTTTTTAGGAGTTTTTGAGTGATGTGAGGGTTTCCTTTCACAACTTGATTCTAGGTATTGAATTTTGATTTGGTTTGTTTTGAGATAGTTTTGTGAATGGTTTTTCTGGAAGAGATTTGTTTTTAAAAGGAATTTGCATTCTGATTACAAATAACGTGACTATCCTAACGATATCATTCATGGCACGTAAAGTTACAAATATCGTGTGAAAAGGAACACGTCTGAGGGGAAAATAAAACCTGATGTTTATTGTGGTTTGCATCATTGTATCCCTTTCTTGGTGGGGCGTAAAGTCCTCAGTAGGTTCTAAAACTATCTCTCCATAAATTTATTTAATAGAACTTACTTGTTCTTCGAAATTCCATCTACATGAAATTGGACCTTCCTCAGCGCTTACTTCGAGAAATTGCACTAATCTTCGGAGATATGAGGCAAATCTTATGAACTAAGCTTCTTTTGGAAGATGATCTTAGGGCATTGCATTCACTGGTAGGGTGGTGAAAAAAACGGTGATAGTGATAATATCTCAGATCTATCATCTCCTGATCAGTCGGTTGTCGCCACACAGGAGGCAGTTGGACTTCTCCGTCTCGTACCCATACTTCCAATAATTCTAAGACTTTCTTCATCGATAATGGGAAATGCGGGTACCTTGTGCCAGGATTTTCTTACATTGACGGATATTGTTGTGATATCTCCTGTTGACCTTGATATGAAGAACATTTCGGAGTCGGAGCGCAACCGTGTGTCAACATATATGCATCCCGCTTGGATGGTCATCTTTGCTGGGATTCAACTGCTCTCAAGGGCCTCATATCGACGTGAGGATCACTGTCAGGCGGCTAAGTCGAGTATTCCTAGCCTTTATATTCATGTGACTCTTGGCTGATTTCTCCTTCTTCAGGCAGTTCTTCGTTTGGCTGAAATATCGCGGCTGATTGAAATGCTTTTTGTACTTCAGCAAGGGTTTTGAGATATAAATCTCCCAGCAAGGTTTTATAGGATGGCCCTTTTTCTTTATTCGATAAAGGTTGTGGCATTCCTGACAAGTCCTTTCCTCTGTGGAATTGCTTTGAGCCTCCTTCGTTAGCCGGATCATGGTGCTTGTCTCTCCCTGGTCCCCTGGTGTGGCCACGTGTTCTTTATGCATCATCGTCGGTAGAAACACGATTTCTATATAAAGATTCAACTACGTCGTCGTCCGCGGTACCCCCGGGGAAAGTGTCTGCCGAGCCTTCTTGCAATTGAGTTGTTATATCATTTAAAAGACGGAACGTCTCACTCTTCCTTCTAGCAATTCCAGCTTGGTTATCTAGGACATCTTCTAGCATTCTGGCCACACTTTACATGAGGTTTGGTTTATTTATGGCTTCCGGATAATTCGGCTGGTGAGGAGGATACATCATAAGACGGAAGCTGGACTTTGCGATCGAAAGAAATGAACATGCTAATGATTGAAATGGATCTAAGATCTACCCCTCTGAAATTGGGAAATTGAATCGAGTATTAAAGAAATACACTTCACGACCAAGAGATTAATCTCCCACTGTGGTCGCCAATTGTTTATGGGTAAAAACTATTTCTGCTGGTTTTGGTGATTTTGGGTGTGGATGAGAAATGAATCTAAACCCTAAACAAATGCACTGCACGGGAGTGATTTTGATTCGAGGGATCAATCTATACAATTCTGGCCTAAACCAAGAAATGGTCGTTCCAGACTTGCTTCGGTCACAAAGTGAAGGAGACGGGGTTGATCTTATGGAGGGAAGCGAAGAAGGTGTTGAGATTGTGAAGGTGTTGGCTGTTTATGACTTGTATCAGAATATCGAACTGGCTTGCAATAATGTAAGCAATCATCTCTGGTGTTTTCTGGATACGAATGATAACACTTGGTCTTCTGTGCTTGTCTTGTGTTGGAAATAGTGAGGAGAACCTATTTATACAAGTCATCGAGCCTAACCCTCGTCTCTCGTGGGAAGTGGAGTGATGGAGTAGTGGAGTCGTGTTAGTGTGTCATTATCAATCTTTGCCCACTTCTCCCATCATCACTAACCGTCCATGTCTTCCTGACACGTTCTTGTGATGGCGCGTTGCACGCTGCACGCTGTAAACCGCCATACCAATACCCAGTAAGTATCCTCCATTTTGTGACATGCTTGATGTCTCGATTGTGTGGATCGCGGGATCCACAGAAGGTAGCATACGGTGCTAGGTTAAATAACTAAGTTATTTGGGAAATCGATATTTATGAAATATCGTGTGTTTTCTATGCATGTAATGCATCGAATATATTCAGCATGTATGAAGCATCGCTGTTTTAAGGAGTAACGGAGTAAGCCAAGGATAAGCGTCTTAAAATAGCATCACGTCCAACCATCTTCAAGTGATCGTTTGGAGACTGCATGGTCGAGCCGTGCTTTGGATGATCACTCTATGTGGAAGAGTGGCGTACGGTGATCATGGGGATGCTTCATTAGTCGCTTAACTCCTAGTCAGGGCTGACCAACCAAGATGGTAGATTTGGACGAACGAGATGATCTTGTGACGCTCATCTACGACCGTTGATAGAGTTTAGGGTTTTGAAGAGGTGCGCAAGCATCACTCTTCATCTTGGTCGAAACCAAGCATGGGATGTATTTTAGGCAGGACCGACCGGGTATGCGTGTAGACGGCTTGCCAGTGTACACGTCCGTACCTCACTGTCCCATAAAGGTGTGATATGGGCCACTCAATTTGAATAGCAAAGAGGAGTGGTTGAGATCGATTTTCGACAGGAATCCTGTGCCGCCAAGGATTCTTAAAGGGGCGTGGCATGGTCCTTTAAGGCGCACGAATCGAGGCATCCGACCATGCTTGGCCTAGGCTGATCGGTCATGTGTGTAGATGGGCCCAAAGTGATCATGTTGACGTGCTCGGAACCTTTTAAATCTATATCTACACCTTCCATCCAAGCTTGCGAAGATGGACGCTCGTGATCGATTAGCGACACATGTAACATGCCGCAAACCCTAATTAGGGTTTTGGATCGGTCGTGCATATGCAACTCCAACCGATCTGTTTTGCAAGCTATGCTCATCCCTTGAGGAGTCCGACTATGTGGGACCCTCATTGGGCCGGTGATGAGCATGCTGGTACCTGTCCCACGGTCATAGGCTTGATCTTAGTCATCCAAACATGCCGGTGAAGTTGGATGGTTGTGATCAAACTGCGACACATATGAAATTCCGTGACCCTTTAAAGAATCACGCCATCCTTGTTTTGAGCAAACGTTTATTGCTCAATGACTTGCTCGTGAGAAAGTCGGTCAGGTAGGTAGGAAGTGGGCCCGCCAGAGTGTATAACAACACTTGACTGATCGGCCATGGAATAATCCACGCCAGCGAAGTTGGACGTCCGTGGCGGATTTTTAGACTTCCGATGGTGGTCTTGCTCATACGAGCTTCCTCCAAGCTGCTTCACAACCATCCTTTTTCAATCTGGCGTTTGGTGGTTGTTTTGGAGGTATGATATGTATTCGACCGTCTAGGGAAAAAACGGGCCCGCTGGTGGTCATTGTGGTGATAGCCTGCTCCTGATAGTGTTCGTCTAGGCTGGTTAAATCATGCGGCCAACCTACGTGGCCGTGATCGTTTCTGAGACTGACACGGACAGTCCAGATTTCCCTTAGGGAATTAAATATGCTCAATCGGGCTAATATAACACACCAAGAGATATAGCATGTACGGGTATTTCGTGCATGCCTCATTATTGACACTTGGATACTCATTTTACTCTGCTGAGAGTAACAATCAGTCATCATGCCGCACCAATAATGAGAGTCATGTTGAGAACAACACATGAAATACAAGGCAATTCATGCATTAATTAATAATGCTAAAATTCACAGGTTTTTCTGGGATTGTTGCTACATGCTCCATCCTGGATGAATTTTGTGTATTTAATTCACATAACATTTGGGATTATTGCTACATGCTCCATTCTAGGTGAATTTATAAAGCGAAGAAGTATTCATCACTTATCAAATAGCCTTATCCTCTGCAGGATGTCAACGTATAAAATTTGGCTTTTACAATTTTAGCCATGAACTAAAATCCACCATCAACAAAGGGATAACCCAAAATTGCTATTTTATGTCCCTTTTTGTCCTATAGTGCATGGCCTCTAATTGTTTTCAGGCCCCCAATTAATCGAGGATATTAATCGGTAGAGTTCAAGGTGTTATAGAGGACATATGATCTTAGTCGGATTGTGTTGTGCATCCGAGTTTCTCTGACACTTACTGGTCAAGCGGCTTAAATTCTACCCATTTAAAGACCGACGTTTAAAGACAGAATAATGACTGACTTCTTTACTGCGGTTATTAAAGAAGTGGTTTTCACCAAGACCCCTCCTATTTACAGGGCCGTGATCTTGTTCACAGGCACGTAAATTTACTTTTTGCCTTCTCACTTTTTGGAAAAAAAAACAACACCCTCCGGGGTCGATTTCCGCCGCCACTCCGACTGACCACCACGACCATCACTGCTTACTGGCTTACTGTCATTAATGGAATAACCTTAGAGAGATAATGAAGATCAAACTCGGACATTTCATATTGTTCTAGCTTTTTTGTTTTTGAAATATTCCCAACTTTCTGTAAACAGGATTTAGATTTGTTTTCCATATTCAACAAGGTTAGGTTTGTTTCACCAAAAAGAAAAAATTAGTTTAATTGATAATAAGAAGAATGATTTTAACAAATCATTTTTAGCTTTTTTCTTGAAGTCTCCCAAGGGATTTGATTTTGAGAAGGTTCATCATGGCTTCTTTACAAAAATCACAAAAAGATAATAATTATCTTTTAAAATTGTATAGATAAATATGAAAAATAGGAATTGTAGCTAAGTTTCATGTGTAGTGTTCTTCGTCATTCATGGCTACTTTGATTTAATGATCATGTTTGAGCAAATCAAAGAGAAAAATACAGTAGTCAGATTGGTTTATAAAGATTTGATTTAACAATCATGTTTAAGCAAATCATATGGAAAAAAGGAGAAAATCAAATGGAAAAAGGGACAGTAGTCAGATTGGTTCATAGAAATTTGATTCTAGCTGTTCTTGATCATCAATCCTAAAATGTTGCTTTTCGATTTTTGTTTTGTTATAAACTTAAGGTCACCAATCCATAAAATTATAACAAGGATTTGATTTGATATGGGTTTGAAATTTGAAGTTATTACGATGGAAGTGGCGGTAACAGGAGAGGAAGAAATTGGGAGAGGAGGAGGAGGAGCAGAAGAAGAAAAAGAGGAAGGAGACGGTAGTTACTTTTGGTCCTGTGTATATCACTTGCAGATTAATTTTGTTTACTTTGGGCCTACGTACAAGCTGTACCTGTACATATCAGATTTTGGCCCTATTAACATTCACGGTCTTCACCAATCACCATCCACCGTCTCAAAAAGCAGATCATAATAAAAGGTACTCCTACTAGGAAAGCAAGTCTAGATGGTTTTATCCCTGTAAAATTCTTTTTAGATGGTTTCACTTTTACATGACTTTCACGAGTTAAGTTTTACATTTCATGTGTTACTTTTTACATGACTTTCACGAGTTATGTTTTCAAAAGAGCAGTGGGAAAAGGCAATGTAGTAGTAATTTATACTCCTACATTGTTTATGTGAGTATCATAAACAACGCCAACTTTGGATCTTATCATCAGCAATAGAGCTGGCAAACAAGCCAAAAACCCGCGGGTTAGCCCGACCCGGCCCGCAAAAACCCGAACCCGGCTCGGCTGGTTGTCTAACAAGCCGGGTTCGGGTTGGTGAAATGTTGGCCCGAGAAAACGGGTTAACCCGCCGGCTTGTAAACCCGCGGGTTCATCCCCCACAACCTGTGTACAAAAATATATACTAAATTTTATTTATTTTCCACCGTTAGATCATCTAGGGTTAATCCTATCCCTAGGTTTAAGCTATAAAAAACAACAAAAATCCTAGAACAGATATCTTTCTTCTTCCCCCTCTTCTCTTTTCTCCCCACTGTCTTCTCCTGCGTCTGAGAGCCTCCTCACCACCTCCATCATTTTTCCCGATTTGCTTTGTAATTCCTGGAATCATGTTACCGTTGTTTGAATTGAAGATATAGATCGATGAAGATGAAGATGAATCTCAGTAGTTTCTTCCAATTAAGAGAGGATAATGAAAATTTACGAGAGAGAGAGACGAACAATGGAAAAATAGAAGTTCTATGAATTGAGTGAATGGGTTTGTATAAATTTTAGGGTTTGAGAAATTCCGATTAGATTTGTGATGAAATTTTGAAGAAATCGATCAAATCTAGAGGAAGAAGGGTTTCTTTGTTAATTTGAAGATGGCGGATTCAGAGAGAATCAGAGGAGTTTGAGAAGTTATTAGGGTTTAAAAATGGGTTTCTGTTGTGGTTAAGATGGACATCAAATTGGGTTTTGAATTTTGATGTTAATGGAGATGTCCAAATACAACTACAGTGAGTGTGAGTCGCAATCTTCATTTATCTCAGTGGAAATTGAATTGGGGAGGTGAAATTATTTGTATGAAGGAAGAGTTTGGAAACTTCAAATATTTCCTATGGCATATCTTGCTTTTAAATGTTAATCTGTTAGCTTAAAAGTTTATATGCTTCCAAACATCCACCTTTACTTTAAGTTTCTTTGTGTCAGATTAATTGGGTGCTTATAGTATCTTATTTAATACAGGTTAGGCTCTGCCGAGAGAAGTCAAGTGGTAATATTTATGCTATGAAGAAACTAAAGAAGTCAGAAATGGTTCGAAGGAGTCAGGTGATAACCAATCCTTCAATTTGATACTATAATGTGGAAGCTAGATTTTATCATATGTAGTGTCTCACTGATACTAGACATGATTTTCATTATCATTACAATCATCCTTACTAATTTGAGTTATCGAAGTACAAATTTGTAAAGTTGAGTTTAGATTTGAATTGGTGCACTAGAATTTAACATAATGGGGCTAACTTACTGGATCCTGAATCCCGATAGACTAAATACGATTGTACACAAATTTATTTTGGCATGTGGGTGATTTATATTTACGTGGACCCGGCACGTAATGGCAAAATATTGAACATACCTGTTAGTGAATTACTTTTGCATAAGATTGTGCGTAGTGCCTACCACGACGTATCATAATTTACCTGGATAAGAACTTGGGTATAGCATTGATATGTGTAATATCGACCTTCCATCAGGAGCCGCATAAATTGGGCATGGCCTAGTATAAACTGTTGTGGGTAATTTCTTTTTATGTTCATGGCAGAGAAGTGAGAACAATGGAATTCAGGGAAGGAGTGCGGCAGCTGAGCTGAGCTGCCTGAAATATGAACTGATGGGTTTGTTGGCAGCGAGAAGATACAGATGATGAGAACACATAAGGGGCTCCGAGAAATGTTAGAAGAGCTGGTGGCCGTGATGGGTTGAAACCAACTTTGTTGCATTCAAAGCAGATGGTCCTCAGCAGGATCACATATTAACTTAATGAATTTGAGATGGGTATTGTATTGAGGTCTAATTTTTGAGATGAAAATGAAGTAATTAGATGTATGTTAGGTGTTACAGGGAAGGAGTATGTATTGATGTCTAATTTTCTTTATTTGTATTTGATCATTGTGATTTGTCATAAATTAAGTTAATTAATTTTTAATTTTAGTTTTAATTAAACCAGCCGGGTTAACCCGTGAACCCGCAAGTTTAACCCGTTACGGGCACGGGTTGAAGAAATGACCACCCGTGAAGAATTTCGACCCGCGGGTTTTAACCAGTGCAAACCCGAACCCGTGTAACCCGCAACGGGCCAGCCCCGACCCGCCCGTTTGCCAGCTCTAATCAGCAACTTCATGGTAATTGCAACTAAACAAATGAACTAAAAAGGTTTTTAGTTTGGGATGAGTCATACATTAAACAGTTTAGTAAGAAAGATGATGATATTAAGAAAGAGTGAGGAAGCATCGTACACACATGCAAGATCCCTTCCGTATCCACAAAATCAGTGAAACTAATCTCACTTTACAGTTTTCTTAAAGAAAAATTAATGTAAAAATGTAATTTTTGTTTTAATTATGGATGGATTCTCAACCTGCCCATCCAACCATTTTGTTTACTATTATAATATCGCTTGAGTTTCCAAATCGCATAATATACCCGGCACAGTTCTCATCCCAAAGAGCAGCCACAAAATAAAACTAGTCTCCTGTACTCCTTTCCGTTTTGGAAAATGGTTAGTATCAATTTTTCAACCCGACCTATTTTTAGAGTAAAATATAAAAATAACAATTTTTTTTTTTTCAAAAACAGAAGAAATAAGAAGTTATTTTTGAGTCTTGGATAATGCTCAAAAGCTGCACGTCTACTCTTGAATTTGTGACGAAAATATTGTATGTCACAAAATCTTTCCCCAAAACATTTCTTCCACATCATGTCATAAAGATACTAATCCATGACTGTTCGGCAAAACAGTCTCCCAGTTGCCCAATCAAGATGCACACTTCAAAGAGGGCTACGGGTGATTCTTCTTATTTGTTTGTTTAATATAAAGACGAGAAGTGATACACTTAACGACCTTAGGTCCCGCAAAAGATCCCGATTGGGAACCAATTTAATCTGGGCCGCTCCTCTCAACATCTTGATGGGTAAAGACTGAAGTAGGTCCCACTACATGTCTCTTGCGGGATTATGGTCGGGATAATATGTCGGTCATTCTATCATTTTTCTATAAAGACCCATATGATATTGTCTCTTAAGCAACATGTCGTGCGCCCAGGGTGATGCGGGCCCTACATACATGCTTTGATCGAGAAAAAGATTACTGGCTTATGTACATGTAGTACGGTTGGTCGACAATATGCTGCCCAAGAGCTCCAAACCCTACATCAAAGTAAAGTACTGTATATCACACACAAAAAATATGAGAGAAAGGAGAATTTTGTTTTTGGGTTGTTTGCTTTAGTCGGTACGCCTAGAACCATTGGTTAAAGAATGCATTTGGGTAAGATTTCGGTTTTGAAAACATGTCACTTTTAGATCACTAGAGCTTCTCCAACGGATCCTCTAATTTTTTTCTTATGTGGATGTTTTAGGAAGAAATCCATTGAAGAAGTTAAACCAGATTTTTCCTAATTTTAGGAAGATAGAGGAAATCATCTCCAATGGGATTTAATTTTGCTGAACAATATTGCCACATGTACGAAACTTGTTGGTTAAAATTATGTAAATTTTTTTTTTGACTTGGAATAACCGATTATTACATTTTTTTTAACATTAAACGTAATGAATACTATGTGATTAGGATTATTGACATCCTCTAGGAGATCTTCTAAAACCAGATGATCTCATTTAGGATGTCTTGTTAACTGTTGTCCAACTCATCTTCACATCATCTCTTTACATCCTCATTGGAAAGGATTTTTTTTGCTAAAATCTTAATATATCTTAGGTGGCCATACTTTTAGGAAGTTAACATCTTCCCGTTAAAGATGCTCTAACTTAAGATAGAATTGTTCACATCCTCAACTATCTCAACCCTCCGATTGTTCCTTCTGATCTTCATTTTAGTCTTAAAGTTCTAGTAGATAATAGTCGAGATACTAACAAGTTGCACCAGATCGATGCACGTTATTCTAGATGTTCTTCACCGTGTTTACACCGGTTCTGCTAGTGCATGTAAGAGAATCTCTAATGTAAGGGGTAAAGGTCTTAAAATAGCATGACATTTAGGATTTAAGATTCTTTCTAGGGAAAATTGGGGATATGCCCCAAAATTGACTGTCATCTTGGGGATATGCCTAGGATTCCAGTTTTCGGGAATATGCCCCAGCCGTCCAAAATCCCATCCAAAACCGTTAAGTAGCCAATATTCGCACACACTTGGGATTACATATGCGAATTAAAATACATATATACTATATACTAACATCTTTACAAGATTAAGGAACATATTCAGAAAGAAAAATCTCGAAGAAATTAGAGGGAAAGTTCAGACGCATTTACGATAAATTGACTATTTAACGGTTCTTTGACGGAAACCGTTACTTTGGGGCATATTCCCAGAAATTGAAATCTGGGGCATATCTCCAAGATGACAATCCATTTTGGGACATATTCCAAATTTTCCCTTCTTTGTACCAATATTTTATTTCCAATGTAAAAGTGAAAGTCATAAATAAAGATGACATGGCTAAGTGAGGATAAAGGAGAAGTCTACATTAGACTTTCTTCTTGCCCCTTGGTCTTAAGTACACATTATCATTTTGTATCTAAATTTAAATAAAAGGAGTTAGATAAGACATTGGTGATTGGAGATGAATTTTAGATAAAAAGTCGTATCTTTATTTCCTTTTGTCATTTAGTCATATAAAAAAGGTGTTAATAAGATTTTTACCTAGGATTACGTACCTTGACCCCTTGCATCCGAGATGTTCACATGTCTTCATTGTATATATTTTTCTCACACAAACAATTATACGAGATCTAAAGCGCAACTATTGTTCCAAGTTCCAACATGATTCAAATCATTCATTTGATTGGTATTACAACTTCATGTGGAAATATACTGGATATAAAATGAAAAATGTCAGGATGCTCGGGAATCTGGATCATATAATTGATTTGTATGCGCAGTGCATTCGATAACGGTGTGCGTGTAATCGAAGAAAGTACTTCTATATGATGATAATGGGAGCTAAAATGTATTGCCTATTTTAGCTACTATTTCGAATTCAATTTTTCATAATATTTCCAAACCTAACCGCATTTCTTCAATTTGAACCGAAAATAATAAAAGTGGAATTTCAGTTTGGTCATATTTTAAGTGTGGTCCCAAGTCATTTTGGTACACCAACAAAAGGAGAGTTTAGTTTGGTCCTTATTTATTCAAAAATTCTAGAATATCCAAAATACCCTTTTCTCTCAAGTCTTCGTGTGATACATAGTTATACTATTTTCTTCTTTATTTTCTCTCTACTAATTTATCTCTCTTTTAACATAAATAAATAAAATAAATAAATATCTCTTAAAATAGAAGCATCCCTTCACACTTTTATTCTCACATTATCTCACACGTTTGACGTCATCTTTGTGAATAAAAACCAAACGGTAACGGATTTGAAGCTAATATTTTGGGGATATGTTCCTCTTACCATGTTCTACATTAATGAGCATATTCTGATATATAAAACCTTTAAATCTATTGGTCTTAATTTCAATGGCTAAAAATCCGTTGATTTTCAGCGGCTCATTTTCAAAGTAGTAGATGGTGGTGTTATACGTCTCGGAATACGCTCATTTTCGGTAGGAACGTAGAGCTTTGTAAGAGGAACATATCCCCGTAATATTATCTTCAAATGCGTTACGGTTTGATTTTCATTCGCAAAAATTACATCGAACATGTGAGATAGTGTGAGAATAAAAGTGTGACGGGATCCTTCCTCCTCAAAATATAAGTCGAAAATTAGTAATGTTATATATTCAGAAAAATTTCGACGAGATCTACACAATATATACCTTTTTTATTGTTTGACTCCATTACTTCGAATCACACACACTACCTCTACTGCAACTGTAATTGTAGTCTTTATCAATTAGTACTCAATTGTTTGACTCACTTCGATCCCAAAATGGAAACCCATAAAAGTTTACTGATTTGTTCAATGAACGAAACTGCTCAAACCTATCTAATGTTAGAGAATTGCTCGGTCAAACTCGCAAGCGTTGCTATCTCAAGCTTGTTGTCAAGTTTGGTTGTCAAAACTATAAGTCTTGATTTCTAGTCTACTTATAGCTAACTCTCAGATTAGGATGGAAAGTGTAGTTGAGCATTAGACTTCACGGCGTTCATCGATTGAAGACGAAGAACAACTAAGGGGAGCTTATGGAACTTCATCAACAAAAGGTATGTGGAGACTTGAACTCATCTATCACTCAAAAGTTTATCTACTATATCTCCTATTTTAGACAAAAGTCGTATAACTATATAGACTTCAATTATACACATTTGATATTTCGAGCCGAGTTTAACTCGCTTACATATTTCTCGAAATATGTGTTGGTAAGCTTTCACTTTAACCAAGTTCATCTTATATTCTTGACGAAAGTCAAAAAACGATCATGTGAAAATCGCCTCGTAATATCTTACATGACTTGTGTGAGACAGTAATTTGATATAGACTCAGAATGTTTCGTATTGATCATTCGATTAATTGAAAATTGCTTTGAACTAATGGTTTGTGTGAGACAGCTATTCCCGTATTCCAAGAATGTTTCAATGGTTGAAATGCGAGTTTAGAACAATTAGATTTAAGCATAGTATGCGTACTTGCGTATATGTAATCCATGTCTGGGAACCATGGTATGCATACCCGTATGCGTATTGGTTAGCTTGAGAAAATCCGGGGTACCTGGTATGCAAATCGGTACGCATACTGGAGTAAGGTTCATGTCCGGGAATTTCTGCTGAGTTTGGATGGTATGCATACCAGTTCGCGTACCGTCGAAACCCAAACTTGGTCCAGCTACTGAGATACGCATACCTAAGTGGATGATATTTTAAAATCGATTGTTCATGAACTAATACATTTTCATATAATAATGAATGCAATCTTTTACAAACTGTGGCTGTAATGTTCATAACTTGATTCGAGTGAATCAAAATCGATTTTGCTTCAATTGTGTCTTGTATACTTCTATGAGAATATAAACAATTGAACAACTCTAGAACTAGTTTCCATTTAGTCATTTGAACTAGTTATGGTTAAGATGAATGAGGTTGATATGAACGTTTTCATATGGCTAACCTCGGTTAACTATTGTTGAGCCAAAAAAGGTGCACACGTTTAGGTACGGTTTCATATCTAAATGAAGTCACTTTTCATTTGTGTGTAACAAGCTAAGTTCGACCTAACGGTAGAAATATATTAGCTTGAGTCTAATCAGTTTTTCATCTGACGGTGAATATTGAATGCTATGTTACCAAGGTAACTGAAATTGCAAACCCTGATTTCAAGACTATATAAAGGAGAACTCTAGCAACTGGGAAACCTAATCCTCACACCTTCTGTGTGATACTAGTTGCGACTAGAGTCAATTCTCCTTTAACCTTAGGTTTTTCACGAAACCCTATAGGTTAACGACTGGAAGACTTCATTGGGATTGTGAAGCCAGACCCAACTATGGTTTAAATGCTATCATTCATGCCATTACCATAAATCTTCACCACCATGTGAATACGTGCTCGGTCTAAAGATGTGTGGGATATCTTAAAAAAATTATTCGAATGGAATACCTATGAAAAACAAGCTAGGCTTCAAACCCTAAATTCTGATTGGGAAAACCTTCGTATGGATGATAATGATTTATTTGATGAGTTTAATCACTAAGTGTCTGAAATTGTTAATGCATCTTTTGCATTGGGTAAGACTATTCCTGAAAAGAACATTGTGATGAAAATTCTCAGATCGTTACCAGCCAAATACTATTCTAAGAAATATGTCATCGTTGAAGGAAATAACATTGATACTCTATCCAAAAAATTCTATGATAGGAAAGTTGAATATTTTTGATCTTGAACTGAGTAAAAGAGAAAAACTTCAAATGAGTGGCAACTCTGTTACTTCTTCTCTGTGTCCAAAATTGATTGATCTAAAGGATGAGAATTGCTTTAACTTTAATCTTTCATCAAATGAGTGGCAACTCCGTTACTTCTTCTGATGTAAGTTTTCTGTGTCCAAAATTGATTGATCTAAAGGATGAGAATTGCTTTAACTCTACTCTTTCACTGTGTGTACAACAGTTGAAGAAAACTCTTAGGAGGAGAAAAAGAAGGTCTCGCAAAAAGGCCTCCTCAATAAAGGTTATGGATAAGAAAGTTCACAAAAACTATGACAATGGAACTTTTTCCATGTGCTACAAATGTGATCATCACATTTCTGGTGTTCCTGATAAGGAAAAGAGTGAGATAACCAAAGCATGGATGGAAACTCTTGACTACTGTCCGGAGGAAGAAGTATGTGAAAGTTCTCTCACTTATTTTGTTGATAATCACCCTTGTTCTTTCTACAACTCTGATTATTCCATGATAAACAATCAAACTTCTGCTGAAGAAAAATTCGATCTCCTGACCAAACTTCTCGACTTGATTAAGAGAAATTTCAACTGGAAAAGGAAGTCTGGATTAAAAGGATTGAAAATCTGGAATGTCAACTGAAAACATTAAGAAAATAAAATGCGACTTCTCGCAATTGTGGTGATAGAAATAATGATCAATACTCCCCGATAAATTCTTGCAAGTCAAATCAGCATATTACTCCTGTGATTTTGTCGTGTTCTAATTTCTCTCATGATGAGGAAGACATGGTTAACTTCACAACACATCATGGGTACACCTTGAATAAAAATCAGGATTACCCAGAAACAGATTGCACAAAGGTTCTTAAAAAAACTTCTTCCAAACCACGTTTTCAGAAGAAGAAAAAGAAATTGCATAAGAAATCTATGTCATTTTCTAAAAAGATTTTCAAAACCATTCATAGTATGCAAAAATCAATGAACAATCTGTTCAGAAAATTAAAGGGAAGAAAAATTTCCTTTTTGGATTCTCACTCCACAAAGAGGAATCTGAAACAAGTTTTAACAAAATCACCTCCTCTCTTGTGAAACCTCCTGATCCTTCTTTAGGTGGGAAAAACTACTCTTTGTAGATTTTAAGATTGTTCTTGTCTTTTTTGCCGAGGATAAGAATAATAATCTTAAATAGGGATGTAAAATGATTACTTGCTGACTTGTTTGTATATCTCCCTAATTTTCTCTAGGTTGGTTATCAATCTAAGAACTATTTCTGAACACTTGATTCTTTTTAAGTTTCTGTTAGGGTTTTTGTCAAAGGTATTTTGGGGAATTTATCTCATCTCTTATTCTTTTTAAGAGATTTATTTCCCCTGCAAGCATTTCATTTACCTTCTCTATCATGTACTCTTCAAGTCTTTCCAGTAAAAAGGATGATGTTTGGACCGTTCTCTTTCCCTCTAAGAAAGTTTGCTTTGGTTCTTCTGATAATGAGATGTGTCAAGATAAACGTGATTTATCCTCTGATGGAAATCCCATTGATTCTCATTTTGATAAACTCTCATTAACCATGAATCTTGTCCCGGAGCAAGTACGGGTGTTGAAGGGTGAACCAGAATCCTCCATCAAAAGATTTGAAGACAAGATGGACAATCTTGAATCCATGATTGATTTGATCGAAGAGGAACTTGATGATTATTGGGAATATGGGAAGAGTCTTCAAAGTAAGTGAAATTATTTTTGCTCTTGACTTTTTTTATTATGTCTAGGAAACTTCTTATGAGAATTTATTATTGTGTTTTAAGAAGGATACCTAGGGTTTGGAATAACCATTATTGTGAGTACACATAGCTATTTCCAACGATTTTCATCTTGCAATGTTTTTAGATTTATTTATTTAAATTCTAAAGTTTATTTGGAAGGTGATTTTGCAGTATTAATCTTTATGGTTTTATATATTGCAACTTGTTATGAGATATGTGTGTTCGCGTCCGTGAACTATGATTTTCCCATATTTGTCAAAATTTAAGTCTTTCATATGTCATTATGCAAATATTGATAAAAGATAGATTGAACTTTTGACAAACAAAAGATAAGCCTATTATGTCATTATGAAAATATTGATGGAAGATAGGATGAACTTTTGTTTACAAAGATTAAGTCTATTACACACGTCTCTATGCAAATATTGATGAAAAATAGAATGAATCTTTGAATATTCTGCAATATTGGTCTTTCCCTGATCCACATCTTTGTGTAAGTACGGTGTGGCTCCATAAGTTCTCTTATGTGAGCATTTCCGATTAAATTAATCATGGGTTTTCTTGTGGTTAATTTAATTGAGTATATAGGATACAAATTCATGTCTCACGCGATTTCTTAGTGTCCAAAGAAATCCTTCTTTTCTTGTGCAAGTAAGGTCGCTCTTGTTTTTCTTTCGGGAATGACATTATATGGGAGGGGAGAGTTCTTAACTAAACATGTGCTTAATTTCCAAATCTTTGTGGGGAGTGCGGCTGTGGAATATTATAGGAGTTATCTTGTATCTTTATAAACTCCTTGATGAATGCATTTAGTTTCGGCTATATGATTGCATCTAAACAAAGTTGATATGTTGTTCTCTTTTGGTCATGAAATATCTCTGTGGAAATTTCATTAGGATCCCACTAGTTTTCGTACATTTGCCAATTTTTATTGACAAAAGGAGGAGAATTAACGTGTAGTTCACACTAAAAATACATATGGTTTACGGATCATTATGTACGGGGGAGTGGTTTTCATGTGAGATGTAGTATTGACTAAGGGAGAGTGATACATATCACCATAGTATTGTTGTCAAAGTTGTGATACAATTGGACTTTGATGCCGTGTAATAATACTATGATACTGTATAACAATGATTGAGAGCAACTGTTTTCTCATTGTTATAGCTACAGATCTTTAACAATATTGATGCTGAGTTGAACACGTTCGGAATCACTGCAGTACTTGGAAGTGACAAAGATTTCGAGTAATGTTGAAGAACCAAGGAAACCAAGCATTTGGATTGAGAGCTACAAAGTTTATTTATTTTGTATTTCATATGTATTGATAGTTTTGTCACTAAAATTTACAAAGGGGGATATTGTTAGAGCACTGCTCGGTCAAAATCGCAAGCGTTGCTATCTCAAGCTTTTTGTCAAGTTTAGTTGTCAAAACTATAAGTCTTGATTTCTAGTCTACTTATATCTAAGTCTCGGATTAGGATAGAAAGTGTAGTTGAGCATTAGACTTCACGACGTTCATCGATTGAAGATGAAGAACTACTAAGGGGAGCTTGTGGAACTTCATCAACAAAAGGTCTTGAACTCATCTATCACTCAAAAGTCTATCTACTCTATTTCCTATTTGAGACAAAAGTCGTATAGCTATATAGACTTCAATTATACACATTTGATATTTTGAGCCGAGTTTAACTCGCTTAAATATTTCTCGAAATATGTGTTGGTAAGCTTTCGCTTTAACCAAGTTCATCTTATTCTTGAAGAAAGTCAAAATATGATCATGTGAAAATTGCCTGGTAACATCTTACATGATTTGTGTGAGGCAATTATTTGATGTAGACTCATAATGTTTCGTATTGATCAATCGATCACTTGAAAATTGCTTTGAAGCTAATAGTTTGTGTGAGACATCTATTCCCGTCTTCCAAGAATGTTTCAATGGTTGAAATGTGAGTTTAGAACAATTGGATTTAAGCATAGTATGCTTACTTGCGTATATGTAATCCATGTCTGGGAACCATGGTATGCACACCCGTATGTGTACTGGTTGGTTTGAGAAAGTCCGGGAACCTGGTATGCAAACCGGTATGCGTACTGGCGTAAGGTTTAGGTCCGGGAATTTCTGCTGAGTTTGGATGGTATGCATACCAGTTCGCGTACTGGCGAAACTCAAACTTGGTCCGGCTACTGAGGTTCGCATACCCGTACGCATACCTAAGTGGATGATATTCTAAAATAGATTTGTTCATGAACTAATACATTTTTATATAATAATGAATGCAATTTTTCACAAACCGTGCCTATAATGTTCATGACTTGATTTGAGTGAATCAAAATCGATTTTGCTTCAATTGTGTCTTGTATACTTCTATGAGAATATAAACAATTGAACAACTCTAGAACTAGTTTCAAGTGAGTCATTTGAACTAGTTATGGTTAAGATAAGTGAGGTTGATATGAAAGTGTTCATATGGATAACCTCGGTTAACTATTGTTGAGACAAAAAAGGTGCACACGTTTAGGTACAGTTTCATATCTAAATGAAATCACTTTTCATTTGTGTGTAACAAGCTAAGTTCGATCTAACGGTTGAAAGATATTAGCTTGAGTCTAATCAGGTTTTCATCTAACGGTGAATATTGAATGCTTTGTTACCAAGGTAACTTAGATTGCAAACCCTGATTTGAAGATTATATAAAGGACAACTCTAGCAACTGGGAAACCTAATCCCCACACCTTCTGTGTGATACTAGTTGCGACTAGACTCGATTCTCCTTTAACCTTGGGCTTTTCACGAAATCCTGTAGGTTAACGACTCGAAGACTTCATTAGGATTGTGAAGCCAGACCCAACTATTTTCTCTATAGTTGCGTGTTCTAATGTTGCTATTTTCTATCGTGATTGAGTACTATCTTCTCTAAGATTTGCTCGAGATTTAATCTCCGATAGGCAAGATAAAAAGTAGTCACAAACATCTTCGTCTCATCGTTTGTGATTCCACAATATCTTGTTTCGCTAACATAAAATTAAGATTATTGTGAGGTGATTGATATTTCTAGGTTGTTCTTCGAGAATATAAGTCTGTTATATCAATTGGTTCATGTTTACCTTGATTTATCAAAATACGGAACAAAGCTCATAGGTTTATCTGTAGGAGACAGATTTATCAATTCAATAGACTTTTATGTGCGAGATAGATTATTTTACCAAGTCTTCGACTTTGGGTCATAGCAACTCTTGGTTATGGGTGAGATCAACTAAGGAAATCAAGTGCGTAGAGTCCTGCTGGGATTCATAGATGTAAGGAACGCAACTGTACCTTGATCAATGTGAGATTGGTTAGGGTTCAACTACATTCCAGTCTGAAGTTAACTTGGAGTAGGCTAGTGTCTATAGCGGCTTAATATAGTGTGGTGTTCAAATCTGGACTAGGTCCCGGGGTTTTTCTGTATTTGCGGTTTTCTCGTTAACAAAATTTCTGGTGTCTGCATTATTTCTTTTCCGTATTATATTTGTTTATATAATTGAAATATCATAGGTTGTGCATAGTTCAATCAATTAATGAATCCAACCTTTGATTGTTGATTATATCGATTGACACTTTAACATTGGTCTTTGGTATCGTTCAAGTTATTTCACATAATAATCAGGCTCAAGGATTTCTATATGTTTGATTTGCTGATTACATTTTGAAACAGAGATACAACTCTTGGATATATTTCCATTGATTGAGTCTGACTGTCTAGTTGATTCTCTTGGAATTATATTGGAGTTGTCCATACAATTGTTAAGCGAAATATTGGGTGTGGTTGTTAGAACCCCGCTTTTTCATCTACAATTACAATTGATAAACAAAATGAAAAATAACAATAATCTCAATGTAAACCAAATAAACCTAAAACTGAAATTGGAAACCAAAATTAAAAATAAATAAATTAAGTACCTAAATTTTATATTGGCATTTCCCAATGACTTTTATCATGCTTAAAAAAATATCATTGGAATTTCTTACTGTTTCACTGTTGAGAACCATAATCAGGATTTTCACAAAGATCTTCGTCTTAATTAACTATTAAAGGAAAGATGAAAAACAAAAGGGGAAAATGTTTTTTCATGGAGTTATCGATTAGGTATTGTCTTTTTCATGAATGATGATACTTTCTTAGCACATACCGTAGAAGAGAATAAAAGTAAGTCACATATTGGAATTAGTTAGTTTCAGAGAATATGGTATTGAGGAAGAAACGTTTTCCTCAAAAACCCAATTCACCGAGTTGGCAGTTTAGAATATCCTAGATTGTTGTACCTGTTTTGTTGGACATTGTCAGTTACATAGAGAAAGTGGGGTTAAGACGTAAATGAGGTGTAATAAAGTATTAATTTAATTATGTGGGCTAAAATTAATGAGAGGGCTCTATTTTATAATACTCTTGTTGGTAAGATAAAATTGCTTCTACCCCAAACACAGAAATTCGTATGATGTTGTTGCTGGGAATCGATCACTGCCTCGATCTTCAATTGAATTGTGGAGAAGGGGGGTACCTGCAAAAAACCCTCCGATGCTAAAGTTAGTTTTATGATTTTTTTTCAGGAGTTTTTGTGGAATGAATTGCTTACCTTTTTGATTATAAAACTGTCCATTTATATGTGACGAATTTTAGTTTTATTTCTTTGGATTTATGGCAGATATCAATTGCCATAACTGGCCCCTGCATGCCTCCCTGCATTGATATTATGCATGACTGCATAGTGCTGGCATAACTGGCCCTTGCATGACTTCAGCCATGAATTGTATTGACTGGTCCCTGCATGCCTCATGTAGTAACTGGCCAGCATTGATGATTGCATGGCTATTGAATAATTGGCCCTTGCATGGCTCCAGTCAAGCCTATAGAAAAAAGTGTACGCAAGCCCATAGTGGGGCAAAGATATCTGCAAGGCAAAAGAAATGGGGCGGAATCATCCAAGGGCCACAGAATTAAGCTGCGTCGCTTCACACCCAAACGAACCCTTCTGCTGCCGATTAATCTTCATACACGATTAATCGCCGCTTAATCTCCACGATTTCCGCCGGAAACAACTTGTCGCAGATGCTGACGTCGTTAACTAGATGCTGGCGCTGTTAGGAATATGCTGACGCCGTTTAGGAATATTCTGATGTCGTTAGTCGCTGACTGTACCGAATGGTGCTGACGTGGCGACCTTTTTGCTGATATGGCATCTTCCACGTCATCACTCCTGCTGACATGGCGACCTTCCTACTGACGTGGCGACCTCCCTACTGGCGTGTCATATGCCTCGTCATCACTCCTGCTGACGTGACGACCTCCATGCTGACGTGTCATCTACCACATCGTCACTCCTGTTGACGTGGCACCTGGTGACATGGCACTTTGATGATGTGTCCCCCATGCTGACGTGTCGCTTGCTAGTTAGCTAGGAATTGGTGACGTGGAGTGCTTAAGTGGAACTTTTTATCCCAACTTGGAGTTCTTTCTCATAGGCTTGTGGGTTGAGTGTTTGATAGTGAGGCATATCTTAGTTTGTTGCACATGGGGTGTTTGTTAGGCCTAATTAGCCATACTTGGGTAACCAAGGGAAGCACCTTAGGCTCAGTGGACCCTCCTTTGTTAATAGTAGGAACTTTGTAGGCCTAAGTTAGCATATTTATTTGTGTTGAATATTAAGGGTACAAACATCGCCCCCTCTTAATCCATAACCTGTTATGGGTTAAGAAGTTCAAGTTCCCCTCTGATTTTGCATTTTTCTGGAGTGTTACATAACTCGCCCCCGAGCGTGCTGTTCGGAGTATTACGCAACTCGCCCCCAGGGATGTGTTGATTGCGCTGAAGTGTTATATATCTCGCCCCCAAATGGTTGAGGTGACATATAACTCGCCCCCAGTATGTTTTGTGTCATGCTGCTCAATGCTCGCGCATGGGTGCACCTCCATGCTGCATTTTTCTCGCGTACAGAATGAAAAGTTGAGTTTTTCTGCTATCTTGAATTCGCGCAGGGGGCCAATCCTTCTATTCAAGATGCGCGCAGAGTTTGGGATGTGAATATTTTCACATGCCTGGACAGATGAAAATGTTCGTCACTTTTGTTGTTGTCCCGCATGATGGGGATAAAACTGAGATAGGGTAAAAATGCTCGAACTTTGCACTCACCCTATCTGCGAGGTGTCAGAGACGTTGCTGACAGCAGACTCGAACTGTACTATTTTGTCATTTAAGGATGACTGTGGATTCAATCATCCGCAGTAGCTTATAATTAACTCGAACAATATTGATAAAGTATGGAATACCAAAATAATGCTGAATTGAATTTCTGAATTGAAATAATAAGATAAATATCTACTGCTTCGACAACAACTGCCTCATTAAAACCTTTGAGTGGAAAACCCAGTGGGATAAAACCATCAAAAAGGAAAAAGAGTGCAACACAACAGGATTTGAATCTACTCCTAATGATAAAACTTCTTCTAGTGGAACGAATTCCACGGCTTCCATGGCTTTGAATCCTCTGTTCCATCGAGGTTCCTCCAGTAGTAGGATCCTCGATATGCTGGCCTATCCACTATGTATGGACCTTCCCAGTTTTCTCCGAGCTTCCCGCAATTCGGTTCCATTATGGCCGCTCAGGTTTTCTTCAAGACATATTCCCATGGCTTGAATAACCGTTCTCTGACTTTGCGATCATATCTTAGCTTGATTGCCTGCTGGTATCGAAATAACTGCTACAAGGATGTTTCTCATTGTTCTTCCAGCAACTCTTTATCTAAAGCCATAATGCTATCGTTTTTCCATGATTTGACAGCACGAGTTTTGGTAGTCTTGAGTTGTACCTCGGTAGGTATGACCGCCTCTGTCCCATACGCTAATGTAAATGGTGAAAACCCAGTGGATATTTTTGGAGTTGTTCGATAGGACCATAAGACTCCAGGGAATTCTTAGGTCCATTTTCCCTTTGCCTTCTCCAACCGTTTCTTGAGATTGTCCATAATAACACGGTTGGTCGCTTCTGCCTTCCCGTTGCTCTGAGCGTAGTAAGGAGACGAGAAATTGTGGCGAATATTCAGGCCCTTGTAGAAATATTTGATCACCCCAGAATCAAACTGCTTCCCATTGTTTGATATTATCGCGTCTGGGAGTCCAAATCTGCAGACGATATTCTCCCATATGAATCTTTTCACATCATGTATGGTAACGTGTACCAGTGCCACTGCTTCGACCCATTTGGTGAAATAATCAGTAGCGGCTAATACGAATCTGATGCCTCCAGGAGATTTTGGAAGCGGTCCGACGATGTCTAATCCCCACATAGAGAATGGCCAGGGACTAAAAACTGGATGTAATTCGTTAGCAGGCCTTTTCGGAATTGGAGCGTGTTCTTGGCATGGCACACATTTCTGCGCATATTCTTTAGCATCTTTCTGCATGTACGACCAGAAATACCCCTGGGTAAGTATCCTGTGCGTGAGACTGCGTCCTCTAGAATGGCTGCCACAAATTCCCTCATGAGCCTATGCCAGTATTAGTTGTCCTTCCTCGGATGATACGCATCGCAAAAAAGGCTCCAATGCTACAGGTTTGCGGTATAACAACCATTCGATCACTGAGTATCTCCATGAATTCTTTTCACCTTTGCAACAAGTTTCTCATCTTCAAGGAGTTCGCCGGTTGTCAGGTACTAGATGTAAGGTTGACGCCAGTCTGCAATATTTTCAACATGACTGCCTGAATTATCTGTCACTGGACTGTCAACATCCATATTGCTGTCGATGTTCACAGTATCCTCCTATGATGACCTCTCGCCTCCACTAGCGTGTTCGAGAGCCAGAACAAAGTGGCTGTCGGAGATGCTAGGTAACTCTTGGAAATCTACTACAACAAAACGAACAGTATCAGTTTTGACTGCGGAAGAAATATATGCTAAAGCATTTGCATGCCTATTCTCCAATCGTGGTCGCTGCACAATAGAGAATTGGTCGAACTCATTTGACAACTCTCTCATATGATCCAAATACAAGGCCATTATATCTTCCTTTGCTCTGTAGGTCCACAGAATTTGGTTAACTACTAGCATGGATTCAGTCACCAACTTTACGTTCCTCGCATCTAACTGCTTTACAGCTTTTAAACCGATCATCGCAGCTTCATATTCAGCTTTAATGTTTGATGCTTGGAAACCCAGCCTGGTCGCTTTCTCGATTCTCGAACCTTCGGGAGTAAGGATGACGCATCCAACTCCAACACCACTAACGTTTGACGACCCATAAGTAAATACAGTCCATAATGGTTCTGGTGTATCGATCTCCATTGCAGACTCGCCCCTAGTCTGATCAGTGACTGGCTCAGTTGGTTTGAATAACTCATTTTCTTCTCCAGCAACCGTTTCTATATCGTCCACAAGAAAATCTGCGAGCAGTGTAGCCAGTGCGTGTCCTTTTTCTGCAGTTCTGGTTTCGCACTTGATCTCATACGCCACCAGAAAATTTGACCATATGGCTAGTCGACTGGAATCATCAGCATGTTCCAGGATTCTCTTCAGCGGATATTCCGAGTATACTACGATCTTCCTTCCTTGGAAATAAGGCTTGAGGCGACGAGATGCATGGAACAGTGCAAGTGTTATCTTCTCAATTTTCATGTACCGTGTTTCCGCCCCCGTCAAGGATTTACTCACGAAGTAAACATGTTTCTCATGTGGATCCGTAACAAACAACACTGCACTCACAGAGTTCTCCGTTGCATCCAGATAAACTCCAATCGGTTGTCCAGTTTTTGGACTCACCAAAACCGGGGGGTTTGACAAATACTGCTTGATCTCATCAAAAGCCCTTTCACACTGAGCCGTCCAACCAAAATTCACTGATTTATTCAAAACGTCAAAGAATGGCTTGAATCGATCCGATAAGAGTGAAATGAAACGGTTTAAGGCTGCTAATCGTCCTGCTAGCTTCTGGACCTCCTTCTTGGTTCTCGGGGATGGCATTTCTATGATTTGTTCTGGATTCGCCTCGATTCCTCTGTGTGTCATCAAGTATCCAAGGAACTTTCCCGATGACAGCCCGAATGAACACTTTGCTGGATTGAGGTTCATACGATATTTCCTTAAGATATCGAACGTCTTTTGCAGATCAAGAAAATGTGATTCCTTTTGTTGAGATTTCACTACCATATCATCGATGTATACTTCCATCGACTTCCCAATCAGATCCTTGAACATGTGTTCTACCAAGTGTTGGTAGGTTGCCCCTGCGTTATTTAGCCTGAACGGCATTACAGTATAGCAGTAAACTCCTCTGTCAGTCACGAATGCAGTATGCTCTTGATCGTCCTCGAACAAAGGTATTTGGTTATACCTAGAAAAACCATCCATGAATGACAGTCTCCCAAACCCTGCGGTTTTATCCACCAAATCTCTTATCATTGGCAGCGGGTACGGATCACTCGGACATGCTTTATTCAAATCGGTAAAATCGATACAGACACGAATTTTTCCATTCTTCTTTGGAATGGGTACCACATTTGACAGCCAGCGAGGATATTGCAACATCTTTTCGACCTCTTCAGTAACTCCATCTTTTTTTCTTTGCGCCATATTTCTGATTTTCTGTCGAACATGATGGAAATTCTCATCGATATTTAGCCTGTGGCAGGCCATATTCGGATCTATCCCTGTCATCTCAGCAAAACTCCATGCAAAAACGTCGGCGTTTGCCCTTAGCAATGTAATCAAACCATCGCATTCATGTGCATGCATATCTGCCCCTACGAACGTTGTTTTGTGCTCCTCATCTCCAATCTAGACCTCGATCAGTTTCTCAACTATTGGGGGTTCCGCTGCGTCCTCTCCCCTATATGATTCTGGAGGGAGAGGATTCTGTAATTTCTATTTCTGCTCGACTAGAATGATATGGTTTCCACTGACTTCTGACTTCTTGTACTCATCCATTGCACTCCCATGACACTTATGGGCAGCCATCTGGTCGCTTTTAACTTTCACAACTCCTTCTGAGGTAATAAACTTCAGGCATTGATGATCATATGATGTGACTGCACCTATCTCATGCATCCATTCTCTTCCTACGATCGCATTGTAGGGTACTCGGAAATCCAGCAACAAGAAAGTGCCCAAGAAGGACTTTTCAGCCACTGTTATTGGTATCTTTACTTTTCCAATCGTCTTTGTAACTTCGCTGCTGAAACCGATAATTGGATTTTCATCCTCCTCGATCAATTCGTATGGGAGATTCATAGAGGAGTAAGCTCCTGAAAACAGCACGCTCACTGAGCTTCCTGTATCCACTAAAATCCGGTGCACACGAAACATGCCAATCCAAGCAGTTATAACGATGGCATCATTGTGTGGAGAATATACACCTATCATGTCTGCTTCATAGAAATCGATCTTTTTGCATCCAATCTCCCTAGTTTCTGCTCCATTACCGTTGACAAAATCAATGTGATTTGTCAGGTACCATTCTTTCAACTGTCTGAGCTTTCTCCTGGTCTCGTCTTCCGATGCCCACTTGGTCATTGAATGGATCCTGGCGTGACTGACGTTAATCACACGAGCGCTAATCACATGTGCAGTGCCAAACTGACCAGGACCTTTCCCAAATTCCCTTTTTCACGAACTCTTGCAGCTTTCCAGCGTCGATCATTCGCTGGACCTCGATCTGTAAAGAGCGGCAATTCTCGGTCTTATGACCATGGTCCTTATGGAACTTGCAGTATTTGCTCCTATCACGTTTATCACGTGTCTCAGCTAGCAAAGGACGAGGGGGGCTCAAATCCTTGCTGATTTTCTCGTACAATTCTGCAAGTTGTATGTTTAACGGTGTCAACTTCATATCCTGGAATTTCTGATATCCAGTTTCCATTCTTTCACTTTGGTTCTTATCTCGGACTTCTCCTCAGTCATTGTTTCTTCGATTTGTCTTTCTTCCCATCCCTTGGATGATTGGATGATCTGTTAACATCTCTCATTTCTCGATCTTTGGAATCATCTTCCACTCGAGAATATTCTTCAACTCGATCATATAGTCCTTCCATAGTCTTGGGTGATATCTTGACTAAGGATCCATACACCCCTCTTTGATTGTGCTGGTATGCCTGCTTGTAATCTTCGATGACAACTTGGTCGTTTGCACCATCCACGTCGGCCAATTCTTGCTAGAAGCGCCTAGTAAACTGTCTGATGCTTTCATCCTTCTGAATTGAAAGAAGGAACAACGCATGGCATCCCTTCCGATCACGTCTGTTATATTTGTAGTGAGAGCAGAGTTCTCCAACCAGCTCATTGTAAGTACTAATCGACTGTGCTGGAAGTCTATTGAACCATTTTATTTCTCCTCCAGCTAATGACTGTGGAAACATTTTGCACATCAATTCATCACTGTGCTTCCACAGAGTCATGGCAGTTTCATAGTGCAAAACATGCTGATCTGGGTCATATGTTTTCTCATCGAATTCTGGCAGCTTTGGAACTTGAAAATTCATCGGCGGTCGGAATTTTCTGATATTCAGATTGAAAGGGGCCCCAGCAGATCGGTGCAACCGGTCCAAGTTTTCTTCTCTGGATTGCTTTTTCGACATTACTTTCTCGATCATCTTGCAGAGGCGAGCTTCTGTTATTGCGTCCACATCACCATCTGAGGAACTGTCTTCCTGCTCATAATATTGGTCATCTGGAATATGAGTTTTAGATCTCATTCTTTTCCTCTGCGTTCCAGCAGGTTCTTTTCCAGCTCTTCCTTGCTCCGAATGAGCATAGTAAACCTGCAAAAATTCCCGATCATCGTGCCAATCTCGATCTTCATCCTTATCGTTTCTGAGGCGTTTTGAACTGATGTTGGATCTGGCCGCACTCTGCTGAGTTGCAGCTGGCCGGGTCATTGCTCAGTGTGGTAGTACACGCCTTCGTTTTTGTAATTCTCCAGTGGGTAACAGATTTATCTCTGGTTAATCAAGATCGATCACCTCTTTGTTTGGTTTTGCAGCTTGAGGGTCAATTCGACTTCCAAGGCGTTGCCATACAGACCGACTCCTATTTTTATTCAGATCACCAATCTTAGGTTGAGACTGGTTCTGATGCTCCAATCTCAGGAGAGCGTTCTCCTTCTCCAACTCGTTCAGCCGATTGCGCAACAGTTCCTCCTTTGTACTAGGAGTCGCGGTGTCCGTCTCGCAAATCCTGTCCATCTGCATTCCTCCTAGACGTGCTGCCGAACACATGCCCTATGTTTCCTCGAACTAATGGGTTTTCCACACCAACATCCATTTCTTCGACATCGATCACTGGTTGTTTTTCCCTTCTCCGATTTAGATCCGGATTTCTATCACGGAAACGATCTCGATCTCGTCCTCGATCCAGGGATGTATTACGAGCATCATCTCGATCATGATCACGATCTAGGGCATTGTCATGAGCACGATTTTGACCCTGCCTGTTTCCAGTGGGTACTGCTGGGGCTGACTAAACCTCAATTTCGTGTCTTTCAGACTCGCTCATGTGCTGTCGAGGATTGTTAACAGAATGTACCCTTCGTGCAGTTTGTTTGATTACTGCCATAACTCGATCTAGTAAAACACGATTATCTTTTCTCGAAAACCTTGGTCGGCGCCACTGTTTGTAAGATATAATTGCTTCTACCCCAAACACAGAAATTCGTATGATGTTGTTGATGGGAATCGATCACTGCCCCGATCTTCAATTAAATTTTGGAGAAGGGGGGTATCTGCAAAAAACCCTCCGATGCTAAAGTCAGTCTTAGGATTTTTTTCAGGAGTTTTTGTGGAATGAATTGCTTACCTTTTTGGTTGTAAAACTGTCCATTTATATGTGGCGAATTTCAGTTTTATTTCTTTGGTTTTATGGCATATATCAATTGCCATAACTGGCCCCTGCATGCCTCCCTGCATTGATATTCTGCATGACTGCATGGTGCTGGCATAACTGGCCCTTGCATGCCTCCAGTCATGAATTGTATTGACTGGTCCCTGCATGCCTCATGTAGTAACTGGCCAGCATTGATGACTGCATGGATCTTGAATAATTAGCCCTTGCATGGCTCCAGTCAAGCCTATAGAGAAAAGTGTACGTAAGCTCATAGTGGGGTAAAGATATCTGCAAGGCAAAAGAAATGGGGAGGAATCATCCAAGGGCCACGGAATTAAGCTACGTCGCTTCACACACAAACGAACCCTTCTGTTGCCGATTAATCTTCATACACGATTAATTTCCACGATTGCCGCTCGATACAGCCGCCGACAACAACTTGCCACAGATGCTGACGCCGTTTAGGAATATTCTGACACCGTTAGTCGATGACTGTACCGGATGGTACTGACGTGGCGACCTTCTTGCTAACGTGGCATCTGCCACATCATCACCCCTGCTGATGTGGTGACCTTCCTGCTGACGTGTCATCTGCCACATTAGTACTCTTGCTGACGTGACACCTGGTGACGTGTCACTTTGATGACGTGTCACCCATGCTGACATGTCACTTGCTGGTTAGCTACGAATTGGTGACGTAGAGCGCTTAAGTGGAACTTCTTATCCCAACTTGGAGTTCTTTCTCATGGGCTTGTGGGTTGAGGATAGTGAGGCATATTTTAGTTGTGAAAACTACAGTCAAACCCAATTCTGTAGACTTTTCCACTGTGAAACCCACGGAAAAAAAAAACTCACGGGCGCGCCCATTCTCGTCAATAAAATTATACACAAACCCATAATTCCATGAAATTCTGTTTTCGTTTTTTTCTTTCCAAACTAACCTAAGGCGAGAATTTTCTCCACAATTAAAAATCCAGTGTTCTTCGATCTTCTATCGCAGCACAGATACACAAAGATCTCCATTTTCATCGTCGTCATCATCAACATCGGTTACATCTCAGAGAACCAAGAAAAAAAAATGGAGATGGAATTGAAGACGAAGAGTAATGATTCGATGAAGGAATTGCAGGTCTTCAACAAAATTCTTTTTCATGCATCGAGCCATGGTAATTAAATTGATTCATTCCCCAAATTCAGAAATCCCTAATTCTTATTATTAATTGCAATTTCTGGTCTTAATTGTGTTCTAAATCCTTGATGCTCACGGGGTAATCTTGTTTATTGCTAGGTAAGCATAGGAGGCTACAGTTTGTGGAGTGCCAAAATGATGTTCTTGCATGATAGATCTTTGCAAATATACGCTGATTTGGTGTTGTTATGTATTGATGCAAGTTATTATTGTTTTGAAATGGTAAGTCACAAATACAAAAAAATTTAAGTGTTTTTTTTTTGTTTATTTAATTACAAGAATGACTATTCTAATTCCTGCCATATTCAGTGGATTTAGGTTCATACTAGGTACATGTTTCATCGAGTTCGCACATTAGTGATTGTGAAAACAACTGTCTAGTGTTTACCATCACCAACATTCTTGGACAACATTTTGAATTGACTACAATGATACTCCGATTAAACATGCATACATAATCACTGCACATGAGTTATATTTTGATCAAATAAGCGTTATCATTTCCATGATTTGTAGAACTAAGTTGCAGAAATGTTACACTTTATGCTGCTGTGTAGAAAATACATACCCCTAGTCCTACTGCCGAGACCTGCAAGAAATAGATAAAAAAAAATTGAAGTTAAGTAGAATCAATAGGTAAATGTTTTGTCGCGCACAAGCTGAGATATAAAAAGAGAATAAATTGTACAAGCATGTAAGTGTACCTGAGTGGACTCGAGCATGGAGATGGCAAACAATGCGAAAAACAAGAGAGCAGCAAACTTCACCTTGCAGATGATTGCCATATTCGATTCCAAATTATCAAGAGAAGGAATACTAAATTTAAGAGGCTGAAAACGAAGACCGAAATGAGAAAAAAAACTGTTTACCAATTGATGATGAGAAAAGCTTGACAACTCTCACAATTTATATATGATTTCTGGGGACTAATTAAACATGGCATTATTTGTTGCTCGGATGGTCTTGCGCAGGAAAGAGCCAACATTACAGCCTTGCTGATTTCTTCTTATTAACAGCATGCCATGTCTCATAGCGGTCATTTCATCACGTTCTGCTAACATTTTTCAATCTGTAACTAAGGAGACACTGGATAAAATATTCCCACTTAACCAAGTAGAGGCCTTCAATAAAGCTTTTGATTCCGCATGGAAAGCCGAAGTAGCCCTATCAGATCCCGCTGCTATATGCATAAAGGTCTTGTTGTCCACAGAATAGAGTATATAAGCATATCCCATGGTGGAATTTTCCTTTTTAAAAGCCGCATCTATAAAAATAATCCAATCTGATGTTAAGCTTGTCCATTTTTCCTTGAAATTCGTACCTGGTTGTATCCTTTTACTCTTGTGGATATTTTCTTGAGGACATGTTGTGAGAATTTTTTGATTTGCTCTATAAGAGAATTTGGGTTTGGGTTTATTTTGTCGAAAAATACTGAGCATCTATACTTCCAGATGAACCAGGAGATTATTGCGATCTTATCTGAACAGATATTGAAATCTGGTCCCATGATCCACTCTTTAATCTTGAATTTACTGCATCTAAAGAGAGTCCAAACCAGACAGCCCTCACAAAAGGGCAAGTTCTTATTAGGTGTTGCTCTGTTTCCTGGGTTTGAACGTTGCACATAGGACAGTCCGTGATAAAATCTTTATTATGAGCTCCTAGTCTGGCATTGGTTGGGAGTGCTTTCTGGGCTACTTTCCAAATAAAAATTTTAATCCTAGGAATCACATTGATTTTCCAGATTTTCTGCCAGGGAAAATCCATAGTGTTGTTATTTTCGTGGTCTTCTTTTATAAGGAAGTTGTAGACATTTTTCGCTGAGAAAGAACCGGAGCAGTGGTGCTGCCATCTTATCGTATCTTGTTCTTGAGTATTAGGAGAAATTGCAAGGATTTTTTCTTTAATGTTCGGAGTGAATAGATTATCTAGTTTATCTTGATCCCAATTTTCATCATGAGTAATCAGCCCGCTTACTCTTTGAGGGACCAGATCAGTAGAAGCCAGCGGTTGCTGAATGGTGTGTTCATTGGGTATCCACTTATCTTCCCAAATTTTTATCGAAGCTCCATTTTTTTCTTGCCACACAAAATTACCTTTAATAAGGCTTAGACCTTTTTGTATGCTTGTCCAAATCCAAGATAAATTTGAAGTCCTAGAGGCTTCTAAAGGGTGGTTATTGGGGAAGTATTTTGCTTTCAGAAGTTTAGCCCAGAGTTGATCATGTTCTGAGATAAGTCTGCTTGCTAACTTCGTTAGGAGTGCTATATTGAATTGATGTGGATTTTTAATTCCCAGACCTCCTTGAGAGATTGGTTTACATATGCTGACCCAAGCTTTAAAATAACCTCCTCTTTTTTTGGGCTTATCTTTATTCCACCAGAAGTCTCTTTGAATTTTATCCATTTGATCTAGAGTTTCCTTAGGAAGATCCAATATTTGCATCTGATAAGTAGGATAACCTTGTAGAACCGAGTAATTTTGATTTCCAACCCTACAATGTGGCATAATATTTTTGTAGGAGTGGTTCGAAATTTTCTTTTCGTTTTTTATTAAAAAAGAGCGTTGTTGCTAAATATTTATCATTTTTTGTCATTAAGGGAACTTTTAGAATTTTGGCTATGATTTTTCCGTGTTTCGGATGAATTCTATGGCTGAAATAAATTCCGGATTTTTGAAGGTTTATCATTTGACCCGTATTTTCTCCAAACCTGGATAAGATGTCTATAAGGTTTTTCGCTTTCCCTAAATCTGCCTTTGTGAAAAGAAAGCAATCATCTGCGAAGAATAGGTGGGAAATATTGGGGGCATTTTTATTTATTTTCAGACCGGAAATTTTCCTTTCCGAAACCGCTTTGTCTAGTAGCCTAAAAAGGAACTCCATGCAGATGAGGAATAGATAAGGGGAGAGGGGGTCACCTTGTCTAAGCCCTCTGGAGGTTTTGAAAGATGGGCCCGGTGAACCATTTAGAAGTATGGAGAAGGAAGTGGTTGAAATACATTGTGCAATGAGGTTTACCCAAGAATCACTAAAACCTAGAGCAGTTAGGGCCGCTTTAATGAAATTCCATTCCACCCTGTCAAAAGCTTTCGAGAGATCTAATTTTAGAGCAAAATGTCCTTTTTTGGCTTTCGAAGTTTTCATTGTGTGGATAAGCTCATGGGAAATTATGATATTATCTGTGATTTGTCTACCTGGGAGAAAAGATGATTGGTTAGGAGAAATAATTTTATTAAGGATTGGTTTGAGACGATTGGAAAGAATTTTTGATATGATTTTGTAGATAGTATTACTCAGGCTAGTGGGCCTAAAATCAGCTGGAGTTTGAGGAGTGGATATTTTTGGGATAAGAGTTATGTACGAATAATTTAAATTCGGGTCTAAAGATCCTGATATAAAGAAATCTTGTACTGATTGAATTATATTTGTCCCTAAAATATCCCAATTAGCTTTAAAGAAGCCTGGTTGAAACCCATCCGGTCTTGGAGCTCCCCATTGGTTCATGTTAGAGATAGTGTTCCAAATTTCTTGTTTTGAAGGAATCGAGATAAGTGTTTGATTTTCCTCTTCGGAAATACAGGGATCAATAATGTTAGATAAATCTTCCAGATAATTAGGTATCTGTGAGGTGCCTATTTGAGAGAAATGGTTTATCAGTAGTGAATTGATTTGATCTCTTTCTGAAATCCATAGGCCTGAAGGTTCTCTAAGGGTATGAATTGCATTTATTATTTTCCTATTGGAGGCGGTAGCGTGAAAGTATTCGGTGTTTTGGTCATATTCCTTAAAGAATTTGTCCCTAGAGAGTTGGTGGTAGTAGTCATTTTTTATCTTGTACCAATCTCCTAATTCGGTCTGCAGATTTTTAATTTTTTCTAGATTGGCAGAGTAATTACCTGATTTGTGTAGGGAGTCAATTCTATTGTTTAGGGATTTGATATTTTTGTGGATATTTCCGAAAACATCAGAGTTCCATTTAGAGAGGTCCGACGAGAGGAGTTGGAGTTTGGAAAATATGTTATTATTTTGATCACTATTGGAATGGAGTGTCCAAGAATTGGTAATTAAGGCAGAAATGGATGGATGAGATAGCCAAGATCTAATGCATCTAAATGGTTTTTGTAATAATTGTTTATCAGGGTGAGAATCTAGTAAGAGAGGAGTATGATCAGACCCTACCCTAGGGAGATGACTTACCTTGATATTCGGGAAATTTTGTATCCACAGATATGACGTAAGAGCTCTGTCAATTCTTTCACAAATATTCGCGTTGCCTTGTCAGTTATTTGACCAAGTAAAATGAGTTCCTTCATAACCTGCATCCTGAAGTCCCATAGAGTCTATAGTCTGAATAATGAATGACTTGCTGTTGGAACTAGATTTGTTTCCGCCCTGTTTCTCGTCCGGATCCAGGATCACATTTAAATCTCCAATAAGTACCCAAGGTTTGTTTACCTGCTGTGCAATGTTAGCAATATAAGACCATTGTTCAATTTTGTCTTCCGATTCCACTACGCCATATACACATGTTAGTATCACCTCCTTATCTCCAATTCTTGAAACAAAATGACACACATTTTAAATTTGATGAAATCAATTTCATCTCTATATTATTATGCCACGCTATCGCTAACCCTTTTGCAATTCCCACGGACGGAACAATAAACCAGTCGGAGAAATGAGGTTTTTTAAAGAAAGATTCCATTCTAGCCAAAGGGGCTTTGGTTTCTGCAATAAAAACTATGTCAGGCTTGTAGAAAAAATTGAGGTAATTGAAATGGTCTTGGATTAGTATTGAAACCAACAAAAAATAAGGTTGCATAAATTGTCATGCGCCTATGACAATATCTACATAACATGTTATGCAGTCGTGAAAATGGATGCATAACCTGTTATGCATTTGAAAATATGACTGCATAATGCATTATGCATCGAGAAAATTGTTGCACAATCTTTTATGCATCGAGAAAATAGATGCATAACCTGATATGCATCCGTAAATATGGATGCATAATGCATTATGCATCAATTTTTTATGTACGCACTTAAGTCAACCAAAACGATGGCTACATAACTTGTTATAGATGCATAACTTTGTTATGCAGATGCATAATTTGTTATGCAGTCGAGAAAATAGTTGCATAATTCGTTATGCGTATGCATAATGTGTTATGCATCTTTTTTGGTGGTTGAATAATGGTTATGTATCAAGTTTTCCAAAATTTTGCCTAAAATGATGATGAACTCCGATTTTTCGTGATTTTTTTTTTGATATTCTTGTTTGTACTCGTTGTGTAGCTCTCTTAAAAAGATTTTCAACGATATAAAATTTGTAAAATTCCAAGGCGCGGATTTTTAGATATGTTATGTCCAAGTTGCGCTGCCAATTATACCCCTGGAAAATTAGGCTGCATAACGAGTTATGCCTGAAAAAATAATATGCATAAGGAGTTATGTATTGATTCATAAAAATTTCATATAATTATGGGTATCACGGTACCCAAAATTAATTGTTGGCCTGACAATGAGAATAATATTTTTTTTGGGTCTCTCCCTAATTCTCCCATCTTAGTTTGTTGCACATGGGGTGTTTGTTAGGCCTAGTTAGCCATACTTGGGTAACCAAGGGAAGCACCTTAGGCCCAATGAACCCTCCTTTGTTAATAGTAGGAATTTTGTAGGCCTAGGTTAGCCTATTTATTTGTGTAGAATATTAAGGGTACAAACAACTCTCATCAAAGTTATCCGCATTATACTTTTGTGGGGCTGGAATGAAGGAGAATTGAGCATTGTGTTTCAGTTATCATTAGTTAGATTAGATGGATTTGGTTCCAACATCAGTCTAGAGAAACTAGCTAAATATATTGGCAAAGAAAGCTGCAAATTTCTAGTGTACCACGGCCACGGGTGTGCGGAAACAGGATCCTCGTGAACGCTTTTTGTACTCTTTCGTTGTTTGAAGATATAACGGCAACAACCTTTCCCATGGGATTTTTTTTGTTTTTCTCTAGCATGATCTAACGCCACCATGTTCACTCATTTTGGGTGTTTGAGAGGTCACCAAACTAAGGAAAAAAATCGTGATTAACTTCCCCTAGTTTGGTATAGATTTTTTTCACTACAGTTTTTGTTAGCATCCTTATGTTTTAAAAAAAACCCAATATCTGACGGAATAAATAAGAGACTTTGTCAACCTCTCTTAGTATTTTTTTGCTTAACAGACAGTTTTAAAAATTGAACTTTGAGTTAAGGCACATTTTCATGGGATTAAGAGGTTTTAGAAGAGAAGTTTTGAAAATTTAGGAGATTGGTTCAAGGAGTTTAATATCATAGCATTTGAGGCGCGTGATTTGTTGTAGAAGCTCTACCGTATTTCAGCAATATGATGATTTTCTTTTGATGAAAATCTGCTGATGAGTGTATAAATTAGGGGTGGGACTTGGGTTGGTTGGGCGGGTTAGAAGGCTTGGCCGAGGCAGACTTGAGCTAGGAATTCTTTGCCCAGATTGCCCATCGAACCCATGGAATTTATTGACGTGTTGCCCAAGTCCGCCCAAGTTATGTTCCTCGGGTTCCCCGGGTTCCCCGGGTTCGGCGGGTTGGCCCAAGTTCTACTAGACATACAAGTTTGTTAATGTGATAATAATAAATTTAGTAATAATAAGATTTAATTCTTCTATTTATTTTAAATTTCCAAATAACTGAAGATTATTTACAATAATATAAACTCTTTTCATATCGAATGATTAATGAGATAAATATAATTTATATTTGCACTAATAGATTTGAAGATAATATATAAAATTCCTCTAAATAGATGATAACACTAATTATAAAAAATGTCTTATATATAGTTTTTCGGGTTGGGCGGGTTGTTTGGGTTAGAAATATTTGTTCCCATGCTTGCCCAAATTTAACTCGGGTTCATAAAATTTATGCCCAAAGTTTTGAAATACGTTGCCCAAGTCCGCCCAACGTTCGGGTTGGACATGGGTTGGGTGGGTTGACCCAACCCAAGTCCCACCCCTAGTATAAATGAAGAAGCGCTGGGTATGAAACTCAACATTTGTAGGAGATTTAATCCTCTTGCTCATCATGTAATTCCCTGATATTTTTCTACAATACAGTATGCATTATGTAATGCAATCGTTTATTACTAACGTAAGTTCCATTTTTGTGCCCTACATTATTTGGCTCGTCATTTAAATTGTTTCAAGCTCTTTATGTCATTGGTTCAGTTAGTAATTTAACTATTAAGTACTAAATTCTAATTGTGTTATAGGCGACTTCTTCCCTGAAGCTTATGATGATGCCTTTTATGTTTAAGAAGATGAATCAGTTTATTTTAACGCCCTACGATACGATAATTATGCATATTTCAAGACACATTGTTGCAATGCCAACTCCATTACAGACCATATTTCCATATTTAGAACAACTACTTTATTTAAGACAACCTATAATTAGTTTACGTACTTTCTTTTATTAGCTTTACTTGCTTCACAAATTAGTTTGGTTATAAATACTTAGAACTGGAGTTTGTTTAGACATTCAATCAATATACAAGTTCTTCCTTTCAATCTGTTTATTATTCTGAGGTTGCTTACCCCAAATCAAAAGGGTTATTTCTTGATTTTGTCTCAATTTTGTGTTACTTATCTCTTAGTTAGGTTTAGAACCCTAACACACATGATATCAGTTCGCCTATAAATATCTTGTGTTGCCAGCATGGAACAAATAAAATTTCTCAAATACGATCTCTTGTGCTTTAAATTTGTGTCTGGCCTACGTACTAACTTCGAAAGTAGTAATTTTGGAGTAGGAGAAGTGCCGAACATTCCTGAATTAGATGTTGTCCTTGGTTCTTCCCACGAATCCTTTCCTACTATCTACCTTTGTCTTCCATTGGGAGGAAAGACCCTCTCAGTTTCCAAATAGCAAAAAGTTACCGAAAAATGCAAGTCTTGGCTGGCTACTTGGAAGAGAGGGTTATTGGCAAGAGCTTGAAAACTTACTCTCTCATAAAGAGTGTTCCCTTGAGTCTACTGGTATACTACTTCTCGCTCTTTATGGCGCCATAATCTATTATCAAGAAGATTGAAAAATCATCTGCAATTTCTTGTGGCATGATTACGACAATGCGAAGAGAATACATTGGGTGTGATTGAACATAATGTATGAGACCTTAAAACATGATGGTTTGGGTATCCGCAAGATTAAGTTGATGAATAAATCCCTAATTACTAAATGGTGGTGGCGCTTAGGTCGCAAAAGGAATTCTCTTTTAGCCAAGATTATCAAAGAGAAATATGGCTTAGCTGACTTGGGATGGAGACTTGGTCTGCTCCTTCCTTCCCCTTCATAAAAATAAATGTCGATGCCTCCTGGAAGAATGGTGTGTATGCCTGTGCTGCTATTGCAAGAGATCATATGAATGTTTGTTGTGGAGCTGGAACTAGAATAGGTAACTGTGAAGTACCAATTTTTGCTGAGGCGGACGGTTTCCTTCTTGCAACTGAACTGGATTTGTGGCTAAATCTGCAAGAAATCATCATTGAAGGAGACTCTCAGATTGTGGTAAAGAGTCTAACCGAAGAAAACTACCGTGTTCCTTGGAGGATATGGAAAATAAGGGATGATACCAAGCTCCTTCTAGCTAGCATCAGATCATGCACTGTCAAGCACATCCCGGAAAAGGCCAACGCTGCAGCTCATTCTCTGGCAGCCTATGCCTTCTTAAACAAAGTCCAAGCTATGTGGGTAAGTTCGAATCTCCCCCCTAATATTGCTTCTCTTTGGATTGAAGCAACTTAGTTTTTTTCTTTCCTTTTTCTCGTACCAAAAAAAAAAAAGACTTGGGATGGAGAACTAAATAACCAAAGAAAATCCATAGAGTAAGTCTTTGGCTCAACATCAACTCAACAGCTAATGATTTTTTTTTATAAATGTATTTTCAGGATAAGCAATGGTTCTATTTTGCATCTACGGGAGGCGATGGCACACAAACGATCAGCGACGCTGCAATGTCTTAATCTATATGTTCTATCCAACAATAAAGGAACTTCTCTACGACAATCTCACTCTCTTCACTCCTCTGGGATGAACTGAGACTTGGGAATAATACAAAGACGTTTGTATGACTTGGAAATTCAATAAATTTTTGATGTACAACATCTAAGACATTCTTTCCTTTCTTCTTTTCCTTTATTTTTAGAACTCTAGTCGACTTGTTTTACAAGTATAGTGGTTTCCTTGTTTTAGTCTTTTCCTTTTTTTTTTTAAAGTTTAGCTATTTTTAGTCTCTTGTTTACGTCTATATATACAGGCTTGTTCGTTTGTTAAGAAGACAATTATTATCAAGTTTATTAACTCAATCTCTGTTTCAGAGTAACCATTCTATCTTCTTTCTTTAAACCCTATTTTACTTCTTCTGTTTTTTCTCAACCTTTCGTCTCTTCTCATCACCTGCAATCTCCGTATTTCATTCTCCTTACTAGTTCTACATTAAATGGCATCAAGCCAACATTTTTAGATTTTTATCTAAAACACGATCCTACACGCTTCTGCAAACAAAACCCTATTTATTTATTTTTATTTTTTTTCAATGGGAGATCAAGTTACTAGAGCTGAATTTACTAAATTCACTGAGAAGCTGGATTTACATGACACGACGTTTACAAAGATAACCAGCATTCTGGAAGTAATACAAAAAGACATAAAAAAATTAAACATTAGACTAGATGTTGCTGGAGTAGAGAAACTTGATAGAGAAGACAAATCTGAAGGAGAAAAAACTGAGAAGGAAGAAAACTCCGAAGATGAGAATAAATCACAAGAGGAGGGGAGACATTCCAGATCAAGGTATGTTTCAAGAGATACAAAAAAACATAATGCTCATATCGCAGAAGAAACTAAAGGAAACAAACAGTATGAGAGAAACACCTATCAACATCACAAGAAGCCTGTTAAATCTCAATACGGCAGTAGTGAAGATGATATTGAGGATTATCTAGAAAAGAATGGAGCTGAAGGAAGACGTATTCGAACAAATCATAACTTTCATGGGTCTCTATCAGAATACAAGTTAAAGGCAGACATTCCAACTTTCTGTGGACGATTCAAAATTGAAGAATTATTATAATGGTTTTATGAAGTTGAGTCTTTTTTTTGATTACATGGATATTCCAGAACGTACTCAGGTTAATCTTGTATCTTACAAACTCAAATGAGGTGCTGCAGCTTGGTGGCTAAAATTAGAAAAAGATCGAAGAAACTTTGGTAAATCTCTAGTAAGATCTTGGAAAAGAATGAAAAGCCTCATTAAGGATACATTTTTTCCAAAAGATTATAGACAACAACTTTTTATTAAGCTTCAGAATTGTATACAAGGTGCAAGATTGGTGGAAGAATATGTGTCTGAGTTTTACAACTTGGTTGCTCGTAATGAACTCAATGAAACTGAAGAACAACAAGTAGCTAGATTTTTCGAAGGTTTGAATAGATTAATTCAAGAAGGTATGACTCAATCAGTTTACACCATGGTTGAAGCCATTCAACAAGCTGTCAAGGTAGAACGACGTCTTTTCCGTCCCCAAAGATTTCCTCCAAGACAGGCTTCCAAATTTCAAGGTAACTTTAAAACCCCTTCTTCATATAGTAACTACAATGAAAATTCTTCTTATCAAGATGATAGTTCTAACCGACAACAATTTCGAACTACCAATTTTACTAATTCTCCTATGCCGAAGAACCATTCTCCTATTCTTCCTACTCCAACGGAATTTCAGTCCGTACAGCAGACTCACTCTAATACTTCTCAACCAAGTAATACTCGTTTTGCTAGTAGAAACCAAGCATCTTTTCCTCCTCCAGAAAAAAAATCAGAATCCTTATACCAAATTCAGAGGAGAAAAGTGTAACAAATGTCAGTTGTCTGGTCATACTTCTTCAGAATGCCGTAGAGTTCATGGTCTTGTACAAGAAGAATCAGAACATACACATAAGTACAATGGTTTGGTTAATGATAACTTGGAGAAGTCTGAGGAAGAAGAAGTCGAAGAAGAATTTGTTGAGGAATTATACAATGAGCATTTTGTAGGTATGATTCGACCTTTATTACTTACACAACCATCTTTTTCCCAAAGGAACAATATTTTGAAAACAAGGTGTTTAATTAAGGGAGTTACATGTGATCTCATTATGGATAGTAGAAGCATGGATAATTATATTTCAGCAGAGGTGGTTCAAAAATTAGGATTACCTGTCACTCCACATCCTCAACCATATTCTGTAGGATGGGTCACTAGTTCTTCTTCTTAGAAAATTACTCAACAATGTCTGGTAGAATTTGCTCTCAAGGGTTATGAAGATTCTGTTTTGTGAGATGTTATTAATATGTCTGCTGCACATTTGTTACTCGGGAGGCCTTGGCAGTATTATATGTGTGCAGTTCACAATTGATTTGAAAACACATATACTTTCTACAAAGATGAAAAAAAAAAGGTATTAATTCCTTCCCGATCTACATCTATTTATAAAGAACATAGTGATGGCAAGACAAGTGCATTAGTAGCTAGTATTGTGAAACAGATGCAAACACACACTCTTAGTTCTCATGAAGATTCTAAACCAATGATAATCATTCCAGATAAGGTACAACCTTTAATCACTCAGTTTCATGATTTGTTTCCTGAAGAGCTGGCAAAATCTTTACCTCCTTTAAGAGACTTACAACATCAGATTGACTTCATCCCTGGTGCTTCTCTTCCAAACTATGCCCATTACAGTTTAAGTCCGAAAAAACATGAGATTTTGCAAGGACAAGTAAATGATTTATTGGAAAAAGGTTTGATTAGATTAAGTAAAAGCCCTTGTGCTAGTCCAGCATTTCTTGTTGACAAAAAAGATGGGGGATGGAGAATGTGTATTGATTGTCGAGCTCTCAACAAGATTACTATTCCATATAGATTCCCTATTCCAAGAATCGATGATTTAATAGATATGCTTGTTGGTTCCAAGGTGTAGATGGTGGATTTTCAACAAAGGATAAAATCGTAAACTCATTATTGTACGGACCGCCGGTTCAGCAATCACATGTGAGTATTGAGACACGAGTCTCTCATCGAATTCTCAACGGAGAGTGCTTTCTCTCAGAGTACATGTAGATATGCAGTCAACGTCTAGACAACGGCATAATCTCATGAATACTGAATACTTTCAGTCATTTCTATATAGTATCACGGGATGGACGGCTCTACGGGGCAATATCGTCTTCAGGAACAAACAACGAGTTTAACCTGACTATATAAAGGATATGGATTAACGGCAAGTCATGTCAGGATAATTAATGCTCCTATCGTAGTCAGTTTATTCTGCTAGGCATAGAACCATGAGGTTAATTATCCCTTCATTGCTCCGATTCCGTGGTCGAATCAACGACGATCCCACGGAATGGCAATAAGATTGCTCCGATTCCGTGGTCGAATCAACGACGATCCCACGGAATGGAAATATGATTGCTCCGATTCCGTGGTCGAATCAACGACGATCCCATGGAATGGAAATAAGATTGCTCCGATTCCGTGGTCGAATCAACGACGATCCCACGGAATGGCAATATCATTGCTCCAATCCCGTGGTCGAATCAACGACGATCCCACAGAATGGAAATAAGATTGCTCCGATTCCGTGGTCGAATCAACGACGATCCCACGGAATGGAAATATCATTGCTCCCATCCCGTGGTCAAATCAACGACGATCCCACGGAATGGCAATATCATTGATCCGATTCCATGGTCGAATCAACGACGATCCCACGGAATGGCAATAAGATTGCTCCGATTCCGTGGTCGAATCAACGACGATCCCATGGAATGGCAATATCATTTCTCTTATTCCATGGTCGAATCAACGTCGATCCCATGGAATGGCAATGATCACCTCATTGTTCTGAGTTCATAGTCGAATCTTTTGCTGATCCTATGAATTAACAGTAAACATCTATCCATTTTATTACTCGTTTTATGAATTATTCTCCATCAAATTTCATGAATTGGTAATAAATAATTAACGGGCATCGGAGCTACCTTTGAGTAAGCCCTGTTTCAAATGGTGCAAGTGTATTCAACGATGATGCATTAACAATCACCGCACGAACGAGTATTTCAAAATACGACGAAACGATGAACCTATGCAAAATAGGGAAGAAAATAATAAATAATTAAAAATATTTGACCAAGGCGCTGGGACACGGACACACGATCAACTCATCGTGTCATGGTCAGTTGCACGCTAATTCTATATTTTTAATACACTTTTATTATTTTTCATGATTTGATAAAATTCTCTCGTTTGATCAAATCTCCGTCTTGAGGAAATTCTTCGGATTCGTGGTACTTCTATGAGTCCGTCAAAAAATAATTAAGGAGAGTGTGTGGGGCGTGACCATTGGCCGACCGGCCATGCCTTGGTCCCAGCCGGCCCACACCTCACGGTCCTTATTATTTTATTATTATTATTATTTTTCTCTAATTTCATGAAAAAACTCCTTGATTTCATGGTATTTTTCCTCAAAAAATTCCTTTAAATCATCAAAAATAATAATAAATTATGAAAACTCGTGGGACCGGGCCTTGGCCGGTCGGCCATGCCCTAGCCGGTCCCACATGCCCTGTTTTATTTATTTCATTATTAATTATCTTATTTTTCCTTGATTTCATGGTATTTTTCTCAAAATTCCTTCAAATTATCAAAAAATACCCAAAAATTATTTAAAAAATTATTAAAATTCGTGGGATTGGGCCATGACCGGTCAGTCACGCCTCCATGATCTCACACGGCCGAATTTTATTATTTTGATATTTTTCAAAGACCATGAACTCATGGAAACTCCTTCAATTCATGAAAACACTCTAAATTTATCAAATTTCTCAAAATTCATGAATCCTTCATAAAATCATCAAAATATGTAAAACTAAGGAAGAGACACCACGGGACCGTGGTCATCACTGGCCGACCGTGCTTTGACCACCGGCGTCCCAGTCTCACAATTCCTTATATTTTATAAATATTTTCCATCGTCTCATGGTGTTTCCTTCGTCTCATGGAAACTCCTTGATTTTAACAAAACTCCTTCGTTTTATCGTGGGACCGGCCCTTTAAATCTTTCCTGAATTTTACTTTCGGGCTGTTTTCACCTCCTGAACGAGCTCAAAACCTAAAACCTCACTCGTTGGGAGATAGGAAATTCTTTTCCGTATGGAATGAAGGGGCGGACCATCAAAATCCGAGTCCGTATGAGAATTCTACATCAATTCTAGTAAAGGACGTTAATTAGGGTTTGGGGGTTGCTCAAGCAACCAACAGTTGGTCACATGATCACTGTGACCGCTCCACACTTCATAATTCCCTCAATTTTCATTATTTCCCCTCGTCCGATGAAGTTTTGACGGTATTTATCAAAAAAACTCTAATTTTGTCATATTTTCTCAAATGGTCGCTCAAGCGTGCACCAGAAAATATCAAAATTCTCAGGACTGAGACCCGGACACCTTAGGGACATGAGCACATTATCTTGACGAACCAAGATTATCTCTTCGGCTCACGAAGGCCAATCCCATCGATTTTCATAGTTTTGACCTAATTTTCACAATTGCTGGTATTAGGTCCAAAACTTCCAAACACTTTGGATTTTTCATGAAGTGACCATCAGACGGTCACATGACAACCCATGGCCGGCTACATGACTCTATGGTCGGTCCATCACTCTTCCATAATTAATTATGTTTTCACACCTAAGTCTCAGACGAGCATTTTGAATAATGATTGAACCAGCATTTAATCATTCTTTCACCAACAAATCATGAACTCTTCGTGAATTCATCATATTTGCTCACGTGAGCATATGGATACTACGTGGTTGATCCACGGTCTCATGTAGATGCTCCTTATTCGTCCCATGGTTAAAACTTCTGACCATGAGTTGATCATCAATCAGTCAAATTAGGGTTTCTGAGTTCAAGGACTATGCTTCCAGACTCTAACCTTAATAATTCTATGACGACCTCATGGTCATGAATTAATACTAATAATTCTACGGTGACCTCATGGTCATGAATTTTATTAATTATGCTAGGTTCAACGACCAGCACTTTAATTAATATTCTTGGCACACTTCCAATCATTCATGAGCAACACATGCTCATACGGTCAAATATTCAACAAATCATCACGAGAGAAACACTTGCTCAGATGATCAATATTTGCCCGAGTTAAGGAATATTGGTTCAACAATTCACCAATATTCAACAATCCATCAAATGAGCAATAATTGCTCACTTCATCGTAAGAATTATACCTTTGTCTCATGACACGTTCAATTCGTGAGTTTCAGAACATCTTGTTCGACTCAGTGATTACATGGAATCATTATCCCATCAAACCACGAAGTCATCAATTGACTAACAAACCACGAGACGATCAATCGTGTCACTTTGGGGGGTATCACTTAGGGTTTTGGTCTGGCGGTCTACGGCACGTGTGTTCAAACACACGATGGAATGTGAACAAGTCGTGAAATCAGTTGAAGGAATTCACGAGGTAGTTGGTGGAAGGTCGACCGAGTCTTTACACGTTGGACAACCGGTTTCGAACACGATTTCCACCTCTCCACTCCTTGATTCCATTAACTGTCACACTTCATGGGATCATGGTGTCTACAATTCCAGCAATATAAATAAGTTCCTAAATCAAGATTGAAGGCAGAGAATCGTAAATAGAATGAATACATAGAATACTCAGAGTAAGAATCTCACGTCTCTTCGACAACACGAGATCATCAAACTCATTAATTGAGCAATTTCTTCACAATCGTTTATCTTCAATCATTCAGAACTTATCATATTCCGAATTCACACACCCACAATCCTTGAATCACCATCGATTCCACACATTTCTCAGCTTCCCTCCTACATATCAACCCATCCTCTCTTGTGACCGAATTTACTCTGGAACGGTCGTTGTATCGATTTAGGCCGGAGTACTACAGATTGATCTCTCGAATATAAGCACCCCCTTTGCAGCGGTGCATCTGTGTGAGGATTATCATTTTTCCTGGATCGAGGAACCTCCTCCGTCCGGTCGTCTCCTCAATCCCTTAAAAACCGGCAGATCGTTTTTCCCCATCCACAGATTGGCGACCACAGTGGGAGATCATTATCTCATTCTCACAAAATGGTTGGTCTTAGGTCAGGAGCGGTCACAAATCCTAACACAAATATCGCTAGCGCTAGCAACAATGAAGACATCACGGAAACTATTCCAGCCACTAACATTGATAGTGGTGACATCACTCCTCCTCACGCCAACTCGGAAGGTCATCCTTTGTTTGGCCGACGTCCCGAAGAAATCAGAGGAAATCCACCACCTACCATGGCTGATCTCATCAAGACACAAGAGACTCTTGCGAAGAATCAAACGGACATGGCTGCAGCACAACATAAATTATTGGACTTTCTAAAGACTCTCACGGACAAACTATCAGAGAAGACTCAAGAAAAAGGGAAAGGAAAGGAAAAGTCCTCAGACGCTGATCCTGAGGTGATTCCAATTCATACAGTGGATGATGACGAAACTGTCAAAGCTGCAGGTGATTCATCAACAAAGGAGTCATCAAACTTCATAACTCTTGAAGACCTGGAGCGTCTTCTGGAGAACCGTGGAAAGGGAAACACATCACATGTCAATCGTCACAAACCTCCTTATCCCTTGGCTACACAGAGGATCCCTCTTCCCAAAGGTTACATTTCTCCAACTTTTACTCTATATGATGGAACTGGCAATGCTCGAGAACATGTTTCACGTTTCCTCGAAGCCTTGGGAGAACATGAACACAATCATGTTGTTCGTCTCAAAGAATTCTCAAAGTCTTTGAAAGGAAGAGCATACACCTGATACAACAACATCGCGCCAGGGACCATCAACAATTGGGGAGAAATGGTCAATGCATTCTACAGGAAATACTTCTTCGTGTCGGAACAAGTCACTCTCTCTGATCTTGGTAGAATGTCTCAGAAGACAGGTGAGAACCCCTTCAGAGTCCAAGCCTTGGACTGCCATGATCCAAACGTCACGGAGCAACAACTGGTGGACTTATGCATCAAAGGCATGCTCCCGGTTTATAGAGATTTACTGGAGAACCTTCGATTCCAAACTTTCTCAAAGCTTCACGAAGCCGCGAAGAGATCAGCAACTACCGCACCCGCTCTTCTGGAAAGACCAAAGTCTACAAGAACTGAGGAGTCAAAAGACCCTCGGGGAAACAAGCGTTTGATTAACAAACAGTATACCCTGCAATCTTTGACGAACGCTGTCGCAGAAGGAATCAAGCGGAAAGCTGAACCACAACATCAAACAGATCTTCTCCACACCATACTACCCACAAGGAAACGGCCAATCAGAAAGTACCAACAAAACTATGATCAGAATTATCAGTCGAACAATCCATGACAATCCTAGATCATGGCATGATCAACTATCCATGGACCTGTGGGCTTACATAACTGCGCCAAGGAGATCGAACGGTACCTTGACATATTCTCTTGTCTATGGAGCTGACCCCATACTACCAGCAGAAATCAAAATCCCCTCGGCCAGGATTGCAGCATCCAGCGGTGTACAATGGGACGAAGCTGAAATCTCCAAATCAAGAATTGCTGAACTAGACATGTTGGAGTCAAGGAGAGCCAAAGTGGAGAGATACGTGGAAGCTTACAAACAGAGGATCTCCAAAGCCTACAACAAAATGGTAAGACCTCGAACATTCCAAGTAGGAGATCCGGTATTAAAAACAACAAAGCATATTCAACAAGACATGTCCGCTCCGAAGTTCTCTCCAAAATGGGAAGGACCATATGTCATCATCAAAACAGTATCTAGCGGATACTATAAAATCCTGGCAGTCGATAGGGTAAAGGAAGGAAATATCATCAATGGAAAATGTCTCAAAGCTTACTATGCCTGATTCATAAAACAAACTACCTATTCATCATTTTTAAGCATTCCTCAAAATGTAATTTCATTCCTCCAAAGAGCATACGAATGCTCATTTGTTCATTAAACTTTCAAAAATGAGCAAAAACTATTCAAATCACGATCAGGTGTTTATCTAGTCAAACACTCAGAATTATTCAAGACAACAATCACAAATGCTCACTCAGGGCAAACCATCCAACAATGGATAGTCCATGAAAGAAGCCTTATCAAGTTTTATCTGAAAAACCTTCGTCTTTGCCTTCAAATCCTCCACGGCTTTCTCAACCCTTGCCGACTCCAAAGCTAGTATCCTCTCCTCGTCAAGTAAAACGACATTCATGGAAATCGCATCAGCAGCCTCTGCCGCCTTATGAACCTTGATTATCTCAAGACGACGACGAAGCCAACTTACATTGAATCGAAGCAGCTCACAGTTAGAGATCATCTCATCCCATCGGCGCAGCTCATGGTTTTTGAGGTCTCGCAAATGCATTTGGTTCATCTCCTCTATGATTGGAAACATCCCAGCCACTGTAGTCAGAAGAGTTGGAGGAAAGCCTTTCCACACCTCCGTGGTAGCGACCATATCTCTTCCAGATCTTGGTGTACAGAGGTGCATAACATTTTGATATCACAAATCCACCAACTACCTCATTGTCAGGAGAAGTGCTAATCATTGGGTCTTCAAACGAGAGACCAGCATTTGGGTATTCACGAGCATGGACATTATCCACGGTCTCCACGGATCCTGCGGAATCTTCACATGCCTGATTGCTGCTCTCCTCAACTTCAACTACGGTCACAGATTTTCCGCTCCTTCTTTGTCTAACATCAACCACGACACGGACGTCCGCCTATGATGGAACAAGGGAGTAATTAATCTCTTAATTCGGTGTAATCGCGAAAGTATAGGGTTACTTACAGATGATTCATCCTCAACACGAGCCGATCCGTACCGGGCAGGAGTTCTAATGGTCCGCTTAGGCCTTGCATTGTGAGAAGAAATGTCCTTCTGACTACCCTACAACAAATCACACGCTTATGATCAAAAATCTCGATCAAACGAAGGATGAAAAGGAAAATAAGGGATAAACGACTTACTGACGCTAATACTTCACGTCTCTTCGACTGAAGATCAGGATAAGGAATACTATCGCTCGACATGACAACAAAGGAATATGTTCAGGGCTTTTCTACACAACAATATCAACTCAGGAATGGAGGAAGTATTTGCGTGGATCACAGAAGTTGAGGACTTGAAGATGTATATATACGTCAGACAGATAGTTGTCATTCACGAATGGTCAATTCGGTTACGAGTCTCACTGAAACCCTGGACTCCCAAAAAATGATACTGAATGCACGGAAAATGCTGGGGACTGACCGTCACGAGTCAAAGGATAAGCCACGTGGCCTTGAGCATGTCAAAGATGTTTTGGCCGCGTGTCATGATGCATCAACGAGTTTAGATGCACGAACATTGGTCCGTATCATGGATTAGAGGAGATTAAAGATTAACAAATATTCATCACTCAGAAGAAAGTCTAAGATGTTTAACAACTAAAAAAAAAAAAACACTCAAACGTTCAAGAAGGAGAAAGACAAATGCAAAGCTACTCAGATTCATCCGATTTGCCGGATCCGTCATCTTCATCATCACTAGATTTCACAGAATCCTCTTCTTCAGAATCGTCAGAATTACTGGTGGTATCCGGCCGACCGTAGAAGAATTTCTCATCATCCGAATCCCAATCATCCTCTTCTGCAAGCTCGGCTTCAATTTCTTTCATTATCCTTCAATGCTCTCTTTCATACCGATCAGGTTTGATGTAGCGTTCAAGTGGCTCCCATACGAGATCCTCCTCAGAAGCATAAGTGTCAGAATCGAAAGGCGCTCCATCCAATGATTAACGCTTCTCCTCGATTCTTTGTCTCTTACGCTGGATTTGGTCTTTCTCACATTGACGAGCGTAATGTCTTCAGCTCCCCTTTTCCTAAGTTCAGCAAAAGAGACCCTTCGCTCACTCAAGGGAACCTTAGCATGTGGTTTCGCTGCAGGAGCGTCAGAATCCTCATCGGAAGAACCAGAGGAAGAAGATGAATACCAGTAATCGTACTTGTTGCTTTCTTGTTGTTGTTGGTCGATATATTCTGGAATCAAGAAATCAAAGAATTACTACCGTGAAATAAATTAGCATCAACAAAGGTAACTTTAAACTCTTACCTCTTTACAGTTCTACTAACGACAGTAGCTATGCCGTAAGAGTTAACACGTTTATTCGTTCTTCAAAACCTACGATGAAGAACGAAGCTTTATTAATCTCTGAAATTGATTTTTCATAAAACCACGGGCGCAATCTTCATAATGTGAATATTCACACAGCTGACATATGAAGTTTACAACAATAAAATATATCATCATATTTTGCGTAATATGTGTCACGGCTGCACATATTTTTTTTTTAAAAAAAAAAAAAAAAAAAAAAACTATTTTCCTTCGTATCGTTGTTATTATCTTTAAAACGAAGGTTTATTTCAAAATATTGTGAAATCTCACACCCCACACCTACGATAAGGTTTTGTATCTACATGAAAACTCATAAACAAAATTTTTGTCACGGGACACAAGTTCGTCATACATATTTTCCTTCGTGTCGTCGTTATTTGTCTTTAAAACGAAGGATTATTACGATTTCATGAGAATTCACTCCTTTTATGATAAAACTATGGTACACATGAAAGCTCATACACTAAGTTTTATCACTGGACCTAGGTTCATATACTAAAAAAGTCTCTCCTAAATCAGGGATTATAGTTGGTTTTCGAAACAAACGATCGAACAAACATACGTTTTCAAAAAAAAACAAGGTTTTTTCATAAAACCATCACTAATTATATACACGTATATATAATTTCAATATGATCAATTCATGAATCAACTCATGGAATCAGAAACATTCAAAAAAAAAAAAAAAAAAAAAAAAAACGTACCTGGTCGGCCGGAATTTTGCCGGCGGCGGCGAATTATTTTGCTGCCGTGAACACGATGGAGAGGTGATGGAGCTCAGGTAGTGGGAAGAAAAAGAGGGATTAATTCCTTTTATATGATTTTATTTCCAAAACCTAATTTCACTAGGATTTCCTTATTTGGGCCCGGCCCGCGAATCCTAACCGACCATGGGCTCGTCGTTCGAATCAGCGGTTCAACACCAATTTATGCTCACCAAATAGCTTCCTAACCATGACAATGAAGCCTTCATCAAGTCGTGGCTCGAAATGCGGTAATGTTTCAACTTACTACTAAGTTCAATTACTAGTATAATTTTTGGCCTGAAAATCACCATTTAATGCTGATCGAGAACACAACTTTCCTCGATGGTGGGACTTAATGTAGATGGTGGATTTTCAACAAAGGATAAAATCGTAAACTCATGATTGTACGGACCGCCGGTTCAGCAATCGCATGTGAGTATTGAGACATGAGTCTCTCATCGAATTCTCAACGGAGAGTGCTTTCTCTCAGAGTACATGTAGATATGCAGTCAACGTCTAGACAACGGCATAATCTCATGAATACTGAATACTTTCGATCATTTCTATATAGTATCACGGGATGGACGGCTCTACGGGGCAATATCGTCTTCGGAACAAACAACGAGTTTAACCTGACTATATAAAGGATATGGCTTAACGGCAAGTCATGTCAGGATAATTAATGCTCCTATCGTAGTCAGTTTATTCTGCTAGGCACAGACCCATGAGGTTAATTATCCCTTCATTGCTCTGATTCCGTGGTCGAATCAACGATGATCCCACGGAATGGCAATAAGATTGCTCCGATTCCGTGGTCGAATCAACGACGATCCCATGGAATGGAAATAAGATTGCTATGATTCCGTGGTTGAATCAACGACGATCCCACGGAAAGGAAATATCATTGCTCCGATCCCGTGGTCGAATCAACGACGATCCCACGGAATGAAAATAAGATTGCTCCGATTCCGTGGTCGAATCAATGACGATCCCACGGAATGGCAATATCATTGCTCCGATCCCGTGGTCAAATCAACGACGATCCCACGGAATGGCAATATCATTGCTCCGATTCCATGGTCGAATCAACGACGATCCCACGGAATGGCAATATCATTGCTCCGATTCCATGGTCGAATCAACGACGATCCCACGGAATGGCAATAATATTGCTCCGATTCCGTGGTCGAATCAACGACGATCCCATGGAATGGCAATATCATTTCTCTTATTCCATGGTCGAATCAACGTCAATCCCATGGAATGGCAATGATCACCTCATTGTTCTGAGTTCATAGTCGAATCTTCTGCTGATCCTATGAATTAACAGTAAACATCTATCCATTTTATTACTCGTTTTATGAATTATTCTCCATCAAATTTCATGAATTGGTAATAAATAATTAACGGGCATCGGAGCTACCTTTGAGTAAGCCCTGTTTCAAATGGTGCAAGTGTATTCAACGATGATGCATTAACAATCACCGCACTAACAGTATTTCAAAATACGACGAAAACGATGAACCTATGCAAAATAGGGAAGAAAATAATAAATAATTAAAAATATTTGACCAAGGCGCTGGGACACGGACACACGATCAACTCATCGTGTCATGGTCAGTTCCACGCTAATTCTATATTTTTAATACACTTTTATTATTTTTCATGATTTGATAAAATTCTCTCGTTTGATCAAATATCCGTCTTGAGGAAATTCTTCGGATTCGTGGTACTTCAATGAGTCCGTCAAAAAAATAATTAAGGAGAGTGTGTGGGGCGTGACCATTGGCCGACCGGCCATGCCTTGGTCCCAGCCGGCCCACACCTCACGGTCCTTATTATTAGTTTTTTATTATTTTTCTCTAATTTCATGAAAAAACTCCTTGATTTCATGGTATTTTTCCTCAAAAAATTCCTTTAAATCATCAAAAATAATAATAAAATAAAATAAATTATGAAAACTCGTGGGACCGGGCCTTGGCCAGTCGGCCATGCCCTAGCCGATCCCACATGCCCTGTTTTATTTATTTCATTATTAATTATCTTATTTTTCCTTGATTTCATGGTATTTTTCTCAAAATTCCTTCAAATCATCAAAAAATACCCAAAAATTATTTAAAAAATTATTAAAATTTGTGGGATTGGGCCATGACCGGTCAGTCACGCCTCCATGATCTCACACGTCCGAATTTTATTATTTTGATATTTTTCAAAGACCATGAACTCATGGAAACTCCTTCAATTCATGAAAACACTCTAAATTTATCAAATTTCTCAAAATTCATGAATCCTTCATAAAATCATCAAAATATGTAAAACTAAGGAAGAGACACCACGGGACCGTGGATCACTGGCCGACCGTGCTTTGACCACCGGGGTCCCAGTCTCACAATTCCTTATATTTTATAAATATTTTCCATCGTCTCATGGTGTTTCCTTCGTCTCATGGAAACTCCTTGATTTTAACAAAACTCCTTCGTTTTATCGTGGGACCGGCCCTTTAAATCTTTCCTGAATTTTACTTTCGGGATGTTTTAACCTCCCGAACGAGCTCAAAACCTAAAACCTCTAGCGTAGGGAGATAGGAAATTCTTTTCCGTATGGAATGAAGCGGCGGACCATCAAAATCCGAGTCCGTATGAGAATTCTACATCAATTCTAGTAAAGGACGTTAATTAGGGTTTGGGGGTTGCTCAAGCGACCAATAATTGATCACGTGATCACTGTGACATGTCCACACTTCATAATTCCCTCACTTTTCATTATTTCCCCTCGTCCGATGAAGTTTTGACGGTTTTTATCAAAAAACTCTAATTTTGTCATATTTTCTCAAATGGTCGCTCAAACGTGCACCAGAAAATATCAAAATTCTCAGGACTGAGACCCGGAAATCTTAGGGACACGAGCACATTATCTTGACCAACCAAGATTAGCTCTTCGGCTCACGGAGGCCAATCCCATCGATTTTCATAGTTTTGACCTAATTTGCACAATTGCTGGTATTAGGTCCAAAACTTCCAAACACTTTGGATTTTTCATGAAGTGACCATCAGACGGTCACAGGACAACCCATGGCCGGCTACATGACTCTATGGTCGGTCCATCACTCTCCCATAATTAATTAGGTTTTCACACCTAAGTCTCAGACGAGCATTTTGAATAATGATTGAACCAGCATTTAATCATTCTTTCACCAACAAATCATGAACTCTTTGTGAATTCATCATATTTGCTCACGTGAGCATATGGATACTACGTGGTTGATCCACGGTCTCATGTAGATGCTTATCATTCGTCCCATGGTTAAAACTTCTGACCATGAATTGATCATCAATTAGTCAAATTAGGGTTTCTGAGTTCAAGGACTATGCTTCCAGACTCTAACCTTAATAATTCTATGACGACATCATGGTCATGAATTAATACTAATAATTCTACGGTGACCTCATGGTCATGAATTTTATTAATTATGCTAGGTTCAACGACCAGCACTTTAATTAATATTCTTGGCACACTGCCAATCATTCATGAGCAACACATGCTCAGACGGTCAAATATTCAACAAATCATCACGAGAGCAACACTTGCTCAGATGATCAATATTTGCTCAAGTTAAGGAATATTGGTTCAACAATCCACCAATATTCAACAATCCATCAAATGAGCAATAATTGCTCACTTCATCGTAAGAATTATACCTCTGTCTCATGACACGTTCAATTCGTGAGTTTTAGAACATCTTGTTCGACTCAGTGATTACATGGACTCATTGTCCCATCAAACCACGAAGTCATCAATTGACTAACAAACCACGAGACGATCAATCGTGTCACTTGGGGGGGGGGTATCACTTAGGGTTTTGGTCTGCGGTCTACGGCACGTGTGTTCAAACACACGGTGGAATGTGAAAAAGTCGTGCAATCAGTTGAAGGAATTCACGAGGTAGTGGGTGGAAGGTCGACCGAGTCTTTACACGTTGGACAACCGGTTTCGAACACGATTTCCACCTCTCCACTCCTTGATTTCATTAACTGTCACACTTCATGGGATCATGGTGTCTACAATTCCAGCAATATAAATAAGTTCCTAAATCAAGATTGAAGGCAGAGAATCGAAAACATAACGAATACATAGAATACTCAGAGTAAGAATCTCACGTCTCTTCGACAACACGAGATCATCAAACTCATCAATTGAGCAATTTCTTCACAATCGTTTAACTTCAATCATTCAGAACTTATCATATTCATAATTCACACACCCACAATCCTTGAATCACCATCGATTCCACACATTTCTCAGCTTCCCTCCTACAGATCAACCCATCCTATCTTGTGACCGAATTTACTCTGGAACGGTCGTTGTCTCGATTTAGGCCGGAGTACTACAGATTGATATCTCGAATATAAGCACCCCCTTTGCAGTGGTTCATCTGTGTGAGGATTAGCATTTTGCCTGGTTCGAGGAACCTCCTCCGTCCGGTCGTCTCCTCAATCCCTTAAAAACCGGCAGATCGTTTTTCCCCATCCACACAAGGTATTTTCTAAAATTGATCTTCGAAGTGGCTATCACCAGATTCGTATAATCATAGGAGATGAGTGGAAAACATCTTTTAAAACTCGAGAAGGATTATACGAGTGGCTAGTTATGCCGTTTGGACTCTCTAATGCACCCAGTACCTTCACGAGGCTTATGAATCAAGTTCTACAACCTTTTCTTGGTAAGTTTGTCATTGTTTACTTCGATGATATTTTGATATACAACCGTGATGAAGAAGAACATCTCCGTCATTTATCTCAGGTATTTCAAGCTCTTAAAGATAATGCACACTATGTGAACTTGAAAAAGTGCAACTTTTTATCCAATTCAGTAACCTTTTTTGGATATATTATATCTGACCAAGGAATTTCTGTTGATAATTCTAAAGTTAAAGCTATCTCTGATTGGCCTAATCCAACATGCATTAAAGATTTTCGCAGTTTCCATGGCTTAGCATCTTTTTATAGACGTTTTATTCGCAATTTTATCTCTATAGATGCTGGAGTGACTGATTGTTTGAAGCAAGAAAAATTCCTATGGACTGAAGAAGCAGATAGAAGTTTCAATCTTCTTAAAGAAAAATTGTGTAGTGCACCGGTACTTGCAATGCCATATTTTTCCAAGCCTTTTGAAATTGATTGTGATGCATCTATAGTGGGAATTGGTGCTGTTTTATCTCAAAGTGATCATCCGGTTACTTTTCACAGTGAAAAAAACTCAGAAGCTAGACGAAAATGGTCCACTTATGAACTTGAATTATATGCTCTTGTTCAAGCTTTGAAGCATTGGCATCCTTACTTAGTGCATAATGAATTTATTATCAACACTGACAATCAAGCTCTGAAGTTTTTAAAAACCTCAGCAAAGGTAAATCGCATGCATGATAGATGGCTATCTACCATTAATCAATACACTTTCTCTATTAAACATAAGAGTGGAAAATTGAACCAGGTGGCTTATGCTTTGAGTAGACGTGCTCATTTTCTTGTCACTCTTCGCAATGAAAGTGTAGCTTTTGATTACATCAAATACTTATATATTGATGATGAAGATTTCAAGATTATATGGGAGAAATGTGGGAATATGTCTTCTGGAATTGATGATTTTCTTATCCAAGATGGATTTCTTTTTAATGGTTTTTGTCTGTGCATTCCACAAGGTTCTTTAAGACTTTATCTTATTCATGAGTTACATGGCAGTGGTTTCGGGGGTAATTTTGGACGTGACAAAACTATTAATTTAGTTGAAGAACGATACTATTGGCCTTCTTTAAAAAGAGATGTACAGAAATTTGTTCAGAAGTGCATGGTTTGCCAACATTCCAAGGGTACCATTCAAAATACTGGTTTATATATGCCATTACCGGTTCCTGAGGCTCCTTGGGTTGATGTCAGCATGGATTTTATACTTGGTTTACCTCGCACTGCTAATGGTAATGATTCCGTAATGGTAGTTGTAGACAGATATTCTTAGATGGCACATTTTGTAGCTTGAAAGAAGACTACCGATGCTTCGAATGTGGCTTTCTTATTCTTCAAAGAAATAGTTCGATTGCATGGTGTACCAAAATCTATAACTTCTGATCGTGATACTAAGTTTCTGAGTTATTTCTGGAAATCTTTATGGATGAGGCTGGGAACTAAGTTGCAATACAGTACTACCGCACACCCACAAACTGATGGGCAGACTGAAGTTGTCAACAAATAATTAGGCAACTTAATACGTGATAAGATTACTGAATCTCAAGAAAAGCAATGGGAAACGTTTCTTCCTCACATGGAATTTGCATTCAATACATATGTGAACCGTTCTACAGGTAAATCTCCATTTGCTATCATTTATTCTAAGGTGCCAAATCATATTCTGGATTTAGTTGTATTACCAAAACCTTCCAAGTCTCATGCTAAAGTTGATCAATTGGTTGACAAAGCTTCTCAACTTCATCAAGAAGTTAAAACAAAGTTGGAGAATTATAATGCTAAATACAAGGCAGATGCTAACAAACACAAACGTTTAAAAACTTTTAAAGAAGGAGAATTAGTGATGATACATCTTAGAAAAGAGAGATTCCCAGTTGGAACTTACAACAAAACTAAAATGAAGAAGTATGGACCTTTCAAGGTTTTGAGGAAGATTAGTGACAATGCTTATGTTGTGAATCTTCCATCCAATTGGAATATTTCTAACATATTCAATGTGCAAGAGATTTTCACTTTCTATGGAGAGAATGATATTGTTTGATTCATTTTGTCAACTTGAGGACAAGTTGTTTTTCAAGAAGGGGGGACTGATGTAGAACATCTAAGACATTCTTTCCTTTCTTCTTTTCCTTTATTTTTAGAACTCTAGTCGACTTGTTTTACAAGTCTAGTGGTTTCCCTGTTTTAGTCTTTTCCTTTTTTTTAGAGTTTAGCTATTTTTATTCTCTTGTTTACGCCTATATATACAGGCTTGTTCGTTTGTTAAGAAGACAATTATTATCAAGTTTATTAACTCAATCTCTGTTTCAGAGTAACCATTCTATCTTCTTTCTTTAAACCCTATTTTACTTCTTCTGTTTTTTTCTCAACCTTTCGTCTATTCTCATCACCTGCAATCTCCGTATTGCATTCTCCCTACTCGTTCTACATTAATTTTCGTCTTACTTTCTTTCCTTACTACATGTCCTTACGACGATCAAATAATTTGGCTTGGAGACAAGTCAGGTCTGTAATTTGTTAAAGAAGCATACTCAAATATTGCTACTACTCGACCGTTTAACTACTTTTCCAATAGCAAAATTTGGTCTAAAGCTTAGCCTCATGAGGTAGGTTTTTTCTTATGGCAAGCTTTGCTTAACAAGCTATCAACGCTGGACAATCTTCTTAAGAGGAACTATACTTCTACCTAAATATCTGGTAATCCTAGTGGTACACATTTGTGAACAAGAGGAATATGTCAGCCATCCTCTACTCTCATGTAGCTATACTCAAAAGATTTGGAATTGGTTTTTCGCTTCCATTGATCAAGTCTTCTCACCTCCAACTTTTGTACTCTCTCTTATATCATCTTGGTTATTAAATCTACTATGTAGTGGCGCAAAATAGCTATGGATGCGTATTTATGTTAGTGTTATGTGGATATGGTCTAGCTCGAGAAGAACGGGAGAGATTTTAGTAAAAAATAAAAGCCTCCAGGAGCCATTATCATTGAAACAAAGATCAAAGTTTTTTCCTCGGCCAAAACTTTAAGTTCTTTCTCTGATATTGTCCTAGATGATATTATTGTAAATTGGAAATCGACTTTTTCGATATTTCTTAGTCGCTTTTCCTGTTTTCGGGCGTTCTCATTTGATTTGTTTTGCTTGTTTCTTCTGAGCTATGCACTTAGTTGTAGAGTATTCCTTCTTAATTTATAAAATCTCCATTTTTACCGATCAAAAAAAGAAGAAAAAAATCGCATGTAAATCGTTTTACAAGATATATTATATATAGAAACTAGAACTTGGCCCATGCCGTAACGGCACGGCCACGAAAATAAGTGAAATTTTTTATTTTGACCGATGTTATTCATTTGTTGTTACTATTTAAAGTGGCAATTGTTTTCATACATTTTGATTATTATTTTTTCTTTTGTATTTGACCGAGCTTATTTTAACACCTAAAAAATCAAGCACAACTTGTAAAATATAATGTTATTTGTGTCATAATGATATTGTTGAGAGTTAATGTCATGTTCCAGAAATGTCATGAGCCAGAGAATTATTGTCATGACACTGGATCGCATCTAAAACATCTAGGAGCCATTCTCTCTCCTCATGTAACAGTAGTGTCATGCCCCAGAAGCTTTATTGTCATGACACTGGACTGCATCTGTTTTAGTAGGAGTTGTATGGACAAGAATAGTCCACATGTAACTCTTCTCTTGGTCTTATATTGACCAAGTGAAGAAAGAGAATGTAACAAAAAACAAAACAAGAAGAAGATATTATCTTCCAAGTGAATGAAAAAAGAGGTGAGAAGAACCAAATAGAGTTCCCACTTCACCATTACAAAATCATCACAAACATCTCAAAAATCACCACAAAACAAACAACAGTTGGTATCAGAGCTAAGATCAATCGAATCTGATCTTGGTAGTAGAAAAAAAAATCAATCAACACCTATTCAATCAAAAAATCATCAACCAAAGAAAATTTCAAAAACTAGATCTAGAAAATAAAAAACCCAATTTCTTCGATCAATCTTCAACCCAATCAATGGCAAGTTCTAGCAACTCAAACCTTTATATTCAACAACCTTCAATCCCAATTTTTCATGGAGAAAATTATGATTTTTGGTCCATCAAGATGAAGACCTTATTCATCTCTTAAGATGTTTGGGAGATTGTTTAAAACGGGTATGATGAAATTGAAGATACATTAACTCTAGAAAAAGAAAAAAAGGATTTACTTAAGGAGAGTAGGAAGAAGAATGCTAAAGCATCCATGTACATTCAACAAAGAGTTGGAGACACTATTCTACCAAGAGTAATTCATTTTCCTAAAGCTAAAGAAGCTTGGGGTATTCTTTAAAAGGAGTATGGAGGAAACAAGAAGGTAAGACAATTGAAACTTCAATCATATAGAAGAGATTTTGAAAATCTACATATGAAAGATAATGAAAAAATAAATGAGTTTTCTTCTAGAGTTATTGAAATTGTTAATCAAATGTTAATATGTGGTGAGAAGATGGAAGAAAAAAGAATTTGTGAGAAGATTCTAAATTTCTTACCGGAAAAATTTGAACCCATTGTGGCGGTTTTGGAAGCAACAAAAGATATTTCTACATTGGAGTCGCAAGAGTTATGGGCTCAATTGAAAGTATATGAAGAAAGGGTGTCACGACATGCCGAGAAGTCGATTGAAAGTGCATTTCAATCAAAATATGAACTTGAACTCAAAAAATTCAGCAAAAAAGAAGAATGAGTACAAGGGTGATGCTTCATATAATTTCAAAGGAAAGGGAAATTGGAACAAAGGAGGAGCAATCTCCAACAACTACCAAAAGGGTGATTCTCAACAAGTACCAAAATGCAATTTTTGCAAGAAGAATGGTCATTTGGAGAAGAATTGTTGGAACAAAGGAAAACCTCAATGTCATCATTGCAAGAAGTATGGATATTTGGAAGAGGATTGTATATACAAAGGAGATGAACGTGCCGGTAGAGCGGAAGAGAAAAAATAAAAAGGAAAAAAAAATTGTTTTATGCTTGTCAAAGTGCTATGGAGACTTCTAAAAGAGAAGTGTGGTTTGTGGATAGTGGTTGTACAACTCATATGTCCGGTGAGAAGAGCTTGTTTGTTGACATGGATACATCCGTAAATTCTTTTGTGAAGATGGGTGATGGAAACATGGTTCAAGCTAACGGAAGAGGTACAATTTGCGTGCAAACTATCAATGGAGCAAAATAAATTAGAGATGTGTTATATGTTCCGGATTTGGCACAAAATTTGCTTAGTGTTGGGCAACTTGTGGAGCTTGGGTATGCTGTTCATTTTGAAGATGGATATTGCACCATTTATGACAAGAAACACAAGAACAAGAGACAAGTAATGAAGAGTATCAAGATGGAGAAGAATAGAAGCTTTCTAATTGTATTTGAAAAGGATAAGAATGTTGCAATGAGGATGGAAACCATTGATGAAACATGGTTATGGCATAAAAGACTTGGGCATTTGAATTTCAATAGTCTCAAGGTTATTTCCAACAAGAACATGGTGCAAGGACTTCCACAACATATCAACCACAAAGATGGAGTGTGTGAAGGTTGTGCACTTGGGAAACAACATCGCCAATCATTCCCAAAAGGTGTAGCATGGAGAGCAAAAGAACTTCTTGGTTTGGTACATACCGATGTGTGTGGACCAATGAAGACACCAACTCATGGAGGTAATAGATACTTTATCTTATTCATTGATGATTTTAGTCGTATGACTTGGGTGTACTTCATGAGGCAAAAGTCCGAAGATTTTAGCATCTTCAAGAAGTTCAAGAGCCTTGTTGAAAAGCAAAGTGGTCACTACATCAAAGTTTTGAGAAGTGATAGAGGCAAAGAATACAACAACAAAGAGTTTGATAAATTTTTTGAAGATGAAGGCTTGGATAGGCAATTAACTGTGGGTTATACTCCTCAACAAAATGGTGTTTCCGAGAGAAAGAACCAAACCTGATGGAGATGGCGAAGTCCATGCTTCATGACAATGGTATACCTAAAGTGTTTTGAGCCGAAGCCGTAAACACCGCCATCTACTTGATGAATAAGTGTCCAAACAAAATCCATATGGGATAAAACTTCAATTGAAGTACGGGGTGGAAGAAAACCATCTGTAAGGCATCTTAAAGTTTTTGGTAGTATGTGTTATTCTCAAATTCCAAAGATGAAGAGAACAAAGCTTGATGAATCAAGTGAGAAGTGTATATTCATTGGATATAGCCTCCAATCAAAAGGTTATAGGTTGTATATCTTGAAGAACAACACAATGATCACAAGCCGTAATGTCTTGTTTGATGAAGGAGCTTCATGGAATTGGAAAGAAAGTAAAATTGAGAAGAGAACCATAATTGTTGATGAAGAGCAAGAAAATTCAGCAACAAGTGAAGTTGAAGAAGGTGAAGAAGATGAGGAAGAACTACCTCAAACACCTCCATGTTCAAGACAAGGAGAATCTCCAAGTATGACTCCAAGTACTAGTGCATCAACATCACCACCACCACAACCAAGGAAGATGCAACGGTCAAGTGAAGTGTATGAAAGATGTAACTTTTGTATGGTGGAACCGAATTTTTTTGAAGAAGCATCAAAATAACCGGTTTGGATAAAAGCTATGGAAGAAGAATTTTTTGTCATTGACGAGAACAATACATGGGAGAAGGTAGCAAGGCCAAGTCACAAAGAAGTTATTGATATGAAATGGATCTACAAGGTGAAGTACAATGCGGATGGAACGGTTCAAAGATACAAAGCAAGGTTGGTGGAAAAGGGATACTCACGACAACCCGGTATCGACTACAATGAAATGTTTGCACCGGTTGCTCGTCTTGACACCATTAGAGCCGTGATTGATATTGCTTCCCAAAAAGATTGGTTACTTTATCAACTTGATGACGAATCGGCATTTTTGAATGGAGAACTACATGAAGAAGTCTATGTAGAACAACCACAAGGTTTTGTGGTGGAAGGAGAAGAAGATAAGGTGTACAAGTTGAAGAAATCTTTGTATGGCCTAAAGAAACCACCAAGAGCTTGGTATAGTGAGATAGATAGATACTTCAAAAGGAAAAACTTCAACAAAAGCAAGAGTGAGCCTACACTATATGTGAAAACAAAAGGTATGTCTATTCTTATCATTGCCTTGTATGTTGGTGATCTTATCTTTACGGGTAATGATGCTCATACGATTGAGCAATTCAAAAGAGAAATGATGATGAAATATGAGATGAGTGACATGGGTCTACTTAAGTACTTCCTTGGTATAGAAGTTCATCAAGGTGAAGATGGAGTTTTCATTTCTCAAAGCAAGTATGCCGAAAATGTGTTGAAGAAATTTGGTATGCTTGGTTGTAACCCCACATCTACACCACTTGTAGTGAATGAGAAACTCAAGAAGGATGATGGAGGAAGAAAAATTAATGAGACTTACTATAGAGGTCTTATTGGAAACTTGTTGTACCTTACACATACAAGACCGGATATTATGTTTTCTTCAAGTATGCTTTCTAGGTTCGTGATTTCACCTAGTCATCTATATCTTGGCGCGGCAAAGAGGTTGTTAAGGTATATTCAAGGAACAATGAAGTTTGGAGTCATGTATTCAAGAAATTTGGATGTCAAATTAGTTGGCTATTGTGATAGCGACTTGGGAGGATGTATTGATGACATGAGGAGTACATCGGGTTATGATTTTTCTCTTGGTTCGGGTATATTCACATGGACATAGAAGAAGAAAGAAACCGTAGCTCAATCCACTTCGGAAGCAGAGTACATTTCGGTATCAATAGCTACATCTCATGTTGTATGTCTAAGAAGAATCATGGAAGACATTCAAGAGAAGCAAGAAGAAAGCACCGTAATCTTTTGTGACAACAACTCAGCAATAGCTATGTCCAAGAATTCGGTAAAGCATTGTAGAGCAAGGCACATCAAACTCAAATACCATTTCATTCGAGAAGCGGTTGAAGATGGTGAGATAAAACTCAATTATTGCAAGACGGAAGATCAATTGGCGGACATATTCACCAAGGCACTTCCCAAAGGTAAATTTCAACATTTTCGTGAACTACTAGGAGTAGAAGAACATCACATTAAGGAGGAGATTGTTGAGAGTTAATATCATGTTCTATAAATGTCATGAGCCAGAGAATTATTGTCATGACACTGGATCGCATCTAAAACATCCAGGAGCCATTCTCTCTCCTCATGTAACAATAGTGTCATGCCCCAAAAACTTTATTGTCATGACACTGGACTGCATCTGTTTTAGTAGAAGTTGTATGGACAAGAATATTCCACATGTAACTCTTCTCTTGGTCTTATATTAACCAAGTGAAGAAATAGAATGTAACAAAAAACAAATCAAGAAGAATAAGTTATCTTCCAAGTGAATGAAAAAAGAGGTGAGAAGAACCAAATAGAGTTCCCACTTCACCATTACAAAATCATCACAAACATCTCAAAAATCACCCCAAAACAAACAACAGATATCGAATAAATATTGCACACTACTATATTGACTAATTTTGATACCACCACCAGAACCACCCATTACAACTACCTTTTTCACCAGCAGCATTGCCGCCATGGCCTCCATGCACCGCCACTCACAAATGTCGCCCTGATTACCCATAATATTTATTGATGTAATAATTAACATAGTTGTTATCTATTGAGTGGGAGTATATATTCATTTAAATAATTAATAAAATATTTATCATGAGAGATTAATAAAATATTTATTATGAGAAATTAATGAGATAATAATGATGTGCACAGATTAAGACCGTTAGATATGAATTTCTAACTTTCAATCATAAACGTCACTTATAAACACTTACTTAAACAACCATTGATTTATCTTATCCCTAAACAAATCTTGAGGATGATACTAAAAACAATTTATAAATTAAGGCACTAAGGATTTCGAGGATGATATCAAATCATCAAGGAAATAAGGTTGAGTGAAAGCATGTTCTTGGATTTAATTTCTTTTGTCTATTTAGTCTATCTCTAATTCCCAAATTTATTTCTGATTTAGGTTTGCTCAAAAGTGGGGAACTAAAGTTTTTAAGTCCACTCCTCCTTCTAGATGTGAGTGAGAGAATCAATTGTTTAGTTTTATGGGAATGTAGGTTTGTAATTTTTAGTCTATCAAATTTCTCCACTTTGCTTTTGATTTTTGGGATGGGAAAAAGAGAATATGTAATGCATTATTTCCAAATTAAAGCGTGTATTCATGGGATCAACCACAAACATGGATTTATCAATCGAGAGGGCAAATCAAGATCTCTCTTTCTGTTAACCAACTTAGTTAAACTTTATTTTATAATACAGAACAAAGAAACATGAAAAAATATCACATAGCTATGATATAACTCGTGTCATAACCGTGCGACTTAGTAATAAGTTAATTTATTGTGTAATGATTTTGATTCGTACCGTTCATTTGCAGTTATTATTTTAATTGTCATGTATTTTTACCGAGTTTATGTTATCATTAAGACGATCAACCACATTTTATATTCTTTATTAAGGTTAACTAATTTCTGGCAAAATATTATTAACAAAATATATTACTTCACTAATACCCACCACATCCAAAATATCACTTGATACCATTTTTCCCCCACATCACCATTGCTTCCACCCCCAACCACTGGACGTGTTTTTAAATTTTTAATCACAGACGTCATGAGAAAAGTTTATATTGAACAAACTTAAGTCTTCAATTAATTTATTCCTTTTTTTTTTATTCCATTGGTTTTTTTTATTAAATTCTCTTTTATATTGTAATCAATGTTATAAACGTGTAATTATGTTAAGAATATCTAGGGTGAATCTCGTTTATTATTGGGATGCCCTTGTGTCTAGCCCTATAAATAGAGGCTCCAATGTTTGTCCAACACACTAATGAATATAATTTCTCCCTTCTTCTTCCCCTCTATTTTGTGTCTCTTGTTCTTTGTCTTCTATATCACAACACGTTATCACGCACGTTGCTCCACCAACATAAGCAAAAGAAGATTACCTACGATCCAAATCTAACTTTTTCTTTTTTGGTTTACGCCATGAGCTAATCCAACAAAAATATTACGGCGTTCTAACTGGGTCACATGAAACACTTCTGGATCACATGATGGTCGTATACCAAATGTTGACTTACCATTGGAGTTTGATATTCAATATATAAGCACATAAAGACCGAAAGAAGGTTTAGACGAGTGCTGTATCGGTTTGTATAATCGCAAACTTTATGGATTTTCTTAATACTCTATTTTCCAATTAATCACTCACGTTAACATCTTAATCAATTTAACTTTTTATTATTGTTTTTGTTTTTATGTGCTGAACTTTTAAGTGATGATTCAGTACATGATCAATAGCTTATTGACTCAATTAAATTTTCCATATTATGCATTTGACTATACATTACGTGATTCATGTATGCAATCACTATGAGTCTATAAATATGGTCTGAACCATTTTATGCAATGGATTTTATATCTTCTTCGCCCCAATCACGAAAACTCGTTTGGGTGTACTTAAAATCCATCGGGTGATCAATTTTATAAATACATTTCCTTTCTTCTCTTATTTTTTCATAGAGGAAGATAAAAAAGAAAACAAATTCATCAAAAGATGGTTTACGGTTTCTATCTCTTTAATGAAACTGTCGTCACTAAAAATTGATGTTTAATTTCCTCTCTTATTTTCCTCAAAGAGAATATCGAAAGGTGATTTTACAGTTTCTATTCATCTAATGAAACTGTAATCACCAAAAGTTGGTGTTATCGCTAGTTGGTTACCTACACGGTAATGAATCACATGCATGGTTGAAAAACCTACGGCCAATTAAATTTGGTATCTTTATCCGTTTGATTTAGATCATGTGATTTTATTTTTGTTTTCCATTTGTTTACAAGAAACCAGCGTCAGACATAAGATGGATTTTTCCATAGCGATGATTAAAACGACAATATCCTATATTTGTCGGTACAATTTTGTTAATTGTACAAACCAATTGGTAGTGGCTTTTCCCTTAATTATATTTTGATGAAAGGTAAAAAATGGCATTTTAAAAACATTTAGCCAATTTTGATTCCTGATTTCTATTCCTTCGAAGAAATCTTTATCAACCACAAAGAATGGATTTTTTTTTCTCTTCCATGATAATGATTTCTTTATTTTTCTTCAAAAGAAATGTATAAGCCAACTAGATTTGGTTTTCCCCATCGATCTTAGAGGGACAAAATATTATTATTATGGTTTAAACCAATTGCAAAATACCAGTGAATGAGAAAAAAAATTGCTGCATTCTTGAGGGATATCGAGCAATTTTAATTTTTCTTCTTGCTATAATCTCCGAAATCTCTGAAATTTTGAACCGTTCCACTTATAGTTGGAATGCGGTAGGACACTGAAGATCAAAGGGTGCGCACCCGGCTTGTTAGCCAATATCATTAGTCCTTGTAGTGACTATATTGATCTTAATTGATTTAGTTTTTTGATAAATAAAGTGTCCAATAACTTCAATCTAAACCATTATCTCGTTGGCCCTCGAAGTCACGATATTGGAGATTTTATTTGCATATTTTGCGTGTAACCAATAAAATCCATGGTTGATCTTTAATTTGTATGAACTACAATTTTTTTTTGGACATTTTATTTATGGATTTTGAAATCAGCATCTATTGTCCAATGTGGTTTTCTTAAAATCCATAAATTATTATAAGTATATATATCGAATTAATCGGATAATACTTTACGAAACTTGAATTTTTCGTATATGAGATGAAAAAGATTTTTCGCCATAATCAGGGGGAGACTATACACTATCAGAAGCTTGTGTAATTAACTTAAATGTTATATAAATTTCTCTCCCATCACAATCAAATTGATGTAGGTTGTCATTATATGATTGGCGTGAAATTTCTCATTTTACTTTTGTTTAATTTTTTACCTCTTAAGAGGAAATCCAGTCACATCTAGCAGATAAGTAGTGTTCTATTACAGGTAGTGCTCCCGTTGAGTGTACCGAATTCACATTCTCAATTATAATATCTTCTCACTTGAATATGAGGAGAATATAATGCCCGCGGGCGCTGGTACCAGTAATTGATTGAATTTACACTTAAGAATTGTGTTGGCTTATAGCAAGATAAATAATTGTCGAATATTCATTTAAAGTAGCTACTGAAATAAATGATGGTGGTTGTGAACCCCTCTGCAGAGAAATATCTACATATGTGATTGGTTGGCATACAATCCAAATTAAGTTGGATTAATTTCTAAATTAAAGCAATTTTTGGATCCAAAACTTAACACTTTAGAAATGCCAAGCCTATAAATTACAGGATAGTGTAGTCATAATGCGTTATACGAGAAATTTTTCGTTGTAAAAACGATTTAAGGGGTTCATTTTTGCTCATAACCTAGGATTGATTCATTAATTGTTCTCTTTACAATGCACTTGGCGTGGTAGTCCTTGAAGGACTCATATTGCATTTACACAAAAAATGTGATTGGGAACATATTCAAATTTGTAATCCTTAGAGGATCCAAATTATATTCAGACATCCACCTGATTTGATTATGTCAGGTTGAACAATCCTCTAAGTGTCTTTTAGAAATTCGATACAAAACCAAGAATCCGGATTAATTAGTTGATGCTATCAACTATATAGGTCTCTTGAGGAGACCTTAAAAACACATAAATCCACGCGTTAGTAGCATAAATTCTATTTTTTTCTTTCTCTTTCTTAAATCTGCAGTTGGAATTATGCTATCTTAAACTCTTCTTTAAGATAGATTAGAGTTATTATTTTGATGCTTATTTCTTAAAAACTCATGTAGTTGAGTTAGCATCGATAAATATGTCAAAAGTTGTACTCTTTTCCCTTGGCTTCAGGTTTTGTCCCATGTGGTTTTCCTGACAAGGTTTTAATGAGGCAACATCTCTGACGTTTAATATATTTTTTTTTTTAATGTTGATATTTGTGTTTTTTTTTTTTTTTTCCTTTGTCCAAATTTTTTTCCATTGGGTTTTATTGGCAAGGTTTTAGTGAGGAAATTTAATTCAACATGATGGTCATCCAAGGGGGGTTGTATATATTTTGTTTGTTTAGTGGATGCCCACATTTGATTAAACCAAATCAACTTAATCATCTCCTAAGAATTTGGATTTCCTTCTAACAAATATGATTTTTGTTCACGTATGATAAGGTATTCATATCTTGCCACTTTGTTGAAGAAACCACATCAACTATTTATGCAAATCATCGAAATCAGCAATCCAAGACACAAGTACTTAATGTATCTGAAAGAAGCATGAAGACTCGAGAACACTACCATTAGAAGACTAACATAAATGAAGATTTCATCAACTGGAAGATTCTCACGAACGCATTACTATATTCAGCATTCAAGAAATTGGTTCACCGAAATTGGGAAGTATCGTCTCAAAGATTTGCACGCCAAGAATTTACTGAAGTACTCATCGGGGGGAGCACCATCGCATAAGGTGCATTCTGTTGGACTTATTGTTTTGTACTCTTTTTCCTTCATCAAGGTTTTCCCCACTGGGTTTTCCTTGTCAAGGTTTTAGTGAGGCAACATTTGCGAGTCCAAATCTTTTCTAAGTTTTGTTAATTGTACTCTTTTCCCTTTGATCAGGTTTTTGTCCTTTTTGAATTTCCTGACAAGGTTTTAACGAGGCAATTAGCTTAGAAACAATGTCATCAGGGGGAGTGTTATAAACGTGTAATTATGTTAAGAATATCTAGGGTGAATCTCGTTTATTATTGGGATGCCCTTGTGTCTAGCCCTATAAATAGAGGCTCTAATGTTTGTCCAACACACTAATGAATATAATTTCTCCCTTCTTCTTCCCCTTTATTTTTTGTCTCTTGTTCTTTGTCTTCTATATCACAACAATCAATTTTATTTAACACTAAAAGTCATAATTTGTCTGATCGGGTATTATTTGTGTGATCCAGCAGTATATGATGATATTTCCTTATAAGATCTTGTATCATCCACGAAATATTTGGTTTTTTCCTTACCAATCGTGCGAAAAAATATAAATATAATTTTTAGTTTAATTATTATTACTAATAAAACTACGTATTTATTAGATCAATTAAGGGGACATTTATGATGAAAAATTAATTAATAATTTATTATGAGAAACTAATGGGATACTACTTAATAAATTTTTTATAATAGTTTGGTTGAGCAAACCAAGACCGTGGATTTATCTTCTTCCTAGACAATTTTTGGCCACTACTTACATAGCCTTTAGTTCAGCGTAGATTTATCTAGCGCTTAACCCGTGCTGAAACAGCATGGGCATAATTTTTATCTGGATATTAAATTTAATATTTGTTAATTATCGAGTTTACTCTCCTTATCATTACAAAAATGAAGACAAAACCAATATATATTTTTACTCTTCAGTCCACAAATCTTTTATCATGTACTCATATATGATTCATTTCCAGTATGTTTGATATTTTGACATTCTCCCAAATAATGTTTATTCTTGCACTCTTTCACAACAAAACCAACGATATTTGATATGTTTTATAGTTTTCAAAGACAAAAACATATTATCGATCATCTGAAATGGTATTTCCCATCCACATCTCCCTTATTTTGGTGACCGCACATAACCAAAACATCGAACTATGTAGAATAAAACAAAATTACATCACTCAAACTCATTCTTCCTATAAATAATTGTGTTCCATTACTCAGAATCTTTGTTTATTTTGTCCCATTCTAAAATGGTCCAATTTTTTTAAAACTCTGAATGGACTCTACAGTACATATTTTCTTATATTTGAATAACACAAATAAATACTAATTCATTAATCTAAGCCATTATATCATAAAACGTTGATACATTTCAGATGGAAACCCATTCGACTCAGAAAAGATATATCTCCAATTCTTGAAAACTCTCAGACAGTCTACGACATTGATTTTCTAAATGTGAGCCATTTCAGATGGCAACCCACTACCAAAACCACTAATTACCACTACCTTTTCCACCAACATCACTATCGTCACCGGCTCCATGCATCTCCAATCTCAAACACCACCTGGGTCATCCCTAATTTCTATGTATGTGATTATTAATAAATTTATTATTTATTTAATAAAAAATATATTTAGAAAAATGTAATGGGTTGAAAAGAATTTTAAAAGTTATTATGATTCTTTATTAAAAAAATCATTATTTATCTAATTAAAGTATATATATAAAGATAATTATAAGACTATTTAGTAAAAATATATTTAGAAAAATGTAATGAGTTGAAAAGAATTTTAAGAGTTATTATGATTCTTTATTAACAAATTTACTATTTATCTAATGATTATTAAGATAATTATAAGATATTTATGATAAGAGATTAATAAAGTATTTATTATAAGAAATTAATGATTCAATAATGATGTGAACAACCAGAGTCATGGATTTAGCTTTTCCAAGAATGAATCCAATCCCTTAACCTGTGTCGTAACGGCACGGGCCATGATGTTGGTTCATTTTTAATATATCGTATAATTTGTGTCCCGAATACTTATCAACTCCTTATGATTTAATATGGGTTTGTCATAAAAATAGTTGGGATTTCCCTCTTTTTTTTTCTATTGTTTTTTTCCTTTAATATTTTACCGCGGAGATTTGCTCAAATGAAAGAAATACAATCTTAACTTCCAGACACTTTTTTATTTAGGTTCCTCGCTTATAATGAGATAATGCTCTACATGAACATGGAAGTTTAAATATTTTTTTTTGAAATATGTCGTCATTAATGCTCATGTCAGTGAAATCAACTAATCAATATCGTCCATAAAAGTCTTCCCATGCTCATATTTCGCTCCAGCTGACTCATCTATCATGGTCATGTTGTCGATCCTCCAAATAGGCAGAGAATATTATTTTTTTGCATCGAACGGATGATATAAACTCTCCAATGTGACATGATTTTCCTGTAATTTTTCAACACCCATTAGATGACAATGTTTAAAATGTGTAAACATTACCTTTTCGAAGGGATTGTATATATGCGAACCTCTGCCATTAAATCTTCAACAAAGTATTATGCCCAGCAATTCGTCTTAACGAAGGCTTTGGTAACTTCAAAAGTCTTGGAAATTTTGTCACTTCTATATGTTCCTACCTTCACTTGGAATACAATTTGGCGACACATTACCTCATAAAGAACCTTGATCCTATTTCAAATTAATAAGTTGTCAATAGATCCTTTACCAAAAGTTGACATCTTCTACGTTGAATATTTATTTAAAAAAATGGTATTGTGGATCGTTGCTTTCTAATAGTGTAGTTTTAAAAATTGGCCTCTTCAAGTCCCACGGCTTTCTAAGTTTATATATTCTGTTTGTTTTAACATTTCCGTTAGCCATATTATGTTTGTTACTAACTTTAAACTTGATGTCATCTTCTACAGTGAACTTTATGTGATTTCAGAATCAAAATAGTTATACCTCTTTCATTCGTATCAAGTAATCCGTTGTATATCCCAATAATTCTTCTACAACAATTCCTTTCTTTTGCCGTTTCCGGACCATCAGTAGCCATTATTGTCAAATGCAATCTGTCTAATTTTTGTTGATGTTATGTATTTGCAATGTTCATTTTTCTTAAATAAATAGATTGTGGAAAATCTAAAAAAAAAAAACAAAAAACATAAGTATTACATCGGGTCTAAGTTACTATATCCAAAATACTCCAGACACTGCTTCTGGTGCCTTGTTTCCTCAAATTCCTCGTTGCATTCTAGATAGTACATGCAACACCAATCATTTGCGAAGTGAGCTATTTGCGCAAGTGTGGTCAATGTATCCCTTACCTGTAATAATAATAACAAAACGTCATTTTTTTCCAAGGCGTCCAGTTGTAAATGGTATGAATCTAATAAATTTGAATTGTACCTCAATCTTAGATATCACCTTTTTCACACATAACATATCAATTGAGGAAGGAACAATCTTAACCACTCTTTACATAGGCAGAGTTATCCAAACTATGTTTTGCAATTGTCTTACGTGGAAATTATTATTTATCCGTATTTTAGTCGGCTCCTATCGAAGGCGATCTAATTAGTCCTATAAAAAGTTAATCTTAAGTTTTTGACCTTATTTCTTGACCAAATTATTGAAGTATTCTCAGTCATGTTCTGCTTTGTGTGATCTACCCATTTGTATCTATTATACCTTCTAACCCAGTGAATGAAACCTATACATATTGATCCGTAATTTGATATTGTTGATTTGTGACCAAGAGATCGCATGATTTGAGAATGTAAAATATAAAAAAATATTATATAAACATCGGAGGTGAAATTTAGATTTATGATTTATAGTTTTTAATGATGATTTTGATGAACAAACATAATTTTCAAATAATATTTTAGAATGCAAATACAGTTTCCCGGTCAATAAGGTTTTATATCAGGAATTGAGTGAAAGTTGTTGTCTTTGTAGGTAGTTGTCACGAAACAACTCGGAATTGATGGTCTTTCAGGAAAAAAAATGTAATAGTACTTGAGAGAGTGATAATGTTCTCTTATGTGGGTACACCAATTGCGTTTATATAATACGGATACCGTTTCGGTGATCCAACAATCATGATCATATTGTCTTATACATTCTGGTATCATCCTCGAAATATTTGATTTTTGTCCTTATCAATCGTGCTAAAAACAACAAATTACATCTTTCACAATATAATGTTGCATGTTTTGTGAAGATTGTTTTTTTACCAACACCCACCACCATAAAAACCATACAACGCCACTATTTCTTCCACCAATAGTAATGTTACCACCTCCACCATTCACAAACACCCGCCACCGTTTATACTAACCCTACTTCCACCACCACCATTAGAATTATTATAGTTTTTAATAAAATTATTTATAAATAAAATTATGTATTTATATTACATTATTAAAGGGACATTTATAATAGAAATATAATTAATCATTGTGAACAATCAATGTGACACTAATTAATACAACATTTTAAAGTGGTTAAGTTGAACATACCCCAACGGTAAATTTATTTTTGCCAAGGACAAATCATGACCACTATTTACATAGACAAATCGATAATAAATAATTTCATATGTTCAGATCTTGATTCGTGTTCGTTTAGTTATTACATAACATGGCAATTGATTGTACCAATTTTTTAAAATGGACATGTGTTTTATCGAGTTTATTTTAACATTAGAATGATCAACCACGTTTTATACTGTATAATATAACGTTACATATTTTGTGGCATTTAGAAATTAGCATAATATGTTTTTGTTTAATGGTGGTGGCGGGTATTGGTGAACAAAAACATATTATGCTAATTTCGTAACGCCACAAAATATGTAAACGTTATATTATAAAGTATAAAACGTGGTTGATCATTCTAATGTTAAAATAAACTCGATAAAACACATGTCCATTTTAAAAAATTGGTGCAATAAATTTCCATGATATGTAATAGCTAAACGAACAACACGAATCAAGATCTGATCATATGAAATTATTTATTATCGATTTGTCTATGTAAAGAAGAGTGGTCAGGATTTTTCCTTGGCAAAGATAAATTTACCGCTGGGGTTTGTTGAACTAAACCACTTTTAAATATTTTATTAATTAGTGTATCATTGATTGTTCACAATTATTAATTATATTTCTATTATAAATGTCCCTTTAATAATGTAACATAAATACATAATTTTATTAATAAATAATTTTACTAAAAACTATATTAATTTTAATGGTGGTGGTGGAAGTAGGGTTAGTATAAATGGTGGTGGTGGAAGTATGGTTAGTATAAACGGTGGCGGGTGTTTGTGAATGGTGGAGGTGGTAACATTACTATTGGTGGAAGAAATAGTGGCGGTGGATGGTTTTTATGGTGATGGGTGTTGGTAATAGTAGTGGATAATAATAGTTTTTGCTTTTTAGTGAGTTTTATTGACTGAGTAAAAAAAAAATCTTCACAAAACATGCAACATTATATTGTGAAAGATGTAATTGGTTGTTTTTAGCACGATTGATAAGGGCAAAAATCAAATATTTCGAGGATGATACCAGAATGTATAAGACAATATGATCATGATTGTTGGATCACCGAAACGGTATCCGTATTATATAAACGCAATTGGTGTACCCACATAAGAGAACATTATCACTCTCTCAAGTACTATTATATTCTTTTTCCTGAAAGACCATCAATTTCGAGTTGTTTCGCGACAACTGCCTACAAAGACAACAACTTTCACTCAATTCCCGATATAAAACCTTATTGACCGGGAAACTGAATTTGCATTCTAAAATATTTGTTTGAAAATTATGTTTGTTCATCAAAGTCATCATTAAAAACTCTAAATCATAAATCTAAATTTCATCTCTGATGTTTATAGAATATTTTTTATATTTTACATTCTCAAATCATGCGACCTCTTGGTTACAAATCAACAATATCAAATTACGGATCAATATGTATAAGTTTGATTCACTGGGTTAGAAGGTATAGTAGATACAGATGGGTAGATCAGACAAAGCAGAACATGACTGAGAATACTTCAATAATTTGGCCAAGAAATAAGGTCAAAAACTTAAGATTAATTTTCTATAGGACTAATTAGATCGCTTTCGATAGGAGCCGACTAAAATACGGATTAATAATAATTTCCACATAAGATAATTTCAAAACATAGTTTGGATAACTCTGCATATGTAAAGAGTGGTCAAGATTTGTCCTTCCTCAATTGATATGTTATGTGAGAAGAAGGTGATATCAAAGATTGAGGTGCAATTCCAATCTATTAGATTCATACCATTTACAACTGGACGCCTTGAAAAAAATTGACATGTTGTTATTATTATTATAGGTAAGGGATACATTGACCACACTTGCGCAAATAGCTCACTTCGCAAATGATTGTTGTTGCATGTACTGTCTAGAATGCAACAAGGAATTTTAGGAAACAAGGAACCAGAAGCAGTGTCTGGAGTATTTTGGATATTGTAACTTAAACCCGATGTAATTCTTATGTTCTTGTTTTTTTGTTTTTTTTTTAGTTTTTCCACAATCTATTTATTTAAGAAAAATGAACATTGAAAATACATAACATCAACAAAAAATAGACAGATTGCGTTTGACAATAATTTCTACTGATGGTCCGGAAACGGAAAAAGAAAGGAATTGTTGTAGAAGAATTGTTGGGATATACAATGGATTACTTGATACGAATGAAAGAGGTATAACTATTTCGATTCTGAAATCACATAAAGTTCACTATAGAAGATGACATCAAGTTTAAAATTAGTAACAAACATAATATGGCTAACTAAAATGTTAAAACAAACAAAATATATAAACTTAGAAAGTCGTGGGACTTAAAGAGGCCAATTTTGAAAACTACAATATAAGAAAGCAACGATCCACAATACCATAATTTGTTTTTATAAATATTCAACGTAGAAGATGTCAACTTTTGGCAAAGTATCTATTGACAACCTATTAATTTGAAATAGGATCAAGGTTCTTTATGAGGTAATGTGTCGCCAGATTTTATTCCAAGTGAAGGTAGGAACATACAGAAGTGACAAAATTTCCAAGACTTTTGAAGTTACCAAAGCCTTCGTTAAGACGAACTGCTGGGCACAATACTTTGTTGAAGATTTAATGGCAGAGGTTCGCATATATACAATCCCTTCGAAAAGGTAATGGGTACACATTTTAAATATTTTCATCTAATGGGTGTTGAAAAATTATAGGAAAATCATGTCACATTGGAGAGTTTATATCATCTGTTCGATGCAAAAAAATAATATTCTATGCCTATTTGGAGGATCGACAACATGACCATGATAGATGAGTCAACTGGAGCGAAATATGAGCATGGGAAGACTTTTATGGACGGTATTGATTAATTGATTTCACTGAGATGAGCGCTGCTGACGACATATTTCCAAAAAAATATTTAAACTTCCATGTTCATGTAGCATTATCTCATTATAAGCGATGAACCTAAAAAAAAGTGTCTGGAAGTTAAGATTATATTTCTGTCATTTGAGCGAATCTCCGACGGTAAAATATTAAAAGAAAAGAACAAGAGAAAAAAGAGAGGAAAATCCCAACCATTTTAATGACAACCCCATATTAAATCATAAGGAGTTGATAAGTATTCAGGACACAAATTATACGATATATTAAAAATGAACCAACATCATGGCCCGTGACGTTACGACATGGGTTAAGTGCTAGTACTATTATAAAGAAAAGAGGTCTTTTAAGGCATTTTTATAGAAATATCCATACAAGAAAAAATGAAGTAAAAATAATTTAAGGATAAGTTTGTTAAAATCCATCTCAAAGGTACATTTCACTCACCTATTAGCTAGAATTTCAAGAGACGTGACACAATTCAAAATTCAAATCAAAATTTTGTAGTCCTTGTCTGTCTCAATCCATTCTCTCTCAAATCTTAAACTCGGTAACCAGTCTTTCCGTTTTATCTCCAGGTAACGCCTCAAATTTGCATGTTGTTTAAATTGTTACTCATTGTCTTTAGGATTTGGAATTTACGTTTACTTTGGTTTTCATTTTTTTCATAAGGGGTTTAGGTTTTCTATTTGGATTGCAGAGAGTAAAAACCATGTTGATCTCTAGTGGAGGAGCATATACGTTAAATCAATCATGTTTTCTCGCTTTCTTCATCCTATGTTTCTGTTTTATTTGAATTTCTATCTTCATCTGTTGAACTTATGTTTCTGTATGTTATTGATTTACCTTTTTGTTTATTCATATTCCAGATGATTCAGGTTGATTCCAAGATCGGGTTCAACATGATTTTCATATTTACGTACTTTTTCTGATTTATTTTTAAATATTGGTTGATTTTTACCTCTCTTTTTTCTTTTCTTATACTGTAGGTGAGATAATAGGTTGGTTCGAAGATCTGTTCTCTGATTTTGTATCTTTTCATATTCTACTGATAAACGTATGTTTCATTTCATGAATTGTCTAAGATATGGGAGGTCCCAATTTTCGATGTGGAGCCGGTTTTCGGAAACTTTGGTTAAAGATCATGTTTCCCACATTCAACTAGCAAGTGAATACAATTGTCACCTGTGATGTTTCTACTATGTCGTGCTTGAAGAATTGTAACTGATAAGTTCATGTTGTTCTTGATCCCAGTACAATATAGAGATCCAACAAACCATACACGATACATGGAATGTAAGCTGTTGTTGTAAATTGATCTATAAGGATTTGTTGATTATGCTATTTTTTTGATGCAATATATCTCTATATTTTTTTAAGTCATTTTGTGATAAATATTTTGTTGGAGGCAACCAAACTGCCTACACATCACCTTTCGGTCACCGGTTTTTAAATAATAGGGTATGTGGTTCTTATAAAATGCATGGTCGTATGAAGCTTATATTCCAATTCGAGGTGAATACTTTTTGGTACAAGTACATTTAGGTAATCGTTGATATAACCTCTTTACGCATTTTTTCTGATATTATGGAATGTGAACGAGTGTTGGATCTTATCATAAGAAAATCATATTTTCTGATATTGATGGGGTTACCTTGCAGTTTTATAAATCTAAAAAAAAATGTCATTCTCTACTATTTCGCATACATTCAATATTGGTAAAAACCACGTACTTGATTGCATTTTCATTAAATGGTTTCTTTATTTTTCTTTCCGTGCTTCCTTAAAGAAAATTCTAACATGAATGTCTTTATCTAGAAAATCTAAAAGGACTTCTACTCTGTGTTGTAGGACTTTAAAAATGCAAAGTTGGCGTTGTTCATACCGAAGCATTGCAAGATGCTAAGAATTATCATTTGTTTTTGGTTTTTTTGTTAATTTTTTTTCGTGTTCGTTTGATCTTGGTATCAATCCTTTCTCCTTTGCAGCCACAACAAAAAATGGTGATATGAACCAAAATTGGTAAGGAATACAACTTCCTTTGAAATATTTGTCTATCCCAAGATTCCCAACTTGGTTGTTACCTACATCCACTGAATAGGGATATTGTAAATATTTCTATATATGTTTGATTTTAGGAAGGACTTGAAGGATATGGAGGGCCATCAAAGACTAATTCCATCTCGAAGACATGTGGAGCAACTGAAGTTCGAAGAGAGTATGCTATCCAATTGAATTCCTGACACTCTTTATTCTTTATTTGAAGACTCTGCCAGAAAAGCTTAAAGACTCTCTGCTTTACTATTATAAAGCAAAGAAGTCTTTTAAGGCCTTTTTACAGAAATATCTATACAAGAAAAAATGAAGTAAAAATAATTTGAGGATAAGTTCGTCAAAATCCATCTCTAAAATAACTGGGGGCACAAAGGTACATTTCACTCACCTATTAGCTAGAATTTTTAAGAGACGAGACCCAATTCAAAATTCAAATCGAAATTTTGCAGTCCCTATCTGTCTCAATCCTTTCTCTCTCAAATCTTGAACTCAGTAACCAGTCTTTCTGTTTTATCTCCAGGTAACGTCTCAAATCTGTATGTTATTTAAATTGCTACTCACTGTCTTTAGGATTAGGAATTTACGTTTACTTAGGGTTTTCATTTTTTTCATTAGGGGTTTAGGGTTTCTATTTGGACTGCAAAGAGTGAAAACCCTGTTTGATCTCTAATGGAGGAGTGTATCAGGTAAATCAGTCATGTTTTCTCGATTTTGTCGTCTTATGTTTATGGTTTATTTGGTTTTCTCTCTTCATCTGTTGAACTGATGTTTCTATAAGGTATTGATTTACCTTTTTGTTTGTTCATATTCCAGGTGATTTAGGTCAATTCCAAGATTGGGTTCAACATGATTTTCAGATTTACTTACTTTTTCTGATTAATTTTTAAATATTGGTCGATTTTTACCTTTTTCTTTTCTTTTCTTATACAGTAGGTGAGATAATAGGTTGGTTTGTATATCCGTTCTCTGATTTTGTATGTTTTCACATTCTACTGATAAACGTATATTTCATTTTATGAATTGTCTAAGATATAGGAGGTCCCAATTTTCGATGCGGAGCCGGTTTTCCGAAACTTTGGTTATAGATCATGTTTCCCACATTCAACTTGAAAAGACGAGGGTACCCAAATACACCTCAATCTAAAACTTTTCCACCTATAAGTCCTTTCTCCGAAAGTGATTATCTATGGAATGAGTCGAGACAATACAACTAATTAGTTCACACCTCGTGTGATCATCTATGGATACGATATCGAGACAATACAATAATGAAGTATGTTTACTTGATAATAGGTTCAGACTTAACCAAACACAATAGGATTGCTATCAAGTAAATAGGAGTTAACATTTGTGTATTTTACTTCTAATTATAATAAAACAATTATAATTGCGGAAATAGAAAAGTAAAAGATACAACAAGATTTTGTTAACGAGGAAACCGCAAATGCATAAAAACCCAGGAACCTAGTCTAAAATTGAATACTCTCATAATTAAGCCGATATACAAAATATAAACCAACTTCGTATAGTTGAGACCAAGCAACTAAACCTATAGTTCACCTAGTTCCATCAGTATCGCTGCGCCTCCAACTTGTAATGAGTCACACATATGGAACGATTCCTTTGGTTCGTATCCCAAACAGTAAAGGAACAACAAATCTGTTCGGTAACAACCCTTTTCAAACAACGTGATATGAGTTTGACAAAATGCTCTTCCGTTTATCCCAATATAAACTCCTTTGTCAGGTTCTTAGATCTATCTCTTAAACAACTACCAAAGTAATTGTCTTAGACTATGAAATCAATACTTTGAATCACAAAGAATTGTATTGATGCCGATCTACTCAACTAATCAATCAAGGTTATCACAAAGATAAACTGGTTATAGTTGGATCCCCATCTAATCAAGTTTTGTGCACACCAAATATTATGAACGCAAATAAGAAATCTTCTTTGTCTTCAAATCTTCTTAGATCTTCATTAAATACCTGAAAAAAAACAACTTGAATCTCTTGTGATCAATCACACACAGAACGGAGTCTGTTAACAATGGATTATCACAAGACATCTTTAGATCTACAAACAGTTTTGAAGATCCCCGTCGATACTTCGATCTAGTTTGAGTGAATCTTATATCAGAAGAGAAGATTCTAAAGCATAAACAACTAGGTGCAATCAAAGTTCAATAATCGTTAGTCAATCAAATAAATCGAAAACTAATAATAAACTGCAATTATCTAGTTTCCCACCAACAGTACTCGTAGAGCTTCCCAATCCCAAAGAAGTCTTTAAATCGTAAGAGATTTTGCCTAATTAGGGTACTTTCCTCTCCGAATAGACGGCTCCACCAGTAACAACAAAACTATATAGTTTTGCTGGCTCTGAGAATTATTTTGCTCGAAATGCAAACTTGAATATTTATAGACTAAGGAAGTTTGGACACCAAGGAATTTCCAAAACCGAATATTCTCAAAGATATGCAATAAACGCCCAAATCGGTTTTCATAATTCCTGGAAATGCTCTATCCAAATATTGACCGAAATCTCAGTTGAAAATCTCCAATTAGTAAATGCACATTACTAATTTTTATTTTCTAAATATATGCATTTAATTGATGGAAATTGAAAGCATATAAAAACTAAAAACCTTAATTAAAAGATTATCAATTTATTTCGATCCGGGATTCTCTTTTAGCTATTAAGGAATATCTTTGAACAATAAAAGATAAGAGTTACTGCACATGTTCAAAGTATGTTGATATCTTTACTTTTTAAATCCTTTTTCATATTTACTATCTTGGAACCGATTTTCCATACTTCCAGACAAGTTTAGAATTGGTTCATCTGACTTCCAAGAACTATGTGATTGATTATCCTATCAAATTACCAATCATGGGTTTCACGGTTCTACCAAAACAAGTTTTGGTTCTACCTCCATGTGGGTACTAAGATTAGTCACGCTAGTTACCAAAATTTGGTTGACTAGGTACTAGGATCGGTTACCATATATTTATGGTATTAACTTGTATTCGGTTGCACAAGTCATAGGATTGGTTCCACGGTTACTAAAAACTTGTTGCACCTCTTACAAGAATAGATTCCCTCTTGCGATCGGTTGCACCTCTTACTAGGATCGGTTCTCCAATGTCTAGAGTTGGTCATACCAATTACAATAAATCGATCATACCATCTCAGGTGATTACTTTAGATCAGTTTCACTAATAAAAGTCATACCAATACAAAAGTCAGGCATTGTGAATAGTTTTACTAAGATACATAAACAAGTTATGATCAGTTATACTAAACACACATATTGGTAATCCAAAGATTTGCAATGAATAACAATACCAATAAGCCTAGCGATTTCCCTTTCGATTCACAAAACAATTTTATGAATGTACTTCCTTTAAATGAATGTAAAACATTGTTTCCTAGGACGTAATCTTCACCCATACCCATACATAATCACAATAGCATTCATACGATTATGTTGATATCTTATATACGAAATTCAAAAGATAGACGTTATACTTCGTATTGTAATTCCTTAATACTATGTCTAACTACAGTATAATCATTCACAGCTTCGCAGGTATGTTTTCAATATGCACGACTTGAAAGATACTTTAGGAATGAAACACTTCAAGTCAAATATTACTAACCTCAAGTGAAAGGATAATGTCATCATTGTATCTCTTTACTTGTTCACATTCTTCAAGTCTTCACGTAATACTTGTGAGTCGGCGTTCCGCACCTTTTGATGTTATGTTAAAGAAATCGGGTGAGTTGCGCTCTGCAAATTGGGTGCCTAACTCGGTGACTTTTTTCTCTTTCGAAATCCAAACTCGATCTTCTTCTTCATCAATTTAGGTGATTTCAGGTTTTTTTTCAATGATTGGCGTCAATCTAAGTCACACCCGTGGTTTGAATAAAGGTTGTTTCTAAGCTTTTTCGATCATTTCTTTGAGCTTGGCATTTTTTTTTAGTCGATATGGAATCTGAATCTAGGATGAACAACTTTAAATTTAGCTTCTTCTCTTCTGATCCAATTGAAAAGAGAGTTGACAGTGTGCCCTCCTTATATATACCTAATGAATATATTGATAATAGTTTAGATGAATGGAAATTCAGTTTAATTGGGCGACTTGATTTTTTTAAGATTAAATTTGTTGCTTCTAAGGAGTCATTGTGAAAATAATAGATAATATCAGGTAAACTTCAATTGATTCCTCTTGGAAAAGGTTTTTTTATTATTAAGCTTGAAAATGAAGTGGATATGAAGTATATTTGGAATGGGTTTTGGAAAGTTGAAACACAAATTCTTAAACTTAGACTTTGGGAGCCAAATTTTAACCCTGCTAATCAGAAATCAACAACTGCTTTTTTTGGGGTTAATTTCCCTGGTTTAGGAATAGAATACTGGAAAGAAAGTACACTTATGTCGCTTGGTGATGCAGTTGGAAGGGCTATCAAGTTTGATAACACAACTCTCAAACGTGAAATTGGATATTATGCTAGTGTGCTAGTTGAAGTTGATTTAGCTCATACTGTACCACATCAGGTTCTTATAAAGACAAAATAAGGTTGCTTTGAACAGGTGGTACAAGTTCCCAAAGTAGCAGGGTTCTGCAGTGATTGCAAAATGGTAGGACATTTGGTAACTAAATATAGATTAAAGAGAAAGAAAAATATTGAGACTATAACTCTGAGACAATTCCTAAGGTTGTGCAAAGAAAAATTTGGAAAATGAAAGAAAAGCAGTAGCAACACACTGGTTTTGATATATGTCAATCTCCAAAGTCTCACATTCCAAAAGAAGTTGTGAATGAAGATCTTACTGAGAATGAGATAATGGATGTTGTCACTACTCCAGTTGAAAAAAATACTGAGTTTGTAACTGAATATGGTAGCACTTCTTATTTTTCTGGAAGAATCGAATCTATTGAAGAATTCCATTCTCTTTCTACAGAGAACCTGGTTAAAGTCTTTACCAGCATTCCTTCTCTATTAAATGAGAAAGTTCAACAAGGTACTTCTTTACATGTATCACCAGTTAATACTCAATTAAACTTTGGTGACATAGAAAATTTTACTTTTGTAAGCAAATTTCAAGCTATGGTAGATGTAGATGAGGAGAAAATATCAGATGACAAAGTGAAGTCTCCCAACCATGGAGAAAAAATTACTTCTGCTGGTAAACTTGTTAAGGGAGCTAACTCAGGAAATCAACCTAAAGGTATATCTCTTATTACTACTACAAGGAAGCCCCCTGGGAAAAATTTAGTTAAAAACAAAGAAATGAGAGATACTAATTTTTCTCAACCTAACTCTCCTCAATGAGGGTACTATTCTGGAATATCAGAGGCCTTAAAAGAATTAGGGACAAAGACAAACTGAGATCTCTTGTAAATCAGTTTAATCCTTCATTAATTTGGTTAGCAAAGCTTGAAGTAAAAGCTAAGAGAAATTTTGTTAAAAATTTAAGATTACCTGGTATGAGTCAAATGATAATACACAATTCTAATGTCAATGAGAAGGGAAATATTTGGTTACTATGGCACTCTTCACTATCAAATCCATCAGTTATTTCAAGTACAAAACAAGCTATTACAGTCAGAGTAGGAGATGTCCTTATTACTGGTATTCATGCAACATGCCTAACAGTGGACATGAGAGATCTTTGGGCATAATTGATGAAGATTACTGCACTGCAACTTCCTTGGCTGGTACTTGGAGATTTCAATACAATATTAAGTTGTGATAAAAAACAAGGTGGGAGGAGTCCTCTAAGGATATCAATGACAGATTTTAATAATTGTTTAGACTATTATGGACTATTACAAGCTTCAAGATCAGGAATTCAGTTCTTATGGTGCAATAACAGGGTGGGCAAAAAAAGAATCCTATGTGATCTTGATAAAGCATTCTTTAATACTAAATGGTTGGATTTGTATGCAACCTGGAGCTATAAAGTGGGTGTAAGAGGAGCTTCAGATCATGGTCCTTTGCTTGGGTGTACAAGTAATATCTTAAAACCTCAAAACACACCTTTTAAATATCAACCAGAATGGACTTCACATCCGGAATTCCAGCAACTTATAAAAGAATCTTGGGAAGAAGAATGTCTGGGAAATCCTGCTTTTAGTTTTCTATGCAAGCTCAAGAGATTCAAGTTAAAGGTAAAAAAATGGAACTGGGAGGTCTTTGGTGACTTAAGAATTAAAGTCAAAGAAACTGAAGATGATGTTTTAAAATCTGCATTGCTCTCAGAAGCTCAACCAGAAAATGTAAACCTGCTCAATAATCTAATAACTGCAAGGGGAAACATGAAATAGAAGCTCAATAATGCAGTGAATTGCTAAGATTAAAATAAAGAGTAAAATGGGTAAAAGAAGGTGGTGCTAACACTATATTTTCTCATACTTCAATGAAGTTACAAATGCTCATAATAACATTGCAGAATTTGAAGACTCAAATAGCAATATAGTTATTGCACAAAATCAAATTGCAGATATGTTAGTCTATCATTTTCAGAAGAACTTTGAACATCAAGCTGTCAGGTATGAAGAAATACTTTTCAACCCCATCCCCAAGGTAGTAACAGAAAAAGACAATACAGTCATGGATGCTCTTCCATCACCAACATAGATTAAAGATGTTGTTTTCTCCTTGGATCCAAACAATTCTCCTGGTCCTGATGGATTTCCAGGTAGTTTCTACAGATTTTCATGGGACATCATATGCAAGGATTTGATCAATGCAATTCAATATTGTTAGAAATGTAGATTTATACCAAAGGGGATGAACTCCAACTTTCTGTTTTTAATACCTAAGGTACCAGGTGCTAAAAGAACTGATCAATTTAGGCCAATTGGTTTATCTAACTTCTGTTTTAAAATCATTACCAGAATACTCACAACAATACTTCATTTAGTTCTGCATAAAATAATATCCATCCAACAAGGTGCCTTCATCAAAGGAAGAAACATTCAAGAGAAGATTGTGCTTGCCTCAGAGCTTGTAAATGAATTAAATGCCAAAAGAAGAGGTGGCAATGTAGGTTTGAAATTGGATATTACTCAAGCTTTTGATTCAATGAGCTGGGAGTTTATTTTTGAAACACTAAAGCACTTTGGCTTCTCTCAAGTGGGAATTAACTGGTTAAAAATAATCTTTAAATCTGCAAGAATCTCAATATTGGTGAATGGAGGGTCACTTGGTTTCTTTGAAGTAGGAAGAGGGATTAGACAAGGTGATCCACTATCACCTATATTCTCTTTGTGATAGCTGAAGAAGTATTAAGCAGAAATTTATCTAATATGATTCAAGAAGGACTAATACAAATAATGGTTAATAGAAAGGGTTGTCATCCATCTCACTTGATGTTTGCAGATGACATATTTATTTTCTGTAATGGGCACAAGAGAACATTAGATAACTTGATGGGTTTACTAATGAAATACCAATAAGCATCTGGATAAATTGTTAACAGAGCAAAGAGCAAATATTTTGTTGGCGGGGTTACTAAAGAAAGAAGATTAGTCATTGCAGAAAGAGTGCAAATGAAGCTATCAGATTTCCCTGACAAATACTTGGGTGTAATACTATGTCATGGAAGAGTTAAAACAGCTCAAGTTTGGGGGATAATGGAGATGCTACAAAAACAATTGGTTGGCTGGATAGGTAAATTGCCTGCATTCTCTGATAGATTAATATAAGTGAAACTTTTGCTTTGTAGCATTCCAATCTACAATATGTCTGTCTACAAATGGCCAAAATCAGTGATTAAGGACTGTGAAAGGATAATCAGAAACTTCCTATGTACTGGTGACCCTTCTGTGAAAAAATTGGTAACTGTAAAATGGGAGAAAGTAAATGCACCATTGGCAGAGGGGGGGAGCTTGGTCTTAGAAGATTAGAAGTGATAAATAAAGCATTACTGTTAAAACTGCTTTGGAAACTTGAAACTGAAGACGAGGAATTGACTAGATACATGAGGGCAAAGTACAAAAACAATGAAGGTCACTGGATTACTGGATACAACAAATCTTCAATTTGGCCTAGTCTTAAATGGGTGATGAATGAACTAAATAAAGGCAGTAGATAGTTGGTGGGGAATGGAAGAAACATCTCAGTTTGGCATGATAAGTGGTTCAAAGAAAATGCTTTAATTGATCAACATAAAAATGATCCATTTGTACCACAACACAAGAAATTAAAATTATGTGATCTGATTATAGATGGCCAATGAAATATACCTGATGAAATGCTGCAATTTATTGAGCTAACTGAGTTGCCTGTCATTGGTTCTGGGAGTGATAGAAGAATATGGGAAAATGACTTAAATGGTAAATTTTCAGTGGCAAATGTTGTGCATCAGATAAGAAAGAAATACCAAAAAGTCAGTTGGGCTAAGTATGTGTAGAGCCCTTACATACATCCATACACATCAAGTAATGTCTGGAAAATGCTCAGAGGAGCATGTGCAACTGAAGAAACTGTTAGAAAAAAGGGCTTCAGTACTGTCTCCAAAGGTTATTTATGTGGTAATAGCCAAGACAACATGAAACACATCTTATGGGAATGTTCATTCAGTCTGGAGATTTGAAAATGGCTTACAGGTATATTCAATCTCAATATCCCTACCACCTTTGATGAAGTTATTATATATGTTAAGAAACATAGCTCTGCCATAAGACAAATCTGGTATATCAGTGCTTTCTCAGTAATAGTGGAATTATGGATGACAAGAAATTTGAAAATGTTTGAAAATATTAATCTAAATGCTAAAAAGTTCAAGCATAGGATTCTAAGCTTCACAAAGGAATGTGGAACGAGAGTTAAGGGCTATATAAAGAACTGTTTATATGACTTGAACATTCTACTAATTTTTGGGATTAAGGGGATCAAAACCAGAAAACCATATGTGAAAGAAGTTTTCTTCAAATTGCCACAAATGAACCAAACTTTAATCTGCTGTGATGGAGCAGCAAAAGACAATCCAAGGGCTGCAGGTTTTGGATTCATTGCCAGGACAAATGGTGGTTCATGTTTGGGTGCAGGGAGTGGAGGCTTAGGCATCACTACTAACTACATTGTAGAAGTAATCGCACTAGTAATTGCAGGAGAATGGGCAGTGTGTAAACATCTCACAAATGTATGCTTCAGTTTGGACTCTATGGCAGTCATAATGGCATTCTCAAGAGGCAAAATTCCATGGATAGTTAAAAACAGATGGAGCAAAGTGGTAAAATTAGTAAGTAGCATAACTTTTAGGCATTCTTACAGGGAAGTGAATTCCCAGCTGACAATTTAGCTAAGAAGGGGACAATGCTAAGAAGAGGAGAAGTGATTTTATATGATGGCAGACTAATTTTTTTGGGAATAATAGAACAAGAAGATTCTCATTACTTTAGATTTACATGAAAAATAAGCTAGGATGATTCATCCATGTAATCTGTTTTTAGTTGCTTTTTGTTTTTCAGTAAGATAGTCTTGGAAAATGTCAAGACTTATTTTGTTACATTTGTTTCTCCATATTTGAGTAATAAAATTTACATGATTTAGAAGAAAAAAAATCACTTAATACTTGTAAGTCTAATATCCTAGTAACTTTCTAGTTAATCTATACGAAGTTGACTCTAGTAAATAATCAAGCGACTCTTTAAATGATTTTTGATTCATTAAAATATGACAACCAAACTTGACATACCAACGCTTGGTGGGTTCAACCGAGCTATGCTCTAACACAACTTGCAAGTGACTACAATTGTCACCTACGATGTTTCTACTATGTCGTGCTTGACGAATTGTAGATGATAAGTTCATGTTGTTCTTGATCCCAGTACAATGTGGAGATCCATCCAACAAACCAAACACGATACATGGAATATAAGTTGTTGTTTCTGTTGTTGTAAATTGATCTATAAGGATTTGCTGATTATGCTATTTTGATGATGTAGTATATCTCTATTTTGTTAGGTCATTTTATGATAAATCTTTTGTTGGAGGCAACTAAAATGTCTACACGTCAAAGTACATCCTTCGGTCACCGATTTTTAAACAATGAGGTATGTGGTTCTTTGAAAATGCATGGTCGTATGAAGGCATGGTATGAAGCTTATATTCCAATTTTCAAGTGAATACTTTGTGGTACAACAACATTTAGGTAATCGTTGTTGTTGTAAATTGATCTATAAGGATTCGTTGATTATCCTATTTTGTTGATGTAGTTTGAGTAAGCTAAATAACTCTATATTTTTGTAGATCATTTTGTGATAAATATTTTGTTGGAGGCAACCAAACTTCATACACGTCATCTTTTGGTCACCGGTTTTTAAATAATGGGGTATGTGGATCCATGAAAATGCATGGATGTACGAAGCTTATATTCCAATTCGAGGTGAATACTTTGTGGTACCAGTACATTTAGGTAATCATTGATGTAGTCTCTTTACGCATTTTGTCCGATATTATGAAATGTGAACGAGTGTTGGATCTTCTTATCATAAGCAAAGCATATTTTCTGATATTGATGGCGTTACCTTGCAGTTTTATAAATCTTAAAAAAAATGTCATCTCTGCTATTTCGCATACATTCAATATTGGTAAAAACAACGCACTTGATTGCATTTCTGTTGAATGGTTTTTTTTTTCTTTCCATACTTAACGAAAATGCAAACAGGAATGTCTTTATTTAGAAATGTGTTATAGGACTTTAAAAATGCAAAGTTGGCGTTGTTCATACCCAATCATTGCAAGATGCTAAGGCTTATCATTTATTTATTTTTTGTTAAATTATTTTTATTGTTCGTTAACTTGATCTGGATATCAATCCTTTCTTCTTTGTAGCCACAACCAAAAATGGTGCTATGAATAAGGCCAAAAGAGGTAAGGAATACAACTTCCATTGAAATATTTGTCTATCCAAAGATTCCCAACTTGGTTGTTACCTATATCCCCTGAATTGTGATATTGTACGGAAGGACTTGAAGAATATTGTAAATGTTTCCATCTCGAAGACAGGGGGAGAAAAGTTCGAAGAGAGTATGCTATCCAATTGATTTCCTGACACTCTTTATTCTTTCTTTGAAGGCTCTGCCAAAGAAGCTTAAAGCTTGGAAGAAGTTAGCAACAAGTTGGAAGAGAATATGATATACAATTGATTTCCCGACACTCTTTATTTTTTGTTTGAAGATTCCGCCAAAAAAAAAAAACGGAAATGCCTAACGTACCGACCGAAAATCCCGACCATTATCCCGCAAGACAGAGAGATTGCGGGACCTACTTTAACCTTTTATACACTAGATGCTAGAACCACTACCCAACTACCACACGATCTCCTGTTGGGATGATTCATCGGGATTTTTTGTCGGTGTGTAGCACTTCTTGTGAACACCATTTTTATAGTGACCCAATCAAATAAAGAATATCATTGGATCTGGATTCATACCATAAAACAGTAAGTAAAAGATGCAATATAAACAAGTAAATAACAAGATATTCGCACGAAGATAATTAACGTGGTTCGAAAACGGAGTGTCTACATCCACGGGAAGGTAAAAAAAAGTTTTATTATGACTTTAATTTGTTACAAGGTCGATGAACTCCATTAATTATAATGAAAACCTGTGAGAGTTTTTAGTAACGAAGGCAGAACGAAGGTAGCAAAACAACTCAACTATTATTCCTCTCTTCAGAGGTAGTGGATCTCTTACCCCTCCTTTTGTGGTTCTCAAAGTTTGTCCCCCTTTCTTCCTTATCTTCCTTTATTTATTGGGAAAAGTGATACTTGTTATTTACAAAAGTGACATTAGCTTAGTTTCAAAGCACTCTTAGAATTGATATGGCGTTATCATTTCATTGTAATATCTTGCACCCGCTTCTTTATCATTCGCCACGTGTACAATGTAGATTATGGTGTATACAATTTGCCCATTTTCTTGAGGATTTTTTGGGAACGATCCTTGAGAAAAATTCCTTTCGCCTTGCACTTCCATGCCTTGGTCAGTTCATCCTTCGTCTGGCTTTTGTGCTCTTTGTGGAGGAATTTTGGTGAGGAATATACTTCGTTGCAGTATATATACTTGCCCCTATTCTTTACCGAAATTCTGAAATGCCCTGCAAACAAAGAGATTCAAATGTACCTTATCCTTTCTTACTGGTCCAAATATTCTTCGTGGATCGCTTTCCCCATGCTGGCTTCGTGTTGGAAGTACTTCTAAACATCAACCAGCTGCAGTTTTATGTACGTCGTAACAACACCTGTCTGCATACTACACCATATTAAGGTATTAGCAACCTACCATAACTGTTGCTAAACGGGGTTGCAACAGGCTTTTGCCATTGCTAAACACGGTGTCGTAATTTTTAGCAACGACATAAGCTCTGTTGCTAATCTCGGTCAGCAACGACAAATTTTTTATTCGCAACAACAGCCTGTTGTTGCTAATCTGTTGCTAATTACGAAATACCCTTACCCAGAACTAGATACTGTTGGTTCTGGTTCTAATTTATTGGTTTTGGTCCTAATTTAGCAACAAAGCTCCGACGTTGCTAATTTTTTGCAACCACAAAAAAAAAGGTTCAAGTCTATGTTTATTGACCTAGTCAAAATTCATTTCCCCCAACATTTCCCCCCTGCAATTACCCAGCTCCCCATATTCAACATCCACACAGATATACAAACTACAATGGCCATACAAAACTGTATTTGTGATAATACAAACTACAATGGCCATAAAAAAACTGTATTGTTGAGAATCACCACCACATGATATTATAAAAGAAAATGATTCTTCAATTGATATAAATGTACACAAGCAAACTGCATTGTTGAGAATCTAAAATTTTGTGACTGACATACAATATTCCACCCATGTTGATGTTCATAAATGGATGGGTAACCTAGTTTGTGTCAACTGACATAAGGCACTGAAAAACATGGAAAGAAAGACTAAAAATATCACCATAAGTATCACGAGACTCCGCTTGCTTAAACAATTTCCTCTGCAAATCACAGGTTGATTCAGCTACCGTTACAATATCACTAGACTACTGCTGTTTGACTTTAGCCCAAATACCTACATAATAACCAATTTGAAATTTCAGTACCGAGGGGTCTCAAAAACAAACAACACTATATTCATACACAAGTTACCCTTTGAATATTCACTAATAAAAGGAAAGTGCACTTACCGTAAAACCTTTTATAGATCGACGTGTTTGTCTCCCTACTTGCTTCAAATCTGAACTACCTGGAAAAGAAACAACAATGACAACGAGTCAAGTCTATTTTTTCCTGTCATAAACATACACACAAGGAAAACCACCATGCATCAACACCAACAAAACATAGAAAAACATAACCAATAGCTCTACAACAAACCTGCATTAGCATCTCGACTAAAGCGAATTTAAATACCGGCCCCAAGAAAATGTATAGTAGACAAGCCCCCAAAATAATGTCTGTCCTGAGGTACTAATCTACTTACCACCATATACAAGACCTTTGAACCTAATTAAACAACAAAAATGGAAGTACATAAAAGAAAACTTTAACAGAAAAATTCCATAAAGAAATATGTCTTGCGAAAACAGGGAAACTGCATGATGCAAGGAATACAAGTATGCAGCTAGCTAGTGCATTTGCTGAAGTGGGGTACTTACAGAAAACATTTAACTATGCCAATAATCATGTGATTCCGTAAAAGTTCAATGACATTTAGCTAGTTGAATAATATAATTGAACTGGCCATAGAAAATCCAGGAACACAACAAAATGCAACAGGGGAGTTAGAGAATGATACAGACCCACAAGCTTATTTTACCAATTATTGGGTCCAAAGACCTTGTTGAATTTTCTCCTGCACAGAGCTGTCTGCTCATTGAATAGTTTGCAACGTGATAAAGATACCTTGTTGAATTGATCCTACAAATAGATGTCAGCTCCCTTAGAACCTGATCCGATTGCTTTTATATGACATTACAGAATGTGCCATATGGGTCTGTGTAGTATCTTCAAACATACGCTTCCAGTTTACAAGTTGTTTAAAAAAAATACTGCTGAGTGTGCTAAATCAGCAAATGCAAGAGCAAGATTTGGCAGGCCATCCTAAATGGCCTTGTAGTAAATAAATATCATCAACACGTACAGGTCAACCAGCTATCGGTGATCTACCATAAGATATGAAACAACAAAACGAAGAAATCTTGGATAGTATATTGCACCTAAAAAAATAAACCATAAGCTACGAAACAACAAGAAGTAGTGCCACTTCAAGCCTACAAACAAGTAAAATCAGGATCAAAGAGCATTTTTATTACAATATATTGAAGTTATGCACATATGAGACACTTCTGACATGAAAATATAACCTGCCAAGTTGGAGTTCTAAGGTTCTTAGCATGCTCAGTTGATGTAATATTATGCCATTAAATTTTTTTGAATCTTAATCCATTATACGAAATAAAAACGGGAACTTAGCCAGCACAAGTATTTACGAAAAAACTTTACCCATACTTTTCAACCAACTAGGATTTTTAGTTTAAATCAATGACACCAAGTTTAATTATCGACACATTTATAGATCATTATCAGTTAAAGGATTTTCCTTATATCCAAGCTAAAGTTGTGCCTGGTAGAGGGCATGGCTTAGCTCTTGCCTTGCTATTGCTGTATGTAATTTTTGTTCTAATGCAAAATGTGATAGCATGATCCCACTCCTATAAAGACAAAACAAAAACTGAAATTACAAAATTGACAAAACAAAAAACTTAGAAATTTTAAATTCTACTAATACCAGCGTTAGAAGCTACAATAAGTAACAAGATTAAGATATCTCACCTAATTTGTTTTCACAGGCATAAGATTATTCATTGTAAGTGGATACCCAGCCACAGGACATTTCCCCAAATCTTGAGTAACAAAATAACAACAAATCCAACTTTCAGAATTCTAACCCTCTAAAATTTCTAGTTTGTCTCTGTATGTCACTAGCTATTAGGTGATTGTAAACGAGGCGAGAAGTACAAGCAACACAACAAGGAAAAGAGTTTGAAACCACATTTTTAATAAGAAAAGGCGAATACAAACACTAAAAATAGTCAACCAACACCAGTAACTACCATTCAAACTACATTATTTTTAACATGCTCAACTAATTATCAAGCCTAAAACTACAACCAGTACAAATTTTGGGGTTGATGTCATATTCTAGTGAACAACAAGAACAAGCAAAATAATGTCCATGTAGGAAGTTCACAACTTGACTAAACTAGTTCAGAAATAATAGTTAAGGTGGGAAACATAGTAGGTACCATGTACCCTTAAACAAAAACAATTTGACATTCATACTAGCCCTGCAAAAGTTTGAAATATAGTAATCAAAATATACATATAAACGAATCCAGCAATGTCCATAATAGCAGATGTCACGGTAGTCGGATACAAGCCACCGTTATCAAACAAAAAGTTGTTACCTCGGGCGATTCCGCAGCAACAATTACAACAGACGAAGTCTCATTCCCGGGTTTTCAATCTTAAAGCTCAGCCAACTCTACAAGAGAATATAGCTCACAAAGGAGAGTATTAAAATAGAAAACAGAAATAACCCCAAAAAATAAGGAATCAAATGTATCTACCTTAGCAGGAGGATGTTCAACTTTGGTAGTAGCACCATCATTGATACTTGTCACATGACCGATACCATAAACAAAATTTTCAAATCCAACAGGTCCATGTGAAAAACCAATAAATCCACTGGCAATCTCTTCTTAACATAAGATTTCCTTTCTCCACTATAGCTACAAACAAATTACCAACAATTATCAGAGCATCAAACCACTATTAATTTCATAACATATTATTTTATATGATTTGATCTTTAAAACAAGGTCTTAGCCAAACTCTCCACCATTTTCAACAAAAATTTCACTACTACCACTATCACCAACTAAAATGGACCGAAAATTAACCATTTATGTAAACATTACCTTGGAATTGCTTCTTCCATCCCGGGTTATCGATCATAGATGCCTTCCATTTTCCATTATAGGTGGAATGTCATTGTATCCTTTTGAAACATAAAATGGCAAGATAATTAGTAAATAAACATGAAGATCGATGTTGGTGATTGTGAACATATGTACCCGCATTCTTCAACCCAACTAATACTTCACTTTGGTCACCAGCTGGAATAACTGCAGTATTATGAATTTAGGCAACTATTAGTTTTGCAACATATTATGGACTTCAAATATTCAAAATCAGAACAAAATGAAATATCACCATTATTGAACTTGCTTTCATTACTATCCCATGTCTCCACCTGCAACAAAATAAAATTCCCATAAATATAAACACTAAGGAAAAAACAAAGATGAAACCCTAAAGGTCAATTGACCGCTAGCGAGGGTCTTGAATGTGGGTTGTAAAAACCTCATTTTCCACTAGTGCACCACCAGTGGAAGCTGAAATGAATTCATGGATCAAAAGAAAAAAAATCTCTATAAAAGAACAATATAATGAAAGCACGATAAACCTTACTTGACAAGTGACACATAAAGTGTGACACAGTTGAGTCTTTCCAGAGCGGAATCCACCATACAATTCAGCAAAAGAACCGGTCTCAATCCCTACTGTTAGATGCTTAACCATGTAGGTTTTCAAAAAGTATCGAAACACAATAATCTATATAGCCATAATCTACTAGTATTACCTTCTAAAACCTTGTCAAGTTCTATTGATCCTGATGTTACCTGAATGATCTCTTGCCTTTGTGCATGAAGCTGACTAGTACTAGTATAACCCAATAGAACCAATTTTGTCGCTGCTTCGAGGACCTTATCAACTTTAGCATCACTAATTCCTTTGATTAGAAGTAATTCTTTCGGAGGAAAGTATGCAACAGCTTCAACTGTGCATAAACTATCTTCTTTAAGCTTTTTTACATCAACTGAACCTACCCCAGCTACCTTCAAAAACAACATAATCAATACAAACCCCCAATGAGTGTAACCTTAAAAAACCTAACTTTTTCAAGAAAATCCACAAATTACTCAAAACCTAAATAATCAGAAAAATGCATTCTTTCGTAAAAATCCCTAAAATCAAAGAAAATCCTTTATTAAGAATCAAGTCAAATAACACATCAAAACCCCTAAAATCCAGAAACCAAATCACAAATCCAATGGTCAAAATATCAAGAAAATCCCCAAATTTGAGGATTGTTGTTCAGAAACAAACTAAACCCAGTAACATAATGATAGTTAGCGATAATAAAAAAACAAACTTGGATAGAAAAAGTATAGAAAATAAATCTAGGGTTTCGAGATCGATTTGAAGAAAATTACCTGAGGATGTTCAACAGGGGAAGGGCCGTGAAGAATCTCTTATTCTTCGATTATAATCTAAGCCTATTACCTGGTTGGATTTCTTCAGAACCCAAACTCTTCTTCAGAGCAAATCGAGAAGACATGAAAGAGAGAGCGAGAAAACCTTCTGAGGCTGAAAATGAAATGAAAAAATGGAGAAGGAAAGATAAATATAAAGATAAGACTAAGTCTTATGGTCTAGTTTGGAGGTGCTAGATTAGCACATAAGTGTTGCAAATCCAAAAACAATTGTGACAAAAAAGTTAACACTACTTCTCTTTCCAGCAGTTTCTAGCATGTGAACTAGTATGCTAGATTGAGGCGCAGAATGATTCAGCGCAAAAAAAAAAGTAACTTTCGCGGAACGAAACATAGCAAAGGAGAATATTCCAAGCATCTGCGTGGAATGGTCCAGCGCAAAAGTACAGCGCGTTTCCATTACGCGCAAAAAACTTGCGCTATATGATTCCTAGTGTTTCCATTAATGGTTTTACCATGAATTTGGTCCCGCCATATAGATATCAACAACTAAAGCACATGTAAATGTTCTCTCCCCAGAAGTATAGGCATCCAATGCATACTTTTTGGTTATTTTAATTAATTTAAAATTTGTGCATATAATAAATTTCTCTGAGGTTATAATTTAATTAATGTAAATGTTCTCTCCCCAGAAGTATAGGCATCCAATGCATATAGTAAATGTTCTCTCCTGTTCAAAATAAAAAGGGGGGAAACGAGCTCCGAGGTTAATCGATTTTTTTTGCGCTTAATAGTACAGCGCGTTACGCGAAATAGTACCGCGCAATTGACTGGGTTGACTGGTCACGCGCGGTATTGTTCAGCGAAAGTAGGTTGCGCAGAATGATATAGCTCAATGCGCTGGTTTGATCCAGCGACTAGCATGCTAGACTAGCACTCCCATAAGACTTAGGCAATTTTGCTTGCTGACGTGGACTGCTAATCTAGGTGCTAGACTAGCACCCCATAAGACTTAGTCTAAGCCCGACTACTCTTTCAAGGGTGGAAAAAACATATAGAACACTTGAACAAACTTTGACTTGGGCGTAAAACCAAGTCATAGTGTTCCCGACCACCCGCGCACTTCGCATGCGTGAACACCTTATGGTTGTTATTCGCAACAGAAGCTCTGTGGTTGCGAAATTAGCAACAATTTTATGTCGTTGCGGAAATTTTGCAACGGAGATTAGCAACAGAAATTTCGCAACGACGCTTGTGATGTTGCTATTCTGGGTTGCTAAAACCTAAAAATGGTGTAGTGGCATCAATAAAGGTAGCTAGGACTTTGTCTTCATCATCATCGGCAGATCTGCTTTTATTGGGTATTGGAGATCGCTCTGTATGTACTCCATGTTAAAGGTGGGTCTCACGTCGGATCATTATGAAGTAAACAACAACGGCCATTGACAACTCCAAAGGACAGTAACAGCTATGCTCATCACATAGTGTCAGCATCCCCGAAGGACATGAGGCAACAATGATCGATAACGAATAGAAATATGATAAGAAATAAAAACTCCACAGTAATTACTCTTCGTCAAGAAGTTTGAAGTATAAAAAGTAAGAAGTACTGACTCTTGAGTAAGTTTTTTTATATAAGGAGTATATGAAGTATTGGGAGTAAGAAGTATCAATTGTCTCACACAACTTTTAGTGATATATTGCATAATATCAACTGTCAAATTTCGACGGCCAAAGTCAAAGGTGATTTTGAGAGCGATTTTCAGTTAGGGTTTTTTCTCATTTCGTCGTCGCATCTCCTCTGGAGAGATGCAATCATATTCTCCGTCTTCGAGTCCTCTAGTGGTTTCCTCCTCACCGCTAGAGGTTACTTGCTTGGAGGGATCTAAAGAAAGTGTTGGGGTTGGGAATACTTCAATTTCCTATTCTTCATCCTGGGTTTGAAAATGCTCCTCCTACTGGTCCAACTGTTTCTAGAGCTGCGTGGTCTTCTTTGTTTGACAGACAAAAGGAGTCGATAATTTCTTCTAATATGGAGTTTTATTCGTACTATGTGATTGATGGTAAGAAAGCTATGGATATTCCTTATGAAATTTTTGATGAAGATATTCGATTGTGTGAAGACAAAGTCATTGGAGCTTTTGTGGGACGTCGTTAACCTTTCAATTGGGTTTGTAATGCTGTAAATCGAGCCTGGAATCCTAAAGGTAACATCCAAATTACTATCCATGGTGAGAGTATATTTATCTTTGAGTTTCATTGTCCTGAAGATAGGGTTCATGCCTTAGAAATGGGTTCTATGTTTATATCTAACAGATTATTCATTATTAAACCTTGGTCAAGGACTGTTTAACAAGAAATTGTAGAATTGAAATCAATCCCAGTGTGGATTAATTTTAGGAATGTTCCATTGTTTATGTGGAACAAGTAGGGACTGAGTATGATTGCTAGATATTTATGCAAACCTCTTATGATGGACACTCCAACTTTGAATAATACTAGAATGAGCTATGCCAGAATATGTGTTGAAGTAGATATCAACTGTGAATTCCCTGATTCTTTCATCTTTACTTTAGGAGGAAAGGATAAAGTTGAAATTAAAGTGGAGTATTCTTGGAAACCTCCAAAATGCAATGAATGTGCAGTATTTGGTCATGGATATTTTAATTGTCCTAATCAGGTTAAGTCTTCACCAAAAGTAGTACAAAAATGGGTGCAGAAGAAGAGTAATACTACTGTGGATCAGGAAGGATGGGTTTCAAAATCCAAAACTGGGGTACAGAATAATGACATGGTCACTGAAATCACTGATATAGAAGCTTCACAGATAGAAATGGATACTGATCTTATGGTTTCATACCAAGCTGTTACTACAGTCCTATAGGAGATTAGTGCTAGACCAGACTTAAATGTGAATGAACTTATTACATCTAATCCTTTTTACATTCTGGACAAATGTATGGATAGTCACCATGAATCACCAGCTGAGCATAACAAAAAAAAACTTCCAAGCTCTGATACAAGCAACACAGCTAAAATCCAAAGAATCTGCAGCCACAAGCTCCAACTCAAGAGATCATTTTCAGAAGAGGGAGGGTTTACTTCCACCAGCAATAAATTTATTTCTAAAGGTTGCAGACTTGAAGAAGTATGCTAGAGGTTCCATTTCTTTTCCAAAACTAAAATGAGTTTCAACATGGGATGTTGGAACATCAGAGGGCTAAATGACCCTCTGAAACAGTTGGAAGTTAAAAATTTAATTAGAATGAACAAACTTTCCTTGATTGGTTTAATTGAAACTCATGTTCAAGCTCATAATAAAACTAGAATAAGCAACAACATTAATCCTTCTTGGAGCTTTTTAGATAATGATAGTATTAATTGTTTTGGTAGAATTTGGATAGCTTGGGATCCAAAAGAGGTCCAAGTGTCTGTTTTGAGTACTTCTTCACAAGTTATTTTCCTGAATATTTCATTTTTTTTCTATGATAAACTTTGTGGCTACCATTGTTTATGGAGAAAATTATTATGTTACACGATCTTCTCTCTGGGATTCTATTATTAATTTTGCTTCTTTTAATACTAAACCTTGGGCTTTAATGGGTGATTTTAATTCTCTGCTATACCCTTATGAAAAAGTGGGGGTGCTCCTGTGCTTCCTTATCATTATCATGATTTCTCAAATTGTGTTCAACAAGCTAAGATTATGGATCTAAAGTACTTAGGTTGTTTCTACACTTGGACTAACTGCCATCAGGATGGAACTATTATCAGATCAAAGTTAGACAGAGTTATGGTAAACATGCATGGAGTGGATTCTATAATTTCAAATATCAAAAGTAGAGTTTCTTCTTCCAGGTATATCATATCATTCTCCTAGTATTGTTACTATTGTTGAGAATCGGAAACATGGCCCTCCTCCATTTAGATTTTATAATTTTCTTTCTGAAGAAAAATATTTCACTGAAGTTGTAAGGAAAGATTGGAATATTGATGTTAAAGGTAACCCTATGATTAAACTTGTTAATAAAATGAAAAGAGTTAAACATAATATTATTCAATGAAAAAAATTAAGGTTTAAGCTTATGTCTGAGCAAGTGCTACAAGATAAAGGTACAATGGACTCTGCTCAACTCCTTCTTCAATCTCATCCTCTTGATCATGAATTGGAAAGTAGAGAAAGAGTTTATGTTGCAGAATATGTTAAACTGGCTAAGTATGAAGAAGCAGCTTCTAAACAACAATCTAGAATTAAATGGTTAGATTTGGGAGATAATACTTCCTTTTTCATAATTCCCTTAAAGAGAGAAGATCTAGAAATAACATTCTATCTTATATGATAGAGAAAATCTTAAGCTGGTTGAAGATGAGGAGATTGCTAAAGAATGTAAATCTTTTTTTTTGATTTATTTGGTAGTGATTTACCTGAAGAAGGATCCACACAACCTATATTCAATTTTAGCATTAATGCGTGTATTCAACAGGATGATGTGGATGATTTGATTAAACCAGTCACAAGAGAAGAAGTAGTGGAGGCTTTGCACTCTATTGGTTCTAGTAAGGCTCCTGGGCCAGATGGCTTCACTAGCCACTTCTTGAAATCTTGTTGGTCATTGGTGGGAGATGACTTTGTTTCCGCAATTCAATTTTTTTCCATAAGTCAAAGCTCTTAAGAGAAGTGAATAGTACTTTTATTACCTTGATTGCTAAGTAGAAAAACCCTTCTACTGTTTTAGATTGTAGACCTATCTCTTGTTATAATATCACTTATAAGTGTATTACTAAGATTTTATCTTTAAGAATGAGGAAAATTCTAGGAGGTCTAATTAGCATGAATCAATCTGCTTTCATTTCTGGAAGATCTATTCAAGATAACATTATGGTAGCTCATGAATTAGTGAGGAATTATCACAGATCTAAAGGTACCCCAAGATGTGCTCTCAAAATTGATATCAGGAAGGCTTATGACACTGTTAAATGGGAGGCCATATTCTTTATGCTTCAACAGCTGGGGTTCCCTGCAGTTTTTATTCATTGGATTTCTCTATGAATTCAATCAACAAAATTCTCTATACTTATAAATGGTTCTCCTTTTGGATTTTTTGGAGCTACAAGAGGTTTGAGACAAGGATGTCCCATTTCTCCTTACTTGTTTGTGTTAGCAATGGAGATGCTGAGTGCTACTCTGCTTAAGCAAGTTCAGATTCAGAAGTTTGGTTTTCACCCAAGATGTAAGTTAACTATCCTAACTCACTTATGCTTTGCTGATGATATGCTGATTTTATTTAAAGGGACTACTGCTGCTTCCAATAGTCTAAAAGTTGCTCTTGATGAATTTAGTACCTATTCAGGGTTAGAAATAAATAATCAGAAAACTTCTTTATTCTGCTCTGCTGTGGGTGATACTACACAACACCAAATTATTCAGATTCTAGACTGCACAGTAGGAGAATTTCCTTTTAAATATTTGGGTGTCCCACTTTTATCAACTAAACTTTCTTATAAAGATTGTCTACCCTGCTTGAAAGAGTTGATGAGAGGATTCATTCTTGGAAGTCTTTATTTTTGGCTTACCCTGGTAGAGTTTTACCCATTAAAGAAGTTCTTTGTGGAATGTTGTTCTTCTGGTTTTCTTGTTTTGTTCTACCTAAAAGAGTTATAAAAGAGTTGAATACCAAATTCAAGAGATGCTTATGGGCTGGCCCTGCTCTAAATAAAAGCTACAATCCTATTAAATGGAGATTTGCTTGTCATTCTTATGAAGAAGGAGGATTGGATATTAAAGATCTTGAGAATGCTAATGTTGCAGCAAATCTCAGGCATATCTGGGACTTAGTTTCTGGTAAAGGCACCATATGGACTTCCTGGGTTAAAAGTAACCTCATTAAAGACAAGGACTTCTGGTCTATGAAGATCCCTCAAGATTCCTCTTGGTGTTGGAGAAGAATATTAGAGCATAGAGAGCTTGCTAAGAAACATATAGGAGTTCTTATAGGCAATGGAGATTACACCAGCTTTTTACATGAGAACTGGCATTCAAAAGGGGCTCTAGTTGATTGGGTGGAACCACATATTCTGGATTCTATTGGTGCTACTAATACTTCCAAAGTTATAGATTTCATTTCACCAGCAGGCTGGGATTTTCCAGACTTTATAGAGGAGGATACTCAAGAAGTTGTGAAGGCTATTTCATTAACAAAGTTCAACATTGCAGAACATGACCAGATTTTTGGAAATCTAGTACTACAAGTAACTTATCTATGAAAGATACTTATAATGATTTAATTGATCACCTGCCTAGTCCTGTATGGAAATACCTAGTTTGGTTTAAAAATCATATCCCAAGACAATCTTTCATAACTTGGTTAGCTCTTTTAAAAAGACTGAAAACTAGAAGTAGGTTATGTAAATGGGGAACTACTTTAGATGCTTATTGTATTTTTTGTGGTCATGCTGAGGAAAATGAAAATCACTTATTTCATGAGTGTCAGTTCTCTGCTATTATTTGGAGGGGTCTTCTCCTTAAATTGGGTATTATTAAAAGTCTTGAGAATTCTTGGGATGAAGAAATCAACTGGTGTGCTCAATCTTTTAAAGGTTCAAGTAGTGTTGCTATGATTAAGAGACTGGTGTTAAACAGCTTCATATATCATATTTGGAAAGAGCGTAATAATAGAATTTTTAGAGCAAAAAATGGTTCTCAAGACCAAGTCAGTTTACTTATCATACAAGATGTGAGGTTTAAAATGCTAGACAAGAAGCATAAGGATATGGATACTTTGACTGCTAGAGACTTCATGAGAAGATGAAATATAGACTGTACTTTTACTCTACCTAAGATCATTTTCTTCACTTGGTTATATCCCCAGAATGATGAGGTGATGATTAATACTGATGGGTCAAAGATAGACATAGCTGGAGGATTTGGTGGCATAATTAGGGATCATGAAGATGTAGTGATCGGGGCTGCTAGTGGAGTAGGGCCTGTAAGGTCTGTTCTTGCTCATGAATTACAGGGTGTTGAACTTGGTTTAACTCTGGCCTTGCAGAAGCATAAATTGAACATTCATCTCTGTATTGACTCCATGGCTGCCTATATTCTGCTTGTACTAAACCTGAGCCTCCTTGGACTGTTATTTAACTCTGGAGAAGAATTATGGTTTTGAAGAAGAATTTTGCTAGGTGGAAAGTTACTTTCTATTATAAAGAAACTAATATTGCTGCTGAATATTTAGCTGGTCTATATTTGGGTACTCCTTGGATAGAAATTTGTCATGAAGAGTTCACTACGGATTTTGGAGAGATATTGGCGGCAGATAAGACACAAAAAAAATATCAAAGGGTGAAGATGAATAGTAGCTAGTCTTTTTTTTTTCTTTTGTTGTTTTTTGTTTTGTTGCTCTGTTTCTTTCTTTTGGGCCTTGAGCCCACAGAATGTGTCAAAAAAAAGTATCAATTGTGGTAGAAGTACACTTCCCATAAGAAATATAAAGTGCCAAAACAAGAAGTATCGATCCTTGGAGAAGTGTGAAGTACTAGAAATAAAAAGTACCGATTCTTTTGAAGTATGAAAAGTATGAGGCATGACCAATTAGAAGTATGAGTTATTCAATGTGATTATCTAACGTTTCCCCATTCTCCTAGCAGCTTCGCATACGCAATACCAAGACTGTGTGAACACAAAAATAACGATGATACTTTTATATTCACAAACGAGGTTCAAAGCTTGATCAATAAGGGTTTGATCTTAAAAAAGTAAATAAACAAAAGATAACAAATATTCGAGATACTGAGAGCCTTCGGGCTCGTCATCATTTCTCGACGATGGGGGGTCAGCGTATATGATAACGCTGATAATACTTCCATTCCTTTGAACTTTAAGCGTATAATATAAATAAAGTAAATATGACAATGATTTACGTGGTTTGACACTAAGGCCTACGTCCACGGGGGTTGGTTCTTCACTATATGAATTTATAAGATTACAAAGCATAGTCGAATGACTCTGAGTAGATATGCAGGTAGAAAATAAGACTTACTTACTCTCACAATTTGTTATTCTCTCTCTCATTTTTCCTTTCTAAAATTGGTCGACCCCCTTCTTCTGAGAGGGTTGTGGGTATTTATAGATAAATTACATGGGTCCAACTCTCTTGATTCTCTTATCCTTATCTTCTTAATTTACGCGTAGCTCCGAAGATATCTTCGTTTCAGAACGAAGCCTCCTAACGGTCATATGCTGTGCCGATGGGCTGCCTCTCTTTGGTTCCACCAAGCGCTTGACACGTGTAAGGCGCTTTGTGCTTTTTACGCTACCCCAGCGCTTGACTTCTTGCTTAGTCCAGAGATAATTCGACACGTGTATTTTAGCAGACGTGATAAATACGGGTGGTTGGGGGTGGAGCACGCGTGAGACAGCTATTTCTGCAGCTGTCACTTCCTTGTCAGTCTCTCTTTATCTCCACCATCCAATTTGAATTTTCCTCAGGATGGAATAAAGCATATTTTAGATCTTTTACAGTGTTTCTCGGGTGATCAATCATCAGGTATCCCGTGGCTGGGTGTCGTCGGATTTTTCCATTGACGGGCACGTGGCGGGAGGTGATGAGACTATCCCTTTGATGAGGGACACGTGTATCTGTAGATATTTGTGCACCTACAATTTTCCCCTTTTCTTTCTAATTTTTGGGCGGGTCTTGCCAAATTTTGAAAGAAAACTGCTCATCTTCTCCCCGAAATAACTTCTCCTCTTTCTTAGGGCACGTTTCCAACTCTCTTGCAATAACTCTTCCTGATAAAGTGGTAGGTTTATCTTTCTTTGTTGGTAATAAATACCGGAATGATCTTAAATGTGAGAATTTTTATTCTCTTCTTCTTCCTTGCTTCTGTCTCTTTCTGTTTTTGCGGAAGAATTTTCAGATACCTTAAAAAGTTAAAACGACCAAACCTAAATTCTTCCTTGTCTTCTTGCTCTTTATCTCATCTGATATTTCAGCTACCTGGTACTTCTTTGTCGCCTCCTTAACTCTTCTTTTGCGTTCGCTGTCACTCTTCTGCTGGTGCTTCTCCATTAATTTCTTGGTGAGTACTGGTCTATTATTTAGTAGTTTCCTATTTATTTTTTGTTCTTGTAAGCTCTCATCCACAGATCTTTGATTTTGATTATCTATGGGTTTATCGATGGGGAACATCTTCTACGTCAGTATATATACTTGCCCCTATTCTCCATTGATAAACTCTTAGACGAGGTTTCCCCTACTTGGTTTTTGATTTTATTTTCTGATATAGTCTCCTGTAGGTAATCATGACTGACAATCATCGAAAGGGTAGTCCTTTTAGAGCGCCTTCCTCCAATCCTTATAGATCTCTGTCGCGACGAAGCCCCGACATATCTCCACCGAGGGACTCTACGCAACCTCCACATCACTCCCTTCAGTCTAAGAGCACCTCATCTTCCCAACAGGGTGGTGAGCACGCTAGGGGTTCTCGCTATCCAGTTGGCCGATCCTCGAGTAAACCTTCTCATCAGCGTTCCGATCCGCTGACAGTTCAGCCTCTTCGAATAATAGCTCTCAACACCTCACTTTCTCAAGGGACCAGGGCGCCATCTTCTGTTCCGCTGCCCAGAAGAGACGTATATATTTCTAGGAAGCCAGAGGGGAAGAGAAAATCCGACGATCTGAGCCCTTCGAAGAAGTCATCGGGTTCTTGCTTGTCATCCGACGCTGCTCCTTCGGGTCGTACCACATCTAACCAGAAGAAGAAGAAAAAGGTGTCTTTAAGGAACGTTGATTTGGAAGAGTTTAAAGTTCGGCATGGCCTTGAGTACTTCGATGTCCGCCTCTATGACCAGGGTGACGAGCTTACGTATGACATGATTTCCAACTATAAATACGACTCCCAACACCTGCTAACAACCGTTGGTGCTTTCGAAGCAGGCCTGATGCTTCCTCTTTATAAGTCTGGTGACTCCTTTAACTATGACATTTTGGAAAGTCGCGACGAATCTACACCTCACACGCATTGTCGTTCTATAGTTCAGTTAAGTGGGAATTATCTTCGTACTCTTCGAGAGGATTATCTCTGAAGCAAAGGTAAAACGATGATGACCTGTTACCTTCCTAACCTTGAAGAGAGATTTGTACACTCCGCGGAATTTCAATGCTTCTTTCGGAGATTATGTTAACAGCCGGAATCGAAAGACTTGGAGCGTGGGTCTGCGTACGATGCCTTCTCCCTGTGGGGAGGTTTGTCTCTTAAGTGAAGTGAGTGATACAAAGTTACGCTGCGTTCCCGGTACTGAAATTAACGCTGAGCCCACCCCTTTTCCTGGTAAGGAGAAACTTCGTCGTGATCATGATTATGAGTGGTACGCTACTCCTATCGAAATTATTGGTCCTTGGGCCCATGGTTGGTTTCCCTGTGATCATGGGTGGCGACCAACTCCTCAGAGTAAGGTTCGTGAGCATTCCCCTACTCGCTATGGTAATTTCTGCCCTTAGGAGTTAAACTTTGCTAGTAAGAATTTTAATTATCGCACCGAAATCGTCGAACTCGATGAGGTTGTTGAAGAGGAGAGCTTTGATCATGTTCTTCTTCCAAAGTCTTCAAAGCCCTCCCAAGCTTCTAGTGCTGTGAAGGTATGATTTATGATTTTATTCATTTTTATGTGTATCTTTCCCTTTGCCCCTAGGATCGGAAATCTTACGTTCATTTGAGTCTTAGGGTTCAAAGAAAAATAAAATTGGTCCTTTGCAATCATCCACTGTGGAGGTCATTGAATCCGGGATCCCCGAAGTGACCAGCCCAGCTGGTGAAGAGGAATTAGAAGAATTCGAAGAAGAATTCGATGAATAGGAACGAATTGAGACGACCCCTTTTGCAAACGAAGATACTGATGAAGAGGTTCATTTAAGAAAAGGAAAGGATGGTACTAGAATTATTCCTGGAACCGCTCCGCTACCTCCTTATGTAGATATTGGGCCTCCTATTTCTTCGCCGCTGAATGTACCTGAGGCTAATTCTGAGTTCTATTTTTGGAAAATACATTCCGCTGGTGGTGTAGCAGACATTGGTGTCCCAGAGTTTCAACTGTTATCTCCGAACAATGATTGTGAGGTATTTGTTGAAGAAGACGCTGATGTGGAGAGTCCTGGTGATGAAGACGTCGAGTTAGGCGCTTCGAAAAAGGCCAAGGGGAAGAAGGCCTCCTTGGGAGGAAAAAAAGCTGACGATCCCCCTGTAATGGAAGAGCAACACGACCCCTTCATATTTGGTGATTCTACGGTCAAGGAGGGTGCAGGTGTCAGTGGTAGCGCTGCTGGAGGGAGCGATACCACGACTATTGTTTCCGCCATATTGGATGGCGGAGATGATGAGACCAATAAATGGTTAAAGGAGAAAGGCATTCTGAACGTTTATCATGGTGCCCCCTTGCCTGAGGAGAGACCGTCTGATGCTTTTACTCGTCAGCGGATGCAATTAACTTGTCGGGAACGAGTAGCCGAGCTCTGGGATCGAGATTTAACTGTGGCCGCTTCAAATTTATTACCCAGGGCCCCTACTTCGATTTCTGAAATGATATATGTGGCCAATGGTTATGAGTACGGATATTCTCAGAAACGTATTCTTGAGGTAAAGGACGTGCCCTTCGCTGGTTTCTACTAACTCAACATGTTTCGTTGGTTTCTACTAACTTTTGGTTTTATTGGTTCATTCCATCTTGCCAATAGCGAGTATTGCAATCATTCGATGTACCGATTTTTTAAGGCAAAATCTCTCAAGTTGGAGGCTAAGCTTCGTCATAGGGATGATGAGTTGATCAATGCCCAAGACACTATCGTAGCCAAGGATAAGGAGATTGAGAAGTTACAGAAAGCCTTGAAAGAGAAGGAACGGTTTGGTGCTTCCGAGGAGAAGCTTCTTCTAGAGGTTGCTAGTCTTCGTTCAGATTTAGAAACAGAGCGTGCCAAAGCTTCGTATTCAATAGGTTTGTTTTTTCTTTCTTCCCCCCTCCATTTTTTTTTCACTGCGTTCTTTCTGAGTTAGCTAGCCCTATCTTCAGCGGGTAATGCCAGAGAGTTGACCTGGATTCGTAGTGACAGAACGCGCCAAGCTTCTTGAATTAGTAAATTAGTGGCTCGGGTGATTGAGGCATAGGAAAAATAGAACTCTCATGCCGATAAATACAACCAGATGTCTGCTCAGCACCGGTAGAGACGCGAGCAGATGGTCGATATGCAGAATAATATAAATGTTGAGCGCCGTCAATTTAATGGTGCTTTGCTTTGGACTAAGGATAATCTTAGCGAGGCGCGTAGTTTGGTTTCTCGTCTGGAAGCTAGGGTGGCTGACTTGGAGAGGGAGCTTCGTCTAGCTCAGACTCCTCATGAATATGTACATTGTCTCATTCGCGAGAGGGACGATGCCAGAGCCGAAGCCTATGCTTTTAGTAAAGCTTTGTCCTCTTCTAGGGCTAAATTTGCTCATTCCGATGAGTCAGAGAGGGATTTAGAAATGAACTTGTATAGACTCACCAAGGGTATTGAAGAAATAACTACCGAAGTCAATCGTCTTCATCATTCTGATTCTATGAAGCAGGTAGAGTTGGATGAACGTCAATTTTCCCTCACCACTCTTCAACTGGATTATAAGAAAATATCCGATGAGTATGATTTTCTTGATGATGCTTGAGACGCTGTAGTAAATGAGTTAGAGATAGCTTCGGATAGTGTCGAAGGTATATGTTCGTTTGTTAACGACTGATCTTCCGATGCCTTGTTTTTTAATTTTTTTTGATTTTGTTTTTATCTCCTCTCAGAGCTTGAAAACCAGCTTCGCCGAGCAAACGAAGAACTTTAAAAGTCTCAAGATGCAGTAGTGGCACAGCAGAAGCAAACCAAACATTTTGAGGAGCTAGCTGAGTCTCGGGATGTGGCAGCGAAGAAGGCTATTCAAGAGTCGAAAAAGCTATCATTATCACTAGGCCAGTCCGAACTCAAATCAGCCTATATTAAGCATGAGGACGCCGACATCTTGCGGAGGAGGTGAACAAAATGCTGACTTCGATTGAACAGTCCCTTTTCAAAGACCATGGTCTTTCCAAAAGGTATAAACGTCCCCCCGTTCCTGCTCCTTTTAGTACCTCGTCGGGTCATTCCTATGGTGGGAGCGTTCCTTCGTCCCAGGCAGAGCTTTCTTAATGTATTTATTTTGGATATGCCTTTCCATAATTTAATCCTTGTTGATTATTTTGTCTGTGGCCTTAATCTTTGTATATTGGCCTTGTCGTTCGAACTTCTTTCAAGCTTTGTAATTAACTTCTTTTTGTAAGTTTGTAATGGATCATCGTTATGCTTTGGTATCTACAGTTTCAATGGATTATCGATTTTTTTTTCAAGTGCCTGCAGTTTTAATTTTCACCTGTATTAGAAAACTTGCTTTGGCAGGTACGAAGACTCCACTGCTCGAGATAAAAAGTGGAAAGAGTTTAGAATAGTGTCGCAGGTATATCCGATGATACCTCCGCTATTATAGAATAGTGTCGAAGGTATATCCGATGATACCTCCGCTATTATAGATTATTTTATTTTATTTTTTTGCTGACCTGTCTCCACATGGGCTAATCCTCGGGCCAGGAGGTTACCAAACGGTGGGGGTCAATGCAGCGTTCCAGATATGTCATGCATTATTGAGATATATACAAGCACCCAGTCCGCTGAACCGCTGCTTTATTATTTGGTTGGGTATCCCTTTCTATTGGAATACTTCCCTAGAGTCTTGAGTAAGTAGACACTGTCTAGGGAGTCCGGAGGGATTGTATTCAGTTACTTTCCCCAATGTCGCAAAAAGTTATATTTGATTGATACGCTGAGTTCTGCTACTCCTCTCCAGAGATAGAAACATGCTAAGCGGCTATGCCGTATTCTTCTCCTGGTGCTCTTCACACAGGCGTAGAACTGTGTTGTTTAAGGATAGTACGGCTTGAGGTACTTAGCGTTCCAGGGGTGCCTCAGGACCTCTCCTATGAGATTACGCAGGTAGTACGAATCATTTCCTGCAATATCGTGTATGACGAATGGCCCTCCCCAGTTGGGTGCTAATTTGCCCGATTTTCTTTCTCGCTGATACTGCAGAATTGTTCGGAGCACATACTATCCTTCTACAAAATTGCTAAGCTTAACCTTCTTATTGTATTCCCTTGCTAATCTGCGCTGGTATTTCTCCATCTTTTGTAGCGCTGCCTCCTTTCTTTCTTCGAGGTCATCAAGCCTTTCTAGCATCATGTCGGTGGTGATATTTTTCACCCATGCTTCAGTTTTGGTGGTGGGCATGATAATCTCAGTAGGGATGACTGCTTCGGTACCATATGTGAGAAAAAATGGAAATTCTCCGGTGGCTTTCCTCGTGGTGCGGTATGACCATAGCGCGTTATGTAAATGTTCGCACCATCGAATTTTATGTTCGTCCAAAGATTTTTTGAGAACTAGAGCCAGCATTTTGTTGGTAGCTTCGGCTTATCTGTTGCTTTGTGGGTAAATGGGAGTATATTTGTTCTTCCTGATTTTGAACGTATCGAATAGCATGTCTATGTTTTTTCCCTGCAGTTGCTTTCCATTGTCGGAAACGATCTCTGCGGGTATGCCAAATCTGCAGATGATATTTTGGAAGATGAATGTGAAGACATCGGAGTCTATGATTCTTGAAAGGGATTTGGCCTCTACCAATTTACTGAAATAATTCGTTTCCACTATTAAGAATCGTCTTTTCCATGTTCCTTTGACCAAAGGTCCTACAATATCCACTCCCCATTTTGCAAATGGCCATGGGATGTCCATTGAATTTAACTTGGTTGCAGGGGTACGGATTTTCCTGGAAAACCTTTGACATTCTTCGCATCTTCGGGACATCTTGGCGGCGTCTCCCCTCATCTGTGGCCAGTAGTACCCTTGCGTTTTGGCTTTGTCAGCTAGCAATCTCATTCCGCTATGATTTCCAGCATCTCCATAGTGAATATCTTTCAGGATATAATGACCTTCTTGTCTGGATAAGTATCGTAACAGTGGTCCCAAGAAGGATTTTTTGTACAGAATTCTGCCACGAAGCTCGTATCTTCCCGTCTTTGCCTGTATTTTTCTTGCTAGCTTTATGTCTACTGGTACCATTCCTTCTTCAAGGAATAGACGAATCTCGACCCTCCAATCTTCCTCTTTGCTGAAGTCTTCGTCCTCCTTTTCCCTTGTTAGGATGTCATCTTGGATGATGTCTTCTTCGATTTCTTCTCCCACATCTTCGTCAGTGATGTGCTCTTTTACGTTGTACTCTTGATTTGCAGTGAGTGAATGTTGCGGGGTGATCGATGGCTCATATACTCTGGTTATCTTGATGGCTTTTACATTCTCATCTCTTAACATAGATGATATATACGCCAAAGCATCTGCATGCCTCAGATCATTTCTACATAAGTGTCGGAATTTGATATTGGGTACCTGAGATGCTAAGGTCTGAACCAAAGGCATGTACGCTGAGAGAGTTTCGTCGTAAACATTGTACTCTAGCTCGATTTGTCGAATAACCAGTTGTGAATCACTTGTTAGGCGTACATATGTTATCCCCATTTCCAAGATTAGACGAAGGGCATGGAAAACGGCTTCGTATTCCATGATATTGTTGGTGTGTCCCTTGAACTACAGCCTTAGGGTATGCACAATCCTATCCCCGGTCGGGGAGGTGATTACGATGCCTATACATGTGCATTCTTTATTTCTTGATTCGTCGACGAAGATCTCCCAACGTCTTTGGTTTGATGGTTCAAGGACATCCAGCGGGTCTTTTCTATTTTTTTCTGCTTCTGCGGAGTCCTTCACCTCTTCGTCGTCTTCTAGGGGCATATCTGCTAGGAAATCCGCTAGTACTTGTGACTTCTGTGCGGTTTGAATCTCATGAATGATGTTGAATTGATCAAGATGAGTGTTCCACTTTGCTATCCTTCCCGCTTTTCCTGTGTTCTTGAGGACCGCCTCTAATGGTGCTTTGCATGGGACACAGACGTAATGTGTGAGGAAGTAGGTTTTCAATTTTTTCGTTGCCCAAACTAGTGCTAAAATGAGCTGTTCAATCTTCGTGTAATTCCTTTCCGCTGAGTTGAGGGTCTTGCTGACATAGTATATTGGTTGCTCCACCTTCGTGTTTGTTTTGACCAACACCGCGCTGACCGCATCTTATGTAGCTGCTATGTACAGGGATAGTACTTCATCCGGATCAGGCTTTTGAAGGATTGGAATCGTGGCAAGGTATTCCTTGATCCTTTGGAATGCCTCTTCGCACTTGTTGGTCCATTCGAACGTGCTTCCCTTTTTGAGGATGCTGAAAAAATGTTTGCATTTGTCTGAAGACCTAGCAATGAATCTTCCTAACGCTGCTAAGGATCCATTTAGCCTTTGAACTTCTTTCAGATTCTTTGGGGATGGCATCTCTACGATGGCTTGGATTTTGGATGGATCGACTTAAATGCCCCTCTTCGTTACTAGGTATCCAAGGAATTTTCCTGAAGTTACGCCAAAAGTGCATTTTTCTGGATTTACCTTCATGTTGTGCTCCCTCATTACTTCGAAGATATTTCTTAGGTATTGATGATGATCTTTTCGTATTTTGATTTTGATGAGCATATCGTCGACATAAACTTCCAATGTGATCCCGATCCATGGTTTAAAAATGGCGTCTACCATTCTCTGGTATGTTGCCCCTGCGTTTCTTAGTCCGAAGGGAATCCTTGTGTAATAGTAGAGGCCGTGCGGGGTATAAAATGTTGTATGTTACTGATCTTCCTCTGTCAGGGTTACTTGGTTGTAGCCCGAGTACCCATCCAAGAACGATAATTCTTCGTATCCTTCCACCACCTATACCAACTGGTCAATGCTTGGGAGCGAATAACTGTCCTTAGCGCAAGCTTTATTGAGATTGGTGGTCGATGCATATCCTTACTCCTCCGGTCTTCTTTGGAACAATGACTATGTTCGAAATCCACGTTAGATATCTTACTTCTTTGATGAATCCTGCCTCTAGCAGCTTGCTAAGCTCTTTATCGATCGCCTGGTGGTATTCTTGGGCTACTTTACGTACTTTTTGCCTGACAGGGGTCGTTCCTGGCTTTATGCGAAGCTCGTGCTGGATTACCTTCGGATCAATTCCTGGCATATCCCCCCAACTTCCATGCGAAGATATCCGCATACTCCCTTAGCATATTTGATAGAGCTATCTTCCTTTCTTCACTCATTAGAGTTCCTATTTTGATCATCTTCGGATCATTTTTAGTGCCGATATTAATATCCTCCGTTGGTTCCACAGGTGTAAATGTGGGCTTTGATTCCCCTAGTAGGGGAACGTCCTTTAATTGCTATTTGGCGGGCTCTTCTACTTCCTTAACCGCTGAGGTCCCTGCTTCGTTGTTTATGATTGTTTTTTCTTTGGCTAGGCTTTTCCCTGAAATTTCTTCGAGGCATAGGTCGATTGCTTTATTCTTGGAGGCATGTCGATTCAGGTTTCTTCGGGATTTCCTTTGGGCATCTTGTTCGTTGTTGAGTTGGTTTTGAAAAGCCTGGCATTCTCGAGCGGTAATCTGGTCTCTTTTTATTTCCATTACCCCTTCGGGTGTAGGGAATCTCAGGTATTGATGATTCGTTGCTGCTAATCCTTTGAGCTTGTGTACCCACCTTCGGCCAATAATTGTATTATTTGGTGATGGAGCGTCCACTACGCTAAATCGGGTATCCACCTTCATGGGTCCCGCGTTCACTTGTAGTACAATGTCTCCTATTGGCTTTGTGGGTGCTCCGTTGAATCTATAGATGGTGTAATAGGAAGACATAAGTTGTTCCTCCCTAAGATCCATACGTTTGAAGGTGTCATAGAATAGGACGTTGACGAAACTTCCCCTATTGATGAGGATTTTATTGATGTTGCACCCTGCTACTGGCAGCGTGAGGACTAGAGGATCGTTTTTATATTCCATATATTCGTCAATATCTATGGCGTCGAAGATGATAGACGCGTCCATACATTGCTCGTACTCATCCACTTCTATACCGTCGATCTTGTATAGTTCACAGTAGTCCTCGAACTGTTTTCTTAACCTTTTTCCTATCTGGGCTTTCAGCGATGGTCCAGTAGCTTCGGAACACGAGATAGCGTTGACTGTTCGATTTACTTCGGGGAGCTGGACCTTCTTGCTTCGCTTAGATCTTTCTTATTCCTCGGCCTTTTGAACGTAACGTTTGAGGTCTCCATCGTCTACTAATTTCAGAATCATTATTTTAAGATTCTTGCACTTCTCTATTTGGTGACCGTTGAAGCAATAATATTCGCAATAATCTCTAGACTGCTCTGTACGCGGTGGTTGTTTTCCCTTGGACCATGGCTATTCCATGTTCTCCCGGTCCTTAATTTCTCTCAAGATACGAGCATAGCTTGCATTCAGCTTCGTGTATACCTGATCTTCGAATTTGGGATTCTCCTTAGGGAGATCATCCCGTTGCCTCCTTTTATCTTCATAAACCCGTTGGGTTGTTCTGGTGTCCTTTGCTCCGCTGGCCTGCTCCACCGTATTGGTACGATGCGACTTGTGTACGTGGGATCTGGGATTTTCTCGCTGGATTTCCTCTAGCCTGGCGTGCTTTTAAATAATCACTCGGAGGCCTCCTTCTGTGGTGGGTACACTCCCGTGAATGTCAACAAACAAAGGGCTCATCCTGTCCGATCCCCACTTGTAGCAGTTGATGCTGATGGCTGGATCGATATTTCCTATGGCCTAGCAGATTATATGCCATCGATCGGTACATTCTCGGATGGTTTCTTTGTTCGCAACCGCTAGTGAGAAGAGCTTGTCCACCCCCGTATTGACGGTTTTGTTGTACATGTAAGTTCTTAAGAATTTCTCGGAGAGTTGGTTGAAAGAGTCAATGGTATTGGGTGGTAAATTATCGAACCAAGAGAGCGCCGATACCTTCAGGATGGATGGGAAATACCTGCAAAGAAAAATATCATTCTGAGCCCAACGGTCCAAGGTTCGGTTATAATACCGAAGGTGAGCTGCGGGGTCGCCAGATCCATCGTAACACTCAAACGCTGGGATGGGACACTTTTTAGGAATGAGCGCTCCGGATAGTCGAGGTGTTAAAGGAGTAGTGGAGGCTTACCTCATAACTTCTTTCAGTCCTCCTCCGCCTTGCCTTGTCTTCAGAAGTTGAATCTATGCCATCATTTCTGCCCGTAGATTCTCCATGGCAAGATGATGTCTATCCTCTACTGTTGATTGTCCGGATCTCTAGTCTTCGTCATCAAAATAGTCCGAGTCATCGGGAATAGGGTCCATGTTTGACATTAGGTCTCCCCTTTCCGTTCTTCTCAATAAAGGCTCCGGGTTATGCTTTCTTGCCAATATCATCCTTCGATCACTATTTGGAGGAGGGGCTTTGGAGTTGGCTTCGTTTCGACGATCTTCTACCACTGCGCTCCTTGCGATCCTATCCTTCAATTGTTGATTTTCTTGCTCAAGTATATCCACAGCATCAGCGTATACCTTCTGGTTCCTTTTTACTTCCTCAAGTTCCAACGCGTGCTAAGCGGAAGGGTTCGACCCTTGGTTTGTAGATCCCACACGAAAATGCCCTTCGACAACTACAGTGTGATCTTCGTCTATAATCTGTATCAGAGGCGCCAACGGGCCCATCTGCGGGGTTTGTAGTCCTAGCGCTTGAGCAGTTGTGTGATCCGATGCTAAGGGATGTTGAACGTCCATCAGTGGTTGGTTGCGTTCATCGGTGGGTGCATCCCTAAGTTGGGTTGTTGCACGGTGGATTCTTCCATGCCTTCTCTTTGTTCGTTGACTCGCGCTCCTGTCGTTATCCTGAGAGCATCGGCTTTTGCTGCTGCCTCTTTTAATGTTGCCGCTGCTATGGAGCTAGCGTCCGGGAGTGCGGGCTTCCTGACCCGTCCGGCTTCTGAACTGGTGCCTTCGTTTTCTCTGCTTTCTGCTTGCTGCAAGTCATGACGGGGGTCGTCCTGGGGGCTTCCTTCGATGATGCTTTGGTTTTTCCGGTGTCCTTAACTTTGTCCATCTTCAATTTAATTCAATCTACGGGAATAAAATATCACCAAAGAAGTAATACCCGTGTGTGTTTTGTTAGTACATCTATTATGAACAAAACTCCATAGTGGGTCCCTCAGAAAATTTCCCAAAGGAAGGAAAAACGAAGATTCGAAAACTGAAACACGGATCTTTTTTTTGGGTAACATGTTTTTCTCGATGATTCTTAAAAGGAAAAAAGGAAATACGAAGATTCCAACGCTACTTGGACATAGATCTACATTATTCGGACATAGATTTTCTTGCAAAGACGTTTTTCTCAAAGATTTTCAAAGGAAAAAAAAAAGGAAAAATGAAGATTACTTGAACGTAGATCTAATTTACTTGGACACAGATCTTCTTGCGAAGATGTTTTTCTCAAATATTTTCAGAGGAAAAAAGAAAAAATGAAGATTCTAACATAAATCTAATTTTCGACACTATGGATATGTTAGGAACATGCAAATTCACAGGAGAAGATAAATATTTTACCGGGACCAGAGTCCTGTTTCTAGCGCCAGATTGTGAACACAAAAATAATGATGGTACTTTTATATTCACAAACGAGGTTCAAAGCTTGATCAATAAGGGTTTGATCTTAAAAAAGTAAATAAACAAAAGATAACAAATATTCGAGATACTCAGAGCCTTCGGGCTCGTCATCGTTTCTCGACGATGGGGGGTCGGTGTATATGATAACGCTGATAATACTTCTATCCCTTTGAACTTTAAGCGTATAATGTAAATAAAGTAAATAAGACAATGATTTACGTGGTTCAACACTAAGGCCTACGTCCACGGGGGTTGGTTCTTCACTATATGAATTTATAAGATTACAAAGCATAGTCGAATGACTCTGAGTAGAGGGAACGAAACTATGAAGGTAGAAAATAAGACTTACTTACTCTCATAATTTGTTATTCTCTCTCTCAATTTTCCTTCCTAAAATTGGTCGACCCCCTTCTTCTAAGAGGGTTGGGGGTATTTATAGATAAGTTACATGGGTCCCACTCTCTTGATTCTCTTATCCTTATCTTCTTAATTTACACGTAGCTCCGAAGATATCTTCGTTTCAGAACGAAGCCTCCTAACGGTCATATGTTGTGACGATGGGCTGCCTCTCTTTGGTTCCAGCAAGCGCTTGACACGTGTAAGTCGCTTTGTGCTTTTCACGCTACCCCAGCGCTCGACCTCTTGCTTAGTCCAGAGAGAATTCGACACGTGTATTGTAGCAGACGTGATAAATGCGGGTGGTTGGGGGTGGAGCTCGCGTGAGACAGCTGTTTCTGCAGCTGTCACTTCCATGTCAGTCTCTCTTCATCTCCACCATCCAATTTGAATTTTCCTCGGGATGGAATAAAACATATTTTAGATCTTTTACAGTGCTTCTCGGGTGATCAATCATCAGGTATCCCATGGGTGGGTGTCGTCGTATTTTTCCATTGAAGGGAACGTGTCGAGAGGTGATGAGACTATCCCTTTGATGAGGGACACGTGTATATGTAGATATTTGTTCACCTACAGACTGTTTATAGCAGCAGCACAACTTATATACCATAGCATCAACAGCTTGTACACCACATCATCGGGTTGTAAGCAGCATCGATGTCTTCTTTGAATATAATCATCAGAGTTGGGTGAAATAGAAGCTTCATGAAAATGAAATGAAAGGGCCCGTTTGAGACTTAATGGCGGCATCGAGTTCGCCATAATAAGACTGTCCACATCAGCAACAGCAATCGTAGTTGTCAGGTAAAAAATGTATCTTCTCATAAAAACAGTAAGGAAGAATTCAGGTGAGCAACGTGCAATCGAGCTATTGTTATCATTCTTTTGATTTGGTCTGTTTGCAATCCACAGAATCTTTGGGTGCGCCGGGAAAACAACAACACATATGTAGCTTTAGGCGTCATCCTCTTTGGCTCGGACCTCCGATTGGTGCGTGAGACAGAAGCTGCGTAAAAAATGAGGCTCTGTGGATATGATCGTCTCATCTTAATCCATCGTATGTACTGGAGTCAGCGGGTACACTTTTGCCGCGAGCTCCTATGATACGACAATGACACCACCTCGGCAACATAGCGTCATTGCACGTTGGGCACAGCAGGATTGTTGACAGCAGTAGCAACAACTTGTACATCATAGCATCTGCATCTTTTACTTCAACATCAGCTTGTTTGCGGTAGCTTTATGCCTCGTCTTCCTTTGACCGGATACTTGATCAGTGTGTGGATATGGGATTTTCTGGGTAGCAGTGTAGCTTTAATCCCCTAGCCGCATCATCGGCAGGTATGACACAGCAAGAACTCGTCTGCGACAGTACCTCATTCGCGCAGCATGGACTGGATTGTTGGTGCTTGATTCTTCAAATTCCTTGTTGAGCTTCTCGGTTCTGTTAGCACAACTGATATTCCAGCTGAAGACTCTCAGCGTCAACAGTCAAGTGGAGAATAATTCTCAGTCGATAGAAGAATGTTAAGTTTCTATTTTATAGCCTTGTAACTAGGTCTTTGAGTTACCTACTCGTTCAGTATTTATTAGAATACGGGCATCCAACTCAAAACCAATTGACAATGAGTGGAGAGGCCCTAAGAGATTATAAACTGCGGAATCTTAGATTGCCCAGAAAATGTGGGACTAATAATCTCAACACGCCAATAATTCTCAGTCGGTAGAATAATGTTACGTTTCTATTCTATAGCCTTGTAACTAGGTCTTTGAGTTACCTATAATTCGTTCAGTATTTGTTAGAATACGGACATCCAACTCAAAACCAATTGACAATGAGTGGAGAGGCCCTAAGAGATTATAAACTGCGGGATTTTAGATTGCCCAGACAATGTGGGACTAATAATCTCAACAGGTTCTGTCTACATCCAGCTCCATGGGTTCGCTTGCTTTCATCCATGGGCTCCTATAGTATGCTTATATTCGTATTCCTGTTCACGTGGCTCTTTGCTTGAGCTAAGGAGCATATGTCCTCATCGCTGCTTTTCCTTTTGCTATTTCTCCTTCATCGGGGAGTGACGATCCCTATGCTTCTCTTGCAGGTTGCCTATCTGTGCCACAATTGGGATTTGAATGCTCTAGTGGAATGTGTCCGTCTCTTGTGGTGATGATGGTGCCAGTCAATTTGTTGAGCCTTGAGTTAAGGAGCGTGGTTCTCTGCAAGACAGTTGAAATTTGTATACTTCATAGCCGCTGGGAACGCGTGTAAGCTTGCTTTGTGCTTCTTCTATATGCGTTATTCCAAAATTAATGACCACGGAACACCTGAAACTGGGTATTCATAGTATCAACAAAATCCAATCAAATCGAGTCCAAAAACCATTAGGAAATGTGTGGGACCGACTGTCTTGAATTTAAGTTTTTAGACATTTATGCTTGAATATAAAATGATGCAGAAGGGTGGCTTGCTGTTATGAACCATGCTTGAATACAAAATCACAAGTGTATGGCAAGTGGAAATAATAATTCTCTGTATAAAGTGGAAAAATGAATCAAATACCCAAGAGGTATTATTCAGGTGAAAAATGTGAAATATTTAAGTTGTTGAGTGTACTAATAGATTTATTGAGTGGTGGCATAGTTTCTCTCGCCCCTGCATTGTGCAGATTTATGAATTCATTATCGCTGAGCACGGTGAGTGTTTGAGACCATAGTGTCACGAAGGGATTACCTTGTGTTATGTTTGAGACCCGTCACCCCGTTGGCTAATCCCGAACCAGGGGATATCGAATGGTGGGGGTCTAAAATTTTGACATGATGGGTATTTCTTTATGTTGGATGACTTTCCCCAGATTATACACTCATATACACTTACGGGGGAGTCCGGAGAGATTGCATGCAAGTGCTTTCCCCAGTATGATGATATGAGACTGGCGGTGCTTGCCATGGTATGTTCATTCGAGACCGGTGGTGCTTTCCCCGAGAACAGTCGTTGGATTGTTTCATTAACGGTTGATTTAAAATTGATGCAGCTTTTCCTGTTTAAAACAGCTGGCGGCGAACTTAGATGTTTTTTTTTGACACATAAACTTAGATGTTAATAAAAGCAGGTCTTTTTAAAAAAAGATCAATTCGTATTATGTCCTTCTATATGTAAGTTTTCTATGAATAACAATTTAATAGACACATCAAACTTCCATAATGCTTCAAAAAAAAAATCAAACTTCCGTAACTCATATTTTTCTTCTTGAAGCAAAAATGAAAAACCAATTCGATGATTCGAAAAGAATAAATTGTCTCTTTACTCTTTTAGTTATCGGGAGAGGTTTGGAAGTTCTACACTAGAAGTTTTAGAAAAGAATGTTCATAAAAAAACAAGGCTTCTTTTTCATCAAAATTTTGATTTTTCTTTCAAAATCTTAATTGATATCAGTTTGGGTTACATATTCAATGTCAGCTAATCGCGTTTTACAAACCCATTTGAGCTCTTTCGAAAACATCAAATATCAAATCTTGACCTGATTTGGAGATTTCTCTATGAGCTTATCTCACGCTTTACACGATTTAAAGAGCAAAATGGAAATAAAACTATATGATAATACTCTTTAGAGTTTAAGTAATACTCCTGTAATTTAGCTCAAATATTTTCTTGATTATTCTTCGAACTGATTTGTTATTGCAGTTCATAACTCATTAAAGTCTGGTAAGTTATCTATCAAAATAAATTTTAGAGATTGAGAGATAAAAAACTGACAGAGAACTAAGTTGATCGATAGAGGACATAATACGAAATAATTATTTTCTAAAAGGATCTACCTTTAATAACATATGTTTGCAGGCTGTTTTTAACAGGAAAAGCTTTATTAATTTTAATCCAACGGTTAGTGAAACGATCATACGCCTATTAAACGGTTTTCTTATTTTTCTTCCCTACACCGCTGCGTGGGATGGCATTGCTCTTTTTGATCAAATGTATGCATTATTTAAATCTAGATTTTTGGCCCGTGCTACGCACAGGGCGGCTGCGGAAACATACATCTTTTATTATATAAAAAGGATTTAGGAGTTAATTTGCTGTTGTCAAACCTGCACAATCTTAATTCATTTCCTCAGAAAAGTATTGATTCATACTACAATGTTAGTTCATTTCCTCGGAAAAGTATCTCCTTAGCTATTTCAAATAAATTTGTGCAACTCTGAATCCATACACCAAAACACCATGGCAGTTATTAATTCCAAAATCATAAGAAGGTTATATCTTAAATACACCTAAACCTTAAAAAAGTATCCAAGATCATATGAAAATTGTATCTTGAATATACCAAAACCATAAGAAAGTTGTAACCAAAACCATAAGAAAGTTGTATTAAATCTAAGGAAATCTAAAAGGATGTCATGGGCCATTTTCGCCTTCTTTCTCATTACTTCGTAGTATTCCTTTATCTGCAGCTTCTACTTCTGCCAATGCTGCCTCATCCTCCAAGTTTTCATCATCTCCATGTTGGTCAGCCTCTGCGCCATTTGTATTTGGTAATCCCTTTTCTGCTAAGTTCGCCAATGCCATCATTTCATCCATATTTTCATCTTCATCTGCTTCTGCACTTACATTGTTTGCTGATACCTGTAGCAAACAAATATTGTTAGTTCCATATTTATTTTTCCTTTATATCGGCTTACAATCAAATAATGTTAATTCATTTTTTTACCTGATGTATGTTTTCCAGCTCGAATTTGGCTTCCAGTTGAAAATTTATCGGATAAAGTTTTCTGATAGAAAAACTATTGTAACTAAATGATTTTGCATTAAGTTGAACTTCGAATATGAAAGACAATCCCATTACATTCTCTGTATAATAACGGAATTTTTTTCGAGCGTTCTACGCACCGGGTGGACCCGAAAATCATCCACATTTATTTTTCTTCTTCTTGTTGTAACTATATTTTTGGTACAGTGTGATGCTTAGGGTTATTGATTTGATATGGCTTGGATTCGCCTCGCTCCGTCTTGATATATGCTTAGGAATTTTGATTTGGTGTGGCTCGACTTCGCCTCTCCCCGTGATAATATATGCTTAGGATTTCAGATTTGGTGTGGCTCGGCTTCGCCACACCCATCCCAATGCATGCTTAGGGTTTTTGATTTGGTGCGGCTTGGCTTGCCTCATCCATCCCAACTGCGATCACAGGAGCTGCAACCATGACTCTAAATGCTTCATCCCCTGCAATGGAAGTTTATAAGATGCAACAGTAAGACTGAATCCAAGTAATGCCATTACGGATGAGTAGTTTAGATTTTTTGTTTATCCACATCACTATAACATGATAAATATGACTTCATAAACAGTAGGAAAAAAGATCTAAATTTATGCACATATACAAATTAATGGAGACTAAATAAATCGGAACACTAAATGATTGGTAGTGAAACTAATGAAAAAAAAAATACTTCTCCATCCTGGATATTGTCGATGAGAGTGTGTTTATAGTAGAGGTTTAAATTCAGGTTCACCTTTAGGAGTGTATTTATAGTATCGTGGCTACTTTTTTTTTTGTTGCTTTAGAGCCTTCACAAAATTATATGTCTGATTCAGTTTTCCTTGTTAACATATAGATAGCACACAGAACCCAGGGATGAATACTTAAAAGTAATTTTAGGTCTTGCCAAAATAAACATATTAGAAAGCAGTGCAATCATCCGTAAAAGATAGCACACAGAACCCAGGGATGAATACTTAAAAGTAATTTTAGGTCATGCCAAAATAGACATATTAGAAAGCAGTGCAATCATCTGTAAAAAGAACTCTTAATGATGAATTCTAAAGCATAAACAAACCAAATCAAGAAAGAGAGCAAAAGCCAAAGAGAAATCACCACTACCTTAAGAGTTCGTATATGCAAAAGCATTTCACAATAAGAAACACCATAACAGTGAACCATCTAGCAACATAAAAAAACAAATACATTGTCAAGGCTTATGTTCCACTTGTTACGGCATCCTCTTCATTATACATAACTTTTGAGTGTACTCCAAAATCAGATAAATAAAAAGTGAAAGAGAAAGCACCAGTAATTAAGAATTCATATAGTTCGTTTCTTGTGAAAATGACTGATGAGGTATGACTTATCCTCCCCACATCAATGACCCTTTATGAGCAATCTACAAAATTATTTTCCTAACAACGAATATTTCAACAAAGTCTGTAAGATTCATAAACAAACCTCATCACATTCTCTGGTAGTCATTCATGGTAAGATTGAAGCATCCCAACACTTTCATTATTGTTCACTTACTTACAGCTGCTGGTAGCTGCAAGATTTGGTTAAAAGCAACAGTAACTCCTTGAGTCTCCTGTATGCAGGGGTTCCCTTTTAGAAGCATTAGTATCTCTATATACACGACCGACTGCTCTGGTGACTGGTCTCATTGTCTTGGAGTTGTGGCATGACTTCTAAAAAATTAAATAAATCAAATTCTGTTGAGATAAGTAGGAGCAATAGTCAAGCAACTAAGGAAGCAAATTGAGGATAGCAAAAATAACACCATAAAGACTAATAAAATCCAAATTTTTTTATCTAACTACAATATATCAAATAGTTGACATTGTCAACAAAATTAAAGAATAGAAATAAGCAGTTTCTTAATCACGCAGCACTGTAATTTTCATTGTACCATCGAAGCAGCAAATACAAAAACTAAATTTCTGAATCCTAATTGAGGATAGCAAAAATAACACCATAAAGACTAATAAAATCCAAAAAAATTTATCTAACTACAATATATCAAATAGTTGACATTCTCAACAAAATTAAAGAATGGAAAGAAGCAGTTTCTCAATCACGCCGCACTCTAATTTTCATTGTACCATCGAAGCAGCAAACAAAGTTTCTGAATCCTAATGTTTTAGTGTCACTTCAACTTAATGAATAAAAACTATGCATCATTCTTAATAACATATTTGTAATATTTACTTCAGTCTTTCGAGCTAATTATGCTACTTATGAATTTACAGCTCTTAGTAGTCATATTTGAGAGAATACCTTGGTTTAAGTTTAGACAAAGATGGTGTTTATCGAACAATTTCGTCTGTATGAAAAAACCATTCGAACAAACTATAGTTCTTATACATTAGCATACAAATCTTATTGAGAAACTGAAAAACCAAATGCAAAATTCCATCTTATCTATAATTTGGTAATATTAACACACAGATATGCAAATAATCTACTGGAAAAAACAATTACTTATACGTCACCAATTAGATCATATTAACCACCGTGCATATCACAAAACATCAGGTTGGACAATCGCTTTCTCTTCAACTTTGTTCTTCCTGGACAAAAAAAAAAGTGCATGAACTTAGTGTTACTTTTTCATAATCCATCAAATAAAAATCCAAATCAATCCCAATAATAATGGCACCTACAATCACCGATCAGGCACCAAATAAAGCCTTTGACTTAGATTGGATAACCAAGATAGCTAAAACACAGAATTGAATTTATTTACGTGGAAAGGGACAAAAAAAAACAAACAAACAAACAAAAAGAAAAATCCTGAAACTAAGAAAGCAAAATCAAAATGGAACAATCATAATCTTCGTTAGTGTGTAATTAAAAAACCGTCGCCATTAGAGAAAGTTATCTTTATACTTATATCATCTATTCTCTGTTATCAGAGAGAGAAATATCATTGACTTAATCATCACCAAACTCTTTAACCGAACACCACTGCGATGATCAACATTTATGATTCATTCTTGATTAGTATCTCTTTCATCTTTCACTCTCTGCCGCCTGCTTTTATTTCTTTTCTTCTCATTTTCGCTCTCTTTAGTTTTTAGGGTTTTAGTTTCCTTTAGAAAATCAAGTTCAAATCCTCTTCATAATTTGACGTAACGTCCCTGCTTGACAGTGTTACTTAACGTCCAGTTAAGTATTTGGTGTAAACCTGGTGTAATTTTTTAATTAGGTGTAAATCAACACATAAGTCTTGTACACCTACGTTTCTACTAACGGTTTTAGTATTTGGCCTTTAAAAATAGGGGGTTTGGACCAATAACGTTCTCTACTAAGGGGGTGTTTTTTTTTTTAAAATCTTCATCCAATAAAGTTACGACACTTGTCTTCTCCAGAATTGGTGTAGTTGAAAGCTTTTATCTAATTTAATTTGAGGTGGGTGTCATGCTCACCGTGCAACGTGGGAGCTCATATGACTTAGCCTTTTAAAAGAGGAGTGATGTAAGAAATGTACGAAATATAACTAGGAAGTGTTATAAAAATGTATGTGTATGTAAACATATGCGATTTTGTGTAGTTTAGAAATACTAAATAGATGTAAGGATCATAAGTATTGAATTTGCAAACTCATTAGTTGTGTGTGATGTACGTATGCCCCATTTTGGTTTCAGAAGCGGATTGCCAAATCTTGGGAAAGCAAAAGTAACTGCCCATGTAGAGTCTTCACGGGTACATGGAACGAGCTCTGGTTGCTCTTTAAGATCACTCCTCAATAATCTTGTAGCCGCGGAGTGTCGCTGTCGTCTCTCGTCTTCTCATGAACAACATCGGACTAGACTGCAGCAACCTCGTCCATTATAATCGGTCCAGTCGTAGACCTGCATAAGAATTTGACTTCATGAGAGCTTCTTTGGTTGATTGGATTTGATTAGAACCGGTGCATTTTTTGCTCCTCTATATCTCCTCTTTACCTTGGCTCTTATACGTCAGGTGAATTCAGGTACTTTCAGTATTGTCGTTGAACTTTCATCCCTGTGATCGGGCTTTGCACCATCGTTGTCGCTGGCTTTTCACCATTGTCATAGTATATTGTCATCGTCGCCAGACCTTGCATTGTTGGTGTAACTGCAGAAAATCCACAGTTACACCCACTTACTAATTTTATGAACTCAAAGACGAACACAAACGAGATAAAACACAAATCTTATATTTCAACTAATTTTTGGAGTTTTAAGTTACAAGCCGCTCATGGACACTCAAGATCCTGACTCTTCTTTCACAAGAGTTCTCTTCTCTTTCCTAAATGTTCCAACCCCCTTTTCAGAGGGTTCAATCCTCCTTTTATAGGAGAAAGTTACATAATGGATTACAACTCGATTTATCTCGGATATACACTTTTAACTTCGCTCAGATCAACTTTTCGCTTATTCCACGCCTTAAAGTTCGGCTGTTTTCGGTAACAGCTGTCTCATTTCTTGCAAAACAATCTACACCTCTCTCATTTTACCTCGGGGGTCCTACTATGTCTTGCGCCGCAAGGCTCACCTCGCGCCAATGACTTCGTGTGCTCTCCCTTTACTTGCACAACAATTTACACCTCGCATTTCCAATCTTCTTCGTGATGTATCTTCTGGTACAAGTCAGTGGTATCTTGTTAATCAGTACCTCGCGATGTGAACTTCACTAAAGTAAACTCTGACACTTGATTTGACTCTTCACTGACACTTTCTTAGGAATTGGTGAATAATATCTTTCTTGAAGATTCACTTCGTTGCCTCGTTTAATCTACCTCGGACACGTGACGGACAGATTTTCTGTACCCATATTTTGCCTTTTCTCATTCCATTCATGGGAACCAAGAAAGGAAAGAGAATCCTTCATTAAATTCATAACCGCCACGTACCCGGATTTTTCGCTATCTTGTCTCCCACGACTCCTTTTGACCGTTATTTGCCGGTTCCTCTCCTCGTGTAACCGCTTCTCCCCGTCGCCTTGGCTCATTATAAATAGTTCTCTTCTTTATCTCTTTCTATTCTTTACGATCTTCAACTCTTTCTTCTCCGGCATCGCTCTTCTGCAAATTACGTTTCTTTTTTTTCTGCTATCCTCAGTCTTTTTCAGTTTCTCAGCATCATTACTGTCTCTTATTTTAACAATGGCACCCAAGAAATTTCCCCCTGTCACTACATCAAAATACCTTGAGGATTTCTAGGCTGATTTCAAGAAATTGGGTTTAACTCTGTTCCTGACGGTGGATTCTTCAGTTACGCCTCCGGTTCTTGCAACCAGGCAGATGGAATTAAAATGCCGCTGGATCAAAGCAGAAACGTGGTCGTCCACTAGGATTATTACCACCTTAGGCCAACTGAGAGTGGGCTTAATCTTCCCTCTGTATGATGCCCAGAATCCACTTTTCTATGAAATTCTGGTTTATCTCAACAGAGGAGTTTTCCAGCTGAGTGGAAATAAAATTCGCATTGTCAATGAATTCCTGAGATGTTCTTCCGGTGGTCTGTCTCAAATTCCCACATCAGCGGAGGAGTTTGTCTCAGCTGATTACAATATTGCCTCTTTCTCGGAGAACTACATCGATAAAACTCAAGGCCGAAGAAGGAAGTACCAAGAGTGGAGCATTGCTCTATCTTGGAAGTCCTTGAAGGATCCCTCCAAGGTTCTCCTCCTAGATGTCGATCCCGTCAGTTCCTCGAAGGATGCTCCTAAATTCCCCTCTCTGCGCTTTACTAATGATGAAGACTGGATGATGTTTCCAGTAGTTTTTGAGGGTCCCCTAGTTTGGGGTTTCGACGAGTCAGGAAAAGATCGGTCGGGTCCTCTCCCGGATCATGTCCATCTCGCTACCTATGAGACCTGGAAATTTCGTTGGTCCGAGAAACCTTCCGATGTAAGTTCGCCAGACTTCCTCTCTATTTCATTTTTCATTCCTTTATCTAAGCTTCCCAATTTTCCATAGTATTCGCTCCCTTCTCCTGGCTTGATCAAGGACAGATCGTCTTATGCCAAAAAATCCACTGTCGGATCTCCAACTCCTGATCAGGTGATTTATTGTTTACTTCACCTTTATCGTCTGCTTTATTCTTTTCTTCCAGATGGACTAATCCTTGTGCTTCGTAGGAGGATGATTTTGTGGAGCCTTCCGCCGATGGCTCTCGGGTTCCCAAGAAGCGAGATCGCTAAGAAAGTTCTTCTGCCACTGCTGCTGTTACCAAGGTATTCCGCTGTTATTTTTATCTTATGGCCTTTGTTTCCTGTTTTATTAACTTCACGCTTGCATGCTTCGATGTATTAACCTCGTGTTTACCAGGATACCTCACTTCAGTCCCCTTATGCTGTTGTTCCTCCGAAACGCCGCCGAGGTTTAGACATGGGTGCCTTCACCCGGATTCCTAGCTCCACAAAGTCCTCAGAGATGCCTGTTTCTCCTCCTCCCAAAGGCAAGGTTACCAAGGTGCTTGAGAAAGCTGCTTCTACTCACGTTCCTAAGCCCACCATGCCAACTCCGATCGGTACTGCGGGTGATCCTCCCACTGAGTCACCTGCTACTCCTGCTGGCGGGTCTCAAGGAAAGACTGGAAAGGTCTATGAAGTGGAAGATCCCGCTTATAAGACCGATTTGGACTTCTTGAGGAATGTTTTCCTTTTGACTCATGACGCTGCATCCATTAGATCCGCTGCCACCGAGTCTCTGATTTCTTTTAGTTCCGACTCCTTTTTGGCTGAAGATCAGTCCTTCATTTCTAATGCTTCCCTGAATCTCTCTCTCCAGCAACATGCTGCTAGTATGGCCTTGGTAGGTATTACTGACTTTAACTTAGCTGCCTGCCTTACTTCTGTTCTGACCTGCCGTACTTCGCAGGAATTTAACCGTCACATGGATCATCTCGTAGAGACAAGAGTTACTCGCGAGAATTTAAAGACTGCCAGGGCCCGAGTTCAGGAGCTTAAAAATGATCTCACCGACGAGAGAGACCGCTCGGCTAAGAAGGATCAAAGGATTTCAGAACTCAGTAGTAAGTTCATCCCTTCCTCTGTATTTTATTTCGTTCTCGTCTTTACTATTATTTTATTTTCGTTAAGCCCGTTCTGCGAAATATTACATGAGTTATGAGGAAGCAAAGTCGACCACTGAGGATTGCCTAGCCGAACAAGCAAATCTTCTGTCTCAAATTAACTGTTACTTAACCGAGAACGAAATTTTAAGTGAGAAATTGACGACGTCATATTCTCTGTCTCATCGTTTAGCCAATGATTTTGCTAATAATGAAGAGCTAAACTCCCATCTCCACGAAGAAAATGAACATTTAAGGATTGAGTTGCGTCAGGTTAATAATATTCTTACAACTTCGCGAAATCTTCACTCCTCCTCCATGGCTCATGGTAAACGACTGGAGATGATAAAGAGAGGATAATTAAGAGGAAGGATAAGTCCGAAGTTGAACTTCGCAAACTCAGGAGCGAACTCTCCGAGTTAAAGCTGAAGTGTGAGAAGTTGGAGGCTGAGAATATTGGGCTAAGGGACGAGAATATTAGGTTAAGTGGTGATATGTCCTCCATCTTGGCTCGCTTGGAGAGATTTCAAGGAAATAAAACATCTCCTGCCTCCCCTATGAAGAAAAAGCTTGTTGTTCCTCCGAGGAGTGGCAAACTTGTTATAGGGTCTCCTGATGATGATAGTCTTTGGTCTGATCTTAACAAAGATGAGGATAAATCTTCTCACGAGCTCCGCAATTTTCTTGAATCGGAAGCATCGAGACTTGACATTCTGAACATCGACCTTTAGAAAACTCTAAGTTCTGTTATTTCGCAGAAAGAAGGTAGCTCTAGGTGTTATTGTCATGCTTCACATTTTACTCCATTAGACTTGTTTCTCACTTCGCTGTCATTTTGCAGAATCTGAGGAGAGTTTGAAGAATCAAATCCTGCACCTGTCTCGCCAAAGGGATGGTCTTGCCAAATAGGTGTCCGATATGAAGGAAAGTCTTTCGCTCCTAAATGAAGACTGTGATAAGATGGAAAAGAATGCCAAGAAGGTCGCGAAGTTTACTCGCAGGAATGCCCAAGAGGAGAAGGTGAAATTCGTCACTGAGCTCTGCAGTTCTCACGGCCTTGATATTCCTTCCATGGATCTTGAAGTCGTCTCTGATGATGAGCCTCCCGTTGATGTTGATGGTGAGAGCGAATATACAGAGACTGGCGAAGATGTTGAGGAGCCCAAAAATGAAGTTCCCCAAGGCGTGGAGGGCAGTAATGGAGCTGGTACTGGTGGTGGTGACACTGGAATTCAAGGATCTGGAAGTGGTTCTGCTGAGGAGGAAGCTGGCAATCCTTTATTATTTATTTTAATGTCGGTTCGATCTTTTGGTTCCTTGTTTCTTTAAAATTTTATCTGGGCGCTCCCAAGCTTGGGGGGCATAACATTTTCTGCTTTTACTTTGCCTACATGGGGGCATCACATTTTCTGCTTTTATTTTGCCTTAATATACTTGCTTTTTCCGATCTGTTATTTCATATTCTTATCTTGTTCTGCTAGCTGCACTTACCATGGTTAGCATGTATAATTTGCATATCCTGATAAATACTGCATGCACTTTACTAGATTATCCTACTAACTCGGAATCAATCCGACATACCAAGTATATACTTTACGAAGGAGATGGTCAAAGAATAATAAACATATTTAAGTATATACTTGCCCCTTATTCTTTGGGTATTTCCGAAGTTTCTCGGAAGTAGAGAATATAAATCATTATGTATTTCGCCAGATTCATTGGTCTCCTCCTACCCTATCGCGAAGTAAATGCTCAAAAGAATAAAACCTTATTTAAAAGTATATACTTGCCTCTTATTCTTTTGCGAATTTATGTAGCATACCATAATTTTTGTGTATCTATTCTCCTTGCATTCCTTTTCGTTCCCATCTCGTCTGTAATTATACCTCGTTGCCTTTTAGGGATTTTTCCTGCATTATTAATATTCAAATGATAGCATAATCAAGTTAATATAAATATTATCATATGTAATATTTCAATCGCAAGTGTTTCTCGATTGATAAAGATTTCTCAAATCTTCATCACTCTTTCTCATTTGATATGATTCATGAGATCAAGCATGATTATGTGATTGCCTCTTACTTTGCTTCGTATTTTGCCTTTTTGTTTTGCCTCGGGTCTCATTTTATGCCTCACATCTCTCTCATCATTTTGGGGTCTTAATTTGCCTCCTAGTTAAGGTCTTATTTTGCCCCACCCCATTGTGCAGGGTTTTGCGACGAAGTCTCAGGCGCTCTTTACTCGGGTTAGAATAAAGATCCATCAACCTTGCCTTATCTCTCTCATTGAGGTCTTATTATGCGGCAATATCATAGGCCTACATACTCCTGTGAGTACCAGCCCCGTAACATTGTCTTTTTTTTTTTGGTCACTCAGCTCCCTAAAGGAGGGTGCCATCCCTTCCCCTCTGAGTACCCCCATTCTTTTGGGATTAGGTATCAGTTATTTCGTGACCTCGTACCCTTTTTCCGATAGGGCTCTTGGTTACGAAGTCACACCCTAGGTGGGGTGGTTTTGGGACCGAGCGTAAGAACTATACCATGCCATCTTCTTCTCCACTGGCTCGTTCTTACGCTCCTTACCGAGTGGTTACCCAATCGGGGGGCCCGACGAATGGGTCTTACTTTTGCCCCTATCTCATGGAGGATGGGCCATCTCATGAGGTTGTCTCATGACGCGCGTTAGGTCTTACTTTTTCCTCTTGCACTTTGTGCGAACTAGGTTGCACGCCACGAGGTCTCAGCCTCCCTAAGTAGAGGTTTTATAGAGGACTTACTCTTGCCTTTTCTTCTGTATATTTTTTATTCGGCCTCCTAGTGAGGTCTTACTTTTCGCCCTTTCATTCTCTTTTGTTTGGTATTTTCATTTTTCTTTTCGCTTTGTTGTTGCTTTCATAATAAACACTTCATTTCATTTCTCTTGTCGTTTACAAAATGATAACCCTTTTTTTATTATTACACTTTTCTCCGCGAATTTCTTCGCTTCCTAAGGATGATACTTCTTGATGTAGATCGGGTTCCACGGGTGGTGTAGTCTTCGGACTTTCCTTTCTGCTGCGCCCTGTATGATGTCTCCGTTGCTATCCTTATCTTTCCCCTCACGGTCTGCGAGCTCGTAAGCTCCGTTCCCCACTCTTCTCTTCACAATAAAGGGTCATTCCCACGTAGGCTCAAGTTTCCCTCCAGGTCCTTTTTGATATGGCGGTATTTCTCGTAAGACCAACTCCCATGGAACGAATCCCCCTTTCCTTGACCTTCTTGTTGTATTCACGAGATAGCCTTCGGTGATAATTCGTCATGTGTTGTAGAGCAGTTTCCCTGTTTTCCTCCAAGTCATCCAATTTTGCCAGAATCATATCCGAGTTCAGACCCTTTTTCCAGGCCTCTCGCTTAGTGGTTGGAAACATGATCTCGGTAGGTAGAACCTCCTCTACTCCATACACCAAACAAAAAGGAGACATCCCGGTTGCTTCTCGCCTGGTGGTCCTATATGACCATAGTACCTTCGGAACCTCTCCGTACCAGTTATGGAGATGCCCATCTAACTTCTTTTTTAAAGTGGATGCTATCATTTTGTTCGGTGCCTCCGCTTGCCCATTACTCAGCGGATACAGCAGGGTCGATTTTGCAGATTGTATCTTGAAAGTGCTAAACAAGATCTTCACATTTTCTCCTTCGAATTGCATTCCATTATCGAAGATGATCTGCCGAGGGATCCCGAATCTACATATGATGTGTTCTAGTATAAAATCGTATATGTCGCCATCTCGCGTGTTTTTCACAGGATTGGCTTAAACCCATTTCGTGAAATAATCCGTTGCCACTATCAAGTATTTTCGCTCCTGGCTTCCTGCAAAAAACGGTCCCACAATATCTATTCCCTATATGGAAAATGGCCATACACTCAACACAGAGTTCAGGTTTGTTGATGGCGCATGTATCCATCTTCCGAATCTTTGGAAAGCTTCACACCTCGTCGCAATATCTTTTGCATCTTTATGCATGTTCGGCCAGAAGTACCCTTGCGTCTTAGTCTTATAAGCCAATGACCTCGTTCCGCTATGATTCCAAGCATCACCGTAATGTATTGGTTTCATGATTTGTATCCCTTCTTCCTGTGATAGACACCGCAATAGTGGGCCTAGGAATGACCTCCGGTATAAGATTCCTTCTCGCAACTCATAGTTTGTGGATCTCCCCTTGACCTTGTGGGCCTCAAATCTGTCCCTAGGTAAATCTCCTTTCTCCAAATATTGGTGAATTGGGGCTCTCCAATTATCTTCTTTCAGCTCGTCAGATGAATTGTCGTCTTCTATCATTAGGATCTTTTCACCTTCCAACTCTTTAGTCACCGATGCACGCATTAATCTTTTAATTCAGATGTATTTCTCTGAAGTACCATCAATCATCGATGCAATGAAGGCTAAGGCGTCCACATGTCTATTATTATCTCTGCTTACTTGCCTCCAGATTATATTTGGTATCTTCTTTGAATATTCTTTCACAAGTTGTAAATATCGATTCATCATGGCATCATTCGCTTGATACCTTCCCTCTATCTGCCGGACTACCAACTAGGAGTCACTAGTTATTCTTATCTCGTCTAGTTTCATCTCGATGGCCAGCCTTAGAGCTTGTATGACCGCCTCATATTCTGTCTCGTTATTAGTAGCTTTATATTCTAACCGTAAGAAGAATACTGTTCTCGCTCCTGCTGGCGAAGTAAATAAAATTCCCATCCTCCTCCGGCGCTGTTTGATGCTCTGTCCACAAATATCTCTCATCTCCTTGGATGATTTTCTTTTAGCAAGTCTGTAGGGTCTGGACGTTCCTCATCTACATCTAACATATCCTCCACTCCTTCATCTTCTTCCATTGGGAATTCGACCAGAAATTCTGCAACTATGTGCGACTTCGTTGAAGTCTGGACTTCGTATTTTAGTCAGAATTGATCAATTCGGGTATTCCACCTCTCAACTCGCCCAACTCTCTTTGTATTCTTTAAAGTTGACTCTATTGGGATTCTGGTTAGAACCTTAATTTTGTGAGTCTAAAAATAAGTTCGCAATTTTTTTGATGAGTATACCAACGCTAGAATTAGTTTTTCTATCTTCGGGTAATTATTTTCAGCAGCATTGAGGGTTTTGCTGACATAAAATATAGGTTTTTCGACGCCTTCATCTGATCGAAGTAACACTGAACTTATTGCATTTGGTGTGGTCACGCGACAGATCAGCAATTCTTCGTTTGGTTCGGGCTTTTGGAGGATTGAGAGGTTGATAAGTTTTTCTTTTATATTTTGTAATTCCGGCTCACATTCTTGCGACCATGAGAATTTAGCTCCTTTTTCAAGATATCGCAGAAATGCTTGCATTTATCTGAGGATATAGAAATGAATCTACCCAAAGATGCCAATTTCCCATTTAGTTTTTGCACGTCTTTTACCATCACTGGCGATGTCATGTCCAATATGGCTTGAACCTTTGCTGGATCTACCTCGATTCCCCTTTTGGACACGATGTGCCCCAGGAACTTCGCTGACTCTACACCGAATATACACTTCGCAAGATTTATTTTCATCTTATATACCCTCATCTGTTCGAAGATTTCTTTCAAATCCTCAACGTGATCTCCTGATTCTTTTGTCTTTACCAACATATCGTCAATGTAGACTTCCAATTTAGTGTGCACCCATTTAGCGAAGATCTTCTTGACCATCCGTTGGTAAGTTGCCCCTGCATTCTTCAGACCAAACGGCATTCTTGTATAACAGTTTAACCCTCTAGGTGCGAAGAAATCCGTGTGCTCTTGGTATTCCTCCACGAGTGGTATCTGATTGTATCCGCAATAACCATCCATCAATGTTAGCAGCTTGTATCCATACGCTGATTCCACCATCTGGGGTATATTGGGTAGCGGGAAACTATCCTTCGGGGAAGTTGTATTCAAGTCGCTAAAATATATGCATATTCTTATTCCTGTAGTTTTCTTCAGTACTATTACCATATTGGCAATCCATGTTGGATACTTCGCGGGTCTTATTATTCCCGAGTCCAGCATCTTTTGTAATTCTTGCTCTATCTGCTCGTGGTAAGCAGTTGCTATCTTCCGTATTCGTTGCCTTATTGGTTTAATTGCTGGATTTAGATACAGTTTATGGCACGCATCTTCCGGGTCTATTCCTGGAATCTCGTTCATACCCCACGCGAAGACATCAAGGTATTCTTTCAGCAGATTTATCAATATTGCTTCTTCGTCCGTCTCCATCTTCGTCCCGATCCTCACCATCTTTACCTCATCTTCGTTACCCAAGTTTATCTCATGTGTAGGTTCTACTGCGGTGAATTTCATGACCGGTTCTCCGAGTGGAGATGGCTCCTTTAATTGCTATAAAGGTTTATCTTTATCTTCGGGAATTTCACTAGGAATAGCCCATCCTTCTTTTGCCTTGACCATATATATCATTAATTCTTCTTCCCTTTTTGCTTCTAGCACCTTCTTCTTTTGCTCGTTCTTGCGTCTTAACTTCTCGTCATAATTATGCACGTTATCTTCGTTGCATTCCCGCGACTCTTTCTGATCTCCCTTTATTTCTCCAATTCTACTTGGCATTGGGAATCGGATAGCTTGGTGGTAATTTGACGCTACTCCCTTGATCCCATGTATCCATGGTCGCCCAATCAGAGCGTTGTAAGGGGATTCTACATCCACCACACACACTGTTACATCGGTTTCTAGTTCCCCTGCGAAGATCTTCATGACATGTTCTCCTCTTGGCTTTGATGCCACTCCGTTAAACCCATAGATATTGTAAGTTGACGGAACTAAGTCTGAGTCTCGGTAGCCCATCGTTTTGAATGTGTGATAAAAGAGTATATCCACCGAGCTCCCCATGTCCACTAAGATTCTGTATATGGACCATATTATATTTTTTCTTGTGGAACTTTCTTCCCACTTCGTGTATTCTCCGAAGTTGAAGGTGATCACCAATGGGTCTGTGTGCAAATCTCCTCCATCTGGGGCGTCTGTTGCTGAAAAAGAAATGGCTCTTTTTTTCCATTCTTCCAATGGCTCCTTCTTTGCAATACTGAATATCTCATTTCATTCAAAATCCCGCTTATGAACCCTTTGTAATATATTATCATAAAAATTTCGTATGTTCTTCGCAGAATGAATGATAGAATTACAATTTAGTTTCTGAGTTCCCCTATCAATTTCGATTCTGTATATCTTTGCTTGATTTTGATCATATTTTTGAGGTGGTGGTGGCGGTAATGGCCCCGGATTTTCCAGAAAATGTTTGAGCTTCCCCTTTTCAATCAGACGAAGTATTATTTGTCGTATGTTTCTGCAGTATTCCGTGAGGTGTCCGTGAAAACGATGATATTTACAAAAGTCACCACTTTTTGCACTTGGATAGGGTTCCATCCAAAAATTTGTTGGGGGAGGAATTTCTTCAGTTAGAACAATCGCTTCTCATATCTTCTCGATTGTGGTGTTAAGTTCAGGTAACGCCACATCCTCGAACTGTGGTCTTTTATCTCCATATCGTTGTCCTGGGTTATATCTTCGCGGATTCCTTGAATTATCACCTCGTGACTCATGATTCCGAGGTTTGGGATCAATATACCTCGGATGCTGATCTATCCACTCTTGATCTCTGCTGGAAACTGCTACCAATTTCGCGGGAATTATTGCTAACGGCTCTGCTTCCACATATTTCATGTCATCTTCTATTATGCTTGCTACTCTCGGCAAGAGACGCAAATTTCCCTCCTTGGATTGTATCGGAGCTGCCTCAATAGCCTCCCTTTATTTCTCCTCTAGCGCTATGTACTCCTCCTGATACTCTCGGAGTTCACTCATTGTTACTGTGTTACGAATTACGAATAGTTGTGTGTGCAAAAGATCAGTTGGTATTAACGCGTTGACGAAGGCCAGAATGAAATTCCCCTCATCTACTCTTCCTGCGATTTCACTGCATACCGACCTCCATCTCGTTATGAGACTTCGCAGGTTTTCTCCTGGTTTTCTTCTCGAGTTGAATAATGTTTCTATTCCGGGTCTTAACATGTTGTTGCTTATGTAAGTTGTCAAGAATATCCTCTGCAAATCTTTGAATGACGAGATTGAACCTTCTGCTAACCCTTCAAACCACTTTGAGGCTTTCCCGGTTAAACTGGCTGGGAAATACTGGCACAACACCGTCTCGTACTTCGCCCATTGCATTAGTGAGAGGGTGTACTGTTTTAGATGCTGCACTGCGTTCCTTGTTCCATCGAAGATGCTTCCGAAGGTGGGCAATGAACATCTTCCTGGGATTCTTCCCTCCAATATTTCGCGCAAGAATGGTGATTTTTCAGCCTCCACAATTGCTTTTTCCAGTTGCACTCGTCCTCCTCTTCGCGAATTATTGAGTAATGCTTTCATCTCCTGTATCTCGTTCATGACCGTTTGATTGACCTCATCTTTTCCCTCATCTCGCCTGCGCCTTCTCCTTCTTCTATCTCGCTCATCATCATCTTCCCTTCCCTCTTCCTCATATCTCCTTCTTTCTTCTCGATGCCTCTCTTCATCCTCTTGCGCGTACCTCCTCGCCTCCTTTTTCTATTCTTGTTCACGGCATCTTTACTCCTCACGAGATATTTCTTCTCTTCATATTCTTTGTTCTTCTCTAAGTCTTTCTTCTTCACGAAGCCTTTTTGCCTCTCGAGTTCTTTCCTCTTCAAATTGCCTTCTTTGATCTTCCCACCTAGTTTCTTCCAAATCTCTCCTCAGCAACCTTTCTTCGCTGCTTTCTCCTCCTCCTTCGTTCTCATTTTTCTTATCCTTGTTCCTCCGGTAGTACTCCTCCCCCTTGAGTTACGTTTTCTACTGTACCGGCTTCGCCTAGTAAATCATGAACAGTGCTTTCCTCGTTGAGTTGGTGGCTTTGCTGCATCAGGACCGTATTCTGCCTCATGAGTATGGCCCTCTTCTCCATTAGAGCTCTCTCTCTTTCTCTTTCTAAATGTAACACCTCTCTGATTTGTTCCAACGTCATATTTTCTTCATTGATATTCTCTTCTCCGCTTCCTTGCACGGGTTCTTCTTCTTCCTCCGTTTCGGTGTTAGCGGTATATATCGATCCTTATCGATAACGATCATCTTCTCCCTTGTAGGTGTAGAATAACCTACAACTACACCCTCAATAGAATTAGTAAAAACTCAAGAAGTTCTTGATGATGAATAACAATTTTCTTATTAATGTTCTCAATTGGTCACAAAGAAGTATCTAAATGGAATTAGAATAGTTACAACTTTCTCTATTCTCTTTCCTCAAATATTTTCTAACACTCACTAAAAGAACCTCCCGAATTTTACATTTGAACTCCTATTTATAGTAAAATTTATACAGCTGTTCATGAGTTACGAAGTATCGCAACTCATGCTCGCACAATTACTCCATCCTCGCAAAACTTCATATTTCTCCGCGTTTCTTCTATCATCGTAACATTTTATAATTCTTTTCTCCTTTATTTATTACGATACTCGTGACCTATTATCTTGCGATATTCAGTACTTACATCTTGCCTCTTCTCATGTCGATTCTTTGAAGAAGAAATGTCATGAGAATCCTTATTCTCGTAATTTTAGTGTAGTTATTACCACCCTTCAGATTCGAAAAACGTCTTTTTACTTTTCCCTCATCTTTCTGACACGTTCCTTCGTAACCGTTCTTTTCAACCGTTCACGCTTACTCGTATTAATAAATTTTTATCTTCATCAAACTCTCTTATAAATATTATCCTTTGTCTTTGATTTTTATTCTCTTACTCATCTTCTTCACTGCTTCTGCCTCTGCAACCTCTTCTATTTTTCCTATTTTCCCTTTTATATTCAATGGCACCAAAGAAGAAAACTATTGAACAGCTTAATGCGGAACTTGCTGATAGAGACCTTATTCTTTCTGAGATTGAAGGTTATGATAATAAGTCTTCTCTTTGTGTGAAGCTCTTTACCAATTATGTTTGGGATGATCAGAAAATTTTAATCTCACGAGGTCAAATCCTCGCAAGTCTTCCTCTTCCTCTTTATGATGTTAACTTTCCTTTATTCTACGAAATTATTTCCCACCCCAATTTTTCTTGTGCCATTTATCAATTGATTGGTGATTGTATTCGCCTCTTAGTTGAATTAGCAAATCGTGCTGCCTTTGGGAAATCTTTATATTCAACTGATCTTAGAAAACCTGGGTTTGAGAATATAGAAATTGTTGCTGCGAATTATACAGTTGAGGGTTTCTTCAAAAATTACACACCAATTCTTGCGAGAAAAGAAGATAATCGTTGGGGTGTTCGTCTTCATCGTAAAGCCAATATCGCAGCAGATGATCTTCTCATGCACGATATTGATTATGCTTCAGGAAATAATAAGACACCTCGTCGTTCTAATGATGAAGATTGGTATAAGTACCCTTTAATGTTATCAGGTTCTTATATTACTGGGATAGTAGAACTTCCTGCGAATCTTCGTAACCGCTATTATCAACCTTGGGTTTTTAGAAATGTATGTATTTTCCACTTTCTTATCTTTTTATTACCATTTAATTTCAAATGAGATAAGAAACACTCTTGTATTTTTATAAACAATATATTGTTGCCTCTGTTTCTTATCCTCATTTGAATTCACAGGTTCCACTTCTTCCTGAGATTGCTGCGAGTGAAAATAAAAGTTCCACTTCTTCTAAGAGGCTTTCTGAGGCTTTCCTCCATTCTTCTCGTGGATTAGGGAATTCTCCTACAGTGAATGCTCGCAAACTTATTGCGAAGGCTTGTAAAGTTCCTACCGTTATTGATAATAATTCCCTCAAAGGAATTTCACAATTCGTCTCTCCTGCTTCATTATATGCTTTAGGCAGCATGGTAAGTTTCTTCTCTATTCCTTGTTTATTTCCTTATTTTATCGATTTCAAACCCCTTTTTTCTTGTTTAGGTTGGAAGAGTTAGTTGTGCAGCTGCTTCTGATTGGGAAAGACGTCATTCTATTGCTGAGAAGAAAACTTTAAATCGTTGTAAGAAGTTACAGGTTGAGAATTCAAGTCTTCGTCAGAAAATAGAAGATCTAAATATTGATAACGCAGAGTTAATATCTCGTCACGAAGATAATTCACAATCATGAGCATCGCAATTGATAATTCTTCTCTTCTTGAGGAGAATAATCAATTAAAGCTTGAAATTTCTTCTCTTCGTGATGATAAGAAGCAACTAGAAGGTAAATTCCTTGCGATGATAATTATTTTGGTTACTTTTCCTTCATAATTTGCTAATCAATCCCTTAATTTCTTTTCTTGCTGCAGAAAATCTTGCGAAGATAAATAATAATCCGGAACTCTCCTTGCTAATCGTAATAAGAAAATTTCTGACTTGAGATCTCAGCTTCTAATTTCCCAAAGATAACCATAGTTTATATGTCAAGCGTTTTCGAGCTAAGATGACTCGCAAGATTTGCGAAGATAATGAAATTCCTCTCAAGAAGTACCATACACTCCTTTCTGAAGAAATTCCTGAAGATACTCCATATATGGAAATTTCTGAAAGTGAAGTTGAAGATGATAGTGAAGTTGAAGAAGAAGATCATTTTGATGGGAACAGATCGCCTGAAGAATAACTTCATTCTTTTTTTCTTTTGTATATCTGTTCTGTAACTTTTCCATGCAACACTTTCTTCTTGATTATGCTTTTAATCAATCCATCAATTTATTTTTCAAAGCTTAATTTGAATTAATCTTTCTTTGATGTTTATTTCCCTTATTCGCATAACTTGATCATGTGGAGAGAAATAATATATCTTAAAGACTTAGCTTAGTATTCCCTTTTCCCTTATTATTTCTCTTCAAATGATCAACTATCACTGGAAGTATTAGAATATCCTTCTGATTTTATCTTACGAATTTTCTTCTTATTGTGATTATGAATAAGAAATCTTCCCTTCAAAGTATAAGGAATATAAGCCTTTTGCTTTTTACGGAATGTTGCGAAGTATAGAAAGTATGAAGTATATAAAATATGAAATACCCTTAAGAAGTATAAGAAGTATTAGAAGCATTCAATTTATGAAGAATTGCCCAATATATGAAGAAGTATAGAAAATTATTACTCATTGTATGAAGAAGTATAATAAGTACTTAACCTTCGCAAAATTAAATATCCGTTGAAGAAGTATAATAAATACGAGATATTCTTGAAGAATTATAAGAAGTATTCAACTTTTTTGGGGAAGTATTCAATATATGGAGAAGTATAAGAAGTATGTAATTCTCGTAAATATTTATGAATATGAACTTATCTGTATTTGATTGTTATCAAAATCCCATCTTTTGTTAAGTCTTCATTAAAATTCTTCAATGATGTTTTCTTCTTTGATAGGTCTTCTTGTAAAAATTCTTCAATGATATTGAAAAAGTTGTCTTCTTTTTAAAATTTCTTGATGTTTATTCTTGTAAAATTTCTTCAATGATATTGACGAAGTTGTCTTCTTTTCCAATCTTCATAATGTATATTCACTGAATAATTTCTTTAGTGATATTGATGCAATAAATTTCATTAATTTCTGTGGTCTTATCATGCCTTCCTAAGTAAAGGTCTTATTTTGCCACCTCTTTTGTATTAATTATTTGCGATAATATGACAAGTCTGAACATTCTTGCGAACATACAATCTCGTGACATTATCGTCTTGCGATGAAATCGCAGGACGTTCTTACACTTTCATGCAAAAACCCATTGATCTCATCTTAACTTCTTTGTATAGTATTTTAGCCTCTTCAGGAATTGTTGCGACAATATGACAGGCCTAAACATTCTTGCGAACATAAAGCCCCATGACATTGCCGTCTTGCGATGAAATCGCAGGACGTCTCTACACTTTCATGTAGCGACCCATTGATCTCATCTTAACTTTATTATGTTCTGCGAGTTGTTTATTCTTTTCTTTCTTTCTTCCTTTCCCCCTTTTTTTTTTTCTTTTAGAAGGCTCGCAGAACTTCATTTGTTGCACAAATATGACAAGCCTTTATGTTTTCGCAAACAAGAAGGCTCGTGACATTTGCGTCTTATAGCACTTATCAGCTCCCTAATGGAGGGTGCTGCCCTTTATCTTCCCCCTGATTGCCCCTTCAAGGAAGCGTACATCGACCATACAAGGTTAGCTCTTCCCATCCGGTTCTGCCAATAACCAGCTTTTGATCGCAACCTCTTATCCTTTTTTCCTATAGGGCTTATAGTTACGAGGTTGCACCCTATGGGGTATCTTTGGGCCAAGTGCATCATTTGCCAAGACTTGTCAAAAATGGCAGATGTGGTTCAACCTCACCTGGCACTCTTGACTCAACCGTGTACCTCGGCGCCTTGATCGTTTTCTGCACTTCTTGGGAAAGACAGTATGCCTTTGTCGCCCAGCCTAAATCTTCTTACACCGCATTTTATATTGCGTAATGTCGTTAGATTAGGTGAGAATCCAAGGTGTCTAACCCGGATAGGTACCCCATTATTGGGTTGTACCCCAAAATTTTTACCATGTACTAAGGGCCCTTGGTGGTGTTCCGGTTACCCTTAGCCACGTTATAGGTACCCCCTTAAATGACGTACTTTAGGACTTAGAATTACCTATTAATGTAAAAACTCAAGAAGTTCTTGATGATGAATAACAATTTTCTTATTAATGTTCTCAATTGGTCACAAAGAAGTATCTAAATGGAATTAGAATAGTTACAACTTTCTCTATTCTCTTTCCTCAAATATTTTCTAACACTCACTAAAAGAACCTCTCGAATTTTACATTTGAACTCCTATTTATAGTAAAATTTATACAGTTGTTCATGAGTTACGAAGTATCGCAACTCACGCTCGCACAATTACTCCATCCTCGCAAAACTTCATATTTCTCCGCGCTTCTTCTATCATCGTATCATTTTATAACTCTTTTCTCCTGATACTCGTGAAATATTATCTTGCGATATTCAGTACCTACATCTTGCCTCTTCTCATGTCAATTCTACGAAGAAGAAATGATCGTGAGAACATAACCGTTACTTAGTCTTTTGAAATTTTGACACGTCTTTTGTAACCGTTCTTTTTTAGTTATTCCCTTATATAACTCCTTCGTACTCTCTTTCTTTTCTTCTTCTTATTTCCGCAATTCTATCTTCTACTCATACTCTCTATCACTATTTTCTCTGCAATTTTTTCTTCTACTGTATCTTCATGAGTTCTCCAAGGTAATTTCCCTCTATCTTTGCGTATTTCATTTGTTCTCCTCTTTAATTTCTGTATGATTTGTTGTCTGATTTTGGTTAATTTCAGCAAAATAACTTCTCAGATGAAATCTCAATTAAAGAATCCAAGCCTTAATCCACGAAGAAGAAAATATGAGAATCAAAAGGTAGTTAAAATATTCTGTCTTCTTTCCTGAACAATATATTGTTGCCTCAGTTTTTAATCTACGTTTTGATTCGCAGGTTGACGAAAAACCAAATCCAATCAAGAGATCTCGAATAACTAAACCCACACCATTAATTCCGATTGATGATTTCCTTCTTGAAGTTGATAAGGAATTTTCCTCTCCTCCTCGTGAAAATGCTTCTTCAAATACTCCTGCCTCTACTCCATTACCTGCTTTTCAATCTCCTATCAATGTCAATTTATCAACACTTCTTCAAGACCAACCTTCTCAAAATACTTCTTCAACTTCTTCAATTGAAAAAAATCCTCGCAAAATATTCCTTCAACTTCTTCTTTAGAAAAACCTGTCTTATCCCCAAATCCTTTGAGTACTATTTCTCCAGACAATTTGCAGCTTGCTCTTATTCCTTCAAATTCTTCTCCTCTTCCTCAAGAAATTCGAGATGGAATTTATTCAACTTTCCGAATGTTATCTGAGGTTTTGACCAATACTGCGAAATCTACTAATGTTCGTTCGCAATATGAATTTTGCGAAGTTCTGAATAATTTCGTCAATCCAGACATTTCTTCTTCACGTCAATCCTTGGAAAAAGAAATTGAATTACTTCGCCATTCTTTGAAAGCTTCTCAAGCAGAATGCGAGGATCTTCGTAAAGAAAATCATCATCTTCAGAATAATTCTCTGGATCATGCGATTCTTCGCAAAAGAAATGATGAACTGAAAGGTATGATTACTATCCTCATATTTTCTCTTTTATTTATTTATATTCTTCCTATGCTTGAAACATCCATTAAAACCCATTCCCCTTTATAGAATCCATCCAGAAATGTAGAAGATTGGTACTTCACCATAAATCAGATGCAACAGAATATCGAACCAAGCATGAAAGCCTCTCAAACCAATTCTCCCATTTATCTGATCTTTACTCGTGTGCTCTTGACAACTTTGATGCTCTTTTTCAAGAGAATACTCAATTAATATATGATCGAAAATTTTTAAATGATGATATATCTCAACTTTTTTTTCCTTAACCAAAGCTAATTTGAGAATAGAAACCTTATTAGAAGAGAACAAAACCTTATCAGAAGAGAAATGTTCGTTTTTGAATACAATGATTGTTTCTTCGCAAGAATTAAAGACTCTTCAGAATAAATGTTGCGATCAAGAAAATCTTCTTTCTTTGTTGAAAGGTGAACTTGAGGAATTAAAGAAGTCTTCAGATGCTGAAAGAAATTCTTTTGTTGTTGAGAAGAATTCCCTTATTAATAAGAATATAGTCTTGTGTGCTAAGAAGAATCAACTTGAAGAAGATTACTCATCATTAAAAAGTCTTAATGCCAAACTTGCGAAGGATAAAAATTTTCTCCTTTCTAAAGATCAAAAGCTTCAATCTCGACTTAAAGGATTAGTTGGTGATGGTTTTGATAATGCGATGAATCAGATGAAGAACTGTTGTCTATCTTTAACTCAATCTCTTACTTCGCAAAGAAAAGGTAGTCATTAAAATTTGACTGCCTCTGGTACGTCTTTAAATTTCATTATATTCGCAAATTTTATTCTTTGAACTTTGTTTTATTTGCAGAATCTGAGAATCACCTTCGTAATGCAAAAGCTGGATTAGAAGCCTCCTGTTCTGAGCTTCGTAAGAAGAATGCCTTGCTTTCTACCCGCTTAATCAACTCTCGTGATCGTGCTACTCGGAGATTCAACTATCTTGCTTATTCCAAGGATATCGAAGATACCAATCATCAAAAGGCTATACTTCGTGAAAGTCACCTGAAGCTCAAGTTTTTGCGAATAACATTCTCTTGTCAAGAGGCTTGCTTCCTGTAAAGATTACTCCTCTGAAGATATCTGACGATGAAGTTGCTCGTGAGCCTGATAGTGATTTCGATCATGAGAGTGATGATGAAGATCTTGATGATGAGGAAGAATCTATTCCTCAAGGAGATGTCCCTGCTGCATATTCTTCCAAGGATGATATCTCGCAAAAGTCGAAGGCTGCTAATGACTCCTCTGATCTTAAAGATCCAACACAGAGTGTTGATGAAGCATGATAATATTCCTTGTTCAATTTATCATTGGCTCTCCTTTCTTTCTTTCTTCTAAATTCCTTCCCTTTATTACCGTTGGTTTCCTTTTTTTGCGAACAATTCTATTTTTTGAGAAGTACATTTGATATTTTACGAAGATGATCTATCCTTTCTTTTTGATATTTTGCGAAGATAATTTAACCTTACTTTGACTAAATTTGCCCTTTTTGATCATGTGAAAAGAAATAATATATAACTCACAGATAAAGCTTAGTATATCCTTTTCCCCCTATTATTTCTCTTCAAATGATCAACTATCACTGGAAGTATTAGAATATCCTTCTGAATTTATCTTACGAACTTTCTTCTTATTGTGATTATGAATAAGAAATCTTCCCTTCAAAGTATACGGAATGTTGCGAAGTAAATAATAAATCTCCCCTTGAAGTATAGAAAGTATGAAGTATATAAAATATGAAATACCCTTAAGAAATATAAGAAGTATAAGAAGCATTCAATTTATGAAGAATTGCCCAATATATGAAGAAGTATAGAAAATTATTACTCATTGTATGAAGAAGTATAATAAGTACTTAACCTTCGCAAAATTAAATATCCGTTGAAGAAGTATAATAAATACGAGATATTCTTGAAGAATTATAAGAAGTATTCAATCTTTTTGTGAAATATTCAATATATGGAAAAGTATAAGAAGTATGTAATTCTCGTAAACTTTTACGAATATAAACTTATCTGTATTTGATTGTTATCAAAATCGCATCTTTTGTTAAGTCTTCATTAAAATTCTTCAATAATGTTGTCCTTTTTTCCTAGGACTTCTCGTAAATTTCTTCAATGATATTGCCAGAGCTATCTTCTCTTCAAAATATCTTGATGTATATTTTGTAAAATTTCTTCAATGATATTGATGTAATAAATTTCATTAATTTCTGTGGTCTTATCATGCCTTCCTAAGTAAATGTCTTATTTTTCCACCTCTTTTGTATTGATTATTTGCGATAATATGACAAGTCTGAACATTCTTGCGAACATACAACCTCATGACATTAATTATGTAGTTGCGGATTATCTCACAACTACACCCTCATAAGAATCCATTAAAATGATTCCTAAACCTAATTAATTTGATATGAAACTAGGAATTAAGGTACTAAAATTATAAAGAGACACAAAGATTTTTACGTGGTTCGATCAATGTGATCTACATCCACGGTGCTTCACTAGTGATTGTATGTGACTACATGATTTTACAATTGAGACTTCATTAATGAATATTTGGAGCTCTAGAATTTTGGGGAAGAAGATGATAAAGAAAATAAATCCCTCTCTAAAATTTTCTCTCTCCTCCTAAAATCATCCCCTCCCTCAAAATATGTCTCCCCCTTCCTCTCATGCCTAAATGGCTATTTATATGATTTTACACATTGGATAACAAATAATCTTTCCCTTAATTTCGGATCAAAGAATCATCATACGAACCTTCGAAAATTTACTTCACGAACTTCCTTTACTCGTAAAACGTTCTTCGTGATTTCTTTATCTTCGCAAAATATTATATACTCGCAAAATGTATTTTCTCTCCACAATTTCGTAAGTTATCATTTGCTGTGATATTTCGCTCCTACATCTTGCCTCTTTTTTCTTGAATATTGCTTGAAGAGCGATCTTTAAGAAAAAAATCCGTTGTTGTAGTAATCTTTGATCTTTGTTGATGAAGGAACGAGCGGAAGAATACTAGTCTTGAAAAGTATATACTTTCCTCTATTCTTTTGCGAAGTCCCGGAATGTTGCGAAGTAAATAAGAAGTATCAACCATTGAAGTATAAGAAGTATGAATTATCCTTGAAGAAGTATAAGAAGTACTTAATCCTAGAAATATATAAGAAGTATGAAGTATCCTTAAGAAGTACTTAATCCTCTAAATGTAAGAAATATTGCGAACCCATCATGCGAACTCTCACTCCATGTTCTTTGCCTCATGCTATGCTGTAATGCAAATAAAAATTTAGATTAGTATTCAACATTTCTTTTATCAAACTTTCTTATTTTTTATTTATATGCTACTTCAAAATCTTTTTGTTTGTTTTGATTTCCTTTGTATTATCTATTTCATCTCTCTTGACAAATATTTTTCCATGGAAATGATCCTAATAGGTACCCCCTCATATGACGCACTGAGGTGCTTTGCCTTTTACGAGTATACACCATAAAGGTTTGCCAGCTACTACTCTCCATGTCGAATATCATATCATTGGAAATAAAGTAAATTTTTCAAGAGAAATATATAAATTGATTTGTGCGAGATGTTTTTATCGGTTTCTTTTGTAATTGTGAAATCTTGAGATCTTTGTAATTGTATCATCTTTTGTAATTGTGAAATCTTTGTAATTCTGCGATTGTATCGCGCTTTATAAATCAAATCAAAAATCTTTTATTTTTTGCAAGTAAAATGTTTAAGGAAAGAGGTACTTAGCTTTTATGTGAGTCGTTGTTGTCTCTTGCGAAGTATGAGATTTGCTTGTGAAGCTAGCATCATCTTGCATGTTCTCACATCATACCAATTATTCTAGCCCACTCTTGCGAAATAGAATTCTGCTGCTTTGCGGACTTTTGCGAAGTAAACGAACATTTGCGAAGTGTTGGTGCTGCGAATGTTCGCACCGTAAACATTTGCGAAGTGTAAAAGAGTAGAAATGTTGGTCTTGCGAACGTTCGCAAGGTAAATATTTGCGATCTGTAAAAAGTAGAAGTGTTGATTCTGCGAACGTTCGTAAAATTGAATATTTTTGGAACAAATCTTCAAATTAGAGGAGAAATAGCAACTTCTTAAAAAATTAATGTTAGTTCCTTGGGCGGACAGTTTTTCCTTAAGTTATTGACGTTGATATTTTACTATTGTTTTCTTCCTTGGAAATGTTAACCTCTCGATGACTTCTCCCTCCTGATCGTTTTCACTCGTGGCCAACTTCAATGTAATCCTTCAAGATACTTTGATGAGTATGATCCGTTTTATTCTTTGAGGAGGCTTAAAATTTTCATATCGACTCCAGTAAACTTTTACGTAGTAGTTTGTTGTTAATATCAATACATACTTTTAGAAAATACCGGTTATCTCCAGCTACCATGTTTGTGACGAAGTAATTTCTTCCAATAATTTGCTTCTTCTCTTAGTTGATAAAGTCTACATACTTTAATTCTTCGTTTCTTCTTTACACTTTACATCCTCGCAGATTTTTAATTCTTCATAACATCATTTTTCTTCGTTGATCTAAACTAGTTGATCTATGCTAGACTTAGTTGATTGAACCATAACATCTCCCTGAAGATGATATTAAACCTTCAAATCCGTTTTCTACTCCATTATTGGATCTACTTCTGGAAGACGCCATTACCGTTTCAGATTGAATTTTCTAGAAAGTCAAATTGGGGAAGAAAATTGAATTTTCTAGAGAGAGAAGGGGACCAATTATGAAACGAAATTGTTGATCCAACAAGTTACAGGAAGGATAAATCCATTTAATCTTCCCTGTTTCTAGCGCCAATTATGTAGTTGCAGAATAACCTACAACTACACCCTCAATAGAATTAGTAAAAACTCAAGAAGTTCTTGATGATGAATAACAATTTTCTTATTAATGTTCTCAATTGATCACAAAGAAGTATCTAAATGGAATTAGAATAGTTACAACTTTCTCTATTCTCTTTCCTCAAATATTTTGATGTAAGTACTGAATATCGCAAGATAATAGGTCACGAGTATCGTAATAAATAAAGGAGAAAAGAATTATAAAATGTTACGATGATAGAAGAAACGCGAGAAATATGAAGTTTTGCGAGGATGGAGTAATTTTGCGAGCATGAGTTGCGATACTTCGTAACTCATGAACAGCTGTATAAATTTTACTATAAATAGGAGTTCAAATGTAAAATTCGAGAGGTTCTTTTAGTGAGTGTTAGAAAATATTTGAGGAAAGAGAATAGAGAAAGTTGTAACTATTCTAATTCCATTTAGATACTTCTTTGTGATCAATTGAGAACATTAATAAGAAAATTGTTATTCATCATCAAGAACTTCTTGAGTTTTTACTAATTCTATTGAGGGTGTAGTTGTAGGTTATTCTGCAACTACATAATTGGCGCTAGAAACAGGGATTGAAAGAATTCCTGTACCAGAAAAATGACAAGAAGAAGAAACACATCAGAACCATTAACTGAAGTAAGGAGAAGTGTAAGATTAGCAGGAGGAGAAGCAAATATAACAGGAGAACCTAGTAGAAGAAGGAGCAATCGAAGAAATCAAGCTCAACAAGTAGAAGATCATGATCAAGTAAGTATACACACTTGGAGAACTAATACACCAGAAGAAGAAGATAGAGAACCACAAATCAGAGAAAATGGAAGGTTGATGGGAGGAACAATTCTTGAAAGAGAAAGGGAGATGCTAGAAACATTGAGACAAGGAATCCAAAAAGAACGAATGATCGAAGCTGAAGAACGTGCTAAATTGACAAGACAAAATCAAGAATTGAGAATGGAAAATGAGATGTTACAAAGGAGGAAATCTCAAAGTGTTGCAAGATCAAATGTTAGAATAGAAAGAGAAGGACAAAATTCACCAATAATCAATAATGAAAATGATATGCAAGAACAAACGCAGAATCAAGGTGATAGAAATCAAGAAAATCGTTTCATTTTAATACCAAACCGCGAACAAAATATGGAGAATTTACGAACAAGACCAAATCATAAAGAAAACAATCAGAATCGAGAGGAAGAACATCAACTTATGGAAGAAACTGAGAGACAACAAGCAATACATCAAAATAATCACGAGAATGGAGTAAGAAGACATGAAGAAGTTCGTAACAAACAAAATGTTGAATATGAAAGAATTAAGAGAAGAATTGTAAATCAACAAACAGAAGTGGAAAGGAATGAACCAAATTCTCGAATCAGAGTACAAGTAAATCAAGAAGAAATAAGTCACAGAAGAAGGAGAAATGAAGAAGAAGAAATTCCTGATATTCGCATGAGAAGAATGAGAAGAATAGAAAGGGAAGAACAAGAATTCCAAGATGCTTTACAACTGAACAATTATGATAATTTAGAAAGAAGATATTTGCAGAATTATGCGAATGAAAACATTAATGAAGAATATGATAGAATGCGAAGGATCGCAGGGGAGGAAGTGCAAGAACGTAGAAGAAGAGAAGCTGCATTAAAAAGACCAATGGATGAGAATTCTGAGGCAAATGCACGAATCTTTCGAGAATTAGCAGAAATGAGAGGGATGATAAACAATAGAAGAGGAGGAGATAGGAGGCAATTAGATGAAGCAATAGAAGAAGATGCGAGGACTCCATTTGCTAGAGAAGTACAGATGGGAGGAATTCCACCAAAATGTAACTTGCCCACACTTACCAGTATTTTTGATGGGACTTCATGTGCTATTCAGCACATTAAAGCATACATAAGATGCATGTTACAATGGGAGAATCATGATGCTGTGTTATGCAAGTACTTCGCATCAAGTTTAACAGGGGAAGCTCTAAAGTGGTTCGAAGGACTCCCTAAGAACACTATTACGTCATTTAATCATTTGCAAGCAGTTTTCTTGGAGCATATATCACAAATCACTCTTCACGGCTTGGTATTGAAGATGTATTTGGTTTAAAACAAAGAGTGGGTGAAAGTTTGAAGCATTTGGTAAGACGATGGAAGACTATGTGCAGTGATATGGCAGGGCGTGTAGATGAGAGATACTTGATTCTGTCCTTCATAAATGCGATGTTCGCAACTGAACAATTATATGTTCAAATCTTCAGAAGAAAGAATTCCATAATGATGACAGAATTACGAGAATTGCAAGAAGAATACATTACACTAGAAGAAAAGCAAAACAATATGGAGTCATATCCAGTAACAAATACTAACAATCAAGAGGGAGGAGCAAATTTACTTCCCAAAATAATCAATGTAGTAGCAGGTACTTCGCAAACATCCTCACAAACTTCTTCGCAAATTTCAGAAGAAAAGAAAATCAATGATAGCCAGCCAAAGATGGTAGCAATGGGCAGTAGAGATCAAGAAGAGTATGATAGAGAGAAGAATTTCTATAATCGGATAGGAAATAACCAAATTCCAAGATTAGATCAACAACAAGAAAATTATGGTGGACAAAGGCAAAATTATTTTGGACAAGGAAACCAGAGACAGAATTATAACAACGGTCAAGGAGGTCAAAGAATGGTAAGGGAAGAGATAAAATTGCCACCTTTGAATACAAGTATAGAAAAGATATGGCAAGCAATTATCCTGGTAGAGAATGTACCAACTCCATGGAATATGGGAAAGGAACCACCAATGGGTCCAAGAAGTCATGAATTTTGTTCATATCATCATTTTCATGGACATTCTACAAATAATTGCCATAATATCAAGAGGATAATTTTGCGAATGATTGATCAAGGAAAACTAAATCAATTTTTACTTAAGCAGACACAGTCGCAACAATTACCACAGGCTCCAACCATAACTCGCAGGGAGAACACGACAAAAGAAAAGGGAGAAGAAATCCTACATATAGAAGTGGGGTCAAAAGCAAGGAATGTTTTCTGTAATTCCATTGTTCATTCATATAAAACCATAGAGGATTTTCATGATAATGTGTTAAGTAGGGTATATGCGAGGGATGGTGAAGGAAAGGAAGTAATGAACATCGCAAAGATTTCACGACTTGAAGATTGGCAAAAACGTGAAATTTCTTTTGAAGCCACTGAAATTCCAGAAGGTTGTGAAGTACATGATAATCCATTGGTGGTAAGACTGGCAATCTACATGAATATGGAGGAGAACGAAGATGATATGGAGGAAGAGTCAATTGGTCTTAATAGGATTTTGATTGATACGGGAAGTTCTGTCAATATCCTCTTCTATTCTGCTTACAAAACTATGGGGGAAAAGATGCAGATTTAATACCTTCTACTTACAGAATTTATGGTTTTAATGGAACTGCCAACAAGCCCAAAGGAGAAGTGAGCATGCGAATTCCATTAAGTGGAATGCGAACTGAAATTCTGTTTTGTGTTGTTGATGTTGAATCACCATATAATGCTTTGATAGGAAGGCCATGGCTTCACGGAATTCTAGGCGTAGCTTCCACTCTACATCAGTGCATAAAATTCCCTCATATGAAGGGTATTGGAATTATCAAGGGTGATTGGGCTGAGGGAAAGAAATGTTACGATACAGAAGTAGAAGTTTGCGAAGGAAAAACTGCTGAGAAGGAAAATTGGAGAAAAAGAGCAAAGGTTGTGAAAAGAAGTGAAAATTTAATGGCAGAAGATTAAGGAAAAAGAGAATAAAGTTACGATGATAATAATACAAGAAATTTACGATAATAAGGGATTGTGATTTGCGAGGAAAAAAGAAGCTTATCAGTATGTTTGCTCGTGAAAATGAGGTATGTGGCAAAACAAAATTTTTATTTCATGATAAAATTTTACGAATATTGTTTGCTCGCAGGAAATTAGGAAAAAGGTACAAATTTTCAAAATTTATATTCCAATTAAAATTTCATTAATTTGCGAATAAAAGACCGCAATCTGTGATCAGCCTCCAAAAAAGAAAGAGAGCCGCAGAAAATTTTATACAGGCAAACCTTTGTGGCGTACACCCTAGTTCGCGAAGCTATAATTCGTAAGAGGCAAAGTCCTAAAGTACGTCATTTAAGGGGGTACCTATAACGTGGCTAAGGGTAACCGGAACACCACCAAGGGCCCTTAGTACATGGTAAAAATTTTGGGGTACAACCCAATAATGGGGTACCTATCCGGGTTAGACACCTTGGATTCTCACCTAATCTAACGACATTACGCAATATAAAATGCGGTGTAAGAAGATTTAGGCTGGGCGACTAAGGCATACTTGTCTTTCCCAAGAAGTGCGAGAAAAACGATCAAGGCGCCGAGGTACACGGTTGAGTCAAGAGTGCCGGGTGAGGTTGAACCACATCTGCCATTTTTGACAAGTCTTGGCAAATGATGCACTTGGCCCAAAGATACCCCATAGGGTGCAACCTCGTAACTATAAGCCCTATAGGCAAAAAGGATAAGAGGTTGCGATCAAAAGCTGGTTGTTGGCAGAACCGGATGGGAAGAGCTAACCTTGTATGGTCGATGTACGCTTCCTTGAAGGGGCAATCAGGGGGAAGATAAAGGGCAGCACCCTCCATTAGGGAGCTGATAAGTGCTATAAGACGCAAATGTCACGAGGCTTCTTGTTTGCGAAAACATAAAGGCTTGTCATATTTGTGCAACAAATGAAGTTCTGCGAGCCTTCTAAAAAAAAAAAAAAAAAAGGGAGAAAGAAAAAAAAGAAAAGAATAAAGAACTCATGAGAACATAATAAAGTTAAGATGAGATCAATGGGTCGCTACATGAAAGTGTAGAGACGTCCTGCGATTTCATCGCAAGACGGCAATGTCATGGGGCTTTATGTTCGCAAGAATGTTTAGGCCTGTCATATTGTCGCAACAATTCCTGAAGAGGCTAAAATACTATACAAAGAAGTTAAGATGAGATCAATGGGTTTTTGCATGAAAGTGTAAGAACGTCCTGCGATTTCATCGCAAGACGATAATGTCACGAGATTGTATGTTCGCAAGAATGTTCAGACTTGTCATATTATCGCAAATAATTAATACAAAAGAGGTGGCAAAATAAGACCTTTACTTAGGAAGGCATGATAAGACCACAGAAATTAATGAAATTTATTGCATCAATATCACTAAAGAAATTATTCAGTGAATATACATTATGAAGATTGGAAAAGAAGACAACTTCGTCAATATCATTGAAGAAATTTTACAAGAATAAACATCAAGAAATTTTAAAAAGAAGACAACTTTGTCAATATCATTGAAGAATTTTTACAAGAAGACCTATCAAAGAAGAAAACATCATTGAAGAATTTTAATGAAGACTTAACAAAAGATGCGATTTTGATAACAATCAAATACAGATAAGTTCATATTCGTAAATATTTACGAGAATTACATACTTCTTATACTTCTCCATATATTGAATACTTCCCCAAAAAAGTTGAATACTTCTTATAATTCTTCAAGAATATCTCGTATTTATTATACTTCTTCAACGGATATTTAATTTTGCGAAGGTTAAGTACTTATTATACTTCTTCATACAATGAGTAATAATTTTCTATACTTCTTCATATATTGGGCAATTCTTCATAAATTGAATGCTTCTAATACTTCTTATACTTCTTAAGGGTATTTCATATTTTATATACTTCATACTTTCTATACTTCAAGGGGAGATTTATTATTTACTTCGCAACATTCCGTAAAAAGCAAAAGGCTTATATTCCTTATACTTTGAAGGGAAGATTTCTTATTCATAATCACAATAAGAAGAAAATTCGTAAGATAAATTCAGAAGGATATTCTAATACTTCCAGTGATAGTTGATCATTTGAAGAGAAATAATAAGGGAAAAGGGAATACTAAGCTAAGTCTTTAAGATATATTATTTCTCTCCACATGATCAAGTTATGCGAATAAGGGAAATAAACATCAAAGAAAGATTAATTCAAATTAAGCTTTGAAAAATAAATTGATGGATTGATTAAAAGCATAATCAAGAAGAAAGTGTTGTATGGAAAAGTTACAGAACAGATATACAAAAGAAAAAAAAAGAATGAAGTTATTCTTCAGGCGATCTGTTCCCATCAAAATGATCTTCTTCTTCAACTTCACTATCATCTTCAACTTCACTTTCAGAAATTTCCAGATATGGAGTATCTTCAGAATTTCTTGAGAAAGGAGTGTATGGTACTTCTTGAGAGGAATTTCATTATCTTCGCAAATCTTGCGAGTCATCTTAGCTCGAAAACGCTTGACATATAAACTATGGTTATCTTTGGGAAATTAGAAGCTGAGATCTCAAGTCAGAAATTTTCTTATTACGATTAGCAAGGAGAGTTTCCAGATTATTATTTATCTTCGCAAGATTTTCTGCAGCAAGAAAAGAAATTAAGGGATTGGTTAGCAAATTATGAAGGAAAAGTAACCAAAATAATTATCATCGCAAGGAATTTACCTTCTAGTTGCTTCTTATCATCACGAAGAGAAGAAATTTCAAGCTTTAATTGATTATTCTCCTCAAGAAGAGAAGAATTATCAATTGCGATGCTCGCAGATTGTGAATTATCTTCGTGACGAGATATTAACTCTGCGTTATCAATATTTAGATCTTCTATTTTCTGACGAAGACTTGAATTCTCAACCTCTAACTTCTTACAACGATTTAAAGTTTTCTTCTCAGCAATAGAATGACGTCTTTCCCAATCAGAAGCAGCTGCACAACTAACTCTTCCAACCTAAACAAGAAAAAAGGGGTTAGAAATCGATAAAATAAGGAAATAAACAAGGAATAGAGAAGAAACTTACCATGCTGCCTAAAGCATATAATGAAGCAGGAGAGACGAATCTTGAAATTCCTTTGAGGGAATTATTATCAATAACGGTAGGAACTTTACAAGCCTTCGCAATAAGTTTGCGAGCATTCGCTGTAGGAGAATTCCCTAATCCACGAGAAGAATGGAGGAAAGCCTCAGAAATGCTAACCATTGCTGAGGCAAAAGTTTCTGGGATGCTATAATCTTCATTCCCACCTTCATCGACATCATCATCATCTCCTTTGTCAGAAAGGGTATCAGAATTAGAACTAAAGTCCTTCTCAGGAAATTTATTATCTTCATCACCAAGATCTTCCTCAATGTCCTTATCATAGGAAATTACATTGGAATGGGATTTGGTTGAGAGTATCTTCTTTTTCTTTCTCTCGTAAACAATATCTTGAAGTTTTCTTTTTCCTTTGCGAAGAGCATCATCTTGACTGTCAGAAGCTTGAGAGACCTTCGCAGAACGAAGAGTTTGTTGCCTCGCAGTAAGCCTTTTAGAAGAAGTGGAACTTTTATTTTCACTCGCAGCAATCTCAGGAAGAAGTGGAACCTGTGAATTCAAATGAGGATAAGAAACAGAGGCAACAATATATTGTTTATAAAAATACAAGAGTGTTTCTTATCTCATTTGAAATTAAAGGGTAATAAAAAGATAAGAAAGTGGAAATACATACATTTCTAAAAACCCAAGGTTGATAATAGCGGTTACGAAGATTCGCAGGAAGTTCTACTATCCCAGTAATATAAGAACCTGATAACATTAAAGGGTACTTATACCAATCTTCATCATTAGAACGACGAGGTGTCTTATTATTTCCTGAAGCATAATCAATATCGTGCATGAGAAGATCATCTGCTGCGATATTGGCTTTACGATGAAGACGAACACCCCAACGATTATCTTCTTTTCTCGCAGGAATTGGTGTGTAATTTTTGAAGAAACCCTCAACTGTATAATTCGCAGCAACAATTTCTATATTCTCAAACCCAGGTTTTCTAAGATCAGTTGAATATAAAGATTTCCCAAAAGCAGCACGATTTGCGAATTCAACTAAGAGGCGAATACAATCACCAGTCAATTGATAAATGGCACAAGAAAAATTGGGGTGGGAAATAATTTCGTAGAATAAAGGAAAGTTAACATCATAAAGAGGAAGAGGAAGACCTGCGAGGATTTGACCTCGTGAGATTAAAATTTTCTGATCATCCCAAACATAATTGGTAAAGAGCTTCACACAGAGAGAAGACTTATTATCATAACCTTCAATCTCAGAAAGAATAAGGTCTCTATCAGCAAGTTCCGCATTAAGTTGTTCAATAGTTTTCTTCTTTGGTGCCATTGAATATAAAAGGGAAAATAGGAAAAATAGAAGAGGTTGCAGAGGCAGAAGATGAGTAAGAGAATAAAAAGCAAAAACAAAGGATAATATTTATAAGAGAGTTTGATGAAGATAAAAATTCATTAATACGAGTAAGCGTGAACGGTTGAAAAGAACGGTTACGAAGGAACGTGTCAGAAAGATGAGGGAAAAGTAAAAAGACGTGTTGCGAATCTGAAGGGTGGTAATAACTACACTAAAATTACGAGAATAGGGATTCTCATGACATTTCTTCTTCAAAGAATCGACATGAGAAGAGGCAAGATGTAAGTACTGAATATCGCAAGATAATAGGTCACGAGTATCGTAATAAATAAAGGAGAAAATAATTATAAAATGTTACGATGATAGAAGAAACGCGGAGAAATATGAAGTTTTGCGAGGATGGAGTAATTGTGCGAGCATGAGTTGCGATACTTCGTAACTCATGAACAGTTGTATAAATTTTACTATAAATAGGAGTTCAAATGTAAAATTCGAGAGGTTCTTTTAGTGAGTGTTAGAAAATATTTGAGGAAAGAGAATAGAGAAAGTTGTAACTATTCTAATTCCATTTAGATACTTCTTTGTGATCAATTGAGAACATTAATAAGAAAATTGTTATTCATCATCAAGAACTTCTTGAGTTTTTACTAATTCTATTGAGGGTGTAGTTGTAGGTTATTCTGCAACTACATCCATGACGGGACTTTGGATCGTCATCTTCGGGCTTTATATCATCGTCCTTGGTTTTGCACCATCGTTGGACTCCTAATGCTGCCAAAATTCACACTTGGAGTCTTCGTGCAGCACCGTTGCTTGAATTTTAGCTCGAACTTTAGTTTGAATAGCAAGATCGAAGATATATCATCGGGTTGTGGGACCAATTAATGAATCTGCACCGAAGATACCATGTTGTCGGTTGTGGACATGCAAAAATATAAACAGAAAAAGTTGCAGTAATCCCTTGACCTAGACTGCGAATTCTCAACCCTTTGTCATATTCCATCATTCTTTAGCTTTGGCATTCCCTTGAATTGAACGAGCTTGGAGTTGGAGATATAATTGCTATCAGCAGTACTGAACTTAGAATGCGTGAAACTTAGCGAGTTTGATCTACGCACCAGATAGGCTAAGCTTTGGGTTACTGGTATCATCGTCATCAGAGATCATCGTTGTCGAAATTTGGATCGAAGTAAACAATGGTCACTAAAGAGCAGAAGTATGAGAAAGATTTTGAAGTATTCTTCAAATAAGAAGTACCGGTTCTCGGAGAAGTATTAAGTACTAAAACACCAATAAGAAATAATTGAAGAACGACCATAAGCATTGGAAGTCCGGAGCTGCATTGCTGTCGTCAGAGTTTAGATCATCGGTGCAGGACTTTTCTTCATCGATTTGGTTTATCGTGACTGCATCATCGGACAAGGACTCTGTCGTCGGAATGGAGTTATTCTGAGTCATCATTGTAGATGCAGAAAACCTACTCGCCACGCGTTCAAACGAGATTGGACGAGACTCTGAAATAAATCCCTAGGCGAGATATTATTTACTAATTCCTAGGGTATTGTCAGTGAAGAGTCAAATCAAATGTCAGAGTTACTTTAACAAATATTAGATCTGAGAAGTCATATCTGAAGTTAACGAAGTATAAATCGGCAAGATAGCGGTGGATTGCACAGGAAGATACCTCGCGAAAAGAAGACCCATTGTTACGTAAGAAAAGATAAAGAGTACGAAGTGGAAGAAGCGAAGTGCGAATTGTTACGCAAGAAATATGACAGCTGTCCCCGACAACAACCGATTAATAAGGCGAAAAGTAATCGAAAGCTTTATTAAAAATGGATCTGGCGAAGTAAAAAGGACAGTCACGTGAAATGTGTGATGATCGGCGAAATAAAATGAGTTGTAACCCATTAAGTATTTTAACCTATAAATAGAGGACTTAGCCCATGGAGTGAGAGGTTGGAACGTTTTGAGGGATAAGTGAGAGATTATTAAGAGAGACAACTTAGGGTTCTTGTGAGTGTTCTTGTGTAATTCGTATCCTCCCATTCTTTGACTGACAATAAAAATAAAAGTTTTGTTTCACCTCGTGTGTGATTTACTCTTTGTGTAATCTAAATTAGTAAGTGGGTGTAACTATGGATTTTCCGTAGTTACATTTTGGCGCCCAGAAACAGGGATCTCATGTTGAGAGCTTACTCTCACTTGAGATAGTTTGAGAGAGTTGCAATCATCTTTAGATTTTTCATCAAGAAATCATTTAGTGAGTTTTTCTTTCATAAAACTAGCGACTAGTGACTTAGAGATTGTGGAGGAGTTGAGGGAAAGAAGTAGATCTGAGATTTATCATCCTAAAAGTAAACATGTCAGATCTGGTCAAGATAAGCAGTTGATAGATCGGTGAGCAGAGAAAAAATCTGGTGGAAGTTGTTGATGGAAAGAGTTCCAGATCGGGCGCAGCACATCATAGCATCAAGGAGAAGTCTATGCTTAGCAGAAAGGATAGGAGGAAGAATGAAAAGAGGAGAAACGTCAAACGCAGGAGGAAGACGTGGTGTAGATCGTCAAGAAAACAACAATCGCTACCGTGAAGGATCAATTCATAATGCCAACACGGAGACGGAGGAGGAGCCAACAGGATGAGGTGGAGAAGAGAACGTCAACAAAGAAAACATTACGGTAGAACAGATCATGGAGGTACTTCGACTGGAAAGAGAAAGAGATAGAGATCTAACGGAGCAAAGAACCATACTCATGAGGCAGAACACCACCTTGATACAACAAAATCACCAACTTAATGAAGAAATAGCTATTCATGATCCACAAGGTGAAGAGACAGAAACGAGAACAGGCAGGAACTTACGTCAAGAAGGAGGACCATTGGAGAATGAACATGGAGAGAAAATGAGAGAACGAAAAAGGAGACACATGATAGAAGGTATCTAAGAAAGAAGGCTGAGGAGAGCAATTGAAGAAACTAGATGGGAAGATCAAAGGCAGCATTTTGAAGAAGAAAGAACACGCGAGGAAGAGAGACTTTGTAAAGAAGAAAGACTTCGAGAAGAGGAAAGAATCCAGGAAGAAGAAAGACTTCGTGAAGAACAAATACTGTGTGAGGAAGAATGGCTAAGATATGAAGAAGAAGAAGAAGAAGAAGAAGAAGAAGAAGAAGAAGAAGAAGAAGAAGAAGAAGAAGAAGAAGAAGAAGAGAGGAGACGTGAAGAATAAAAAAGGAGGCGAGAAGAAGAGAGGAGGGAAGAAGACAATAGACGAGAAAGAAGAAGGAAGAGGCGCCGACGACATGACGGAAGGGATGAGATCAATCAAGGAGTTATGAACGAATTACAGGATATGAGGTCATTACTTACCAATTCGCGAAAAAGAGAACGAGTACAACTGGCGGAGGCGATAGTGGAAGCAGGAAGATCCCCATTCTCACACGAACTACTGGAGGAAATAATTCCAGGGAAATGCTCGTTACCTACCTTCAGGAGTGTATTCGATGGAACGGGAAGTGCAGTGCAACATCTGAAGCAATATACTCGTTCCTTGATGCAGTGGGCGAAATACAAAGCTGTATTATGTAAGTATTTCCCTGCAAGTTTAACTGGGGAAGCGTCGAAGTGGTTTGATGGGCTATATGAGGGGTAGATTTCATCAATAAAAGACTTATAAAGAATATTTTTAACAACTTACATAAGAAATAACTCGCTAAGGCCGGGAATAGAAACCCTATTTAACCTGAGGAGGAATCCAGTGGAAAGTTTGCGAAGTTTGATAACGAGATGGATGAAAATATGCAGCGAGCTCGCAGGGAGAGTAGATGAGGGGAATTTCATCCTAGCATTTGTGAATGCTTTGATTCTGACTGATCTCTTACACAATCAAGTATTCTTGATCCGAAATACTATAACAATGAACGAGATCAGAGAGTATCAGGAGGAGTATGTAGCGCTAGAAGAAAAGAAAAAGGAAGTCAGCGAGGTAGTTCCGGTATAGACCAAGGAGGGGAGTTCACTCCTTTTACCAAGGGTAGCAAATACAGTAGACGATGGCATGCAATACGAGGAAGCTGAACCATTAACCACTATTCCGGCGAAGTTGGTAGCAGTGTCTAGTGGAGATCAGGAGTGGATCGATCAATATCCGAGATATAATAATTTGAGGCAAAGGAATTATGATTTGGGGCGTGACAACTCGAGGAATCAGCGAAGATACAATCCAATCCAGCGATATGGAGAAAAGAGACCACATTTTGAAGATGTAGCACTACCAGAGCTTAACACATCAGTATAAAACATATGGGAAGCTATTGATTTAACTGAAGAAATCCCTCCACTTCCTAATTTTGGAGTGGAACCGTTACCAAGCGCAAGAAGTGGTGACTTTTGCAAATATCATCATTTTCATGGACATCACACGAATGACTGCAGGAATGTCCGACGAATGATAGTTCGCCTAATTGAAAAAGGAAAGCTCAAGCATTTTTTGGAAAATAAAGGACCATTGCCACCACCGCCACCTCGTAAGAATGATCAAAATCAAGCATAAGTGTACATAATTGAAATTTATAGGGGAACCCCAAGGTTGAATTGTAACTCTATAATTCATTCTGCAAAGAACATTCAAGATTTCCACGATAATGTACTAAAAAGAGTCCATAAAAGAGATTTCGAAGGAAACCAAATATTTAGCATTGCGAAAAAGGAGCCATTGGAAGAGTGGCAAAAAAGAGCAATTACTTTTTCAGCAGCAGATGCACCAGACGGAGGAGCTTCACACACGGACCCATTGGTAATAACTTTAAACTTCGAAGAATATACGAAGTGGGAAGATGACTCAGCAAGGAAAAAGAAATATGGGCGATAGACAGAATCTTGGTGGACACAGGAAGTTCAGTGGATATTCTCTTTTATCATGCATTCAAAACCATGGGCTATAGAGACTCAGACCTGGTGCCATCAACGTACAATATATATGGGTTCAACGGGGTTGCATCGAAACCAAAAGGCGAGTTGGTTGTAAAGATCTTCGCATGAGAGTTTGAAACCGAGGTAATGGTATGTGTGGTGGATGTAGAATCTCCTTATAATGCTCTGATTGGTCGACCATGGATATAAGGGATAAAAGGAGTAGCATCAACCTACCACCAAGACATACCGTTCCCTATGCCAAGTGGAATTGGCGAAATAAAAGGAGATCAGAAAGACGCAAATGAATGCAACGAGAAAGATGTTCATAACTACGAAGGAAAGCTGAGGATAAAGAAGGAGCAGAGAAAAAGGGTACTGGAAGCAAAGAAAGAGGAAGAATTAATGATATACATGGTCAAAGTGAAAGAGGGATTGGAAATACCAAGTGAGATTCCTGAAGACAAAGATAAACCTTTATTGCAATTGAAGGAACCATCCCCACTCGGAGAACCAGTCGTGAACTTCACTGCAGTAGAACCCACGAAGGAAATAAACTTGGGTAACGAAGAAGAGGCGAAAATAGTGAAGATTGGGATGACAATGGAGATGGACGAAGAAGAAAGAATGATAAAACTACTAAAAGAATATTTCGATATCTTCGCGTGGAATATGAATGATATGCCGGGAATAGATCCACAAGTTGCATGCCACAGATTAGATCTTAACCCAGCAATCAAACCGATAAGGAAACGAATTCTAAAAATAGCTACTACCTACCACGAGCAAATAGAGAAAGAACTACAGAAAATGCTGGACTCAGGAATAATATGACCTGCGAAGTATCCAACTTGGATTGCAAATATGGTAATAGTACCAAAAAATACCAAGGGGATAAGGATATGTATAGACTTCAGCAATTTAAACACCGCATCTCCGAAGGATAACTTCCCATTACCCAACATACCTCAGATGGTGGAGTTAGCATCAGGATAAAAACGATTAAATTTGATGGACGGCTACCCAGGATACAATCATATACCGCTCGCTGAATAATATCAATAGCATACGGCTTTCTTCGCCCCAAGGGGATTGTACTGTTATACTAGAATGCCTTTTGGGAAGAAGAATGTAGGGGCCACATACCATCGGATGGTTGAAAAAATATTCGCCAAGTGGGTGCACACCAAGCTAGAAGTATACGTTGACAACATGCTGGTAAAGACTAAGGAGTCAGGAGATCTCGTGGAAGATCTAAAAGAAATTTTTGAACAAATGAGGACGTACAAGATGAAAATAAATCCCGCGAAGTGTATATTTGGAGTAGAATCAGCGAAGTTCCTGGGGTACATAGTGTCTGAGAAAGGGATCGAAGTAGATCCAGCCAAGGTTCAAGCTATACAAGACATGCCTTCACCGACAACAGTAAAAGACGTACAAAAGCTAAACGGACAGTTAGCTGCTTTGGGTAGATTCATTTCTAGGTCTTTGGATAAATGCAAGCATTTCTTCGTTATCTTGAAGAAGGGGACCAAGTTCGCATGGACACAAGAATGTGAGAAAGCATTGAAAAATATAAAAGAACACCTCATCAACTTGTCAATCCTCCAAAAACCTGAACCAGACGAAGAATTACTGATCTGTCTCGCAAATGCATCAAATGCAATAAATTCAGTGCTACTTCGGTCAGATAAAGGTGTTGAAAAGCCGATCTTTTATGTCAGAAATACTCTCATCGCAGCCGAAAAGAATTACCCAAAGATCAAAAAACTGATACTAGCATTGGTATACTCATCAGAAAAGTTAAGAACTTATTTCCAGACTCACAAGATTAAGGTTCTAACTAGAATCCCAATAGATTCAACTTAAAATAACACGAAGAGAGTTGGGCGAGTTGAAAGGTGGAATACCCGAATTGACCAATTTGGGTTGAAATACGAAGTCGCACATAATCGCGGAATTTCTGGCCGAATTCCCCATGTAGGAGAAGACGAAGGAATGGAGGAAATGCTGGACATAGATGAAGATCGCCCGGAACCCACAGACTTGCTAAAATAAAACCATCCGAGAAGATGGGAAATATTTGTGGATGGATCCTCCAACAGTGCATAAGGAGGAATGGGAATCGTATTTACTTCGCCAGCAGGAGCAAGAATAGTGTTATGCTTTCGACTAGAGTATAAAGCAACAAACAATGAAACTGAATACGAGGCAATCATACAGGCACTAAGGCTAGATATCGAAATAAAATTAGAGGAAATAAGAATAACTAGTGACTCGCAGCTAGTGGTCAGACAAATAGAAGGTAGATACCATGCAAATGATGCTGTGATGAACCGATACTTGTAACTCGTGAAAGAATATTCAAAGAAAATACCAAATATATTTTGGAGGCAGGTGAGTAAAGATAATAACTGACATGTTGATGCCCTAGCTTTCATAGTATCAATGATTGAAGACCCCTCGGAGAAGCACATCCGAAATGAACGATTAATGCAGCCATTAGTCACAAACGAATTGGAAGGAGAAGAAGTCCTGATGATTAAGAACAAGAATGCAACTATCGAAATAAGTGAAGATGATTGGAGATCTCCAATTTATAAGTATCTAGAAAAGGGGGACTTACCTCGTGACAGATTTTAAGGACACTAAATCAAGGGGAAGTCCATGAATTATGAGCTACGAGAAATAATCTTGTATAGAAGGTCATTCTTAGGCCCGTTGCTGCGATGCTTATCACAAGAAGAAGGAATACAGATCATGAAAGTTGTCCACTATGGTGATGTCTGGAATCACAACGGCACAAGATCTTTGGCTCACAAACCAAGACACAAGGATATTTCTGGCCACACATGCATAAAGATGCAAAAAACATCTCGATGAGGTGTGAAGCATGCCAGAGATTTGGCAAGTGCATACATGCACTGGAAACGAGCCTGAACTCAATATTGAGTGTATGGCCGTTTTGCATGTGGGGAGTAGATATTGTGGGGCCATTCGTCACGGGAAGTCAGCAACGAAAATACTTAATAGTGGCAACTAACTATTTCACGAAGCGGGTTGAGGCAAAACCCTTGAAGAATACACGAGATGGTGATGTATATGACTCCATTCTTGAGCACATAATTTGCAGATTTTGGATTCCACTACAAATCATCTCCGATAATGGGAAGCAGTTCGAAGGTGAGAATGTGAGCATGTTGTTCAACACCTTCAAGATACAATCAGGAAAGTCAACTCTGTTATATCCGCAGAGGAACGGACAAGCGGAGGCGACCAATAAAACAATATCATCTACTCCGAAAAATAAATTGAAAGGGTATCTACATGACTGGTGCGAAGAAGTCCCGAAGGTACTATGGTCGTACGGAACAACAAAGCGGGAAGCTACAAGAATGTCACCATTTTGTTTGACATATGGAGTGGAAGCAGTTTTACCTACCGAGATAATGTTTCCCACAACTAAGCATGAGGCATGAAAAAATGTCTAAATTCGGACATGATTCCGGAGAAGTTAGATGATTTGGAGGAAAATAGGGAAACTGCATTACAACACATGACGAATTATCCCCGAAGATTATCTCACGAATATAATAAGAGGGTGAAGGAAAGGAGTTACGTTCCATGCGAGTTAGTCTTGCGAGAAATACCACCATATCAGAAAGGGCCTGAAGGAAAGATAGAACCTACATGGGAAGGCCCGTTCATCGTAAAAAGAGTAGTGGGAAATGGAGCCTATGAACTCGCGGACTGCCAAGGCAAAGACACATATGATGAAGGAAATATCATATATGGCGAGGCAAAGAGACAAGTTCGGAGGCTGGATCATCCTTGGAATCCGGTCTATATAAAGAAATATTATCCTTGCCTATCAGCAGAAAAAATAATTGAAATTGTGTAATACAAAATGAAGAAGCAAGTTTGTTTTTAGCAAAGAAAAGGAAATGAAATGAAATATTTTCCGAGCAAAACTTGAAGCATGAGCAAAAGAAAGCAGAATATGAAATGAAAATATGAATGAAAAGAAAAAAAAAGAATATGGGGCAAAATAAGACCTCAAAGTAAGCAAGTAAGACCTCATTAGGAGGCTGCATAAGACCCACGAAATAAAATAAATACGAAATAAAGAATACATGAAAAAGAAAAAATCTCCAGGGAGATTATAAAACCTCTACTTAGGGAGGCTGAGACCTCGTGGTGTGCAACCTAGTTCGCACAAAGTGCAAGAGGCAAAATAAGATCTAACGCACGTCAGAGAAAATCTCAGTAACATCAAATAGGGGAAAAAATAAGACCCATCCGCCGAGGGACCCACTTGGGTAACCACTCGGTAAGGGGTGTAGGAACGAAACCAGTGGAGAAAGAAGATGTCCTGGTGAGATTCCTCCACTTGGTCCCAAAGAAACCCCACCTAGGGTGTGACTTCGTAACCAAGAGCCATATCGGCAAAGGGATATGAGGTCAAGAAACAACTGACACCTAAGCCCCAAACCAAGGGGGCACTCATGGGGAATATAAAGGGACGACACCCTCCTTTAGGGAGCTGAGTGACCAAAAAAGACGGAAATATTACGGCGCTGATATTCACGGGAATAGGTAGGCCTATGATATTATCGCACAATAATATCTCAATGAGAGAGTTAAGGAGAGGTTGATGGATCTTTACTTCGCAAGAGTAAAGAGCGCCTGAGACTTCGTCGCAAAAACCCTGATCAACGGGGTAGGAAAAAATAAGACCTTAACTAGGAGGCAAAATAAGACCATGAAATATTAAATAAAACATGGGAAAGATAAGAGGCAAGTGAATAAGATTTAAAGTAAAAAAATATATATATATATACAAAAGGATACATTACAAGAAGTAATGATAAAGAATCATGAAGATTCGAAAAATCTTCGCTGAATGAGAAACACTTGCAATCAAAGTATTGCATACAGAAATATCTATATTGACTTGATTATGTTACGATGAGAACACTAATAATGCAGGAACAAGCCCTAAAAAAGGCAACGAGGTATAATTACATATGAAATAAGAACGAAAAGGATTGCAAAGAAGAATCTGAGGCACAAACAACAAATAATCAATTCAAGGAGAATAGAAACACAAAAGGTCAGTAACGCAAGGTACGTTACATAAATACACAAAAGAATAAGAGGCAAGTATATACTTTTTCAAATTTATTATTCTTTTGAGCATTTATCTTGCATCAACTACTTCGGACAAACAATACATAATAGCTTATATCTTAGACCTCAGATATACTCCGAAAATATCCAAAGAATAAGAGGCAAGTATATACTTTTTCAAATTTATTATTCTTTGATTATTTTCTCCGCAAGTATATACTTGTTGGAAACTAATATGTTAAATCATAATTGCTCTATTTGATATAGATCGAAATATTAATTAGGATATCTTACTATTTTACGAAATTGCAAAATTCCGCGAACTAAAGGCAAAAGAAACTACTATTGGATATACGAATTAGATATGTTAACCATGATGAGTGCAGGTAAGTCAACAAGATAAAGAATAAAAGGGGAAAAGAAACAAAGCTGATATATTAATGAAAAAAACAAGAACGAGACAAATGTTATGCCCCCCAATCTTGGGAGCGCCCAGTCGAAATGTTAAAAGAACAAGAAGCAAGAACTACTGTTAAAATGAAATAAATCAAGACTGAGGAGAAGATTGTTGAATCCCCGTGTTAACACCACCATCACCACCATCCTGACGATCATTGCCACCTTCAGAGCCCGAAGTTTGAGGAACTTCACCGGTAGGCTGTTTGGCCTCATCCTTGCTCTCAGTCTTGTCGTCGTCATCTTCACTCTCAGCGGCAGGCTCATCATCAGAAAAGACTTCGAGGTCCAAAGGAGGACACGGAATGCCCTGGGAACTGCAGAATTCAGTAAAAAGCCTTACTTTCTCTTCTTGCGAGTCATCTTGGAAACTTTAGCAGCATCCTCCATCATCTGATCACAATCTTCATTCAGCTGAGCAACTTCATTCTTGAGATTGGACACCTCTTTGACGAGATCCTCCTTTTGATGAGACAAGTGAAGAATCTGATTCCTTAAGCTTTTCTCAGAATATGCGAAAAATAAGAAGCGAAGTAAGAAACGAAATTAGCGAAGTAAAATAAAGGAAAAGACAACTCGTAGCACCTAAAACTACCTTCTTTCTGCAAAATAACAGAGTTTAAGGTTTTCCGAACATCGATGTTTAGACAATCAAGTCTTGATACTTCAGATTCAAGAAATCCACAGAGTTCACGAGATGACTTGTCATCATTTTTATCAAGGTCGAATTCAGGTTTGTCCTCATCGGAAGATTTATAACGAGTTTATCGCCCATCGAAGGCGCCACACGCTTTTTCTTCGGTGTAGGAGCAATAACTGTCTTCTTACGTTGAAATATTTCCAAACAAGCCAACACAGAGGACATTTCACCATTTAACTTATCATTCTCATTACTCAGTTTAGCGTTCTCAGCCTTTAAGTTCCCATTTTCCACCTTTAACTCAGAATATTCACTCTTGAGCTTATGAAGATTAGTCTCAGATTTATCCTTTCTCTTAATTATTCTTTCCTTATCTTCCTCTAACCGCTTATTATGAGCAATGGACGAGGAGTGAAGATTCCGCGAAGTGGTAAGAAGATTATTAACTCGTCGTAGCTCGACTCTCAAGCATTCATTTTCTTCATGAAGATGGAAATTCAACTATTCATTATTAGCAGATTCATTGGCTAAACGCTCCGAAAGAGAATATGACACTGTTAATTTTTCGGCTAAAATTTCATTATCGGATAAATAACAATTGATTTGAGACAGAAGATTCGCTTGTTCAGCTTGAAAATCTTCAGCAGATGCCTTAAAAGAATAGTAAAGACAAGACCAAGACAAAATAAAAAATAGAGAAGGGGTTGAGCTTACTGCTGAGATCCGAAATCCTTTGATCCTTTTTTGCTGAACGTTCCTTTTCATCAGCAAGATCATTCTTAAGATCATGAATTCGAGCTTTGGCAGTCTCCAATTTTTCACGAGTAAACCTTGTCTCCACGAGATGAGCCATGTGGCGATTGAATTCCTACGAGGTACAACAAGTTAGAAAAGACCTAAGGCAAGCAGAAAGGAAAAAATCAGTAATACCTACCAAAGCCATAATGGCAGCGTGTTGTTGAAGAGAAAGGTTCAGGGAGGCATTCGAAATGAAGGACTGATCCTCGGACAGGAAGGAACCGGAACTGAAAGAAATTAAGGACTCGGTAGCAGCGGATCTGATAGATTGAGCATCACGAGTCAAAAGAAGATCATTCCTAAGGAAGTCCATGTCTGGCATGTAAGCTGGATCTTCTACTTCAAAGACTTTCCTCGCTTTCCCTTGAGACCCGCCAACGAGACTAGCAGGTGATTTGATGGGGGAATCACCCACGGTAATAACAGGAGTCGGCATGGCAGGATTTGGAGCATGAGGAGGAATGGAATTTTCTAAAACCTTGGCAGCTTTACCCTTAGGTGGAGGGGGAACAAGAGATTCTGAAGATTTTTTAGAGATAGGAGTGTGAGTTAAGGCATCCACATCCAAAACCCTACGGCGTTTCGGAGGCTCATTAGCATAAGGAGATATGGGCGAAGCATCCCGAGGAGAAAGGAGTTGATACATTGAAGTACATAAAACACGAAGTCAACAGGGTGAGATATACAGACATGAGAAAGAGGAAACGAAAAAGGTAACTTAGTGGCAGCGGAAGAAAAACTTTCACGATGGTCACGCTTCCTTATAGTTATCGAAAGAACAACAACTTGAGGCTCTATGAAGACATCCTCCCGAGAGATGCAATAATTAGTCATCGAGATTGAAAATAGCATTCAGATCGAGATGAAGAATAAAATACCTAATCACAACTAGGAGGATCAGCAGACCCCTTCTTTGTTTTGGTCGATCGATCCTTGATCAAACTCGGAGGGGTAAATGGGTATTGTAGAGAAGTAAAGAAACTTTATGGGTCGAACTTAAAAATAAGTTAAGTCTGAGGCATAGACAACTCACCTCGGTGGGCATTTCTGACCAGCGAAGTCTACCAAGTTCATAAGAAGTGAGATGAATGTGCTCAGAGAGGGGACCAGTTCGAGCTTTCCCATCCTCATCAAAACCCCAGACCAGGGGGCCTTCAACAATTACTGGAAACATCATCCAGTCTTCGTAATTAGACAAGCGGAGAAAATGACCCTTCAGAGCCACCTTCGAAGTCCCAATGGGTTCAACATTGAGAATAAAGACTTTGGATTGATCCTCCATGTGCTTTCGATCAAGAGAAATATTCCACTCTTAAAATTTCCTCCGAGATTGAGGTCTGTCGACATAATTCTCCAAAAAAGAGTTGAGGTTGCAAATTCGAAGTCCTACGCCACCAATGGAATCTGGGACTTACCACCGCTAGAGTGAATTTCAAATTCGTTTCATATGCGAATTTCATTCCCGCTCCATTGAAAAACACCCATGTTAATCCTAACTAGAATCTCATAGAACATGGGATTTTTAGAGTCATACAGGGGAAAGATGAGACCAAATCTTAATTGACCTAGTGTGGTGATCATCCTAGTAGAATTCCACGTCTCTACCTGAATCCACCGATAGTTTAACTCCATATGCTTTGTTGCTGTGACCGGAGGAGAAACAGAGGAATCCACCGCCAGAACCAGTGATAAAACCTTCTTCGAGAAATCTTCTTGAAAATATTCAAGGGTTTTTGATGAAGTAGTAGGAGGAAACTTCTTGGGAGCCATTTCTTGAAGGGTTGAGAGATGAAGAAGCTGAAAGAATCAAGTTACTAATGGAAGAAAATTTTGCAGAGCAACGGCGCCGGAGAAGAAGAAGCTGAGGTTTGTAAAGTAAAGAAAGGAAGTGAAAATAGAACTATTTATAGTGGACCAAGGCATGACATGAAGAAGCAGTTATGTGAGAAGGGTAACCAACTATTGATGGTTACGAAGAATCATGGGAGACAGGAGAGCGAGAAACTCGGATACGTGGCGGTTACGAATTTAATGCAGAGTTCTCTTTCCATTCTTGATTCCTGTGAATGGAATGAGAAAAGGCAAAATGTAGGTGCAGAAAACCTACTTGCCACGCGTTCAAACGAGATTGGACGAGACTCCGAAGTAAATCCCCAGGCGAGATATTATTTACTAATTCCTAAGGTATTATTAGTGAAGAGTCAAATCAAATGTCAGAGATACTTTAACAAATATTAGATCTGCGAAGTCATATATGAAGTTAACAAAGTATAAATCGGCAAGATAGCGGTGGCTTGCACAGGAAGATACCTCGCAAAAAGAAGACCCGAAGTGTGGATTGTTACGCAAGAAAATATAAAGTGTACGAAGTGGAAGAAGTGAAGTGTGGATTGTTATGCAAGAAATATGACAACTGTCCCCGACAACAACCGATTAATAAGGCGAAAAGTAAGCGAAAACTTTATTGAAAATGGATCTGGCGAAGTAAAAAGGATAGTCACGTGAAATGTGTGATGATCGGCGAGATAAAATGAGTTGTAACCTATTAAGTATTTTCCCTTATAAATAGAGGACTTAGCCCATGGAGCCAGAGGTTGGAACGTTTTGAGGGATAAGTGAGAGATTATTAAGAGAGACAACTTAGGGTTCTTGTGTGATTTGTATCCTCCCATTCTTTAATTGATAATAAAAATAAAGGTTTTGTTTCACCTCGTGTGTGATTTACTCTTTATGTAATCTAAATTAGTAAGTGGGTGTAACTATGGATTTTCCGTAGTTACAATCCTCACCAAAATTTGAATTAGCATAGCACAAATTTGTTTCTTCATTTTCAAAGATCATAGTTGTCGGCAGGCACGGAGCTGTTAAGGGTATAATGGGGACAGTAGTCCCCACTAGATTTTGTGATTTTAATTAAATAGGTTTGGTAATTAGCTAAATTTACAAAGATTAATTGGGGGCCACCGAAAATATTTGGGGGGCTCACAAAATTTATACTCACACCGAAAATTATAGGGGGCTTCCAAAATGAACTTGAAACTACCATTCTATCCTTCCCTTAAATTTACCCTAAAATCCTATTAAGACTAAACCTAGGCCCCCATTTCATTTTATATCGCTTACACTTCTTCTTCTCCTCTCCACCTCCCTCTATCAGTTCCTCCATTAACGACCATTTAGGGAAAAAAAATTATCTGATTCATCGTCGAAATCATCGATACGAAAACTTTAATCGACGATTAACTTCTTCTACAAACATGGCACGTACTAAGTAGACTGCGAGACTAGCCAGTCAAATAGTCAATCTTGTTGATACCGTGAATGCGGCGAAGGAGTATTCGAGTACAAGTAAGAAATCAACACCTCCGGACAAACAAATGGCTCCAATTAGAAGGTATGTCCTTTAAAACACCGTACTCTAACTTGGGTTTTTGTTGAATTTGATATTTTTCCAAAAATTAGGGTTTGAATCGGAGAAATTGATCTCTCAGATTTGGAGTCATTCATCATGAAGTTTGAGTGTCTAACGATTTTTCATCTATGCTTAATGATATTTCATGTTTTGTTAACGATTTTTCATATGCATGTTGTACTTTGTAGAAATCGTCAAACAGTAGGGTGGCGGAGAAAACGATTCCTGCTGCAGTAAATTTGTTTAGGTTAGAATCGTTAACCAATAGTGTTTTGTTAACGATTTTTGACATGCATGTTGAAACCGTGAAGATATCGTTAACCCAATGTTTAGGTGAAAACGACCTCTGTATGATATTTTATGACGACCATTTTTATTAACCAACGACTCCTTGATTTTCAAAACCACCACTCTGTCCCAAAAAAGTAGAAAGTCATCCACATAATTGGAATAGGTTAACGATTGTTTCGGAAGACCAATTTTACAAGTGCACGACTCTACACCACACACATTTGTTATTCTGTCTAAAAAATATGAAGAGCCGTTAAAAAAAATTCATTGAATCGTTAAGTGTAAGCTGAAAATCGTTAATCATATACATGGAGTCGTTTGTTGTTTGTCAAAGTCGTTTGTTTTTGGAATTTATTATGACGACTCTTAAATATTTTTGTTATTGGCCTTTCAGTAATAAGAATAAAAAGGATAAGAATGTCTTGGTAACTCCTCCATCCAGACCTCCCCGCAACCAAAAATACCTAAATGCGGGTCAATTACGAGGAAAAACACCGAGTGAGGTAGCCTTAATTATCGGCCAACCCAGAGAACCATGTGCTGATTTATCTATGTCGTCGTCTTCAACATCTGTTGTTATATCTACCACCCCAAGCGATGAAGAATAAGAAGTCGCGGAACATGAAGAAATTCATTTAGTAGGTCAATATGCTGCTTATGATGAGGAGGAGGATGGTGATCAAGGTAATGGTGGTGATGGAGGGAATGGTGGTAATGAGGTGGCAGAGATTGAGGAAGAGGGGGATCAAGGTAATGATGAGGATGATACATGTGTATCTTTCTTTCCCTGGGAACTAGTGATCCTCAATACGAATTGAGGATATAATCCTATATTAGGAAGGATTCCTTGTTTAGGATGAATTCCTAGTTTAGAAGGAGTATTGTTTTAAGCAGTATTCTTAGTTTATGTAATATACCTAGAAAAGGATTTAGTCCTACAAAAGGAAATAGATTCCTAAGAGGTTTGGGAAACCAAACCAAGCCTATAAATAGGGATGTTTAGCTCATAACTAAACACAGCTAGTTACTGTGTTCTTTATATAGACGCACCTAGACAAAAGACTAGGTATAGAAAACCTAGAGAAAGCTTGGAACAATACTTGTGCAAAGCTTGGCAAACAGTTTAAGGTTAATCCACTTTTTAAAGAAGATTGTGAGCGTAACAAAGAGAGAATTGTAATCGTTTTCTTGTTCATAATCTAGAGAACATATTTTCTTCGAATTACTACTTGTGTCTCTGTTTTCTAAGTTTGTCATCTATTATTATTCTGAATTCCTCTTTTATAGTAATATCTACCAAGGTACAGAGATCAAAACGTATCAAGTTGGTATCAGAGGAAGGTTCATTTCTTTTAGGGAAGATTCCCGTGGTTTATGGTCTTTACTAAATCTCTCTACAAACAACTTGGTGAGTTACTCGAAAATTGGAATATGTTAGAAGAAAAAGATGGTCATGGTATGGTTGAAGTTAGATAAGGAAAGATCATATGGGAAAGGTAAGAAGTTGAGGCCGTTGAGATGTAGATTGCTTTGTACTTTCGATCTGATTGGTAACAAAGCCTTTCGTCACGATTTAACACCTTATATTAGAATGTGCTTCATTACTAATGTCGAACACTTGAAGTTATTTGAACCACTGCTACAAGATGATGGTGAGGATGACAGGATGATCTTTCCATGTGTCGAATACTTATGGTTTGATCGAGAAAAACCAATCGAGGACAATTGCGTTATGGAGCGAAGAGTGACCAAGAAAAGAGGAGAATATATGGACGCTTTTCAATTTATACTTCAAGGTCAAGTTTCCAACAAAGATAGATGGTTCAGCGGGGTGAAAGGAACTCTTGAGTTCCCTAACCTCCAAATATAACTTTCACAGGAGTTCAAGTTCTTGAGGGGGTCTCATGATACATGTGTATCTTCCTGTCCCCGGGAACTAGTGATCCTCAAAAAGGGATTGAGGATAAAATTGCAATTTTGGGAAGGAATACTGATTTTTAGGCAGTATTCTTAGATAAGGAAATATTCCAAGACAAGGTAATATTCCCAGATAAGGAAATATACCTAGAAAAGGAATGTTTCTTAGACAAGGTAATATTTCTAGATAAGGAAATATATACTTAGAAAAGGAATTATTCCTAGATAAGGAATATTCATAGACAAGGTAATATACCTAGAAAATGAAATATTCCTAGATAAGGGAATAGATTCCTAGAAGGTTTGTGAAACCGTTAAAGCTATATATAGAAATGTTTAGCTCATACCTAAAACATCTAGTGTGTAGTTTGAGATACAGGCACACCAAGATCAAAGAGGGAGGTTTGTGAGACAAATCACCTTGAGATAATTTTGTGAGGCAATTAATTATTGTAAAAGCAAACTTAGCAAACACTTTAAGGTTATTTACCAAGAAAATTGTGAGCGTGACAAAGAGAGAATTGTAACAGTTTTTTTGTTCATAATCTAGAGAAGATATTTTCTTCGAATCTGGTTTCTAGTGTGTTATGTTTTCTAGTTTTCGTCAATTATTATTCTGAATTCCGCCTCTATAATAATAGTTATCAAGGTACAAAGATCAATACGTATCATAGGATGCGGATGGAAATGGTGGTGGTGGCAATGATGAAGAGGATGATGATGATGATAGAAATGATGGAAATGGTAAGGAAGTAAATGATGGTAGTAGCAGTGATGATGATGATGATGAGGAGGAGGAGGATATTCAGGAAGATGAGGAGGATGCTGCGCAACCACAACCAGAGGCGAAGCCGAAGAAGAAAGTCCTAATTAAACCAAGCGCGCGACATATTCCACCCATGCGTTTGTAGCTTACTCGTCTACCCGGTGGGAAATCCAGAGGTGAACCTAAAGATGGCGTCAAGGTTCTATTCGGATATGATATATCGTGGGCCCGTACCATCTATGAGACAATTGTAAGAATCTCAACTTTGCTTTTCATATGATTTGTTGATATTTAATTTCTTATGTTTTAATTCTTTTTGTTTGTATTTCGTAGGATCATAAGAATGCCACACGTCCTTTTAGACACCAATCTTCTTATTCAAAAATGAAAAAATGTCCATGAGTGAGAGCCATCGTTGAAAACTCAGGTTTGTATGATGCCGTTGAAAACTCCGTGATTGCATATGACAAGGATGCAATATCATGTTTTACTAAGAGGTTTTACGACAAAGTCGATACATTCCAATTCCAATTTGGCGAGATGGAATTGATTCCTGAAGACGCATAACAGATTCTAGAATTGCAGGTTGAGGTAAAATCCATGGAAGACGGGTTCAAGAAAAACCTAGAGTGGGAAAAAAAAATTATGCATTGACGAAGAAGTTATTTGGATGGGATAAAAAGAAGACGTCCGGCCTCTTTGTGATGGGAAAGAAGTACCCAAAGAAAGAGTTTAAACTGATTGAGATTAGGAAGATGTATGTGGGGTCACTTGTGAAGGACGGAGACAATAAACTACTCTCTGATTTTGAAGTTCGTGCAACGGAAGCCGCATACTTGTTGTATGTCCTTTCTTCGGTTATATTTCCCGATAGCAAAGGAAACAGAGTCAACGTCAACCTTCTTCAACTTTTGGATCCCTTGGATGGTGTGAGTAAGTATTCGTGGGGGACTTCCATAGTAGCACATTTGAACGCTCAGCTAGCAAAGGCATCCCGGGAAAGAACTTCTCAAATGAACGGGAATTTGGCTTTACTTCAGGTAATTTGAATTATCAAATTTGTTCTTTGTTCGTAATATTTTTTGTTCTATATTTTTAGATTTAACATTATTTTTATTATTTTGATGTTGTTTTAGGTGTGGATTTACGAGAATTTCTCCTCATTGATCAATGTGGATGAAGACATCAGATTTGAGCCAACATGGAACAATACTAAACCAAGAGGAACCCGATACAAGTACACTGAATCTCAAGATAAGGAGGAAGCGAAGAAGTTGAAGTTGCTAGCCATGCACCAAAAATTGGACAACATGACAGCCAAAGAGGTAACCTTTGATCCCTACAAGGAAGATATAGTAGAAGGATTGCAAGAATCTAAAGATAAGGAGGAAGCGAAGAAGTTGAAGTTGCTAGCCATGCGCCAAAAATTGGACAACATGACAGCCAAAGAAGTAACCTTTGATCCCTATAAGGAAGATATAGTAGAAGTATTGAAAGATCTTGCATATTACCATGGCCCTCTGTTTTACCCTTATGGATACTCAATGTACAATCCACATAGAGTAATACGTCATCTTGGGTACATTCAAGTTTCACCCGATGATAATTATATACCACCATTCAAATATAAATTAAAGAAATGCAAGGAGGACGAAAATGTGTTGGTTGTTGCTTATGAACCTGAGCCTAAGACTGAGAATTGGAATAATAGGCATTTGGATACTAGTAGGGTAGAAATCTCTTGGTGGGAGACTGTTAGTGAAGGTCATGACGTAACCGTGGATTACATGTCATGGTATGAAGGATTCTCCCACGGTCGAGTGATAAGGATTGATCAGAGTACTGGTAGGAGGAGCAACAAAGCATCTTCCACTGCTTCTACATCCGACACTAGAGATGACTCTTCTATTCTTAATCTTGTGGTAAGTACTTATTTTTCCAATTCTGTTAATCATTTACATAAAGTTGTTTTAATTATGTTAATCTTAATCGGTATTTGAATGCAAATAGAGGGAACGGATGAAGACTTTTATGAAGTCATTTTGTTGCAAAGCCTACAAGGGAGAAGTGATAGAACCTGAGCAAAGTCTTCAGTACGATGAGTGCTGCCAACACATTGAAAATCCACAAGAAAAGAAAATGTTCGTTGATCTGGAAAAGTAATGTAAGATGACGAGGAGAATAGCTATCCAACTAGCAGAAGAACGTGCACAAAAGGGAGATGGTGATGATCAAGGTAGTGGAGAAGAAGATGGTTCTCAAAGGGGAAGTCCTGGACAAGGTCCTTCAAAGAAAAGTTGGACATTATCAAGTCAGGGAAGTCAGAGAGGTCAAGGCGGAGGTCGAGGTTGAGGTGGTAGTAGTGAGTGAGAAGAACTTATCTCTGGAACTTGAAATTGTATGGTTTAACATCTACAACTTATGTCTTTTATTATTGTCGACTTTAACTAACGTCGTTATTAGATACAACTTATGGCTTTTAGTTCGTACTATCGGTATCTTGTGTGGATTGGGTTTCCTAACAATTTAACATGTTGTTTAGGAAAATATGGAGAATGTAACAACTTTCTGTTTTTTAGTCGGCAGAAATTGTTTTGCATATGAACGACTCTAAGTATGCGAATTAGAGTCGTCAGGATATGTTTTGCAGAGCAGCGACTCATAAACCGAGGAAATAAAGTCAATGTTAGAGTCATCAACACAGGTACTTGCATACCAATGACTCACCATTATACCCAACTACCACTCTGTCTGAAATTTTTTAAGGGTCGTTAACAGATATCTTAACGGTTAACGACTATGTTCAGACGACTCTAATTCTCTTTAATAAACGACTTCTTTTTGTAACTATGAAGCAAGTCTCTATCTAAAACTTTTAAAGGGTCGTCCAGGAAAAAAAAATCAGCTGAGTCGTCAATTTGGTTTCAAGGGTCGTCGGGGAAAAAAATTAAAATATTGAGGGTCGTCGGGTTTATTTTGCAAACTTATAAGTTGGCATGAAAATTGACATCTATTTCATTAAGGAAATAACTTTACATCAAAGTTGCATTACATGTTATTCTTTTTCCTTGCGAGAGGCAAATAACATTGCGGCTTCAATGTGATAAAACTGCTCTCCTTTCCATTTGGTATATGTAGCTTGGGCCGCACGCTTATCCCCTTTGTTCCTCGACAGAAACTCGTTATAATTGGTGCACAATCTTATAACGTGAATCGTCCTATCACGAATATGGGACAATAGATAATCATAGCGTAGTTTCTTGTTGTAATTAGCGAAAAGACTCCAACTAACTTGAGTCCAAAATATACTCTCATCTTGATATTCTTCGGGAAGATATTTGATGATGTAATAGTTTTTAACCCATTCAGTCTCTTCCTCGACTTGCTTGAATACTTCACGCTTCACGGATATGCGCTTGTTGTTTGCCTCATTTTTCGTCCTCGCTCCTCTCTTCTTCTTCCTTCATAGGATATGGCGTAACAATGTATTTGTTTTGGTAGGTCGCATGCTTTTATTGTGTATCACTTCTTGCATTGCCAATATTGATTTGGTTGGTCGCTTGCATCTTCTAAGTATGCTTTCAATTGAATTGGTAGTTGATGACGAACTTGCCATTGAAAAAATGATAAACTTTGATTGTTTTAAGTTCTATTAAACAGACCTTGGTTGAATCTTTATATACAAAATCCCCAACGGCCATTTGTTTGGGAAATGGTATCTCCATAAAGAGCCGTTGAAGGGATATATCTGGAGTTGTTAGGTTTGAGTTTTAGAAATCAAACGACCCTCGTTCAACAAAATTTTCATAGTCGTTCATTTAAAAAAAAAAAAAACAACGACGACCCATATATGTAATTCGGAGTCGTTCGTTTATTGATATCATAATAACGACTTCATTTAACTCAAATATGGGGTAATAGGGTCGTTCTTTTTTTAGTACGATATATAACGACCCAGAGTTTACAAAACATACAGGAGACCATTTTTTTTGGTATGATAGAATCGTTAGTTTGTTAATATACCATTAACAAACCTATAGATATTTGCATATAGTCATTCCTTTGTTAATAGGCCCAGTAACGACCTCTTATTTTCCAAAACATACAGGATACCATTATATTTGGAGTGAAAGGGTCGTTTATCTTTTTGAATACTTACGTAACGACTCAAGTTGATATTGTCAGTATCGTTACCATGAATTACTTAAATGTAAATGACCTTTATTTGAAAAATAGGTTTATAATGATAAGTTGATAACACAAGATAAAACACATTGTATTCGTTAAGGATTAGTGATAATACAAAAATCCAAGTATTCATGCATTGTACTTCCACATTTAGTCGCACGTGTTAAATTATTGTACTTGGTGTTCCTTCCAAAGCATTCCACATGTTCATTCCATACTCATACTGGTATGTCCACTCCTAGGTGTAGTCTCCCCAATTACCATAGATCACATGTGGTAAAGGAAATTCTTCGGAAATCTTCAAACCTATATAATGGTTATTGTTGACATGCGACATGCATTACAATTATTCTTTTCTTTACTGACGCATCGCACCTAGTTCTTGAGGGTACGTACATACAAGACACTCCGAGGAAGCCTTTGCTGAATACAATTACCACACAAGTGAATGTGTCCGCTAAAAGTTGACCACTAAAAGGCATTTGCATCCAAAACTTATAACCGGCCTTCTTCGACCCCTTCCTCCATTTCACGTTTGAAACCAACTCCCTAAACTTCAATTCCCTCTCTTTTTGATTTCCTTCCATGGACATTGTCAAATACAGTTGTTTGTCCTCAACTTGTTTTTCCGCCATTTTTTTCCTTGCATATTCGATTTGGGTGAGCTTAAGTTCGTCGGCCTTGTCGAAATGCCCTAATTGTTCCGTTGCAACATAGTAACCACAATTCCCATCCCCATCAACGTCGTCGGTGGATATAAGGTGATCTAAGATGACGTAAGGAAGTTGGTCGGTATACTATTTGTATAAAGTGTAAGCAACACGATGTGGTATTCCTTGTGAATCCCTCAGTGTCTTTAGATTACCCTTTATTCCTCTTATCTTCACCATACCACTTGTTTGGCTTTGCTGTGTATCGACCACATGCTCAACAATATTCATATCTTTATTTTCTTGCTCTTTCGACCGACCTCGTTTCGTAGGAATGAAAGACTTTTCGTACTTTTCATATTCCACCTGGACATGCTCATGACGTGATCAGTCTCTATCGCAACCATTTTCATTGTTAATAGTTTCTCTAAATGACATTTTAGTTGTTGGTCTTCCGGGTGGTTTTTGTTTGATTGGCTCTTCTTCAAACCCCAAGCTCTTACGACGGTCGGCCACAAGTTAGCAACCAAAATGTGTCATCCTTCACAATTCATTTTTTGGTATTTTTCGTTAATGTACTTGCCAATCTCCAAGTCTCCAAATTATTCATCGGCTAAACCCGTGGGCTTTGGGATGAATGAAAGTTGCTTCCAGAGTGGATCAATATTTTCAAGAGGAATGTAATCTTTGTACCCACCAAGTTTATGCTTACAAGGGAGGCCGAGCCAAACATCGGTTGTACAATTACACTTCGTCTGCATCACCTTTTCGGCCTCCGCTTTAGCTCTAAAATCTATAAGCTGATCCATCATATAGTTAATTGCCCACCATGATACTTGGTTTGCTACCAACCGTAACAAAGCTTTGTCCTTTATGTGTTGCATCAAAAAACGGTATTTACTCAACTCCATCTGCGTGACTATTTTTCTTACATCATCCTATGCGTGCTCATAAATTTATTCTTGTAACGTAACCACCCCACCCCTATTTTGATCCAAAATTTTCTTCAAATGCCCGTGAGATGCCTCTGCTAGACTTGTAGACTCATTTTTGAAGTGCTTGTATTTATTGGTCCATGCATAAACAAACTTCTCCTTCTAAGGATTCAACCATGTATTCAGGCAATACTCAACAACCTTATTATGATTCGTGCTCCAAACATCAATAAACTTCTGCAAGTTTGCATAATACTTAACCTCTGTTTTCGAATGAGCCAAATAGTCCCAATCTTAGCAAAAAACTTTCCATAGATCCCCCTCTTCATCATATTTTTCCTTTTCTTTATTTTTCTCTTCTGCCCGCTCTTGTTTGGAAAGTTTACTTAAACGCTCATCTTCCTCTTTAGAACGTTGATTACCCTTCTTAGTATGGATCTTTTGGATTTGATTCTTGCAATTAGAAAAAATATTGGTTTGGATGTGCCACGTACAAAGAAATTGTTAAGCAAGTGGAAAGACTTGACGAACGGCACTAATAATTGCTAAATCTATATCCGTAAATATAACCTGCGGCGTCTCTTATCTACGATAAATCAACCTCACTTTTTCCAACGCCCAAACATAGTCCTCTGTTTCTTCTTTTTCCATAAAGCACCATGCAACGGTGAATGAATTTTTATCCGAAGTATGGCTTACCACGTTCAACATCGGCATGTTATACTTGTTTGTCTTATAGGTGCTATTATATGAAGAGAACCTGCTAAAAATGCTGAGCCAAATCCACCATCCTTGGATGTGCAAGAAAAATATGAATCACTTTGTAATTTGGACCAACCTTAGTTTGCATGGCGTAGTTTAGTGTTTCCGTTAACCACTCTGATTGTTGCATAATCAACCTACCATTTCATTTGGTTCTGTTAATCGTTGCTTTTGCGGCGTTGATTGGGGAAATGGTGGACAAGTTATCCTTATCTTCCGCCCTTATTGCATTTAGGATCTTAAGTGGTCTAAATCCCTTTATCTTCCAAACTCTATCCATCTGATGTGGTTTCAACCGGGAATATGCAGTGTCCATATAAACTTGTGGGCGGATCATGGTTGTGACGACCGTTCGGAATACTATACAATCGGAATACATCGGCTTCATGATGTCTTTTGAAAATAATCCTGAACAGGCATTCACACTTCTTCGATTTTGTTTTGTAGACCCTAGTCATCTTCTTCTCATACTTGTAATTCTTTCCTTTGTGACTTTCTCCCTTCTTACCCGCTCTCTCGTATACCATTTCCATTTTGTTACAATCGACGTGTCTACTTTGAACAACCACACACATCTTCTCTTTTGCCTTAGGTATAAGCCATTCCTTTATGTCATTCTTGGTTTTCCATGTCTACATTGAGCAAACAATTACTAATAAAATAATTTGAATATATAAATATACCCATTTGGTTAAGGTAAACGTACCAAATCAGTCATATAGTGTTGGGAGGTATCCGGACCCATGGTAGATACGGGTACTGGCTGGGAGCTTTGTCGTACTACAAACTATAAAACAAAAAACAAAACAATCACCAGAGGGTCGTCCAGATCTTATATGCCAAAATGACGACTCTGCAATTATATTGACGACTATTCACAAATTATATTAACGACTCTCAACACATTAACGGTAAGTTTTACTTTGACGAGCAGTTACCAAACATGTTTGGAGTCGTTAGGATATATATATAACCAATGCCGACTCTACTTGTAGTTAATGTTGAATTTCAAAATCAAAGATATGTTTGATTCCTAGGAGCAGTTATTGTAATTTTTTGAAAAATAGTAACAGTTTTATTCAAAAACAAGTATCCGTTGAGTACATTTTTGCTAACAATAGACACCTATCTCTTCCAAACTTATTCACCCTTCACTTTTAATCATCCTAAAGCAGTCACCCATCACTTTCAAACACTAAAAATGGATCAAAATCCGTTCAATAACCTAGAAGATGTTGCTATTTTCAGATCACACACCACTCTCAAGAAGCACTCTGTTGAGGACGCGGAATGGGTGACCAGTAACGAAGACCCAACAAGAGGGCCTTACCTTGGGCATGATCAAAACAAAAATGCTTGGTGGAAACGTGTGTTTAAGGTTTTTAAAGCACTAAAAGGAAATCGTTATGAGAGGACGCTCCCGCATATAAGGGAAATATACGCTTATTTATACAATGAATGTGTATTGCTGAGAAACGAATTGAAAGCTCGTAAGGACGCTATGCCAAACGAAGACCGCACGAGTAGAGTAAGTTTGTGATTCAATATGATGTTCATCAAAAATTATTATTTTGGTTATGATTATTAAACAACACTAACTTATTAAAATATTTTTTTTCCAGTATTCTTTGGGTCGGACCCAATACGAATTAAGGTACGGCCATGAGTTTTTGCACGAGGACTGCTACACTCTCTTGAAGGAAGTCAAATGGCCATTCGCCCAATATAATTAATCTCGTATACATTTTCTATCTGTAGATAGGGCAAAATGATTTGCTAGTTTTTACGGAATTGAGGAGACGACCGTACGGAGGAGATTCCTTGAACCGAGCGAAATGTTCAACCTCACACAGATGCGCAGCAAGAAGGGAGTGCTTTGAATTCGAGAGATCAATTTGTAGTACTCCGGCCTAAACCAAGACAATGGCCATTCCAGAGTAAATTCGGTCACAAGAGAGGATGGGTCGATCTGTAGGAGGGAAGCTGAGAAATGTGTGGAATCAGTGATAATCAAAGATTGTAGGTGTGTTGTGAATTCTGAATATGAGTTTTTGATATCGTGTTGTCTGTGAGACGTGAGATTCTTGTTGTTGTCGTTCTTTCAATCATGATTCAGAGACTTATTTATATAGCTGGAATTGTAGACACCATGATCCCATGAAGTGTGACAGTTGATGGAATCGAAGAGTGGGGAAATGGAAATCATGTTTGAAACCAGTTACTCATCGTGCGGAGAATTGGTTGATTTTCCATCCACTACTTTGTTAACTCCTTCAACTGATTGCACGGCTTTCTCACATTCCATCGTGTGTTTGAACGCATATGATGTATACCGCCAGACCAAAACCCTAGTTGATATCCCCCCCAAATGACACGATTGACGTCTCGTGCTTAATTAGTCAATTGCTGACTTCGTGATTTAATGGGACGATGAGTCCATGTATTGAGTTGAACATGATTTTGTAAAATGTTCTGAAACTCATGAATTGAACGTGTCTGCTGAGACAGTGATGTGATTCTCACGTTGAGGTGAGCAAGTGTTGCTCATTAGATGAATTGTTGAATATTAATAGTTGAATCATTATTCCTTGGTTTGAGCAAATATTGCTCGTCTGAACAAGTGTCGCTCGTCTGATGAATTATTGGTAGCGTGACCAAAATAAAATATTAATTAAAATACTGGTAGTTGAACCGAGCATAATTAATGAGAATACTGATCATGAGATCGTCGTAAATTTATTAGTGTTTGAATCTGGAATTACGATCCTTGGACTCATAAACCCTAATTTGATCAATTGATGACCGCGGTTTATTTGAAAATTAACCATGGAATAAAGGAGAACTGTCTTCATGGGACCGTGGGTCAACCATGAAACTCCCATATGCTCGTGTGATCAAATATCAAGGCCTCTTGAAGAGTTGGTGATTTTTGATGAAAGAATGATTAAATGCTAGTTTAATCATTTATTCGAAAAATGCTTGTCTGAGCCTTAGGTGAGAAAACCTAATTAATTATGAAGAGGTAAGGGACTTACCAAGGGGTCATGAAACCGTCCCTAGGTGTCACAGGATCGAATGACGATCACTCAGTCAAATTCTAAAATTATTCGAAGAGTTTTGGACCCAATACGTGCAATTGTGCAAATTAGGTCAAATCATGAAAATACGTGGGACCGGCTCATTGTGAGCCAAAAATCCAACCTTGGTAAGTCAAGGTAACATGATTTCATCGTTGAGACATCCGTGTCTCCGTCCTGAGAATTTTGATATTTTCTGGTGCACGTTTGAGCGACCATTTGAGAAAATATGACAAAATTAAGGTTTTGCTGAAACTAGGAAAACTTCATGACATGAAGGAAAATAATTATGAAATAAAGGAATGATGAAGCATGGGACTGCCGAGGCCAAGGCATGGCCGGACGGCCAGTGACCACGGTCCCGTGGTGAATTTTCCTTTTTTTATTATTTTTTATGAATTTAGGAAAATATCATTAAATAAAGGAATTTGTTGAAATTAATGAGTTTTCCTTGAAGTGGAGGAGTTTCCATTGGATCAAGGAAGCAAATAATATTAAAATAATAAAAACATGGGCGTGTGGGACCGTCTAGGGCATGGCCGGCCGGCTTATGCCAGGTCCCACGAGTTTCCATGATTTTTATGTATTTTATATATTTTTCCATGATTTTAACGAGTTTTCCTAATTTGAGAGAAATACCATGAAATCAAGGAATTTCATGGGATGAAGGAAATCATAAAAATAATAATAAAAAAAATAAAGGGACGTGCATGGCCGGCCTGCTGGGGCTCGGTCCCACGGGTTTTCCTAATTTTATATTATTTTTCATGTATTTTTTGAAAAATACCATGAGATGAAGGAATTTTCATGAAACTAGGGAAATAATAATAAAATAATAAGGAATCACATGGCATGGGACCGGCCGGGATCAAGGCATGGCCGGTTTTCTAATGATCACGGCCCCACAATGTTTTTCCTAATTTTATATTATTTCCTCCGTGCGAAGGAAGCACCACGGAATTGAGGAGTTTCCTCAAAACGAAGGATATTTGTTCAAATGAAAGGATTTTAATCAAATCAAGGAAAATAATAAAAATGTAATAAAATATAAAACTGGCATGGGATTAGCCATGGCACGGTCGGCCAGTCAGTGGGCCCATGCTCCCAGCGCCTTGGTCAATATTTTGATTATTTTTTATTTTTTCCCTATTTTGCATAGGTTCATCGTTTCGTCATATTCTGAAATACTCGTTCGTGCGGTGATTGTAAATGCATCAATGTTTCGTCATATTCGATGAGAGACCCGTGTCTCAATACTCACGTCTGATTGCTGGATCAGTGGTTCGTATAATTATGGGTTTACGATTTTAGCCTTTGTCGAAAATCCACCATCTACATTAAGTCCCCTGCTTAGTGAGGAAAGCCGTGTTCCTTAGTCAGCATTGAATGGTGATTTTCCGGTCACAAACAATATAAGTAATTGAACTTAGTCGTAAGTTAAAACGTTACCGGATTTCGATAGTACGAGAAAATCATGACCAGAATGAAGATCTCAGTGGCATGATAGAGTTTCGTTTGATGAGCATAAATTGGTGATGAACCGCTGGTTTGAATGACGGGACCTTGGTCGTTTAGGATTCACGGGTCGGGCCCAATAAGGAAATCCTTAGAAAATTAGGTTTTGGAAATAAATTTTGATATAAAAGGAATTGTTCCCTTTTTTTTTTTTTTTTTTTACTGATGTTTGTAAATTCCATGAATTGATCATGTTTGTGTTTATATATACATGTGTATATATTAGCATGAGTTTTTGTTGAGAAACCCTCGTTTTTTAAAACGTATGTTCGTTCGATCGTTAGTTTTGAAAACTAATAATAATTCCTGATTTAGGAGAGATTTGTTTTCACATATGAAGATTTAGGTCCAGTGATAAAACTATGTTTATGAGCTTTCATGTAAGTCAAAGTTTTATCATGAAAAGATGAACTTTCATAAAACCGAAATAAACCTTCATTTTAAAGAATGACGATGATGCGAAGAAAGGGTTTTTCTTATTTATTTATATATGAACTTGTGTCCAGTGATAAAATTTTGTTTATGAGCTTTCATGTAAACTAAAACTTTATCTTATAATGTGTATGTTTTCACAAAATTGGAATAAACCTTCATTTCAAAGACGTATGACGACACGAAGGAAAAGATTTTTTTTTATTTTTTTATAAAAGCATGGTATATTCATGGATTGTTTTTTTATGAAATCATGGAGTGTCCACAAGTTTATTTTTGTGAGCCTTGCTCACGTCAAATTTTTTTCTTTTCTTTACGTGATTAAATCACGTTTTTATTTATTTATATATATATGCAAACATATATTGTTTTCTCTTAAAATCAAAACTTGAGTTTTGTGTAATATTACTTAGAAGTACACAATTATTTATGATGAAATAATATTTTAGTTTTCATAATTCCATGGTGAATGTTTACACAGTAGAAATATTCATGATTTTATGAAAAAATCTGAGTTTTGCACGTTTTGTAGGTTTCGAAGAAACGAACGATTTTGAGGTGTTAACTCTAGCATTACTATCACTATTATTAGTGGAAGTATAAAAGGTAAGAGTTATGAGTTACCATTAGACGCCGGTATTTCCTTGATTCTAGATGGTGTACTGAAGTAGAATGTAATGTGAATTTTTGCAGCTACTTCGTAAAGATGACCAACTACCAAGTTAACGACACTTCAAGAAATGAAATGTGCATTGATGATGACATCTCCAGAGATGAGACATGTATGGATGAAACTTCTGTTGATGAAGAAGAAGACGAAACTCCTGGGATTAAGAACATCCCGAACATAGATGATGCATTTTTCGAGGAAGATATTCCAGGAGTTGAAAGACATTTGAAATCTCCAGCATATCGTCTTCTGATAAATCCTAGGATTATCACTCAGAAGAAATTTGTGACTCCTAAGACAGTCATCCGGTTTTGTCTTGAACGAAGGATATTCCTTGCATCAATTATAGAATTTAAGCTTTCTCAGCGACCTTTGGAGAAGTTTGCTGGATGGACGAGGCATATGTTGGGATTTCATAATGTGAGGGCCATACTCGATCATGCGCAGGTGACAAGGGCTATTCAGGATTCTAAAGAGTTATTCATTTATCATGACGCAAGAGGTATTGTGGCTCTGCTTGCTCGCTGGTGTATTCCCACTCACACCTTCATATGTAGATGGGGAGAGTTTACCATTACCTTGGAAGACGTGGAAGCTCTGATGCATCTCCAAATCACGGGCAATATCCCGGGGGATCTTTCAGATAAGGAGACCGTTGTTTCTCATGTCTTGATAGCTGCAATGGAGGTAGAAAATAAGTCCGGCAGTAAAGAATGTTATGCTCTCTGGTTGACACGTTGGTGTACCAAAGACGAGGTTTCTAATAAACTTATCGACGGTATGTTACCCATTGCTGCTTTCTTATGTTTATGGTTGTCCAGAGATGTTTTTGAAGACAGTGGAAACTTGTTGAAGCCTTTCGTGATCCCATTTGCTATTAAGATGGCTCAAGGTGAGCAACTTCCGATAGGTAGATTGTTCTTAGTCTCTTTGTATTACAACTTAGACTCTTTGGTTATAAACTCCAGTGTATCGAATATCTTCATGAAGATTGAATGTTATGCTAACATGTTGTTTCTTCAAGCTATAATGTGGGATCACTACAAGAATTATGCACCCATTCCATGTAATGTTTTGCAAGGACCGAATACTGACGCTCGCCATATTTTCCCTGAGAAAGATAATGCTAGGATCATGCATTGGTCCACAAAGCAGCCTCGATCTAAGGCACACCTCGTTGATGTGTTGGATGACGAATCTGAGTTCGATTTTGATCCTTGGGTGTCAGTGCCTCCTTACGTTTCTCAACCGACGACTTTCAATAATGGAGAGAGCATGAGTTTGTCATCTGGTGCGGATCTGAACGATGGTGAGAGATCCTTCATGTTGAGTTGCACCCCTGGTCATTTGATATCAGTCTCGTACGGAGAAATTTCAGTGGAAGAGTATAATATTGATAGGGCGGCTCGACAAATGGGCATGGATCAGTACGTTCCAACTATTCGGAGGAGGAAAGCATTAGTCGAGCAGCTCATGACTCGTTTAGACCATACCCATGTGGAATGAAGTAAATACTGATTCCCTTGCTTTGATAGATTTGCATATGTGACTCCAGGTTATGCAGACTTCTGGGACGATCAATTTGAGCGATTGCATGAATTCATGATAGTCAGTCAGCCTCCAGTAAGGAATCTTCTCTCTGATGAGATGATTTCTGTTCGACCAAGATTGAAGTATCTCTACGGTGATAATCGAAAATCGTCTCCAGGATGCTCTCATGTACACTTTTTTATATGATCTTAATAAAATCATAATAGTTGTATTCTGATTATGTTACCGAAATTTGCCACAGGACGGTTGTAGTGTAAGACCTCTAATCCGTGTAGATTTCTCAGAGACTGAGGCGGTTTTTGGCGGAGAAGGAAGGCATAAAGGTTATAGGTTGTTACCCAATACTATAAAGTCCCCAGCTGGCGCTTTAGTGAGTTTCCAGTATTTTCCTTGTTGTGACCCTTTCTTGCCCGTACTATTAGGATCATGGAACTGATATTGTTATTCCGTTGCAGAATTTCTCCCCCATCAAGTATTGTTGGTCTTTGGTTCTCCGCTTCTGGGCGAACAATTTCTGACTTGAGTGATGAAGAAGAAGCTGTAAGTATCTATCCCCATATTAATTATGGCGCTTTATGAATAAAATGCTAATTGTTGGGGATATGTCCAGGAGGATGATTCCATGGACATGGAGAATACTGGTGATGCTCGTTCGAAGGATGGCAATGAAGAAAACTCCAGAGTTCAAAACCAAATGAAGGTAATGGAGTTGTCGACGTTGGTGCGAGCAATTTCGATTCTTTGAATGCTTCGAAGACCACCCAAGCAAATATTTCTCTTGTATTTCATCCATAGAAGTATAAACTTGCTGATTTATGAGTGAATGAATGAGAATGTATGTGAATATATGACAAATTTTGCCGAAAATACGTCACAAGAAAATTCAGAACTCAGTATTTTAGGAAAAACGCCGTAGAATCTTCGCATGATGTCATTTTTTCATGATCTGCATATGCATCCTTAAGCCCAGGAAATTTACAAGCTTTGGTGAAGAAGATTTTTAAGTTTTGAGCATGTTCAGGGGCCAAAATAGACAAAACAGTAAACGTCCAGGAGACTTTCAGGAAATTTTCAGCTGTCGTGTAGTCCCGAGTTTCGACCACATCTTTTTTGGTCGTTCATCCAATTTCTATAAAATTTTGACATGTTGTAGGTAACACCCATACGAAGATAATGGTATATAACTCAACCCTTTATTCTTCACCAATTTCTCCCAGTCCATCGCGTTGTACATGGAAGTGTGATATCTTTTCAGGCGAGCTTGTTGTAAAACGTGTTTTTGTGACTTTCTCATTATTTTCTCATGCCTTGAGTGTATAATGATGAATCTTGATAATGTTGGATTTCTTGTATGCTATACTTTATGATCTCATTTGGTTTCGAGCTTAATTGACTCTGACCTCATGTAATCTTCGTATTAGGTGTCAAATACCGAAGTTGAGGATACAGAAACCCATAAAGATAACTCGAGTGTCCCTGAGGTTATTGATTAGTGGATGACTATACCTACATCCCAAAGTCACGAGAAGGTCATTGACGAAGTCATGGAGACCCAGATTGTCGTTGTTCCAGTAATAGAAGAATCCAGGACACCGACAGAGAATACTGAAGAAACTGTTTCCTTGATTGAATTTGCTCCGGTAACTGATAACCGCATGGTAGTACATGAATATCCAAGTGCAGGGGTTTCCTTTGTTCCTCAATTTGATGCCTCACTCCCGTATCATGAGTTAGTTAGTGGATTCAGCGTTCCCATTGGATATGTGGGTTTGTACAAGAAAATATGGGAGAAATTTGGTTACATAATTGTCGTCAGGAATCCTGGGCGTGCTTATGCTTTGACAATGCAGGTAAGTGTACTCTTGCATGTTGTAAGCGACATATGCACTAGAGCCAGAAATGACGTATCTCCAGATGTACTTTTTGATTGGGAGTTCAACTTGAATAATTCTGAGAGACTTGGCTTCAATGTGAAGTGCCTTCGTAAGAAGATGAATGCTATTAAGGATTCATGTGAAAATAACATACCCTTTCCCAATGATGCTGTGATGGAGAAGGAAGACAAGATTGCCAGGCTGACTGAAGATATGAACAAGGAGAATGCGGATTTACATGCTTTGAAGGATGCAGAGGCGCAAAAATATTTCTTCGCTAATTTTCTTTAACTTATTTTCCATAATCTTCTGAACTTCTGAGAGGTGTGAGGTTTTATTTCTGGTTTTGAATTGGTAGGCGGTTAAGGATTTTCTTTTGGATTTGATAGAGATTTTCTTTTAAGAAATATGAATTGAATTTTGATAAATTACTGAATTCAAATACTGATTGCAAGTATTGCAAACGTTTTGGAGGAATTGAAATACAATGAAAGAAAATCCTAAAATGCCAAATCCAGACATCATGAATGCTTAAACACCCAGTACTTCAGACGTCCAATAACTTCAGACAAACCTCTTAAGCCAATTTTCATGAATTACTGGTATGGTTCGTCCATCTGTGTTGATCAAATTGTAATATCCTTCAGTTATGGACTTAGCGACCATGAATGGTCCTTCCCAATTGGAGTTCCTTGATGAGTGAAGATTGCGCTGGACTTCCTTGAGAACTAAGTCCCCTTCACAGAATTTTTTGGGTTTGGTCGTCCGTGCCTTGAATATCTTATGTTGATTCGGAATTCCTTGTGTGGTGTGATTCCATGGTTGTTGTACATTTGGACATTCGTGCATGAGGGAGTATCCCTTGTAATGTCTGTCATGTTTGACCACGCCCTCCATAATGAATCGCATGATTGGATGATCAATTTGAAGAGGTTCTGGATTCAACCATTTGGTGAAATATTGTTGTGGCGAGATGATCCACTCATAGCATTTTGTAATTGCTAAACCGTTTGTGGAGTGAAGCCCTTGGACTAAATGAGCATATTTTAAAACTGACGATATGGGCATATGAGAAGGAATAAGACTTGCCTGAGTGCGAAATCCCTTGACAAAAGCATTTATGTGTTCTCCAGACTTCTGCGTAAGTTCTGTTAAGGCTTTGACCTCCTCCAGATATTCAAGTGGTGAGGTATCTTCTGTTTCTTCCTCTGAGTCAGAGGTTTATTCAGTAGAGGAACGTGAAATTGAGGGCGTTGGTACCACCTTTCCATTGTGAATCCATGCGCGTCTAAGGATCATATTATATCCCAGATCTTCCATGATTATGTAAAACTTAGTCTCAGTGCAGACCAAATTTTCTTCGACTTTGAGGATGATGTAGCCGTAAGCGTTTCTAGATTCCTTCGTGATATCTGATTGCTATGGGGGAATGAGTAGCTTCCTGTCGAGTAATGCCAACGGCTCTGAGAGTTTTCAAAGGGATGATGTTGATGGCAGTGCCGACGTCAACAAATACCCTCTTGAATTCGTTTCCTTTGATGTGCACTGTGGTGAGCAGTCCCCAGTCATATATTTCCTTGTCTATTGATGCGTGTCGTATGCGTCAAAAATAATTTCACTTCCTCACTCAACTAGATATAAATATAGTATTCGATAAGAAAGAGTTCGTATCCATAGAGAGGCGATTGTTGTTATGCAATTTTCAGATTCTTAAGTAACCAATTAACCCAAGGTGTGTTTTTGTTTTTATCAAAGTAATAATACTAAATAAAGCAAAGTAAATAGTTAAAATAATCAATAAGGAGAAGATATTGGCTAAGGGATAGTATCATTCATAAACATGTATTTTTCATCTATGATTAGAATTGGTATTTAATCTCTCAATTATCAAAAGTCCTAGGATATCTTGATCGCAAGAGTATCCCGTTTATTTCCTGATTTTATCACAAACAACATTAAAAGATGCTATTGTGAAATCTTCTTAAAAAGCAACCTAAAGTGTAAAAGCACAATTAGATTTAACTCCCTAAGAGCAATAAGTTCTATGAAATAAGACTAATCGATGCAAAAAAACGTGTAAAAGCACTAATTCGTTTTAACAAAGGTTATGATTCATATGCGATTAAAAAGATGTATCACTACAAGTATTAACCACAAGATGCTACTAGAAATCAGAGATAACAACTTTTACGTATTGAAAACCCTAATTTAGCTTTAGAGATGAAAACAAATCCAATTGATTCCGGACTCAACCAAACTAGCATTCAAATCATATGATAATAAAAATGATGAATCATAAACGATAAAATTGAGACAAAACTAAATCATAGAATCAAATAACATGCTTGAAGAAATCAACTTTTATCCCATAACCAATTATTGTATTTAGCTACTCATATTCATGGAGTTCATCATCATAATATTCAAAGAAATAAGATGAAACATAAAAGAAAGCAAACCCTAGAAGTTGTTCTCTGCAAAAGCTCCAAGAATAGAATAAAACGTTATATAAAAATTGTGTAGAAAACTTCTTTTTTATAGCTTTTTTCTCCTTCCAAAAATAGGTTTTGTCTTCAAAGTCCATTAGTTGGAAATTCACCCAGCCCACGAGCAAGAGAAACCCATGTAGAAAATCTGTCCCAAAAGTGGTCGCCGAAAAACTGGGTTTTTGACCGGAACTTGGCCGGAATCCGGCGTTGAAAAATCGTCGTCGGTCACCTGAAAAGTCCTTCCCCGTCCAAAGAATATTCTATTCAGATTCTGTTATCTTTGACTGTTGACTAACGGTCTTTAACGATTGACCGGGTCAAGTTCTGAATCACTGAGTTATAATCGAGTCGTGACTAACTCGGATGACTAGGCCACACACATGCTGAACCTGTTCCACGGCCAAGATGGCCGTGACTTCTCTGAACTCCAGCCAAATTCGATCGGTTCAAGCTCAATCATTCGATTCATTCAGTGAGCAATCACGACTCACAAGCCAATGAAAGTCATCACCTACAACTCATGTACCCTGCCTAGACATCATCTAGACAGTTCAATACATACCCATTTCTGCTTCAACTCCCCCTGCAAATTCCTCTGCATTATATTGCTTTACCAAGTCAAGCACCACTCCCTCCACCATCTCTGCAAAACCATCAGCTCATTCAACAGCTGCTACTCGGTTCCATAGACCATTATACCCAGCTTCATTTCAGTAAAACTGAAACCTCACACTCCACCTGCAACACTTGATTCATCTTTATCCTCTTCATGGCACCAGCTTCACTAACTCCAGTTCCCTGTATATCCATGGTTATAACTTGTAGCTTCTTCATTCTCAGAATTCATCACCATCACAGTTCAATCCATACTATGACTTCACCAGAACCACCAACACTCCAGCTAAAGAAATAGGCCAAACCACCACACCTGAAACAAGAACACAGTTGCACAAAGATAGTATCAACCATGTAACTCCATCTGACATCTCAATTCCAAATCCCACTCAACATTCCACATTAGCCTGTATCAGCATTGCACCTACAAATCCTCCAAGATGCAAGCCATTCTCTTCTCATATCACAACTCCATTGTCTCAGCATTACCTGGCACATCTCCAGTTCTGCATACCTGCAACCAACCACTGCTTCATAAGACCATGTAATCTTCAGCCCTGCAATTTCATAATGCACAGCATGACCAACTCTTCCTTTCTTCTATGTAGTCCACCTGCAATACCACCAGAGCCACCAAATTGCATTGATAGCAACCACCATAATGGGCATAACAGCCACCCAACTTCAGCTGCCATATTAGCTCAAGACAACCTAACCCTTCTTATCACACATCACCAACTTTCTTGTCTGCAAATCAAACCATGATGGCACCAGATCTTTAAGCCATAGCACTTGAGCTCACTCCAATCAGTTTCATCATTCACACCCTCTCCAACTTAGCTCAAGCTCAACACTTCTATCCATTCTCTTCCTGCAAAAACTAAACCTCAGTTCACTCCCAATATCCTTCTCATAAGACCACCATAGCCCATTCAGTCTTGTAGTTCATAACCTATAGCTCCATCCCCTGAGCATAATCACCACCTGAACTGCATACTGCAACATCATTTGAGACTTAGAGCATCACCATTATTGCATTGCAGCAAAACTGCAATTCCCCACAAACAGCAGTTGTATTTCAATTTAACGTGCAATTCACCTTCAAGTCATACACAATTCTTCCACCACTATAACTTCAGTGAAATACCACCAGTGCAAAACCATCACTAACTTATCTTTCATATGTTCATGACTTCAAGTGAGTCATACCCATCAAACTGCAACCCAACTTCAGTTCAACACCACCTGTGCAAAACCATCATCAACTTCCTATCAGTTCACAACCAAATCTCCCAATTCTTCTTGCCCAATTTCAAACCCTAGATGCATCAACAGAAAGAAGATTCCTCTCTCAGTAAACCCATCTTAAATTTCTTCCTTCCCCTTCTTGAACTGCGTCAATTCCATCTCCATCTATTGAGTTCATTTCCAACAATCATTCTCTTCTTCAAATCATCATACCCACCTCCTTATTACTGAGATTGAGCTCAGATTCCATTGAGTCACCATTTTACCTAAATCGCCATAGGAACCCCAATTACTCTTCATGAATTCAAGGGCTTCACTGGTTCTTCACTTCTTCTTCGATCCATGGTATCACACTGTGTTTCCTCATATCTTCTCAGTTTATCTCAGCCGCCTCTCTTTCCTCTCAAACTTTGAGAATAATGATTGAGAATATCATTTTCTCTGAAATCTAGGTTTAGTGTATGAATGGGAGTGGATATAGATAAGGGGCACCTAGAATTACTCTAGACACTGTGAATAAGAGAAGGGTCAACCAAATGTCGGCCCTTATGTTGACTTGTATTGTGATACAGACTATTCTGTATCCTCCCGTGTGCTCCTAATAGCGCTTGTCTGTGCAATGATGATTCTGCCCTTTTCCGCTCCAACTGGACGCCTGAGAGTGACGCTTTTGCCCTTCTCGAATTCTGTCGCCAACGATATCATTTCTTACTTCTCATATTCACTTCTTCCCTTCAATGTCTTTTCATCACTAAAGTTGTCATGCTTTTCAGACAGAATTTGCATCACTAAAGCCGACAAACTTTTCAGACAGAGATGAAGAAATAAAAGCAAATAATGAGACACAATCCGCCTCCAACGCTTTTGCCCTTTTTCCCTATTTCCTCTCCTTTTATTCCAAATGACTCCAAAGTACCTAAATACTCAAAAACAAAACATAAGATACATAATTTACAAGAAAACTAGCAGAGAAAGCATAAACAATAGATAAATAATACGGTGTTTTAGAAACCTATCAGATTCCCCCACACTTAGACTTTGCTAGTCCTCGAGCAAATCAAACAAAACAATTATAAAGAATACATACAACTCCGTCTCGTCGAGGCTACGGTTACTCTAAGCATAAATAACAAGCCTTTAAACCCCTAGGTGTCCCTAGTGGACGAGTTTTATTCTTGTGAAGGTTTACAAGAGGTCTTCCTACAAAACCTATATTTCAAACTCCGTCTATTTGTGACAAATCAATGAATGAATCGAAAATGACTACAGGAGGAGGTACCTTGCACAATTTCAATTCATATATGAGTAAATCTTTAATTAGATAGTCGAACAAGCCACAATACTCGGAAACTAACAAACCACAATCACAATGAAAAGATTAAGGAGATGTATATAGATGTAGATGTTGGCGAATGTTCACAAGTGATCGATGTTTCCCTTATCTGTCTGAAGGTCACTGCCAAGATGAACCTACGCCTATTGGATTGAGCTACTGGTTTGAATTCTACATCAACTCACTAGCATATACAAGGGAACCAGGAGTGACTTTATTCAACCAATATAGTACTTTCCTTTCTTTTTCACTTTTTTTTTACTTTTTTTTTTAAATTTTTTTTAGACAACATGATTGGATCAAACTGGATCCAAGCGCATGATTCTTGTCAGCAAGTACATGATAGTTGCCTTGGATCCTGCATTCCACGCTTTTTTAGGCGACGGAGACAGGGACTACGTTTCACACATACTGCTATTCCCAAGTGTCATTTTATTCCGTTTGGTCTAATTGGTCGGTTTTTTTTTTTTTTTCATTTTCTAGTAACTCAATCACTCTATTTCGTCCTAGCAGTAATAACACGTCGATGTTTAGTGACCCACCAAATCACTTAGAGAACAATAGATAAATATGGAAAAATAAAAAATAGAATGTGATATGGTGATATTCCGAGATATGGTAACAACTATCATGTTAATTGTGATTTCTGAGCTATGTTCGTCCCTTTTAGTTAATTGGTTCCTCAACTCCTGCATTCAAAATGGTTCCATCCACTAATGGTGTCATCCTAAAGGCACAAGTTTCTAGGTTTCGGAGTTCAAAAAGCACAAAAAATTTCTTGGTTTTTCTATTTTTCTGATTTTTTTTTAAAGGTATAAAACACACTAAAACAAACTATACAAACATATAAATGCTCCCCCACACTTAAACTTTACATTGTCCTCAATGTAAAATTGAATCGTCCAAAGAAAGTTCAAGGTGGGAAATTCCGCAAATGATATGCAAAAATAAAGAAAATAAAGATAAAAGCAAATGCATAAAAATAAAAAGATAAGGGTAAAGATACAAAACCGGTGGGTTGCCTCCCACTTAGCGCTTGGTTTAAAGTCGTCAGCCCGACTTGCTCCTTGTTTGGTACGCCTTAGCCGGCTTCCAACACATTATGGAAATCTGCTTGAATGTTACTTGGGTGTTTCCTCGCCTCAAAGATGTTGAAGTGAATGACTTCTTCATCAAACTCCATAGTCAAGGTGCCATTATAGACATCAATCTTCGTTCTAGCGGTACTCAAAAATGGTCTACCCAACAAGAAGAATGTAGACGAGGATGAATTCACATTACCCATGTCTAGAACATAGAAATCCACTGGAAATATTAGTCCTTTTACCTACACCAAAACATCCTCAACAATCCCTTTAGGGTAAACGTTAGATCTATCGGAAAGTTGAATAACTTTGCCGGTTTCCTTAAGAGGACCAAGATTTAAATCATCATAAATGGAAGTAGGCATAACATTAATGGAAGCTCCTAAATCTAGCATAGCTTTTGTAAACCGTGTTTTACCAATTGTGCATGGAATAGTGAAACTACCGGGATCTTTCAATTTAGGTGGGAGTTTCTTTTCAAGATACGCCGAAGCGTTCTCCCCCACACTCATTACCTCATTACCGGTTAGCTTGTGCTTGTTAGTGCACAATTCCTTTACACACTTTGCATAGCGAGGAGATTTCCTAATTACTTCAATGAGTGGAATATTCACTTGGACCTTCTTAAAAACATCCCAAATATCCCTATCTTATTCCACCTTCTCATTAGCTTTAGCGAACCTGCCAGGAAAAGGCATAGGAGGAACATAAGTAGAAACAAGAGGTTTAGAGTTTGATTTAGTTACCTCGGGAGTTTGGGGAAAATCTGCGTTCTTTTCCTCCAAAATTGATTCCTTTGGCGCTTCTTCTTCACCCAAATTTGTAACTTCGGGTTGCACAAATTGTGTACCACTTCCCAACTTAATAGCATTGACACCCTCACTTGAGTTAAGAGGTTGGGAATGGAGTTTCTCACCATTTTGTGCATGCAACTGATTAATCTCCTCGGCCATTGAACCTACTTGTGTTTGCAAGTCCTGGACCACACCCTCCGTTCTTTGCATAAAAGATTTCAGCAACTCTTCCATATTGGACCCTTGATTTTCAGGTGGTTGTTGTTGTTGGAATTGTTGTTGTTGCGGTAGACCAACTTGTGATTGCAACTCTTTAATTGCATTATCCGTTTTCTGCTAATTTAAGATCGCTAGTTGTTGATTTTGCTGTACCACGGACATTAGAGCCTCCACCAAAGTAACCATCTTCTCCAATTCTGGATTATTCCCTTGTTGTGGTTGTTGCACTTGTTGTTGGAACTCATGCGGATGGCTGTAAATAGAACTTGCACTTGCAACTTGCTCGTAAGTGTTGGAGTAAATACCATACGGCTGAATTGAGAATATAGCATTGACATGCTCTACATTCTCATAAGCTGTGCGTGACGGTTTTACAACCACTGCTGCAATTTGTTGCATCATTGCCATCATATTGCTCATTTGTTGACGTAATTCGATAATCTCGTCAACTTGATTAACTCCCTTGGTAGGTGGTTCTGATCCTCGACTTGAAAACTGTTGAGAATTTGCTGCCATACTCTCAATCAACTCCCTAGCTTGTGTCACCGTCTTGTTCATAAGTGCACCACCACTTGCAGCGTCAATAAGATTCTTATCACTTACTTGGAGACCTTCATAGAATTATTGGATAATCATCGCGTCACTAAATTGGTGATGAGGGCAGCTTGCCACCAATCTCTTGTATCGTTCCCAACATTCATATAAAGATTTTCCCACATTTTGCTTCATCCCATAAATCTCCTTGCGAATTTGAATAGCCTTTGACGCAGGAAAATATCTCTCTAAAAAGAGTTTCTTCAACCCATTCCATGTTGTGACACTTTCAGGAGGCAAATAATACAACCAATCTTTAGCACTATCCACCAAAGAGAATTGAAAAACTTTCAACATTGCACCATTCGCCTCAACATCCGCTGGAAGCACGGCCATGACAATGGTGTGGAAGTCCATAAGATGCTTGTTTGGGTCTTCATTCACCATGCAATAAAACTTTGGTAATTCTCTAAGCAGCCCCGGCTTGATCTCGAAAGTAGAATTTGTTTGAATACACCCCTGTTGTGTATCTAGATTGTGAGAAGCCAACTCCTTGAGTGTACGGTTTGCATCACCCATTGCTTCTTCCGGTTTGTATTTCAGCAGGGTACCGGAAACACAATTCTCAAAACCAAGTCAGAAAAATGAAACCAGAAATAAGAAGCAATGATAAAAGCAAAAATAATAAAAAGAAACTAAAAACTATATAACAAGCCGAATGCTTCCCCGACAACGACGCCAAAATTTGATGCGTGTCGTATGCGTCAAAAATAATTTCACTTCCTCACTCAACTAGATATAAATATAGTATTCGATAAGAAAGAGTTCGTATCCACAGAGAGGCGATTGTTTTTATGCAATTTTCAGATTCTTAAGTAACCAATTAACCCAAGGTGTGTTTTTGTTTTTATCAAAGTAATAATACTAAATAAAGCAAAGTAAATAGTTGAAATAATCAATAAGGAGAAGATATTGGCTAAGGGATAGTATCATTCATAAACATGTATTTTTCATCTATGATTATAATTGGTATTTAATCTCTCAATTATCAAAAGTCCTAGGATATCTTGATCGCAAGAGTATCCCGTTTATTTCCTGATTTTATCACAAACAACATTAAAAGATGCTATTGTGAAATTTTCTTAAAAAGCAACCTAAAGTGTAAAAGAACAATTAGATTTAACTCCCTAAGAGTAATAAGTTCTATGAAATAAGACTAATCGATGCAAACAAACGTGTAAAAGCACTAATTCGTTTTAACAAAGGTTATGATTCATATGCGATTAAAAAGATGTATCACTACAAGTATTAACCACAAGATGCTACTAGAAATCAGAGATAACAACTTTTACGTATTGAAAACCCTAATATAGCTTTAGAGATGAAAACAAATCCAATTGATTCCGGACTCAACCAAACTAGCATTCAAATCATATGATAATAAAAATGATGAATCATAAATGATAAAATTGAGACAAAACTAAATCATAGAATCAAATAACATGCTTGAAGAAATCAACTTTTATCCCATAACCAATTATTGTATTTAGCTACTCATATTCATGGAGTTCATCATCATAATATTCAAAGAAATAAGATGAAATATAAAAGAAAGCAAACCCTAGAAGTTGTTCTCTGCAAAAGCTCCAAGAATAGAATAAAACGTTATATAAAAATTGTGTAGAAAACTTCCTTTTTATAGATTTTTTCTCCTTCCAAAAATAGGTTTTGTCTTCAAAGTCCATTAGTTGGAAATTCACTCGGCCCACGAGCAAGAGAAACCCATGTAGAAAATCTTTCCCAAAAGTGGTCCCGGAAAATTGGGTTTTTGACCGGAACTTGGCCGGAATCCGGCAGTGGAACATCGCCGCCGGTCTCCTGAAAAGTCCTTCCCCGTCCAAAGAATATTCCGTTAAGATTCTGTTATCTTTGACTGTTCACTAACGGTCTTTAACGGTTGACCGGGTAAAGTTCTGAATCACTGAGTTATAATCGAGTCAGCAGCTAAATCAGCTGACTAGGCCACTGCACATGCCAGAACTGTTCACGGCCAAGATGGCCGTGACTTCTCTGAACTCCAGCCAAATTCAGTCAGTTCAAGCTCAATCATTCAGTTCCGTTCAGCTGAGCAATCACAGCTCACAAGCCAATGAAAGTCATCACCTGCAACTCATGTACCTGCCCTAGACATCATCTAGACAGTTCAATACACACCCATTTCTGCTTCAACTCCCCCTGCAAATTCCTCTGCATTATATTGCTTTACCAAGTCAAGCACCACTGCCTCCACCATCTTTGCAAAACCACCAGCTCATTCAACAGCTGCTACTCAGTTCCATAGACCATTATACCCATCTTTATTTCAGTAAAACTGAAACCTCACACTCCACCTGCAACACTTGATTCATCTTTCTCCTCTTCATGGCACCAGCTTCACTAACTCCAGTTCCCTGTATCTCCATGGTTATAACTTGTAGCTTCTTCATTCTCAGAATTCATCACCATCATAGTTCAATCCATACTATGACTTCACCAGAACCATCAACACTCCAGCTAAAGAAATAGGCCAAACCACCACCTGAAACAGCAACACAGTTGCACAGCATAGTAGCAACCATGTAACTCCATCTGACATCTCAATTCCAAATCCCACTCAACACTCCACATTAGCCTGTAGCAGCATTGCACCTACAAATCCTCCAAGCTGCAAGCCATTATCTTCTCATATCACAACTCCATTGTCTCCGCATTACCTGGAACAGCTCCAGTTCTGCATACCTGCAACCAGCCACTGCTTCATAAGACCATGTAATCTTCACCCCTGCAATTTCATAATGCACAGCATGACTGAATCTTCCTTCCTTCTTTGTAGGCCACCTATAATACCACCAGAGCCACCAGATTGCATTGATAGCAACCACCATAATGGGAATAACAACCACCCAACTTCAGCTGCCATATTAGCTCAAGACAACCTAACCCTTCTTATCACACAACACCAACTTTCTTGTCTGCAAATCAAACCATGATGGCACCAGATCTTTAAGTCATAGCACTTGAGCTCACTCCAATCAGTTTCATCATTCACACCCTCTCCAACTTAGCTCAATCTCAACACTTCTACCCATTCTCTGCCTGCAAAAACTAAACCTCAGTTCACTCCCAATATCCTTCTCATACGACCACCATAGCCCATTCAGTCTTGTAGTTCATAACCTACAGCTCCATCCCCTGAGCATAATCACCACCTGAACTGCATACTGCAACATCATTTGAGACTTAGAGCATCACCATTATTGCATTGCAGCATAACGGCAATTCCCCACAAACAACAGTTGTATATCAATTTAACATGCAATTCACCTTCAAGTCATACATAATTCTTCCACCACTATAACTTCAGTGAAATACAACCAGTGCAAAACCATCACCAACTTCTCTTTCATCTGTTCATGACTTCAAGTGAGTCATACCCATCAAACTGCAACCTAAATTCAGTTCAACACCACCTGTGCAAAACCATCACCAACTTCCTATCAGTTCACAACCAAATCTCCCAATTCTTCTTGCCCAATTTCAAACCCTAGATGCAGCAGCAGAAAGAAGATTCCTCTCTCAGTAAACCCATCTTAAATTTCTTCCTTCCCTTTCTTGAACTGCGTCAATTCCTTCTCCATCTATTGAGTTCATTTCCAACAATCATTCTCTTCTTAAAATCATCAGACCCACCTCCTTATTACTGAGATTGAGCTCAGATTCCATTGAGTCACCATTTTACCTAAATCACCATAGGAACCCTAATTACTCTTCATGAATTCAAGGGCTTCACTGGTTCTTCACTTCTTCTTCGATCCATGGTATCACACTGTGTTTCCTCATATCTTCTCAGTTTATCTCAGCCGCCTCTCTTTCCTCTCAAACTTTGAGAATAATGATTGAGAATATCATTTTCTCTGAAATCTAGGTTTAGTGTATGAATGGGAGTGGATATAGATAAGGGGCACCTAGAATTACTCTAGACACTGTGAATAAGAGAAGGGTCAACCAAATGTCGGCCCTTATGTTGACTTGTATTGTGATGCAGACTATTTTGTATCCTCCCGTGTGCTCCTAATAGCGCTTGTCTGTGCAATGACGATTCCGCCCTTTTCCGCTCCAACTGGACGCCTGAGAGTGACGCTTTTTCCCTTCTCGAATATTGTCGCCAACGATATCGTCTCTTACTTCTCATATTCACTTCTTCCCTTCAATGTCTTTTCATCACTAAAGTTGTCATGCTTTTCAGACAGAATTTGCATCACTAAAGCCGACAAACTTTTCATACAGAGATGAAGAAATAAAAGCAAATAATGAGACACAATCCGCCTCCAACGCTTTTGCCCTTTTTCCCTATTTCCTCTCCTTTTATTCCAAAGGACTCCAAAGTACCTAAATACTCAAAAACAAAACATAAGATACATAATTTACAAGAAAACTAGCAGAGAAAGCATAAACAATATATAAATAATACGGTGTTTTAGACACCTATCATCTATCACTGGAGACTCAGCAGTAGTCTCTTGAATCAACAGACGTTTGCCTGACACGACGTGGTTTAATGCCGTGAATATATCTTTTCTCTGAGCTTTTGACAAGTATAGTAATTCGCAGACATGTTTAATCAGGGATTGAACTGCTTCTTTGAACGGAGGTTCAGAGACAACAACGGTCCTGATTGGAAGAGGATTTTTGTGTACTCCTTCAGTCCCCAAGTTGAGTTCTCCTGATTCGACCTTTTATTTGAATATGCGCTTCAAAGTCTTGCAATCACTGGTGGGGTGGATGACAAACCTATGGAAGCGACAGTACCGAGGATTTTCCATGGCTTCTTCGGTTGGTTCCTTCTTGACATATGGCAATTTGATTGCACCGTCTTGAATCCAGGCCCGTTCTTTTGTGATTTTGAAGGAGTGGAGGAAGTATGCTTGTGATGTGGCTCAGCTTTCCGTTTGATCCCTTCTGTGATAGCATTTATGGAAGGTTGCAGGTTGTACTGCTTGTTGGTCAGACGTCTGCTCCCTCGAGTATCTCGTGCTTCTTCAGTCTTTATGTATTTTTCTCTTTCCAAAAGAGCAGGTGCAGTGGTTTCCGACCTCTTCACAGCTTCATGGAGCTCTGAGAAAGTCTAGAATTGGAGATTCTCTAGTAGGGATCTTCATACCGAGAGCATGCCATTGATGCATAAATCTACCAGTTGTTGCTTCGTGACATTTGGATCACGACAATCCAAGGCTTGGACTCTGAATCTTTTCACATAGTCGTTGGGATTTTTACTGACTTTCTGAAACATCCTTCCAAGATCAGAGAGAGTGACTTGCTCTGACATAAAGAAGTACTTCCTATAGAAAGCGTTAATTATTTCTCCCCAATTGTTGATAGTTCCAGGTGCAATATTGTTGTACCAGGTGTACGCCCTCCCTTTCAAAGATTTTCAAAATTCCTTGAGTCGAACAATATGGTTATGTTCATGTTCTCCCAAGGCTTCAAGGAAATGAGAGATGTGTTCCCGAGCATTGCCGGTTCCATCATATAGAGTGAAAGTTGGAGAAACGTAACCTTTAGGAAGGGGAATCCTCTGCGTAGCGGAAGGATAAGGGGGTTGATGACGATGGACATGTGACGTATTGTCTTTTCTACGATTCTCCAGAAGACGCTCCAAGTCTTCCCGGGTGATGAAGTTTGATGATTCCTTCATCGACGAATTGCCTGAAGCTTTGTTGGTTTCGTCGTCATCCACTGTGTGAATTAGAATTACCTCAGGATCAGTAGCGTCTGAGGACTTTTCCTTCTCTTTTCCTTTTTCTTGAGTTTTCTCTGGCAATTTATCAGTAAGGGTTTTCAGATGGTCGAATAATTTATGCTGTGCTGCAGCCATATCCGTCTGATTCTTTGCAAGAGTCTTTTGCGCTTTGATGAGGTCAGCAATGGTAGGTGGTGTACTTTCTCTGACTTTTTCAAGGTGTCGGTCGAACAGAGGATGACATTCCGTGTTGGCGTGAGGAGGAGTAATGTCACCACTGTCAGTATTGGTGGCCGGAACAGTTTCCGGGATGTTTTCTTTGTTGCTGGTGCTAGCGATATTTGCGTTAGGATTCGTAACCGATCCTGACCTAAGACCAACTATCTTGTAAAATTTTGAGGTTGCAACCGAGAGAATGATCTCCCACTGTGGTCGCCAATCTGTAGATGGGGAAAAACGATTTGCTGGTTTTTACGGAATTGAGGAGACGACCGTACAAAGGAGACTCCTTGAACCAAGCGAAATGTTCAACCTTATACAGATGCACTGCAAATAGGGAGTGATTTGAATTCGAGAGATCAATCTGTAGTACTCTGGACTAAACCAAGACAACGGCCGTTCCAGAGTAAATTCGGTCACAAGAGAGGATGGGTCGATCTATAGGAGGAAAGCTAAGAAATGTGTGGAATCAATGGTAATCAATGATTGTAGGTGTGTTTTGAATTCTGAATATGATAAGTTCTGAATGATTGAAATTGCTCAATTGATAAGTTGTTGATCTCGTGTTATCTGTGAGATTCTTGTTGTTGTCGTTCTTTCAATCATGATTCGGAGACTTATTTATATTGCTGGAATTATAGACACCATGATCCCATGAAGTGTGATAGTTGATGGAATCGAAGAGTGGGGAAATGGAAATCGTGTTTGAAACCAGTTGCTCATCGTGCGGAGACTTGGTTGATTTTCCATCCACTACTTTGTTAACTCCTTCAACTGATTGCACGACTTGCTCACATTCCATGGTGTGTTTGAACACATGTGTCGTTGACCGCCAGACCAAAACCCTAGTTGATATCCCCCCAAAGGACACGATTGACGTCTCGTGGTTAATTAGTCAATTACTGACTTCGTGATTTAATGGGACGATGAGTCCATGTATTGAGTTGAACATGATTTTGTAAAATGTTCTGAAACTCATGAATTGAACATGTCTGCTGAGACAGTGATGTGATTCTCACGTTGAGGTGAGCAAGTGTTGCTCATTAGATGAATTGTTGAATATTAATAGTTGAATCAATATTCCTTGGTTTGAGCAAATATTGTTCATCTGAACAAGTATCGCTCGTCTGAACAAGTGTCGCTCATCTGAACAAGTATCGCTCGTCTGAACAAGTGTCGCTCGTCTGATAAATTATTGGTAGAGTGACCAAAATAAAATATTAATTAAAATACTGGTAGTTGAACTGAGCATAATTAATGAGAATACTGATCATGAGATCATCGAAAAGTTATTAGTGTTCGAATCTGGAATTATGATCCTTGGACTCAGAAACCCTAATTTGATCAATTGATGATCGATGGTTTATTTGAAAATTAACCATGGAATGAAGGAGAACTGGCTTCATGGGACCGTGGGTCGACCATGATACTCCATTATGCTCGTGTGAGCAAATACCAAGTCCTCTTGAAGAGTTGGTGATTTTTTATAAAAGAATGATCAAATGATGGTTTAATCATTTATTCGAAAAATGCTCGTCTGAGCCTTAGGTGAGAAAACCTAATTAATTATGAAGAGGTAAGGGACCGACCAAGGGGTCATGAAACCGGACCTGGGTGGTTACGGGATCGAATGACGATCACTCCGTCAAATTATGAAATTATTCGAAGAGTTTTGGACCCAATACGTGCAATTGCGCAAATTAGGTCAAATCATGAAAATACGTGGGACCGGCTCATTACGATCCAAAAAGCCAACCCTGGTCGGTCAAGGTAACATTCTTTCATCATTGAGATGTCCGTGTCTCCGTCCTGAGAATTTTGATATTTTCTGGTGCATGTTTGAGCGACCATTTGAGAAAATATGACAAAATTAGGGTTTTGCTGAAACTAGGAAAACTTCATGACATGAAGGAAAATATTTATGAAATAAAGGAATGATGAAGCGTGGGACCTCCGAGGCCAAAGCATGGCCGGCCGTCCAGTGACCACGGTCCCGTGGTGTTTTTTTTTTTTTTTTTTTTATGAATTTATGAAAATATCATGAAATTAAGGAATTTGTTGAAATTAAGGAGTTTTCCTTGAAGTGAAGGAGTTTCCATTGGATCAAGGAAGAAAATAATATTAAAATAATAAAAACATGGGTGTGTGGCACCGGCTAGGGCATGGACGGCCGGCTTATGCCCGGTCCCACGAGTTTCCCTGATTTTTATGTATTTTATATATTTTTCCATGATTTGAAGGAGTTTTCCTAATTTGAGAGAAATACCATGAAATCAAGGAATTTCATGGGATGAAGGAAATCCTAAAAATAATAATAAAAAAATAAAGGGACGTTTGAGACCTTCTGGGGCATGGCAGGATGGCTGGGGCTCGGTCCCACGGGTTTCCCTAATTTTATATTATTTTTCATGTATTTTTTGAAAAATACCATGAGATGAAGGAATTTTCATGAAACTAGGGAAATAATAATAAAATAATAAGGAATCACATGGCATGGGGCCGTCCGGGATCAAGGCATGGCCAGGTGGCTAATGATCACGGCCCCATAATGTTTTCCCTAATTTTATATTATTTCCTCCGTGCGAAGGAAGCACCATGGAATTGAGGAGTTTCCTCAAAACGAAGGATATTTGTTCAAATGAAAGGATTTTCATCAAATCAAGGAAAATAATAAAAATGTAATAAAATATAAAACTGGCGTGAGATTGGCCATGGCATGGTTGGTCCGTCAGTAGGCCCATGCTTCCAGCGCCTTGGTCAATATTTTGATTATTTTTTATTTTTTCCCTATTTTGCATAGGTTCATCGTTTCGTCGTATTCTGAAATACTCGTTCGTGCGGTGATTGTTAATGCATCATCATTGAATACACTTGCACCTTTTGAGACAAGGATTACTCAAAGGTAGCTCCGATGCCCGTGCGTTGAATATTTATTACTAACCCATGGATTTCTGCTGGGAAGAACCATGGTTTGCAGTAATGAAATATCTGCGAAAATATTTGAATATTTTCAGAAATTCTATGGATGAATCCAAGAATTTAGGAATAATTAACTTATGGTTCTATACTAGCAGAGCAAGCTGTCTAGGAGCATTAATTATTCCGATATGAGTTTGCTGGAACTTCATATCCTTTATATAGTCAGGGTAAACTCGTTGTTTGTATCCTGAAGATGTTATCGCTTTATACTAGCAGAACAAGCTGTCTAGGAGCCGTCCATCTTATGATACTATATAGAAATAATTACTGAAGTGTTCAGTATTCATGAGATATGATGTTGTCTAACAGTGAGACTACATATCTATATGTACTCTAAGATAAGGTATTCTCAGTCAGAGGATTCGATGAGAGACCTGTGTCTCAATACTCATGTATGATTGCTAGATCAGTGGTTCGTATAATTATGGGTTTACGATTTTAGCCTTTGTCGAAAATCCACCATCTACACTAGCGCAATGTATTGAACTATTTTATGTCTTTTCCTTATATTTTATTTCATAGTAATTTACGTTTTTTTCAATTCAATAATACTAGTTCAACCATAAATATTCCAAACAAGGGTCGTCAACCAATCTTTTGCATATGGCCGACACCAAAAAGAATTGTGAACCATTTTTTTGCAGATAAACGACTTTTGTGACATAAATGGGAGCATTATACATGTGTCATCAATCTGCTAAAATGTTAATTGCCGACACATTAGGTTTATTTGACGACTCCAAACAAAACTAACGACTCCAGACTAACATATATATACACCATTATGCCAAGTTTTCTTCTAAAGTCGTTCATTTCTATATGTCCAACCTGTGGATGGGGAAAAACGTGTCACCTATTTTTCAGGAAAGTGGAGAGTTGAGCGAGCTGTAGAGACTCCTCAGCCGGGCAAGACGTTAATCCTCACACAGATGCACCACTGCAAAGGGGGTGGTTAGATTCGGGAAATCAATCTGTATGACTCCGGCCTAAACCAAGACAATGTCCGTTCCAGAATCAATTCGGTTGCAAAGAGGGAGATGGGTTGATCTGTAGGAGGGAAGCTGAGAATTATATGGGATCAGCGATGATCGAGGATTGTGGGTGTGTTGAAGGTTTATACAGTATTGGTGAATTTTTGAGTTCTGATAAGTTATGAGTGATTGATGAATTCTTGAGAGTAGTTACTCGAGAAATTCAGTGTTAGACGTGTACTCGAGTGTTCGAATGTTGATGTTCAATCACGAATTCAGAGACTTATTTATACTGTTAGAGTAGTAACACCACTGACCCCTGTAAGTGTGACGGTTTCTTGAGTGGAAGAGTGGGAAAGTGGGAGATCGTGGTAAAGTCAGTTCCACGTCGTGTGGAGACTTGACTGATCGTGCACCCACTACTTTACTAAATCTTTCAACCGTTGAAATGACTTACACACATTTCTCGTCGTGTGATGAATCCACGTGCCGTAGACCGCCATACCAAAACCCTAAGTGATATCCCCCCATTTGTGACGTGATTGATGTCTCACGAATCGTGGAGTCTACATGGTAGACGTGTTTAGGTTAGTCAATTGTTGACTGATCATACACTGAGTCTAAGTTTGGTGAATCAAGCATGAATGGTGAATGCTCAGCGATTCATGGCTCGAACATGTAGTTCTTTGGAGAGATGTCAGTATGATGAATTACTGACTAGTTGAGTGATTGAGCAAGTACTGCTCAATTCTGCGAATTATGAGAATTCAATGAGCAACTGAGCAAGTATTGCTCAATTCACCGAATTATGGGATTTTGATAGGAACTGAGCAAGTATTGCTCAATTCTCTAAATTTAAGGATTTGATGGGCAATTGAGCAAGTATTGCTCAATTCACCAAAATTAAGGATTTGATGGGCAACTGAGCAAGTATTGCTCAACTCACCAAATTATTTACCAGTAACCCAGTAAAATATTAATTAATTAAAATATTGGTAGACTACCGAATATTGTATAATTAACTCTGTTGTCGATTAATGGATTCAACACAAATTTATTAGTGTTCGGAATTGCTCAGAATGATGGTTTCACAGAGCATTCATCGAAACCCTAATTTTTGGACAATCCTCCATCAATTGGAGAATTGCCGAAAATTGATTATGAGTGGTGGAGGGACCAACCACAAGGGATGAGTAATGTCCATGTAATGCCCAGCGCTTGAGTGAACATGCACCAGGGTTCTCAGTTTGAGAGTTGGTGAAACGTGATGATTAAATGGGGAGTTCACCATTTACTGAAAATATTGATGGGTTCAACATTAGGTGTAAAACCTAGGTATTAGAGATGAGAACGACTAAGAGGGCATATGACCGGATCCTGGTGGTCACGTGACCAAGTGTTGGTCATTTGGAGGATTCTCCAGTTGATTGGAGAGATCTCAGGCCCAGTATGAGCGATTGAGCAAATTAGGTCAGAATTGCGAAAACTTGTGGGACCGGATTTGTTCAAGCCCTAGGGGAGACCTAGTTGGTCATGGAGGCATGCACATGTTGCCATGATGTCCGTGTCTCCATACTGAGAGTTTTAGTATTTTCTGATGCGCGTTTGAGCGATGTTGTGAATTTTCAGAAGAGTTTCATCTTGGCTGAGAATTCTCGACTTTTTGGTGGAATGAGCATGTATGCTCAATTCATCAGTATTTTGAAAATATTAAAATAAAATATTTTAATAATCCAAAATTGTCGTGAGGGGCTAGCCGGCCGCGTGACCATGTTGGCTTTTGGTTTTTCGTGTTTCGAGCAATATTTGAGAAAATATGGAGAAGTCACGAATTTTGTTCAAAACCAGGAGTTTCACGAGTTGAGGGAAATAATAATAATGAGAAATTAGGGATTGTAAGGTGTGGGACCGACCACGGCTAGGGCATGGCCGGCCGTCCAAGTTGCCCGGTCCCGCACACCTTTCCCTGTTTTATTATTATTTTTTGTGAATCTTTGAAGTTATGGAGAGTCCTTGAAGATATGGAGAATCCATGAAGTTTTGGAATAATAATTATAAAAAGCTAAGGATTGTGAGGTGTGGGATAGGCCACGGCTTGGGCATGGCTGGTCGGCTAAGTTGCCCGGTCCCGCATACCTCTCCTTATTTTATAATTTATTTGGTGAATCCTCCAAGTTATGGAGAACTCTCGAGTTTTTGCACAAATTGGGAAATTTTTGCTAAGATGGAGAAGTCTCCATGGGTTTATGAAAATCGCGAGAAAATAAAGAAAAATAATGGGAAAGCATGGGACCGGCCACGGCTAGGGCACAGCCAGTGGGCCCGGCCCATGGGTGCTTCCCATTATTTTATTGTTTATTATTTTCTCTCTCCTATTTTGTGGAGAACTCTCCATTGTTTCATGTTTTTGGATCCTCGTTCGCGCATCCGGGTGCTCAGTCGTGCATCATTGTCGAGTACACTTGCACCATTTTTGTGGGTCTTACTCAGTGATGGTCCATATGCCCAGTTATTTAATGGAGAATAATTCATGAAACTGAGTAATAAAAGTGAATGGATGTTTGATTATTAATTCGTAGGATCAACTAGCTGTGGATTCGATTACGAATTCATAATAATAAAACGAGCATTACCGTCCCATGGGATCGTGGATTCGACTATAAAATCGGAGTAATTGAGATTTATCCATCACCATTTCATGAGATCGGTAGATTCGATCATGAAATCGGAGTAATGAGATAATATAGTTGTTTCATTGATATTCTATGAGATCATGTCGTGGATTCGATCATAGAATCAGAACAATTGTTATTGCCATTCCATAGGATCAGGCCGTGGATTCGACCATGGAATATGAGCAATTATTATTGCCATTCCACGGGATCAGGCCGTGGATTCGACAATGGAATATGAGCAATAGTAGATCATTCTGGTATTTCAGTGGCGAATATCATGGAAGAAGTAATCTATATTCAGAAAAGATATTAGCCAGTTAAAGCGTCACATCTATTCTGAATGGTGCATATTCAGGGAGTCACGGTGGTGTTTACGACCTGAAGGCGTTGATGTTATCAATCTATGGAGAACCGCCTGAATCTATGCACAGTCTCTCCACATAATCAGGGAACGGTGAAGTGTCACCGAGGTCCTGAAGGCGTCCACCGCCCAACTATTATTCTATGTGGAGGTGGGTCTCTCTCCTGCAGTCAGGGACAGTGAGTATCACCGACAGACTGAAGGCGTTAAGTTCTCAATCTACGGAGAACCGCCCAGCTGCATAGAGGTCACAATGAAATTCCAAGGATCGAACGCTCGGTTGGTAAAGGCTTTTCGAAAACATATTCATCATGGCTTCGTAAAATATAAATCGGTGCATGCTTGAAAGCCGTGTCAAAACATGCCTCATGATTTTACGGTTTTTCCCTTTGCTGAAAATCCACCATCTACACAACCTGACGACTTAATATAGAGACTCTAACAGTCGTTTAGTTGTAAATGTATAATATTAACGACCCAAGATACAACCAACATTTATTGGGGAATTAAACTCTACCAAATGTGGTTGAGGCAGTTGGCTCATTCAATTCTATAAACACACACCCATATCTCACATCTTCATTACCAACACCCTAATTATCAACCTCCTATTCTCCTTCTCATTTATTCATCATCCAAGAGGAAAAAAAGAGAAACATAATGACTCCCTACACTTCCGAAGAGAACTGTTCCATTACAAGAGCTTGGAAAACAGTCACAAACCACTTTGAAAGTCTAGACAAAGACATTGATGAAACATTGGATGCTTGGTGGAACCGCATATTCATCATTTTTGTGGCGTTGGACGGAAATCGGAACTCAAGGTCTTTGAAACAAGTCAAGGAACTCTTCAAAGCCATAAAATTCGAGTGTGATGTTTTGAAAAGAGAATATATGGCCGTAAGGGAAGCCTTTCCGGATATGATGAGTACTATAAGAGTAAGAATTTAAACAAGAGGTAAAACTTATCCAAAGCTTTGATCGATACTAACTAAGTATGTTTGCGTTTGCGTTTGCGTTTTCAGATGAAGAAGGCGTATGCATACTACGAGGTACTTCGTGGGAAAGGTTTGAGTTACATAGTTGCTACTTTATCTTCCATGGAACCGTGTTTAATTATATGCTTTATGATTGAGTGTAGAAGTGCATCGTTATCATATACTGTATTTCACCCTATGAAAGATGTATCACTTTTAGGATTCAAAGAAATGTTGCTATGAAATCAGAAATTATTTAAAAAAAAGAAGGATGAGTCATCAATATTAGAGACGTATGTAACAACGACTCTCATTTAAAATGAAAGAGTCATTTGATTAGAGTAATGACAAACTAATGATCCTTAGAGTGATGGCTACAGAGAGTAAAAGGTTTTAGAGTCGTTGGGTTATAAATATATTTAGTAAACGACTCTAGATGACTTAAAAAAGGGAGTCGTCAATATTTTCAAAATTGATTGACGATTTTTCATAACTGCACATTAGAGTCGTCAATGTTTTCAAAACTGAATGACGATTTTTCATACTATATATTAGAGTCATTAATTTCAGTGTCAAATAATTAATGACTCTTAACGTTCGTTAGTTTATTATACTCCCGACCAAACGACTCTCACACTGAGTAGTTCCATAGTAACCATCAATTGACCACTTGGAGCACCATTCATGCGATTTGAAGAGTATAGGAAGTTTACCTGATTGTTTTGAGCTTGGGGTTCCTCATTTTGAGGGTTGATTCCTTCATTTTGAGAAATGAGATCTTTATTTGCACCAATATTCATGGCTTCCTCTATTAACATTTCTTCATCAAACATCCAATCCATAGGATTAGATGAGACAATCTCACCATCAACACAATCATGTATGTTATTTGAATCTTCACCTACATCATTTCCTCCACTACAATCACTCATTTCAAATAACCAAAATTTTCCACCAAAACTCACTTTCTTCCTCTCTATCCAACACAAAAACTAAAAATTTCTATTATCTAAATCTTCCCCCTAAAACTGATTTTATCTAACTTAACTAATTTATAACTAATCTAACTTAACTAATCAACTTAATTAACACTAATGGTTTTGGGGTAGTTTAGCCATTTCGAAAAATTCGGATAAGGGGTAACCCCAAAATTCTATTTGGAAACCAAATGGTGAGGCCCCCAATTATTTTCGGTGGACCCCAATTAATCCTTGTAAATTTAGTTCACAAGGGAACAATTTCATGTGGCAATAACGGAAAATTGGTAAAAAGAAAAAATAATTTTGTATTCTTCTCATCATTGTAGGTAGTTTTCTCTGTAGTAAAGAAAGAAGAAGATTAAATTGGTAAAATGCTCCATGTATTACTACTACCTGCCTATATTTTAGAGACGAAGGTAGTAGTAAATTCAATCATCAGATATACTTCAAATAGAAAAAAAGAGAAAAAGAAAGAAAGTTGAACCTTCACTAGAATATTGTTATACTGTGTAGGCATGGAGTTTCTGCAAATTCATAATTTTACGGTTCAAAATACAAAACATGTTAGAATTTAACAAGTATTTCAAATTTTTCACAACCCAAAACATAGTAAGGAAACAACTGGTAAATACAGCTAGTTATAAAACTGAAACAGCAGGTGGCTTTGGAGCTATTATCAGAGATCATGAAGCCGAGGTGATTGCTGCTGCAAGTGGAGAAAGTCCTGTAAGATCTGTGCTTGTACATGAACTGCAAGGTATTGAACTTGGTATGAAGATGGCAGTACAAAAACAAAGACCTAATATCCATTTATGCACTGATTCCATGGCTGTTTATCATTTATTGATACACAAAGAACCTGAACCTCCTTGGAATGCTATTCAAATATGGAGAAGGATTACAACTCTGAAGCAGCAGTTTGTCAGATGGATAATTACTTTCTGCTACAAGGAAACTAATAGGGCAGCTGATTATTTAGCAGGCTTACATTTGGGCAGTGATTGGACTGAGATTATGCATGATGAGTTCAGTGCTGATTTTAGAGAAATCTTGGCTGAGGATAAGGCACAAAAAGTTTATCAGAGAAGGAAGAAGAAGAGAAACTAGTTTTGTTGTTTGTTTTGGTTTGGTTTGTTGTTTTCTTTCTTTTGTTTTTCTCAGTTAACTGGTGGGGTTTTTTTTTTTAGGCCTTGAGCCCGCGAAATGTGTCAAAACAAAAAAAAACATAGTAAGGAAGGGTGAAAAAAATTGCTGCCTTTGGACGCCTAGACTAAAATCATGAATGCCAATTGTAGGTGTAAAATATCCACAGATCTAGGTGGCAACATCCTAAGCATTGACGCACCTAAAGACGAAGAGACGCGAAGCATAGAATGAAGATCAGCAGGCACGAGATTTGAGGAGCCACGTGGATCGGGCGTGATCGTTCCACAGCTGTCGGACAAGACTTAACCCCAGATTTCTGACAGAGCTGACAAGACAAGATAGGGTGGGTCAAACGAGGTGCAACGGTCATAAGGATAAGAAAATACGTGTCACATCGGCCCACCGCTGAGGCGACAGACAAGGCGGGCGACATCGTGTCAAAAGAACACCAGAAGAGGTCGGCTCGGGCAAGGGACAGACGAAGGAATCAAGATGTATCGTCCATGTGCATGGAAGAAGGGGCGACGTAAGAAGACCTGATCACAGAACTTCATAAAATATGTAACATGACCCAGACCCTAACTTGGTTGTATGGAACTTCTCATATAAATAGAGTGACTTGTATCCAAGAGAGGTAGGTTGTAATTTTGGGAAGAGAGAGAGAGAGACTCGAGTTTATACCAAGGAGAAGAGAGTGAGAAGTAAGTTCATCTTTGTAAGGAAATCCGACTAAGAGCAACACCTTTGTAACACTTTAAAGTAATAAGATTCACCCTTTCACCCCCGTGGACGTAGGTAATCATACTGAACCACGTATATCTTGTGTTCATTGTTGAGTGCTTACTTTCATTCAACTTGAGTAGAAGCTTTCTATCCTTTGGATGTAGTTGGTAGTAAAATGCATCTACACCAATCTATATAAATTTGTCCCCCCTGACTGAAAGTTCTAGCTCCGTCCCTGGTTATGGGACCTTGGATCTTCGTCTGGTTTTGCAACATTGTAACAAAACTTTACATCACCGTCATTGGATTTAGCATCATAGGCTTCGGATTGTTAAAAATTTGTATATCTTTTTGTAGTCGAAACACTTCGGTACAGATATAGTCATCGTTATCTGAATTTGTACCATTGGATAGCACGTTTGTTAACTGATTATCATCATATATTTTAATTTTTAAACTAGATCATTTTTGAACCATAGTATTCAGTATGAAACAGCATCGTCATATTTGCATATATAGCATTATAAGGTCATCGTCTTAGTCACCTATTTACTGAAAAGTTGACACTTCGGTAATTAATGAATTGAGTTTTTCGCCGGCAGTGTTTCTCCCGGATTTAGTGTGTCTTTTCTCCCAACGACTAGTTCTAATGGATACTTTTCGCCGGCATTTCTAACCGGAGCTCTCATCTCCTTTCATTCTTGCTCCTTGTTCATTCTTGTTTCTTGTTTGGGGTGATGAATTAATCAATTGCTAAGGAATCAGTTGAATCAAATCACTAACTCTGCTACCAACTCTCTGATGAATCAAATCACTAACTCTGCTACTAATATGGAAAGCAACTCTGAAATCACATTTGTGGCTCACAACAAAGGAATCAGATATATCAGGAAACTCAGAAACCTCAGAACTCATACAAATTTCACACAAATCACAAAAAAATTCAGGTTGACAAATGCTAAATTTTTCTCCTTCAATGATAGAAATTTCTCATACTCATCCATCTTCACTCCTCAACACCCAATTGTGGTCTCAATAAGTAGCAAATTCGGTAAATCCTGGAAGTATGGGAAATTACCCTCATTCAAATTCATTAATAACTTTTGGCCTGCTCAATCAATTTTAGTTCAATGCAACGAATCCTCAAAAGTTTCTAAAAGTTTGCCCCCAATCCAGTTTGGAAGTTCTCAATGGTTTTTCTTTATTTGGCTTGGTTCTGAACCTGAAATACAATCTAAGGGGATCTTGCACTCTTATCCTATGTTTCTTGGTATTTTAGTCTCTAAGTTCAATTTGGATTCCAACTATCAGAAGCTTGAACCCTCAGATACAAGCCTTTTGTTTAAAGGTAAATGCTATGCTTTTTGGTTTCTGTGCTCCTATTCAAGATGTTTTGTCCTGGTTATAGGTATGTATTATAAACTTTCTAAAGTTCCTGCTATTTTGATTATAAAGTTTCTTATGAAATTTTTTCAAACCCTAGTTATTACAACATCTTTCAATTTAACTATCATTCTCTTTTTGAATTCTTTGATGTATCAAAACAATATATTGCATACCTGTTTGAACCCTGGCCATACCCATTTATGCTACTAGAATTTTCAAACATCATCAGATTAAACCTCTTAACTACATGCATAATATTCAGGCATATGTTTTTCACAAGTAACCATTTACTGAAACAAAAAAAACCAACTTTAAACCCCTCAAACTTGTTTTCGAGCAGGGATACTGGATGTTGCTTTCAAAATATTACAAAATATCTAATTAAAACCATATTGTTAAGCATCAAGCTTTTCCCCTCTCTGAGAATTATAATGAAGCATACCTATTTAGCCCCTCAAAGCACTTCCAGAAGATCCAGCAGCATCCTTCACTTCCCTGGATATTGCAGACTGGTAGACCCGAGCCACAGTCTCTTCAAGTGGCCCCTCAGGTGGTTGTGGGACCTCTCATCTCCTAGATCTAGTATAGGCATCCCTATAGACCTGAGCCACTGCTCTGCAGTCCACTCCTGGCGGAAAAATTGCATCTTCTGGTACCTCTTCAGGATGTGTCACCTGTCCAACCCCAGCTCTGGCTATGTCCGCTATATCAGCTGCTATCTGTCGAAGTTCTGGGGCAAGCATGAACATGTTAGGAAAGTGATGAGCATCTGGAGCGGGCGATACAGAATCATTCTGCTGAATTTGAGCCTTGACACCTTCTGGTACTGGAGTAGTAAAAAACCCTTTATTAATTCCTCCACTTACAAGCCTCTCATCTTCTACCAGAGCTATACCTTCCTTAACCACAAATCTACCTCGCTTAGGATGGAGAGAAAATAAAACCCAACCATCTTTCACTCCTACAAGTTGACCATCCTCCCCAATTCGGCCGTGCCTGCTAATTTTCTCCCCTGCTTCTCCGGCTGGCTGTTCTACATGATCTTCAAACTCTCCAATAATATCCTCCCACTTTCCACCAACCTTGAAATAGAAATAGTCAAAATAAACATTCAAAACCTTTACTCAAATTTTACTAGGGCCCATCCCTCTTTACTTGGAAATTACCTTTACCAAAATTTACACTGTAAAATCAAGAGTATTTACAAAAACAGTTCAAATTACCTGGTGCAACATCCAACTAACTCGTGCTCTCTTAGAACCACCTTGTCCATCACTGCTGGCTATCTGCTTACCTTCCATTTTCTGGGATCTCAATGGATATTCTTCTCTAAGAATTTTGCTGCACACAAAGAAGTCACAGAGTATTTTTCCTTTGTGCAAGGAAATTGGAATATGAAACAAAGTAAAACTTCCCTTTTCATGTTATCTAAAGGGTTGGGAAGTGTAACCGTTTTCCAATCTCAACCGTCTGCCACCCAGGAAGACCATCAGATCATAAATCCTAGAGATATGCACTGTAAATATCTGTGCAAATTTATATATGCACGCTATCCCCCTTGGCATAGAAAAAGCTTCGTGATCTTATTGGAACATGCAAGGCGGCATCATACATCTGGAAAACTTAAATTGGGTGTGTCAGCGGGGCGGATAATCCGGGAAATAAAAATGGGTCAATTGTTGCTGGAAGTATTTTCGGGTTGGAGCCAGGGTCGGATAGCCACCTTATTTGGAAAACTAGAAGTTATTGCTCAAATAATTGTTGCAACCACCACACATACCAACCACTCGTGTACAACTCAGACGCAACAAATCAAATTTCAGATTCCAGAGCATCGGTTTCATAGCTATTTAATAGCTGAGTAGCATGGTTCTGACTCTCTTTCGGCACAGACAGATTCTTTGAGGCAGCCACTCTTCTTTACTCCAGGCAGACCACATAGCATAACCAACAATAAAGTAATGGTAATACATAAGGGAAAGGTAAATCTCCATCAAGCTACTCTTATTAAAGATTTTACTAACAATTTTCAAGCAAATATTCTGAGTTTGAGCAGGTCACATTCCAACGAGCCATTAGCCATGGTAGACCAAGTCAATACCCTTGTTGGGGTCACCATCAAGGCCAAGTACACTCATTTGAGATTCTTTTATGTTATGCTCACATGGTTCAATTACGACAAACTTCCTGATAAACCCGTGAAGCAAATTCAAATTAAAGCTGGTCACATTGCTATCTACTCATATAGCACTTATTACAACAATTACTCTCTATATTCTTTCTTTCTCAGTTTCAAGCAAATTTCAATGTCCTCCTCCTCAACCTCAAACCACCCCTCAATTGATAATCTGGTGAAGAAAATGGACACTTCCCTCTCAATACCTGAGGATTTATTCCCCAAAGTCTTTATCAACTCTGAAAATATCAAGAAGAAACATGCTCAAGACTGGAAGGGCTACTTTATTGGAAAACTTTGCAGCAACATTTGCTTTCAGACATCCAGGGTTTGCAGCTTCATCAATGCACACTGGGAGATGATCGGCAGAATAGAAATTGAAGTATGGAACAGGAGAAGAAACTTTTACATTGTAAGAACAACAAATGAAGAAGATTACTCCACCTTGAGGGATGGAGGAACTAGAGGAGTCTTTGATAAGTTAATGGTCTTAGTAGGTGTTCCAGCTATGGGACCTGATCTCATTAATGAAGAACTATTCTCTAAGGTTATGATCTAGCTCCTCATTAAAAGAATCCCCACCCACATCATACATGACATACCAAATATCATCCAACCAATTGGGGTCTTTCAAGGATCAAAAAAGCCATATAGAAGAGACATATTTGAAAAAAATGTGGAAGTCAAGGTTACTATCAATACTACCAGAGCTCTCAAATTTGGAGTAGAATCTTTTAAAACACCTACTGTATCACACTGCTGGAGTGTGCTTATGCACTAAATGGAATAAAGTTCTGTAAGATCTGTAGGATTTTAGATCACCCAAGCCCTCCATGTCATGTACCACCAAATCAAAACAACCATGATTATACCCACCTACCAATCCATCAACCAGCACCAAAAACCATTACTCCTAGACAAAAACTTGTTCAAGCTGGGAAAGACATTATCCATATGAACTATTCTGATGTTGATGCTGCTGCTGCTTTTGAAGCAAAATTAAAGGTTGCTAAAAGAATGGAATTGGAAAAGTCCATAGCAAGTATGGCCACCACCTCCAACACTGCCATTATTTTTGGAGCTCAACCTCAGAAGAGCATACCCAAACCCCTTCAACTGAATCCCAAATCTCTCTTCACCCTGATGTCTTAGCCTGTCAATTCAAAAACAAAAGGTTATATCTAGCAAAAAAATATATAGCAGGTGCTTACAAAAGGAAGCTCCCAACCTGGATAAATGCTGCTAGAACAGTCTCAAAAAACAACACTGATTTGAACAATAATGTTGCAGACTCTTATGTTGTTGATCTTACTGTTGCTGAGAAATTTTTACCAATCAATGAAAAACAAAAGCCCACTCAACCTCACCCTCTACCCACTTTAGATCAGATCAAATATAGGCTGGAAGCAGATGCTTCTAGGAAGAAAAAAGCTGCTTGGAAAGCCAAGAAAAAGGATCACATTTTTGAAAATCAAAATGACATTTCAATCAGTACTTCTACTCTTGCCCTGAATCCAAAAGGAAAATGGCCACACCCAATTCCTCACCTTCCTCCCTCAATATCATGGAGTTAGCTGATGCCAAGCGTTTCAAGGACCAAACAGTTGACAACCAGTTTCTTCACCAGACTACTGAGAACCAGATGGAGGACTTCCATCCCCAGTCTCTTAATCCCATGGCTTATGGTTCTTTGGATTGCACTACTGGTACCAAGGTAAGCTTATTTTTCTCTTTGAACTTATATTGGTCCTCTATATTCATTATGGTTCATATGGTCTTTTGGTTAGCCCAGTTATACTATGATAGTATAGTTAGAAGAATCACCTCAAAATATCCCGTTGTTTCCTACTTCTAGCAATTCTTCACTACCTTGGCTTGGAATTTTCAAGGCTTAGGCACAAGAGATACTAAGAATTATCTAAATGACATGCTCAATAAACCAAACCCTGATATCATTTTTTTTGTCTGAAACAAGACAAAAGAAGGATAAATTAACCAAAATAATGCACTCCTTAGGAGTCAAAAATTACTGGTATGTTAATCCAGGAGGGATAAGTGGCACAGCTGGTGGCCTTAATATGGAAAAACAATCTAAACCTGGAAATTTTAGATTGGTCCAAAAACCATATTAATGCTAATATCAAAAGTGCCAATAATCCCTCTTGGTTATTCACTGGTTATTATGGTAATCCTGTTGATACTAATTCCAAGTTGAAATCTCGGGCTCATATTGAGAATACTGCTAAAAATCATAATCTTCCCTGGATGGTTATAGGGGATATGGACTTCATTCTTCATGACTCTGAAAAGTTCAGTTCTCATCCTATTGATACTAATGAAGTTGTTGTTTTCAATAAAAAATATACAAAACTTAGATTTTATTGATATTGGTTTCACTGGGTGACATTTCACTTTGTCAAACAAGAGAAAAGGTCATGCTCTCACTGAGCAAAGACTTGACAGAGGCCTAGCTAATGATAGTTGGCTGGATATTTATCCAAACACCACTATCAATAATATGCTAGCTATTGGATCTGATCACCACCCTATTCTTTTAAACTTCAACCCTCATTGGAAGAATGGTAAGATCCCCTTCAAAAAATTTGGTCCTTGGTTAGATCATGCTGACTGCACGAAAATCATAGCTGAATGCTGGAACAAGAAATTTACAGGATCAAGTGCTTATTCGATTGTCAGAAAACTCAAAGATATCAAGCTAAAAATCAGAGTCTGGAATAAGGAGGTCTATGGGAACATCAAAACCTATACTGAAGAGTGTAAACAACACCTTACCTGGCTCCACACTCATTACTTCAGACCTGAAAGAGGGCAAGCTATTTTTGATGCTAGAAAGAAACTCAAGAATTGGCATGACATATAAGAATTTTTTTGGAAAACTAAGAGCAGAGATCAATTCATTAAGCTGGGAGATCAAAACACCAGCTACTTTCACAGAGCTACTAAAAGTAGAACCAGAAGAAACAAGATAGACTCTATTCAAACTGAAGCTGGTAGCTGGATTACAGAACAGCAAGAAATCAAGGACTATTTCACCAACCATTTCTTCTCCATGGCTACTGCTGAAACAACACAACATTCTCCTGAAATTATCAGCATGATACCTCAAACCATAACCAGTGAGGATAACTTCATTCTCAACAGAAAACCTGAACCCTCTGAAATCAAAGCCATCCTTTTTAGTATAGCAAATGATAAGGCCCCAGGTCCTGATGGATTCCCACCAAATTTCTTTAAACTCAATTGGGATGTTCTGGGGAAGGATATTATCTCCATGGTTCAATATTTTTTCTTATCTGGTCATCTATTAAGAGAAATGAATGCCACCTTCATAGCTCTAATACCCAAAACTGATAACCCTTCTATACCTAGCCAATTCAGGCCTATCAGTCTTTGCAACACAACTTACAAAATCATATCAAAACTCCTAGCTCAAAGAATGAAACCTATTTTAAACAAAATCATATCACCCTACCAGTCTACTTTTATTCCAAGAAGACAAATCTATGATAATATTTCTATTGCACATGAAATCATACACTCTATGAGATCCAATAGAGGAAAGAAAGGAAATAATGGCACCATGGGAATACAAATTGACATGGCAAAGGCATTTGACAGGGTGGACTGGGGGTTTCTTATCACTATTATGAAGAAAATTAGGTTTGATGAACTCTGGTGCAATAAGATCTTCCAATGCATCTCTACTTCCACCTCAGCTGTCCTCATCAATGGGTCCCCTGATAAAAAATTTAAACCTTTTAGAGGCCTTAGACAAGGAGACCCTCTTTCTCCCTACCTATTTCTGTTCTGCATGGAAACTCTCTCAAGAACTCTGTTGCATGATGAGGAAAGGGGCATCATACTTGGAATAAAAATTTGCAAAGCTGCTTTTCCTATCAATCATCTCCTCTTTGCTGATGACTGCATGATTTTCTGCAAAGCTAACTCTACAGAATCCCATAACATTATGCATCTCCTTCAAAAGTTTGGAATCTCTTCTGGGAAACTAATCAACTTCCACAAATCTGGGATCTTCTTCAGCAAAAACACTAACCCTGAGCTTATCTCCCAAATCAGTAACAAGATGGGAGTTAAAATTCTTCAACTTGATGATAAATACTTGGGGTCCCTTATGTTTACCCACAGGAGAAAAATTAATTCTTTCAAGCCTGGAGTTGACAAGCTGAAGTTAAGACTCACAAGCTGGAAACACACCCCTCTAAATCCTGCAGGAAGAGAGGTCATAATCAGGTATGTTACCTCTTCTGCATGCATCTACCAAATGAATTGTTTTAAGATACCAAAGAAAACTTGCAAGGACATCAACAACCTCCAAATAGACTTCTTTTGGGGGAAAAATATAGAAAACCCTTCTGGGTACTATCCAAAAGCCTGGGAAGATGTTTGTAAACCAAAAGATCTAGGAGGTCTGGGATTCATGAACATGGAATTATTCAACAGTGCTATGATCACCAAGATAGGCTGGAGACTTGAATAAAACAAGGACTCTATATGGTACAAACTCATGGATGCTAGATACCTATTAGGCAGAAATATTCTCAGCATGGACACTAAATATAAGGATGGAGATTCTTGGATATGGAAAGGAATATTAGAAGGTTTAAATAACATTCAACAACACTGCACTTGGAAAATTGGAAATGGCAGAAGAATACAAATCTGGGAGGACATTTGGATACCCAATACTTCAATAAAACTTCAAAAACCTCCACATTGTCCTCAACATATCAACCAGCTTAACTCCTTACTTGTCCCAGATGGAAACTGGGATGCAAATCAGGTTTCAAACCTCTTTAGTATTAAAGAGGCAGCTAGCATCCTAAATATGAAGACTTACCCAAATGAAGAAGACAAAATTCAATGGAGTTTTAAAAATAATGGAGCTTTCTCAGTCATGGAGCTGTACAGGGTTAAAACTAATCATCTTTACAGAAACGATCCTCCTTCAGGCAATTGGTATGCTCTATGGGATATGGATGTAGCACCAGCAATCAAAATCTTTATTTGGAAGTGTGCACATGGAATCCTACCCACTAATGCCAAAACAGCTAACATTCTTCATTATATCAATCCTATATTCACTGTTTGCAATAGTGGGGAAGCTGAAACCATGTCACACATGTTCCTAAACTGCACTACTGCTACTATGGTGTGGCAGGAAATCCTTGGCCACCATCATACTTTATTTGATCACAACACCATCTTTATTGACTGGTTGAACTCCTGGTTCCAATTGGGAAGTAATGATTTCAACACTTATGCTACTACCTGCTGGAATATTTGGAAAGCCATATGTGCTTTTACTTTCAATAACATACAGCCTCATGTTTTTTTTTTTTTTTTTTTTTTTTTTTTAAACACTAAAATATATTGAAACAAACAAAAAAAAGAGAAAGAGGGGGACTAGGCCTTACCTCCAAACAGACAACGAAGAGGAAAAGGGAAACAAAAGAAAACCAGCAAAGAAAAACGAAAAGGAGGCATAGTCCCACCCGCACAAAAACAAAAGGGAAACAACATAGTGCTTCCATCACTAAAATTCCAAATGTTCTTTGGTTTGTCTCATAAACTCTAAGCGATAGTCTTTGTGCGCCATAAATTTTTTTTGAACCTCATAGATTTTGATTGCCATCAAAACTTGTCTCTCTTCGAATGAAAGAGAATTATTTTCCATAAAACCCCTTACGTCGAGGCGGCGAGAAGGCCCGCCATTTGCCTTGATATCCTCACAAATCTCTCTAGTTCTGTGCCTTTGCCCCCTGTCGTAATGCACATCCTGCGTCTCTTTGGTACTACCAGAAGCGGGACTTCTACCCGCCGCTTTAGTCCCTTTAGGGCCGGACCCCCCCATGCTTGACTTTTTAGTCACCTCCTCTTCATGGGTTTTCATTCTATCCCGAATTTGTTGACCTATTTCCTCATTAGTATCAAACTCCTGCTGGAGCACGCCAAATTTGTTAGGAGACACAAATTGTCCCACTTGCACGGTAGGCGTGCTTCTCATTTGGCACTCCCACCGAAGAGTGTGTCCCCTTTAATTCTCGCCCGTATCCATCTTTATTCCTTCCATGATGAGGTGTGGTCCCAATGGTTTCCAAACCTATCTTATCCCTAAAATCAGACGGACCCATACCTATCTTTTCAATAACATTATTCTCATTTGAAACCAATCCCGTGTAATCAGCAGACTCTTTAGTAATAGGCGTGCTTTTGTTGAAAGTAGTCTTAGCTACTTTAGCTCCGGGCCCCTCCACACTCGATGGTTCCGTCTTCTTTTCATGATTTCCGCATTTGTTTGAATTAGGCGAGCAGTCAGCACCTACTAGAGTACCGGACCCACCCCCACGTGAAGGATTGTTACTACCCGCCGCTGCCTTTGTTTGACCTGCTGTCTCCCTCGAGCAGCCCACTCCATCATTACTTTTTGTGTTTTCCCTAGTGTCCCTACTCTTTTGCTTCTCTAGGATTGACCCGGACTGATTGTGAGGTTTCTGTTCATACTTGACCGAGTGATTCCCTGAATGGATCGAGTTAGCTCATTCAGCAAGAGCTTTTTTTGCTGCTATAGCATTTTTGCATCTAATTAGTTTCAGCTGAGCTTCACGAAATTCAATGGAAGAACAGTTAAGCTCCTCCTCCAACTGTTTATCATCAGCAGAATCTTGGACAGTTTGTTTCCCATCTGCCATCTCCTCAATGGACTTGTTTTTTCCACGCACTTCTGTCCAAGCATACTTGCTAGGCCTCATGTGGGAAATATTGTCCTCAAAATTAAACAGCAGTTGTGTAACCACAACAGAATACACTCTATGCCTGATCATATTCTGAACAACTTTCCCCTTCTTCCAGAAGAAGCTGTTATTGACTTGCAACAAGGCAATTCCAACTATAATTGGAATATCGAAACATGCTTGGGCAAGCTTATAAGCATATGCACTATCTATGACTATGCCAACTCTACTTTTCATCATGCTCTAACTCTGAAAGATTTTGCAGGAACCACCATTGACTCAAGAAGACATACATGATACTATAGAGAAAGAGGATTTACAGGAGGAGCTGATCTAGCTTTCCAATGGGCTAAGGATATGCAGCACACTAACATTGCCATATCTGCTGAATCAATGGACATCTTAGATAGATTCAAGATTCTCTACACTAAAGCTGCCAAGCAAAGATTTCACCTCCCTTACTATGAAAGAAGCACCAACTATGAGCATCAAACTGGAAATCTGGAGATCAATCCTATATCTTTTGTTTTACTTGATCTTAGACTTGTTACTCGAGATCAAAACTTAGATACTTTTCATTTAGTTGTTTCGATTAAGAACAATGCTGGCAGGCTGAGGGCTTCCTCTTCAGCCGAGGCCAACCTAGTGTACTAATCTTAGTGCCTGTCTAGGACTAAGCTTTTTCTATAAAAAAAAAATCGAGCCAGGCTGGGGTCATATACATCGTCGATGTTGAATTTAGGATCATCGCTACAGGGCTTCACATCATTGGACTAGGAGCAAGCACCGGGACAGATATAAGTATGGATATGTGTACCAGATGAACTGCGCTTCGGGTGTCTTTGGTGCATTTGTCATCGACTACGTACTTAGCGTTGTCATCTACTATGGTTCATCATTTCTGGATTTTGGCTTGCTTTCTTCGTACCTTGAACTACGAGATACTTTGCACGCCAGGTTAACTTGGATCATCAACATCGAGCATCATATCATTGGTGTTGGGGAGTGGAATTAATTTCGTTGCTCCTTGGGTGTGTTGCTAATGCTGTTATACACTCAAGATGGGCACTCCTCTTCATGGCAGCAACACTGCGTTTTGGACTAAGGGTTCACTTGGAGCTTCGGCATCACTTTGTACGTTGGAGTGGGGCTATTATCGGGTCTTGCCTTGTCGTCATCTTGTATCATGTTTGTCCTCTGTGCTTCGTAAGCGTTTATTAATCGTCCTACTTGAGCATCGGATTTTGGATCGAAGCTTTATCATCGGATTTCGGATCGTAGCTTTGTCTTCGTAGCTCCTTAGTTGTGATGTTGGTACTGTTAACTTATACTTGAGATGCTACGGGGACTATCTTCGGGTTGCTTTTGTCATCATAGTCGGGTTATGCATCGCCGCACTTTGCGCCATCATCGTCAACAGACTTGCGCTTTGCCCCATCATCGTCGGCTTGTTACTTCGAGTAAGCTTTGAGGTTGAACTTCTTCTCCCCTCCTCCTAATGAGTGCAACAACTGTGGTATGTATCAGCTTTACATAGTGTTAGTATGTTCTATTGCTTTCAGTAGGCAATTAATCCAACCATAAACCCACTCCGTTCGAAGCATTGTTGACTGGTCTGAATTGTATCGTCGGTGTGTAGTCCCTGCACATAAAAAATGATTGGAAAACAAGCTGGTGGTCATCCCAACATGAAAACAAAGAGAGGCTTTGCTCGTCAGAATATGAAAACATTAGAGGTTTGGAAAAAGCGATAAAATTAAACAGCACTGGGTTAGAAACCAACACCGTTAGTGGAAACAGATCCAAACTAGTATAAACAAATCCAATGATTAGGTAGATATCAAATCTAAACACGATGGTTCATTGAACCATTTTCTTAAACAGGTCAAAGGTATTGTTTAAAAACTGAATACAAAGCTCGTTTTTCGTTGGGAAACAAATCTCATAAGTCTGTATCTAAGTGAAAATCAGCTAAAAGCTGTTTTTGGATACAATGTATTAGAAAGGTGAAGACCCCTTTCAGAGACTCAGGAAAATTTGGGGTTTCATCAAAATGTTTCAAAAGGATTATTAAACCGGCATGTTTTATTAGAGGGACGGCAGTGTGATAGTAATGTCCCTCTAGTTGGTTAGGGATGTCCTAAAGGGGATGTAAATTGACTAGATTACCCTTTTCACATTAAATGTATTAATCTACCCTTACTTTATAAGTTAAAAAGACCTAATTGTCCTCCCCTATTTATAAACCTAATAAATCAAAATAAACCAAATCAATTTCCTTTTTTTCATCTTCATCTCCTCTTCTCCTCCTCTATCAACCGTAAACACCATTAAATTTGAAATTTTCATCGTGTTCGATTAATCGGCGATTTGAAAATTTGATAATCGTTGATTGAAACCTATATTAGAGATGCCGAAGAAAAAGGTTGACGAAGATTGTAGTCGTTCTAATGAACCACATCCTCCATTAGGTCAAGAACATCAATTTCAAACTTCTCAACCGTCAAAATCAATCCCAATGACTTATATGAGGTATGTTTCGGAAAACCCAGTTAGGTTTATTCTATTGTGTATGATTTAAGTTAGTTTTGTATCAAAAATTAGGGTTTTGGATCAAAATTAAAACTGAAATCTCTGTGTTGCATGCGAGTTACGGTTGGTATTATCTCCAATTGCAACCGTAACTATACATTTGGTTGATGTTACAGTTTGTTGCAACTCATTACCAACCGTAAGTTCCTGATTTTGCTGTAGAATGTTCAGTTACAGTTTTTTTTTTTTGGAACAGTAAGTATATTTCAATTGGTATTGATACATCAGTGATGAACCGTAATTTACCCTGTAACTTCCATTTTATTTTTTACGGTTTGTAACTGCATCACTTTTAGCAACCGTATTTGAGTTACGACTTGTAACTCAAATAACCTTACCAACCGTATATCATCCTGTAACTTGGAAATTTTCCCAAAACCACATACAGTTGAAAATTAAGATCAATTACCAACCGTAGGTTAGCTACGGTTGATATATTTTCATTAGTTACCAACCGTAGTCTAGTTTCGGTTGGTCTCGATTCATTAGTTACAAACCGTAACTATGCATGCTCACCAAAAAAAATTGTATTTCGTTTTCTATATTATTTGTTCTACCTTTAGTAAATCAATCAATTGTAATGCTTGTGTAGGAATCCTGATAGGGTGAAGAAAAAGAGATGAAACAACTTAACCCCGATTGATCATACGCCCATCCCTTGCGGTGACAAGCATTTAAGGGTAGATAATAGAGGTATCCACAAGAATGAGAATAGGAAGAATAAGTTTGAAATTAAGTTGAGAGAAAAACCTGTGGCTGAATCTAGAGTTGAGTTATAAGGAGTGGAACATAATGATCAAGAAGGGGTCGGAGTCGAAACTAACCGTGAAGGCAACGAAAATAAAATTATAGAGGAAGAAACTAATTATGATGAAGATGAAGAAGTATCTAAAGAATCCAATGATGAAGAAGAGGAGTAAGAGGAACCAAATGATGAAGAGGAGGAAGAGGAAGAAAATGATGAAGATAAAGAAGAGGAAGAAAATGATGAAGATAGAGAAAATGCCAAGGGAAAATAGGTTATTTTAGCTGCACCTCGAGCTAAAGAAAAGAAGCCGAGAAAGGAACCCGCACCAAAAGGGATGCATATTCCTAAAGGAAAAGAGTTGTTGTTTCCACAGAAGAGGAATAGAAGACCTTGGGGCGAGGCCCTAGATAAGTCTTCAATCTTATTTGGTTATAAAGATTCCTGGGCCGCAAAAGTCTGTGAGACAAGGGTATGATTTTTCTTACTTTTCTTAAAACATTCAATTTATATAACTTATTTTGGTACATTTTGTTTGTTTGTTTCAGCTCACCAAAATATGTTTATATGTTTATATTTTGGTATATTTGTTTTTTTAGGACCATGCAATATGCACAAAATTTCTCAAGCGTCAAAGGGCTAAACATTGGCCATTAAGTAAAGAATGTGTTGCGGTTCGCAATCTAGTGGTTAGTACAGGATTAGGGCCTGGAATTGTTCATTCCTAATTGGAATATGATAGTGTTGTGGTCTCTGCCTTCATGGAACGATTTTGGCTTGAAACCGATACGTTTCATCTTCTATTTGGAGAGATGACAATAACACCGGACGATGTGAAGAGTATTCTTGACCTTGAAGTTGAAGTACAATCAGTGTTTGAAGGTTTCAACAACAACATGTCTTGGGCTGACCTTTACACCCTTGTTCAAGAAACACTTGGTTGGGAGAAAGATGAAACCGAGATGGAGTTTCAGTTGGCTGGTGGTTATAACCCTGATGAACCACATAAACCACGTATCATCAAAAAGCTTTTGTTGAAGAATCTGAGGAAAAAGTTTAAAGGAACACTGAAAAAGGAAGCGGCAGGTGAGGTGATGGATGAAACAAGAGTTAGGTGTACAGCCACAACTTATTTGTTGTATTCTCTTTGGATCGTATTCTTTCCCGATAACTCGGGAAATAGGGTGAATATTCATTAACTACAGTTATTGAAGAAATTGGACGACACCAAAAATTATTCATGGGCCACTGCCACCCTTGCATATTTACTTGAGAGCCTAAAAAAGGCCTCGAGGGTTGGAGCTACTGAAAATGCAGGGAATGTTGCGCTTTTAATGGTAAGTTTGGTTACATTTTTATTATATGATAGTTTGTTATATTTTTAGTCATGTGGAAATTGTTTATACCTTTTTTATTCTTCTAGGCATGGTTTTATGACCACTTTCCGAGCCTAAGACCTCCTACTGAATGGGAAAAACATGATTATGGCCCTACGGGAAAGAAGTTCAAGTTCACTGGTAGACAACAAAGGTACAAAGAGGATAAGCTCATTCTAATGTGGGAGCAAATAGATGCTTTCACCGTTGAATATGTAATCTTTGACCCTTATTTGAGGATCCAAAATGGAGTTGATGCTCGTAGGTTCACAGAGACCGCATGCTACAACGGACCATTGTATCATCCCACTGGTTACGTTATGACCAATCCTCGTCGAACTCTATGCCAAGTTGGTCATATTCAACACAGGATTATCAAGGAAAACTTCACATTATCTAAGCAAGGATCCGAGACAAAATTCCCCACAATTGTACTCAACTACCGCCCAACTCCGATGGTTGATGCTTGGAACAACCGCCATCAAGCAAGATACCAACTCGCAGCGGGAGAGGAAAGGGCTTGTAACAACACGAAAGAATCACCTGATGATTACATGGGTTGGTATTATCATTTTGGTCATTCACATGTGATCAATATTGATCTAGAGGCCCAGCCATATATTCAAAAGGCTACATCACAAAGGAAGTCGGTCGACGAGACCAAAGAGAAAAAGGGTCTATTTTGTTTGACTTGGAAGAAGCTATATTTTATGTCGGTATGTAATTTTGTTATCCTCATGACTTTGGATTTTAAGATTAATGTATGTTATGAAATAATCTCTTAACACTCTTTTTTATATGTGAATAGAAAGAGCGAGCCCAAGGTTTGGCAAATAGCTTGACTACATGCATCCGTAGTAATGGTGTGATCAAAGCTCCTCAACAAAATATCTTACAAGAGAGAATAAGGAACATGTATAATCCAAACTTAGCAGAATTGTATGAAGGGTTGGTCACGGAAGAAAGAGGCTTAAAGGGGAGTAGAAACTCTCTTGGAGGTGCGAGTAGTAGCCATAGTCAACCTTCACCTAGTAACGAAGAGACAAATCTTGAAGAGTAGGTGCATGGAGTGGGTAGTGTCCAAAGAGGTGGTCGTGGTCGCGGTAGCCGCGGTGGTCTTTGTGATGGTCCTAAAACTCGTGGTGGTGGTAGCACCAACAAAATGGGTCGTGGTGGTCGCCGTGCTTAGTTATGGTTGTTGTGTTAGTTATGGATATGCATTAGTTGTGTGTGGTTAGTTATGAATTTCAACTTATGGATATTATGACAAACTAATTTTTTTTTGCTTAGTAATAAAATTTTATTAATAACCAGAAATCAGAATTACAAAAAAGTTGCAAAACAACTCAAGCATAAACAAAATTTTACAGATTTTATGTACTAAACTGAACTAACAAACTCTATAGTATGTTGTGATTTCATTTTCCAAATTCTCTAGGAAAGGGGGTTTACTATTGTAAATTTTTTGTTCACCATTTTGTAACTTAGCACCCTTTTTAGCCAAACCATCAGCTGAAAAATTAACCTTCCTGTAACTGTGAATGAACTCCCAATCTCTGACACTATGACAAATTTTCTCCCTTCTGGATATTGCAAACCATGGAATTATGGAATTTTTAAAAGCTGTTATTGCTGCCTTTGAGATAGACCTGAAAAGGAGCCTTCTAAAACCATTATGAATTGCCCATTCACCAGCACACAATACTGCTATGATCTCTGCATAATAATTTGTTGAAACCCCCAGTCCACCTGCCATGGCTATTACACAATCTCCAACTTCATTTCTAGCAATAAATTCATAGCTTGACATTCCAGGATTCACCCTTGATTCCCCATCACAACAAAGAATAATCTGGTTATTCTGTGGTAGTTTGAAAAACAATTCTTGAACAACCAAAGTTTTTACCTTCCTACATTTCATTCCAAAGTGTTTTAAAATCTGAAGATCATATGTTGTGTTCCACCTTCAATATTCTTGTTTTTATATTGTGTTCTTTGAAAGTTTCTTCATCATACACACACCTGTTTCTTTGGAACCACAATTCTTTGAGAGTAATAAAAGCTGCTACTTTCCATATTTCCTTTACTACTGGGCTTCTTTGCTTTGCAGAATTAAGCACTTCTTCAAAGGATTTAGGATTTTTAAAACAAAACATTCCTCCTAGCCAATTCCATATGAGTTCACTATAGTTACAGTTCCACAGAATATGTTGAAGAGAATATTCATCTTTTTTGCAAAAATAGCATCTTGAGGCCAGTTGGAAATTTTTGGTTTTCATCTTTTCATCAGTGGAACATATCCCCCTCACTATTTTCATATGTTACTTGAAACACTGGGGTGTATAGAACTATTCCATACCTGATTAGGCCAATTGAGTTTAGGATATCTTGTTCTTATGCATTCCACAGCAAAGGATACTGAGAAAGCTCCAGTGAGTGTACCACTCCATATTTTTCTGTCATTCCCCCTATTCATTACTGGTAATTCCTTAACTGAAATCATGTCTAGCATTTCATTAGGTATAACCCATTCTCCTTCTAGTATTAAGTTACCAACTTTCAGGTCTGGGAATTGATTCATAAAGCTATTATTAGGGTATATTTCACATAAAGGCCTTTCTTTTATCCAAGTATCTTTCCATACGGAAAGTTTTTCACCATCCCCCACTGTCCACCTTGTACGCTTCTTCACATCATCTGAAATCCATTTCAAACCTGGGAGTATTGAGGATTTTTTATAATACTCTATCCATTCACCATTTTTGTTTAAAAAAAATTCTTGAAAAAATCTAGCCCAATCTTCTATGCTATTCTGAATTTTCCACCAAAGTTTCATTAAGAGAGCCTTATTCAAATTTCAGCAATCGTAACTATGAGTTCAAATTTCAGCCTCAGCTCTGTAACTACACAAACACACATATCCATAACTTCAAATTCATAGATAATATCCATAAGTTCAAATCCATAACTAACACAAATAAGATCAAATTCATAGATAATATCCATAAGCTAAAATACGTAACTAACATACAACTATTAGTTTGTCATAATATGTAACTTAAGTTACGGTTCACAATAACGAACCGTAAGTGACCATCACAAGGTACGGTTGGTTTACTTATTATAATTACGAACCGTAAATCATCCTGGATGTTTAAAGTTTAGAATATGACCAATTGCGGTTGGTAATTGCTAAATAGTTAACAACCGTAACTCTGGAATTCAAAATGCTTCAGAGTTACGGTTGGTAAGTGATTAATAGTTACAAACCGTAAATATGGAATTCAAATTGCTTCAGAGTTACGGTTGTTAAGTGGTAAATACTTACAAACCGTAACTCTGGAATTCAAAATTCTTCATAGTTACTGTTGGTATGTTCATTATAGTTACCAAACGTAACTTTACTTCTATCACACTGACATGTCCTTGTCCAATTTGAAAATATAGCCGTTGACACCTTCAACAACTTCTTTTTCAAAAAATAGATCCGTTATTGAAGATTTTTTTTTTGTTATATATATATGATTATCCCCCTTGCTAGAAGTTACACCTACACATGAATCATCTCTTACCTTAAACTAGATTATGGCTCCAAACCCTGAATTCACTTTGGAAAAAGATTTATGTATTTGCCACAACTTTGATCTATGTTATCCAAAAAGAGGAGAAGAACGACGTCGATGTGGTTTAGTGAGTACAAGTTATTTGAGAACTCTTTTTGAAAACTTTGTTTCCGAAACAGGTAACCCTTATAACCGCGATGGAATTATGTTATATGTTCGATATGGAACTATTCGGGATAACCTTAAATAATTTATGGCATTAGTTCGTATTATGGGCGAAATACGATTAAGGGGTGAAACTGATGCTGAAGTTTTAGAGAGCTCTATTCAAGAATGGAGACGATGGAAAAGGTCGAATTTTCAATACTTACCTCATTTCAACATCCTTAACGACTTCTATCACACTCGTAGACCCGGATATTAGTATCCTTTTAAGTCGCATGAATGAATGAGTTGTAATGTCATTTATATTTGTAATGTGTAGAAAATCTGATATCAAAGTATCCTTTTAAGTTTTAGAGAGTTCTGTACCAGTTGACTCAACCATTCTTGTTTATTCTTCATGTAAACTGTACCAGTTGATTCCACCATATTTATTTACGGTTTGTAGTTAGATGATAGTTATCAACCGTAAATGACAATGAAACTGAAAATATGTTTGCTACTATAGTTACGGTTTGTAACTATATTATCGTAACCAACCGTAAATAACAATGGCAGTTAAATGTGTTTGTGAAGTTTGTTACGGTTGGTAAGTGAATATTATTACGAATCGTAAATAACCCTGAAACCATGAATTCTGCTGATATTAGCTCAACATACTTGGATTTGATATATGGATTGAACAAAAAACTTCATTCATAACGTGAATCAAATAGATATGATATTGTCACTTTTAATCACATCACATTTAGTCAAAATACCAAAATACAAGGTACAAAATGTATCTCACCACCCTTAGGAACATCTATGCATCCTCTTCATCACTCGTAAATACGAATTGGGTTGGCCTCGACAATAGTATAGCATTCCACAATTATATTCTTTCCTCAAATCGATTGCACCAAGTCTTGGGGAGTTCACCGTCACAATCAAATCCAATCCTCAATGGAGGTAATGGGCTTCCTTCTTTCAATTGGAGGCCGATGTAATGATTTCCTATCACGTGCCCAATGACAACTGTTTTTGTTGTTGACTAACCTTCGTCAAACGGTATTCTTGTTGGTGCAAATGTAAAATTCATATCTCTGGAGATCAAATGAATGACGCAACTGAAGGCGTTGGCGAGTAGTTGGCCACCTATTGGCATGCTTATCCAATATTCACTTGTCAACCATTTATTTCCATTTAACCACCTTTCCCATTCTGTAAATCTCTCGTTTAACACCGCATCAGTTTCATCTCTTTCGATTCTCATCATTGGATCATAGAAGTCGCGGTGACCACGTAGTTCCATTAAGCATTTTTGCCTTACATAAGTAACTTGGTCACAACTCCATTCTTTCGCCTCCTCAAAGGGTCCAAGTTGATCCACAAATACATGGTAACCATAATTCCCATCACCATCAACATCATCTGTGGCCTTGATATAATCACGAATATAGTCGGGGAAATTTGGAAGGCAATAATCTAGAGAATGTAATAGGTCCTTTTATATCGCCCATTCTCATCTCTAGGTGGTGGTTTAGGAACTCCTTTTATCCGAAGCGTCAGCTTCTCATCACTTGATGAAAATGTTTCAACCATCGGAGTCTTTTCATTGTTCCTTGCCAATTTTTTAACACCGACGTTACGACCAAGTCTTTTTACTGAACTTTCTTGGGAGAAAACCACGAAACCGACAACTTTGAATTCTTTATAGCTTGATCCGGTTTCATATAAACCTTTTTCTTTAACTCCGTCATTTTTTTTCCACTTTATTTGCAACCATTTCCTTTGGAAACAACTCTGCTTCTTTGTTCTTGTTTGTAGCGAAATCCCGGACCTTTTCCTTTAAAATAAACTTTGCTTATTGCACTTTCTTGAGTAGGAAGCTCGATACATTTTTGTTGTACATTTTGACGGCTTGGTTCTCCTTTATCCGCTTGACCTCTTTTTCAATTCTTTCTACCTTGAACATCATCCTCTTCAATTTCATCCTCCGATTCATATTGCTTTCTCAACCATTCATAACCCGAAGGATCTCTTTTCTTTGATTCTTCTGCCAATTCCCTTGCTTTTTTATTTCCTACGTACCTCTTTTTTTTTTTGTAGGAGGCCTCCCCTTACTATTCCCCTTTGGTGGTTCCTTGATATTAAACCTAAATTGTGGATATACAAAATCTCTCAAGTTACTCAACCATATTTTCTTTTGGCCCCGGCTTAGTGTAGCATATTTCTCGACTAGAGCTTTTCCAATCTCAGTATCGCCAAACGTTCCTACAAAATCTCGATCAATTATTATTTCACGGAATGATAATTGTTGCCAATAGGGATCAACATCTTCAATCGGGATCACTTTGTCTTGGTATGTGGCTATAACATGCCGACATGGGAGTCCCAAACTTGTCATGTTTGGACAAACACACTCTCCTTCATAATCCCCCAATTCAAAATGTTGTACTTCATATATTATCTTATCAATTGCGCGGTGCGAAACTTGAAATGTAATTCCCCTTAGCCACGAATTGTCTAACCATTTGGTGTGTAGTTTACCTTTGCTTTTTTCAAAAGACTTCGTAACTCTATCGTGATCACGGCGGAAATATGCATCCATGGCTTCGAATAACGTAACTAACCCACCATTACAACTATGAAGTTTCTTCTTCAACCGGTTGTGAGATGACTCCGCCGTACTTGTAGCTTGGTTGTCAAAGTGCCTATATTGGTTAGTGAACGCCGCTACAAACTTCTCTTTGTGCGGATCCAACCAATTATCCAACAAATACTTCACAACACTTGGATAACTTCTTTTCCAATGAGCCACTAACATACGAGCTCTATCCTCATATTCATCCACGGTGATAGAATGTATCAAGGCTCTTCACTCCATTTTGAAACTGATATGATTTTTTTGTTGTTGTAGAAAAAGGTTCGTTAAAGACTTGTGAAAGTTCGATTCTAGATTTAAATAAAACTAAAAATATGAAAAACTCAATTCAAAGTTGTTATGAAGATTGTAGAGATACTGAGACTTGGGATTCCACTATTTTCCAATTTTATGTGATTCAATTAATAATAATCATGCAACTCATACATTCAAGTGATTCTAATATTTTGTAATAATTAGATTTTTAGAAATAACAACTGTTTATCAAAAGCATAGAACATCAAAACCCTAAGCAAGCATGCTCTATCAAAAGAAATCACAATTGTTTAACCAAAATCAATAAATCAATTTTCTTACCAAGGAAAATAATCGTAAAAAGAATTGCAATAATTAATTAAATAAAAATTAACACACAAATTGGAAAGTAGCTTCCTCCGTCGCCCCGGCAAAGGGGTTTAGATCCTCATGTTGGAAATATGCTCAAAAGTTGATTTCATTGATCCAAAGTTGTTCACAAAGGAGAATAAATATAAAGCAGTTGAGTTCGTAACAGGTTATAATAGTTACAAAGCTAACTATTACAAGGAACCCTAACATAATTGTTGTTAACTGGAATTAATTGTTTCAAAAATTGTGACAAACTGTTTTGAATATGAAAGTAAAGTCCATGGATTCTGCGACTGTTCTGAAGTGTTGTTCTGTGTTTTCTTCTTCCCCTTCTCTGCAACTCGACTGAAAATTTTCTTTCTTCTCTGTTCGGTTCTAAATATCTCTAAAACTATCCCAAAGTGTACGTCTCCTCTCTATGACTCCTTGAACCTCTATTTATACACCCAAGGATGATTTATCTCCCAAAATAACTTTGTTTTCTTCCCTTTCTTTCACCGGACTTTTACTTTATTTCTTCACCTCTACGCGGCTTCTATTAGCTGAATTTCCTTGATAAAGTCAAGTCCTGCTAAGTCACGAACAATATATTCTTCCCAAAACTCAAACGCAACTTTCCCGTAACTGAAAATCCGAGAAACAATGCCTTCCCTGTTTTAACGAAATCACCAAATATACGAAGATTTTCTTCTTGTTTTAGTTCTCAAAACACGTCATCATTATGCACATATCAATCCTGTCCAAATCCCTTGAAAATATCTTCCCATATCTTCCCAAAACTTCCAATTCTAACATACAGAAGCCGAGTATCTTTCATGCCCCGTTTTTTCTTCAAATCGATTATCTATCCCAGCTTCATCGAATCCATTAACTATACCTTGCCTGTTAAGCCCAAACATGCCTATCGAAGAAGTTTTAGCGATTGAATCTCGTGTAAACCCTTCCAAAATCCAAACCCTAATTTATGTCCGTGAAATCCAAATCTCCCGCCCTTTTTCTGAATTCAAATGATGAAGAAGATGGCTGCCCCTTAACAGGTTCAGGTGTGCCGATAGCAATTTGGATGCCCCTTAGTAATTTGATCACCCCTTATCCAAAATGGGGGTCCGAATAGCATGTGTGCTCCGGAGGTGCTTTTAGCAACTTTTCGAGCCGAATTTTCCAAAAATACCTATAAATACACAAAACACCATAATAAGTACAAAAATGAGCACTATCAATAAATAGAATCGGGACAAATTAGACACAAAAGTGTGTCTATCAAATACCCCCAAACTTAATGTTTGCTATCCCTCGAGCAAATAAAATCCTAACTCACTGTCGCAGGCATCGTCGATTGCATTTAGCGTATGCAATAAGCCTTTAAACCCCTTGGTGGCCTTAGTGGCCGAGTTATAGTCTCGGGAAGGCTTACTAGAGATATACCCACAAAACCTTTACTCCAGACCCTAGCTATCTACGCAGAACCTTGGAAAGCACTAAAGAATCTCCTTGGTTGGCATACTTATTGACTACAGGAGGAAGTACCCTGATGCGAAATTCCAATTGTTGTACACAAGTTTGCACTCAAGCATACTAAAATTCATATATAAGTGACAGAGCTCTACTCAGATAGTCGCACTATGGACGTCAATATTCGGAGTCAATAAATCACATGGATAGATTAAGAGATGGATATAGAAAAACATAGATGGTTTTGATGTTGACTAGGTGAACAATGTTTCTCATATCTGTCTAAAGGTCATTGCCAAAATGAACCTATCCTAATGGACTGAGATACTAGTCTGACTAATATCAACATAACTAGCATATACAAGGGAACCAATGGTCGACAATCCTAATTCTAGATCAACTCGTCTGGCGTATACAAGGGAACCAACGGTCGATTTATTCACTGAACATTAACATTAACATTTTTTTTAACAACATGATTAGATCTTGTGGATCCAAGCGCATGTTTCTTGTCAGCAGATTACATGGTAATTCTCGTGGATCCTGCGTTCCACGCTTTTTTAGGCGACGGAGACAGGGAGAACACACACATATTGCTATCCAAGTGTTAATTTTTATTTTTGAGAATTATTTTGTTTGGTATAATTGGTCTGGTCTTCCTTTTTCTTTCTTTTTTTGACTCAATCACTCTATTTCACCCTAGTAGTGGTAACAACTTGAATCGTGAGCCCCACCTAATCACTTAGAGAAACATATATTAAAAAGAAAACAAAATTAAAACAGAAGTGAAAAGGACTCAACGAGATATGGCGAAACTACCATGTTATTTCTAACACCTGAGCTCTGTGCTTTTATGAATAGACTCTTCTAGATGTTTCCATCTAATCAGATTGGTTCCTCAACTCCTACAACCAAAATGCTTCCATCCACTTAGATTGGTTAGTGCTATCCTTAATAGGCATAAATTTCTAGGTTCTGGAGTTTATTTATTGTAACAAAAAGGTAACAAAAAGTTTCTACCCCACCCCCCAACTTAAATCTAACATCGTCCTCAATGTTTCTAATTAAAGAACAGTACCAAAAATATAAATAACATGAGGAAATAGTAAAGAAAGAAGTCAGAAATATAGTACCTGGATAAGGCGTAATAATCCTTCAACGGAGAATAAGGAGAGAAATAAAAATAAAAACAAAAACCCTAAAAACAAATAGAAAAAATAATATACAACATACAAATATAAAATACCTCGATGGTCAATCAAGGTAAATAGGGTCCTCCAGAGGGACCTTCTCAACATCACCTGTAGGAAAATGTTCTAAAAAGGTCTTCAATATCTGACCGTGAACCTTAGAAGAACTACTACCATCCAGTGTCTCAATTTCAATAGCGCCATGAGGAAAAACAGTACGGACCACAAAAGGACCGGTCCACCGAGAGCGCAATTTCCCGGGGAATAGATGCAAACGAGTATCATACAGAAGAACTTTTTGACCTAGAGAAAATGACTTTCTTAAAATATACTTATCATGCACAAGTTTCATTTTGTTCTTATACTTCCTATCACTATCGTATGCATCTCTATGAATCTCTTCCAACTCATCGAGCTGGAGTTTTCTGTGAGCTCCTGCTTTGTCAAGTGAAAAGTTTAGCTGTTTAACATCCCAATATGCTCTATATTCTAACTCAACAGGAAGGTGACATGCCTTGCCAAATACTAAACGATAAGGTGACATTCCAATGGGTGTGTTAAACGCAGTACGGTAAGCCCATAAGGCATCAGTAAGCCTCGATGACCAGTCTTTCCTATTAGGATTAACTGTTTTCTCTAGAATACGCTTAATTTCCCTATTGGAAAGATCTACCTGACCACTAGTTTGTGGGTGATATGGGGTACCTACTTTATGGGTAATACCATATTATTTCATTAAAAGTGAAAACGGCATATTACGAAAGTGTGTTCCTCCATCACTAATTATAGCTCGCGGTGTACCAAAACGTGCAAGTATACACGGAATCGCCTCAACCCACTTAGACACATAGTCTATAGCGACAAGTATGTAAAGGTAACCAAAAGAATTAGGAAATGGACCCATAAAATCAATGCCCCACATATAAGGCCTCAATCACTAAAATAGGTTTCAAAGGCATCATATTTCTACGGGAAATGGTTCCTAACTTCTAGCAATGCTCACAAGAAACACAATGACTATGGGAGTCTTTAAACAATGAAGGCCAGTAAAAACCACACTGCAAAATCTTAGCAGCAGTCTTATTAGCACTAAAGTGACCCCCACATGCATGTTCATGACAAAAGGAGATAATACTAGACTGGCCACTCTTAGGTACAGATCTCCTAATAATCTGGTCTGGACAATACTTAAACATATAAGGATCGTCCCAAAAGAAATTCTTAACCTCGGCTAAAAACCTAGAACGATCTTGTTTACCCCAACGTTGAGGCATTCGACCAGTAACAAGATAATTCACTATATTTGCATACCAAGGTGATTGGGAAACAGAGAACAATTGTTCATCAGGAAAGCTATCCCTTATAGAAAGGGAATCATTAGGGGAACTAACAACTAGCCTAGACAAGTGGTCTGCTACTACATTTTTTGCACCCTTTTTGTCTCTAATGTCTGGAGAAAATTCTTGTAACAATAGGATCCACCTAATCAATCTAGGTTTGTTATCCTTCTTAGACAAAAGGTATTTCAAAGCAGCATCATCAGTATAGATTACGATCTTAGAACCTAATAGGTTGGATTTAAACTTATCTAAGGCAAACACGATGGCTAACAGTTTCTTCTCGGTAGTTGTATAGTTCATTTGGGCATCATTCAGAGTTTTTCTAGCATAGTAAATCACATGAAGTAATTTGTTTTTACGCTGACCTAGCACAACACCTATAGCATAATCTGAAGCATCACACATAATTTCAAAGGGTAGGTCCTAGTTAGGTGCCTGGACTATCGGGGCAGTAGTAAGTAAATTCTTAAGCTTCTCAAAAGCCTCTAAACAAGCATCATCAAAGATAAACTTAACATCTTTTGCAAGGAAATTGCAAAAGAGGTCTAGAAATCAAGCTAAAATCCTTAATAAATCGACGGTAAAAACCTGCATGCCCTAGGAATGACCTAATATCTTTTACGGTTTTTGGGACCTGTAAAGTTTTAATAAGTCAACTTTGGCTTTTTCTACCTCTATACCCTTTGAAGAAATGAAGTGCCCTAACACAATTCATGATTTAACCATGAAATGGCATTTTTCCCAATTAAGCATTAAATTATTTTCCTTACACCTAGTCAACAATAATGTCAAATGATGCAACCACTCATCAAAAGATGAACCAAACACTGAAAAATCATCCATAAAGAACTCTAAAAATTGTTCTACCATGTCAGAAAATATGCTCATCATACAACGCTGAAAAGTCGCAGGGGCATTACAAAGCCAGAAAGGCATGCGTCTATATGCAAAGGTACCAAAGGGACAAGTAAAAGTGGTTTTCTCTTGGTCTTCTGGGGCAATATGATTATATTCGGAGTAGCCATATAAGAAGCAATAATAACTATGTCCGGATAATCGCTCTAGCATTTGGTCGATAAAAGTAAAAGGAAAATGATCCTTCCTTGTGACCTTGTTCAATTTCCTATAGTCGATACAGACACGCCATCCCATTGTCACTCGGGTTGGGATTAACTCATTATTATCATTCTGGACTACAGTGATACCTGATTTCTTGGGGACAACATGAACGGGGCTGACCCACTTACTGTCTGAAATTGGTTAGATAATACCCGCATCTAACAACTTAAGCACCTCTTTTCGAACTACCTCTTTCATTTTAGGGTTCAGTCGACGTTGCATCTCCCTAGAAGGCTTGGAGTCTTCCTCTAAATGAATCTGATGGATGCACACAGTAGGACTAATACCCTTAATGTCTGCTATAGTCCACCCTAAAGATTCCTTATTTTCTTGAATTACTTTTACTAGCCTACTTTCCTGATCACTATCCAAGTTGGAGGCAATAATCACATGTAAAGTCTAAGATGGTCCTAAAAACACATACTTTAGGGTATCTGGTAGTGGTTTAAGGTCCAACTTAGGCTCTTATAAAGAAGGAATTAGGGTAGTCTCAGAAACTGGCAATGGTTCGAACCTAGATTTCCATCTATCATTATCTAACACAGGAGTAGAATCTAATAGAGCATTCACTTCTTCAATAGTGCTATCTTATTCAATAGAGCATTCACTTCAAAATGGGATAGACAACTTTCTAGTGGGTCTTCAGAAAAAATGTTTAGTAATAACTCCTCAACCAAGGTTCCTATCATGTTTACCTCATCGAAGGGCGAGTCATCTAACTCAGATGGTAGCTTACAAATATTGAAAATATTAATCTCAATAGTCATATTACCAAAAGACAAATTCATGATACCATTTCGACAATTAATGATCGCATTGGATGTAGCTAAGAATGGGCGACCTAAAATCACAAGTATCTGGTTTTATGGGTCAGGGATAGGTTGAGTATCTAGGATAACAAAATCCACTGGATATATAAACTTGTCGACCTCAATTAGAACATCCAATATGACTCCACGAGGAATTTTCACCGACCTATCAGCTAACTGAAGTGTTATCTTGGTAGGTTTCATTTCACCTATCCCTAGATCGAGGTACACATGGTATGGAAGTAAGTTCACACTAGCTCCTAAGTTAAGTAAAGCTTTTTATACCCGGTAATTACCTATCGTGCAAGAAATGGTAGGGGAACCTGGGTCTTTGTATTTAGGAGTAGTGGTGTTTTGGATGATCGAACTTACATGAGTAGCTAAAAAGGCTTTTTTAGATACATTCAACTTTATTTTTCTCGTACACATATCCTTAAGGAACTTAGCGTAAGCAGGGAGTTTCTTAATTGCATCTAATAAAGGAAGGTTTATGATAACTTGCTTAAAAACCTCCAATATGTCATTAACATGGGATTCCTTTTTAGTTGGTACTAGCAGTTGGGGAAATGGGGCTCTAGGCACAGAATCAGACCTCTCAGGAACCGAATTGGCATCATTGGGAACTTTTTCAGTCTCCTCAGCTACTGGTGGTCCTGAGGGGTGAACTACAGTATGTTCACTATCGGTCATGGTTACCTGATTATCTACTACTCTACCACTCCTAAGGGTTCTAATTGCATTCATTCCTTTGGGATTTGGATTGGTCTAACTAGGGAACCTTCCATTCTCTCTTTCATTAAGAGTTTTAGATATTTGACCCACTTGATGTTCTAACTTAGATAGACTCTACTTGGTTTCTTGTTGAAAGCTAGAGTGATTGTTCAATAACATTTCATGGTTCCTTGATAGCATAATAAGAACTTCCTCTAAGATATATATTTTACTCTCAGAGGGGTTTTTAGATTGGGCTGACCCTGAAAGATTCTTAGAATAACCAAAACCTGGGGGTGCCTGAGAATTACTAATCTAACCTAGATTCTGATCTTGAGACCATGAGAAATTAGGATGCTTTTTCCACCCGGGGTTATAGGTCTCGGAGTATTGGTCAAACTTTTGACGGTTTTCAAATCTAGAGTTGTTATAAAGAGCATAGTCTTGCTCTTCACTAATCTGTCCTTCCAAAAATGAGTTATTGGGCTCTATTCCACAACTAGAGACTTGAGAGTTTTTAAGCCTATCATCAGTTTCAATAAAAGACTTATGTTTAGAATGACTTAATTCTAAAGCTTCTAACCGTCTAGATAAGGCAGCAAACTTATCATATGACTCAAAGCTTGAGTCTACCATATTGGTGCTATTTCTATTTACCAAAAGTATTTTAGGGGGCTCTATACATGATTCTCACTGTTGGGATTTTTCAGCTACATCTTCTAAAAAGGAATATGCTTGATCAGCAGTTTTATTTAAGAACCCTCCAGCACATAATGACTTAACCAAGGATTTGGTCGAGTAGTCTAACCCCTCAAAAATAATTTGCACTAATTTTATTTTTTCAAACCCATGATGGGGACATTGTGCCAAGAGATCATTGACTCTTTCTAAAAACCTATAAAGAGACGCTCTTTCTTGTTGCATATTGGTGCTAATTTTCTGCCTAATAGACGAGGTTTTATGTTTTGGGTAAAACTTTTGGAAGAACACATAAGTGAGTTGATCCCATGTTGTTATGGAATCAGATGGTAAATTATTTAGCCAAGTTTTAGCCTTATCTCTTAAGGAAAGAGGAAACAATTTAAGTTTTAAAATTTCATCACTAAGGTCTCTAATCCTAACTGTTCCACAAATTTCCTCAAAGTCCCTTACATGAAAGTATGGGTTCTCATCATATTTCCCTAAGTATACAGGGATCATATGAATAGTACTAGGTTTCAACTCATAATTAGCCGAACAGGCTGGTAATCTTATGCACGATGGTCTGGTGGACCTAGTTGGGTACATGTAATCTCTTACAGTTGTCATTGCTTGAACTATCAGAGTACTAGGGGTACTTTCCTCACTAAGATCAGGACGTTCAAATATATGACCCTCTAGATTAAGGTAATCAAGGCTCTTGTTTTCTAATATAGAACCACTAGGTTTCTCTTTAACAAACCGACCAAAAGCGTCTCTTTTACGTTCATTCATACATAATAATTCAGCAAAATATGTGCACATGCAATGCTGGGCTCACTAATTTAGGTAAGCTTGGGTTACCACGACAAAATATACCCAAAGGTACGAGGCTGAGGTTTGTGGACTTTCAGCTGGTAACTCCCAAAAGGCCCAAGGCACGGGTTCAGCTTACTAATCCACGAGTTTTCTTAAACTCGATGATCTGACGAGGGATGCAATTGGTGTGCAGTGTTTTTTTTTTTTAAATAAAATACTAAAAATAAACACAAACAAATAAAAGAAAATTACAAGTCCAAAAATAAATAAAACTACCAAAAATAAAAGTCCTTAAAAATAAAATCTTCGGCTTTCTCCTTTTATGGCATGTCCAACTTTTCACCTTCCGTTTCAAGCAAAACCTGCACAACAAAAGAAAAAATACCCAAAGTAAAATCAAAGAAAAAAATAATAATAAAAAAATCTAAAATCTAAAACCTAAAGACAAGTCCGCTTCGACGGCGCCAAAAATTGATATGATTTTTATGTTGTTGTAGAAAAAGGTTCGTTAAAGACTTGTGAAAGTTCGATTCTAGATTTAAATAAAATTAAAAATATGAAAAACTCAATTCAAAGTTGTTATCAAGATTGTAGAGATATTGAGACTTGGGATTCCACTATTTTCCAATTTTATGTGATTCAACTAATAATAATCATGAAACTCATACATTCAAGTGATTCTAATATTTTGCAATAATTAGATTTTTAGAAATAAAAACTGTTTATCAAAAGCATGGAACATCAAAACCCTAGGCAAGCATGCTCTATCAAAAGAAATCACAATTGTTTAACCAAAATCAATAAATTAATTTTCTCACCAAGAAAAATAATCGTAAAAAGAATTGCAATAATTAATTAAATAAAAATTACCACACAAATATTGGAAAGTAGCTTCCTCCGTCGCCTCAGCAAAGGGGTTTAGCTCCTCATGTTGGAAATATGCTCAAAAGTTGAGTTCATTGATCCAAAGTTGTTCACAAAGGAGAAGAAGTATAAAGCAGTTGAGTTCGTAACAGGTTATAATAGTTACAAAGTTAACTGTTACAGAGAACCCTAAAAGAACTGTTGCTAACTGGAATTAATTGTAACAAAAATTGTGACAAACTGTTTTGAATATGAAATTAAAGGCCATGGATTCTGCGACTGTTCTGAAGTGTTGTTCTGTGTTTTCTTCTTCCCCTTCTCTGCAACTCGATTGAAAATTTTCTTTCTTCTCTGGTCGGTTCTAAAGCTCTCTAAAATTACCCCAAAGTGTACGTCTCCTCTCTATGACTCCTTGAACCTCTATTTACACACCCAGGGATGATTTATCTCCCAAAATAACTTTGTTTTCTTCCATTTCTTTCACCGGACTTTCACTTTATTTCTTCACCTCTACGCGGCTTCTATTAGCTGAATTTCCTTGATAAAGTCAAGTTCTGCTAAGTCACAAACAATATATTCTTCCCAAAACTCATACGTAACTTTCCCATAACTGAAAATCCGAGAAACAATGCCTTCCATGTTTTAACGAAATCACCAAATATACGAAGATTTTCTTTTTGTTTTAGTTCTCAAAATACGTTATCATTATGCACATATCAATCATGTCCAAATCCCCTGAAAATATCTTCCCAAAACTTCCAATTCTAACACACGGAAGCCGAGTATCTTTCATGCCCTATTTTTGCTTCAAATCGATTATCTATCCTAGCTTTACTGAATCCATTAACTATACCTTGCCTGTTAAGCCCAAACATGCCTATCGAAGAAGTTTTAGCGATTGAATCTCGTGTAAACCCTTCCAAAATCCAAACCCTAATTTCTGTCTGTGAAATCCAAATCTCCCGCCCTTTTTCTGAATTCAAATGATGAAGAAGATGGCTGCCCCTTAACAGGTTCAGGTGTGCCGATAGAAATTTGGGTGCCCCTTAGTAATTTTATCACCCCTTATCCAAAATGGGGGTCCGAATAGCATGTGTCCTCCGGAAGTGCTTTTAGCAACTTTTCGAGCCGAATTTTCCAAAAATGTTTATTTCCCAAAAATACCTACAAATACACAAAACACCATAATAAGTACAAAAATGAGCACTATCAATAAATAGAATCGGGACAAATTAGACACAAAAATGTGTCTATCAGGAACTATCCCATTTTAGTTCCGACAACTTGTCATCCTTCTTATATTTCTCCTTGGATTCCTCTTGTTGATGTAACGGTAGTTTCTTTATTCTATCCATTTCGCTTTTTTTGGTTGGACGGACAATGCGCATGCACTTAGTTTCAATACTATTCCACAAGTGGAACGTGCAAAGAAGGTTATGAGCTTCCGGGAAAACCCTATTTATTGCATTCAACAAAGCTTGTTCCTTGTCGGTAATAATCACCTTTGGAGTGTATCCCTCTACGTAGAATAGCTTCACTTGGTTTAATGCCCACACATAGCTCTCTTCGAGCTCATTTTTCAAGAAGCAAAAGCCAACACTAAAAGGAGCATTTGTAGAAGTTTTCCCGACAATGTTCAACAACGGCATATCAAACTTGTTGGTTTTGTATGTGCAATCCATTAGAAGTACTTGATGAGAGCACCGTGCCAACTTTACAAACTCGGGATGAGCCAATAAAAGATGTTTTATTCGTCCTTTCTCATCTTCATCGTGGAAAACCGAGTAATTATGCGTCTGCATTAATTGTTGCATTTCGTTTCTTTGTTCCCATTTCTGGTTCTTCAATTTTGTTCTTGCGTTATAGATGTTAGGCAAAGTAGAAGCATTTTGTGGGTTTATTTCCTTTAAGTGAGCGAGGATATCAATGGGCTTCATACGAATTTGTGTCAATGACTCTACGATATTCTCTTCTTCTTCAGTAAGGCGTCCAACATAAGAGTGTGTTAGCAAACTCTCCGGTATAGGGTGGTTATAACTACCGCATACAACTTTCTCCAAAAACCAGTTTTCTGCCGCGTTCCTTTTAAATTGAAGCTTGAAGGGGCATCGGGTCTTCTTAGAGAAAGTAGTCATCTTCCTCTTTGTCTTTGCTTCATGCACGATACCTTTTTTTGCGTGACTTTTATGTTGTCCACTACACTCGCAAACCATTTGAAAGGCAATATTACTAGTGGTACCATTACAAACTATGATACACTTAATCAACTTGCCTCGTTCTCTAACCCACTTCTTTGCATCTTCTTTATCTTTCCATGTCTCATCGGTTAAATAGTGAAAGCTAGAATCTTGGGTGAGAATTTCATTTGCTAAAGGTTGTTCATCCATAAGGGGAGGTACATCAACGACCTGGGAAAAAATATACCAACATTAGTCTAAACGAGGCAACTAAACGAAAACATATATAAATCTACGGTTGTTAACGGAAGAATATAAACAAACCTTGACAAAGTTACGGTTTATAATCAAAATACTATACAAACCGTAACAAACATATGGTTAGAAATTGACATCTTCTAACAAACCGTAAATACATCAATTTTTTTTTTAAACACACAGAGTAAATTACGGTTGGATACGAAAAGTCAATAATACACCGTAACATAATTACGGTTGATTTATATTAACAGATTACCAACCGTAAATAGTGCACTAAATAGTGCCATGCACATGATGAATTACGGTTGGTAACTACTGAAGGAAATAATTAACTGTAATTACGCTACGGTTCGTAATGTAACAAATTAAACCAACCGTAACTGGTATTATGATTGGGTTTCCCCCAAATTGAACCAGTTACGGTTGGTATATCCTACTTTACGAACCGTAACATAGCGTTACGGTTGGTCACGAGCTGAATTCCAACCGTATGTTCTTCTGAAATTTTTAAAAATTTGGTTTTTTTTACGTACTTTAGATAATTTTGAGCAACAAAAAGCTAATGAGAACTAATTTAGAAGTATACCTGGTCATTTTCAGTGCTGGGTTCTTCACTTTGTTGGTAAATTTCTTCAATTGGTTGAGATTGACCTTCACTTGGGGTTAAAACATCTATATCATCTAACAAATACTCCATATCAGGATCTCCATCAAGAGGTACGTAGTACATGGTTTCTCTATCATATAGAGATTCACCCATTTCAAATTTGCAACTGGAATCACTCATTTTGGTTGAGTGAATCAAAATTTAGGGTTTCACAAATATCACAAAAGTTTTTCTTTTTCTTCTCTTCTAATTTTTTTTTTAACTCCAAAAATCTGATTTTGTTTTGATTATGAGTTAATATAAGTGAAATTAATCATTAACACTAAACTTGATTATCATCACTAAACTAGGTTATTAATAATGAGGGTTAAATTGTCATTTTTAGTTTTTTTAATAAGGGACACCTTGAATGATCATGTAATGACCCTTTTTGTCCTATTAGAATGCCGCCCCTCTAATAAACCATGCCACCCCTATAATAAGATTGTTATTAAATCTGCACATATAATAAGCTTAAGTAGTGTATAAATAGAAAACAAGTCCAAAACAAGTGATTATTGAATCATTTTGAAGGTCAGTAAATTGAAAATTTGTTAAACTGAATATCAATTTCAGGAAGAATAGCGATTATTGAATCGTTTTCAATAACAGTAGATTGAAAATTTGTAAAATCAAATACCAATTTCAGAAAGAAAATCTTGAGATAATAGATCTGGAACAGGAAGAATAAATTCTTTACCCGTTCCCCGTTTCTAGCGCCAAATTGTGAACACCATTTTTCTAGTGACACAATCAAATAAAGAAGATCATTGGATCTGGATTCATACCATAAAACAGTAAGTAAAAGATGTAATATAAACAAATAAATAACAAGAGATTCACATAAAGATAATTAACGTGGTTCGACAGAGTGTCTACATCCACGGGAAGATAAAAAGAAAGTTTTATTATGATTTTAATCTGTTACAATGTCGATGAACTCCATTAATGATAATGAAGTCCAGTGAAAGTTTTTAGTAACGAAGGCAGAACGAAGGTAGCAAAACAACCCAATTATTATTCCTCTCTTCACAGGTAGTGGACCCCCCTCCTTTTTTGGTTCTCAAAATCTTTCTCTCATTCTTCCTTATTTTCCTTTCTTTATAAGGAAAAGTGATACTTGTTATTTACAAAAGTGACATTAACTTAGTTTGAGAGCACTCTTAGAATTGATGTAGCGTTATCATTTCATTGTAATATCCAGCTCTTGCTTCTTTATCATTCGCCACGTGTACGGTGTAGATTATGATGTATACACTTCTCCAAAAAAAAACTTAAAGCTCGGAAGAAGTTAGCAACACCCAAGTCTAATTTTGTTCTCATACTGTGTACATACTTTCTCTTACTGTGTGCATACTCTTTATACTTTCTAATTTTGTTCTCAAACTGTGTACACTCTTTCTAATTTTCTGATTTTGTTCTCATACTGTGTACATTCCTGTTCTTTTGAAAACAAAACAGAAGTATGAAATACTCAACTCAAATAACACCTGCGTTAGCACGTTCCCTCTACTAGTGTTAATAGTGAGAATTCAGAAATTTGGATTTGCGCTTGCCATTCAAGTCTGTACTATAAAGCAATGTCTTCTGTGTTACTGCCTCATCATCGTCACCATATTCCTTCTGTGATCCTCATTAACAGTTTCTTATGATTTGCGCTTCAGCTATAAGAATACATTTGAGCCCTCAATGCACATGCTTGGTAGATGCTACACTTAGAGCAATCAACCTTTTCCATTCTCAACGGCTCAACCCAACAAAGGTACATCTAGACTAGTAGAAAATGCAGAAAAGGAGGACTAAAGACGATGTGGCGCCCATTGTCTGCCATTTCTAGTTCTACAGTTCGAAAGAAAATGGGATTAGTATATGACCCAGTGACGTTGTTGCATAGCTTGTCCTACATTTATGTGAATATGGTAAACTACAGTAGCATATTGCTAAATCCCACTTTTTGGAAAGGCTGTTCAATCCATCTTTTTTTTTTATTGATAATTTAAACTTGTACCAGGATTTACTAGGAGTCTGCAAAAAGGAGCACATAAAGTGATCAAAGATTATCAGACATACATATCCCATGCGCTAAAAAAGATAAAGATAGGATACAGGGGCAAGTTCACATACACCCAATTCATATATATTACAGGAAACTTTGCATGATTAGCATGACCTATAACGTGATTATTTACCTAAATCCATTAAGAACCTTGCAAGGATCCAGTTGGCCACTGCAATAACTGGATGATACAGTAGAAATTTCTTGCCGGCCCTTCCACTCTTCACAAGGTTTCAATACGATTGGACTCTCAACAGCAGCTGAATCTACACATAACATGGACTTGTAATCCTCATCCCCAAAATCTGCCAGTGCCTTGGCTTTCTTGTCCCATGGGTTCCATACAACTGCACATAAAAATGGACATTTATGTTAAAGAAGTAGAGAGAAACAGATCAGACCCATGTTCTGAACATTTGTAAGCTAAAGTTGTGGAGGGAAGATTAAATGAACCTGCATCAGGCAGGCTTTCTTTTCTCAGTACAAAGGTTCTTTTCATCTCATGGTCTATGATGGCAATCTTTGTAGGCGTGCTCAAATACACTCGATCAACCTGTTCATGGTAAATTATTCATAAATACTCAAAAGGATTGTAATAAGAAAGACTTGAAATGCCGTAGTCAAAATATAAAATATCGGAAAGGTTAAACACTTAAACTGAATGTGATCATACTTTCGGTGATCATGGCCGGTGTCACTGTAGTACAGTGGTAAAGTCACTGGGATGGGTGATGGCACCAATGACTTGAGTTCAAAACTCGCCAGCATCAAATTCTTTACCGATCAAAAAAGTTACAGTGCTTCATGTTGCAAATACTAATTAGAAAAAAAAAAACTTTCGAAGCCATTGTTTTCCAACATAGTATGTCTACGGTTTCATCCCAACTTAACTGAGTCCAGCATAAAAACTGATACAAAAGGGATGCTAGTGAAGTAGTACCTCGCCATCAAAAGTTATGGCATCTGCCTGCTCAGTGAACCTTTCCCTCTGCATCAAATTATCAAAGTAGTCGAGTGTCTCCAATCCCTCAACACGCACCTCACTGCAAATACCATCATTGAACCACTAATTAAGACTTGCACTGAAAATATCTTCTTTCAAAATATGAGTGTGATGAAATCTTTCAAAACACTCTAACATGGTTCAAGTGGGTGCAGGGAATACATTCTGGAAATTTCACGCCATATGGATAAAATGGCAAGCAGCAATAGTGAGCCTTAAACAAACCTGACATCTGATACAGACAAGTAATTGCGCAGAGCGAATGTGAAGGAAAAGGACTTGTTGTCAGTGTTTCTGACTCTAGGGATCAAAGTCAGCTTGCCTGCACTCAATGAAACACGAACCCGCAACTCAAAACTGCAAAATAAAACCATTAAAGAGAAAAAATCAGAAATTTTTGTTAGTTGGAAATCACTTATCGCCCCATTATCGTTCCACAAAGAATTCAAAATACCTGCGAGGCCACGTCTTAAGATCCTCTTCTGTGGATTTCAAGATTAAATCTACAGACGAATGGTTGTTAGAAGGTGGTAGAGGAGCAGGAAAGCTATCTAATTCCCAAAATCTGTTCCTAGCAAATCCATGTTGCTCAAGTGTTCCTAGATTTCCAAACTGCAAAAAATGGAAGAGACATTAAACTTATGCTCAAACATGACAAGATCTAAAGAAAGTAAAGGTTTTGTTTGTAAGCAAACCTGAGGAAAGCATACAGGTATACCACCCCTAATTGCCTTAGGCGGCTTCCAGTTGCTCTGTACACATAATCAGCACCATATTAAACAGAACATAGCAGCTTGACAATCATTTATCAAATTGAGATAACTCAAAGATATGTCACTGCAAAACTGCTTTTACCTTGGTACTCATGAAAAGCAGTTCTTCTTTGCGATCGTTCTTCCAGGAAGTAACTTGCCCACCGTAAAGACGAACCTAAAGGTGATATTTATAAATTCAATTAGGCGATATGTAAGACCAATTGATACCTTCAACCATATAAAGTAAATGATCTGAGTGACTGATATTGGAGGACAGTAATGATGCAAGAAATTCCATAACAAAACACTACAATAAATAAATAAATAACAATAATAATAAATAGGAAAACACAAGGCCACTACTTCGAATTCCATTGGCCACTAGGGACTAGGGGGTTTCTTAAGCGACTGCAACCTCCACAGGATCCCACGGTCCATGGATAAGTAGGGTTATTAGTTAAGATAATCAGTAAGTAAAGTCATATCAAGTGACAATCTCAGTTTCTAATTAACCAAAATTAAAACTCAAAATCAGGATTGATAGGATGAAAAAATAAAACAAAGAAGAAGAAAATAACCTCAGCTGATGATCCACTTGACTCCCTCAGTATAATCTTAGATGGAACTCCATTACCGTCATGAATTATATTCATAGGCATTTGCTTCGATCGAAACTTGGCTCTGAAATTATTAATAAATGGTTTTGATTTCTCCACTCTCTCCAGCTACACATGAAAGAAAATTCAAAGCAAAATCAGAAAATGAAAATCATTAAACACTAGACAAAATTATAAAGTTAAGACCTTTATATACCTTATCTGATTAAGTCTGAAGCACAGAGGAAAAAGGAAAAGAAAAGCACCTCTCAGAAAGCTTGGTTTACAGAGAACAAACGAGAATTTGAGAAAGAACATTTTGAAAAGGCAGAGGTTTAAATATATAGAGAGAGATCAAGAAGAAGAAGAGTAGTTGTCGTTAAAGTTAACGGAGATTCCGAAGATATTTAACGCTGTTCATGCATAGGATTCTGTGGTACGTTTGCGGGACGAAGGTTAGAGTAACTCGGGGGAGGTGTCTACTGGCTAAATTCTTAAGAGCTTTGCTACCCAGGTCTTTTTTTTTTTTTGTTGGTCCACGAGTTATAATCCCAAATGTGTCACTATCCATCAAAAAACTCATCAAAATAAAAGTAACACAAAAACCCCAACAAAACAAAAGTAACTCGTGGTTGATGAAACCAAAATTTGGGTTCATTATAAAATTTGATGAAACCCCAAAGAATTTGAAGAAACCAAATTTTGGTTTCATCGTAAAATTTGATGAAACCAAATTTGAAATTTGGGGTTTTTGTATCAATTTTTATAAATTTGGGATTTTTATATCAATTTTGTTTAAGATTGAGTTTTAATGGATCCCAACATTTGAGTGGGGTTTTTGTACCACAAGTTTGGCCACCTTGGGTTTTTATGACTAGCTTTGTTTTTTTTAGAACCCTCGTACCATTGAAAGAAGTACATAAGTTCTATGAAGGGAATTACGGTACACTGTTACATCTTCATTCCAAGTTTGAATGTTTAAGTAAATTTGCATAGCTCTTAAACTATTGTCTAACCAATTATGAGTGATGGCATATTTGGTACAAAAAATAGAAAATCTAGATGCCCAAATCATTTGGGTTCTCCTAATTAAGTTAAATTCTTGAGCTAGAAAGTTTATATGGAACTTTCTGTTGTTTCCAAAGTCTTCACTAATCTGGTATCGTTGTTTTCTGGCCTCAGTATACATTCGAACCAGCAGCAGGAGAGTGGGTTCGGAGTTGCTCCTGAAGGAGATAATGTGGCCACTCAATTCTGTCGCCCATTGGAAAGCTGCATCCGCTCCCGCTTTCTCTAATTCTTCTATGGTGGCGCAATCTACATGCAAACCTCCAGCTTCTCTTATTGTTCCTGTAAAGTCACACAAAGTTAAACCAATTCCAGCTTTTGTTGTAGAGTTCATAAAAGTAAAAACAATCTAGTTTCATTGCCATATTTGGTGTTGATCCTTCCATTGGTTGAGAAGTAATCTGAAGAGTCTCATCAATGTGAGGATTATAGTAAAGTTGTTGCATTATGTGATAACCTGCTTTATTAACATTGATATAACTATTAATAAACTTTAAAATGTTGTTTGCTGTGACTGCACTATTCTGACTTTCCTTTTTAAACACTACCTTACACCTTGCTTTCCAAATGTACCATGTTATTATGCTACAAAACACATTCCAATCTATTCCAAAATTTCCTCTTTCTAGGTTTTCAAAGACTTAGCCAACCATGAAAAGTGGTTATTCCATTAAGAATAACTGCATACAAAAGTTAAGATGCATCCATACTTGAGTAGCATAATTGCATTGAAGAAAAAGATGTATTAAAGATTCTTGTCCTTCATTACAAAGTTTACAAGTAGTATCTATGTCCGGGATTACAGCCGCTACTCTCATACTATTAGAGAGAATAACATGAGCTGCTTTCCAGATAAACTGTTTCACAGAAGGAGTTGTATCCATACTCCATATCATGTTCCATTTTTCATGAGCATTACCATTAGTGTTTATTTGGTTATATAAGGATTTCACAGAAAACATACCTTTGTGGTTTAGGGTCCAATGAGGAGTATCTTCCTTATCAGCAACAATAATTGTAATAATCTTTATTTTCTCAATAGTTTCATCATCAAAACATTTAGACAGTTTAACTAAACAAGTATGGTGTATGGTAATAAGATCACTGACTTTAATGAGATTATCAGTTCCTATTCAAGGTTTCTGCACATGAGGAATCCTATCTGGAATCTAGAAATCGTCCCAAATGTTAATGTTGGTTCTATTTCCTAATTCCCCAAAATAATACTTTTTTATTTGTTGAATGCCAATTAGAATTCCTTTCCAGTTCCACTATCATTCCTATTAGGGACGGTATTTATGTGTTATACATCACAATTGGGATAGTACCTGGCTTTGAGGATGGAGGCACAAAAAAAAAACCGGATTTCTTTTAACCTCCAACCCATCTTAGCTATCATAGCTAGGTTAAAAAGAATTACATTCTTAATTCCCAATCCTTCTTCTTCAAGGGATTGACAAACAAAGTCCCAATTCTTCAAATAACCCCCTTTTTTTCCTCTTTCATTAAGACCTTTTTCATTAAGACCTCCTTCTTCAGTGTCGTTTAATATTAAAGCACGTAAAGTCGAGGACCATTAATCAAAAGGGATTGTATAGCAAAAACAAAAGTGGAGATATATTACAGTAAGAACTCCATATATTAATAAACTCTATATATTAATAATAAATCAGAGTCCCAACTTGGGCCAGTTATAAATAATGATAACCTTCACATTTTAATATTAATAACTTTTTCTAGTACCGTCATAAGGAATTTACCTCCATATATTAATATAATCGTCACTATTCAAAACTTATAGATCTTGTTACATCAAAATTTAAGATGAAGAAAAATATTTATCTAAAGTTGTTTGAGAAAAGGATATAAAATTTGGAATTCTTATCGTATTTTTTGATTTACGGATGCGTATGACCTCACTTTGAACACCTTCTTGTTGTAACCAAAACATTTACATCTTGTCGAGCATATTTAAGGCTTCTTGGAACAAAACATTTGGTATCTCTGTATTTCTCTCCTCTTCTTGACTAATTCCATCGTTCTTTGATTAAAGCATATACGACTTGTTGCTCATTTGGATGATTAAGAAAGGCATCCATATCCATTTCCATTTACATATTTTGATTTAGCAAAAAGGAAAAATATTGTTTTTGGTATACCTCCCTATATTAATAAACTCCATATATTAATAATTTTTTGAAGTCCCAACATTATTAATTTATGGAAGTTTTTACTGTAGTTTATACCTAAGGGAGTGACTAAATACAACCTTCTTTTTTACTATATGCAACCTTCAAGTAAAAAACACAATTTCAAATGACCTTAATAATGTGGGTTATAAAACACACGGTCATAATTGTTTATCCATGGACAACCTTCTTACTCTCTTGGTGGTTTTTTTTCTGTTGCGATCTCTAATTGTTTTCTTTCTCTGGAACTAATCTTTTAACTCTTTCTTCATCAAATTCAATTGAAATAAATTTTATTTAAAATACCAAAATGTAAACCGATTCAAACCCTAGTTTGCAGAAGAAAAATCTGATAGAGATTTCAATTCTTAGAAAATACAGTAAAAAAATTCTACTATGCAATCAATCTTCAAACTGCACACATTTTCATAAAAAATAGTTGTGGCATCGAATATATAGCAGACTCAGTACCCATTACTCCATTAGTCTATGAACACTCAAATCATCGATTATGAAGAGAGAAAAAAATGACGAAGAAGAAGAAGAAGGTGCGTTTTGTTCACCCCCTCCACGAAGGTTTCCAAATATATCATTTTTAACAAAAGGGTTGTAATTTACTCAATGAGGGTTGTATTTAGTCACTACCCTAGTTAGCAATTCGGCGAATAATTCGCGAATTATTCCGAACCGGTACTTTTCGCGAATTGTACGCGTCCTGACCTAACTCCGACCCTAGTACGCGTATAATGTGAGCTTCCCGACTAATTCGCGAATAATTCGGATCCACGAATAATTCGCCTAGCTAATTCGGCATGACTCACCATGAGTTGACTCCGTCTGTCATGACTCACCATGGTTTGACTCGGACCGAGTTGACTCAGGTCATTCCCTCGCTTATTGAATGGGATGAAAAAGGATGAAAAAATGTTGCGCGTGGGGAGATTCGAGCCTGCAACGTACTGTTTCTAATTTCAACGACCAGACCACTATTCTGATGGCTTGTTTTTGACAAATGTGTTGTATATTTTGTAGATATCACATAAAAACCACTAAATTCTTCCCTTAACCACATCAAAATCACTTTAAAATGTTTTTTTTTCTCATTTTACTCCCAAGATATCTAAAAATTAATCTCTTAAGGTGATAAATACTTATCAATTTACTATATATGTCTGCCGAATTTTGGAGGCCGAACTGATATCTGGAAAACGAATTATACACGTACGTATACCGTTCCGTACTACTGCCGAACCACGAACCAAAGACCGCATAGTTGACCGAATTTGATTTTTACAAATCCGAATAATACCCGTACGTTTGCCGTTCCGTACGTATGCCGAATCCCGACTTGCTAACTAGGGTCACTACCATACCTAATACGAGTGTATAAGTCATTACCTCGAGGTTAAATTAATTTTTGTTGTACTAGTAATAATAATAATATGATGTTAGGTGAATTTCCTCTGTTGTGGTTAAAAGTTGAACAAAACTCCCTTCGCAAAGTTTGTGGTCCCACCGGAAGTATTTAGACCAATAGGAAATAAGAGCTTCTTTCCCCACCATAAAATAATTTTTAAAAAAAAAATACCTTAAGTAAAAAAAAGAACGCGCAATTGGGGGATATGGGAATTAATTGGGGAATATGAATTACTTCCCCCAACCCATGGTGTGTGCTAAGGGGTGATTTTTGGTTATGAAAATACTAAAATACCCTTCCCTCAAAATAAAAATCAAAAACTTAAAATAAAAAAACAAAAGAATATCCCCCATTTCCATCTCCACTTCTTATTAATCTCTTTTATGGTTAGAACTTTGAAACCCAAATATACCCCATTCCCTTTCAAATTCTAAACTCTCCCCACTCCCTATCAAATTTTCTTCTCCTTCTCTGTTGGCTCCTCACTTTGGAAACGATTTTTTTTCTTAATTTGGAAGTGATGAAGATCATGCTGAAAGTGATGAAGACCATGCCGGAAAACGGTGCCGGCATAGAAATTAAAGCAACATATTATGCTGGTAGTCAAGTGTCGGCATGCTCGAGAATTAACTAAAAGTGCTGGCATTAAAACCAGAAAAAATTCAAAACGGAAGTGATGAAGATCATGCTGAAAGTGATGAAGACCATGCCGGAATTGATGAAGACCATATGCCGGAAAATGGTGCCGGCATGCTCGAGAACTTCCTATCAATGCCGGTAGTCAAGTGAAAAAAAATCAACTTTCAGGATACTTTTCATCCTGTGCCGGCATAGAAATTTAAGCAACATACTATGCCGGCATGCTCGAGAATCAACTGACGGTGCCGACAGTGGACTGATTAAAACAACAACAAAATAGGTTTTGAAGATCAAAACCAGAAAATTTTGTAACGAGACAGTGTCAAACATTTATGAAAGTTTCCAACAAATGTCGGCATGGTTTTTCGGTTGAATACCATGCCGACACCGAGCTATTTCAGCTGCAACAATGGTGGATTCAAAGAAAAAAAAATCAAACTTTCAACCTCTTAGCAGCAGTTCCCTCTTCACAATCATCCTCCACTTTCAGCAAAAAAAGTTCTCTCTCAAAAATAAATTCCATCTTTTTACTCTCATCTCATTCACCCAAATACAAATACACACTAATCATTAACAAATACTTAAGATTTTTACTAATTATAATTAATCACTAATCCTGATTAGTGGGGGCTAGATTAGGAATTAAAAAATAATTACATAGGGGGTCACCCAGAATTGCTATTGGGACACCGTTTTTGTCCTGTAGCTATATCCCCCAATTAATTCCCATATCCACCAATTGCTCGTTCTAAAAAAATCTTACCGGCCCCACCCGAAAATAATTTTTTTAAATAAAAAAATAAAAAAATCTAACCTCACGGTTAAGGCATTTTTTTTTCTTTCTAGCTGTTTTATTAAAATAAGGATTTTTTTTACTACCTGTTTATTAAATTAAATTAAATAATATGATTTCGGGTGAATTTCCTCTGTTGTGGTTAAAAGCTAAACAAACCTCTCTTCTTAGAGATGTTGGCCCCACCGCAAAATATTTAGACCAACAAAATCTTTTGAGAATATTTAGAACCAATACAAAATAAGAGCTTTTGGCCCCACCATAAAGTAATTTCTTAAATAAAAAAAATAATACCTTAAGTAAAATAATCTTATTTGCCCCACCTGAAAATAATTTTTTAAGTAAGAAAACAAAAAAAATACCTTAAGTACAAAAATATAACCTCACGGTTAAGGTAGTTTTTTTTCTTCTTTCTACCCGCTTTATTAAAATAGTGTTGTGAAAGAGAAGGAGACAGAAAATAGGGAGAAGAGGTAGACAGAATTATCATTAGATGTGTATCATAAACAAACATTAGAGCCTCTATTTATAGGGCTAGACACAAGGTCATCCCAGTAATAAACGAGATTCACCCTAGATATTCTTAACATAATTACACGTTTATAACACTCCCTCTGATGACATTTTGTCTAAGCTAATTACCTCGTTAAAACCTTGTCAGGAAATTCCAAAAGGACAAAACCTGATCGAAAGGAAAAGAGTACAATTGATAAAACTTAGAAAAGATTTGGACACATATATGTTGCCTCATTAAAACCTTGATGAAGGAAAAATAGTACAACGCGATAAGTCCAATAGAATGCACCTTATGTGATGGTGCCCCCCCTGATGTGTACTTTAGTAAATTCTTGGCTTGCAAATCCTTGAGTCGAGACTTTCCAATTTCGGCGAACGATTTTCTTGAATGCTGGAGATAACAATGCTTTCATGAGAAATTTGTCAGTTGATGAAGTCTTCTTTTGTGTTAGTCTTCTAATGATAGTGTTCTCAAGTCTCCATGCTTCGTTAAATATATTGAGGACTTGCTTCTTGGATTGCTAGCTTCTCGAATATGATTTGCAGAAGTAGTTGATGTAATTTCTCCAACAAAGTTCCAATATGTAGTTACACTTGCATAGGTGAACAAAATTTGTGATCATACCTTATATGGATTAGGAATATATCCAAAGTCATAGGAGATGGTTATGTTGATGTGATCTAACAAAATGACTTAGTTAATGGTGGGAATCTACCAAATAACCGTAATTTGATACAACTCCCCCTTGGATGACTACCATGTTGAACTATTGCCTCACTAAAACCTTGCCAGTAAAACCCAATGGGAAAAATTTTGGACGAAGAAAAAAGAGCACAAATATCAGCATTTTGAAAGAAAATTAAATGTCAACAAGATGTTGCTTCTTTAGAACCTTTTCAGTAAAACCACATGGGACAAAACCTGAAGCGAAGGGAAAAGAGTACAACTTTTGACGTAAATATGAATGCTAATTAACTCAACTATATGAGTGTTTATACAAACAAGCACCAAAATCATAATTATGGTCTATATTATAGACAAGTTTTAAGCAAGCATAATATTTTAACTGCAGATTTAAGAAAAATAATATTTATGCTGCTAAAGCATGGATTTTTGTGTTGTTAAGGACTCCTCAAGAGACCTATAACGTTGAATTCATCAACTAAATCCGGATTTTTGGTTTTGTACCAAATTTCTAAAAACACATATATAAAGAATTGTTAAACCTGATATAATCGAGTCAGGTGGCTTCCAAAATATAATTTGAATCTTCAAGGATTAGAAATTTGAATATGTTCCCCGAGCATGTTTCTTGTATGAATGCAATACGAGTCCTTCAATACTACCACGCCAAATGAATTATATAGGGAGAACAATGTAATATTGAATCAATCCTGGGGTTTCAACATATAACCCTCAATCACTCTTAAAACGATTTATTTCTCTTAATACGCAATATGACTAACACCAACCTGTAATTTTCAGGCTTGACACTTTTATGGTGTCAAGTCTATCTAGGATCCTTATATTGCATCAATCGAGAAACTAAAATAATCCAATCTAATTTGGAATGTATGCCAACAAATCACATATGTCGATTTTTCTCTGCAGAGGGGTTTTAAACCACCATCATTTTTTTCAATAGCTACTATAAGTGAATATTCGACAATAATATTAGCTTAGTACGATCCCATGGAATTACAAGTGTACGCATATCTTGAAAAATCAATATGTTACTGGAACCTATGCCCTTAACGAGCAAATAAATAGATATTGACTTGAAGAATGTGGATCGTGTTCTGATATACTATATTGGGGCATTATCTGTAACATGTACTAAAAAGCTACATACTTACTAGATGTGACTGGATTATCCTCTTCAAGAGGAAAAATCTTAATAAAAGAAAAATGAAATACTTTCGCGCCTATTTGAGATGGCAGCCTTTTTCAATTATGATGGGAGAGAAATATAACTTTTAAAATTAATGAACACCGACTTCTAATGGTTTATAGTCTCCCCCCTGATCATGGTGGAAATATTTTCATAACATATACGAAAGAAAACTTCGTAAAGTATTATCCGATTAATTCGAGACATATACTCATAAGAATTTCTGGATTTCAACAACACCAGTTGGAAAGTAAAAATGACTTCAAAGGCCATGAAAAAGATTGTTCTAAAAATAAAAATAAAATTGTATACTTTACATACAAATTTAACATCAACCATGGATTTTATTGGCAAAAACCAAAAGCATATAAAATATGCAAATAAAGCTCCAAAAGAAATAAATTTTTCATAATAAAATTATGGACACTTTATTTATCAAAGGAAATCAATTTCAAGATCAATCGAGTCACTACAAGAACTAATAATGATAGGATAATAAGACGGATGCGCACCCATTGATCTTAGTGTCCAACAATGTTCTAATATCAAGTGAAACGGTTCCAAATTCTGGTGATAGGTACCAGGAGGAAAAATAAAAATTGTTAAATAATCCTTAGGAATGTAGCAACGATAGAGAAAACCATTTTCAGGTCTCTTAATTATATGATTCTTTTTAAGAAAAGAATATATAAAAAAAGGGAAACTTAGGGATATGCCCCAAAATCGACTGTCGTCTTGGGGATATGTCCCAGGATTCCAGTTTTTGGGAATATGCCACAGCCATCCAAAACCGTTAAGTAGTCAATATTCGCACACACTTAGGATTAAATATGCGAATTAAAAACATATATACTAACACCTTTACAAGGTTCAGGAACATATTCAGACAGAAAAAACCTCGAAGAAATTAGAGAGAAAGTTAAAACACATTTTCGATAAATTGACTATTAACGGATCCTTGACATAAATCATTACTTTGGGGAATATCTTTGGGCACGAGTTATAAGTGTTTATGGGTAAAAACTATTTCTGCGGGTTTTGGTAATTTTGGGTGTGTGGATGAAAAATGAATCTAAACCCTAAAAAAATGCATTGCACGTGAGTGCTTTTGATTCGAGAGATCAATCTGTACAATTTTGGCCTAAACCAAGAAATGGCCGTTCCAGACTTGCTTCGGTCACAAAGTGAAGGAGATGCGGTTGATCTTAGGGAGGGAAGCTAAGAAGGTGTTGATATTGTGAAGGTGTTGGCTATTTATGACTTGTATCAGAATGGTGATTTCTGGATACTGATGACAACACTTGGTTTTTTTCTGTGTTTGTCTGTCTTTTTTGGAAATAGGTGAAAGACCTATTTGCACAAGTCATTGAGCGCAACCCTTATCTCATAGGAAATGGAGGAGGTAAAGTGATGGAGTAGTGGGGTCGTGCAAGAGTGTTGATTGTTACACGATCACACCTTTGCCCACTTCCCTCATTACTGTTAACCATCCACTCTTCCTGACACGTTCTTGTAATGGCGTGTTGCACGCTGCACGTTGTAAACCGCCAGACTAATACCCCAGTGAGTATCCCCCAGTTTGTGACATGTTTGATGTTTCGAGTGAGTAGGTCGAGTCTTGGGACCCGCAGGAAATAGCATGTGATGCTATTAAGTTAACTAACTAAGTTATTTAGGAAATCGATATTCATGAAATATTGTGTATACTTTATGCATGTAATGCATCGAATACAATTAATATGTATGAAACATCGATGTTTTAAAGATTAACAGAGTGAGTCATGGATTAAGCGTCTTAAAATAGCTGCAAGCCCAACCATCTTCAAATGATCGTTTGGAGGCCGCATGGGCGGGCCATCCCTTGGTCGATCACTCCTTGTGGTAGAGTGACGAACGGTGATCACCAAGGTGCCTCATGGGCCGTTTAACTCTTAGTCTAGGATGTCCGACCAAGATGGAAAAGTTGGACGAACAAGATGATCAGCGGCACATGTTTGCGACCGTTGATCGATTTTAAGGTTTTAAAGAGGTGCACAAGCATCACTCTTTAGGTTGACCGAAATCAAGCATGGACAAAGTTTTTGGTGGGACCGACTGAGCGCGCGTGTAGACAGCTTTCCGGTGTACAAGTCCATGCCACTCTGTCTCGCGGAGGTGCGATCTAGGCCACTCAATTTTTCTGGCAAATATGAGTGGTCGTAACCGATTTGCGATAGAAATCCTTTACCGCAAAGGATTTTAGGGGGCCACGGCATGCCATCTTTGGGCGCGTGTTTTGAGGCGCCTGGCCATGGTCCACCTTGGACGATCAGTTACATGCACAGGTGGGCCCACAGTGATCATGTTGATGCCCTCTGGACCTCCTTAGTATATATATATACCCTCCATCAGAGTTGGCGAAGATGGATGGTCATGATCAAACTGCGACATATATGTAATGCCGCAAACCCTAATTAGGGTTTTGGATCAGTCACGCGTGCGCAACTTTGGAAAAACGGTTTGGAAAGACACGCTTCCCCTTTGGGTGGACCAACCTTGTGGGGCCCATGTTAGGCTGACGTGAACATATATGCACCTTCCTGGCGGTCTTAAGTTCGATCTAATTCATCCAAATAGGCTGGCTAAGTTGGATGATTGCGATCAATTTAAGACGCTTTTTAGAATTCCGTGACCCTTAGAAGCATCACATCTGCCATAGTTTGAGCAAACGTTTTTACTGCTCCATGGCTTCACCGTTAGAAACCGATCAGGTATGGGGAGAGTGGGCCCGCCAACGTGTGTGTTAGCGCTTCCCTAATCATTCATGGAATGATCTAATCCGTCCAACCAGGCTGGTGAAGTTGGATGGTCGGGATTGATTTAGGACTTCCCTGAACAGTCTATGTTCGATCGAACCTTCACAAAGCAGCACGACTACCCTACTTAGGGTTGGCGTTTGATGATGCTAGGAGGTGTTCGTGTGATGGCCGACCATCTAAGGCATAAGTGGGCCCGTCGGTGGTCATCATGACAATCGCCTATTTTTGCCAAGGTTTGGCTAGGTTTTTTAAATTGTGCGGAAAACTTGTGTGGACGTGATCGTTTCTGATACTGACATGGACAATTTAGATTTTCCTTAAGGAAATTAAGCATGCTCGATCGGCTAACCAAAGAGCGTCGATGCGAGACTCTCTGTTAGAGAGTGATGTAGCCTGTGTGGGTATTTCATGCATGTCTAAATATTGGCACGGAGATTCATGCTACTCTGCTGAGAGTGAGCACTCAGTCGTCATGTCATGTCAATAATGAGAGTTCGGCTGAGAACACAGCACGGAAAATACTAGGCCGATCATGCATTAATTGTTAATGCTAATAAAATTCACAAAATATTTGGGATTGTTGTTGCATGCACCATTCTGGGTGAATTTTGTGTATTTATTGAATTGCTTCAAATAAATAAAGTGAAGAGGTACTCATCACTTATTAATCGTCTTTCCCTTTACAGGGTGACATCGCGTAAAAATACTGGTTTTACAATTTTATCCCTGAACTAAAATCCACCATCAACAATAAGTCCCCTGCCTAGCACGTAATGGTTGTACTATTGCGGGGTAGGCATTAGATGGTAACGTATACAACGTAAGAGAACTAGATAAAGGAAGCTTACCTGGAGGAGCTTTGACCGACCACTAGAAATTGTCCATGTGAACGTGCGGCATGTGTATGAGACTTTGGTGGGACCGGCTTCCTTCCTTGGGGTGTTTGAGCTAACAAAGTAATCCTTCTTCTACCCGGATTCTTTAATTATTTATGTATAAAAGGGTGTCAACCCTCATATTTTTGCCTTACTTCCTCTCTTTTTTTTCTCGCTCGACCATCTCCCGTCGTGATTGCTGCCGTGGTCGAGCTTTGCCGCTGTCGACGCCGGATTTTGCTGTTGTCGTTGCCGTCCGTCCACCAACGAGGTAGGTGCTTCACGGTTTTCTCATTGCTTCGTCGTTTTTTTTTTCCGGTACAAACCATAATTCTTAGGTAAACCTCTTTCGCTCTTGAGAAAACCATCCCGTTGTAGACGAAATTTCGTTGCGAGACACATTGTGATTAATTTCACTAACGAAATTAATAACAAAGCCGTCAATATTGCTAGGATTCCTTAGTAAAACAAGCCATGAATCCTACATGTATATACTGCTTTTTGCTCTTTTTTCATTATTGCATGCAAAAAATTAGCCTTAGGTTGTAATTTAAAAAAAACCTGGCTTAGAATTGGTAGACATAACCCCATGGATGACCTGTTTGTGTTCTCCCGTCCATAGAAAAACTGTGCTGTGATTAATCGTCCCTTGTGTAGCTCGCATGCAACCTTGAACATGTGTAGGTCCCGCCGTATGTATGCTTCCATCAAACATGGACCTTTTGTGCCTGCTTTGATCGAACGTGTGGCCTCCATGTACATGTCCTTCCACGGTCAAGGGAGCATGCTTCACTGGCCGTGGTCATATGCTCCACGAAAGAGCAACTTTTTTTTTATATATATCGGCTTTGACCACTAGCACCCATATTATGTGATTTCTCCCTTAGTACGAAGTAGTGACTCTTTTTCCATTGTGCTTCATTGTAGTTGCTTGAGAATGAACAAAGAGGCTCTTGTTGAGATGTCACCTGGGGATAATGTTGTTGCAAAATCGGGAAGTGTTGACAACTCCAGAGACAAGCCGAATATAGTTGATGAACTGTTCAACGTGCCTTTTCCGAATGTTAGGAAACATCCTAGGCATAATATAAGGTTGCTTTCAAGTTCATAAAATGAAGAGGTTGCTCCGTCATCTTCTCCAGCATTCGTGATGAGATTCTGCCTTTGGAAGAATGAGTATCCGCCTTCTCCTATTGATTTCAAGGTTTGTCATACTCTACTGAGCTCATATGAAGGATGGATGAGGCGCATGCTGAGCAATGAGTGTATCAAAGATAACTTGACCAAAGCGCAAATAATCGAGGATGTTATGGCATATGCAACTCTTCACATTAAGAAAGACACTACAAGTTTGATCACTTTTATTTCTCGATGGCGCCCCTCCGCACACGGCCATTTGTAGATGGGGAGAAATTACCATTACCCTGGAAAGCGTAGCCGTGTTGATGAATCTACCTATTGCTGGAAATTTTCATTATAAGTTATCTGACATAGAGAACGCAATCCTTGATGCTATACTTTAAAAGGAGGGAGAGTATGACCAACAGAAAAATAATGTGAAATGATTTTATACTTGGTAGGTGTCTGAGTGGTCTCCTGCAAAACCAAGGCCAGGTCAAAAACTGGATGATGAACTCAGCATAGTTGCGTTTCTGTCCTTGTGGCTGTCTAGAGATATCTTTGACAACGACTTTGGGAAAAATACTATAAGATATGACCTCCTCAGGTTTGATATAAAACTGGAGAAAGGTGTGGTTCTCCCTTTGGGCGCCTTATTCCTTGGATCATTGTATTCTCATCTTGATGCTTTGGCGATAGACATGTATGCTTCCAACGGATATAAGAAAGTGGAATCACATATCCACATTGCTTTTCTCTGAGCGTGCTTGTGGGAATATTTCAAAGGTTACACCCCTATCCCTGTAACTTTTCTCTCCGGTTTGTATGGCGGTTCAAGGATACTCCGTTGGAAGAATAGGCATCCAAAACCCAGGTCAAGACTTGTTGATTTCTTTGACAACGTGTATGCTATATATTTCCGCCCGTGGGGACCAGTCCATTCTTCTGTGATTCAACCGGAAACCTCTACTGTCGCCTATGACATTGTGTTGCATACCGAGGGAAAAACCATGAGCCCTGGAGAAGCCATCTTCCTACGAAGTTGTATGCCAGGATACATTCCAACCTTATTTGATGATCTCCTTTCTGTGGTTCCTTACAATATTGACAGAGCCGCCCGCCAAATGAGATTTGACCAGGGTATTCCCTTCCGTCGTCCGCCAATGCCTTCGAAAGGTCTCGTCCCGTCTATTCTTAATGCTGACATCTTCACACCAGAGAAGAGCCTTCCATTCCTTCCCATCGGAAGAAAGCCAGTGGTAACTAGTAGGTACAAGGATTTTTGGAGGGAGCAACTGTTAACTTTTTAGACGTTCTCGGAAGAAGTTGCATCTCTCCTTGGCTAGCCATCTCCTGAGGTTCTGAAGCATCACATAAGATTGAATCCGCTTCCGGGTAAACGAACTAGAGCTAACACAATTGATAACTGCAGTTCCCAGGATGCAGGAGCTAGGTCCAAGAGGCAGGCGTGTGGTCCCGTGATCCTCAATTCTTCTCATATGCACGTACTTATAACTTCTTCCCTTCAATCCTCCAATTCCATTCATCTTGAACGATCTTCACTAAGGGTGATCCTTATTCGAAATCAGGGGATCCTGAAAGAGAATGCTTTTACGAGGTTGGCACGCGGTTATAACGCAGCTTTAGAGAATTCTTGCAATACTGAACCTCTTGAAGGTGATGACGAGGATAATGAGGACTTAGTTCACAATGAATAAAGCATCTCCATGCGTAGTAGGGAACTTGACCACGAACAAGGAGATGAGCCCATTATAGATTCCAACCTCGAGGTTGAGGGGAATGACAATGTAGATGCTGCTGGATATGTCACATCCATGGTGGATGTAGACGTGCCTCCCTTTGAAGATCTTCATGTGACTTCCGATGTGTTAGTTGTGCACTCCACCGCTAGTGTCGTTTTTGACCCTCCTTTTGACGCTCCTTTCAAAGATCATGTGCTGGTTGGAGGGTTCAGCGTGCCATCTAAGTACGAAGAGTTATACACCAAGATATGAAAGAAACATGGTCACATTGCCACCTCCAAGAAGCTTAAAAATCGATTCGCATTAGTCAATAATCGAATTTTGAATAGTGGTAAATAAGGTTGTCGTTCACTCGGACTTGATGAGATTGATTTTAAGAATTAATAAACTAAAATAAAATAAAAATATATACAAATATTGTCACAGGATGAAGAGAGCTACTGGGACTAGGATTTCGTCGAATTCATAACATAGGGGTTCAATTTATTTATTCTCAACAATTAAAGCTCAGTAAATAAAATTAACATGGACTCGGATTTTGCTAAGGTAGATTCTCAATATATTGGTTGTAAATCCTAAGCATGATGTATCAAAACATTTAAGCTAAGAATACCTCATCAAATTAAATGACAACCAATTAATTCAAATCATATTTCAATTAAAATTAATGCAAAAGTCTTAAAAAAAATTTAAATAATTTTACCCATGTATGAAATTCGTCTTCCTTCGTCGTCCCAATATTGGGGTTTAGCTCATTAGGTTGGAAACACACTCAATATATGATTTCATTGCTCAAAGGTGCTTACAAATGATGAAAAGGAGAGATATCAAATAAACCAGGAATTTGCAACGCATAGAAAGCGTTACAAACCCACTGTTACAATGTACGATAAATGGAAATTGTCACTGTCACTGTAGCAATTACAACGCTCCTTGTTGTGTCGTTGCCACTGTTGATGAACGACTGTTCTCTGGTGTCTTATGTTCTTCGTCCTCTCCTTCAATGGAAGCAGCAGAGACAATCTCTGCAACTCTGATTCTCTGCTCTATTCAAACCCCTAACACTCCATAACCCCCCTGTGACTCCCCAAAACTCGATTATATACTCACAGCTCCTCCAAAAATTCTCGAGTAAATGCAAATAATTTTGTTCTTTACTCGAGAATAATATCCTACCATATTACGGGAATCATTCCATTTGAATCTCCTTCACGCATCAATACCATTCCACCTTCATCTGAAAACGTTCTTGCACATACCACATAGTCCCAATCATTCCCAGAACACACGCCAAAACTCAGTGAACACTGGAAACCCGTTAATATATATTCTTCTCTATGTTAACCCAAATCCACGTATTCAACCCAGCTTCTTCGAATCTGAAGGACTTACCAGTCTTGTTTGAGTTCAACAGGCCCAAACCAAGCTAAATATTCGATTGAATCTCACTCGAGACTCCCCAATCCGAATCCAGAGAATTCTGTAGTTTCTCTCTTCCATTTCATTTGTTTGAAAAGGAAAGAAAATATTCCCTTATTTCACGTAAACAAAGTTGTTACCACTCATGTGTTGATGCATTAAGGTGATACCAAATCATTTCCGTGAAAGAGTCCCTTAGAAACTTGCCCAAAACACCTCCAGAAATTACGCAGCTGCATGTAAATTTTCCCGCCAGTTAGCAAGTTTAAACGAAGAAGATGAGGTTGCCCCAAGTCAGCTGCTTGGGTGTGAATATCATGTGGGTACCCCTTATCAGTTGGGTGCCCCTTATCCAAAGGTGAAAGTCCGAATAACACGTTTCCTCCGGGGGTGCAAATAGCACTTTTTGAGCAACTTTTTCCACCCAAGCGTATTTCTCCAAAAACACCTACACAAACATAAAAACACCATAATAAGTACAAAATCAAGCACTAACAATAGGGACATTGAGGACAATTCAGACAAAAAAATGTGTATATCAGTCAAACGTCTTGAAGAAGCTTTATCTTCCATCTATGGCATGAGCATCATGACTGGGCGCACCGTTTCTGAAGAGGTAGTTGCAAACAGGGAGTTCCACCGAGATGTGTTCGTGCAATATGAGTTTAACGCCTCTTGGTTCTGTGAAGGATTCGCCGAAATCCAAAAGTTGCAGGGTGAAATGATTGATGTTCCATCTATGGACTTCATCATTCAACAAGAGGCAGAAGTCGAGTAATTGTCTAAGGAGTTGAAGCTGAAGCAGATCGCTCTCCAGAATATGAAAGATTATTTTGCCAAAAAGACCAAGTTGTTGTTGGACAACTTCCCTTGAATATTTTATGTCTTTCCTTTATTCTTAGGTATCTTTGAGTGATGTGAGGAATTATTTTCATGGTTTGGTTTCAGGTTTTGAACTAATAGGTGGTTGATTTTTGAATTGGTTTGTTTTGAGATAGTTTTTTGTGAATGGTTTTTCTGAAAGAGATTTGTTTTAGAAGGAATTTTCATTCTGATTATAAATAATGTGACTATTCTAACGATAACATACATGACATGTAAAGTTATAAATTTGCATTCTGCAAAGTCGTTTGAAAAGAAACATGTCTGAGAGGAAAACAAAACATGATGTTCATGGTGATTTGCATCATTGGATCTCTTTCTTAGTGCGGGACGCCAAGTCCCCAGTAGGCTCTAAAACTATCTTTCTCGTAAATTTGTTTAATGATGCATGTTGTATGCGTCAAAAATAATTCACTTCCTCACTCAACTAGACATAAATATAGTATTCGATAAGAAAGAGTTCGTATCCACAGAGAGGCAACTTTTTTTATGCAATTTTCAGATTCTTAAGTAACCAAGGGGGGATTGTTTTTATCAAAGCAATAAAAAATAATAAAGCAAAGCAAATAATAGGAATAATCAATAAGGAGAAAATATTGGTCACGGGATAGTATCATTCACAAACAAGTATTTTTCATCAATGATTAGAATTGGTAATTTAAACTCGCAATTATCAAAAGTCCTAGGATATCTTGATCGCAAGAGTATCCCGTTTATTTCCCGATTTTATCACAAACAACATTAAAAGATGCTATTGTGAAATCTACTTAAAAAGCAACCTAAAGTGTAAAAGCACAATTAGGTTTAACTCTCTAAGAGAAATAAGTTCTATGAAATATGACTAATCAATGCAAACAAACGTGTAAAAGCACTAATTCGTTTTAACAAAGGTTATGATTCATATGCTATTAAAAAGATGTATCACTACAAATATTAACCACAAGATGCTACTAGAAATCAGAGATAACAAATTTTACGTATTGAAAACCCTAATATAGATATAGAGATGAAAACAAATTCAATTGATTCCGGACTCAACCAAACTAGCATTCAAATCATATGATAACGAAAACGATGAATCATAAACGATACAATTGAGACAAAACTAATTCATAGAATCAAATAACATGCTTGAAGAAATCAACTTTATCACATAACCAATAATCGTATTTAGTTACTCATATTAATGGAGTTCATCATCATAATAATCAAAGAAAAAAGATGAAACATAAAAGAAAACAAACCCTAGAAATAGTTTTTCAAAACTCCAAGAAGAATAATAATAATGATATTCCAAAAGTTGTAGAAAACTTCCTTTTTATAGCTCTTCTTGTTCCAAAATTAGGTCTAGTCTTCAAAGGTCCAATAGATAGAAGTCCTCAAGCCCGTGTGTGAGAAAACCCGAGTAGAAAATCTGCCCAAAAAGGGTCATCGGAAAACTGGGTTTACCGCCGGAAGTTGTCCGGAATCCGGCACCATAAAAATATCTCAGGTGACCGGCAAAGTCCACCCAGTCACCAGTAAAATATGTCAACTGGTTCATCTGAGTAGGATGAGTTAGTATTGGCCAAGGCCATTGTACTGGACTATGCTTTGTTTCAAAATTATTGTGCTGTATCATTGCTCTCCAGCCAAGATGGTTATTTCATTCTAACAAATGCTTCTTTCACCTCCATATCCTACTAAATCAGCTCAGTCTCAGTAAGTCATTCACTGCATTACCTCCAATAAACCAACATCCATGTAATACCATTGCAACTTCATCTGTTTACTGCCAAAACCCACCAGAACTGTGGCTCTACCAATTTGTGCTCACATACCACCTGTAATGTTCTCCATCTCTTCCAGCTGGTCACTGCAACATCAACTGTACTGCAATAACACCATCTACTAGCAATCATCAAATCAACCTTATATGCATGCTTTAGCTCACCAGCCTCGGCTATTAGATCACCAAAACAACAGCTTCACTTAACTGCAACACTCGGCTGCACTTCCAATACCAACTTTGAAATCCACCACCTACAATTACTGTATCAGCGGCCATACAAACCCATTTCATTGACTCCATTGCAAGAACATCTCCATGGCTTGACCAGCTACAGCTTAAAAACCAATTCATCTAGTGTTAGCATCACACCACCAACACACAACAAAGCCATACCACCACACAAGTAATCTCAGACCATCTTTAACTCTAATATCTTCCTGTAACTCATATCAGCTCAACAAACCCATAATAACACTCAGATTCAGGAATTCAACATCAACACCCATCATCTCTTCTTCCTTTCACCAGAGACACAGCTTCTATTTCTGCTTCAAGTACAACCCATCAATTCTCTGTAGTTCTGTTCAAAGAAACAGCAGAACCATTTTCAATATAAACACCAGAGAAACCCTTGTTACTCGCAGTTATAAGAACCCATTAACCTTCACAGTTTCACCTAAATTGTCACCTGAACCAAATCAACCCATTTTCTTCAGTTGAGTTCTTGCCTGAGAACTTTCCCCATCTAAGCAATCATTCTTGTTCAAATCCACCTCTTCTTATTCAAATTAATCACCAACCCATTCTGAATTTTCAAAATTCACTTAAATCAACACAATCATCACCAGAATTTCGTCAAATCTTCCTCTCTCGTATGTCTACAATTCAACCATCAAAACCCCAAATTAATTCCGACAGCAGCAATATACTCGGTCCACAGCCACTAACCCATGACTATTAACTCATCTCCACCTTCATCTTCTATCTCAGATTCAACATCCATCGATCTATTCTCATCTGATTCTTCGATTTGGACAACATCAGTACTCTCCATCTCAAATATTCTCTGACTGGTTTCTTCTCAACATAATTAACAGCTCTGTGAACTTATTCATATGACTTACCACCTCTTCCAACAGATTATCTCTCAATTTCTCTGCATGTTTCTCTCGGATCCAACAGCACAGCCACTGCTCCTCTTTTCTTAGTTTCAGGTGTAAAATGAGATGGATTGAATGAGAGATAGAAATCTCTCGAATTTAGGGTTGTAGCCTTGTAGGAATGATTGGGTGGATTTATGCACCCAACAGTAGAAGATCCACCCAGATAGGAGCCCTCTTTAACCTTGGTTGGCCATCTATAGTGCTCCTCCAAAAGAGTTGCCCCTTAGCGTTGACTGGACCCCAGATAGTGTTCTCCCTTGAAATGACATTTTTGCTCTTTTTGTTCAAGCTGGGTGATTTCTTCTTCTTTTCTTCCGCATGACTCCAAAGTAGCTATAAAACTCAAAACACACGTAAAAATACATAATTTAATAGAAAAATAGCAAATAAAGCATAAACTCTATATAGTAAATACGGTGTATTCTACACCTATCATTTAATAGGACTTACTTGTTATTCGAAATTCCATCTGCATGAAATTGGATATTCCATAGTACTCACTTCAATATATTGCACTCGTTAATCTTCAGAGGGAGGAGGAAAATCTTCTGAATTAAGCTTCTTCTGGACAATGTTCAGGGCGTTGCATTCACTGGTAGGGTGGTGAAGAAAGTGGTGATAGTGAAAATATCTCGGATCTATCATCTTCTGATCAGTTGGTTGTCGCCACACAGTATGCAGCTGGACTTCTCCGTATCGTACCCATACTTCTAATAATTCTAAGACTTTCTTCATCGAGAATGGGAAACACGGGTATCTTAAGCCAGGCTTTTCTTGCATTGATGGATGTTGTTGTGATATCTCATGTTGACCTTGATATAAAGAACATTTCGGAGTTGGAGCGTAAGCCTGTGTCAACATATATGCGGCCTGCTTGGTTGGTCGTCTTTACTGGGATACTGTTGTTCTCGAGGGCCTAGTATCAGTGATGGTATTACCATTAGGCGGCTGAGTCGAGTATTCCCAGCCCCTGTAGTCATGTGACTCTTGGTTGATTTCTCATTCTTTAGGCAGTTATTCGTTTGGCTGACAAGTCGCGACAGATTGAACTGCTTTCTGTACTTCAGCAAGGGTTTTGAGATACAAATCTCCTAACAAGGTTTCATAAATTAGCTTTTTTCATTTATCCGATAAAAGTTATGGCATTCTTGACAAGTCCTTTCCTCTGTGGAATTTATTTGGGCCTCCTTCGTTAGACGAATCATGCTGCTCGTCCCTCCTTGGTACCATAGTGTAGCCATGCGTTCTTTCTGTATCTTTGCTGGTAAAGACATGACTCCCAGTCAAAGATTCAACATTATTTGCGTCGTTGTTTGTGATAATCCCTGGGTAAACGCTTGTCGAGCCTTCTTGTAATCGAACTGTTATATCGTTTAAAAGACAAAACATCTCACTCTGCCTTTTGGCCATACCAGCTTGGTTTTCTAGGACATCCTCTAGAATCCTGGCCACACTTTCCATGAGGTTTGGATTATTCATGGCCTATGGATAATTTGGCTGGTGAGGATACATCATAGAATGAAAGTTGGACTCAATGATTAAAAGAAATGAATATGTTAATGATTGAAACGGATTTAAGATCTACCCCTTCGAAATTGAAGAAGTTAAATCTGGTATTGAAGAAACGAAATTGGGAATTTGGAAATTGATATTGCAACCGAGAGATTAATCTCCCACTTTGGTCGCTAATTGTTTATGGGTAAAAACTATTTCTGCTGGTTTTGGTAATTTTGGGTGCGTGGATGATAAATGAATCTAAACCCTAAACAAATGTAATGCACGTGAGTTCTTTTGATTCGAGAGATCAATCTGTACAATTTTGGCCTAAACCAAGAAATTGCCGTTCCAGACTTGCTTCGGTCACAAAGTGAAGGAGATGGGGTTGATCTTAGGGAGGGAAGCGAAGAAGGTGTTGAGATTGTGAAGGTGTTGGCTATTTATAACTTGTATCAGAATGGTGATTTCTGGATACTGATGACAACACTTGGTTTTTTTCTGTGTTTGTCTGTCTTGTTTGGAAATAGGTGAAAGACCTATTTATACAAGTCATTAAGTGCAACCCTCATCCCATAGGAAGTGGAGGAGGTAAAGTGATGGAGTAGTGGGGTCGTGCATAAGTGTTGATTGTTACACGATCACACCTTTGCCCGCTTCCCCAATTACTGTTAACCATACACTCTTCCTGACACGTTCTTATAATTGCGTGTTGCACGCTTCAATCTGTAAACCTCCAGATCAATACCCCAGTGAGTATCCCCCAGTTTGTGACATGTTTGATGTCTCGAGTGAGTGGGTCGAGTCGTGGGACTCGCGGGAAATAGCACGTGATGCTATTAGGTTAAATAACTAAGTAATTTAGGAAACTGATATTTATGAAATATCGTGTATACTTTATGCATGTAATGCATCGAATACAATTAATATGTATGAAGCATTACTGTTTTAAAGCTTAACGGAGTAAGTCGCGGATTAAGCGTCTTAAAATAGCTTCATGCCCAACCATCTTCGAGTGATCGTTTGGAGGCTGCATGGGCGGGCCATCCCTTGGCCGATCACTCCGTGTGGTAGAGTGACAGACGGTGATCACCAAGGTGCCTCATTGGCTGTTTAACTCTTAGCCTAGGCTGTCTGACCAAGATGGAAAAGTTGGACGGACAAGATGATATGCGGCACATGTTTGCGACCGTTAATGGATTTTAGGGTTTTAAAGAGGTGGGAAAGCATCACTCTTTAGCTTGACCGAAATAAAGCATGGACAAAGTTTTTGGTGGGACCGACTGAGTGTGCGTGTAGACGGCTTTCCGGTGTACAAGTCCATGCCACTCAGTCTCGCAGAGGTACGATCTAGGCCACTCAATTTGTCTGGCAAAGGTGAGTGGTCGTGACAGATTTACGATAGAAATCCTTTACCGCAAAGGATTTTAGGGGGCCACGGCATGCCATCTTTGGGTGCGTGTTTTGGGGCGCCTGACCATGGTCCACCTTGGCCGACCGGTTACATGCACATGTGGGCCCACTGTGATCATGTTGATGCTCTCTGGACCTCCTTAGTTTATATCTATACCCTCCATCCGAGCTGGCGAAGATGGATGGTCATGATCAAACTGCGATATATATGTAATGCCGCAAACCCTAATTAGGGTTTTGGATCAGTCACGCGTGCGCAACTTTGGCCAAACGGTTTGGAAAGCCATGCTTCCCTTTTGGGTGGACCGACCATGTGGGGCCCATATTAGGCTGACGGTGAACATATGTGCACCTTCCTGATGGTCCTAAGTTCGATCTAAGTTATCCAAATAGGCTGGCTAAGTTGGATGGTTGTGATCAATTTAAGACGCTTTTTAGAATTCCGCGACCCTTAGAAGCATCACATTTGCCATGGTTTGAGAAAACGTTTTTACTGCTCCATGGATTCACCGTAAGAAACCGATAGGGGATGGGGAGAGTGGGCCTGTCAACGTGTATTAGCGCTTCCCTAATCATTCATGGAATGATCTAATCCGTCCAACCAGGATGGTGAAGTTGGACGGTCGTGATTTTTTTAAGACTTCCCTGAACAGTCTATGTTCGATCGAACCTTCACAAAGCAGCACGACTACCCTACTTAGGGATGGTGTTTGATGATGCTAGGAGGTGTTCGTGTGATGGCCGATCGTTTAGGGAATAAGTGGGACCGTCGGTGGTCATCATGACAATCGCCTATTTTTGCCAAGGTTTGGCTAGGTTTTTTAAATTGTGCGGAAAACTTGTGTGGCCGTGATCGTTTCTGAGACTGACATGGACAGTTTAGATTTTCCTTAAGGAAATTAAGCATGCTCGATCGGCTAACCAAAGCGCGTCGATGCGAGACTCTCTGTTAAAGAGTGATGTAGCATGTGTGGGTATTTCATGCATGTATAAATATTGGCACGAAGATTCATGCTACTTTGCTGAGAGTGAGCACTCAGTCGTCATGTCATGTCAATAATGAGAGTTCGGCTGAGAACACAGCACAGAAAATACTAGGCCGATCATGCATTAATTGTTAATGATAATAAAATTCACAGAATATTTGGGATTGCTGTTGCACACACCATTCTGGGTGAATTTTGTGTATTTATTGAATTGCTTCAAATAAATAAAGTGAAGAGGTACTCATCACTTCTTAATCGGCTTTCCCTTTGCAAGGTGACAGCGCGTAAAAATATTGGTTTTACAATTTTATCCCTGAACTAAAATCCACCATCAACAATAAGAAATATATCCATTGGGCACGAATTATAAGAAATATAGTCGTTGGTCACGAGTTATAAGAAATATACTCGTTGGGAACGAATCCTACATAAGGAAGATAACCCAATCTTCTGTGCAGCATCAATCTGTGAGGTGAAAATCAAATTTAAACCACTTTTCAATGACAAATCAATCATCAACTACCAATTCAGTCGAAGAGATTCTTAGAAGATGCAAGCGAACAACCAAATCAATTGCTGCAATGGAAAAAGAGATATACAAGAGAAGAGATCAAGCGACTACGAACGTAACTACGTCTTCATCACCTACCAAATACATTAATGTGATGGATATTTTAAGCAAACAAAAATCCACAAAAGAAACCAAAGCTTCATCATCTGCTGTGACGGAATACGAAGAGAAACTCAAGGCAAAGAAACGAGGTCAAGAACAGTTCCAAGTGAGGGAAAGGTTAAAGGATGTTTAAGAAGAGACGGAATGGGTTAGAAATTTTTACATTGTCAAGGATCTTCCCGAAGATCAAAAAGATCAGAGTATATTTTGGCTTCAAGTTTGTTGGGATCATTTTGTTAAACAGACGAGCAAGAAACCATGTTATAATTATGAACCATCCCACATTTTTTCAAGGACGAATCATGTTAGGAAATTATGCATCAAGTACACTGAGTTTCTCGATAGTTACAGAGGGGACAGGTTCGCTACACAAGATGCATGTAAATCTTGGAGAGGAGAACCGTTTTACCATTTTGAAGCGTCGTTGATCATTGAATCTCACACCATGAAAAATAATAATATGTAATGTGTTCAGACCTATCGTCCACCATGTTAAGAAATGTGGGTAGGGCGTTAAACACTTTTAATCGAATGATCAGTTGTAATTTCTTTTTTAAGTTATTAATGAACATTAGTTTAATTTATAAAAATTATTAATTATAAAACTGCTAGTATTACATTAAACCAGAACACAATACATGTGATAAAACCTTAGTATAAAAAATATTGAATCGTACTAACTATAAGGATTTGCATACCAAACATTTCATCTTCCTCGAAATGGTTGAACGGATACCCTCTTATTTGGATAAATTCATTCATCACGGCCTCTCCGTCATTATTTTTATTTTGTAAACACCTCCTGAATGTCTTGCGATTGTTTATAATTATTTGTGCTCATCCTCGTAAACTCCCATGCATTCTACTATTATTATTATTACCGTTAAAATGCAATACGAACATTCTCCATCCATGTGACCAAAAACGATTCCCAGTTTCTACTAATTTTGTTTGATGAGTCCTCATAACTCTGCAAAGACTACGTATCAAATCTGTATCCTCCTTTAGTGTGTATGGTGGGTTTGGTGGAGGCATGGTTAGATTTTTAGAAAAAGGAAGAAATATAAGTAGGATTGATTTTATGTTTTGGAGATAATGAATACAAAGTATTTATATAGACAAAAAAAATTAACGGCTCTATTATTTGAAAATTGAACCGTTGGTTACTCGAAATTCAAACCATTCTTTAATTCAAACAGCAACTAAATTAATTTAGACAACACTTTTAAAATTAATTTAACATCTATACAAACTAGAAATTTAGGACAACACTTTTAATTGAAACCTAGACTAGAAATTAAAAAACTAAACTCAAAAAAAGAAAAAACAATTAGAGATAGATTACATCATCATCTCTTGAATCTTCAACGTTTATTATATTCATCCTCTTCAAAACATCCTTTTGCTTGCGTCGATAATATTTTTTTTCGTTGGGAGCTAACTGACTAAGGTCCATAGACATTATTGCATTATCTTGATCTAAATGCATTTGATAAGTTTGTTGTTGGAGCTTTTGCAAATTGAGTTGTTCTTCCATTTGATAACTCGGTTGTTGAGTACATTCCAAAATTGTTTGATATTGGGATTCTTGTTCCACTCTCATTTCTTCCTTCCTTGATCGTGTTTCCTTCAGATACTCCAAAATATTTGCACTTTGTTGATAGATCCTATCTTCTTCCATCTTAACCGAAGATGTTCCCTCATCACCTTCTCTAAATATACCTTGCTCGCGATCCTTCTTCTGTCTAGCTTGCATTTTGGTTTTTTTTGTTCCTATAAAACGTGCATTATACTTGCAATTCCAACGAGTCTCTCTATTAGGCAAAACTTCAGTACCATTTCGACTGATACAAAGTTACGATGATTATTAAACAACTCATTATTTTGGGCCACATTGAGTTCATAATTAAATCCAGGGACCTTTTCTCTAAACATTTCATAACATGCATCATACTTGAATGGTTGTCCTGTTTGTTCCTGAAATTGCTCCCGACCCTCTTTTGTCTGAAAAATTATGTAATTTTTTTTTAGTTTATTACTATTATCACCAACTATATGGAAAAACTTAACAAATTAATAGAACTTACCAAATCTTCGTGGCTCGCACCGCTTTTAGTTTGCCGATATATAGCGTTAAGAATGGACATGAATTCTCTGACATCTTTTTTGATTGCTTTCATCTTGGTTTTTAAGGCTCCTAAATCTCTTACATTAGGATTGCCGTAGCGTTTGACAAATTTTTTGTGAATACATATCCAAAACATAGCAGTTTTTTGTTGCAAACCCACAATTTCATCCTGTACTCACATAAATAAATGCAGCAGTAAGATAAATCTCTTCCCATTGCACAAAATTATTAACCATTTTGAATCAAACTAAAATATAAGAACTTGAGTAGTAGAATATAAATATGAAAATCAAAGAAGTATAGTAAGAAGAAGAGAAATAAGAAATCAATTGATGTAAGAAGAAGAAAAATAAGAAATCAATTGATTTGGGGTGATTTGAGTAGAGAATTAGAGTGGTATTTATAGAGGACTTTGAAAAAATGACCGTTGGGATCCGACGGTGAAGAATATAGAGCCTTTATTAATGATGGATGGTTAGGATCGTGTGTGAGAGAGGTGTAAACAAATACATTACGAAAATGTCTACTCAGTAGCCGTGTAAAATGCTACGGAAACTCAGTAGCCATATCAACTTCCATACCGCTACTGAGTTACCGTAAAGCGTAAATATATACGAAAACTTAGTAGCCGTATGATTTCCCTTCCCTACAAGGAGGATCAGATTTTATCCACTTTTCCTTGTAGGAAAGGGATATCCCTACACATGTAGGGATATGTGAGACCATAGTGGTTTCCAATTTGGTTTTTTCCGTACATACGAGGGATATGGTAGGGAATTGGGCACCATAGTGCTTGGCTTTAGGATCTAAAAACATAAACTTTTCACAACCCAAATTTGTACTTTCTTCAGCTAAATTTTACAAACTCCGGGTAAACTAACAAAATCATTAATTTTTAATTAATCTAAACCCTAATTCATCATAAACCAGCACCTGAAGTCTTGAAATTCCCTACAAACAACAAAATCAAATAAAAAATCGAAGAATGCAAATTTAAATTTTAGGAATGATCAAGATTTACGAAGAAGGAAAACTCAATCTGATAAAGAATATAAAGGAAGAAAAATAATATATTCATATTATATGGAAAATAATGTTTATTAAAGTAGAAAACCAAAAACAGTTTCCAACCGAGAAAATCCTCCAATAGGGAGGGGAGGAAAGTGCACCCCGGTTTTGACGGGGTGCACAAATTTGGACTCGTTTTAATCAGCACAATCCAATCACACTCTTTAGAACCTTAGTTTCTACCTTTCCACTTCAATCCCCCACTAGCTGCAACAACATCTGAATTCATATACCACCACCACCATCTCCAGCCGTAACTTCATATGAAGGAACCACACTTTCTTACTACTAGTCTTCTTTTCTTCTCCTCATTTTTCTTCTTCTTCTTCCGAATCTTCTCAGCGGTAGCTGTAACATAAAAACTTCACTTCAAATAACCAAATCAATCATTTTCTTCATTACAAGGTATGTTATATGGTACCCTGATGTTGCAAACCCTTTATCCATTTCGAACCCTTATAATTATGTGAAAATAACAAATTACAATCAATCCACTTTTCCATTATCAAGCCCATCTAACCATGGAGTTTTAGTCCACACCCAAAGTTTTCAAAAAAAATATAAAAATAAATGTAGAGCTCTTTCGTAAAGAACCCTAATTTGGGGCATACAAGGAAATTGGGGGGCATACAAGATAAGACAAAAAGGGGGTGGATAATAGTATTTTTAGAGTAACCCTTATCCACCTATTTTCAAAAATGCGAAAATACCCTTATGAGATTAGTGTTAAATTAGTATTAATCCTTTTAATTAGTTGTTAATGATTGTAGTTAGTTTAGTGTTAATTTAGGATAATAATTTTATTTTTAAAGATAGTGAGTTATTTTAGAAAAAGAAGAAGGAGGAAAGAAGAAGAAGAAGGAGAGGAGGATTATTATTTTTTTTTTGTGATCTTTGTGATTATGGAGAGATGTGTGATACAAATTCGAGTGAGAAAGGTGAATCTTCATCACGTAAAGCTAATATATCAATTACGATGGAGATCCGGAGATGGCTTATTTGTTGGATTATGAAAATGATTTTATCCAAACTCAATCTCAAACTCAACATTTTTCTCAAGCTTAAGATGATGACTTTTTGAAGCCAAATCCCGAAGATGAGTACATGGATGAGAAACCCAATGCTAATAATACATAGTATGGTTGTAGACATTGTTTAATGTCCGTTTTGTAGCTTTAATTCACCAAAAGTTTTGATTTTTGTATGTCATTCGGAACAACAGAGTTAGGTTCGGCAGATAATTTGTATGTCGAACCTTGATAAATAAGAACAGTTCGGTTTGTACGATTGAATTCTTTATAAGCCGAATTGTCATAGAATTATTTTCCCACCAAATAAATTTCATGGTTCGGCTTAACGAGGATGTGATAATGAGCCAAACTTCAAAGATCGCCTTTTAAATAGTATTGTGAATAAGCCGAACCTAACCCCAAACGATAGTGAAGTCTACTAATGGAGAATATCAACGTCCAAATTAAACTCATTCAAATCAATGATATATTATCGTCATCTTCAAGAGAATGAAAATACAAAAACAACGCAAAAATAATGAGGTCATTCCGACATCGGACGAAGAAGTTATGGCCAAAATAAAATCTAAAAACTTGAGAATACAGAGATAAGTTCGGCCGATAACTCATCATCACAAGTTAGCCGAACCTGGAGCCTACAAAGCAAGATTTTCGAAGTGTTTACAGAGATAAGTTCGGCTTAAAAATAATCTAATCGACTCAGCTGAACCTGACAACCACCTAGGGTAAATTTCATTTGTCAGGTTCAGCCGGGAAAGGTTGGCAAGTGTTGAAGGTGGATTTTCATTTAAGGGTAAAATTGTAAAACCTAAAACTTATGCGCTAACATCTTGTAAAAGATAAGTCCATTAATAAGTGATGGATACTCCTTCACTTTATTTAATTCACCTAGAATGGAGCATGTGGCAACAATCCTATTCTGTGAATAAAATACACGAAATTCATCCAGGTTGGAGCATGTGGCAACAATCCCATATACCCTGTGAATTTCCAGCATTATTAATTAATGCGCAACCAACCTTGTATTTCATGTACTCATTATCAGTGCGGCATGACGACTGAGTGTTGCTCTCAGCAGAGCAACACGAATTTCCAAGCATTATAATGAAATATGTACGAAATACCCGTACAGGCTGCAACTCTCGGTGTGTTATACTAGCCCGATTGAGCCACTCTCGGTGTGTTATACTAGCCCGATTGAGCATCCGGACTGACCGTATCAGTCTGGATATGATCACGACCATCCAACTCCACCAGCATGATTGGATGGCCCAGATCGATTCCATAACCCCCGAGCAGGTATAAAACATCCGATGCCGAACCAATGCGGGCCCCGTATGGTCGGTCTCCCCAAAATATTGGCCTAGGTTGCCAAAACGTCCAAACCATAGCAGTATGGACGCAAACCCTAAATTAGGGTTTGCGGCATATTACATGTGTTGCAAAACAATCTCAACCATCCATCTTCGCATGTATAGATGGAGGGTGCAAATGTTGATTCAAAGGGCACGGAGCATGTCAACACAATCACCGTGGGCCCACCTACATACCTGACCAATTGTTCAGGACCAAATATGGTTGGTCATTCCAATTCGTGCGCTCGAATGGAGCATGACGCACGGCCTTGAAACCAAAAGTTAGGGTTTTGAAATCACAAGCGTCCATTTTCTCCGGCACGAATGAAGGGTCCGAGATTAGATCAAGCAGGTCTGGTCATACCAACATGACCACTGTGGACCCATCTATACCCTTACCTAGTCGTCCAAGGCATGCCATGCCTGGTTATCCCAAATCGTCCGCCCAAACATGCATGGTCGCTCCTTCCAAATTGCAAACTAATCTCAACCGCTCGATTTTTCCGGACGAATTGAGTGGCTTAAATCATGTTTTCGTGGGACGGTAAAGCACAGGAGAGAACATCAGCCTACCTCCTACATGCTGGAGCAATCGGCCAAGACCGACCAAGCCTGGTCGTCTTGGAACGCGCGCCCGAATATGGTAAGGTGTGCGGCTTTTGCGGCACCAATTTGCTATCGCAAATTGATCTCGACCACTCAACTTCGCCGGATAAATTGAGTGGCCCAGATCACACTTTCGTGAAACAATGGGTATAGGCGCCTACACTGTCATGTCATCTACATGCATGTACGGTCGGCCAGCTAAAATTCGTATCCCAAGCTTGGATTCGATCAGGCTGAAGAGAAGTGCTTGTGCGCCTACTCCAAAACCCTAATTTCACCAACGGTCGCAGATGAGTGTCTCAGAGACCATCTCGTCCGTCCAACTTCACCGGCTTGGTTATACAACCCTGGTCAGGAGTTAATTGGTCAGTGCGGAGTCATGGTGATCACCACCCGTCACTCTACCACACTATGTGGTCATCCAAGGGAGGACTTGTTTGCGCAACCTCCAAATCATCACACGAAGTAGGCTGGACATGAAGTTATTTTGAGACTCTCAAACTGCGATGCTTCATACATGCTGAATATACTCGATGCAGTACCTACATAGTATACACACGATACTTCACAAGTATCAATTTCCTAAATAACGTAGCATTACATGCTACTTTTTGTGGGTCCCATGATCCACACGTTCAAGACATCAATCATGTCACATACTGGGGTATTGGTCTGGCGGTTTACAGTGTGCAGCGCACAACGCGCCATCACAAGAACGTGTCAGGAAGTCATGTACGGTTAGTGATGATGGGAGAAGTGGGCAAGCCTGGTCGTGTGAGTTGTGACACCAACACACTACTTCCTACGAGATACGAAGGTTAGCCTAAAAGACTTGTATAAATAGGTTCTCCGCCCTATTTTTCACAATACGAGATAATAGAGGCAAGTGTTGATAAAATCGTATTCAAACATCGAGACTGATAGCTTACATCCTGCAAGCCAGTTCAGCTTTCTGATACAAGTCATACATAGCCAACACCTTCACAATCTCAACACCTTCTTCGCTTCCCTCCCTAAGATCAACCCCATCTCCTTCACTTTGTGACCGAAACAAGTCTAGAACGACCATTTCTTGGTTTAGGCCGGACTTGCACAGATTGATCTCTCGAATCTACAAGCACTCACCATGCATTTCATTTGTTTAAGGTTTAGATTCATTCCTCATCCACACCCCAAATTACCAAAATCGGCAGGAATAGTTTTCACCCACAAACAACAAGGTATTAGCCGAACCTGACACTGTGATGGGGCAAAAATTGACTTTTATCTCAAGGAAAAACGGTTTCGGAAGGATTCTAAAGCCTAACTTTGAGAGCTCTATATAAGAAAATCCTTAAGAAGAGATCTTTCAATCTTTATCATTTCTTTACACCACATTTTATCATTCATAATATCTTCCACATCATAAAAAATACATCCAAAGGTCTAAAACGACATGCATCAATTTTGAGAAGAAAAATCAAGTTAGAGGTTCGCGATCACCACCATATTCATCATCCCGTCCTCCCCCTCCACCACCATCTTCATCATCACCTCATACTACACCCGTATTTTCATCATTATCATCCTCTTGTTCTACGGGCAAACACCCACCCGTGTCATTTTGCCTTTTCCCTGCATGCAAATTTTTGATGCCACCACCTCGAGGTTTGGGAGTTCTTGAATTAGAAGGAGTCACTTCCATTGTTCTCCTTTTAAGCTTCTCTTTGAATTTTCCCGGATGGGTGCTAAAACAAATGATACACCTTAATTAATTTTCCAAACTAAATAAATATGACTCTACTAAACAATGTGATAAGTCACCTATAAATGGACAAGTTTATAGGAAGCTATTAGCCATACACAAAGTAAAGTTCGGCACATTCGATATTTATCAAAATGAGTCGAACAATATCATACAAAAATATTATAAGCCGAACACAAAGGTTCGGCGCAATCGATTTCCAAAACATAAGCCGAACTGTTCTTCGTCTGTAAAAAAAAAAAAAAAAAAAAAAAGTTCGACTGCTAAATTTCAGCCGAACACTACTCTGGAACTTCCAAAACCCAGAGGAATCATCGATTACATGTCACAAATCAACGAAATACGAAAAACCAAGCAATGGGTTTGTGGGAAATACCTTTCTATGTGCAATTTTAAAGAATCGGGCTCTATTTCTCGCTCTCCAACACCAATCAATCCACTATCCTCTTCATCACCATCTTTTCCAAAAAGCCTAGATTGAGATGCTACATAAGCAACACCAGGATTCGGCATCATATTTCTAGGGCATCGCTTAACACGAGGTGCCATTAATGTGTTTAATCGAGAACTTAATCGAACAAAGAAAATTTGAAATTTTGTTTGTGTTTTTGGAGAAGAAAAGTGAGAGAGAAGGGTTAATTAGTAATGGTTAGTGAGTTAATTAGTGGGTGGTTAGTTAATTAGGGGATGAGTTAATTAGTGGGAGAGTTTTAGGATTAGAATTTAATTAAGTGGAAGGGTAGTAATGTAATTTAAACTAGGCAGGGGTATTACAGTAACTTAACCATCATTAAGACAACCCTTATAATTTTGCATTGGGTGCCTTCTTATCTTGTATGCCCCCAAATTTTGGTGTATGCCCCAAATTAGGGTTCTTCGTAAAAATTGTACAGGGAGTTGAAAACACTGTGAAATATAGATTCAAATGTATGAAGGGAAATGTGCGACCGGGCGCAAATTTCTCAAGGACAACGCATAGTGATCTACCTGGAAGCATCCATCCTGTGGGGATGTAACATCACTCTTGGGTGTAGCTGGATGCTAACATTTCAAGGACAACGTGTTGAACATGTAACCTACTCTTGATTGTTGCACCCAACACCTCAATGGTCACCTGGTTAGTTGTGGCTTTGATGGCAAGGTTTCTGTTGATACTGCATTGATAGATTTAAAATATATCCGAGTTTTTCGTGCTCTTAGTGAAAAGGATGTTGTCCTTGGGAGTTCGATGATTGCAGGCAGGCTATGGGATGAATTGTTTTGGCATGGAAGCAGTCCGAATGTTCAATCTGATGATTGAAAAGCCCAGGGATTATACCCAACCGTATTACATTTCTCTCGATTTTGCCTGTGTGTAGAATAGGTTTGGTGGAAGGCATTAAGATCCACGATTGCTAAAGGCGACACCACCAATTCAAAAATCCATGAGAAATAAAATCCAGTAGTCAGGATTGTTTTGTTTTATATTGATTGGTATTATGTCAGGATTATTTTGTTTTATATTGATTGGTATTCTGTCAGCACTGGTATCCCCTTTAGCAATCTTGTTAAGATCTTTGATGAGATGGTTCACAAAGATTAATCCAAATTCAGAGCATCCAGGTGTAATGGTCGAGGTCGACCTTCTTGGCCACACAGGAAAATTGGACAAAATCGTAGGATTCACCCAAATGTTGAGATGTCAGGAAGTGGCTAAGAAGGTACTACGACAAGACCCAAACCATGCTGGGCATATTATCCAACATAGTATACAAGTAATGGATGAGAAATGGACAGTAGCAAGAATCAGAAATCTGGCAAGGACAGGACAAATCAGGATACCTGGACAATGTTGGATCCAGATTAAAGGCCAAGTCTATATCTTTACAGCTGCTGATAGTTCGCATCCAGAGTCTAAGCATGTATATCAGTTGCAAAGAGAAATTGGGGGGTGATTTGAAAGAGGAAAATCAATTTCCTTGCATCAATTTATATATAAATCGATAAAGAAACTAGAAAGAAAACGCTCAAACGAAATACTCTGAAGGAGAGTTTTATGATCAAATACGTGTTGGAAACAATTTTCCCACACGGAGTTTAGGGGAAAAGGAAAACAATGGAAATTCACCACTTGAGTATTTTCAGCATCTTACAAAATTTAGAAAAAAGAAGCAAATTCAACAAAAAAAAGTTATCAAATGGCAATATAGTAGAGTGGATTCACTGGAATGGCTTCACCAGGCTTCTTACCAAATGTGGGTGCCATATTTATCATTTGCTGTACAAGCATAGATACATCTGGGAATAGTCCAAAGGACGATGGAAGAACTATAACTGCTGGTCGAGATAATGTACTTGCGCCTTTGGAGACTTCTCTCCACCGGCCAAATATCCCGCCAACCACGAAGTGCTGCGTGTCAACCATCCTTTTTGTGCTTCGGTGTTTGCTTCTATACTCTTACGCTCCTCCTCTAGTAAGATGTCAACCCACCTCTTCGCCATGAATTCTTTGACAACTTCAACTCCTTGCTCCACAATCTCCATAGGAGGGATGAAAAGTGGATTCTGATCCAAGTTGAGTTTGGTTAGACTGTCCAGGCGGCCAAATGTATCAGGAAGAGCACTGATCTGGTTGTTACTAATATCTATCTCTTTGAGGTTGATCAACTCTCCAAATGTGAGAGGAAGCTCTGTAAAGTCGCTGAAGTTGCTGCTCACATTAAGAATCTCGAGATTAGTCAAGAGCCCAATAGCGTGTGGAAGACCACGTAGCTCATTGAAGTGGGCATCTAGATGGCGTAATGACTTCATTTCACAAATGGAACTGGGAAGGGAACGAATTTTGTTGAGACCGACCAAGAGCTTCTGCAGATTCACCAATTCACCTATTTTAGTTGGCAAATATGTCAACTGGTTAAAGCTTGCTTCCAGCTCCACTAATGATCTGCATTATAAAGCACTACTCTACTTAGGAAATGACTCAAGTTCTGAGAAGAATTGAAAATGTATTTTTTAATTGATATTTGGAAAGATAAAATTGGTTTCCAAGGAAAACAAAGAATTAGTAGATGACCTGCAATTGATAATACTATCAGGGAAGGCCTTTAGCTTGTTAGTGGACACATTCAAGTATTTCAGATTCACCAACAACCCAATAGAATCTGGCAATGACTCCAGAATGTTCGATGAAAGATTCAGATCCTCCAGCTTTTCCAGTACTGAGATTGAATCAGGGATGACCTGTCCCCCATACATACGTGCCACATAGTCAGGAAACATGATAAATCTAACATAAGTAATAACTACAAAAATGATGAGAAAAATTACATACATTTCAGAACTGTAAAAGCTCCTTCTCCAACTATTATTTGAGACATGTAATTTGTTAACCGTAGGTTAATAATTCTTGTTTAGTTTGGAGATCTTAATAATTCAAAATTGTATACAAATGATAGTGTCCAGTAAACTACTTCATTACCAAGCTTACAAAACCGGACTTGAAACCTTATGTAAACAGTAAACGCTCAAAAGTGGTAAACTAAAGCTTGAACATCTGCAAACTTAAACAGAGCAGAGCGGACTCTATATCAAGGATGACCTCAATTTTGGAATTAAAAATCAACATAAGCAGTAGCTCAACCCTAACTTGCGAAATAAACATTCAGTTATCATCCACAATAATTTGCAAAATACCAACCAGGTTCAAGCAGCACAATATCACTTTATAAATAAAAAAACAAGGTCAACCCTCCAAGATCTTGAGAACTTTCTATGTTTTGTACTCACAATACAACTCTGTGGGTCTAAGTTTTCTACAAAGATCACTTTGTGGTCATGTCGCGATTCCATGATTCCAAATTTTCTACAAAGTTCAATTCTACTTATACACGAAAATCATGATCAAGAATTTCATTCCATAGTTTCTACATACAAAGAGCAATACTCATCAGCAGTTCCTCAATGTTATCTAAAATCATTTAAATGACAGCAAAATTCAAAAACTCCAAATTCTAAAGAAATACTACCTCGAGCTGATTAGTAGAAAGATCAAGAGAAACTAATCCACGGATCTTTCCAAACTCCTCTGGAAGATACCTCAGTTCACGATCACACAACACAACTCTTTCAATTTCTTTACTCAAACCTTCTTGCAAAATTCTCACGACTTCTTCATTCATTTCTTCATCAACACGATCCATCCTTTCCTCCTCCACCACTCCCTTGCCTTTTCTCTCCCCTGAAGAGGCCAATCGATAAATCTTAAGCAATCTTTCTTCAGCATTTTTCAACAATAATTCAGAAGATTCATGCATTTCATCTAATTTAATCACAGCTTCATAAATCTTCTTTTCTTTCTCAGCTACGATTCTCATTTCTCTCTCAAGGTCAGCGGCGTTAGGTAATTTCGACTCTGTTTCAATTTCTTGAATCTGATTCAATAAATTTGATTCAATTTCAGAAATCTTAAATTTAGCTGAATCAACTGATTCATGATCTGGTCGTTCGCCTAATGCTTTGAGAATTGATCTTGTTTGTGATACGTCAGATACAGCTGCTGTCATTGCTGATAAAACTTCTGGATCTTTTAAGTGTGGCATATCAGCCATTAATTCTACTTCTCTATTGATAGAACTTTCTGATCTCATGGTTAGTTTCGATCCTCCTCCTGCTGCTGATGGTGATGCCGATGAACTTGATTGTGATGCTTGTTGTTCGATATCGATATCATCAAAATCTGAATAACTTTGATGTTTTGGACCAAGTGACGGAATCCGATTCATTACATATGACAGAATTGGGTGTGTTTTAGGGTTGGGATCCATTTTTCCTGAAACCAAGAAAATTGTGGGGGAAGAAAGTTGGAATCGAGAGAGAGTTAAAAGAAAATTAGGGTTATTTTGTATTTGAGCGACGAAGAAAACAGTTTTAACTGATATTACCGGTAAAACCTAATTGCAACCGGGGCTGTTCATGGTTAATGGTTAACCGAGAAACCGAACCGAACTGATTAGGGGGAAACCGAACCAAGCCATTAATTAATGGTTGGTTTTGGTTTAGAAAAGATGAAAACCGAGATTAATGGTTTGGTTTTGGTATGATAAAGAAACCGAACCAATAACCAATGGTTAACCGAATATTGATTAAAAAAAAACAAAATCATTGATTAAATTTTCATTAGAAATGTCACTGTATAACCTACCATTAGTTAAATCTTCTTTTGATCTCTAGATTTAGAATAAGCTTTAACTACTCTTGGTATTCTTTTTAATTATTTTTTGTCTTTAAATTTTTGTAAACCAATACTATTTTTTTCTGTAAATTTGTATAATTTTTTTTTTTGGTTTGACATAATTATTGGTTAACCAAAAATCACTGGGAAAAACCGAAACCGACTGGAACCATTTGGAAACCGAACCAATGGTTAATGGATTGGTTTGGTTTCAATTTTTAGAAACTGATAGTATTGGTTTCGGTTTTGGTTTGGCTTGAAGCCGAACCAAAACCGACCATGAACACCCCTATTTGTAATTGTCGAATGATAAGCACTGACTTTTACTTTCATTTTTGATATTTTTGGTTTTTCTTTTCGTTTCTTCCTGATTTTTTTTTTTTGAAGCATGAAATTTATTTGATTAGATTGAAATTACACAGGGTATGTAATACCCATAGAGTCCGCTATTACAATAGAATTGATAGTCTGCGGAATTATATGTTCCCAAACTGTTGTTGTGAGTCTCCCTATGGAGCAATCATCCGCTGCTCGATTTGCTAAACCGTATAACGCTTGATTTGTTTCTTGTAGATGTGTGTAACGGTATATTGTTGGATTTGGGTGAGCCTTTGTTTGATTTCTGCAATCAGATCAGATATATACCATGGAGCCTCTGTATCTGAGGTCAGAAATCTCATTAAATTTTCTGAATCCGTTTCAAATTGGACTTTTGCCCATCCTCGTTCCGTCGCCGTTTTAGAGGCTATGTGCATGGCCCAAGTCTCCGCTGCAAGTGTTGTGGTGATGCCTAGTAGTTGTGCTTTTGCTAGGATTGTGTTGGTTTCCTCATTTCGACATATAATACCAGCTCCCGCTATCCCAGGGCTTCACCTTGCTTCCCCATCCGTGTTGATTTTGATCCAATCTGATTGAGGCTTGAGCCATCCCACAAGGATGGTTGAAGTTGTTACTGTTCTTTGTGCAGGGTTTGCTGATGGAAGCATTCCAGGGAGCACCGGTGGGAGGTGATTCTGGGCCCATGAATATTCATGTTGGAGCTTGATGGACATTTGCATTACACTTGTTGGGTTTTGTTGTTGTTGGCGAAACATCACGTCGTTTCTGGTTAACCATAAGGACCAAAAAAGGAAGCAGAAGGTTGTTGTGATCGGTGCGGGAACTTTTGTTTGAAGGAGTTCATATATGGTTGTTTGGTGAGGTAGTGAGTTGGGTATTCCTTGAGTGGCGACTTGATGGTTTCTGAGGTGGTGTAGTAAGAGGTTCCAAGAATCTATAGTTGTTTGACAGTGTAGTAGAATGTGACTGGATGTTTCAGGATTAGAACTGGATTGAGGGAATAGGTTGGAATTGATGAGTTAGATGCGGTGAAGAATGTTGAGAGTTGGTAAACCCTCATTAATTGATTTCCACAAGAAAAGATATACTTTTGGGGGACATGGTAGTGTCCAAAGGAAACTAGATGGTGGAAGGGGATTTTGTTGAGTTTGCGCTGAAGCGCTAATGAGGCAGTTGAATCCTGAAGCAGTAGTATATTGTCCGCTTTTTGTAAAAGGCCATATAATCCTATCTGGTTGGTTGTTTTGTGGGATGTTGATGTTAATTATTCGCTGAATTATGGGGTGGGGTAGTAGGCTCAACCTTTTATGATCCCAATTCCTGGTTGATGAGTCGATGATGTCGGCAACTGATTTTATTGGATAACAAGAAGATGGGTTAATGTTATTTTCAAAGTGTGGAATCCAGTTTGCTTGTATGGGGGTGTGTAAACCATCCCCTATTTGGTGAAAGAGATGTTGTTTGAAAAATGGTATGAGCGAGGCCATCTGTCTCCATTGTGGGCTAGGGGATGAAGGGAGAGGCAGGATGCTCTCGAAAATGGGGGTCTGGTTAAGGTATTTTGCGTTGTACAATTTGGCTAAGAGCCTAAGACAGAGGTGGGGTTTTGGTGAATGTTCCAAACTCGTTTCATGAGTAGCACCTTGTTGTGTTCCTTGCTACTTCGGATACCGAGGCCACCTTGTTATTTGGGTTTGTGGAGATTATATTTTCCTAATGGGTGGAGTTTCTTGATGGAAGAATCGTGGCCCTAGAAGAAGTTTGTCGTGATAGGATCCATTTTCTGGTGGACATGAGAAGGAAGGATTTGGGTTTGCATGAGATGGTTGGCAGTAGGGGTTAGGGACGATTTGATGAGTGCGAATCTTCCTGCTTGGTTTAGGAATTTGTTCATCCATCCTTTTGCTTTGCGTGCCAGAGGTAAAAGTAGAAGGGCAAATATGTGGCTAGAGGATCTACCTTGTTTAAATTGTACTCCTAAATAGGTAGGGGGTTTGAAGTTGTTGGCATGTTGAAAGCTTGGGTTAACTCTTCTAGCTGGAGCGGCTCTAGCTTCAGGTGATGTATTAGTGTGGATTTCGAGTCGTTGATGTGTTGACCCGCCGAGGTGCCATAAGCCTGTAGCAACATTTTGAGGTGGTTGGTGCCTTCTGGAGTTGCTTTATATGTTATCAAGAGATCATCAGCGTACATAATGAGCAGTATTGGTGGAGCTTTTTGAGAAATGCGAAGCCCCTCTATCTTTTTTTGTGCTTCAAGTATTCCCAAATTAGTGGACATTATTTCCGCGCAAATAATAAATTTATAAGAAGAGATAGGGTTTCCCTGCCTTATTCCTCTGGTTGGAGTGATGTACCCATGCGGTGTGCCGTTGATGTTGATTGAATAGGTTACTGTAGATATGCACATCATAATATAATCCACAAATATTGGGGGGAAACCTAAGCTGGTGAAAGCATGTTTTATGAATCCCCGGTCCAAGGAGTCATAGGCCTTTTGAATGTCTAGTTTAAGTGCTATTTTAGGATCCTTAGTACGGTAAGATGTTCTGATATGGTGAAAAAGTTCAGCTGCAATAGCTATATTATCATGAATGGATCGTTGAGGCACAAAGGCACTTTGGTATGGACTTATCAAAAATGGGAGGAGAGGTCGTATGCGATTGACCAAAATTTTTGAGATGATTTTGTAAGTGACATTACATAGTCCTATCGGTCTAAATTGAGATGGTTTTGAGGGATGATCAATCTTTGGGATTAAAGTGATGTTAGTGTGGTTCATGAGAGGGTGAATGTTGAGTGACTGAAAGAAACTTCGGACCATAGCTATCAGTTGTGGTTGGGTTGTTTCCCAAAAAACTTTAAAAAAACTTACTGGTGAATCCATCTGGTCCTGGAGCGCGGTCCGATCCTAGAAAAGAGCTTGTTTGATCTCCCCAATAGTGATCTCCGATGTTAGTTTCTCACATTGTTGGCGGGTTAACCTTGGTGTTATTGCCTCGAAGAGGTTTTCATCGATTACTGTATTCAGAGACATATACCGATCTGTGAAGTGTTCAAGTATGATCCTGATAACTTCCTCTTTGTCGTTAATCCAATTTTTTTGATGATCCTGGTGTTGTTGTATGTTTTTGAAGCTTCTATGAATTGAGGCCTTGGTACGAAAGAATGTGGTGTTACGGTCACTTGACTGAAGCCATTGTATTCTGGATCTCTGCTGCCAATATGTTGCGTGGAAATCTAGTAAATTTAGGTGTTCAATTCGGAGTCGCTTTTCCCGTTGAATCCAGTTTTCCAATGCAACACCAGTTTGCGTAGCGCATTGATGTTGGGCAACTTTAATTTTTGCAGTTGACTTTTGATTAAAGTGGGTAGGCGGCCAAAGTTAATCTTATTCCATTCTGTTAGAGTTTCACTAGTTGATATGAGTTTGAGCTGGAGGTTCAAAGGTGGATCTGAGTCATGTAGTTTATCCCATGCTGAATTAACCACTTGATGAAGTTGAGGGTGAGATAGCCAAAGATGCTCAAATTTATAATTCTTATTCCCTTGCCAGTCTAAGTCTTTCGTTTGAAGCAGAATAGGATCATGATCTGAGGCTATTCGTGGGAAGTGTGTGATTCCATCATGTTGGTTGGATGTTCTCCATTGCTGATTTGTTACCGCTCTATCAAGTCCTTGTTGGATGTTGTCAAGACCTTGTAGAATGATGTTTTTTTTTGAATTTCTCCATAGTGTTATGCAGTATTAAAGACGTGTTGTCTACATCAGTGATTGCAAAAATGTCTCTCACCTTCAGTTGGCTCAATTTCAATTGGTTACAGGACTGTTGGCTTATCCTTAATGCAGTGATGCATCAGTTTTATCGAATCATGAGTATTCTGAATATATTTGATACTTATTGTTACAAAAAAATTTCTGTCTACTTTTATTACCTGCATCATAAACCCTATACAGATAATTTTACACATGGTGATAAATTTTATTACTCACCTTCTCTAATTTCAATACCTTTCAGTACTTATCATCGACAAAATTTCATTACAATCACATCTACCTGTTGTTTCTGGTTTCAATTATTATCCTCTAATACTATAAATATTGTACTAGCCTTTCTTTCTTATTTATCTTCACAATATTTCTTTCTTAACAATATCTCTCAACATATTGAGGATATTTTTTAGGTAATATACCTGCTAGAGATAGAGTTGTTACTCATTCAACTACTGCTCTAATTCAAGGTATCAAATACTGGAAAATCTGCCTAGATGGTAAACATTATTCACATAGTATCATGTTGTGGCAGAATGCTGGAAAATCTGATAAATTTATTTGGCCTCATATAAAACGCAATAATCAATGGTAGCTAATGGTAAGATCTCTTGAGCCAAATATTTTGCAATCAGATTTAGTACAACTGAAGACAAAGATGAAATTTTGTTTGGTGGTGCTTAGAAGTTTGATGGACATCTAGTTGTTCTTAAAGATTGGCATCCTTCTTTCCCTTATCAACATCTTAACTTTGACACATCTCCCTTTTGGCTTGAATACAAAAATCTCCTCCATGAATTCACTTACCCTGAAATTTTAAAACTCTTTGATGATATTGTTAGAGATACTATTGTTGTTGAACCTGGTGGTATTTATCCCATTACATCCACAAAATTCAGAGCGATGATAATGATGAGAGTTATTATTCCTATGCTTAAAGGTATTCATGCTGCTAATGCTGCAGGAGTGTCTCGATGAATGGGTTTATTTTTTTAAAAGAAGCCTTACAAGCTATGTCCATAATGTCGAGTTCCTCATCATGATGATGACTCATGTAATGATAGGAAGACTCGTTGTATCAATATGGAAAATACCATTAGAAATTTTGTCCTATTGTTGAGCAAGTTGTCCTGCCAGTAAGATCCTCAAAAACTTGTTAATTTGTTCATGCAACATGGACTTCAAAAGAGATCAAATCTTAGAGAACTAGTTGCATCTCAGGATGGCCCTTTAGATGGTATGCTTCTTTCTTTCTTTACGTCTGACGATTCTCAATTAAACTCTTTCATTACACCTGTTGACAGAGCCTTCCCTCATCCTAACTCAACTATGGTGGTAGCTAGTAGTAACTCTAGTACTCGTACCTTCATTCGTCGAAAAAAGATGTCATAATCTTACCACTGTGATTTTATCTGATGATGAATCTGATAAAGCTTCTACTGGTCATCAAGCATATATTAGTCAACCTCAGCATACTTATATTCATCACGTTGATTAATTTAATGGATATTTAGAGACAAATATGAGAGACATTGTTGTTGCGGTTCAATCCCTGAATCGTAATATCTCTGATGCTAGTGAATAGGTACTTTATTTCACAACTTTTGTTTAAACATTTCCCTTATCATGAAACTTCTCTCTTGGAACTATCATGGTTTTGGTAACCCTTCCACTCGTGATTGTCTGAAACTAAAACCTAAGATTCTACAATGCATTTCTATCTACAAAAGTTCAAGTATCCTTATTTATGGCATGCTCCTTATGTTGGTTTATTTGGTGGTATATCTATTGCATGGAAACTAGGAATTGACCTTGAAATAAGGCATACATCTAGACATGACATTCATGCCATTATGCATACTCACTCTTATCATCCTGAAATATTACTTAGTTGTATGTATGGTGCTCATGATCCTGGAGAAAATCAACAACAATGGCAATATTTATTAGATATGCAGCCTCAAGTAGATTTACCATGGGTTTTGATTGGTGATCTTAACTTCACAATGAATGACTCTGAAATTCAAAGCTATCGCAACTCTCAACATCATCATTCTAGATTAATTAGACCTATCATTCAGTAACTAGGTTTAATTTATTTAAGATTCGCGGAATCTGCAAAAACATGGTCAAATCATAGAACAAATAATGCTCATACATCTGTTAGACTTGAAATACCTTTAGTTAATACTTTATGGATGAAAAACTATTATACTTCTTATCTTCATCATGTCCCTCTAGTCCTAAACAGATACCTTTTCGGCTGTATAGATGCTGGTTTTCTCAACCTTCATATTCAGATGTTGTCAATGCTAGTTGGACTCAAAACTTTTTAGGTTCTCCATCCTATTAATTTACTTCTAAACTTAAATATACCAGACATCGTCTTCAAATTTGGAAGAAACATTCTTTTGGCAACATAGAATCTAATATTCAATCACTACATCATCAACTGCAATATTTCACCAGCCTAAACTTGCCTTCTTCTGACCCCCACCATTTTCAATTTAATCAATTCTCTTCAACATTGGTTATCAATTCAAAAATATTTTTACATGCAAAAGGTTGGAACCCATATCAATGATGTAGACAGAAAGATTGCATACTTCTGTTGATGATGGATTTTTGACAACGGCTAAAATTGTCAAATCGTAAATTTGCATATTTCTGACAAGCTTCAGACACTTATGTGAAGTTTATGTTTCATAATCTAAGCATGAAAGCTCATGCCACAATGATTTATGATTGAGTGTACTGCCTTTCAGAGTACGCATGAATATGCAGTCTCTCAACTGAGATCACAACATATTTCATCAACTGAGCAATTTCAGTATTCACTTTTGTATAGAATCAAAATGATTGGACGTCTCCTAGATTTATTAATCACTAGTATATAGCAATAACGTCTTCAGGATGTCGCAATGTTCCCAGACTTTACAGAATAAAATATTCAAAATGAGTATGACGCTTCAACTAGCTTATACCTCGATTTTCGAATAATTATAATACTTCTAAATAGCTTTCCTGCTAGTATAGAGCCATCAATTAATTATTTCTAGTCGCAAAATTCATCATTTGAACTCCTAGAAAATATTCTACGTTCTTTATAATATTCTGTTACTTCAATTCATGGATTTTCCCAGAAGAATTCCATGGGTTAGTAATAAATATTCAACGTACGGGCATCTGGGCCACTACCGAGTAAGCCCCGAGAAAATGGTGTTAGCGTACTTAACAATAATGCACGAACGAGCACCCAAATGCATGAACGAGCATTCAAGAATATGGACGAACGAGGAAACCAATGCAAAATAGGGAAGGAAAATAATAATAACAAAATAATAAAGATGCACCTAGGGGACCAGGCCCAACTGCGGGTCGGTCATGCCGTCGTTCCCGGTCCCACGCCTCTCCATTTATTGTATCTTATTTTATTATTTTTCCTAATCTCATGAAAACTCCTTCATTCGAGAAAAACTCTTAGTTTCTCCATATTTCCTTACACGATGAAAATAATATAAAATAGGAAAGTGTGTCAGGGGACTAGGCCCACCGGTCGTTCGGTCATGCCCTGGCCGTGGCCGGTCCCACAACCTCTCTAACTCCTTATTTTATTATTATTTCTTCTCTCATATCATGAAACTCCCTCGTTTAAGCAAAAAACCCTAATTTTTCCATATTTCACCAATATTGCTCAAACTACCAAAAAAAAGTCAAATAGTCACATGACCGACTAGGCTTCTCACGGAAATATTAATATTATTAAAATATTGATCGCATGAGAAAAGTTCTACTTGCTCATACAAGCAAAATTGAGAGTTTCAGTCAAGATCAAACTCTTCTGAAAATCTAAAATATTTCTCGAACGCACGTCATAAAATATCAAAACTCTCAGGATTGAGCCACGAGCAATATCGTGACACGGGCATGCCACCTTGACCGACCAAGGTCGTCCCTTTGGCTTGCAAGGATCTGGTCCCACACATCTTAATAATTTTGACCTAATTTGATCTTCTACAATTCATATTAGGTTCAGATTCTTTCCAAACAACTTGGAATTTGATCAGATGACCAGTCCCACGACCACCAAGGTACGGTTCCATACCCTTTTGGTCGGTCCCTCATCTCTCCATGATTAGGTTTTATTACCTAATGCTCATATGGGAACTATTTTAATAAAGTGGGAATTAAGTGTTTGACCCTCCTCTCACTCTCTCTTACTCATATGGCCTTTGACTTAAAACTCAATTTTAAAAAAAATAACCCATTTTATTGAAATGACCCTCAAAAAAGAAGGAAGGCCATTTGGATAAAAATGTTTGATGATATTATCAAATGATAAATTATATCCTTTAAGGGTATAATCGTCATGACAACTTAAACATAACGTGTCTCACGAATCATACGTACGAATTCGACAAATTTTATATATTTGGAAAGCTTTTTGAAAGATCTATACAACGAGCGTAAATACAACTATCAAATTTTCATTTCATATAATTTTTTTTATTCTTTAAGTAATTTTTTAAATTTTCTTCATATTTTATAGTGTGCAGACAATATGCACACTGATTTTATGTGCAGAAAATATGCACATTGATTTTTGTAAATAATTTTTTGAATTTTCTTCATATTTTATAGTGTGCATACAATATGCACACTGATTTTATGTGCAGAAAATATACACACTGATTTTTGTAAACAATTTTTTAAATTTTCTTCATATTTTACAGTGTGAAGAAAATATGCACACTGATTTTTGTAAACAATTTTTTAAATTTTCTTCATATTTTATAGTGTGCAGACAATATGCACATTGATTTTATGTGCATACAATATGCACACTGGTTATAATATTCCAGGGCCACTAGAATAATTTGCAAATTTTATTAAATAACCCTGGGGCTAAAAGAGTAAGACCCATAGTTTTCAGGGTCATAAGAATAAATTTCTCAAAATGATTAAACCAGCATTTAATCATTCTTTCACCAACTGGTCTGCAAAAGACTCTGGTGTTTGCTCATTCAAGCATCTGGCCGCTACATGGTCGATCCATCATCCCATGTAGTCAGTCCCTCTCACTCATTGATTTTCAGTAAATCATCAATTGATCATCAATCGATCAAAATTAGGGTTTCAGATCAAATGCTCTACAAAGCATAATTCTGAACAAGTTTAGACACCAATATTTTGTGTTGATCCAGCAATCAACATTCTAATTAATTATATTCGATCCAACTGCCAATATTTTAAATTAATATTTTATTTGGTCGTGCTACCAATAATCATTAAACGAGCAATATTTGCTCGGACTAGAAATATTGATTCAACTATCAATATTTAATAATTAGTCAAATAAGAACTATTTGCTCAGATTAGAAATATTGATTCAACTATCAATATTCAACAACTCATCAAACGAGCAATATTTGCTCAGACTATCAATATTCATCATATTGATATTAACATTCTTTCGAGAACTATACATCTGTCTCAATAGACATACTCAATCCATGAATCCTAGAGCATTCATCAATCATGCTCGACTCAGCAATAAAAAGACTCGTCGTCTAATCAAGTCTACAATTGACTAATTAGATACGCGTCTGACTTTCAGACTCCACAATCATGAGACATCAATCATGTCACATGGTGGGATACTAACTAGGGTTTTGGTCTGGTGGCCTACAACACGTTTGTTCACCCATGATGAGAGATGTAATTAAGTCGTTCAAGCATTTGAGGGAGTTATCAAAGTAGTGGGTGGACAATCAACCAACTCTCTGCATGACGTGGAACTGGTTTAACCACGATTTCCTACTTTCCCACTATTTCACTCGAGAAACTATCACACTTACTGGAGATCAATGTGTCTACAATCTGGCAATATAAATAAGTTTTTGAATTCATGATTGAAAGAAGAGACAGATATACCGGAATTATCACAATAATTCTCATCTGAATAATCACTCTCAACGGAGCATAGTTCAAACTTATTCTAACTCAATAGTTCATCAATTTGCAGAAACCTACAACACATTCACAATATTTTATCATCATTGATCTCACACACCTCTTGGATTTCCCCCTACAGATCGACCCATCATCTCTTGTGACTAAATTGACTCTAGAACGACTATTTTCTTGGTTTAGGACAGAGTCCTACAAATTGATCTCTCGAACTCAAAGCACTCTAGTGCAGTGCATTTGTTTGCAAAAGGTTAAAGCAATTTTCTCATTTGAGGAATCGACCCTCGTCTCATCACTTTTCCTCAAAAACCAGTAAATCGTTTTCTCTCATCAACAGATTGGAAACCACTGTGGGAGATTAATCTCTCGGTTGCAATCTCAATTCAAAAAGATGGTCGGTCTTATATCTAGTTCAGTTACTAACCCGGGTTCAACACCCAATCCCAACACTGCAAGATCTAATGGTACTACAACTTCTAGTGTTACCCCCATCAACGTTGCAGGCTCTAGTGGTATCGCTAACACCACTCCTCCGGCCATCAATGTCATGCTAGATGTCACCACTAATCCTCCCAGTACCGGTGATCCAATGACCACCCATGTTAATGCCGCAAGCAATGGTATGACACCATCAATAATCCTTTTTTCGGCCGGTCTCTAGAAGAAGTCAGAGAAAATCCACCTATCATAGTTGATTATGAAGGTTCAGGAAGTTCTCGACAGAAATCGGACTGACATTGTTGTAACACAGAAAGAGTTATGTACTTATCTCAAAACTCTCACTGAAAAGATGTCGTTTAAGCAAACTCGGGACCAACACCGACCGTAGAAAGGAAAAGCTAAGGAAACATCCTCGACTGCTGATCCTGAAGTCTCTCCAATCCATGTTAAAGATAATGATGAAGTACGCAAGGCTGCAGATAACCAACTAGAAAAGGAACCTGCAAGTTTCATCACTCGTGAATACCTAAAGCACTTTTTGGAGAATCGAGGAAATGACAAGACATCATCTGTCCACTGTCACCAACCTCCATATCTTGCTGCTACATAGAAAATTTTTCTTTCGATAGTCTATACTTCTCAATCGTTCACACTTTATAATAGGAAAGGAAATTCCTCAGAACAGGTTTCTCGATTTTTAGAGTCATTGGGCGAGCATGAACAAAACCATGTCGTTTGTTTGAAGGAATTTTCAAAATCTCTGACAGGCAGAGCATACACCTGGTACAATAACATTGCACCAGGAAGTATTGTCAGTTAGGGAGAGATGATTAATGCTTTCTACATAAAGTACTTCTTTGTTTCAAAGAAAGTCGCTCTCTGTGATCCAGGAAGGATGTTTCAAAGGATCAATGAACATCCCAATGATTATGTGAAAAGGTTCAGGTTTCAGGATCTGGACTGTCATGATTCAAATATCACAGAGTAGCAACTTGTAGACTTGTGCATAAACATAATGATCCCGGCCTACAAAGCATTACTGGAAAATCTTCGATTCTAGAATTTCTTAGAACTTCATTAAGCGGCCAAGCGATCAACACCTACCGCACCTGCTTTACTGGAAAGAGCAAAGGCTACAAAAGCCGAGGAACCATGAGAAACTCGAGGTAATAGAAGATTTTGTTAGAGCACTGCTCGATCAAACTCGCAAACTTAGCTATCTCAAGCTTGTTTATCAAGTTTAGTTGTCAAAACTATAATTCTTGGTTTTAGTCTACTTATAGTTATGTCTCGGATTAGGATAAAATATGTAGTTGAGCTTTAGACTTCACGGAGTCCATCGATTGAAAACGAAGATCTACTAAGGGGAGCTTGGAGGAACTTCATCAACAAAAGGTATGTGGAGACTTGAACTCATCTATCACTCATAAGTCTATTCTATTTTATCTCCTATTCAGACTAAGTCGTATAGCTATATAGACTTTACATTATACACATTTGATATTTCGAGCTGAGTTTAACTCGCTTATATATTTCTCGAAATATATGTTGGAAAGCTTTTTGCTTTAACTACGTTCATCATTATTCTTGACGAATGTCAAAAGAAGATCATGTAAAAATTGCCTTGTAACATCTTACATGATTTGTCTGAGATAGTCATTTGATGTAGACTTGGAATATTTCATATTGATTATTCTATCACTTGAAAATTACTTATAAGCTAATAGTTTGTGTGAGACATCTATTGTCATCTTCTAAGGATGTTTCAATGATTGAAATGAGAGTATAGAACAATTAACCATTTTCTGGATATAGCACAGTATGCATGCCCGTATGCAAACTGTTGTATGAATAATTCAGGTCCGGGAACCAAGTATACATACCCGTATGCGAACGGTTTAAACTGTTAAAGTCCAGGAACTAAGTTTGCGTACCCGTTTGCAAAGTGTTTCACCTGAGTTCGGTCTGGAATGACAGTATGCGTACATGTTTGCGAACTATCGGACATGACCAAAGTCTGGAACTTAAGTTTACGTAACCGTTTTCAAACTTAAGTGGTTAAGTTCCAAAATCGGTTAAGTTTGTTTTCATACTCATGAACAAATACATTTATATAAACAATCTTTTCAAACCGTGGATAAATGTTCATGAATTGATTCTTGTGAATCAAATCCGATTTTGCTTCAATTGTGTCTTGCATACTTCTATGAAAATACAAACAATTGAACAACTCTATGAGTAACACAATTAGATTCATTTGATTATTATTTGATCTAGAAATGTTAAGATGAACATGGTTAACACAAAAGTGTTCATATGGCTAACTTCGGTTAACTTTTATTGAGGCAACTCAATATAAACGTTTAGGTACGGTTACCCATATCTAAATGAAGGTATATTTCATTTGTGTATAACAAGCTAAGACCATATAACGGTGGAAAGATATTAGATTGAATCTTAAATCAGGTTTTCATCCAACGGTGAATATTGATTGCTTTATAACAAAGTTATCAAACCCTGATTGGAAGACTATATAAGGGAGAACTCTAGCAACTGGGAAACCTATTCCCCACTCCTCCTATGTGATACTAGTTGCGACTAGAGTCAATTCTCCTTTAACCTAGGTTTTTCCTAAAACCATTATAGGTTAACGACTTAAAAACTTCATTGAGATTCTGAAGACAGACCCAACGACTTAAGGAATGCAATCTTGTAAACCGTGGCTAGATATTCATGAATTGATTCTTGTGAATCAAATACGATTTTGCTTCAAATGTGTCTTTTATACTTCTATGAGAATATAAACAATTGAACAACTCTATAAGTAACACTATTATATTCATTTGATTATCATTTGATCTAGAAGTGTTAAGATGAACATGGTTAACACAAAAGTATCCATATGTCTAACTTCGGTTAACTGTTATTGAGCCAACTCAATATACACGTTTAGGTACGGTTACCCATATCTAAATGAATGTATATTTCATTTGTGTGTAACAAGATAAAACCATCTAACCGTGGAAAGATATTATCTTGAATCTTAAATCATGTTTTCATCCAAAGGTGGATATTGATTGCTTTGTTATAAGGGAGAACTCTAGCAAATGGGAAACCTAATCCCCACTCCTCGTGTGTAATACTAGTTGTGATTAGAGTTGATTCTCCTTTAACCTAGGTGTTGATGGTGGGTTTTCATTTAAGACTAAGATTGTAAAAGCTAGAAAATTATGCGCTAACATCTTGTAAAAGATAAATCCATTAATAAGTGATGAATACTTCTTCACTTTACTAATTCACCTAGAATTGAGTATGTGGCAACAATCCTATTCTGTGAATTAAGTACACGAAATTCATCCAGGTTGGAGCACGTAGAAATAATCCCATATACCCTGTGAATTTGCAGCATTATTAATTAATGCGCAACCAGCCTTGTATTTCCTGTACTAACTATCAGTGTGGCATGACTACTGAGTGTTTCTCTCAGCAGAGCAACACGAATATCCAAGCATTATAATGAAAGCATGTACGAAATGCCCATACAGGCTGCAAATACTAGCCCGATTGAGCCACTCTCAGTGTGTTATACTAGCCCTATTGATTATTCGGACTGTCCGTATCAGTCTGGAAATGATCACGACCATCCAACTCCATCATCATGATTGGATGGCCCAGATCGATTCCATAACCCCCGAGCAGGTATGGAATATCCGCTGCCGAACTAACGTGGGCCCCGCATGGTCGGCCTCCCCAAAAAGATTGGCACAGCTTGCCAAAATGTCCAAACCAAAGCAGAATGGACGGAAAACCCTAAATTAGGGTTTGCGGTACATTACATGTGTCGCAAAACAGTCTCAACCATCCATCTTCGCAGGTATATATGGAGGGTGTAAATGTAGATTCAGAGGGCCCAGCGCATGTCAACACAATCACCGTGGGCCCACCTGCTTACCTGTCTGATCGGTCAGGACCAATTATAGTTGGTCACCTCGATTCGCACGCCCGAAACCGGGTGTGACACACGGCCGGTAATACCCTAACTAGGGTTTGTCTCGTGATCACGAACGTCCATCTTCTCCGGAGTGGGTCCCGGAATAGGCTAAGCAGGTCCGGTAAGTATCAACACGATCATTGCGGGACCACCTATCTCCACACCCAACCGGCCAAGACCGAACTTGGCTATATGTCTCGATTCGTGCGCCCAAAACAAGTGTGGTCGCACCTCCCAAGCTGCAAACTAATCTTCACCACTCGATTTCACCGGACAAATTGAGTGGCTTAGATCATGTTTCTATGGGATGTCAGGGTATGGACGTGAACTCCATCCTGCCACCTACACGCTGGGTCAATCATCCAAGACCGACCAAGCCTGGTCGTCTTGGAACGCGTGCCTGAAGATGGCATGAGGAGAGGCTTTTGCGGCACCAGTTTTCTGTCGCAAATTGATCTCGACCACTCAACTTCGCCGGACGAATTGAGTGGCTCAGATCACACTTTCATGAGACAATGAGGTATGGGCGCCTACACCGTCATGCCGTCTACAAGCACTCACCGCGCAGTGCATTTGTTTAGGATTCAGATTCATTCCTCATCCACACACCCCAAATTACCAAAACCGGCAGGAGTTGTTTTCACCCGCAAACAATTGGCGACCACAGTAGAAGATTAATCTCTCGGTTGTAAAGTCAATTTCTTCGAAATCCGATTCAGTTTTATCAATTTCAAAAGGGTAGATCTTAGAACCAATTCAGTCAACAATTTATTTCAAGATGGTGGAACTCAAGTCTGGATCAACAATCAATTCTGATGGAACTAGTGTGGATAATACTCCCGTTGTCGATATACCTGTCAGTGGAGCTACCATGGTCAATACATCTCGTGGAGCCATCACTTCTACCATCAGCACCAGCGTATCAGGAAATATTCCAGTAAGTGTAACACATCCCATCACCAGAGCCAGAGCAGTCGCTAATACCGGCATCTCCTCAAGTGTAACGCCTCCGGTGGTCACCATAGCAACAATTTTCACTCCTTCATCGGGACGAGAAGTCGGAGGGACAAGAGGAGGACCACCGACCATTACTATTGCAGACTTGATGGAGAAATAAGAAGTTCTGGCTAAGACTCAAACGGATATGGCCGCAACTCAGAAAGAGGTACTTTATTTCCTCAAAACTTTGACTGAATGATTACCACAAGGTTCATGACATCCCAGGGGAGACGTTTTCCATCCTAGCCCACACGGATGAGGAAACTCGCATTTCTCCTGAACGCCCAAGAGAAAAGAACCAACCGTCCAATTTCATCAAACACGAGGACCTGGAACGACTTCTCCAAAATCGAGGCAAAGGGGACCGAACGGATGTACACCAGTATCAGCCGCCGTACCCTCAAGATGTGCAACGAATTCCTCTTCCAAGAGGTTACACCTCTCCCCAATTCTCCATTTACGATGGTACTGGTAATGCTCGTGAACACGTCTCTCGATTCTTAGAATCTTTTGGGGAGCATAAATACAATCACGTTCTCCGCCTAAAAGAATTTTCAAAGTCACATACGGGAAGGGAGTACACCTGGAACAACAACATCGCGCCTAACATCATATCCAATTGGAATGAGATGGTCAGTGCTTTCTACAGAAAGTATTTATTCGTGTCTGAAAAGATCACCTTTTCAGATATGTGAAGAATTCTTCAGCGGAACAACGAGCATCCCAACGACTTCGTTAAGAGGTTCAGAACCCAAGCACTGGATTGTCATGACCCGAACGTCACCGAACGACAATTGGTGGATTTGTGCATCAATTGGATGATACCTATATACCTCACTCTATTAGAGAATCTAGGCTTTCAAACGTTCTCTGAACTCCATGAAGCTGCAAAACGTTCAGCAACAACCGCACCAGCATTGCTAGAAAGAACCAGAGTTGTTCGAAGTAAAGATTCACGTGAAAGTCGAGGAAGCAGGCATCTTACGAACAAGCAATACAATACTAGTCCTTCTGTGAGTGTAGTGGGCAGAGGAGAAAAAGGAAAGCTTCAGAGACGGAACAACAAACCAAGCGGGCATCCCCGGCACACAAGACTTCGTCTCGGAAAGGAGCGGACAAAACTACTGCACAAGACACCGAAGATACAGGTTTTCCTTTCCCCATGAATGAAGTAATAGAACTCTTATAAGCGTGGATCCAAAACGATTCCATCAAGATGCCTCTTATCAGACGTCCTCCAACTGAGAAAGACATGGCGGATCCCAAATACTGCTGCTACCATAGATTCGTTTACCATCCAACCAAAGATTTGGAAACGAATGTGTTCAAAGAGATCCTCTTCCTATAAGGAACTGTATGATTTTTGGGGATTCCGTTCGCAAGATTGTAAAATCAATGATGAAGCACTTGTGTGAAATCTTGTATTTATCCAAGGGACAACGTCAAGACATATTTACGGCTCTCAACCGCATTGTATCAGGCAGGCGTTTCTATCCAGAAGCAGTCCAGGAACCCCAGTCTTTCTTGAAAGATGCGAGCAAAGGAAACTGGGGACTCCTAACCGTCACTCATTTGAGAGACATTGATATTGATAGCGCTTTGATTGATACGGCCTCCGAATTTAATGTCATTACTGTCAATACCTTGAGAGCAGCAAAGATTCCGGAGCAGGAGGCTACTCGTCACCCAACTATGGTTAAGGATCCATAAGGAGAACTCAGAGATGCATATGGATACATTGATCTTGAAGTAAAATTGGGTGATTCCTCGACACAAGCAAAGTTCTACATAGTCAAAAATCATCCCAACTATGACATGATCCTAGGATGCCCTTGGATGCACGACAACAAGGCAATGCTAGGAGTCTGTCCTCTACCGGCTTCGATACCTAAAAGAATCTCCAACACGCCTTCTAGACCTGACGACTGTTTGTTGCCGCACCAACAACTTGCCAATGTGACACAACTTCCCGGAGAGAGCTTGTCAGCATACATTGAAAGGTTCCGATCTCAAGTAAGTCTCATCACGCAACCCTCTTTACAACCAACCGCCCCTCATTCTAATAAGTCCTGGGGACTGGCTCTAGACAAAAAACCAACCTTTGATAAGAGATGTGAATGGGAGGTCGACCCCTTTAAACAATTTATCAGGAGTCTAGAAGTTGTATCAATCAAAGATGACAAAACCAAGACCCTGATATCTACACGCCCAAACCCATTCGGAATTGGAGACCTAGTAACGAAGATAATCGCATTCAAGGTCGGAAGCATTACGGTGAAAATGGCTACTTCACCTAATTCACCCACCGAGAAGGAGGATGAACCGTACCTGGTAGCAGATGTCATCCTAGGCGGCTACTGCAAACTCATCAACGCTGACAAGCTAGAAGGCATAACCATTCACTAGCGATGGCTCAAACCCTACCATACTTAAGACTCTGTGCTATCACTTTCCAGCATCCTACATTCCTACACGCTTTAAGATGCTGTGCTACTTCCTCCAGCGTGTTTTCCCTTATAATTTCACATCATATTTGTAATTCCTCTAAAAAATGATTGCAATACTTGCATTCATAGTTAGGGTTTCAATTTTAAATTTTCAAATTGATTGAAGTATTATTTCCATCTGAGAACCTCTTTATCCCTAAAGACACAAAGTCCAGCCTAAACCAACCCACTAGAGCAGGTCAGGAAAGAAACCCTAAGCAAAAACATCTTGAATAGAGTTGAGGGAAAAGATGTGCACGGAAAGGGAATGAGCTTTGAGCCACTCACCCCAGCAAGGCCAGGAAGATCTTGCATCAGGAACACAGGATAAAGGGATATAAAGAAAAAACCTTTATTCAAACAATCAAATAGAAGAGAACCTTGAACTCGGATGCCACTGAGTACAAGGAAGATGTTCACAAATTACGGAATATACTTGAAAGAAAAAAAAAAAGGGAGAAGAAAAGAGGTTTTAGTCGTCAAGAGGGTTGACCGCGCCTGCACCACCGTCAAGTTCTACTTCAACGCCATCACATGTTGATGATCCTACTTTCGGATCTACCTCATCTTATGCATCAGACGTTTCCGCAGGTGATGCTCCTCCCTTCGGATCTGCCTCAGCTTCTGCATCAGACATTTCCGCAGCAACGCACTCCATTCCAACATCGTCATCAGGAGCATCAAAGGCCACATCAACATCAGGAGTCGTGCCGATTGCTTTCAAACATTTAAGTTCGTCTGTGTCGGAATCAAGAATTATTACGCCATCCTGGATTGGGTAATTGCACTTGTCTTCATTCAGAGGTCGTTTATGCCCAACCCTCCGTCTCTTCAACCGCGCTGCAAATCTCTCTGCCCTTGCACTTACTGGTGCTTGCAACGCTTCCTCGCGCCTCCACCGCTCCTCCATGTCAATCTCCGATGAAAGTGCACATATGCATCCTCTGGAAATACGCAGGTGCAAAATAGACATCCCATGTATAGCACGGACGACTTCGCGAAGTGGAAGATCGATCTTAGCCATTACTTCTTCGTGCGCATGGGTTTCGGGCTTGTCAACTTCGAAGCTTCTTTCTGGAGAGGTGACAGGATGGTCGGGTGACAGGATGGTTGTCCATCGTTTCCATGATAAACTGCAAAAAAGAAGAAGTTATAAAAAAAAAACAATGAGTCAATCAGATAAGTGTGGAGCAGTACCTGAGATATAGAAGGAACAACTACGTGAGATGATTCTTTATAATCTCGCAAATCGACAGAATCCCAGGAGAAAAGAAGTCTTTACTTTCCACCTATGAAGGCTACTATTTCGGATAACAATCAACGATGCTTATCGCATACATCTGAGGAAAGCTGACGTATGATGAAAAGGAGTACACCTGACCCAAGGAAGGGACCGAGCTATGCCCAGATATGTACAAAGGAAACCAAAGCGACTCACCGGATCAAGTACTGCTTCCTTCACAACCCTAATTAGGACTCCCAGGGCAACGCCTGATGATGTCTACCTATCCGGTAAATATGCATTCTTTTTAGCTTGGTCATTTCAGTGTACAAATTTGTCACCATCTCATACTTACCCCACAATAGTGTAACCATTATGTGCTAGGCAGGGGACTTAATGTTGATGGTGGGTTTTCATTTAAGACTAAGATTGTAAAAGCCAAAAAATTATGCGCTAACATTTTGTAAAAGATAAAGCCATTAATAAGTGATGAATACTTCTTCACTTTACTAGTTCACCTAGAATGGAGCATGTGGCAATAATCCCATTCTGTGAATTAAGTACACGAAATTCATCCAGGATGGAGCATGTAGCAACAATCCCATATACCATGTGAATTTGCAGCATTATTAATTAATGCGCAACCAGCCTTGTATTTCCTATAATCATTATCAGTGCGGCATGACGACTGAGTGTTGCTCTCAGCAGAGCAACACGAATCTCCAAGCATTATAATGAAATCATGTACAAAATACCCGTACAGGCTGCAACTCTCGGTGTGTCATACTAGCCCGATTAAGCCACTCTTGGTGTGTTATACTAGCCCGATTAAGCATCCGGACTGTCCGAATCAGTCTGGAAATGATCATGACCATCCAACTCCACCAGCATGATTGGATGGCCCAGATCGATTCCATAACCCCCGAGCAGGTATGGAATATCCGCTGCCGAACCAACGTGGGACTCGCATGGTCGGCCTCCCCAAAAAGATTAGCAAAGCTTGCCAAAACGTCCAAACCAAAGCAGAATGGACGGAAAACCCTAAATTAGGGTTTGCGGCACATTACATGTGTCGCAAAACAGTCTCAACCATCCATCTTCGCTGGTATAGATGGAGGGTGTAGATGTAGATTCAGAGGGCCCAGAGCATGTCAACACAATCACCGTGGGCTCGCCTGCATACCTGACTGATCGGTCAGGACCAACTATAATTGGTCACCTCGATTCGCATGCCCGAAACCGGGTGTGACACACGGCCGGCAATACCCTAACTAGGGTTTGTCTCGCGATCACGAACGTGCATCTTCTCTGGAGCGGATGGAGGGTACCGGAATAGGCTAAGCAGGTCCGGTAAGTATCAACACAATAACTGCGGGCCCACCTATCTCCACACCCAACCGACCAAGACCGAACTTGGCTATATGTCTCGATTCGTGCGCCCAAAATAAGTGTGGTCGTACCTCCCAAGCTGCAAACTAATCTTGACCACTCGATTTCGCTGGACAAATTGAGTGGCTTAGATCATGTTTCTATGGGATGTCAGGGTATGGACGTGAACTCCAGCCTACCACAAATACGCTGGGTCAATCGGCCAGGACCGACCAAGCTTGGTCGTCTTGGAATGCGCGCCTGAAGATGGCATGAGGAGCGGCTTTTGCGGCACCGGTTTTCTATCGCAAATTGATCTCAACCACTCAACTTCGCCGGACGAACTGAGTGGCTCAGATCACACTTTCATGAGATAATTAGGTATGGGCGCCTACACCGTCATGCCGTCTACACGCATGCACGATCGGCCTAGCCAAAATTGTGTCCCAAGTTTGGATTCAACCAAGATGAAAAGTGATGCTTGCGCACCTTTTCATACACCCTAATTCCATCAATGGTCGCAGATGAGTGTCTCAAAGATCATCTCGTCCGTCCAACTTCACCGGTTTAGTTACACTGCCCTAGTCAGGAGTGAATTGGTCAGTGCGGAGTCATGGTGATCACCATCGGTCACTCTACCACACCATGTGGTCGGCCAAGGGATTACTTGTTTGTGCAACCTCCAAACTATCACATGAAGTAAGCTGGACATGAGGTTATTTTGAGACGCTCAAATAGCGATGCTTCATACATGTTGAATATACACGATGCAGTACCTGCATAGTATACACACGATACTTCACAAGTATCAATTTCCTAAATAACGTAGCATTACATGATACTTTATGTGGGTCCCACGATCCACACGTTCAAGACATCAATCATGTCACAAACTGGGGGATACATACTGGGGTATTGGTATGGCGGTTTACAGCGTGCAGCACACAACGCGCCATCACAAGAACGTGTCAGGAAGTCATAGACGGTTAGTGATGATAGAAGAAGTGGGCAAGACTGGTCGTGCGATACCAACACACTACTCCACTACTCTATCACTCCATTCTCTCCACTTCCCATGAGATACGAGGGTTAGGCTAAAAGACTTGTATAAATAGGTTCTCCGCCCTATTTTTCAAAAACAAGATAAGAAACAAAAACAAGATAACAGAAATAAGTGTTGATACAATCGTATTCAAACACTGGAACTGATAGCTTACATCCTTTAATCCAGTTCAGCTTTCTGATACAAGTCATACATAGCCAACACCTTCACAATCTCAACACCTTCTTCGCTTCCCTCCCTAAGATCAACCCCATCTCCTTCACTTTATGACCGAAACAAGTCTAGAACGGCCATTTCTTGGTTTAGGCCGGACTTGCACAGATTGATCTCCTGAATCTACAAGCACTCGCCGCGCAGTGCATTTGTTTAGGGTTTAGATTCATTCCTCATCCACACACCCCAAATTACCAAAACCGGCAAGAGTAGTTTTCACCCATAAACACTAGGTTAACGAGTTAAAGACTTCATTAGGATTCTGAAGCCAAACCCAACTATTTTCTCTGTAGTTGTGCGTTCTGTTCTTACTTGTTCTATCGTATTGAGTACTATCTTCTCTAAGATTTTCTCGAGATTTATCTTCGATAAGTAAGATATAAAATGTAATCACAAAGCTCTTCGTCTCATTCTTTGTGATTCCGCAATAACTTGTTCTACTACCATATAGTTAAGTAACTGTGAGGTGATTGATATTTTTAGGGTGTTCTTAGGGAATATAAGACTGGATTATCAATTGGTTCATGTTCACCTTGATTTATCAAAAGACAAAACAAAAACATCATAGGTATTTCTGTGGGGGGACAGATTTATCTATCAGAATAGACTTTTCTGTGGGAGACATATTTTTTTTATCAAGTCTTCGACTTTGGGTCATAAAAACTCTTAGTTGTGGGTGAGATCAGCTAAGGGAATCAAGTGCGTAGAGTCCTGATGGGATTCAGAGACATAAGGAATGCGACTGTACCTTAATCAGTGTGAGATTGGTTTGGGCTCAACTACATTCCAGTCCGAAGTTAACTTGTAGATGGCTAGAGTCTGTAGCGGTTTAATACAGTATAGTATTCAAATCTGGACTTGGTCTTGGGGTTTTTCTGCATTTGTGGTTTCTTCACTAACAAAACTTATGGTGTCTGTGTTATTTCTTTTCCGCGTTTTATTTGTTTATATAATTGAAATATCACAGGTTGTGTATAGTTCAATTAATTGGTAAATCCAACCTTTGGTTATTGATTGACACTTGAACACTGGTCTTTGGTACCGTTCAAGTTGTTTCTCATAATAATCAGGCTCGCAGATTCTATCTGTTTGATTTGCTGATTATATTGAGAAACTGAGATATAACTCTTGGATATATTTTCCTTGATTGAGTCTGACTATCTAGTTGATTCTCTTGGAATTATATTGGAGTGCCCAAAAAAATATTGGGTGTGGTTGTTTTACCCCCCGCTTTTTCAGCTTGATCAACAAGCAATACAACCTCCAACCTTCCACAAATGCTATTGCAAAATGGATCAAACCGAAAGCCGAGGCACAACACAAGCACGCTCATCTACCCCTTCAAAAGCAAAAAAGAAAGATAACCAAACCCGGAATGCACAAGCCCTGGTGATAGGTGCAATATTTGCACTAGTTAGGTACTCAAATGCTTTGCTTTCTTGCTAGTTTTTGTATCATTATGCTTTGAATTTGTTTGTTTTTGAGTTTCTTAGGTGTTTGAGGTCATCTTAACCAAAAAAAAGTGGAACTAGCTCAAATCCGAGATTTCTTTGCATCACCTTGAAGAGGACAAAAAGATGAATGCGGCGAAAGAATGAGGTCATTCCAACTTCGTGTGAAGAAATGATGGGAGATTGAAGCATGTCATAGTCGTGAAAGATGTACAAGAGCACAAAACTACTATTGACACTCTAGTATACGTTAAGGGGCAGACAAGTTTTAAAAGAAACTCAACTGTCAGTTTTGCAAAACTGACAGTTAAACAGAGACTGTTTGAGTAGGACGGAACCAAGGGATAAAATGGCAAAGCTGATTGGTCTCGGTGAATGGGAATGATGTATGGGCTTGCTGCCAGATATTATGGAACATGCAACTCGTGAAAATAGAGTTGTGATACGCTGTTGAGGTCGACTCATTGGTAGAACACAAAGGTGGTATTTTCAGCTGTAGTTCATGGCAGTGATGCTGTCAAGATGCAAATGACAAACCATGATACTCGATCATGGAGGAAGACAAGCTGATGGTTACTGATGCTGGCAGTAACAATGACGAGAAGGATAAGAACTGACTGGTGGAGAAACTCAAGTAATGGAAGAAGAAAGAGAGTTCGAGCAGGAGAGACTTAGGTTTGCTCATATACTGAGAACGGAGTTAGCTGTATCAGTTGGTAGAAAGTGATGGCATGTAGGGATGCTGGTGACGAAAGAAGATGGAGTTGGGTGTTGTTATTGAAGGAGAAGAATGATCAGTAGGAGATGGAAGCTGATAGGGTTTCGAACAAAATAGAGATGAAAGGTAGAGCTCGAGTCTGCTGGCATTCATGGAGCTTCTAACGTAGATCGATGATGCTGGGAGTTGGTTATCACTGATGATGGCAGTTGAGGGTTCGTAGTGATGCTGATAATTCAAAACAGAGAGTAATGGTGGCTTGCAGCCAGTGCTAGAAGGATCGGTGGTGATGTTGGGTTGTTTCGATAGCTGCTGTCATTGTCGAGAAGATAGTGATATTGTTGTTGGAAATATTGCGATGGATAGAGGAATGAGTTTGCTCAGATGATTGAGATGGAGTACCGGTTCGCTGTAATGATTTGGAGAAAGTTTGGTGCAGATGATAACTCGAGTAATGGCGTTGATGTTGTTTGAACCAAGAAGGAGGAGTAGTGATTGAGTTAAGAAAGTCAGGGACATAGTTTTTCACAACCAGTTGAGCTTCCGAGAGAAATATGGAGTTTAAAACCAAACTCATATGTTTTTATTTCTCACGGAAGGGTGAGCCACCGAGAAGTCACAAGGGGAAAATGTGAAACTCAGATGTTTTTATTTCTCACGGAGTTGAGTCTATCCGAGAGGAAAGTCTGATAGATGCATTGTCAGTTCCGTACACCTGACATTGGAGCGAGAAGAATAAAGCTATCAATTCCACGAAACTGACAAGCCAATAAACAGTATGAGCTGGATTATTGCCTAAGCCCACTTAGTGCTCTCTCGATTCCTCGCGCGGACAGATTGGACGTGACTTATATTAGAGATTTTGGAGATCTTTTTATTTTTATTTCTATCTTTTATCATACTTTTGGAGAAGAGAAGAGGATCTAGGGTTTGGCGATTTTGGATTTGTTCATCACGATTGAACCTAGGGTTTGCTTTCTTTTTCTTCTTATTATTTTTCATGGGTTTTAAGAAATCCATGAGCAGCTAATCACCTCATATTGGTTAAGGATGTAGTAGGATATCAAAAACATGCTACTAAATTAATATATTGATTTTGTTATCTCATTCAAATCATTATTGTTTTGTTCTACGATTTATTATCGCATATGATTGTATGATTGTTTAATTAGGAGCGCTACTAAATGACCATGAATGCATATCTAAAGCTAGACTAGGGTTTTGAGATACGTAATTGTTGATAAACCTTGTCATAAGTTGCATATTGTGATTACCAATTGTATTCAAAACCTTTGTGTGATTGCACGTAGAAGCTTGACCTATGTTAAATAGTTTACTCGTAGTATTTCTATTGCATGGATTAGTCTAATTCATAGAACTTAAGGCACTTGAAGGATTAAACCTAATAGCACGTTGCATTAGGCTGTTCGCTGAGTAGTATTCACATATTCATCGTTATGGTATGTGATGATATAAGGAATTTACCGGAGTATGCTCTCGATGGGGTACTTTAGGACTCTTGATAATGAATGGTTGAGTGACAAAACTAGTTATTAGTCGAAGTGCATATATTATGATTAATGATGAACCCTTAACCAGTATTCTCAACATATTGATTCTCTTTATTTGTTATTTGCTATTATTATTAGTTTAATTATTTTCAACCTAAATAAAAAAAAAACCCCAGGTTACTTAAGTTTTCAATTACGAATAACAACCCATATCTCTTTATGGAACGAATCTGTTCTTATTACTATACTCTTATTTATAATTGTGAAGTGAAAGAACTTAAATTATTTTTGCGTCGGCTGACAACCTATTAAATTTTGGCACCGTTGGGATTACCAAAGGTGCGGAATTTTAACTCGCAGAGGAACAATACTACAAGAGCCTCGAAATTCACAACAAGAAGAGATGGTTGGTGGAATGAACAACCAAAACACTGGTAACCAGGAAACCAGGGAAATGGCTGCGCTCCACCACCTCCACCTCCCAAGAGGACACTCAAAGATCTGACATCCCCATCTTTTGATCAACAAAAGTTGTGTGTCAACTTGGAAGATTCAATTGATCTCAAATCTCAGTTGATTCATTGGTTACCGAAGTTCAAAGGGCTTCCAGGATACGATCCAAATCGTCATTTACTACTGTTTCAACATAGGTTGACAAGTTTGAATCCAACTGGAAATGATCAAGGAAGAGCTTTACTGACAGCTTTTCCATTCTCTTTGATTGATTCTGCAGAAGAATGGTTTTATGGTCTTCCACCTAGAAATATCACAACGTGGAATTAGATGCAGAAAGCATTTTTATAAAAGTAATTTCCCGCCTCTAACGCAGCAACTATTCGTAAAGCAATTAGTGGGATTGAAAAAATTACTGGTGAGACTCTTTACGACTACTGGGAACGGTACAAGAAGTTGTTAGCGAGCTGCCCACATCATCAAATCTCTGAGCAACTCACAGTGCGGTATTTTTATGATGGTTTACTCCAATCCGATAGAAATCTTATTGATGCAGCTAGTGGTGGTGCTTTGACAAACAAAACCATTGACGAAGCGACAAAATTGATCGAGAATATGGCTACAAACACGCATCAATTCAACACAAGAGGTATGTTAATGAGTCGAAAGGTTAATGAGGTTACTTCTTCACCGCACTTAGAACATAGGATTGGTAATATGGAGAAAATGGTACAACAAATGGCCTCAGTAATCATTCCTTCTTATGAGGAAGAAGCTGAACAAGTAAATGCAATATTCCCAAATCAACAGAGACAACGGTATGATCCTTATTCCAATACTTATAAACCAGGGTGGAGAGATCATCCCAATTTTAGTTATGCAAACAAGCAAGTTGCAGCTCAAGGACCGGTTTTCAATTGTCCTAGTGGTTTTCAACAACAACAACAACCACAACTAGTGCAGAACTCAGAATCATCAGAGATGCTTGCTATGATGAAGAATCTAACCACAATGGTTCAAAAAACAATTATCAAACGACTGATGGTGCAATCAAGGAGTTGCAGACACAAATGAGTACCATGGCAGGTATATTGAACCACTTGGAGACACAGAATAGTGGGAAACTCCCTTCTCAACCTCTTAACCCAAGAGATTTTTTCAACATTGTGACATTGAGAAGTGGTACACGAACTGTGCAACCAGAAGATGCTGAGAAAAACAAAGACCCTAAGGGGATGGTATTGGAGAAAGAGATTACTGACTCTTCCCAACCCGATGAGGTACATAAAGAAAACTCAAAAACTCATGTTTCCACTTATGTTCCCCCTTTGCCTTTTCCTCGCATGTTTGCTAACTCTAAAAATGAGGAACAAGATAAAGAGATCTTAGATATTTTCAGGAATATTCATGTGAACATTCCACTAATAGATGGTATTAAACAAGTCCCCAAGTACGCTAGAATTCTGAATGACTTGTGCACCAATAAACAGAGGTTAACCGGTAATGAGGTAATGAAAGTGGGGGAAAATACTTCGGCTATCTTGCAAAAGAAACTCCCACTTAAATGTAAAGACCCAAGTAGTTTTGATATTCCTATTGTTATTGGTAACACTAAGTTTAATAAGGCTATGCTTGATTTAGGAGCATCAGTAAATGTTATGCCTGCATCTATATATGAGTCTCTTAAGTTAGGTCCCTTGAAAGAAATTGGAATTACTTTACAACTGGCTGACCGTTCTTGTAGTACCAGAATATCGCCACAGCAATATTCTGGCGAGATTAACAACATTTCTGCGAATGTCACAGCGAGTTCTCCAACAACACTTTGCGAGTGTCACAAAATAATGACATAACAGTTGACGATTGAAGAAACACAAAAAGAACATGATTGACTGGCGATTGTTACGATGCTTGCAAGAAGGAATAATATAGCTACTGCGATATTATCGCGGGAGATATCTGAAATTAGAGGACAACTTAGCTATCACCCATTATGTAATTTCATATAAATAGAGATCCAATAGATTCAGGAAAAGGGGAAGGTATTTTTTAGAGTTGGGAGAGTCTTGAGGAGAGAGACAATTTTAGGAGAGAGAGAGATACTTTGCAGAGAGATTTTTAGAGAGAGAAAATGTATTTTTCTTTATCATCTTCTTCCCCAAAACTATATTTAGAAATCCATTAATGGAGATTATCAAATGTAAAATCAAATGTAAATTTTAACAATCATAGTGGAGAATCATGGATGTAGATCAAATTGATCGAACCATGTAAAAATTCGTGTGTCTAGAATTTTAATCATACTTTTAATATCAAATTAGTTTAGATCAAGAGATTATTATCAAGATATTACAAGGGGTGTGTTGTGGGAAATCCTGCAACTACATTTTGGCGCTAGAAACACTACCTGCTTGTTGGATTGAAGAAGATAAAGAGAAATTAACAATTGTTAATGATGAATTCAATTGGATTTATGAGATACAGGGGAAAATATGGAAATTTTGGGAAAAGAGCGATGAAGAACATCCAACATAATTTAAGAGAAATATATACAGAGAAAGAGAAGCAGAAATGTTGGGAAGCAGGATCATATTTGAAGAAAAATTTAAATAAAATGAAACGGCATCAATTAACTGTTCAAACAGGACAAATTCCTTCCTATTTTTTTAATTATATGTTAATAATCTAGATCTGGAAGATTTTGAGTTTTTAACAATTAAACTTTGTTTTCACAAAAATTAATATTTGGATGATACTTTAAATTAAAATGAGTTTTGATCGTAAATTTACACCCGTAAAACTAGATTTTAATCGTAATTTTTATTATCTCTTTCAAATTAAATTTGCGAAGTAAAAATTTACGAATCTTCTTTAAATTTTGTGAGTAGCAATGATGTCTTAAAGTTAAATATATTAAATCAATTGGTTGTTTGCAGCGAAGGAAAAGAACAAACTAAACTAGTAATAACAAGAAGATGTATTAGTAAAACTAAACTGGCGAGAAGAAGAAATGTTCAGGCGAGGAACGGAAGATCATTGAGAAGATATATGAAGGAAGAAACATACACATCCAAATAAAAGGGAAAGCTGAAAAGTTTAGATGACTGCAACCAAGTAAAGAAAAATAAGTCACTTACGAAGCAAAGAACTCACAGCAGATCACTTCAATAAACATCTCCAGCGATTGTCATCGCCAATCCATGGAAAAGCTACAGACAGAGAGAAAATGGCAGAGGAAATACAAGAAACAAAGGACCAAAATAATTGCACAAAACAAATATCTTTGCACACGTGAAGATCACAATCACGCGAAGAAAGTAATTTTAGTGATGGTATGATGACAGCGATTGTTAAGAATTATAAACAATGATCAGCGATTGTTAAGAATCACTTTCTTCTAGTCACAATCACGTGTTGTAGCGATTGTTAACAATGGTATGATGACAGAGAGTGCTATCTCTGATTTGGTGGTCACTTTCTCACGTGAGGGTCCTACCAAAGAGGGAAGATAGTATTATTGTGGCGATATTGGAACGGAGGAGAAAGTACAAAGGACGAAGACATCACTATAGATAAAGGAAGAAGACTAATGATTTATTCACCAAGCACTTCATCAACAATCGCGAAGAAATCAAATGAAGTTACTCTAACAAATAATTCTACACGAAAAAATATCTTCTCTTTTCTAATCTTATATTCAAATTGCGAAATACATATTTACGGTTGTTGTTTTTAAAAAAAAAAATAGAATTTCGTTGAGATGTTTAATTTGTTGAGTGACAATGTTTTCTTAAAACTTAATAGACTACTCACTAAATTAAATGGATGAATCTCGCAGAAATTCATTTGCGAAAATCAAAAATCTACTCTAGGCAATAAGAAGGATATACACAGCTATTGGATATTTTAAATGCCGTCATTGGAGAATAATTAGCATCTGCGAAGGGAACTAACGATTATCACCACTGTTGTGAAGAGATAGAGTGGAAAATCTTTTGGATTTCCGCGAGTAGCAACGCCAAAGAGTGAAGAAGGACAAAGAAGGCAACCAGTAGTACCAGCAGCGGAAAAAGAGACAAAGAAGTTTGCATGCTAAAGTGTCGCAGATAAAGGGAACCGTATTTTTATAGTGTGAAGAGATCATTTTCAATCAACAACATGAAAAATAACAAAGAAATATCCCAGAAGATAATACAGGCAATGACAAAAAAATATGGCAGGTGCAAAGGAGAATGAAGAAAATGAGTTTTACAGTAAGGTATTACATCTATAAAAATACGCAAAGGGAAAAAAAAGTGCAAACAGATCAACGTCACCAGCGATCTTCATCGCCAACACATGGTCAAAGTCAAAATGATAATATTGCATCCATAATATGGCAGTCTGTTGTTGAATTACGTACACTAAGATTAATTTAGCGAAAATGAATAAAAGATAGACAAAAAGTAAATCAATAACGTGCATTTAAGTGGTGCATTTCACGATATTCTCTTGCGAAGGGGCTTGTTCTATTCAAGTGGTGCATTTCATGATATTCTCTTGCGAAGGGGTGTGTTCTATTCAAGTGGTGCATTTCACGATATTCTCTTGCGAAGGGGTGTGTTCTATTCTTAATTAATAACGTACATTTAAGCGGTGAACCATTAATGTAGTCTTTGCTACATTTAAGTGTTGTTTAAGTGGTGCATACAAGGGAATGATCATCAGCAACGTGCGAAGAAAACGCACATATGTATAACTAGGAGATTAGTTAACATCGCAAGATAAGATATGTGCAAAAAGTAAGGAAGTACAAGGAGAAAAGTAATAAGAAGGTGGCAGTATAATTTTCTTTCAAAAACAAAAGCGGTAGCAATTGGTCAGTAGCGAGGAGAACAGGCTTAACATCGCAAGTTCGAATCTTCATATTTACACAAAAAATTTGCTGCGAATTGTAAAATTATTGAGAAGAAATGACAAAAAAAATTGCACCAAATTTTTTTCCCAGTGAAGAAAAATGTAATGACCAGCAAAGACACAAAGTTTTCTTGCGAAGAAATGATTTCACAAGTTTGCAGCATGGAGAAATAGACAAGAAAATTGTAAAATCATTTAACCTGAAGATAAATCTCGCCAGCAAGAGAACTAGCACAGTTGGTTGGGAGGATTGAATGCCAACAGCAGATCGCGGGATTAATTCTTGCTTCTCGCAAGATTATTTTTGTCTCTCAAGAAGTTGACCTTTGATTACTTCGCAAGATCTCTGATTATATCGCAAGTTAATTTCGCAAGAAAGGGTTAGAACAATTGGTATGGTATGAGAGTATGCAAGAGGCAGATCAAGAATTCATTTCTCATTTCTTCTCAATTCACATGCAAATCAAATACTTCGCGAGAGACGACATCAACAGAAAATTACATGAAAGCTAAGTACCACTTCCTTGAATATTTTACTTACAGAAAATGAATTTTTTTAATTTAATTTAATTTACTAGAAGCGATACAATCGCAAGATTTAAAAGAACATTTCTAATATTTCAAAAGATTTAGATTTAATTTACTAGAAGCAATACAATCGCAAGATTTCAAAACTTTTGATTCAATTTGCCAAAAGCGATATAATCGCAAGATTTCTAAAATTTCTAAGACTTCAAAACATTTCAAATTTTTTTTTTTTTTGATTTGATTGACAAAGAGCGATACATTCGCAAGATTTCAAAGATTTCAAAAGATTATAAAAAATGAAATTATCGCAAAATATTTAAAGATCGCAAAAATATTCAAAGATTTCAAAAATTATAGAAAGTGAAATTATCGCAAAGATTTCTAAGATTTCAAAAAAATTTGATCTATTTTACAAAGAGTGATACAATCGCAAGACTTCAAAGATTTCAAAATTTCAAAAAAACCGAGAAAATTCGATTTATATATTTCTCTAGAATTTTACTTTTACAGAAAAATATTTTTGTTTAACAAAGCGAAACAATTGCAAGATTTAAAAGAAGTTTTCTAAGATTTCAAAAACTTTTGAAGAGTATTTAATTCAAATATGATGTTATGAAAGAAGAAATGACAGAATTAAAAGAATTGACAGAAATGAAAGAATGAAGAAACGCGAAGCTATCGCGAGAAACGCAAATACAATTTCGCAGAGACATAAGAATGGGACGAACCTTTATGGCGTGCACCCTAGTTCGCGAATAAAATTTCTCAAGAGGCAAATGTAAGACCTAATAGCGCGTCATATAAGGGGGTATCTCTTGACATGACTCAGGGATAAGGTTATACCGCTACTAGAACCTGAGTCATGCAGATGTTGGGGTTAAAGAAAACCTAACCGGGAGAGAGATCTTGGATTTCCAACTATATAAGGTTATACCCTGGTTGGACGCCTGAGAATCTCTTCCAAGGAGTGCAGTGTATGACCAAGGCGCTGAGGTACACGGTTGAGTCAAGGGTGCCCGGGGCGTACGAAACTACCCTGGACATCCTTGGAAAATCTTGGATATGATGCACTCGGCTTGAAGAAAACCCCACTTAGGGTGCAGTCTTGTAACTATAAGCCATATATGCATAAAGGACAAGAGGCTGCGAAAACAACTGGTTGTTGGAAAATCCGGATGGGAGGAGATAGTCTTGTATGGCCGATGTTCCCTCCTTGAAGGGGAAACTAGGGGGAGATAAGGGCGGCACCCTCCATTAGGGAGCTGATAAGTGTCTTAAGACGGCAATGTCATGGCTTCGTTCTCGCAAGAGAACTTAGGCCTGTCATATTGTCGCGTGACGTAAATTATATAGAGGCAACTAGCCACAAAAGAAAATTTAAGATGAAATCAATGGGTTTTGACATGAAAATGTAAAGACGTCCTGCGATGGCAATGTCATAAGATGTAGTTCTCGCAAGGGAGCTTAAACTTATCATATTGTCGCAGAGATGTTGAAAAAATGTGGATAAGGCAAGATCAATGGGTTTTTACATGCAAATGTGAAAATATTCTGCGATTTTATCGCAGACAAAACAAAAATTGGCAAAATAAGACCTTTAATTAGGAAGGCAAAAGACCAATAGAATAATCTCAAACATTAACAATTTTCTTTTAAGAATGCAGGAAAGATTTGTTCATCGCAAGAGAGATATCAAGTACTATTTAGAATCTCTCAGAAATACTATTCAGAATTTCACAGAAGTATTATTCAGAGTTTCTCAAGAGGATTATCTACAATCTCGCAGAACTATTCATCGCAACACTATTCATCGCAGAACTATTCATCACAGAACTATTTACAATACTATTTCAAGGGCACTATTTATAATTTCGCAGAAATATTCAGAATCTTGCAGACTCACTCAGGAACTTACAAGTTCATTCATCATCTTGCAGACTCTTCCAGAATTTCACAGGAGATGTAATTATTTTACAGAATATGATTATTTTATCGAAAGAGGCATAGGCTATTCGTTTATTTAACATTTTCTCAAGGATTCTACCTTCATAGATAAAAAATAGAGGCAACTATGGATTACCAAGAAAATATTTTATGTTTTTTATCTACTCGGCAAGAATCATTTCCAAAATGGGCAAGAATTTTCACCAGAAATGAAGTAATAATTTCGCATGAACAAAGGCAATACTTATGACTTTCATTAAAGGACGGATATTTCTTATATTTCTTCAAGGATACTTCATACTTCGCGTACTTCAAGAGTTAATACTTCTTATTTACTTAGAAAAGATATGAAACTTCACAAAAGAATAGAGGCAAGTACGTACTTTGCAAGTCTAGTATTCTTTCGCTCGTCCCTTCATCAACAAAAATCAAAGACTACTACAACAACAGATTTTTTCTTAAAGATTACTTTTCAAGCAATATTCAAGAAAAAAGAGGCAAGATGTAGTACCAGAATATCGCCACAGCAATATTCTGGCGAGATTAATAACATTTCTACGAACGTCACAGCGAGTTCTCCAACAACACTTTTCGAGTGTCACAAAATAATGACATAACAGTTGACGATTGAAGAAACACAAAAAGAACATGATTGACTGGCGATGGTTACGATGCTTGTGAGAAGGAATAATATAGCTACTGCGATATTATCGCGAGAGATATCTGAAATTAGAGGACAACTTAGCTATCACCCATTATGTAATTTCCTATAAATAAAGATCCAATAGATTCAGGAAAAGGGGAAGGTAGTTTTTAGAGTTGAGAGAGTCTTGAGGAGAGAGACAATTTTAGGAGAGAGAGAGATACTTTGCAGAGAGATTTTTAAAGAGAGAAAATGAATTTTTCTTTATCATCTTCTTCCCCAAAACTAGATTTAGAACTCCATTAATGGAGATTATCAAATGTAAAATCAAATGTAAATTTTAACAATCATAGTGGAGAATCATGGATGTAGATCAAATTGATCGAACCATGTAAAAATCCGTGTGTCTATTTACAATTTTTAGAATTTTAATCATACTTTTAATATCAAATTAGTTTAGATCAAGAAATTATTATCAAGATATTACAAGGGGTGTGTTGTGGGAAATCCTGCAACTACAATTCTAATGTATACCCTAGAGGTATTATTGAGGATGTACTTGTGCAGGTGAACTAACTAATTTTTCCAGCGGATTTATGTGTATTGGAGATGACAGATGGATCAAATGACACCTCTCTACCTTTGTTTCTTGGTCGACCATTTTTGAGCACGGCTAGATTTAAAATTGATGTGCATGATGGTTCATTGACTATGGAATTTGATGGAGAAGTAATACATTTCAAAATTTATGAAACGATGAGATATCCTAGTGATGTCCATTCTTGATTCTATGTTGATGTGATTGATAACTTGACTCAACAGTTATTCAGTATGAATGGGGAGGATGTGCTTGAAACCGTATTAACGACACCCATTGATGGTAGATTTGAGTGTGGAGATGAAATCAAGGAAACCTTAGGCTTTCTCAATTCTTTGCAAGAAATACCACAAAACTCAAATATTTATTTTATCTCTTTTCCCTACTCTGATGAAAAATTATTGCCATCTATTTTGTAGGCTCCGAAACTTGAACTAAAGCCTCTGCCTGATCACTTAAAATACATGTATTTGGGTGATAATGAGGAGTTTCCAGTAATGGTTTCGAATGCACTAACTGATTTGCAGGAACAAAGACTTCTTCGAGTTTCGAGGGAGTACAAAAATGCTATAGGATGGACAATCGCTGATATCAAGGGAATAAGCCCACCGAGGTGCATGCATAAAATACGGCTTGAGGATGAAGCAAAGCCTACAATGGAGGCACAACGCCGCTTGAATCCTCCAATGATGGAAGTCATAAAGAAAGAGATACTGAAGTTATTATATGTGGGAGTTATCTATCCCATTTCTGATAGAAAATGGGTGAGCCCGATACAAGTGGTACCAAAGAAGTCAAGCGTCACAGTGGTAAAAAATGATAATAACGAACTTGTCCCAACTGTGCAAACCGGTTGGAAGGTTTGTATAGATTACAGAAAACTTAATGCAACCACTAAAAAAGATCATTTTCCTTTAACTTTTATGGATCAAATGTTGGAACGTTTGTCTGGACACTCTCACTATTGTTTTCTTGATGGTTATTCAGGTTACAATCAGATTGCTATAGCACATGAGGATCAAGAGAAAACTACTTTTACGTGCCCGTTTGGAACATTTGCATATAAAAGGATGCCTTTTGGTTTGTGTAATGCACCCGCTACCTTCCAAAGGTGTATGGTAAGTATCTTTTCTGAATATGTCGAAAACATTATCGAAGTTTTTATGGATGATTTCAGTGTGTATGGTGATTCATTTGACTTATGCTTGGATAACCTTACATTGATTCTTAAACGATGTGTTGAGACTAATCTTGTGCTAAATTGGGAGAAGTGTCATTTTATGGTAACTCATGGCATTGTTTTAGGCCATATTATATCTTCTAAAGGATTATAAGTTGATAAATCTAAGATTGATCTTATTCGTGCTCTAACTCCTCCCACTACGGTGAGGGAAATTCGTGCTTTTCTTGGTCACGCAGGATTTTATCGCAGGTTTATCAAGGATTTTTCCAAGGTTGCAGCACCACTATGCCAACTTTTACAGAAAGATGTGGTTTTTAACTTCGACGAGAAGTCTTTGGCGGCATTCAATCGTTTGAAAGAACTTTTGATAACATCCCCTATCATGAAACCACCAGATTGGAGTAAGCCATTCGAGCTAATATATGATTCTAATGATTATACGGTCGGTGTTGTATTGGTCCAGCGTACTGGGAAGTTTCCCTATGCCATTTATTATGCTTCCAGAATGTTGAATGATGCTCAACAAAATTACACGACCACGGAAAAAGAGTTATTAGCAACCGTTTTTGCATTGGAAAAATTTCGTTATTATTTAATTGGTACAAAAGTTGTTATGTTTTCTGATCATGCAGCACTTAGTTACTTACTTGCAAAAAAGGAGGCGAAACCAAGGCTCATTCGATGGATATTACTCTTACAAGAGTTTGATCTCGAAATTAAAGACAAGAAAGGCATTGAGAACACTGTTATGGATCACTTGAGTCTTCTTACTGTAGACGAAGAAGCTATCCCGTTGCGTGAAAGCTTCCCATATGAGCAACTTTTCTCAATTGCAGTTTCAGAACCATGGTACGATGATATTGTGAATTATTTAGTGTCTAAACAAATCCCAAAGAATTTTTCTCGTGCTGAGAGGGACAAACTTAAGAGATTAGCTTATCAATATATATGGGATGATCCATATTCCATACCTATGGAAACATTGTTTAGACCAAGTTATACGAAGGTGCGTACCTGAATCTGAATTCAATTCTATATTTTCTTTTTTCCATTCATATGCTTGTGGAGGACAATTTGGGTCTAAAAGACCCGCACTCAAGGTACTTGAGAGTGGATTCTTTTGGCCAACTTTATTTAAAGATGCATATATATTTTGTACTACATGTGATCGATGTCAGAGAACATGCAATCTAGGTGCTCGAAATCAAATGCCACAAACTCCCATACTTTTTGCTGAAATATTTGATGTTTGGGGAATTTATTTTATGGGGCCTTTTGTTAATTCTTTTGGTAAATATTATATCCTTTTAGTTGTAGATTATGTCTCAAAATGGGTGGAAGCTAAGGCCACCCCTACTAATGATTCTAAAGTGGTTACAGATTTTGTTAAAGAGTATATTTTTGCAAGGTTTGGAACTCCAAGATCCATAGTCAGTGATGGAGGATCGCACTTTCGAAACAAGTTCTTTCAAGGCTTGTTGAAAAAGTACAACATATCTCACAAGATTGCAACAGCATATCATCCACAAACAAATGGGAAAGTAGAAGTCTCTAATCGAGAAATGAAGTCTATTTTGGAGAAAACAGTAAATCCTACGCGAAAGGACTGGAGTTTACGACTCGATGACGCTTTATGGGCATATAAGACTGCATACAAGACTCCCATTGGGATGTCACCTTATAGACTTGTGTACGGTAAACCTTGTCATCTCCCTGTTGAAATCGATCATAATGCTTTTTGGGTTATTCAATAATGCAACATGGAGATGGTTGGGGCTGGTAATCAACGAAAACTTCAACTAAGTGAACTGGAAGAGATTCGTAATGATGGGTATGAAAGTTCGCGTATTTACAAGGAGAAAACAAATACTTTTCATGATAAGATGATTTCTAGAAAACACTTCCGTGTTGGACAGAAAGTTTTGCTATTTAATTCTCGTCTTACTTTATTTTCTGGTAAATTACGTTCTCGTTGGATAGGTCCTTTTATTGTGCTTCATGTTTTTCCTCATGGTGTAGTAGACATTCGAGGTTTAGAAACGGGAAAGGATATAAAGGTGAATGGACATCGATAGAAACCGTATTATGAGTCGTTCACATCTGAAGTTGTGGAAGAGATCAACCTTGTTGATGCACTCCCTCTGGAGGAGTAATAGGCGAATGCCAAGTCGAGCTAAAGACGTTAAACTAAGCGCTTAATGGGAGGCAACCCATAGGTTTTGTATCTTAAACCCTTTTATTTTCAGTTTTTATTATTTTCATATCATATTTTCATCCCCATGTTTAATTTCGTAGAGTCCATATCTATTTTAGAAGAGAATTATGACGAATACCTTTTCGTCAGAAAAATTCAGACTGCACGTAATTCAGTCCAGAGACCATAACTGTCAGACCGTTTACCTAAACACTGTTCCCTTTTGACACTTTGTAGAAAACACGTATATGAACAATTTTTGTGAAATGATAGTTTTCCAAATTCCTTACCAATTTGTACAGTTTCGTGTTTTATCTGCTGCTACGTCAGAATTCAGAATTTTCAGTTTTGCACATTGAGGACAATGTGAAGTTTAAGTGTGGGGGAGTATTTTGCATATAAAGTTTTTCGCTTTTTGCCTAGATTCTTCAAACTTTTGTATATATTTGCATTAAAAAAAAAGGACCTCCAACTTGTAGAGATTTTAGAGTCACTAGCATCCTTCTAGGTATGTTTACATAGAGATTCTGACCGACATAACTGAACTTGGAAGTGTTAGGGAACTACAATCGGATATCTTATGAATTGGAGTGTTAAATAATGGATTTAATCATGTTGGTGATGCAAATGAGGTTCAGGGAGAAATGCATTATTAGAGTTGCTGATCAATCATTAGTGGAGACTACCCATTTTCATATCAACCAAGGCACCATAACAGATTTCTTTATGAATGACTAAAGATCTTTCTTTTGAGTGTGTCTCACCGTACGTTAATTCCGGGTAGAATGGTGATCTACCCAACCTCCCACCAATAGAAGCACTATTTTTTATCTCTTGAGTTCTAATTTTGTCAATCATGTGGGTGACGTCTATAGATGAAAACCACCTTCTTGTAGTTTGATTTGCATTTAGCACCATTCTCTCTCTCTCCAACAAAAGATCCATAGAAACACCATCATCATCAACAAGGGAGCGACATCAAAATCTACAAGGAAAGTTAAAGATGTTTGAGGTTTACAATCAACAATTCAAGGAAGAGCAAATTTCATATCCAAGTAAAGCAACATACAATGGGAAGATTTCTATACACATGTTGAAGACTTACACATAAGGAGCGGAATTCTATATTCAAGTTGAAGACTTATTTACAAGAGCGAAGAAAATCAAAAGATGAGAATTATATTGAGGTTTATGATACGAAGACAATACAAGTTGTGAAGAATCAAGCGGTAAAGTACTTATCTCATGGCCATAAAAATTTCATTGTTTATTTTATTTTCAGTTTGTAGTTATTTCTCTTGTCAAAAAAAAAAGACAAGAGAAATTTTTTGTATTATTTTAGTTTGTATTTATTTTTATTTAATAAAGCCATGGGAAGAAGAAAAATTTATGAAGAAGTTTCAAGCAACAAGGAATTGAAGAGAAAGAGTTACCAATTGTCGAAGTTCTACGAAGTTCAAGAGTTTATCATCAACAGTTGAAGACCGAAGACGAAGACGATGATGAAGAAGACGAGATGAAGACTATGTTTCTATTGGATGCTGTGAGAGCGGTGCTTTCATCATTGCCGATCAGATGTGAAGGTGGTAAGTACTCTCATCCTTGCTATAGGGGTTGGTTTCCTTTCTTAGAGATCATCAGAAAAAGTCTTTTATTTCCCACGATCTTGTGGGGTCTCCAGAAATAATTCGGAAGGTTTTCTTCCCACAATTCAACGTGTATAGGATTCTCTCTTCGTTCGTACCTGCACACATGTGAGACCCATAAAAAAAGTGTCTTGTTGAGTACAATTATCATAAAATCCTTTTAAGTGAGGCAGAAGTCGAGGCAAAATGCTTATTGATCGCTCTCAAACACGCATTCTCTCATTATGGTGTGGTTATTTCTCACTCAAGATTTAAGAATGAATATATTCTTTGGTATTTCTAACTTCTTATTACTAGCATGCAGAAACTCTATGTCCTCATAGCTCTTTGGATGCTTGGGAAGCTGGAACGCTTTGAAGTTGGAGTAGGTTTTGTGGGTATACCTCTAGTACGCTCTCACGAGACTATAACTCGTTCACTAGGGATACCTAGGGGTTTAAAGGTCTGCTGCACATGCTAAGTGCAACCGTGACTTCGACGACAATGAGTTGTTGTACCTTATTTTATTTTTGTAGTTTGCTCGAGGACTAGCAAAAGGCAAGTGTGGGGGAATTTGATAGGTAAATATTTGCACTAGTTAGGTACTCAAATGCTTTGCTTTATTGGTAGTTTTTGTATCATCATTCTTTGATTTTTTTATTTTTTTTAGTTTCTTAGGTGTTTGAGGTCGTCTTAACCAAAAGGAAGTGGAACTAGCTCAAATCCGAGATTTCTTTACATCACCTTGAAGAGGACGAAAAAATGAATGGAACGGCGAAATAATGAGGTCATTCCGACTTCGTGTGAAGAAATGATGGGAGATTGAAGCATGTCATAGTCGTGAAAGATGTACAAGAGCACAGAACTGCTATTGGCACTCCAGTATACGTTAAGGGGTAGACAAGTTTTAAAATAAACTCAATTGTCAGTTTTGCAAAACTGATATTTAAACAGATATTGTTTGAGTAGGACAGAACCAAGGGAGAAAATGGCAGAGCTGATTGATCTCGGTGAATGGGAATGAAGTATGGGCTTGCTACCATATATTATGGAACATGCAGCTCGTGAAAATGGAGCTGTGATACGCTTTTGAGGTCGACTCATTGGTGGAACACATGGGTTGTGTTTTCAGCTGTGGTTCTTGGCAGTGATGCTGTCAAGCTGCAAATGACAAACGATGATACTCGATCATGGAGGAAGACAAGCTGATGGTTACTGATGATGCCAGTAATAATGACGAGAAGGAGAGGAACTGACTGGTGGAGAAACTCAAGTAATGGAAGAAGAAAGAGATTTCGAGCAGGAGAGACTTAGGTTTGCTCATATACTGATTGTTGAGATTATTAGTCCCACATTGTTTGGGCAATCTAAGATCTTGCGGTTTATAATCCCTTAGGGCCTCCCCACTTATTGCCAATTGGTTTCCAGTTGGATGCCCGTATTCTAACATGGTATCATAGCAAGCTGTTTGCGACAAGTCATTTGACCGCGCATTTACTCCACATTACCCGATTTAATTATGCACGTGTTAGACCCAACGAGGCTACATGTGAGGGTACGTGTTGAGATTATTAGTCCCACATTGTCTGGGCAATCTAAGATCCCGCGGTTTATAATCCCTTAGGGCCTCTCCACTCATTTCCAATTGGTTTCGAGTTGGATGCCCGTATTCTAACATTGATAATGGAGTTAGCTATATCAGTTGGTAGAAAGTGATGGCAGATGATAGGGTTTCGAACAAAATAGAGATGGAAGGTAGAGCTCGAGTCTGCTGGCATTCATGGAGCTTCTAACGTTTATAGATGATGTTGGGAGTTGGTTATCACTGGTGATGGCAGTTGAAAGTTCGTAGTGATGCTGATAATTCAAAACAGAGAGTAATGGTGGCTTACATCCAGTGTTAGAAGGATCGGTGGTGATGTTGGGTTGTTTCGATAGCTGCTATCATTGTCGAGAAGATAGTGATATTGCTGTTGGAAATATTGCGATGGGTAGAGGAATGAGTTTGCTCATATGATTGAGATGGAGTACCAGTTACCAAACTTTTTCCAAATCATTGCGATGGATAGAGAAATGAGTTTGCTCATATGATTGAGATGGAGTACCGGTTCAATGCAATGATTGGGAGAAAGTTTGGTGCAGATGATAACTCGAGTAATGGAGTTGATGTTGTTTGAACCAAGAAGGATGAGTAGTGATTGAGTTAATAAAGTCAGGGAGATAGTATTTCACGACCAGTTGAGTTTCCAAGAGAAATATGGAGTTTAAAACCAAACTCAGATGTTTTTATTTCTCACGGAAGGGTGAGTCACCGAAAAGTCACAAGGGGAAAAAGTGAAAATTAGATGTTTTTATTTCTCACGGAGTGGAGTCTATCCGAGAGGAAAGTCTGATGAATGTATTGTCAGATCCGTACACCTGACATTGGAGCGAGAAGAATAAGGTTGTCAGTTCCACGGAACTGACAAGCCAATAAACAATATGAGCTGGATTATTGCCTAAGCCCACTTAGTGCTCTCTCGATTCCTCACGCGGACAGATTAGATGTGACATATATTAGAGATTTTGGAGATCTTTTTATTTTTATATTTTATCATACTTTTGGAGAAGAGAAGAGGAGCTAGGGTTTGGCGATTTTGGATTTATCATCACGATTGAACCTAGGGTTTGCTTTCTTTTTCTTCTTATTCTTTTTCATGGGTTTTAAGAAATCCATGAGTAGCTAATCACCTCATATTGGTTAAGGATGTAGTCGGATATCAAAAATATGCTACTAAATTAATATATTGGTTTTGTTATCTCATTCAAATCATTATTGTCTTGTTCTACGATTTATTATCGCATATGATTGTATGATTGTTTAATTATGAGCGCTACTAAATGACCATGAATGCATATCTAAAGCTAGACTAGGGTTTTGAGATACATAATTGTTGATAAACCTTATCATAAGTTGCATATTGTGATTACCAATTGTATTCAAAACCTTTGTGTGATTGGAAGTAAAAGCTTGACCTATGTTAAATAGTTTACTCGTAGTATTTTTATTGCATGGATTAATCTAATTCATAGAACTTAAGGCACTTGGAGGATTAATAGCACGTTGCATTAGGTTGTTCGCTGAGTAGTATTCACATATTCATCGTTATGGTATGTAATGATATAAGGAATTTACCGTAGTATGCTCTCGATGGTGTACTTTAGGACTCTTGATAATGAATGATTGAGTGACAAAACTAGTTATCAGTCGAAGTGCATGTATTATAATTGATGATGAACCCTTAACTATTATTCTCAAATTATTGATTCTCTTTATTTGTTATTTGCTATTATTATTAGTTTAATTATTTTCAACCTAAAAGAAAAATCCCCCCAGGTTACTTAAGTTTTCAATTACGAATAACAACCCATATATCCTTGTGGAACGAATATGTTCTTATTACTATACTATTATTTATAATTGTGAAGTGAAAGAACTTAAATTACTTTTCCGTCGGCTGACAACCGATCACCTGGCCCAGCGGACGGAACCTGATCAAACAGAACCTGACTTTCCTTTTACCATTGAAGAGGTGATCGAACTACTAGAAGTCTGGATCCAGGATGGTGCAATCAAATTACCATATGTCATGAAAGAACCAACTGAAGAGGAAATATAAAATCCTCGTTATTGTCGCTTTGATAGATTCGTCAATCATCCCACGAGTGACTACAGGATTTGAAGCGCATATTCAAAGAAAAGATTGAATCATGAGAGATTAACCTGGGTACTGAAGGAGTACACAGAGACCCTCTCTCTGTTGGAACTTTTATTCTTTATGAACCACCTGTCAAGGAAGCAGTTCAATCCTTGATCGAGCATGTCTGTGAATTGTTGTATCAAAGGCTTAAAGAAAATATTTGTTTGCTGTATTAAGTCACATCGTGTCAGGGAAACGTCTATCAATTCAGGAAACATTCCATGAACCTCCAGTCGCAGTCAAGGAGATGTACGATTGGGGACTTTTCACCACAATCCATCTCAAAGGAAATGAATTCAAGCAAGCGTTGATCGATGTTGGCACTATTGTCAATGTTATCACATTGAAAACCCTCAGTTATGCTGATATCACTCGACAAGAAGCTACTCATGCTCACATCTCAATCATGGATCATGAAGGAACGCCCATGGATGCTTATGGATACATTACTCTCAAGATTAAAGCAAGCTCCACCTGGAAAGAAACCAAGTTTTACATAATCCGGGAATATCCAGGGTATGACATGGTTCGTGGACGAGCATGGATTCGCGCTGAAAAGATGACTACTGATAAGGTGTCACCCCTCTCAGACGAGGAAAGATCTGATTTATAAGATTAAACAGTTGTTCCATCAACAAAGCATTTAGAGCAATTCCAAACTCTGATGGATTTAAAACAAAGGCCCAAAGAAGATGCATTATCATCTATCAGGAGATTCCGCACTCAGGCAAGTCTCATTCCTTCCCATACGTCAATGTCATCTGTTTTCAAATATGCTCTCATAGTGCGAGGACTCAATCTTATTAGTAACCCTGCCATTGCAAGACGTTATGAATGGGTAGATTCGCCACAATAATATTTTACTAAGTGGTTGAATATGGAACCTCTCCAGATATAGCATCTCACTAAGACATTCATTGATGAAATAATGTCCAAACATAACAAGGAATATCTTTGGTATTCACCTTTGCACGAGTGTCCACATGTGACACAAAATCAGAAAGATTTGATGTCTGTATAAGTGTGGAATCCCACCGCAAAAAGAATGTCGAACCAACAAAAGATACTCGGGGCCGAGATGATCAAGCCTAAGACATTTGGCACTTAATGGATGTGACACTTCAAATCGCAAGCATCTAAGAAGACTTCAAATTGTACTCCCAATCAAATAGTACACCTTTGATAATGGCACATCTAGCTTTAGCACAAATATCTCGACGATGACACACTAATTCAATACCAAGACGATCAAAGTGCAACTGAACTACGATAAGTCTTCACTATCCCCATGACAAGACTTCTGAACTGGATGCAACCTCATTCTTCCATGGATGGCACAAACTCCTTTAACATATATATTTTGCTAAGCAGGTGAACACATCTGGGATGCACTTGGGGACGATTCAGATCGATTTCAATAAATGTGTTCCCCATAACAAGTCACTGCAACCTGATGTGATGCCATGAAACATCATCAACGGAACCTCTCTACATTACAAACCTTGCACGACTAAGTAACTTTTTCTCCCAACTGATCACATCTAGAATGAAAACTTCCGCAACAACATCGATTCCCTGACAAAGCTACTTTACAGTAAAGTCACACTGTTCAGGAGAATTTGGGTTGAACTCCCAATTATTTGTGGGTGAAAATTGTTTCTGCCGATTTTGGGTGTGTCGGTGAGAAACGAATCTAAACCCTAAACAATGTACTGCACGGGAGTACTTTTGATTCGAGAGATCAATTTGTACAATCCTGGCCTAAACCAAGAAATGGTCGTTCTAGGCTTGCTTCGGTCCACAAAGTGAAGGAGAAGGGTTGGTCTTAGGGAGGGAAGCGAAGAAAGTGTTAAGACCAGAATGGTTGATTCTGAAGATGTGGCTTGTTTTATGACTTGTATCACAAAGTGGAACTGGCTTGAAAAGTTAAAAGCTATCAGTTCTCGGTGATTTTTGGATACTGTGTTGTTGCCGACCAAAAACTTGTTTTTTGGTGAAAATAGGTGAAGCCTATTTATACAAGTCATATTGAAACGTACCCTGGTCTCGTAGGAAGTGAAATGATTGAGTGGTGGAAGAATAGAGTAACGTGTAACCGTCAGTCATTATGCTTCCATGATGAAGGAAGTGAATTTGTTTACACCGTTACTTTTTACCACCACTAATTATCCCGCTTCATGAAACTTTATTGTAATGGGTGCATTGCACGCCGCACGTTGTAAACCTCCAGACCAATACCCTGATGAGCCTCCCCCAGTTTGTGACATGTTTGATGTCTCGAGTGTTTTTCGTGGAAAACTTGTAGCACTTTGCTACGTGTGGCAAGTCAAAGTCAAGGGACTTACCGCAGGAAAATAGCATGTGATGCTATTAGGCTCATTTTGGCCTGTCGCCTAAAATTTTCCACAGGTTTGTCAGTTCGGTGGCGAACTTTGATGGTTGAGATCACATCTCATGAAGGAGGGTAGCCGTTGATTATGGCTACCTTGTGTTGGCGCCTTATAATGGCGAAGTGGCGTTTTGGTGTACGCCAGTGGTAATATGGCATGGATGGCATGGATCGTGCATGCCAATGGAACGGTGGTGCAAGTGGCGCCTGGCATAGCTATGGCCACTAAATTTAGGCGGCTGGTCGCCTAAAACTTTCCACAAGTCTGTCATTTCGGTGGCAGACTTGGATGGCTGAGTTTGTAATTCAGAAGAGAGGGTGGCCGTTGATTATGGCCACATTCTGTTGGCACCTATTAATGGCATAAAGACATAGCTGCGGTGTAGTGGCATGCGCCTACAACATGGTGGCATATCCGCGTATGTGGCGTTGTGGTATGGACATGCATGTGGCGTTGTGTCATGGCCAAGGCTAGGATTTGACGCCGTGGACAAAGTTAGGGCTTGGCGGCATGACCAAGGTTAGGTTTTTGGCGCCGTGTCCAAGGCTTGACGGCATGGCCAAGGCTAGGGTTTAATGTCGTGGCCAAAGTTAGGGCTTGGTGGCATGTCCAAGGATAGGATTTGGCATCGTGGCCAAAGTTAGGGCTTGGAGGCATGGCCAAGGATAGGGTTTTGGCGTCGTGGCCAAAGTTAGGGATTGGCGATATGGCCAAGGCTAGGGTTTGGCGTCGTGGCCAAAGTTAGGGCTTGGCGGCATGGCCAAGGATAAATTGGTTCGTGGCATGTTGTGGACTATGACCAAAAATTAGGGTTTCAGCTTATGCTACTGAAACAAAAGTCTTTTTTCGATCATGAAATCTTAATTTGAGTCCGTTATGGCATTGGCCACGAACAGAAAGTAGATTAGCACGTGATGGCGTCATTTGTGGCATATTGGCATGTTACTGCGGCAGAGTGGCATGTTCGCATGCCGATTAATATATTGTTGTGGCAGGGCGCGTTTGGATTTCCAGTTATCATGGTGGTGCGATAGGGTGTGTTTGGCCTTTAATGTATGGTGGCGAGTTCAGAGCGACTTGATTGGTCCAGAAAAGGGGGCGGCCAAACGTAAGGCGCGGACACACCTCTAGTGCTCGTGGAGCATTTTAAAGTAACCTAATTGGTCGGTAGGAAGGAGAGGGGTCGGCCAAGCATGGGCGTGGATACACTTCTGGTGTGAGTGTGGAGGCTTTAGAGCAACCTGATTGGTCGATGGAAACTGGGGACGGCAGGTATGGGCCCAGCCACAACTGGTGTGAGAGTGACGGCCTTAAGCCGACATGATTGGTCGAGAGAAGTAGGGCCGGCTTAGGATGGGGGCGTGGCCAATGGAAAGTGGCGCTGGTTAGCCCAAATAATGGCCACGCCTCTCTTTGCTGTCCCATGGCTCCTTGTTTTCTAATTCTGGGCAAGATTTTGCACCTACTAATCCATGGCGGATTAATTACCTAGTTTTCCTAAGCTTAAATTCGACAAGCGGGGTCTGATATACTGCGAAAGGCGCAAAACCCTAATTTTTGCGAATTAGTCAGGGTAATTGATTGAATTTTATGTGTTGACACGAATTTCTTTAAGTTCATTGCCAGAGAGCAACATGATTTCTGATTGAATATCTTATGCAAAGAACTTATCCTTGATATTTGGAAACTCGTGCTACTCTGCTGCGAGTGAACACAAATTGTCATGCCATGTCAACATTAAGGGTTTATCCGGGGAACATAGCACAGAAAGTATTCAAAGAAACTTATATTAAGTGAATATAGGCAAGGTGCCGAAATTTACAGAACATCTGGGATGGTTGCTACATGCGCCAGTCTGGATAAATATCATGTAAATATATTGAACGACTTAATATGTCGGTGGATAGGTTAACACTCACGGCTCCGTTTTCTTATAGAGTGATGTCACGTCATATGCAAGGTTTCTTGCAATTTTAATCCTAAGCTAAAAACCACCATCAACACCAGTACACCTTCATCAATTAGTTCGTGAATATAAAGGCTCATTGGATGGAGGATCAAAGACTATGTCTATAATCATGGTTCTAACTTTTTCGGTCTTTGGAGCAACTTCAACCATGGTATCAGCATCAACAATGATCTCTGGAGAAACTCCATCTACGGTATCAACATCAACAAGGATCTCTGGAGCGTAATCAGTCGTGATCTCAGCACCTAAGTCTGGAAGTGTTACTCGATGGATCATACTTCTCCAAGCACTAATGATTCATATCAAGATATGTAGACATGAAAACACGTTAACATGAAAGTCTTCCCAAAGATTGCACGATGGACGGGCACAAGCCAAACACTTCTCCAAAATGTTCTCATCACCTCTACAAATGATATACAACACACTTCACGCCATGGTTTTACAAAAACTTACCAATGGGTGAGGAATGGGATAATTCTTCCTTGAAAAAATATATTATTCTATGTCTATACAACGTATCAAAAGGGCGCATCAATCGGACATACGAGCTGAAAGATATGGCCTTTACCGTCAGGTCTACGAAATCTGGAAAATTTGTATGAGATTACAAATTACAAATGTACACGCTTTGTTGGCTGACCTATACAACTCTGAATCTAGTGATTATTTTCTCATATGATAACCCAGTTTCTTAGCTTCAAAGGTTGGGGTCAAGCACTGAATTCTGACGTCGTATGAGGTTTTTATAGTTTCCAGAGCATATAACATGCAAGCAATAATTCTTAGATGGGATTCATAACCTCCACAGCCGATCGATGTCCACCAGGTATTTCCACTAAGTCCTTCATCAAGTTTTATAGTCCAAGACACATTACTGGCACCAGGATCGCCTATGCTAATCATTCATCATAAAATTAATTCTACAAACGGGACATACAACCATGGTCATTATATCATCCCCTTTTGAGAGCAACCTCAGTTATGGTCCCATGACCAGGGTTTCAAAAGTGATGTTGCTACGACTGACAAAAACAAAAAATGGTATTATAAGCACCAAGCTCATGTATCAATCAAGGGGTTCAAATTGTAAATTAATCAATGGCATTGAAATATTTCTCCAAGCATCCAAGACGACAATCAAATGGTCTAGAGACCAAATAAGACATTTTACAACAAGTCCATCTGAAGCCATTTTACGCTTCCCTGTATAAAATGATGAACTGGGAGAAATTTCCAAATGATCAATATATAGGTCATATTCCATTCTCTTCGTATGGATGTTCTCTATGACATATCCAAAATTCAATCTGATCGGATGAATGAGCTAAGAGCCGTGGGTCAAACACTGGACATCGTCACTGCAAAAAAAAATCTCTGGAATTCTCCTGGAACTTTTTGTTTCGTTGATTTGATCACCTAAACTAGCTCAAAACTCAAAACGCTTCTGTTTTAAAGCTAGGAAATTTCCTAGGCATCGAAAAGCGGAGGTAGATCATCAAAAACGAACATCGTATGAAGATTCTATAACATTTTCAACAACGACCTCACTTATGAATTTTCTGATGACGAATTATGACAAAATTCCTCATTCATCCATTGAACCATTAGGCGAAGATTTCATGTAGCTATCAAGATGATGCGATATGAAGAATTGTTTGGTTCATCCACAAGTCATTTGGGGATTTAGAAAGAAAACAAGTCCACCGCAGCCAGTGATATGTATTGGTGCTTCGAAGACCAACCACTCGGTGGAACGATGATTTGGTCATTTCCCTAAGATTAGACGTTCTATCACCCGCATTAGCAATGCCTCATCACTCCACGCTTGTTGGACGATGCTCTTTCATACCACCATAATCATTATTCAAATTATTGTTCGTACGTGACATCATTTGAGCAAATCGAGAATTCTGGTAACATCTTTTACGACTAAATTCAATTACTTATTTCATTTATGCTTATAAAAAATCACCATCCAGTGCTTACTTCAGAACATGACCGTGCCTCAATAAGCAGGGGACTTAATATTGATGGTGGATTTTTGACGACGGCTAAAATCGTCAAATCCTAACATTCCATATTTCTGACCAGCTTCAGACACTATGTGAAGTTTATATTTCATAATCTAAGCATGAAAGCTCATGCCACGATGATTTCTGATTGAGTGTAATGCCTCTCAGAGTATGCATGAATATACAGTCTCTCAACTGAGACCACAACATATTTCATCAACTGAGCAATTTCAATATTCACTTATGTATATAATTGAAATGATTGGAAGGATCCTAAATGTATTAATCACTAGTACAGAGCAATAACGTCTTCAGGATGTCGTAATGTTCCACGACTTTATAGAATAAAACATTCAAAACGAGTATGACGCTCCAACTAGCTCATACCTCAATTTTCGAATAATTATAATGCTCATAGACAACTTTCCTGCAAGTATAGAGCCATCAATTAATTATTTCTAGTCATAAAATTCATCAATTGAACTCCTAGAAAATATTCTACGTTCTTTATAATATTTCGTTTCTTCAACTCATGGCTTTTCCCAGCAAAATTCCATGGGTTAGTAATTGAAAATGCGGGGGGTATAACAACCACACCTAACAATTAGTTTGGAAATATGAGAGGACTTACTCCAATACACTTTTTAGAGAATCAACTAGACAGCTAGACTCAATATAGAGTAAAGTATATCAAAGATTTTAATATCTCTGTTTTATAATGTAATCAGCAAATCAAACAGATAGAAATCCATGAACCTGATTTATGTGAAACAACTTGAACGGTACCAAAGACCAATGTTCAGGTGTCAATAAATTTAAATCAACAACCAAAGGTTGGATATTCTAATTGATTGATCTAAATGCACAACCTGTGATATTTAAATTATATAAAAAAATATAATACGGAAAAGAAATAACACAGACACCAGAAGTTTTGTTAACGAGGAAAGTGAAAATGCCGAAAAACCCCGGGACCTAGTCCAGATTGAACACCACACTGTATTAAGCCGCTACAGACTCTAGACTACTACCAATTAACTTTGGACTGGACGGTAGTTGAACCCTAATCAATCTCACACTGATTCAAGGTACAGTTGCTTTGCTTACGTCTCTGATCCCAGCATGATACTACGCACTTGATTCCCTTAGTTGATCTCACCCACAACTAAGAGTTGCTACGACCCAAATTCGAAGACCTAATAAACAAATCTGTCTCACATAGAAAAATCTGTAGGATTGAATAAATCAGTCTCTCACAGAAATACCCACGAGTTTTTGTTTCGTCTTTTGATAAATCAGGGTGAACAGGAACCAATTGATAAACCGGAATTATATTCACGAAGAACAACCTAGTATTATCAATCACCTCACAATAATCTTAATCGACTAGCAAAACAAGATATTGTGGAATCACAAACAATAAGACGAAGATGTTTGTGATTACTTTTATCTTGCCTATGGAGATATTAATCTCGAGTCAATTATTTCAATTGTACTCAATACGATAGAATAGGGAAAGATCAGAACACGCAACTACAAGAGAATAGTTGGTCTGGCTTCACAATCCCAATGAAGTCTTTGAAGTCGTTAACCTACAGGGTCTCAATTAGAAACCTAAGGTTATAGGAGAATCGACTCTAGTTATGCAACTAGTAACGCACAGGAGGTGTGAGGATTAGGTTTCCCAATTGCTAGAGTTCTCCCTTATATAGTTTTCAAATCAGGGTTTGCAATCCAAGTTACCTTGGTAACAAAGCATTCAATATTCACCGTTAGATGAAAAACCTGATTCAACCAAGCTAATATATTTCAACTGTTAGATCGAACTTAGCTTGTTACACACAAATGAAATGTACCCTCATTTAGGTTTATGTAACCATACCTAAACATGTACACCATGTTGACTCACAAATATTTAACCGAAGTTAGCCATATGATTACTCTCATATCAACCTTATTCATCTTAACCATAACTAGTTCAAATGAGTCATATGAAACTAGTTAAAGAGGCGTTCAATTGCTATATTCTCATAGAAGTATATAAGAACACAATTGAAGAAAAATCTAATTGATTCACTCGAATCAATACATGAACATTATAGCCACGGTTTGCAAAGATTGCATTCCTTATTTTATAAATGTTTAAGTTCATGTACACAACCAATTTTAGAAAGTAACCACTTAAGTATGCGTACAGGTATGCGTACTTAAGTAACCGGATTTGAGTTTGTTTTGGTTTTCAAACTCAGCAAAAATTCACGGACGTGAACTCTCCGCCAGTATGCGTATTGGTACGCATACTTAGGTAACTAGATTGAGTTGGTTTTGATTTCTAAACTCAACAGAAATTCACAGTCGTGAACTTCCGCCAGTGTGCGTACGGGTACGCATACTTACCCAGTCTCCATCAACCATTTAGTATACACACAAGTATGCATACATTTGGTTCCCGGTTTTGGACTTATACACTAATGTGCGAACACACTATATGATTATATCCAAAGATGGTTACATGTTCTAAACTCTTGATTTCAATCATTGAAACATTCTTAGAGGATGACAATAGCCGTTTTCACACATTATTAGCATCAAAGCAATTTTCAAGATATTGAAATAATCATTATCGAAACATTCCAAGTACACACCATATGATTGTATCACACAAATCATGTAAGATGTTACTCGGCAATTTTCACATAATATAAGATGAACTTGGTCGAAGCGAAATCTTGCCAGCACATATTTTGATAAATATGTAAGCGAGATAAACTCAGCTCGAAATCTCAAATGTGTATATAGAAAACTATATCATAATACGACTTATGTCTCAATATAGGAGATGGAGTAGAAATAGACTTTCCAAGTGATAGATGAGTCTTCAGTCTCCACATACCTTTTGTCGATGAAGTTCCATAAGCTCCCCTTAGTAGTTCTTCGTCTTCAAATGATGAACGCCGTAAATTCTAAGTTCAACTAGACAATCTATGTCCTAGTCCGAGACATCTATAAATAGGCTAGAAATCAAGACTTATAGTTTTGATCACTAACGTTGACAAACATGCTTGAGATAGCAACGCATGCGAGTTGGACCGAGCAATGCTCTAACAATAATAAATATTCAACGTATGGGAATCTGGGACACCACCGAGTAAGCCCCGAGAAAATGGTGTGAGTGTACTTAACAATAATACACGAACAAGCATTCAAGAATATGTACAAACGAGGATCCCTATGCAAAATAGGGAAGAAAAATAAGTATAATAATAAAATAATAAAGAGGCGCCTAGGGGTCGGGCCCACCGGCCGGCCGGTCATGCCGCCGTGGCCGGTCCCACGCCTCTCTATTTTATTTTATCTTATTATATTATTTTTCCTAATCTCATGAAAACTCATTCATTCGAGCAAAACTCTTAGTTTCTCTGTATTTCCTCACACGATGAAAATAATATAAAATAGGGAAGAGTGTCAGGGGACCGGGCCCAACGGTGATGCCCAAGCCGTGGCCGGTCGCACAACCTCTCTAACTCCTTATTTTATTATTATTTCTTCTCTCATCTCATGAAACTCCCTCGTTTGAGAAAAAAACCTTAATTTTTCCATATTTCACCAATATTGCTCAAACTACCAAAAAGTCAAAAAGTCAAATGGTCACATGACCTACTAGGCTTCTCACGACAAATACTAATATTGTTATTTTAATATTATTAAAATATTGATCGTACGAGCAAAGTTCTACTTGCTCATTCAAGCAAAATTGAGAGTTTTAGTCAAGATCAAACTCTTCTGAAAATCCAAAATATTGCTCGAATGCAAGTCAGAAAATATCAAAACTCTCAAGATTGAGCCATGAGAAATATCGTGACACGGGAATGCCACCTTGACCGACCAAGGTCGGCCATTTGGATTGCAAGGTTCCGGTCCCACACATCTTCATAATTTTGACCTAATTTGAACTTCTACAATTCATATTAGGTTCAAACTCTTTCGAAATAACTTGGAATTTGATCTGACGACCATCAGTTGGTCCCACGACCACCAAGGTATGGTTCCATATCCTTTTGGTCGGTCCGTCATCTCTCCATGATTAGGTTTTATTACCTAATGCTCAGACGTGCACTGTTTTAATAAATGATTAAACCATCATTTAATCATTCTTTCACCAACTGGCCTGCAAAGGACTTTGGTGTTTGCTTATTCGAGCATCTGGGCGCTACATGGTCGGTCCAATAATCATATGTATCCGGTCTCTCTCACTCATTTATTTTTAATGAATCATCAATTGATCAGCAATAAATCAAAATTAGGGTTTCGAATCAAATGCTCTGCAAAGCCTAATTCTGAACAGGTTCAAACACAAATATTTTGTGTTGATCCAGCAATCAACATTCTAAATAATTATATTCTGTCCAGCTTCCAATATTTTAAATTAATATTTTATTTGGTCGTGCTACCAATAATCATTAAACGAGCAATATTTTCTCAAACAAGCAATATTTTCTCAAACTAGAAATATTGATTCAACTATAAATATTTAATAATTCATCAAACGCCTGGAGATTTCCTTTTCGGTTCAACACATATCATGAACTTACTTCCTTAGAACACATGTAAACATTGTTCCCTAGGATGAAATTCTCACCTCATGCTCATACATAATCACAATTGCATTCAATAAATTATGTTAATAAGTTCCTTGACAATTTGCTCATACGAATAATTTTTCATGTTATGTTTTCAATTTAAAAGATTTGAAAGACACAAGATAGATATGGAACAAGTCAAGTCGTAGTTACTAACCTCAAGCTGAAAGATAATATCTTTGTTGTATTCAATCCTTCTTCAGATCTTTGTGAGTAACTGGAGCACAATACTTTTATCATTTCTAGTCTATCCTATCGAAGTTGACTGTAGTTTACAAATTAAGCGACTCGAATTTTGGAACTAAATATGACAACCAATCTTGACATACCAACGCTTGGTGGGTTCAACCGAGCAGTGCTCTAACACAATGATTCTTGGTTTTCAAAATCTAAAAACTGATGACCAGTTATTGTTGAAGAATTTTGAGGAGAAAGCGTAGAAGTCTTGATGGTACTACATAAGATGATTCATAAACAACCTTTAGTTTTAAGGTTTAATGTTTTTTTTTTGTCGATAATTGTAAAGGAATACGAGGAACTGTGATTTTATTTCCTTCATTTTGTACAATGACCTTGGGGTTAAACAGAGAGGTTCGGTTAATAGGCAGTTAGGGTGAAGGGTATTATTATCTGGAAAAAAATAAAACTTGAATTATTATATAAAGCGACCTAGTTAGCGAGTCGGTCACGATTTTCTCACTCCTCGAATCAGTTTTTTCTCTCCCTCTAACAAAAATCTAACAAAGACGCGCGGATTGAAAATATACATATCTCACATTTAGGGGGAGTATGAGCTTTGTTATTATAATTTCAACAACGACATATTAAGGATTGAATTATTTTCACCTTTAGGGGGAGTATGTGTTGTTGAATTCTGGAATCAAGTGTATGTGTAATGAATTATTGTAATTTATTTATCCATATGATTGTAAGAGTTTTGTCACTAAAATTGACAAATAGGAGATTGTTAGAGAATAGCTCGGTTGAACCCACCAAGCGTTGGTATGTCAAGTTTGGTTGTCATATTTTAGTGAACCAAAACTCATTTAAGAGTCGCTTGATTTAAATGTACTAGAGTCAACTTCGTATAGGTTAGCTTGAGACATTACAAGTATTGCGAAGACTTGAAGAAGTGAAGAAGTACAGAGCTTCAACCACAACATCATCCTTCCACTTGAGGTTAGTGATATTTGACTTGAACTGTTTTATTCCCTAACGTATCTTTCAAGTCGTGCGTATTGAAAACATAAAACTGCGAAGCATGAACACTCTAGATAGACATAGTATTAAGGAATACAATATGAGGTTTATTGCTTAACCATTAAACTTTGTATATGAGACATCGAAATAATCGTATGAATGCTATTGTGATCATGTATGGGTATGAGGTGAGGATTTAATCCTAGGAAATAATGTTTTTACATGTGTTTTAAAGAAAATAAGTTCATGATATGTGTTGTGAACCGAAAAGGAAATCGCCAGGTGTTATTAGGGCTGTTATTCATTGCATATCTTATGAACGACCAATATGTTTGATTAGTATAACCGCTCATGACTTGTTTGTGTTCTTGGTAAAACTATTCACATGAGGCCTGACTTATATATTGGTATGACTTTTACTAGTGAAACCGATCTTAAGTAATCACCTGGGGTATGATCGGGTTTGTGTGTGTCTGACCAAATTTGGGAGAGGGGAACCGATCCTAGTAAGAGGTGCAGTACATCACAAGGGGAGCCGATCCTTGTATGAGGTGCAACAATGTTTATAGAATAAAGGGTAACTGATCCTATGAACATGTGCAAGATGTTTTTAGGCAAAGGGGAATCGATCCTATGGACATGTTCAACACATATAAGTTAGATACCATATATATGTGGGGAACCGATCCTAGTACCTAGTTAACCGAATTTTAGTAAGCTAGCGTGACTATACAGAGTACTCACATGGAGGTAGAACAAAAACTTGTTTTGGTAGAACCGTTACACCCATGACTTGAGATTGAGTGTTACTTGATCAACCATATAGTTCTTGAAAGTCAGATGAACCAATTCTAAACTTGTTTGGAAGTGTGGTAAATCGGTTTCAAGTGAGTAAGTATGAAAAGGGACTTGCAATAGAAAGATGTCGACACACTTTGAACACGCGCACTAATGTGTATATTTTATTGTTCAAAGATATTCCTTAACATCTATGAAGGAAGTAAATCTCAAGATCGAATTTAAATAAGTTAAGAATCTTTTAATTAAAGTTTTTAATTATATATGAAAAATAAGAATTAGTAATGTGCATTTGCTAGTTAAAGATTTTCCAAGGAGATTTCGATCATTAATTTGGACAGAGCATTCACAGGATTTATGAAAACGGAATTTGGAAAATATTGAAGATCTTGATAATATATTCGGTTTTGGAAATTCCTTGGTATCCAAACTTCCTTGTCTATAAATACTTTGAGTTTGCATTTCTAGAAAACAAATACTTCGTGACAGTAAACTTCCCATCTTATACTGTTACTGGTGAAGCCGCCTATTCGAAGAGGAGAGTAACCTAATTAGGCGAAATCTCTTACGGCCGCTCAGTTTAAAGTCTTCTTTGGGATTGAGAATCTCTAGTGCATACCGTTGGTGGGAAACTAGATATTTCGGTTTATATTTAGTTTTCATATTGATTTGATTGAGTAATGGTGGTTGAACTTTGATTGCACCTAGTTTGTTTATGCTTGAGAATCTCCTCTTCTGATATAAGATTCACTCAAACTAGTTCAAGGTTTTGACAGGGATCTTTAGACTATTGTTAGATCTAAAGACAATCTTGTGATAATCCGTTGTTAACAGACTCCGTTCTGTGTGTGATTGATCACAAGAGATTCAAGTAGTTGTGTACAAGTGTTTATTGAATATCAAAGAAGATTTGAAGACAAAGAAGTAATAGAAGATTTCAGACTTGGTTTTATAATCTTTGGTGTGCACAATACTTGTTTGGGTAACAGAGGACCCAATTAATAATCTGTTTATCCTTGTGGTAGATTGCATTGATTAATTGCGTAGATCAGCATCAACACAATTCCTTGGATTAAGAGTGTTATTGGCTTAATCTTAACGTTGCCTTTTGGTAATTGAACATAAGATAGATCTTGGAATCTGGCAAAGAATTTTATGTTAAGATAAACATAAGAGCCTTTGCGCAACTCATATCACTTAGTTGAAGAGAGTTGATACGAAACAGATTTGTTGTTCCTTTACTGTTTGGAATACGAACCAAAAGAATTAGTCCAAGTACGTGACTTGTTTACAGGTTGGAGGCATGGGAATACATACAGAACTAGGTGAACTATAGGTTTAGTTGCTTGGTCTCAACTATACGAAGTTGGTTTATTTTGTATAGCGGCTTAATCCTGCGAATATTCAATTCTGGACTAGTTCTCGGGGTTTTTCTGCATTTGCGGTTTCCTCGTTAACAAAATCTTGCTGTGTCATTTACTTTATATTTCCGCATTATAATTGTTTTATTATAATTAAAGTAAATTGCACAAAAGTTAATTCATATTTACTTGATACGCAATCCTATTGAGTTTGGTTAAGTCTGAACCTTTGTATCAAGTAAACATACTTCGTTATTGTATTGTCTCGATCTAGTATCCAAGGATGATCACACGAAGTGAAAACCAATTAGTTGTATTGTCTCGACTCAGTCCATAGACAATCACTTTCGGAGAAAGGACTTATAGGAAGGAAAAGTTTTAGCTTGAGGTATAATTGGGTACCCTCGGATTTTCACATTGTTGTTCTTATGCGTCTGTTTTGAATCGTGAATAAATTTTTTTTTTTTTTTTTTTTTGTTAGGATGTTGTCTCCCCTTTTTTTTTTTTTTTTGAGTGGTGATAGGGTGTACCTATGTAACACCCTGTGTTTTTAGCATGGCGCGTGCTAAAAGATGCGCCATTAGCTGGTGATGAAGCTTCATCCAAAGCTTCCGTTGGTTGGTAAGAGGTAGATTGGCTTAAGTACAATAGCACGCCAAAACGGCGCATTATGTTTGGCATTTGTCCAAGAGACAAATCTCGTATCGAAGGATGCGTTTGGCCAAGGGCCAATATTTGGTGCCAGGTAAGGCACATCACGTATGCATATTGGCTAAGGCCAATATGATATTAGTTGGAAGTTACATTGGCCAAGAGACAATATCGCACCAAGGGTGCTTCAGGCCAATTGGGTAGACAACCTTAAGAATGTACATCCATCACAGCTGGACATTGGAGTGGCCTATGGGACAAAGTGGGAAATACAGCCATCACGGCCCTTTATCGGGTTTGGCTCAAGAACTGTTCATCCATCCTGGCCGGACATTGGAACTGGCATGTGAGTCAGAACTGAATGTACAACCATCTCGGACGGTTATTCAAGAAATATATGGCAATGGGCATGAATACAAAAGTGGGGAGTTGATGAATGATTTTTAGTCCCCCAATTTAAGTTGTAAGAATGTCATTTTTACATATATAGGGAGGGGTAGTTGGTTGAAGGAGCATATGCGGACTATGTACCAAGTAAGCTTCATAGCTTAGCCGGAAGAGTATAAATGATGCCTAAGGCTCATTTATAGTTGCGATAAGCACGAAAGTGCGACACATTTACACCCATAAATACAATAGCTGGAACTTATTTTTATCACTAATAAACTTGTTTGTAGGTATTTTGAGGGAATAAACATTTTTGGAAGAATCGGCTCGAAATATTACTAGAGGCACCCCTGGAGGACACTTACTATTCGGACTCTCGGTTTGGATAAGGGGCACCCACGACTATGTGCAACCCAAATTTTTTCTCAAAACCCACTTTCTATTTTCACCCCAAAACTTGCTATAGGGCACCCTTTTACTTCATTCAAATACTGAAATTTGGTGGGAAAAGCTACTATCAATACAACAAAACTAGGGTCCGTGATTTGAAGGCGTTTTAAGTAGACTAAATGGCTGTGATTGTTTGGGTATCTTCCTTTGGGCCTAACAGGGTTGGTAAGGCTATTCGATTCAACAAAATTAGGTTGGATAATCACTTTGAAAAAAATCAGGGAACAATTGAAAATACGATATTTCTTTGGAAGATTTGTGGAAGAGTTACAATGAGACTTGGTTAGTGATTTCGAGTGGGATGAACTTTACAGGCCCAAACACTGCTGGTATGGATGTTCAAATGGTCTTAATTGGGATGGATAATGATGTGGAGGCAAAGTAGAGGGAAGAAACTCGGGGTTTTTCTGAATTCGAGTTCTGAGGATTTGCTGAGTGTTTTTTGGATTTTCTCATCCATGTTGATTGTGTTGACCCTGTTTCGTCTAAACAGGGAAGGTATGTGGATTACTTTCGAAAAAAGAGGAATGAAACGTGCGATAATGAGAAAATAGATTGGAAGAGATACACGGTGTTCTGTTGGAGTTGTTTTGGAAAGTTGGAGCATATCTATAGCATGTTGACTCACCCTTGGACGTGTAACAGAGTGTATTGGAGTGTGTCTGTAGAAATTGAACATATGGGAAGGAAAGAATGGAAAGAATATATTCCGAGTTTATTTTTATTTATTACCGACTGATGGAAAGATTTCCGGAAGTAATGAGGTGTTATTTTTGAACCTGTTGAGTGTAAATAAGAGTCTGTGGCAGCAGAGAAGAGGAAGTGACTGGGCAGAAGAGTAGAGGGTTGCAGAGCAGATTTTTCTGCTACTGCAGAAAAGAAGAAGAAGAAGAACAGATTATGTTTGAAGTTTGTCATTTTAGAACTGTCACCGTTTCTTCCAAGAACGACAGTTACCTGCGACTGAAAAAAATAATAGTTTTCTGTAATAGTCATTATAACAGCTGTGTAACGCCTTTGCAGCGTTGCGAAACTCGGTTTTTTATCTTTTCACCTCTTGTAAGCACTTTTGAGCAATAAAAATGAATTTTGAGCGTGTATACAATATGAGGAGTTAAACCCCTACACTGGGTCGACGGAGGAATCAGAATTTCATACATGGGTGAATTTATTTTATTATTTTTATGACTTTTGCACTTATTTTAAATTGAATTATGATTTGAATTAATTAGTTATCATTTTATTTGATGGGTCATGCTTGTTTAAATGTTTGATGTCCCATGCATATGATTTATAACTAATATTTTGAGAATCTACTTTGGAAAAATCAGAGTGGATGTTTTTACTTATTGAGCTATAATTGCTGAAGAATAAATAATTGAACCTTATGTTATGAATTCGGTGGAATCCTAGTCCCAGTAACTCTCGCTTTTGTTTATTATTTCCATTAAATCTAAAAATTTAATCTCAACAAAGTCCGAGTGAACGGCAACCTTCTTACCATTATCTAAAATTCGATCAATTTTTTGGCGCCGCCGATGCGGACTTGTTTTTAGATTAATTTTTAGGTTTATTTTTATTTTGTACAGTAATTTCATTTCATTTCACTTTAGATTTTTTTTTCCTTTTTATGCGTTTCTTTTTCCTTTTTATGCGTTTCTTTTTGTGTTTCTTTTCAGGGACTTTTTAAGGATAATGACTTCTTCCGAGGAGGCGTCACCTAAGATGACACTGGCAGAATATAAGCGCAGAAATTCAAATTATCAGGCAACCTCATCTGAGATGACGCTTGGTGAATACATGCATAGGCAACGGTATGTAGTTTTTGATCCACATGTGAGAATGATACTTTTCCAGCGTCAATCAGGTGAAATATTTTAATCGCTGCTCTTTGATTTACATTTGTTTCTCCTACTAATATTTTTTTTGCATCTCATTCTAGGTTGCACTATTTGGAACATTGAGGACAATGTTAGAATCAAGTGTGGGAGAGTGGTTAACCTTTCAGATTTCTATTTTATGACCAGCTGTGTAGCGGGTCTACAAAAAAAATGAAAAAAAGGTAAAAGAAAAATAAAAGATGACCAGCTGTTTAGCGGGTCTAAATATATAAATATATATATATTATGGTTGTTATGGTTATGACCAGCTGTGTAGCGGGTCTTTTTATTTTTTGTTGCATGTTATGACCAGCTGTTTAGCGGGTCTAAAAGAAAAAAAAGACCAACTGTGTAGCGGTTCACTATCTCTCTCTTATATGACCAGCTGTGTAGCGGGTCTTCTTCTATTTTGCTCGAGGACTAGCAAAATGTAAGTGTAGGGGAATTTGATAAGCACGAAAGTGCGACGCATTTACACCCATAAATACATTAGCGGGGACTCATTTTATCACTAATAAACTTGTTTGTAGGTATTTTTAGGGAATAAACATTTTTGGAAGCATCGGCTCGAAAAACTGCTAGAGGCACCCCCGGAGGACACTTACTATTCAGACTCTCGGTTTGGATAAGGGGCACCCACGGATATGTGGAGCCCAATTTTTTTCTCGGCACCCACTTTCTATTTGCACCCCAGAACCCTCTATGGGGCACCATCCTTCTTCATTTAAATACTAAAATATGGCGGGAAAAGCTATTATCAAAACAACAAAACTAGAGTTCATGATTTGAAGGCGTTTTAGGGAGACTAAATGGATGTGATTGTTTGGGTATCTTCCTTCGGGCCTAACAGGGTTGGTAAGGCTATTCGATTCAACAAAATTGGGCTGGATAATCACGTTGAAGAAGTCAGGGAATAAGTGAAAATAAGATATTTCTGTGGAAGATTTGCGGAGGAGTTACAGTGAGACTTGATTATTGATTTCGATTGGGATGAACTTTACAGGCCCAAACACTGCTGGTATGCATGTTCGAACAATCTTAATTGGGATGGATAAGATGTGGAGGCAAAGCAGAGGGAATAAACTCGGGGTTTTTCTGAATTCGAGTTCTGAGGATTTGCTGAGTGTTTTTGGGGATTTTCTCGTCCATGTTGATTGTGTTGACCCTGTTTCGTCTAAACAAGGAAGGTATGTGGACTACTTTCGAAAAAATAGGAATGAAATGTGCGATTATGAGTAAACAGATTGGAACAGATACATGGGTTCTGTTAGAGTTGTTTTGGAAAGTTGGAGCGTATCTACAGCATGTTGACTCACCCTTGGACGTGTAACAAAGTGTATTGGAGTGTGTCTGTAGAAATTGAATGTATGGGAATGAAAGAATGGAAAGAATATATCCCAAGTTTATTTTTATTTACTGTCGAATGATGGAAATATTTTCGGAAGTAATGAGGTGTTATTTTTGAACCTGTTGAGTATAAATAAGAGTCAGTGGCAGCAGAGAAGAGGAAGTGACTGGGGAGAAGAGTAGAGGGTTGCATAGCAGATTTTTCTGCTGCTGCAGAAAAGAAGAAGAACAGACTACGCTTTTAGAATGTCGTTTTATAATCGTCACTGTTTCTTCCAAGAATGACAGTTTCCTGCGACAGAACAATACAATAGTTTTCTGTAATAGTTGTGTAACGCCTTTGCAGCGTTGCGAAACTCAGTTTTCTTATCATTTCACCTCTTGTAATTACTTTTGAGCAATAAAAATGAATTTTGAGCGTGTCTACAATATGAGGAGTTAAACCCCTACACTGGGTCGACGGAGGAATCGGAATTTCATACATGGATGAATTTATTTTATTCCTTTTATGACTTTTACACTTATTTTAAATTGAATTATGATTTAAATTAATTAGTTATCATTTTAATTGATGGGTCATGCTTGCTTAAATGTTTGATGTCCCATGCTTACGATTTATAACTAATATTTTGAGAATCTACTTTGGCAAAATCAGAGTCGATGTTTTTATTTATTGAGATATAATTGCTGAAGAATAAATAATTGAACCTTATGTTATGAATTCGGTGGAATCCTAGTCCCAATAACTCTCGCTTTTGTTTATTATTTTCATTAAATATAAAAATTTAATTTCAACAAAGTCTGAGTGAACGACAACCTTCTTACCACTATCTAAAATTCGATCAACTTTTGGCGCCGCCGACGCGGAATTGTTTTTAAATTTATTTTTATTTTGTACAGTAATTTCATTTCACTTTAGATTTTCTTTTTCCTTTTTATGCGTTTCTTTTTGTATTTATTTTCAGGGACTTTTTGAGGATAATGACTTCTTCTGAGGAGGCGTCACCTAAGATGACACTGGGAGAATATAAGGGCAGAAATTCAAATTATCAGGCAACCTCATTTGAGATGACGCTTGGTGAATACATGCATAGGCAACGGTATGGAGTTTTTTATCCACTTGTGAGAATGATACTTTTCTTGTGTCAATGAGGTGAAATCTTTTAATCGATTCTCTTTGATTTATATTTGTTTCTCCTACTAATATTTCTTTTTTCTTACCATTCTAGGTTGCATTATTTGGAACATTGAGGACAATGTTAGAATCAAGTGTGGGAGAGTGGTTATCCTTTCAGATTTCTATTTTATGACTAGTTGTGTAGCGGGTCATTTTCTTTTTTCTTGCATGTTATGACCAGCTGTTTAGCGGGTCCAAAAAAAAAATGATCAGCTGTTTAGCAGGTATATATATATTATTACGATTGTTATGGTTTTTACCAGCTGTGTAGCGGGTCATTTTATTTTTTCTTGCATGTTATGACCAGCTGTTTAGTGGGTCTAAAAAAAGATGATCATCTGTTTAGCGGGTCTACATATATATATAATATGAATAGTAACTTATGAATATGGATCGAATATATTATTCATGATATGTTGAAATTCTGATGGATAATATAGATTGAATATGGATTGAATACATTTTACCAACAACTTCTAGATCCAAGAAGAAAAATGTCAGATTATATCATGGTAAAAGGACAAAGAAGTATAATAGATACCCACAAAAATATAAGAGGCCCTATTTCCCAAGGAATAAGAAGAAACCACAACAATATAATAATAAAAAAGAATTTCTAGTTTGCTACAAATGTGGAAAGGTTGGACATTATCAAAATAAATGTCGAACTAAACAAAAAATAATTGAGTTAAACATAGATGAAGGGCTTAAACGTCAGTTAAGTCAAGTTCTTTGAATGAAGTCAGATGATTCAGACAAAACTGAAGAAGTATCTTCAGAACATGAATCTGATGAATCTTCGGATTCTATTTCCTGTCTAGAGGATAATGAATGTGATAACAATTGTTCCTGCAAAAATTGTTTGCATAAGAAAATGCCAGGCTTAGGAATCAATGTGCTTACTAATGAGGAGAATTTTATTTTAGAACTGATAGATAAAATAAGTGATCCTGAGGCAAAACATGTTGCTTTGGAAAAATACATTGAAGTGGCTAAGCGTACTCCCAGAGTAAATAAAAAAGAAAAGAATTTACAACCTTATAGTTTTAAAGAAATTATAGCAAGAGTAGAAAATAAAAATTCTAAAAAAGAACCCTCAATTAGTGAACTTCAGGCTGAAGTTAATCAGGTTAAAAATGAATTAAGAGGGCTTAAACAAAGAATTCAGTTATTAGAACTCCAGAAGCCTATGGATGGGGAATACGATTCACAGGAAGAAAATTCCTTTGATGCTATTCTATAAAACTATAAAGTAACAACACAAAAGAATGCAGAAAAACATGAATCTTCTAATGCAAACCAAGAAATTGATAACTTGCAATTTATTAATACAATTGATAAAGTGGTAATTCAAAAATGGGGGATTTTGTGTTTCCCCCTCATTAAAGATAGCTAATTTGCATTACCCCCTAGAGATTTATAATAGGTAAAACCCCCTTTAACTTGGATGTGCCGTAACTGGGCAGTTAAGTACAGTACGTGCGGTTCAGATGCGTGTTGCGATCTCTTCCAATACACACGAGAAACACGATATAAATCCCCATCTCTTCTTCTTCATCATCTTCGTTGTCTTCTCTGCTACTTCTCTGCAACTGATTTTGTTTAGGGAAAAATAAACAAATTAATCTCCCTCAATTTCTCTTAGTTGCCATCATTTAATTCCCAAATCATACGAAAACATGATAGAACAAAGAAAATCCAGATGAAAAATACCCAAAACTAATCCCTAATTTGATTTGAGAGATGAGATTGAATCCAACATCACCACCCATAATAGCAACAACGATAAAATTAATGTGGGCATCGAAACTTACGGGATTGATAATTTTATATATTCTATTTAATTTTCTCATATTTGATTTGCTCAGGGGATCAACTGATAGGGGAAACAACAGCAAAATTGATTTGCTCATCGGATTTACTAACTGATGATCAATTTATTTATTGATGGGATAGTTCATATGATAAGTTATCACATGATAGATAAGCTCTTGAATTAATATTTGCATAGTACTTAGTTAAGTACGAATACCTTTTGAACTCTCCATTAATGGCATCACTTATAATCCAGAATTATGCTTTAACTTGGATAAAAATTTGGTGATTGCTTGAATGGTGTTTGAGTAGAATCTAGTGAATCTACTTAAAAATTAAATAGAACGACATGAATGAGTTACTGCGGCAATTATGATTAAAAATTGGGATTGATTTTTAAGGTTTCGGTGATGCAGAATCTGGTGATAGAGTAGAACGACATGAATGAGTTACAGCGGCGGTGATGTATTCCTTTTTTTTTTTAATGAAACTGAAGCTCAGAATGCTCCACGTATATGAGAATTATTTTTAATGTCACACGGGTGCACTTCACGTGTTGGAATTAACTACCCAGTTACTACGACACATCCAAGTTAAAGGGGGTTTTACCTATTATAAATCTCTAGGGGTAATGCAAATTAGTTATCTTTAATGAGGGGGAAACGCAAAATCCCCCTTCAAAAATCGTATACTTTAGTTACATTAATCATAGGGAAAGAATATAGTTTCTAGACTATGGCACTTATAGATTCAGGTGCAGATTTAAATTGTCTAAATGAAGGGCTAGTACCAACAAAATATTTTAGCAAGACTACCCAAGTCCTTAATACGGCTGATGGGAATAAACTTGTGATTAATTACAAGTTGCCAGATGCTACAAATTGCAATAATGGTATCTGTTTACAAACACCTTTTATTATGGTTAAAAACCTATCCCAAACATGTATATTAGGAACCCCATTTCTAAATATGTTGTATCCATTACAGATTAATGACATAGGAATTGAAGCCTTTATCCAAGGTCATAAGATTATATTTGAATTTGTTTCTGAACCAAAACAAAAATTTATTAATAATATTCAGGATAAAATCAAAATAAAGAGAAATTTCTATTCTTTTTAAAAGAAGAAATCTAGTAGAAAAGGATTGAAGAAAAACTAAAATGTCTGAAACTTCAAAAACAAATAGAAGAGGTTAATGATACATTAATTAAGGAATTTTGTGCTAATATGCCTAATGCATTTTGAGAAAGAAAACAACATATAGTTGAATTACCATATGAACCAGATTTTATAGAAAAATTGATTCCAACTAAATCTAGACCAATCCAAATGAATGAATAACAGATTACTGAAAATATGTAAGTCTGAGATTCAGGATTTGCTAGATAAAGGTCTAATTAGACAAAGCTATTCTCCTTGGAGCTGTCCGGCCTTTTATGTTGAAAAGGATGCAGAATTAGAAAGAGGAGTCCCGAGATTAGTAATAAACTATAAACCCTTAAATAAGGCTCTAAGATGGATTAGGTACCCTATTCCAAATAAGAAAGACCTTTTAGATAGACTACATAATGTTGTCATCTTCTCGAAATTTGATCTAAAATCCGGATATTGGCAAATCCAAATTGCTGAGAAAGATAAATACAAAACAACATTTACAGTTCCGTTTGGTCATTATGAATGGAATGTAATGCCTTTTGGGCTAAAGAATGCTCCATCAGAATTTCAGCATATCATGAATAATATATCAATCCATATTCAACCTTTACAATTGTTTACATTGATGATGTATTAATATACTCCGAATCTATTGAACAACATTTTAAACATATACAATTTTTTCTCAAAATAGTAAAGCAGGCCGGATTGGTGGTATGAAAATGAAAATATTTCAGACCCAAGTTAGGTTCCTTGGGCACAATATTGATAAAGGTACTATTATACCTATAGACCGAGCTATAGCTTTTGCTGGTAAATTTCCAGATGAAATCAAGGATAAGAAACAATTACAAAGGTTTTGAGGAAGTCTTAATTACATAGAAGATTTTTATAAAGATCTGGCAAAAGATAGAAAACCATTATATGCTAGGTTAAGGAAAAATCCTATTAACTGGACTAGTGAACATACTAGTGATGTTAGAAAAATAAAAGCCAAGGATAAAGAACTACCATGCCTAAATATAGCTAATCCTACATCTTATAAAATAGTAGAAACAGATGCTTCTGCTATTGGTTATGGAGGAATTCTTAAACATAGGGTCAATGGAAAAGAACAACTAGTTCGATATACTTCTGGTGTGTGGAAATCTGCACAACAAAATTATTCAACAATCAAAAAAGAAATCCTGGCTATAATTCATTGTGTTACTAAATTTGAAGGTGATTTATTAAATCAAGAATTTCTTATCCGAGTAGATTGCCAAGCAGCAAAAGAAGTTTTAGTAAAGGATGTTAAAAATTTAGCATCTCGTTAGATCTTTGCAAGATGGCAAGCTATTCTTTTATCTTTTGATTTTAAAATTGAGTATATCAAAGGAGAGACTAATTCTTTACCCGATTTCTTAACTCGTGAATTTTTGCAGGGAAAAAATGGAATCTCAACTAATCAAAGGAAAAGCTTCTAGCAATAAGAATAATCCTTTCAACAAAAGGAATGATCCTTTCCTTTTAAAAGATAGCCTTAATAAAGGTAATCGTTCCTCTTTTGCGGAAGAAAGATCTCCTTATATTAATACTTTAGCATTGCCTCTTCTTTCTATTGAGACTGTGCATGCTCAGAGAAATCCTGCAGAAATTGCATCTATGTATATAAAAAATCATATTTTACCACATTATGGTAAATCTAGAGACTTCTATGAAGCCATCCTTATTGAGACAGGTTCAGTCCTTATTAAACATAATGCTTTGGATAAAAATAATATCCTTGGATTCTCCAAATTGGAGATTCTAAAAGTCCAATCTTATAGAGACTGGGGAATGAATCCCCATGATTCTAAACCTTTCATAAACCACCCTCATCTGGTTCCTAGGTCATACAACTACACAGATTATATCAAAGCTTGGACACATACCTTCTGTGTTCAAAATCAAAATCTTTCCCATTCTTGGTATATTGGTTTTAAACTGAAGGTAATTCAAGACCTTCCCAATTGGTTCCGAAATTGGTTGAGTCTTTGGGGTCCTACTAAAGACATTTTACCTGGATTTATATCAGAAGCCTTAGAAAAATTCATAAAGGCTAATAGCCTTTCTTATGATAAGAGACGATTATTGTCTTGGTTCTTTATTTTATATGATATCCCATGGATATTGCGATGGAACTATTCTATTTCCAGAGATGAGGATCCTGACTGGGAATTTATCCCATTTTTGGAAAGACAATTGTATATTAAATGGTGGGATATATGTAATGTTGCCCATCTACATCCTTGTAATTTCAGAATTAAATTTGTGGCACCCCAATTATTGGTGTCAGCATCATCATCAGTTTCCTCCATGGAATTCTCGACTCATATTATAGCATTAAAACAGAAGCATGGTAATCTTTCAAAAGAAGATTTTATAAAACTATAAAGTAACAACACAAAAGAATGAAGAAAAACAGGAATCTTCTAATGCAAACCAAGAAATTGATAACTTGCAATTTATTAATACAATTGATAAAGTGGTAATTCAAAAATGGTATACTTTAGTTACATTAATCATAGGGAAAGAATATAGTTTCCAGCCTATGGCACTTATAGATTCAGGTGCAGATTTAAATTGTCTAAATGTAGGGCTAGTACCAACAAAATATTTTAGCAAGACTACCCAAGTCCTTAATACAGCTGATGGGAATAAACTTGTGATTAATTACAAGTTGTCAGATGCTGCAATTTTCAATAATGGTATATGTTTACAAACACCTTTTATTATGGTTAAAAACCTATCCCAAACATGTATATTAGGAACCCCATTTCTAAATATGTTGTTTCCATTACAGATTAATAACACAGGAATTGAAGCCTTTATACAAGGTCATAAGATTATATTTGAATTTGTTTCCGAACCAAAACAAAAATTTATTAATAATATTCAGGATAAAATCAAAAATAAAGAGAAATTTCTATTCTTTTTAAAAGAAGAAATCTAGTATAAAAGGATTGAAGAAAAACTAAATGTCTGAAACTTCAAAAACAAATAGAAGAGGTTAATGTTACATTAATTAAGGAAGTTTGTGCTAATATCCCTAATGCATTTTGGGAAAGAAAACAACATATAGTTGAATTACCATATGAACCAGATTTTATAGAAAAATTGATTCCAACTAAAGCTAGACCAATCCAAATGAATAACAGATTACTGAAAATATGTAAGTCTGAGATTCAGGATTTGCTAGATAAAGGTATAATTAGACAAAGATATTCTCCTTGGAGATGTCCGGACTTTTATGTTCAAAAGTCTGCAGAATTAGAAAGAGGAGTCCCGAGATTAGACCTTTAAAAAAATCTAAATTTTATGCATAATCTGGGAACGTTTGGTATGACCAGCTGTTTAGCGGGTCTTTTTATTTTTTCTTGCATGTTATGACCAGCTGTTTAGCGGGTCTAAGAAAAAAAGACCAGGTGTGTTGTGGGTCACTCTCTCTCGCTCTTATATGATCAGCTGTGTAGCGGGTCTTCTTATATTTTGCTCGAGGACTAGCAAAATGTAAGTGTGGGGGAATTTGATAAGCACGAAAGTGCGACGCATTTACACCCATAAATACATTATCTTGGACTCATTTTATTATTAATAAAATTGTTTATAGGTATTTTTAGGGAATAAACATTTTTGGAAGAATCGGCTCGAAAAACTGCTAGAGGCACCCCCGGAGGACACTTACTATTCTGACTCTTGATTTGGATAAGGGGAACCCACGGCTATGTGCAGCCCAATTTTTTTCTCAGCACCCACTTTCTATTTGCTCCCTAGAACCTGCGATGGGGCACCCTTCTTCTTCATTCAAATACTGAAATTTGGCGGGAAAAGCTATTATCAAAACATCAAAACTAGGGTTCGTGATTTGAAGGCGTTTTAGGGAGACTAAATGGATGTGATTGTTTGGGTATCTTCCTTTGGGCCTAACAGGGTTGGTAAGGCTATTAGATTTAACAAAATTGGGCTGGATAATCATGTTGAAGAAATCAGGTAAGAAGTGAAACTACGATATTTCTGTGGAAGATTGGCGGAGGAGTTACAGTGAGATTTAATCACTGATTTCGAGTTGGATGAACTTTACATGCCCAAACACTGTTGGTATGGATGTTCGAATGATCAATAAGTGATGAATACTTCTTCACTTTACTAATTCACCTAGAATGGAGCATGTGCAACAATCCCAGTCTGTGAATTAAATAAAAAATTATTAATTAATGCATAACCAGCCTTGTATTTCCTGTACTCATTATCAGTGCGGCATGACGACTGAGTGTGGTTCTCAGCAGAGCAACATGAATCTCCAAGCATTATAATGAAGCATGTACGAAATACCCGTACAGGATGCAACTATCGGTATGCTATACTAGCCTGATTGAGCATATTACTCTCGGTGTGCTATACTAGCCCGATTGAGCATTTCAGGACCGATCATGTCAGTCTCAGAAATGATCAAGACCATCCAACTTCACCAGCATGAATTGGATAGCTCAGATCAGATCCATGACCCCAAGAAGGTATTGGAATATTCACTACCGAACCAACGCGGGCCCGCATGGTCGGCCTCCCCAAAAGATTGGCATAGCTTTCCAAAATGTCCAGGCCAGAGCAGTATGGACGGAAAACCCTAAATTAGGGTTTGCTGCACATTATATGTGTCGCAAAACAGTCTCAACCATTCATCTTCACAGGTATAGATGGAGGGTGTAGATGGAGATTCAAAGGGCCCAGAGCATGTCAACACAATCACCGTGGGCCCGCCTACATACCTCACCGATCGGTCAAGACCAACCATGGTTGGTCATCCCAATTCGTGCGCCCAAACAGAGCATGACGCACGGCCGTGAAACCAAAAATTAGGGTTTTGAACATCACGAGCGTTCATTTTCTCCGGCACGAATAAAGGGTCCAAGATTAGATTAAGCAGGTCCGGTCATACCAACATGACCACCGTGGGCCCATCTATCCCCTCACCTGATCGACCAAGGAATACCATGCATGGTTATCCCAAATCGCACGCCCAAACTAGCGTGGCCACACTTCCCAATTGCAAACTAATCTCGACCACTCAATTTCGCTAGACAATTTGAGTGGCTTAGATCACTTTTTCATGGGACAGTCAGGTATAGGCGTGAACACCAGCCTACCACCTACACGCCAGACCAATCATCCAAGACTGACCAAGATTGGTCGTCTTGGAATGCGCGCCCGAAGTTGGCACGATGTGCGGCTTTTGCTGCACCAGTTTTCTGTCGCAAATTGATCTCGGACACTCAAATTCGCCAGACGAATTTAGTGGCCTAGATCACACTTTCGTAAGGCTGTGGGGTATGGGCGCCTACACCGTCATGTCATCTACACGCATATATGCTCGGCCATCCAAAATCGTATCCCAAGCTTGGATTCGATCAGGCTGAAGAGTGGTGCTTGCGCACCTCCTCCAAAACCCTAATTTCACCAACGGTCGTAGATGAGTGTCTCAAAGATCATCTCGTCCGTCCAACTTCACCGTCTTGGTTATACATCCCTGGTCAGGAGTTAATTGGTCAGTGCGACGTCATGGTGATCACCATACTCCACTCTACCACACCATATGGTCGGTCAAGGAAGGACTTGCTTGCTCAACCTCCGAACCATCACATGAAGTAGTCTGGATATGAGGCTACTTTGAGACGCTCAAACAACGATGTTTCATACATGATGGATACACTCGATGCAGTACCTTCATAGAATGCTACGATACTTCACAAGTATCAACTTCCTAAATAACGTAGTTATTTAATCTTGCATTACATGCTAATTTCTGTGGGTCCCACGATCCACACGCTCGAGACATCAATCATGTCACAAACTGGGGGATACATAATGGGGTATTGGTCTGGCGGTTTACAGAGTGCAGCGCACAACACACCATCACAAGAACGTGTCAGGAAGTCATGGACGGTTAGTGATGATGGGAGAAGTGAGCAAGACTGGTCGTGTGACACTAACACATTACTCCACTACTCCATCACTCAACTTTCTTCACTTCCCACGAGATACGAGGGTTAGGCTAAAAGACTTGTATAAATAGGTTCTCCATCCTATTTTTCAAACAAGACAAGACAATAGAACAAGTGTTGATACAATCTTATTCAAACACCGGAACTGATAGCTTACATCCTGCAAGCCAGTTCAGCTTTCTGATACAAGTCATACATAGCCAACACCTTCACATTCTCAACACCTTATTCGCTTCCCTCCCTAATATCAACCCCATCTCCTTCACTTTGTGACCGAAACAAGTCTGGAATGGCCATTTCTTGGTTTAGCCTGGATTTGCACAGATTGATTTCTCGAATCTACAAGCACTCACCGCGTAGTGCATTTTTTAAAGGTTTAGATTCATTCCTCATCCACACACACCCCAAAATACCAAAACCGGCAGGAATAGTTTTCACCCATAAACAATTGGCGACCACAGCGGGAGGTTGATCTCTCGGTTGTAAAAAATTGAATTCTCAATTTTTCGGTTTTCATCTCGCGATGTATCCTCACCCGGAAACCACAGGTGGTTCAGATATTGTGGGAAGTATAGCTAGAATGATAGAGGAAGTCTTGGAAAATCAAGTTGGCATCGCTAGAAGAAAGAGCGAAATATTTCGCCTTTTGAATGATATAACTACACAATTACAAGAAGGGTCGACAGGCATCTACTCAGACAGTGCGCGAAACGTTGGATCCTTAGCCAGGGGTTACACCTTTACCAATGGAGAAGCAAAAAGAGCGCGTAATTGCAGGAGACTCAGGAAAGATGAACAACATGGTCCAACCGACAATGAAGACTCGAGGAAACTCCACGGAAAAAATGACTTTTCTGGGGTACCGCAACATCTACCAGATAAAGAAAGGGAGACTGTAGCTTACGGAGCCCTGCTAGAATATTTATATCTCAAGACTCTTGTTGAAGCCCGGAAGACTGTCCAATCCGCATCGACCTTTCAACCAAGTGAAGAAATGCTTGAAGAATGAGAGATCAATCATGAAATACGTGAAAACAGAGGATGGGAGCGTTCAATCCGATCACTCAGCAGTGATATTACGACACCTTCCATACCCCTTTACCCAGGCAAGCGATCCGCAGATAAGATGGCACTCACAAATATTCCAACTTCATCTCCGAAACATGCTCCACATCAAATCCATGTAGAGACATCACAACGCCCACTAACGCAGGAAAAGCTAGACTCAAAGTACCTACACTTTCCCTTCCCAATGAAAAAGATTTTGGAGTTATTGGAGGCGTGGGTGCGAAACGGAGAGGTGGAGCTACCTCCGGTATGGTGTCCACCCACATATCAAGAAATAATGGACCCAAGGTATTGTCATTTCACCGGTTCCTTCACCACCCCACCAGTTAATGCAACACTTTGAAGCGCATTGTTCAGGAGAAGCTTGATTCAGAGGGATAGCATTCCTCCTATGAGAAATTAATGCGGACGACTTCCTTGGAGGGGCTACTTCGGTTTGATAGAAGTGAGGTCTCAAAAGCAAGTAAGTTATATTCAACAATCTAACGATAAAGATAGTTTTAGAATTCACTGGGGACTTAGCATCCCACACGTGGAAAAAGAGGCTCAATAATCAAACGCCATGTTTGTTTCCTTCCACACTTCCCTTTTACGCGACATTTGAAATTTCATATGATATGTACAATCATTCATGATCAAGATACAAATTCCATTTAAAATGATCCCTTTCAGAAAAGTAAATTCACAAAACTATCTCAAAATAAAACAATTCAACTATCTATTAATTCAAAACCGGAAGTCAAATTGTGAAAGGAAATCCTCACTATCACTCAAAAAAAAAGGGGGAGAAGAGCATATAAAAGAAAAGTCAAATAAGTTGTGTGAATCCTTCAAGGAAAGTCCTTCAACGACAACTCGTCTTTCTGTGCAAGAGCGGCTTTCATCTTCTGAAGAACGGCCTGTTCCAACTTCAACTCATTAGACAACCTTTTAATCTTCTCTTCCTGGCGAGTAACACAGTATACAGAAGGGACTTCATCTTGTAGTTTCTGAAGCTCCTGAATCTCAGAGAACCCTTTGAAGAACCAAGGAGCATTGAAGTCATACTGAACAAACACATTTCGATGGCACTTCCAGTCTTCAATCATCTCCTCAGAAACTGTTCGACCAGTCGTGACGCTCATCCCATGGATAGAAAATAAAGCTTCTTGGACGGGATTGACCAAGGCAAGGCAACTTTTGAGCTTCGTAGTGGTATCAATATGGCCGTGATTCTCCCATATCGCCTTGTACAACCTTTCAAACTGAGCTGGCACACTGAACTCTCCAACCAACACATGACCTGGATAAGGAGTAGTGAAAGGAGGATCGAACAAAGCCCTAGGATGCATTACCAGTACTTCACCAATTGTTGGAGCCTTTTCAGTTGCAGGAGGCCTTTCGGAAGAAGTCACCACAGCTTGATTGATCGGAACCTGTTCAGAACGTGCTTCAAGGGAAGTCGTCTCAATAATAGCATATGTTTCCTCTCCTACATTTCTCCTGATGTCTACTTCGCTCTGGGTACTGATTTCCATCACCACCTCATCAACAAGATCACTTATGGAGGCGCCTTGCCCATACGAGCTTGCGTCATCTCTGTCATTTTCCGTTGAAGGAGCGGTTTCGATTTCACTAGACTTCTCAGCATGAGGATCAGTGTCGCCAGTCTTCTCAACATGAAGGCCAACGTCACCGGACATTTCGTTCTGAATGCGCGCCAACCTTGTGAAAACATTCTCTTTAGGAATTCCCTGAATTCAAGAAAGGATCACTCTTAGAAGAAATTACTCTGGAGAAATAAAAGATTCGACGAAAAGAGATTTAAATACATGCATATTGGAGGAATTGAGGATCACCGAATTGCATGCCCGCCTTTTGGATCTCCCTCTTGCTTGGGGATTGCGGTCATCAGCTCTGGTCTGTTTGCCTAGGAGTGGCTTCAACCGGAAATGCTTCTTCAAGATGTCAGAGGATGGCTCACCACAAGAATTTTTCACAAAATCCTCTGAGAACTTCTGAAAAGCCAACAGTTGCTTCCTCCAAAATTCCTTATATTGATCGGTTACCAATGGATTTCTCCCAATAGGACAGAAAGGAAGACTCAGCGTTCTAAAAACATGTCAGTATTAAGAATATCCGGGAGAAATTCTTTCGGAGCCTCTGATGGTCGGATAAATGGAACACCCTGGTCAAATACCATTTGACGAGCAGCCCTGTCAATATTGTACGGAGTCACAACAAATGCTTCGTTGAATAGAGACGAGACATATCCTGGGATATAGCTGTGCATATAAACAAGTTCTCCAAATCTCATAGTCTTAGCATCGGTACGCAACGCAGCATCAAAACCGTCAGAAGTAATAGCAAAGGTCTTCGGTTGAACAATGGAAGAATGGATCGGCCCCCATGGACGGAAATCTACGGAAGACACATTGTCAAAGATGTCCACGAATTTTGCACCGGTTCTTGGACGCCTCCTATGCCAACGGAGTATTCTCGAGCCACCATACAAACTGCTAAGCGAGGTTGCAGGAGCATAGCTTTTGAAATGTTCCCATAAGAATGCCTGAAGAAATGCGAAGTGAACGTGCGACTCCACCTTCTTGTACCCATTGGAAACATGCATGTCCATTGCTAAGGAATCCAAATGAGAATACAACGATCCAAGGAATAAGGCACCTAGGGGAAGAACTTCACCTTTTGCTAGATTTATAGCAATCCTAACGAGGTCACCTCTTATGGTTTTCTTTCTAGAAACGTCATCAAATATGTCTTTGGATAGCCATAAAGACAGGAACTCAATCACGTTGAGCTCGTTTTCCAACTCTTGATCCGGTTCTGGGTCTGTAGGAGACCACTCCAGCACCCACCAGGTGTAAAATCATCTCGTATCTTTTTTCTCCTCCTTGTCCAGACTGTCGAATCCTGCCACCTTTTGAAGTATAGCGTCATAGTTACGTTGTTCCGTGTTAGAAAGCTCGTAACAAATACTTCTGGCGACAGGAAGGTTCATTAATGCAGCTACGCTCTCCAGAGTAATAGTCATCTCTCCCCATATAGATATAGATGTATGAGTAGAATGGCGCCACCGAGAAATGAAGAACCCATTGGAGTATGGCAAATCTTGAAGTCGATAGGAGAAGGCGGATATTCGTTTCTCCGGAGACAAAATCTCATCACAAGTGTTGAAGAAGAAGATGGACCAGCTTCCATATTTTCTAAACCGGAGAGCAGGACTATCTTGTGAGAAGGATGTCTCCTAATGTTTGGGAAAGGCGAGGTGAACAACTCATCATCGATGTTCGGCATATTTTTGAAGATGTCAACACTTCCTGACTTGGCGCCAGCATTATCTCCGGAAGACATCTCAACAGGAATTCTTTTCTTCATTCCACAATGAAATAAAAGATAGGAGTTAGTACTCGTATAAAAAATGCATGAGATGTGTAGTCACACACGACAAGACACAACTCACGTTGGAATGCACAAAGCCAGGATTGGGTCTAAACACCGGTATTGCTCAAGTTTCAAGTCCGGTGTTAATCAAGTTTCGAGTCTGGTATTGCTCAAGTTTCAAGTCCGGTATTTCCCAAGTTTCAAGTCTGGTATTGCTCAAGTTTCAAGTCTGGTATTGGTTTCAAGTCTAGTATTGCTCAAGTTTCAAGTCCGGTGTTGGTTCAGGGCACAAGGATAGTATAAGGTAGACTTTCGGTCAAGCATATGTGGGTGGGACCCACGTTCGAATCAAACACACATGGTGGGGCCGCATTCATGTGCACGTATTATAACATGATTTTCTTATATTTATGGGAATTGTGTTTACGAAGTTCAAGCCAAAAATTTCTTTCCAAGCTACAACCTAAGAAGCTAGTTTTGCATGCAACAACGGAAGAAGAAGCAAAAACAACATATTCACGGACTCGCGGAACTAAACCATCCTAACGAATATGGAAGGTTTTACTATCAATCTTGATGGGAAAGCTAAGCATGATGTATCTTACAAAAGGTTTTTACCTAAGAAATTAGGGTTTTTCCTTAAAAAAAAAAGAAAAAAAAAGAGAGAAACCGAAAATTACCTTGGCGCGGACGGACGGACGGCAGCGCGCGACGGCGGCAGCGACGGCGTCGGCAGGAGTGGCAGTGGGAGTTGTGGACGGGAGCTGCCAAACAAAAAAAAATTTGTGAGAAAAAGAAAAAGGGGTTGGTCTCTTTTATAGACAAAAATTAGAAGAATCCCAATAGAACAAGGATTTCTCTTTTGATTGGATTCCTCTTTTAATTCAAACACCCAAAGAAGGAAACCGGTCCCACCAAAGGATTCCATACAAGAACGGCGGCATTTACATGGACAACTACTAGCGGTCGGTCAAAGTTCTTCCGGGTAAACTTCCTTTATCATGTCTTTCTCACATATGTATGTCACCATCTCATGCATACCCCACAATAGTGTAACTATTATGCGCTGGGCAGGGGACTTAATGTTGATGGTGGATTTTCATTTAAGGCTAAAATTGTAAAAGCCAAAAAAATATACGCTAACATCTTGTAAAAGATAAAGCCATCAATAAGTGATGAATACTTCTTCACTTTACTAATTCACCTAGAATGGAGCATGTGGCAACAATCCCAGTCTGTGAATTAAATACAACATTATTAATTAATGCATAATTGATAGGTGTTGTAAAACACCTAATTTTATATCTAGTATTTATGCTTTCTTTGCTATTTATTTTATAAAATATGTATCTTATGTGTGAATTTGAGTTGATTAGGTGCAATGGAGTCCTTTGGAGCAAAAGAAGGAGAAATTGTCTTTTTGGGGCGAAAAGGAGCACAAAGGGAATTCACATGCGATATGTGGAGCAGGCTAGGAGGCTGCCGCTGGTGGAGGAACTCGAGAGAAGGAGAAAATCTTTCATTTGGAGCGTAAAGGGCAAAGAGGTAAATTCACTTGCGAGCTATATTTGGAGCATGCAAGTTGCGCGAGAAGGAGTGAAGGATGAATTCTCGGTTGTGCGAAATTGACAGGCCAAATAGTACTGGGTATCCCTTATCCTAACCCATGGGATGTCAATATCAACTCTACCTCCTACACAATACCTAAAATTCAGTGGAAATTATATCCCAATCATATTGCTCAAACTTATAGGGGAAATGGAGGCAAAACTTTCTGAACTCAAGTGATGATGAACACAAGGAGGTGGTCTTGATTTCAGTTCTTGGTAGAGAAGGAAGTGGAACTCAGGGTTATGGCTGAATTGTGTAGAATTTCATGATTGAAATCGGTTGAATCAATGGGTTTTTGGCTGGTGATTTGAGAACTGAGGGGAAAATGAGATTGGAGAAATGGGTTGTGTCCAATTGTTGTTGTATGGAACCGTGAAGAGGAATGGAGGTTTGGGTTCACTGCTGTTGGTACAAGGATGAACAAGATGAATTGAAATTAGGGTTCAACTCAGGCAAGGGTTTGATGAGCTTGGTTAACTGTATCTGTGGGATTAGAAAATGAAATTGGAATAGGTGTTCTGCTCATGTGTGGATTTAACAGTTTTAATGGTGAAACTAGGGATTAGAAAGGGGATCTGGTGAAGTTTACTTGAGTGGTTTTCCTCAGATTCATGATCTGATGCCAGGGAGTTAAGGGGATTGAAGCTTGTTCTGGTGGAGTGGAAGCTTTTGGTCTTTGCAGTGTTTGAACCAAAGAAAATGGGTTTCCATTAAACAGCAGATGGTGTTGCAGGTGTGGTTTCTGTGCACTACAGGGATGTGGTGGCATCTTAGATTGCAAGCAAGGAGGAACTAAGAGGGTTCTTCCAGGGTTAGGTGTTCCATGGACAGTTTGATGCTAGAGATGCTGTCTCCGGTGGAGTATTGGTGGTGCTAGTATGGAGCTGGTGATATTGTTGATTGTGTGGCATTGGTACTGCAGGTGCAAGTAAGTGGTGGAGTTGTAAGGTTTTACAGGTAATGGCAGAGATGAATGAATGCTCGACAGTGTAGATAAATTGCAGTGCATGATATGGAGATGGTTGGAGTAGTGCTGCTAGGTGATGGTGTTTGCTGGCCATGGGATTGCAATGGGAATTTCACCTGAGTTGAGAGGTGGAGTTGCTACTAAGGCATTGCATGAGCAGTGGTGGTGTTGTTGATTGGTTCAAGTGCAGTTGAGTTGGAGAGGTGTTGCTGCCTGGAGGACATGGTTTAGCAGCTGGAATTGGTAAGGAGTTGCAAGGTACTGAGTTGAAATGGTTGGTACAGCTACAGAATTGGAGTTGCACAACTGCAGCTGAAAGCTCAGTACAGCTGGAGATGTTCTTGATAAGAGTACACTACAGGTGCCAAAGCTGAAATGCTACTGTTTCAGGTGGTGGCATTGAATTGCAAGAATGTGAGCTAATGGTTCTGTGAGCTCAGTTTATATGCATTGCAGGGCTAAACTGCAGATGATGCATGAAATACAGGTAAGCTAAGCTGAAGGTTGAACTGAATTTCTAGATGTACGTGTTAGGTTTGAGCTGATGAGAAATTGCAGTAGCTGCTGGTGCTGTTCAACAGTGGAGTACTGGTTTGTGGATTGGTTTTGAGTCTGGTGCCGATATAGCTGTTGCAGCAGCGAGTTGCAAATGGTACTGAAGTGAAAGAAGAGGCAGAGATGTTATTGGTGGATGGAGCAAGTATGCTGTGCAGTTGTAGGTGGCGATGCAATTGCTGTTGAGGTATTGCAGGTGCAGCTGGTGGAAAGCTACATCTTGAGATGGACTGGAGCTGGTGTTTACTAGATTGGGCACTAGTGTTGCAGTGGCAGTAAGGTTGGCGTTGGTTGTGCGCAAGCAACATAGTTTCTGCTGTTCGTGATGGGTATGCAAAGCTGAAGGCAATGCGGAATTGGTTGTGGCTGGTACTGATGATTGCAGGGTGTGGAATTGAAGAATTGGTTAAGAGTTCAATCTTGAACCTGAGGTACTGTTATAAACTGTGCAGGCAAGGGTTAGCTGCATTCGCAGAAATAGTGCGAAAACGTAGTAAAAATGGCGCGCCGGTGAGCATAGTTCCGGTAGCCGGATTTCGGAAGTTAAAGCATGGATTGCAATATTTCAGTGAATCGCGAGGGGGGTATGAGTCGGATATGGAAGTTGGCGGACGGATATATGAGCTACGAGTCGCGCTTTTGGGTGCATTTTCGCAAGAATAAGGAATTGGTTTAGGTGGTATTTTGTGAATGTTTGAATTGTATAGAAATCGAGTTGAGCTTCTGGGAGTGTGCACTTGTCTGGTGACGTCTTCCAATGCTTCAAGTGATCGGAGAAAGTTTTCCAGTGGCCGGATTCCAGCGACGGTGACCGGATTCCGGCCATATTCCGGCCGGTGCACCAGTTTTCCGCCGAGCATATTTTTGGGACATAATTTCAAATGGGTTTCTCACACTTGGTTCATGGGCTTGGTGGACTTCTTGCTATTGGACCGTGGGCTTTGAAGACCTAATTTGGAAAGTTGGAAAGCTATAAAAGGAGGAGTTTCTATTCTTTGGGGATATTACTGATCACACATCTTTCTACTGGGTTTTTGGAGGAGAGCAGCGATTCTACTAGGGTTTGCTTTTATTTATTTTTATGTTCTTCATTTTATTTTTGATAATAATGTTGAACCCAAAAACCATGAGTAGCTAAATTCTTAATATTGGTTATGGGATAATAAGTGGATTTCACAAATAAAATCTGATTCAATGCATTAGTTTTGTCTCAAGTTTATTGTTTATGTTTCATTGTTGATATTGATATATGATTTGATTGTTTATTTGGTTGAGTCCGGAATCAATCCGATTTGCATTCATATCTAGAGCTATATTAGGGTTTTCAATACGAAAACGTTGTTCATCCCTGATTCTAAGTAGCATAAATGTGGGTAGTGCTTGTAGAGATATATCCTACTAGTCACATATGAATCATAACTTGGGTTAAATTGATTTAGTGCTTTTACACATTTCGATTGCCTTGATTAGTCTTATTCCATATAGCTTATTGCTTCTAGGGAGTTAAATCTAATTTGCTTTTACACTTTAGGTTGCTTTCTAGGAAGAATTCACATATGCATCTTTTAATGTGGTTGTGATGAAATCAGGGAATTAGCGGGATATTCTTGCGATCAAGATATCCTAGGACTTTAAGTAAATGAGAGATTAAATATCAATTCTAGTCATTGATGAAAATTTGTATTTGTGAATGAAACTATCCCGTGACCAATACTTTCTCCATATTGATTATTTTCATACTTTATTGCTTTCAATTTATTTTTATTGCTTTGATAAAACAACATCCCCCCTTTGGTTACTAAGAAACTGAAAATTTTTATAACAACAAAAGCCTCTCTGTGAATACGAACTCTTTCTTATCGCATACTACTTTATTTTAGGAAGTAAGAAAGTGAAATTATTTCTGCATCGGCTGACAACCGACCAATAATCAGCCTTGTATTTCCTGTACTCATTATCAGTACGACATGACGACTGAGTCTTGTTCTCAGCAGAGCAACACCAATCACCAAGCATTATAATGAAGCATGTACGAAATACCCATACAGGCTGCAACTCACGGTGTGCTATACTAGCCCGATTGAGCATATTACTCTCAGTGTGCTATACTAGCCAGAATGAGCATTTCTGGACTGATCAAATCAGCCTCAGAAATGATCACGACCATCCAACTTCACCAGCACAAATTGGATAGCTCAGGTTAGATCCATGACCCCAAGCAGGTATTGGAATATTCACTACCGAACCAATGCGGGCCCCGCATGGTCGGCCTCCCCAAAAGATTGGCATAACTTTCCAAAACGTCTAGGCCAGAGCAGTACAGACGGAAAACCCTAAATTATGGTTTGCGGAACATTAGATGTGTCGCAAAACAGTCTCAACCATCCATCTTCACAGGTATAGATGGAGGGTGTAGATGTAGATTCAAAGGGCCCAGAGCATGTCAACACAATCACTGTGGGCCCGCCTACATATCTCACCGATCGGTCAGTACCAACCATGGTTGGTTATCCCAATTCGTGCACCCGAACAGAGCATGACGCAAGACCGTGAAACCCAAAATTAGGGTTTTGAACATCACGAGCGTCCATTTTCTCCGGCACGAATAAAGGGTCCAACATGACCACTGTGGGCCCATCTATCCCCTCACCTGATCGTCCAAGGCATACCATGCCTGGTTATCCCAAATCGCATGCCCAAACTAGCGTGGCCACACTTCCCAATTGGAAACTAATCTCGGCCACTCAATTTCGTCGGACAATTTGAGTGGCTTAGATCACGTTTTCATGGGACAGTCAGGTATAGGAGAGAACACCAGCCTACCACCTACACGCCAGACCAATCGACTAAGACCTACCAAGATTGGTCGTCTTGGAACGCGCGCCCGAAGTTGGCACGATGTGCGGCTTTTGCGGCACCAATTTTCTGTCGCAAATTGATCTCAACTTCGCTAGACGAATTTAGTAGACCAGATCACACTTTCGTGAGACATTGGGGTATGGGCGCCTACACCGTCATACCATCTACACGCATGTATGATCGGCCATCCAAAATCGTATCCCAAGCTTGGATTCGATCAGGCTGAAGATTGGTGCTTGAGCACATCCTCCAAAACCCTAATTTCACCAACGGTCGCAGATGAGTGTCTCAAATATCATCTCGTCCATCCAACTTCACCGGCTTGGTTATACATCCCTGGTCAGGAGTTAATTGGTCAGTTCGGCGTCATGGTGATCAACATCTGTCACTCTACCACACCATGTGGTCGGTCAAGGAAGGACTTGCTTGATCAACCTCCGAACCATCACATGAAGTAGTCTGGATATGAGGCTACTTTGAGATGCTCAAAAAATAATGTTTCATACATGCTGGATACACTCGACGCAGTACCTGCATAGAATGTGCACGATAATTCACAAGTATCAACTTCCTAAATAACGTAGTTATTTAATCTAGTATTACATGCTACTTTCTGTGGGTCCAACGATCCATACGCTCGAGACATCAATCATGTCACAAACTATGGGATACATGCTAGGGTATTGGTCTGGCGGTTTACAGCGTGCAGCGCACAATGCGCCATCACAAGAACGTGTTAGGAAGTCATGGACGGTTAGTGATGATGGGAGAAGTGGGAAAGACTCGTCGTGTGACACTAACACATTACTCCACTACTCCATCACTCCACTTTATCCACTTCCCACGAGATACGAGGGTTAGGCTAAAAGACTTGTATAAATAGGTTCTCCATCCTATTTTTCAAACAAGACAAGACAACAGAAACAAGTGTTGATACAATCGTATTCAAACACCGGAACTGATAGCTTATATCCTGCGAGCCAGTTCATCTTTCTGATATAATTCATACATAGACAACACCTTCACATTCTCAACACCTTCTTCGCTTCCCTCCCTAAGATCAACCCCATCTCCTTCACTTTGTGACCGAAACAATCCTGGAACGACCATTTCTTGGTTTAGGCCGGATTTGCATAGATTGATTTCTCGAATCTACAAGCACTCACCGCGTAGTGCATTTTTTTAAGGTTTAGATTCATTCCTCATCCACACACACCCCAAATTACCAAAACCGACAGGAATAGTTTTCACCCATAAACAGGAGGCAAAGCAGAGGGAAGAAATTCATGTTTTTTCTCAATTCGAGTTCTGAGGATTTGCTGAGTGTTTTGGGGGATTTTCTCGTCCATGTTGATTTTGTTGACCCTGTTCCGTCTAAACAGGGAAGGTATGTGGATTACTTTCGAAAAAAGAGGAATGAAACGTGCAATGATGAGAAAACATATTGGAAGAGATACACGGGGGTTCTGTTGGAGTTGTTTTTGAAATTTGGAGCGTATCTACAGCATGTTGACTCACCCTTGGACATATGACAGAGTGTATTAGAGTGTGTCTATAGAAATCGAACGTATGGCAAGGAAAGAATAGAAAGAATATATCTTGAGTTTATTTTTATTTACTGCCGAATGATGGAAAGATTTCCAGAAGTAATGAGGTGTTATTTTTGAACCTGTTGAGTATAAATAAAAGTCGGTGGCAGCAGAGAAGAGGAAGTGATTGGGGAGAAGAGTAGAGGGTTGTAGAGAAGATTTTTCTAGCGGCTGCAGAAAAGAAGAAGAAGAAGAAGAAGAACAGCCTACGCTTGTAGTCTGTCGTTTTAGAATTGTCACTGTATCTTCCAAGAACGACAGTTTCCTGCGACAGAGCAAAACAACAGTTTTCTGTAATAGTCATTGTAACTCAGTTTTCTTATCTTTTCACCTCTTGTAAGCACTTTTGAGAGTGTCTACAATATGAGGAGTTAAACCCCGACACTTGGTCGACGGAGGAATCAGAATTTTATACATGGGTGAATTTATTTTATTCTTTTTATGGCTTTTGCACTTATTTTAAATTGAATTATGATTTAAATTAATTAGTTATCATTTTATTTGATGGGTCATACTTGCTTAAATGTTTGATGTCCCATGCTTACGATTTATAACTAATATTTTGAGAATCTACTTTGGCAAAATCAGAGTCGATGTTTTTATTTATTGAGATATAATTGCTGAAGAATAAATAATTGAACCTTATGTTATGAATTCGGTGGAATCCTAGTCCCAATAACTCTCGCTTTTGTTTATTATTTTCATTAAATATAAAAATTTAATTTCAACAAAGTCCGAGTGAACGACAACCTTCTTACCACTATCTAAAATTCGATCAACTTTTGGCGCCGCCGACGCGGAATTGTTTTTAGGTTTATTTTTATTTTGTACGGTAATTTCATTTAATTGCACTTTAGATTTTCTTTTTCCTTTTTATGCGTTTCTTTTTGTGTTTCTTTTCAGGGACTTTTTAAGGATAATGACTTCTTCCGAGGAGGCGTCACCTAAGATGACACTGGCAGAATATAAGCGCAGAAATTCAAATTATCAGGCAACCTCATCTGAGATGACGCTTGGTGAATACATGCATAGGCAACGGTATGTAGTTTTTGATCCACATGTGAGAATGATACTTTTCTTGCATCAATCAGGTGAAATCTTTTAATCGATTCTCTTTGATTTACATTTGTTTCTCCTACTAATATTTTTTTTTGCATCTCATTCTAGGTTGCACTGTTTGGAACATTGAGGACAATCTTAGAATCAAGTGTGGGAGAGTGGTTAACCTTTCAGATTTCTATTTTATGACCAACAATGTAGCAGGTCTACAAAAAAAAGAAGATGATCAGTTGTTTAGCGGGTCTAAAAAATAAATGTTATTATGATTGTTATGGTTATGACCAGCTGTGTAGCGGGTCATTTTATTTTTCTTGCACTGTTTAGCGGGTCTAAAAAATTTATATATATTATTATGATTGTTATGGTTATGACCAGCTGTGTAGCGGGTTTTTTTATTTTTTCTTTCATGTTATGACCAGCTGTTTAGCGGGTTTAAAAAAATATGACCAGCTGTGTAGCGGGTCACTCTCTCTCTCTCTCTTATATGACCAGCTGTGTAGCGGGTCTTCTTCTATTTTGCTCGAGGACTAGAAAAATGTAAGTGTGGGAGAATTTAATAAGCACGAAAGTGCGACGCATTTACACCCACAAATACATTAGCTGAGACTCATTTTATCAAATAAATTTGTTTGTAGGTGTAGGATCAGAATATCGCAACAACAACACATTTGCGAAATCTTCATCTACAACGTTGCGAAGACGTCCCAGAATGATCCCAGAAATGACATAACAGATGACGACAGTTTAAGCACAAGAAAAGTGTGATGATCCTGCAAAATTAAGAATGTTCGAGAAATTAACATTAGAACTCTTGCGAGATTACCGCAAGCCAGATCCGAAAATAAGGGACAACATAGTTGTCATCCATTATGTAATACATTGTATAAAGAGCTGAATAGGCTTAAGGGAGAGAGAGATAATTTTTAGAGTGTTGAGAAAGTTTTGAGGAGAGAGAAAGTCCAAAACAGTGTTGTATTCTTGATTTCATTTCCTTCTTGTAAAATTTCTAGGTTCAATTAATAAAAGGTGTTGTTATTGATCTCAAGAAATGTGTTGATTGTAATGAATTCTTGTGAGGGATGTATTGTAGGATTTTCTGCAACTACATAATGGCGCTAGAAACAGGGACTGAAAGTTGAAGATTGCTGGAAAAACAAGATTAAAGATTGTTACTAAGACTGTTCAAACCAAGAAGATGATGGAGCAAATTAGCAAACCAGTTAAGAGAAGAATGGAGTGTAGCTTAATCACAAAAACAATGATTAATAAATTTCATGAAAATATCAAAGGAAGAATAAATAAACGAGATTTTGAAGGAAAGAAGATTATGACGGTGGAAAAGGTATCACCCTTGAAGAATTGGGAAAAGCAGAAAATTACATTCACAGCAGAAGAGATACCTAGAGAAAATTTGAGCCACACATCTCCTTTGGTAATCACAATATCCACACAAAAAGAAAGGGTGAACAATACAAACGCTATGGAAGAATGGGCGGTGAATAGAACTTTGGTGGATACAGGAATTTCTTTGGATATAATGTTTTACCATACATACAAAAAAATGGGATACAAAGATGAAGAAATGACTCGTTCAACATATCATATTGATGGATTTGTAAAATCAACAACCTAAAGGAGAAATAGCGGTGCGAATTTCGCTAGGAGAGATTGAAACACAGGTGACACTATGTGTGGTGGACATGGAATCGCCATATAATATGTTATTGGGAAGACCATGGATACACACACGCAATTAAAGCCGTAGCGTCAACATTGCATCAATGCATTAAATTTCCTATACCTAGTGGGATTGGTGAAATTAGAGGGGATGTTGATAGTGCGAAATTATGTTATCAAATTGAAGTGAATCATTATGAAGGACGTGCAAAGAAGCGAAAAATTCGCAGGAAAGTTGCGAAAGAAGCAAAGAAAGAAGAATAATTTAGGATTTACATGATAAGGGCAGAGAAAGGAAAAGGAATACCCAGCAAAATTTCGAAGGAATGAAACAAATCTGCGAAGGGAATAAAGGAACCAACACCCATGGGAGAACCTAAACCCAATTACACTGCGGCAGAACCAACAAAGGAAGTGAATGTTGGAACTAAAGAAGAACCAAGTATGCTAAGAATTGGGACCAAAATGGAGGCAGATGAAGAAGAAAAAACTATTAGTCTTTTACGAGAATACAAATATATTTTTGCATGGAACATGGATGAGATGCCTGGAATAGACCCGTCTGTGGCGTGTCATAGGTTGGAGATTGACAAAAGTGCAAGACCCTTCAAACAAATAATAAGAAAAATCGCAACAACATATCACCCCCAAATAGAAGAAGAGTTGCAGAAGATGCTTGATGCAGGAATTATAAGACAAGGTAAATATCCAGAGTGGATAGATAACATGGTTGTGGTCCCAAAGAAAAATAAGGGGATAAGAATCTGCATAGACTTTACTGATCTAAACAAATCTTGTCCAAAAGACAGTTTTTCATTACCAGATATTCCACAAATGGTTGAATCAGCGGCAGGAAATGATAGAATATCCTCTTTAGATGGGTATAAAGGATATAATCAAATTCCTCTCGCTGAAGAAGATCAAGAGTATACTGCTTTTTTCGCTCCAAGAGGGTTATATTGTTACACAAAAATGCCATTTGGTCTGCGAAATGCTGGTGCAACATATCAAAGGATGGTGGAGAAAGTGTTCACAAAGTGGATACATAAAACATTAGAGGTGTATGTGGATGATATGTTAATAAAAAGTAAAGAAGCTAAAGATCACGTACATGATCTGAAGGAGATTTTTGAGCAGATGCGACATTTTAACATCAAGATAAATCCAGAGAAGTGTATTTTTGGGGTTGTATTAGGAAAAGTTTTAGGATACATTGTTTCAAAAGAAGAAATACAAGTTGATCCATAAAAGGCGCAAGCAATTCGTGATATGCCAACACCAGTGACGGTGAAAAATGTACATAAGTTAAATGGACTCTTGGCTTCGCTGGGAAGATTTATTTTGCGATTTTCAGACAAATGTAAACATTTCTTCAACATACTCAAAAAGAGGACAAAATTCAGATGGACAGATGAATGCGAGAAAGCTTTCCAAGGAATAAAAGAACATCTGATGAATATATCTATTTTACAAAAAGCAGAACCATGACAAGAACTATTAATCTATCTTGCGACAACTTCGCATGCATTAAGTGTTGTGCTATTGTGAAGTGACGCATGAGTTTAAAAACTAATTTACTACATTAGTAAAGCATTCATTGTCGCAGAAAAAAATTATTCAAAAATTGAAAAACTAATTCTGGAGTTAGTTTACGCAACGTTTAAGCTTCGTATATATTTTCAAGCACATAAAGTAAAGGTGTTGACAAGGGTACCAATTGAATCAGTGATGAAGAATTCAAAAAGATCAAGTAGGGTAGAGAGATGGAATGCACAAGTAGGATATTTCGAAATTAAGTATGAAATATTATATTCACCAAAGTCACAAGTTGTTGCAGAATTCTTAGCAGAATTTCCTCTAAAAGATGATGAAGTTGTGGAAGAAATGATGGATGTAGAAGAGGAACATGGGAACCCAAGAGATCTGTTGATAGAATCTGATAGATGGGAAATATTGGTAGATGGGTCATCAAACGGGGAAGGTAGTGGAGTTGGAATTGTCCTGATTTCGCCAGAAGGAAAAAAAATGGCTTTTTTCTTTAGACTAGAATTCGCATCTACTAACAATGAAACAGAATACAAAGATGTGGTACATGCCCTGAAGTTCGCAATAGAAATGAAATTGGAGAATATGAGAATTACAAGTGATTCGCAGCTAGTCATTCGCCAAATAAAGGGAGAATACACTACAAATGAACCATCCTTGAAGAAATACAAGAAACATGTTGAAGAATTGTCAGCAAAAATCCCAAAAATAAAGTGGAGACACATATCAAGGAAAGACAATAGACTTGCAGATGCTTATGCTTTCATTTCAAGTATGATGACAGACCCCACTGCAAGATGCATAAAGATACAAACCATTCTATCACCATCTGTAAACAAGGAAGAAGAAGAAGAAGAAGAAGAAGAAGAAGAAGAAGAAGAAGTAGTAGATGTAATGGTAATAGAAGATGAAGAAGAACAAATACCCAATGCCGAAGATTGGAGAGCAAAACTTCATGCATATTTGGTAAGAGGAGAAACACCGAGAAATAGATCGGAGGCACACAAATAAAAAAGCCGTGCGATAAACTATGAGCTGAGAGATGGGGTGTTGTATAGAAGATCCTTTAATAGACCATCACTCAGGTGTTTACCATGAAAAGAAGGAGAAGAAATGTTAAAGATGTTACATAGTGGGGGACGCTGGCAATCATAGTGGAGGAAGATCCCTGGCATACAGAGTGAAAATTCAAGGTTATTATTGGCCTTATATGCACAAAGATGCGAAACAAATATCAAGACGTTGCAAAGATTTCCAGCAACATGGAAAGAAAATACATGCACCTGGAGCACCATTAACATCTTCAACAAGTGTATGGACCTTTGGATCATGGGGTTTAGACATTGTGGGATCGTTTTTACCAGGATCTGGACAAAGGAGATATTTAATTGTCTCTACAGATTATTTCACAAAATGGGCATAAGTGAAAGCAGTACAGCATATCCGCGACAAAGACATCTTCACATTCATATTTGAAAATATCATTTGCAGATTTGGAATTCCAGCACAATTGGTATCTGATAATAGGAAACAGTTTGAGGGGAAGAACATATAAATGTTACTAAATTCATTTAAGATAAAGTATGGAAAATCCACCCCTTTGTATCCACAAGCTAATGGACAAGCAGAGGCAACAAAAAAGACAATTGAATATATATTAAAGAAGAAATTAGAAGGACATAATAGAGCATGGTGCGAACAGGTGCATAACGCAGTCTGGGCTTACAATACAACTAGGCGAGAAGCTACGGGAATGTCACCCTTTTGCTTAACATATGGAGTTGAAGTTGTGCTACCAACGGAAGTTACTATTCCTACAACAAAAAGAGAAGCTTGGGAGAAAAACCTTAGTGCGTGTATGATTCTAACCAAACTTGATGAACTAGGAGAAAAGAGAGAAAAATCATTCCAACATATGGAAAATTACCAGCGAAGATTAGCTCGAGAGTATAATAAACGTGTCAAATAACGTGAATTTCAACCAGGGGATTTGGTGCTGCGAGAAACACCAATATATCAGCGAGAAGATGGAGGAAAAATTGCGAGAAAATGGGATGGACCTTATATAATCAAAGAAATAGTTGGAACAAGGGAATATAAGTTGATGGACCCTGAGGGTAGAGATGTGGGTCAAAGGCTTGGTAGACCATGGAACAGATTATACCTAAAGAAGTATTACCCATAAAAGATCTTGGGAAAGGGTTGATTGCGAAACAATGTATGATTGAAACAAAAGGAATATTTGCGAAAATCTTATGAAAGAGAAATTCCAAAAAGTACAAACATCCAAAACAGAATGATAATATACGAAAATTTCGCAGAGATTAATGACATATTAGAATGGGGCGAACCTACTATGGCGTGCACCCTCGTTCGCGAGATTAAAATTTCACAACAGGTAAATGTAAGACCTAAAGTGCGTCATAGAAGGGGGTACCTGTTGCATGGCTCAGCGAAAAGGTTACACCGCTACTAGAACCTGAGTCATGGAGATTTAGGGTCCATAAAAACCCATCCAGGAGAGATACCTTGGATTTTCAACCTAGACCTATGATTTAGGTTGGACGACTGAGGGTATCTTCTAAGGGGTGCATAATATGATCAAGGCGCCGAGGTACACGGTTGAGCCAAGAGTGTCTGGGGCGTCTGGAGCGTACCTGGCCATTCTTGGCAAGTCTTGACTATGATGCACTCGACCTGAAGAAAACCCCACTTATTGCAGCTAAAAAAAAACCCACCTAGGGTGCAGTCTCGTAACCATAAACCATATAGGTAAAAGGGATAAGAGGATGCGAAAATAACTGGTTGTTGTTAAGACCGGATGGGAGGAGACAACCTTGTATGGTAGAGGTACGTCTCCTTGAAGGGGAAACCAGTGGGAAGATAAGGGCGGCACCCTCCATTAGGGAGCTGATAAGTGTCTTAAGACGCAAATGTCATGAGGCTTTATTTTCGCAAGAATATTTAGGCTTGTCATATTTGTGAATCCATCCTAAAGAGGAAATAATACAAAAAAGAAAGATAAGACGAGATCAATGGGTCAATACATGAAAGTGTAAGGACGTCCTGCGATTTCTTCGCAAGACGGCAATGTCATGGGGATTTATTTTCGCAAGAATATTTAGGCCTGTCATATTGTCGTAACAAAAATTACGAGAGAAAAAAGTTAAGACAAGATCAAGGGGTTTTTGCATGAAAATGAAAAGACGTCCTGCGATTTTGTCGCAATGATAAGAGGTGGAAAAATAAGATTAACTAGGAAGGAAAAATAAGACCACATAATAAAACAGAAATTTTTTAAACATTAACTGTTTTCTTTCATGCAGAAAAAATTTGTTCATCACAAGAAATATAATGAGAGGCAAGTATGGGAATTAATAAACAAGGAGCATTATCTTTCTCGCAACTGATAAAGTACCACAAAAGCAAATGAATTTCAAAAGTTAACCAAAATACATAATTTGCAAGAGAAGATGAAATTGAAACAATTCAAGAAGATCAGCACTAGACAAGAAATTAAAGCTTCAATGCTAATCCCGCCAGAAGGAGGTAATGGACGTTCTCCGCCAATATTTTCACTTTCACCAGCTTTTTCTTCATTTTGATTCATTCTAGTTTCATCTTTATCTTGGTCTTCATCAACAGTAGCTTCTTTGTGAGGAATTTCTTTTTCACCTCCATCTTGGTCACCAGTAGTTGCTTTTTTAGGAGGGATTTCTTCTTCACCTTCAGAAATTTCGCAAACATCTTCACCACTTTCGTAATCATAATCACTGTCAGCGGGACAAGGAACTTCATCATCATCTACTTTCAAAGGTTCAACTGATATAGGAGGGAGAGACTTGGACATCAAGATGTCATTCACCAGGACTTCAGCTTTGAGATGGACTTGACGAAGGAATTCCTTTTGATGATTTCTATCTTGAATATATTTTTAATAGGCAAGGTAGTCAAACCTTCTTTCTACTCAATCGCGAGAAAGAGCAAGATGAGAAGCAAGTAATCCATTTTCTTTGCGAACCTTGGCAAACTTAGACTTCAAATCAGAAATGGAAGAATGAAGATTTCTCTCAGATTCTGCGAAAAGGGAAAGCTTAGAAAATTATTCAGGTGAAGAGTTCGCAAGGAAAATATTACAAAGAGATTAGACAAAGAATTGAGGCAGTCAAATTTTTATGACTACCTTCCTTTTGTGAAACAAGATATTGAGTTAGAGCCAAACAACTGTCTTCCCACCGGTCCATCGCATCATCAAACTTATCTCCAACTAAGCCTTTTAGGCGAGACTGAAGGTTTTTCTATTTAGAAATAAGAAAGGCGTTCTCTTTCGCAAGTAAAGAGTAAGACTCTTCTAATTTGGAATATTTTTCTTTAAGTTGACTTGCCTTTACACTTAAAATTATCCTACCCTGGATGAGTGTATTTTTCTCAACAATAGATGACTCTGTTACATCCTTAATTTCGCCTTTCAATGAGCGAAGAGACCGTTCTTGGTCATCATATACTTTTTGGAGGATGTTAAGTTGCTGCGAAGAGATCGCCTTCTTATTTAAAATAATTCGCTTCTCTTGAGATAGAGTTTTATTTTCATCTGATAAAGTTTCCATCTTCAGATTAGCTTTGGTCAAAGAATAAGAAAGGCGAGATATTTCATTATTTAATAAATCCTACTTCTGAGCTAATTGGGTATTCTCCTTGGTAAGATTATTTATATGATCAACAAAATATGTATAAAGATTATCTAATTGGTTATATTGATCCATCACAACATCTCTATCAACACGGGCTTCTTCAGAGGCGGATTCAAATTGATACCTCTCCATTATTCATTTCTGGTTTAAAGCTTAACGTGCGAAAAAGGATCTTGAAAACAATTAACATGGAAAGAACAAAATTATTAAAAGAAAAATTAAGGACAAAAATAAGAATTTCATACCTTTTAATTCATTATTCTTCTTGCGAAGAAGTTCGCAGTCCAAAGAAACATTTTGAAGCTTCTGATTTTCAAGGCGAAGAGTGTTACATTCTGAGGTTTTGGCTTGGAGACTCTCCTTTAAGACTTCGAACTCCTTCTCTAAGGCTGTTTGCGAAATAATTCTGTCAGAGCCAATTATTTACTCAGAATCTCGCAGATACCAGACTTGACAGGGTCAATGAGAGACTTCTTAACATCATCCAGAACTTCAGATAAAACTTTAAAGGTAATGTCTATTCCTTCCATGGTTTCTCTAGAAAAATGAAGGGATTCAGACGAAGAAGTAGTGATGACAGAAGGATGATGAATCAAATCATTCTTCGCGGTAGATGTGTCACTTGAAGTAAAAGTTTGAGGAAGATCAAAAGTTAAAATCAAGGAAGAATCAACTTGGGAAGCATTAACAACAGAAAAAGAAGCTTTATATGTAGGTGGGTTAACAAAAAGGGTTTCATTCACTAGAAGCTCAGTTGAAGGGGTGACATCTGAGGAAACAATTTCTCGAATAGAAAGTAAGGATTCAGTTTGTGAAGATGTCATGGAAGGTTTTGAAGGTATAAGTGAAGAAAATGGAACAAAAGTTTCCATGATCTTAAGATGGAGAGATTTTTTGGAAGGCTTATTGGCACCTCCATCACCCTGCGAATCACAATCTAGATAAGAAACAGAGGCAACAATATTGTTATTAAAAGAATAAATGTTTCTTACTACCTTGCGATTCCAGACTTTCCTTTGCCCGCAGCGACTTTGAGTTGCGAATCTTTGAAAGCATTTGGGTTTTGGACTACAATTCTAGTTGTAGATGGTGGATTTTCAACAAAGGCTAAAATCGTAAACTCATGATTATACGGACCTTTGGTTCAACAATCACATGAGTATTGAGACACGAGTCTCTCATCGAATTCTCAACGGAGAGTACTTTCTCTCAGAGTACATGTAGATATGCAGTCAACGCCTAGACAACGGCATAATCTCATGAATACTGAATACTTTCAGTCATTTCTATATAGTATCGCGGGATGGATGGCTCTACGGAGCAACATCATCTTCGGGAACAAACAACGAGTTTAACCTGACTATATAAAGGATATGGCTTACCGACAATTCATGTCAGGATAATTAATGCTCCTATCGTAGTCAGTTTATTCTGCTAGGCATAGACCGATGAGGTTAATTATCCCTTCATTGCTCCGATTCCATGGTCGAATCAACGGCGATCCCATGGAATGGCAATAAGATTGCTCCGATTCCATGGTCGAATCAACGACGATCCCATGGAATGGCAATATCATTGCTCCGATTCCATGGTCGAATCAACGACGATCCCATGGAATGGCAATATCATTGCTCCGATTTCATGTACAAATAAACGACGATCCCATGGAATGGCAATAAGATTGCTCCGATTCCATGGTCGAATCAACGATGATCCCATGGAATGCCAATATCATTGTTCCGATTCCATGGTCGAATCAACGACGATCCCATGGAATGCCAATATCATTGCTCCGATTCCATGGTCGAATCAATGACGATCCCATGGAATGGCAATATCATTGCTCCGATTCCATGGTCGAATCAACGACGATCCCATGGAATGGCAATATCATTGCTCCGATTCCATGGTCGAATCAACGACGATCCCATGGAATGGAAATATCATTGCTCCGATTCCATGGTCGAATCAACGATGATCCCATGGAATGGCAATGATCACCTCGTCGTTCTGAGTTCATAGTCAAATCTTCAGCTGATCCTATGAAGTAACAGTAATCATCTATCCACTTTAATTATTTTCATAAAAATTCTCTCGATTGATCAAATCTCCTTCTTGAGGAAATTCCTCAGATTCGTGGTTCTTCCATGAGTCCGTCAAAAATAATATAAAAATTGGGAGAGTGTGTGGGACGATTGGACGACCGGCCATGCCTTGGTCCCAGCCGGCCCACACCTCACGGTCGCTTATTATTTTATTATTATTATTTTTCTCTAAAAAAATTACCTAATTTCATGTATTTTTTATCACATGATTTTATCACTTCCTGAATTTTACTCTCGGGCTGTTTTCACCTCCCAAACGATATTAAAACCTAAATATTCCCGCGTTGGGAAATAGGAAATTCTTTTCCGTACAAAATGGAGTGGCGGACCATCAAAATCCGAGTCTGTATGAGAATTCTACATCGATTCTACTAAAGGGCGCTAATTAGGGTTTTAACCTAGCCGGTCTCATGTGTTCATTGTTTTATTATTATTTGGTATTTTGTTTCATGATTTCATGAAAAACTCCTTAATTTCATGGTATTTTTCCTCAAAATTCCTTTAAATAATCAAAAATAATAATAAAATAAAATAAATTATGAAAATTTGTGGGACCGGCCTTGACAGGTCGGCCATGCCCTAGCCGGTCCCACACACAATTGTTTTATTTATTTTATTATTAATTATCTTATTTTTCCTTGATTTCATGGTATTTTTCTCAAAAATTCCTTCAAACTATCATAAAATACCCAAAAATTATTTAAATTCGTGGGATTGGGCCACGACCGATCGGTCACGCCTCCATGGTCCCACACGGACGAATTTTATTATTTTAATATTTTTCAAAGACCATGAACTCATGGAAACTCCTTCAATTCATGAAAACTCCCTAAATTTATCAAATTTCTCAAAATTCATGAATACTTCAATCATCAAAAATATGTGAAACTAAGGAAGAGACACCACGGGACCGTGGTCATGACTGGCCGACCGTGCCCTGACCACCGGCGGTCCCACGCCTCACAATTCCTTATTTTATAAATATTTTCCATCATCTCATGGTGTTTCCCTCAGTTCATCGAAACCCTAATTTTGGCATATTTTCTTGAATGGATGCTCAATTGCACGCCAGAAAATACCAAAATTCTCAGGACTGAAACACAGACACCTCAGGAATATGAGCACGCTATCTTGACCGACCAAGATTGTCTATTTGGCTCATGGAAGCCGGTTCCATCAATTTTCATCAGTTTTGACCTAATTTGCGCAATCGCTCGTGTTGAGTCCAAGACTCTTCCAAATACTTTTGGAAATTCATGAAGTGATCATCAGGTGGTCGCGTGATCACCCAGGTCCAGCTCCATGACCCATGGTCGGTCCCTCACCTGTCATAATTGATTAGGTTTTCACACCTAAGTCTCAGACGAGCATTTTTGAATAATGATTGAACCAGCATTTAATTATTCTTTCACCAATAAATCATGAACTCTTCATGAGTTCATCATATTTGCTGACGTGAGCACATGGACACTACACGGTTGATCCAATATCCCATGTATCCACTCCTCATTCATCCCATGGTTAAAACTTCTGACCATGAATTGATCATCAATCGGTCAAATTAGGGTTTCTGAGTTCAAGGACCATGTTTCCAGACTCTAACCTTAATAATTCTACGATGACCTCATGGTCATGCATTTTATTAATTATGCTAGGTTTAACGACCAGCACTTTCATTAATATTCTTGGCACGCTGCCAATCATTCATGAGCAACACATGCTCAGGTAATCAAATATTCAACAAGTCATCACGAGAGCAACACTTGCTCAGATGATCAATATTTGCTCGTGTTAAGGAATATTGGTCCAACAATCCACCAATATTCAACAATCCATCGAATGAGCAATACTTGCCTAGTTCATCGTCATAATTATACCTCTGTCTCATGACACGTTCAATTTGAGAGTTTCAGAACATCCTGTTCAATTCAGCAACTACATGGACTCATCGCCCCATCAAACCACGAAGTCATCAATTGACTATCAAACCACGAGATGATCAATCGTGTCACTTGTCGGATATCACTTAAGGTTTTGGTCTGGCGGTCTACATCACGTGTGTTCAAACACACGATGTAATGTGAGCAAGTCGTGCAATTAGTTGAAGGAATTCACGAGGTAGTGCGTGGAAAGTCGACCAAGTCTTTACACGTTGTACATATGGTTTCGAACACGATTTCCACTTCTCGACTCCTTGATTCCATCAACTGTCACACTTCATGGGATCATGGTGTCTACAATCCCAGAAATATAAATAAGTCCCTAAATCAAGATTGAGGGGATCATCGGAAAAACAGAACGAATACACAGAATACTCAGAGTAAGAATCTTACGTCTCTTCGACAACACGAGATCATCAAACTCGTCAATTGAGAAATTTCTTCACAATCGTTCAACTTCAATCATTCAGAACTTATCATATTCAGAATTCACACACCCACAATCCTTGAATTAACATCGATTCCACGCATTTGTCATCTTCCCTCCTATAGATCAACCCATCCTCTCTTGTGACCGAATTTACTCTGGAACGGTCGTTGTCTCTATTTAGGCCGGAGTACTACAGATTGATCTCTCGAATCTAAGCACCCCCTTTGCAGCGGTGCATCTGTGTGAGGATTAACATTTTTCTTGGTTCGAGGAACCTCCTTCGTCCAGTCGTCTCCTCAATCCCTTAAAAACCAGCAGATCGTTTTTCCCCATTAACAGATTGGCGACCACAGTGGGAGGTCATTCTCTCGGTTACAATATCTCATTTTCACAAGATGGTTGGTCTTAGATCAGGATCGATCACAAATCCTAACGCAAACATCGCTAGCACAAAAACGGCAATGAAGACATTTCGGAAAAAATTACGATCACAAATACTGATGGTGGTGATATTACTCCTCCTCACACAGAGGGTCATCTTTTGTTCGACCAACACCCTGAGGAAATCAGAGGAAACCAACCACTTACTATTGCTGATCTCATCAAAGCACAAGGAATTTTTGCACAGAATCAGACAGATATGGATGCAGCACAGAAGAAGATATTTGATCAATTGAAGAATCTCACTGACAAGATGTCGGAGAAAATTCAAGGAAAGGGAAAAGAGAAGGAAAAATCCTCAGATGATGATCCTGAGGTAATTCCAATTCATAAGGTGGAAGATGAGGAAGCCGACAAAGCTGCAAGCGATCCATCAGCAAAGGAGTCATCAAACTTCATCACTCGTGAAGAATTGGAGCGTCTTATGGAGAACCGTGTAAAGGACAAGACATCACATGTCCATCTTTACCAACCTCCTTATCCTGCCGCTACACAGAAGATTCCCCTTCCTAAAGGTTACATTTGTCCAACTTTTACTCTGTATGATGGAACTGACAATGCTCGAGAACATGTCTCTCGCTTTATTGAAGCCTTGGGAAAACATGAACATAACCATGTCGTCCGTCTCAAAGAATTCTCAAAATCCTTGAAAGGCAGAGCATACACTTGGTACAACAACATCGCACAAGGGACTATCAACAATTTAGGAGAAATTATTAACGCATTCTACAGGAAGTACTTCTTCGTGTCAGATAAAGTCACTCTCTCTGACCTTGTAAGGATGTTTCAGAGGGTCAGTGAAAATCCCAATGACTATGTGAAAAGATTCAGAGTCCAAGCCCTGGATTGTCATGATCCAAATATCATAGAGCAGTAACTGGTAGATTTTTGCATCAATGGCATGCTCCCGGTTTACAGAGCTTTACTGGAAAATATTCGATTCCAAACTTTCTCTGAGCTTCATGAAGCCGCGAAGAGATCGGCAACCACTGCACCTGCTCTAATGGAAAGGACAAAAGCTATAAAGGCTGAATAACCACGAGATATTCGAGGTAGCAGACGTCTGATCAAGAAGAAGTAAAACCTCCAGCCTTCCAAAAAAAGCAGAAGGGATCAAACGGAAAGCCAAGATGCCGTGAAAGCATACCTTAGCTCCCGCACAAAGGAAGGACAAGCAAGATGCACCAGCCTCTGACCAACGCACAAGAGCTCCTGATCAAGAAGCACCTGACTTTCTTTTTTACAAAGAAGAGGTGATCGAACTCCTGGATGCATGAGTCGAAGATGGTGCAATCAAGTTGCCATGTGTCAAGAAAGAACCAACTGAAGAAGATATGGAAAGTCTTTGTTACTGCGCTTCCACAGGTTCTTCAATCATCCCATAAGCGACTGCGGAGTTTTGAAGCACATTTTCAAAGATAAGGTTGATCCACAAGAACTGGGGACTGAGGGAGTACATAAGAAACCTCTCTCAGTCAGAACCTTTACACTCTCTGAACAACCTATCAAATAACCAGTTCAATCCTTAGTCGAACGTGAATTGCGTTGCCTGTCGGAGGCGTAAAGGAGAGACATGTCCACACTACTGAACCACACCGTGTCAAGAAGTCCATTCCGAAAATACTTCTTGAGCCTCCAGCCACAGACCAAGAGATGTACGACTGGGGACTTCCTACCACAGTCAAACTCAGAAGAAACAAATTTGGAAGAACGTTGATCGATGCTGACACCGCAATCAACAACATTCCACTGAAAACCATCAGATCCGCATGCATCACTAGGCAATAAGATACTCATGCTCCATCTCAATCAAAGACCTCGAAGGAGCACTCGGAAGTACTTATGGCTACATCATTCCCAAAGTGAACATAAGCTCAATCTGGACAGAACCAAGTTTCACATAATCAGGAAGATCCAGCATGTGACATGTTTTTCAGACAAGCGTGGATCCACGCTGAAAGATGGGTACTTACAAATCGCCTTTGGTTACATATCTCCCCAAAGAAAAAAGTTCTGATACAGAAGATTTGATGGACATTCCATCATCATAGTACTTTGAGGAATTTCAAGGCGAGGGTGAAGCAAGAACCTGCAAAAGATGCATAGACATTCATCAAGAGGTTCCGCACTCAGGCAAGTCTTATTCCATGTCTATGTCATTTATTTACTCACATGATATCCTATCATGGGGACTTAATAATGCTAGAAAATCTACAAGACGTTATGAATGGTAGCTTCACCACATTAGTATTTTACCAAGTGGTTGAATCTGACGCTTCTCCGAATCAAGCACTGAAACATTCGTTATTGACATCTAAACATGACAAAGAACACTTTGGGCATTTTTCCTACAAGTCCATGTGTTCCACGAAATCAGAAAGTTTTGATGTCTGCACAAGTGTCGAATCCCACTATCGCAACAAAAGGGATGCCGAATCAACAGAAGATACTCCAGTACCGAAATGATCAAACCCCTAAGACGTTTGATGCTTAAGGAATATACGCTTCAACGCTCAAGCATCCAAGAAGCCTTCAGATTGTACTCCCAATCAAAGAGTACACCTCCTACAACCGCATCTGGCTTCAGCACAAATATCTCGACAATGGTACACTGATTCAACACCAGCGCGATCAAAGTGTAACTAAACTACAGTCGATAAATCTTTATTATTCCATGATAATACTTCTGAAGCATATGTGACATCATCTATACATGGATGACACTAACTCCTTCAACATACACTGGGCAACCTGAGGTGATTCCGTCAAACTTCATCAACAGATTTCTCTACATCACAAGCTCTTGTATAATTGAGGAACTTTCTCTCTTCATTAATCACATCCAGTATAAAAACTGCTGATGCTATCTATCACAATAACATCGACTCACTTGCAAATCCAGTTCATGTTCATAGGCTCACTGGAGGAAGGATCAAGGGTCACATATATAATCATAGTTCTAGCCTTTTCGGTCATTGGATCAACTTCAATCATGGTACCAGCATCAACAATAATATCTATAGGAACACCATCCATGATCTCAGCAATTGACAAGGATCTCTGGAGCGTAATCATTGATGGTTTCAGCACCAACAACTCAGGAGCAACATCCTCAGGAATTCATCAACTAATCATTCTCTGAAGTGTTACACATGAAGCGGACTTCTCTAAGAACCAATGATTCATATCAAGATTTGCAAACCTGATAATATCACATGAAAGTCTTCCCAAAGATGGCATGACTGGTGGGCATAATCCAAAGTCTTCTACAAGATGTTCTCATCACCTTTACAAATGATATACAACACACTCCAGGCCATGGGTTTGCAAAAACGTACCAATGGGTGAGGAATAGGACAATGCTTCCTCAATGAAAGATGTTAGTCTATGTTTCTTCTACAACATATCAAAAGGGCGCATCCATCGGACATACGAGCTGAATGATATGGCTTTTACCGTCAGGTCCATGAAATCTTAAAATTTTACACAGGATTACAAATTACAAATGTGCATGCTTTGTTGGATGATATCTACAACTCCAAATCGAGTGATTCTTGTCTCATGAGATAACTCAGTCTCTTATCTTCAAAAGTTGGGGTCAAGCATCAAATTCCGACATCGTATGAGATTCCTCCAGCTTCCAGAGCATACAACATGTAAGCAGAAATTTGTAGACGGGTTCATAACCTCACAGTCGATCGATCTCCGCCAGGTCTTTTCGCTAAGTTCTTCATCAAGGTACCTCTAGCTTCTACCACCTGGATCTTTACATCAATTTTCTACCCGAGGCATCTATCTAGGTCTTTCCAAAATAAAAGAAAACGAAAATAAGATGTTTAACAAAACACTGGGGACTGACGCTCCACTGCAACAGTTTCTTCAGTCTTCTCTACTGGTGGCTTGATTTTTCCTATCACTGAAGCAGCAACAATCGAGGTTTCCATAACTCCAGTGATGACCTTATCATGTCCTTTAAGTGCAGGGATGGTTGTCTCTCCATCAATAACTCCAGGGCAGCTCGAGTTATCCTTATTGGTTTCAATATCCTCAACTTCGGTATTTGGTACCTAATACGAAGATTACATGAGGTTAGAGCAATCTAAACATGAGACCAAATGAGATCATAAAATACATTATATAAGCATTCCAACATCATCAGGATTCATCATTATACACTCGGGGAACGAGCAAACAACATGAAAGTCATGAAAATATGTTTTGCGGCAAGCTCGTCTAAAGAGACCTTACTCTGTCCTGTACAAGATGATGAACTGGGAGCAATCTACAAGGAATATGGGGATGGGTCATACACCATTATATTCGTATGGATGTCCTCTACAGCATATCCAAAATTCAAAGTAATTGAAGAAGCTAGCAAGGAGATGTGGCCAAAATATTGGACAACATACAATCTGAAAAAGTCCTGAAGGTCTCCTGGAAGTTTATTGTTTCTCCTTTTTCAGGTCCTAAACGTGCTCACAACTCAAGAAGCTTCTTCAATAAAGCTTGGAAATTTTCTGGGCTTGAAGATACATATGCAAATCGCGAAAATCCGACTTTGAACAAAGATTCTACGGTGTTTTTGCTAAAGGGCTGAAGTCCGAAATTTTCTGGTGACGTATTTCAGCAAAATTACTCGTATACTTACGTGGATTCTCATTCATTCGTCCAAAAATCAGAAATTTCATACCTCTATGAAGAGATTACAGGAGACATACTTACTGGGGGAGTCTCTAAATCATTTGAAGGCTCGGCAATGCCGGAATCTCCATCGGCAACGCCACTATCTCCATTCGGGGATTTTGGGAATTCTCCATATTCCCATATCCCAAAGAAGAGCACGCTTCATCAACATGCTGCTTATCTACAATGATTTCTTCCTGGATTCATTAACGACAATTATTATTATTCAAGGAGATGCCATGATCACCTGCACGAAAAGGGATACTTACATCAACTTCTTCATTAGTGCTGGATTCATGAATTGTTTACCCCGGGAATAAGTTGAAGACCATCAATCGATGGATCAGAAGTCTAAAAGAAATAACAAACCTTGGTCTCATGATCCTAATTGCACGGGCAAAGTCATGACACAAGGAGCGGTAAAAACTCGTCAAAGAAACGGCTGGGACTACACGTCATTTGCTAGCATCATGTAGTCCTTACTTCTAGGTTCTCCACTCCCGTAGACTTTCTTCCATTTTCGTGGAGTCTAAATTGATCTAGGATCTCACTTCACAATCATCCTATGGTAAAGCCAATGAAATATGAAGAATCTCTCACCATCACCCAGAGCTTCCAGAAGTATCACTTCTTAAAGTTTCTTCCGTAGAGATGTTATCTCTGGAAAAACCATCTTTGGAAGTATCATCATGGGAGTCAATCATTCCCACAAAGTGGATACTTCAGCACATCGTTCATACCAAGCGCAGGCTTTGACAGAACAATGAATCATGGAATAAAGGTGCTCACATCAGCGTCTAAAAAAATGGTAACGATCCAACTCTTACCTATTTACAATTTCACTAGTTGTAGTGATATTAGCGTCAGAAATTTCGAAAACTTGCTCGTTCCGTCAAACCTGCAAAGACGAGCAAAACTCATTATTCAAAATCATGACTTGATTTTCATAAAATTGTGAACAACCTACACAAACTTTTACTGTGTGAACATTCACTGGTTCTTCAAAATTGGGCAAACGTCCATTCTACAATTTTGAAAAATCACAGATATTATTTCACCATGTAAAATTGTCTACTTTCAACAGTTGTTCAAAATCAAAACATTAATTTTACAAAATATATATATTTAACGTGAAACTCACGTAAATTTGAAAAATATATCTATATATTTTTGCTCCCTCGCACGATCATCTGTCTTTGAAGCGAGAGTATATTTTCAAAGATTTCTGAAAGCTCGAAGATAAAATTTTCATGAAAGCTCATAAATAAAATTTTATTACTAACAGACGTACGTCTATTAATAAAAAAAAAAAATTCTCTCGTATGAGCATCCACCTTTGAAACGAGAGTTTATTCCACTTTGTGAAAATTCACACCTCTTGTGATAAAACATTAATTCTCATGAAATCTCATACATAAGTTTTTATCACTGAACACAAGTTATATACCCATAATATGTCACGGCTACATATTTTTTTTATTTAAAACTCGTGCTTACCTGGTCAGCGCCGGCTGGAACTGGTCGGACGGTGATCAAACGGCGTCGGCGATCGGTGGTGGCTGCCCCGACGAAAATTTTCCTCCTCTTCTGTACGTGATTATGAAGATGATGAAGAGATCAAAGAGCTGGTCGTGATTTTTTTTTTTTAAAAAGGATTAACCCCTTTTTATAATTTTAAAACCTAATTCCACTAGGATTTCCTTATTTGGACCCGGCCCGCGAATCCTAACCGACCACGGACTCGTCGTCCAAACCAGCGGTTCAACACCAATTTATGCTCACCAAATGGATCTCTAACCATGACGACGAAGCCTTCATCAAGTCGTGGATCGCTCATGCTCTCGAAATACGGTGATGTCTCAACTTACGACTAAGTTCAATTACTAGTATAATTTCTGGCCTGAAAATCACCATTTAATGCTGACTGAGGAACACGGATTTCCTCAGTAAGCAGGGGACTTAATGTAGATGGTGGATTTTCAACAAATGCAAAAATATTAAACTCATGATTATACGGACCTTTGGTTCAACAATCACATCAGTATTGAGACACGAGTCTCTCATCGAATTCTCAACGGAGAGTACTTTCTTTCAGAGTACATGTAGATATGCAGTCAATGCCTAGACAACGGCATAATCTCATGAATACTAAATACTTTCAGTCATTTTTATATAGTATCGCGGGGTGGACGGCTCTACGGAGCAACATCGTCTTCAGGAACAAACAACGAGTTTAACCTGACTATATAAAGGATATGGCTTACCGGCAAGTCATGTCAGGATAATTAATGCTCCTATCGTAGTCAGTTTATTCTGCTAGGCATAGACCCATGAGGTTAATTATCCCTTCATTTCTCTGATTCCATGGTCGAATCAACGGCGATCCCATGGAATGGCAATAAGATTGCTCCGATTCCATGGTCGAATCAACGACGATCCCATGGAATGGCAATATCATTGCTCCGATTCCATGGTCGAATCAATGACGATCCCATGGAATGGCAATATCATTGCTCCGATTCCATGGTCGAATCAACGACGATCCTATGGAATGGAAATAAGATTGTTCCGATTCCATGGTCGAATCAACGAAGATCCCGTGGAATGGCAATATCATTGCTCCGATTCAATGGTCGAATCAACGACGATCCCATGGAATGGAAATATCATTGCTCCGATTCCATGGTCGAATCAACGACGATCCCATGGAATGGAAATATCATTTCTCCGATAATGGCAATATCATTGCTCCGATTCCATGGTCGAATCAACGACGATCCCATGGAATGGCAATATCATTGCTCCGATTTCATGGTCGAATCAACGACGATCCCATGGAATGGAAATGATCACCTCGTCGTTCTGAGTTCATAGTCGAATCTTCAGCTGATCCTATGAAGTAACAGTAATCATCTATCCACTTTTATTATTTTCATAAAAATTATCTCGATTGATCAAATATCCTTCTTGAGGAAATTCCTCAGATTCGTGGTACTTCCATGAGTCCGTCAAAAATAATATAAAAATTGGGAGAGTGTGTGGGACGATTGGCCGACCAGCCATGCCTTGGTCCCGGCCGGCCCACACCTCACGGTCGCTTATTATTTTTTTATTATTATTTTTCTCTTAAAAAATTACCTAATTTCATGTATTTTTTATCACATGGTTTTATCAAACATGATAAATTTAGGAAAAATACCATGGGACTGGCCCCTTGAATTCTTCCTGAATTTTACTCTCTGGCTGTTTTCACCTCCCGAACGAGATTAAAACCTAAATATTCCCGCGTTGGGAAATAGGAAATTCTTTTTTCGTACAGAATGGAGGGGAGGACCATCAAAATCCGAGTCTGTATGAGAATTCTACATCGATTCTACTAAAGGGCGCTAATTAGGGTTTTAACCTAGCCGGTCCCATGTGTTCATTGTTTTATTATTATTTGGTATTTTGTTTCATGATTTCATGATTTCATGAAAAACTCCTTAATTTCATGGTATTTTCCCTCAAAATTCCTTTAAATCATCAAAAATAATAATAAAATAAAATAAATTATGAAAAATAGGAAATACCATTAGGTCCTATGCATAATATATTAGGATGAGTCTAGTCCATTTGACCCAGTCAAATATCTATTTGGTCCTATTTGGTAATATAAATTATAATTTGGTCCTAAAAATTATTGTTTGGTCCTACGCTGATGTCATGGATGATGTAAATGTCACCCTGTAGTGGAAGAAATACCCTTTTGGATAAGGACCATATATATAGTCAAAAAGTATGAGAGAATAAATCATTCTCAGATTTACTTTCTCTCTCTATTTTTCAGATCTAGAAAATTCTCTCTCCTTTTTTTTTCTTCTTCTTTCCTCCTGTTAATGGCGGTTCCATTTTTTTTCTTCTCTTTTTTTGTTCCTGCTGCTGTAAACGACGGCGATGAAGGTGAAGATCCATTTAGATATTTTAGATCGGTAGTTGTAGATGATGAATATGATGATTTTGGTATGGTTGAATACGATTTTTTAGGGTTTTTTTCTCTTTTTTCTGCTGATGTTGACGATGAAGATATGAAGAAGATGAAGATATATCTTTGCTGCTGCTGTTGACGATGAAGATGATGGTGTTAATCTTGATTTTGATGATGATGAAGAAGAAAATAAAGATGGCGGAGACGATGAAAACGAGTTTTTTTTCTTGTTTTTCTTGATTTTTTTATTCAATTGATGCTGCTGTTTTGAAGATGAAGACGCAGATGAAGTCTATTTTTTAGGTTTTTTGTCATGACCCTAGTATCTCTTTAAACTTTTATGGGTATCCTCTGTTGTTAAGGGGACCCAGCAGGGTAATTTGTAATTTAAATTCTTAACCGTTATTAGTGGGCACTTCATACGTGCGTCGCACGTGACTGTTTTGGTGTAAAAGGTTGTTGCCTTGGATGTTGTTGAACTATTCAGAATCAATAGAACTTATTCTTCTCTCTCAATTTTCTCTTCTACCCATTCTAGATCTCTATCTTTAGAGATTTGAGTTGCTTCTGAGCTGATTTGTAGTGTAGATCACTACAATTGGTATCAGAGCACTCGATCCGAGTGTTCCTGTTAAAAATGGTGACCCAAAAGGAGTTGAAGCACTGCAGAAGCGAGTGAATGAGTTATCTCAAAATCAATCGACGGGTTTTAAAGAACTAGAGAAGAAATTCGACGATGCTCAGAACAATCTCTCAAAGTTATTCGAAACTCAGATGGCGGTTATTGAAGCGAGAATGTCGAGTAAAACCAATGATGGAGATGGAGTTTTGGAGACCCCGGACAAAACCCAGTCTCAACCTAAGGAAAATGAATTTGTGAGAGGTAACTATAAACTCCATAATAATCAGTTCGTTTCTGCTCACAAACCTAAGATAGATTTCCCTAAATTTGATGGTAATAATCCAAGATCTTGGATCCGTAAATGCACTAAGGTCTTCCAACTACACCTGATGGATGGAGAACAGAAGGTTATGATAGCTTCGATGCATTTAGAGGGACGAGCTGATGTGTGGTATCAGGATTACCAAGTTGGTAAGGGGGTGGTACAATGGAGAGAGTTTTGTGATGACCTTAATTTTAGATTTCAAGAGTTGGGTCATGAATATGTAGTTGGGGAATTCAACAAGCTCATTCAGGAGGGAACGGTGTTGGAGTATCAGGAACTCTTTGAGGATATTAAGGCTTTGATGATTTCTAGAAACCGCTATTTGAATGAAGCCTATTTCACTTCCAGTTTCATCAGTGGGCTAAAGGAGGAGATTAAGTTGGCAGTTCAAATGCACTCACCATCTACACTAATCCATGCCATGTACTTAGCCAGAATGCAGGAAGCTATGTTGGAAAAGATCACTAAGAAGGCCAAGTTTGTCTCAAGACTTCCCCCACTCTCCTTGAGCAGTGGTAGAAGTTCTAAGGGTTTTGTAACCCCTCCAAAGTCAAATTCCCCATCACCTAAAGGAGGTGGCACTTCAAGGATACCCCCAATCAAGAAATTAACCTATGCTGAAATGAGGAAAAGGAGAGAGAAATGACTGTGTTATAACTGTGATGAAGAGTACAAGTATGGGCATAAGTGTGTTAGACAGCAGCTCTACATGTTGGTGGGAGAAGAAGAAGAAGAAACCACTTCAGCTGAAGAAGAAAGCCCTGGAAGCACACCAGTCATACAAGAATTGGAGTAAGGGGTGGAAGTCTCCCTACATGCTCTTTCTGGTAATGTATCCCACAACACCATTAAGATCCATGGTACCACTAGGAATAAGAGAAAATTTACTGTTTTAATTGATAGTGGCAGTACCCATAGTTTCATAGACCCATAAATGGCTAGAATTAGTGGGGCATTGATTAGGCCAACTGCAACCTTGCAAGTAGCTGTGGAAGATGGGAATAAGGTGCTCAGTGATGCCCAATGTCCCCAGTTTTGTTGGCAGATGCAGGGTCACTCTTTTACCTTTGATGTGAGGGTCTTAGAGTTGGGTGGCTGTGATATGGTGTTGGGAGTAGACTGGATGAAGAACAACAGCCCTGTAAAGTTTGATTTCAAGGAGATGATTATCACATTCAATCAAGAAGGAAAGGAGGTGGATCTTAAAGGGATAACTGAAGAGTTGAGGGTATCCTCTATGACAGCAGGGGCTTGTCAAAAATACATCAAAAAACACAAACATGGGCTAACATGCCACTTATTCTCCATTACAGCAGTGGAATCCAAACTGGAGACTCCAAAGGCTTTAGAGCCACTTCTGAAACAATACTCCTCTATATTTCAAGAAACCTCAACCCTACCACCTCCCATAAATCATGATCACCACATACCTCTTAAGCCTAATGCATTACCCCCTATCCAAAGGCCCTACATAATTCCCTATGTGCAGAAATAGGTGGTGGAAAAGTTAGTGGAATAAATGCTCAAGTCTGGAGTGATAAAACCCAGCCACAACCCATTTTCATCCCCAATATTATTAGTAAAGAAGAAAGATGGGAGTTGGAGGTTTTGTGTAGACTACAGAAAGGTGAATGAATTAACTGTAAAGGACAAGTACCCCATTCCAGTAATTGAGGAGATGTTGGATGAACTAAAAGGAGCCTTTGTATTCTCCAAGATTGACTTGAAGGCAGGATATCATCAAATCAGGGTATATCCAGGGGACACCCCAAAGACTGCATTCAAGACTCACCAAGGGCATTATGAGTTCTTGGTCATGCCCTTTAGCTTGACTAATGCCCGTGCCAGTTTCCAGGCCCTCATGAATGATGTGTTTAGGCCTTACTTGAGGAAATTCATATTGGTATTCTTTGATGACATTTTGGTTTATAGCCCAGATATGGAGACACACCAGGAGCACTTGCATCTAACTCTGGGAACTCTCCAAAAGAATCAGCTGTTTGCAAATCTCAATAAATGCTCATTTGGACAAGAGAAGCTAGAGTACTTAGGGCACATTATATCAGGAGAAGGAGTAGAAGCAGACCCAGCAAAGGTTGAATGCATGACCAAGTGGCCTGTACCTACAACTATCAAAGACTTAAGAGGATTCCTAGGCTTGACAGGATACTATAGGAAGTTTGTTAAGAACTATGGACTCATTTCTAAGCCACTAACAGGGTTACTTAAGAAGAACAGTTTTCACTGGAACTCCACAGCTCAAGAAGCCTTTGAGAAGCTAAAGAAGGCTATCACAACTACACTAGTCTTGGTATTACCAGATTTTGGTAAACCATTTGAGCTATCTACTGATGCTTGTAACACTGGGGTAGGAGCAGTATTAATGTAGTAGGGGAGAGCAATAGCCTTCTTCAGCAAAGGGATGAGGCCAAGATTCCTAGCTATGTCTACCTATGAGAATGAGATGATGGCAGTGGTAATGGCAGTAACCAAGTGGAGGTCATACTTATTGGGGAACCAGTTTACCATCTACACAGACCACCAGAGCATCAGATACTTTATGGAGCATAGGGTTCACTCCTTGCTACAACAGAAGTGGCTAGCTAAACTCTTGGGATATGACTATGTTCTAAAGTACAATAAAGGGTCTGAAAATCAAGTAGCAGATGCCTTATCAAGAATCCAGCTGAATGAAACATCCCACTGCAATAGTTTAACTTAGTTACAACCAAGATGGTACCTTGAAATCCAAGAGAGTTACCATGGTGATTCACATGCTGAGTCACTAATTACCCAGCTGACTGTACTAGAAGATTCTGTTGAAAGCTATACTTACCAGCAATGAATACTGAGGTACAAAGGGAGGATCTACATTTGGCAGAAGGGGAACCTTAGGCAGAATGTCATTACTTCCACCCATTCTTCTGCTATTGGTGGACACTCTAGTGCACAAGCCACCTATCAGAGAGCAAAACTATACTTCTTTTGGGTGGGAATGAAAAAGGAAATCCATGAAGTTGTCAAGGCATGTGATATTTGCCAGCAACACAAAGGGTTCAACACTGCACCAGCTGGGATGTTACAGCCTCTCCCAATTCCTGAGCAAGCTTGGGAACATATTAGCATGGACTTCATTTCAGGACTTCCAAAATCTGAAGGCAGGGAAGTTATCCTAGTCATTGTGGACAGACTTACCAAATTCAGCCATTTCTTGGCCTTGAGCCACCCTTACACTGCTGCTTCTGTGGCAAAGGTATGTCTAGACTCAGTATTCAAAGTTCATGGACTTCCTAAATCCATTGTGTCAGACAGAGATGCTGTTTTTGTGAACAACTTTTGGCAAGCCTTGTTTAGCAGACTGGGTACATCTCTACACTTAAGCACAACATACCACCCTCAGACAGATGGCCAGACTGAGAGAGTGAATGCCTGTTTGGAATCTTACCTGAGGTGTATCACCAGCTTCAAGCCTAGAAAATGGGTCTTCTGGATTCCAATGGCACAATGGTGGTATAACACCAGTTACCACACTAGTGCAAAGCTCACCCCCTTTGAGGCATTGTTTGGCTATGCCCCTCCACAGTTTGGCATTACCTCTAGTGCTCAAGGAGTCAATACCACAGTGGATGATTACATTGAGCAAAGAAAAGCTATTAAGCTCTTACTCAAGGACTCCCTAAAAGCAGCTCAGCAAAGAATGAAGCATCAGGCTGACAAGAAGAGATCTGAGAGGTCCTTTGAAGTTGGAGACTGGGTATACCTTAGGTTGCAACCTTACATACAAATATCAGTGCAACTAAGGAGAAATTTGAAACTTTCAGCCAAATATTTTGGTCCCTATCAGGTTGAAGAAAAGGTTGGGCAAGTGGCTTATAGACTGAAGTTACCGGCTGAGTCTAGAATCCATCCCACCTTTCATGTTTCTCAGCTCAAGCCCAAATTGGGACAGGGAGTTATACCTCAGACTTCATTTCCAACCCTGACCAAGGAAGGAGAAATGAAGGTTAAGACATTGTAGATATTGGGCTCAAGGAAAATCATGAAAAATAACCAAGATGTAGCTCAAGTTCTAGTACATTGGGAGGGCATGAATGAGACAGAGGTGAGCTGGGAAGACAAAGACTTCATGGTAACTCAGTTTCCAAAACTGATCCTTGAGGACAAGGATCTGGAGAAGTAAGGGGGTTTGTCATGACCCTAGTATCTCTTTAGACTGTTAGGAGAAGCCTCTGTTGTTAAGGGAACCCAGCAGGGTAATTTGTAATTTAAATTATTAACTGTTATTAGTGGGCACTTCACACATGCGGCGCACATGGCTGTTTTGATGTAAAAGGCTGTTGCCTTGGATGCTGTTGAACTATTCAGAATCAATAGAACTTATTCTTCTCTCTCAATTTTCTCTTCTACCCATTCTAGATCTCTATCTTTAGAGATTTGAGTTGCTTCTGAGCTGATTTGTAGTGTAGATCACTACATTTTTGTATGGACTTCATTCCTGGAATGAAGTCTATTTTTTAGGTTTTTATATGGACTTCATTCCTGGAATGAAGTCTGTTTTTTAGCTTTTTGTATGGAGTTCATTCCTGGAATGAAGTCTATTTTTTAGGTTTTTATATGGACTTCATTCCTGGAATGAAGTCTGTTTTTTTAGGTTTTTATATGGATTTCATTCCTGGAATGAAGTCTGTTTTTTTAGCTTTTTGTATGGACTTCATTCCTGGAATGGAGTCTATTTTTTAGGTTTTTATATGGACCTCATTCCTGGAATGAAGTCTGTTTTCTTAGGTTTTTATATGAACTTCATTCCTGGAATGAAGTCTATTTTTTAGGTTTTTATATGGACTTCATTCCTGGAATGAAGTATGTTTTTTTAGGTTTTTATATGGAATGAAGTCTGTTTTTTTAGCTTTTTGTATGGACTTCATTCCTGGGAATGAAGTCTATTTTTTTAGCATGGAAGAACTGTTACAAAAAAAAAATTAACATGGAAGGGTATTTTTTCTATTTAAATATTTTTAAATAATTATGGACCAAACAGTAAAGGCGTTTTGACCAAAGGACTAAACAGACATGGGCCCACCTAAAAAAGGACCAAACGATATTTTTCCCTTATGAAAACTTGTGGAACCGGCCATGCCCTAGCCGGTCCCACACGCCCTTGTTTTATTAATTTTGTTATTAATTATCTTATTTTTCCTTGATTTCATGGTATTTTTCTCAAAAATTCCTTCAAACTATCAAAAAATACCCAAAAATTATTTAAATTCGTGGGATTGGGCCACGACCGATCGGTCACGCCTCCATGGTCCCACACAGCTGAATTTTATTATTTTAATATTTTTCAAAGACCATGAACTCATGGAAACTCCTTCAATTCATGAAAACTCCCTAAATTTATCAAATTACTCAAAATTCATGAATCCTTCAATCATCAAAAATATGTGAAACTAAGGAAGAGACGCCACGGGACCATGGTCATGACTGGCCGACCGTGCCTTGACCACCGACGGTCCCACGCCTCACAATTCCTTATTTTATAAATATTTTCCATCATCTCATGGTGTTTCCCTGAGTTCATCGAAACCTTAATTTTGGCATATTTTCTTGAATGGATGCTCAATTGCACGCCAGAAAATACCAAAATTCTCAGGACTGAGACACAGACACCTCAGGAACATGAGCACGCTATCTTGACCGACCAAGATTGGCTATTTGGCTCATGGAAGCCGGTTCCATCAATTTTCATCAGTTTTGACCTAATTTGCGCAATCGCTCGTGTTGAGTCCAAGACTCTTCCAAATACTTTTGGAAATTCATGAAGTGATCATCAGGTGGTCGTGTGATCACCCAGGTCCAGCTCCATGACCCATGGTTGGTCCCTCACCTGTCATAATTGATTAGTTTTTCACACCTAAGTCTCAGACGAGCATTTTTGAATAATGATTGAACCAGCATTTAATCATTCTTTCACCAATAAATCATGAACTCTTCATGAGTTCATCATATTTGCTCACGTGAGCACATGGACACTACACGGTTGATCCACGGTCCCATGTAGCCGCTCCTCATTCGTCCCATGTTTAAAACTTCTGAACATGAATTGATCATCAATCGGTCAAATTAGGGTTTCTGAGTTCAAGGACCATGTTTCCAGACTCTAACCTTAATAATTCTACGATGACCTCATGGTCATGAATTTTATTAATTATGCTAAGTTTAACGACCAGCACTTTAATTAATATTCTTGGCACACTGCCAATCATTCATGAGCAACACATGCTCAGGTAATCAAATATTCAACAAGTCATCACGAGAGCAACACTTGCTCAGATGATCAATATTTTCTCGTGTTAAGGAATATTGGTTCAACAATCCACCAATATTCAACAATCCATCAAATGAGCAATACTTTCCCAGTTCATCGTCAGAATTATACCTCTGTCTCATGACACATTCAATTTAATAGTTTCAGAACATCCTGTTCAATTCAGCAACTACATGGACTCATCGTCCCATCAAACCACGAAGTCATCAATTGACTAACAAACCACGAGATGATCAATCGTGTCACTTGGGGGATATCACTTAGGGTTTTGGTCTGGTGGTCTACGGCACGTGTATTTAAACACACGATGGAATGTGAGCAAGTCGTGCAATTATTTGAAGGAATTCATGAGGTAGTGTGTGGAAAGTCGACCAAGTCTTTACACATTGGACAGATGGTTTCGAACACTTCATGGGATCATGGTGTCTACAATTCCAGCAATATAAATAAGTCCCTGAATCAAGATTGAGGGGATTATCGGAAAAACAGAATGAATACACAGAATACTCAGAGTAAGAATCTCACGTCTCTTCGACAACACGAGATCATGAAACTCATCAATTGATAAATTTCTTCACAATCGTTCAACTTCAATCATTCAGAACTTATCATATTCATAATTCACACACCCACAATCCTTGAATCACCATCGATTCGACACATTTCTCAGCTTCCCTCCTACAGATCAACCCATCCTCTCTTGTGACCGAATTTACTCTGGAACGGTCGTTGTCTCGATTTAGGCCGGAGTACTACATATTTATCTCTCGAATCTAAGCACCCCCTTTGCAGCGGTGCATCTATATGAGGATTAACATTTTGCTTGGTTCGAGGAACCTCCTTCGTCCGGTCGTCTCCTCAATCCCTTAAAAACCATCAGATCGTTTTCCCCCATCAACACTAGTATTAGGGATGATTCCGATGAAACAGAAATAGTATGTGAGTTACATAAAATCGAATAAAGTCAGATAAGATAAGTTCAATAAACAAGATCGGTTTCAGGAAAATCAGAAGAATATCTACCTTGATGACTCCATGAAAGCAGTAGCAGATGAATCTTCAAAAGAAGAAAATTGCAGACGACGAGAACTTACAGAGAGCGTAGAGATGAAGAAGACGGAGAAGTAAAAGAAGAAAATTATCCCTCTACTAGATCTCTACTTAAATAGAAAAAAGAATGATGACTGGATGACAATGAATGTGCCGGTGAGTAGAGGAGTTTTTGACACGCGTAGGCAGTCATACTTAATTCACGGAATCTTTTCGGGAGAAGAATATGGGAAGATGAACAGCTGCGTCATTCGGAAGTACAAATTCTCATGACATTCTCCCATTCGCAGAGAAGACATGAGAAGACGCAAGATGTAAGATCAGAATATTGCAACAACAACACATTTGCGAAATCTTCATCTACAACGTTGCGAAGACGTCGCAGAATGATCCCAGAAATGACATAACAGATGACGACAGCTTAAGCACGAGAAAAGTGTGATGATCCTGTGAAATTAAGAATGTTCACGAAATTAACATTAGAACTCTTGCGAGATTACCGCAAGCCGGATCCGAAATTAAGGGACAACATAGCTATCATCCATTATGTAATACACTATATAAAGAGTTGAATAAGCTTAAGGGATAGAGAGATAATTATTAGAGTGTTGAGAAAGTTTTGAGGAGAAAGAAAGTCCAAAACAGTGTTGTATTCTTGATTTCATTTCCTTCTAGTAAAATTTCTATATTCAATTAATAAAAGGTGTTGTTATTGATCTCAAGAAATGTGTTGATTGTAATGAATTCTTGTGAGGGATGTATTGTAGGATTTTCTGCAACTACAGTAGGCATTTTTAAGGAATAAACATTTTTAGGGAATAACATGTTGACTCACCCTTGGACGTGTAACAGAGTGTATTGGAGTGTGTCTGCAGAAATTGAACATATGGGAAGGAAAGAATATATCCCGAGTTTATTTTTATTTACTGCCGAATGATGGAAAGATTTCCAGAAGTAATGAGGTGTTATTTTTGAACCTGTTGAGTATAAATAAGAGTCCGTGGCAGCAGAGAAGAGGAAGTGACTGGGGAGAAGAGTAGAGGGTTACAGAGCATATTTTTCCGCTACTGCAGAAAAGAAGAAGAATAAGAATAGACTACGCTTGTAGTATGTCGTTTTAGAACTGTCACTATTTCTTCCAAGAACGATAGTTTCCTGCGACAGAACAAAACAATAGTTTTATGTAATAGTCATTGTAACAGTTGTGTAACGCCTTTGCAGCGTTGCGAAACTCAGTTTTTTTTACCATTTCACCTATTGTAAGCACTTTTGAGCAATAAAAATGAATTTTGAGCGTGTCTACAATATGAGGAGTTAAACCCCTACACTGGGTCGACGGAGGAATCGGAATTTCATACATGGGTGAATTTATTTTATTCTTTTCATGAATTTTGCACTTATTTTAAATTGAATTATGATTTAAATTAATTAGTTATCATTTTATTTGATGGGTCATGCTTTCTTAAATGTTTGATGTCCCATGCTTACGATTTATAACTAATATTTTGAGAATCTACTTTGGAAAAATCAGAGTGGATGTTTTTATTTATTGAGTTATAATTGCTGAAGAATAAATAATTGAACCTTATGTTATGAATCCAATGGAATCCTAGTCCCAGTAACTCTCGCTTTTGTTTATTATTTTCATTAAATCTAAAAATTTAATCTTAACAAATTCCGAGTGAATGACAACCTTCTTATCACTGTAGGATCAGAATATCGCTACAATAATAATCCTGCGATATTAACAACACTTCTACGAGCGTAACCGCAAGCTCTTCAACAACACTTTGTGAGCGTCACGGAATATCGTAAAGAATGACATAACAACTGACGATTGAAGAAACACGAGAAGAGCATGATTGCCCTACGATGGTTACAAAGGTTGCGGTAATAAACATTATAACTGTTACGATAAGATTGCAGAGTAGATCCGAAATGAAAGGAAAACTTAGTTGTCATCCACTATGTAATTTCCTATATAAAGGGTTCCAATAGATTCAAAGAGGGAGGATGTATTTTTTTGAGAGTTGAGAAAGTCTTGAGGAGAGAGAAACTTTGAGAGAATAGTTGTGTTCTTGATTTCTTCCCCATCTGTAAAACATTTCTGAGAATTAAATGATAAAGAGTCGTTTTTAATCTTTAAGTATGAGTTGATTTTCATGAAATCTTAATAAGGGTGTAGTGTAGGATTTCCTGCAACTACATTTTGGCGCCCGAAACAGGGATTGGATTAACGAAAATCATAGAAAAGGCGAAGTAGAAGTTGAAAGGTACTCAAAATCAAGAAGATCATCAAGCAAATTGGTGAAATAGTTAATGGAAAAATGATTATAACAAAAGAGAATTGTAGGAAATTAGAGTGTGATATGGTAACGAAAGCAATGATTGATAAATTCCATGAAAACATTAAGGGGAAGATACATAAACGGGATTTTGAAGGAAGGAAAATTATGATGGTGGATAAAATATCATCGTTAAAGGATTGGGAAAAACAGGAGATCACGTTTACAGCAGCAGAAATACCAAAAGAAAATTTAAATCATACATCTCCTTTGATAATCACGGTATCCACTATACCAATGGGAATAGGAAAATCAACAAAATCTATGGAAGAGTGGGCTGTAAATAGAATTTTGGTGGACGCAGGAAGTTCTGTGGATATAATTTTTTATCATGCTTTTAAGAAAATGGAATACAAAGATGAAAAAATGTCCTGTCCAACATATCATATTCATGGATTTGGAAAATCTTCAACAAAACCAAAAGCCGAAATAGTGGTATGAATTCCGTTAGGAGAAATTGAAACACAAGTAACATTATGCGTGGTAGACGTGGAATCACCCTACAACATGATATTGGGAAGACCATGGATACACGCAATCAAGGCTGTAGCATCAACATTCCATCCATGCATCAAATTTCCTATGCCCAATGGAGTTGGAGAAATTAGAGGAGACACATATCTTGCGAAGATATGCTATCAAATTGAAGTAAGAAATTATGAAGAACGTCCGAAGCTGCGAAAAGCTCGCAAAAAAGTGGCTAGAGAAACAAAGAAAGAAGAAGAATTTAAAGTTTATTTGATAAGATCAAAAGAAGGAAAAGGAATACCCAGTGAAATCTCGCAAGAAGGAGACGAACCTGTGAGAATAATGAAGACACCAACACCAATGGGAGAACCTGGGGCCAATTACATCGCAGAAGAACCAACTAAGGAAGTAAATATTGGGAGTGAAGAAGAACCTAAGTTGCTGAAAATTGGAACTAAAATGGATACAGATGAAGAAGAAAAAACCATAAATCTTTTGCGAGAATATAAAGACATCTTTGCATGGAACATGGATGAGATGCCAGGCATAGATCCATCAGTAGCGTGTCATAAACTAGAAATTAATAAAGATGCAAGACCATTTAAACAAAGAATAAGGAAGATTGCAACAACATATCATTCCCAAATAGAAGAAGAGTTACAGAAAATGCTTGACGCAGGAATTATAAGGCAAGCAAAATATCCAGAATGGATTGAAAATATGGTGGTGGTCCCAAAGAAGAATAAGGGAATAAGAACTTGCATAGACTTTACTGATTTAAACAAAGCTTGTCCTAAAGATAGTTTTCCATTACCAGATATTCCACAAATGGTTGAGTCAGCAGCGGGAAATACTAGAATATCTTCATTAGATGGATATAAAGGATTTAATCAAATTCCTCTTGCTGAAGAAGATCAAGAACACACCGCATTTTTTGCTCCAAGAGGGTTATACTGTTATACAAAGATGCCCTTTGGTTTGAGAAATGCTGGTGCAACATATCAAAGAATGGTGGGGAAGGTGTTTTCAAAGTGGATACACAAAACATTAGAGGTATATGTGGATGATATGTTGATCAAAAGTAAAGAAGCTAAAGACCATGTACAGGATTTGAAGGAGATTTTCGATCAAATGCGGCATTTTAACATCAAAGTGAACCCTGACAAGTGTAATTTTGGAGTAGCTTCAGGAAAAAATTTGGGGTATATTGTGTCGAAAGAAGGAATACAAGTTGATCCAGAAAAGGTACAAGCAATTCGTGACATGCCAATGCCTGCAACAGTAAAAGATGTGCAAAAATTAAATGGACTCTTAGCCTCGCTAGGAAGATTCATCTCGCGATCTTCGGACAGGTGCAAACATTTTTTCGATATCCTCAAGAAGGGAACAAAATTCAAGTGGATAAATAAATGTGAAAAGGCTTTTCAAGGAATTAAAGAACATGTAATGAACATAACTATTTTACAGAAAGCAGAGCCAGAGAAGAACTATTGATTTATCTCGCAACAACCGCGCACGCGCTAAGTGCAGTATTGCTGCGAGTAGATGCAGGGACAAAAAAACCAATTTATTATATCAGCAAGACATTTAATTCTGCAGAGAGAAATTATTCAAATATTGAGAAGTTAATTCTAGCATTGGTTCATGCAACTTTTAAACTTCGCATTTACTTTCAAGCACATAAGATAAAAGTATTAACAAGAGTGCCAATCGAGTTAGTAATAAAGAATTCAAAAAGATCAGGCAGAGTTGAAAGATGGAATGCATAAGTAGGGCACTTTGATATCAAATATGATATTTTATCTTCGCCAAAGTCGCAAGTTATAGCAGATTTCATAGCTGAATTTCCTTTAGAAGATGACGAAGCAGTGGAAGAAATGATGGATATAGAAGAAGAACATGGAGACCCAAAAGAGCTATTAACAGAACCCAACAGGTGGGATATATTAGTGGATGGATCATCAAATGGAGAAGGTAATGGGGTTGGATTTGTTTTTATCTCGCCAGAAGGAGAAAAAATGGCTTTTTCATTTAGATTGGAGTTTGCATCGACTAATAATGAGACAAAATATGAAGCTGTGATTCATGCTCTAAAATTTGCAATAGAAATGAAGTTAGAAAATGCAAGAATTACTAGCGATTCGCAATTAGTTATTCGCCAGATAAAAGAAGAATACGTAACAAATGAACCATCCTTGAATAAATACAAAAAACTTGTTGAAGAATTGTCTGCGAGAATTCCAAAAATAACATGGAGAAATATATCAAGAAAGGACAATAGACTCGCAGATTCTTTTACTTTTATATCAAGCATGATGACAAATCCAGCTGCGAGATGCATAAAAATTCAAACACTTTTGTTACCGTCAATAAACAAGAAGGAATAAGAAACAAATGTGATGATGGTAGAAGCTGGCGAGGAAAAGCCGAAAAGCAATAATATAGATTGGCGAGAAGATATATATGCGTCCTTGGCGAGAGGAGAAACTCCAAGAAATAGATTAGAAACACATAAATTAAAAAGTAGAGCAACCAATTATGAGCTAAGAGATGGAGTGTTATATCGCAGATCTTTTAATGGACCATCGCTAAGATGCTTAATGAGGGAAGAAGGACAAAAGGTATTAAAGATGTTGCACAGTGGCTATACTAGTAATCACAGTGGGGGAAGATCTTTGGCATATAGAACAAAAATGCAAGGCTATTACTAGCCATATATGCATGAAGATGCAAAGCAACTCTCAAGGCGTTGTGAAGATTGTCAGCGATATGGAAAAAGGATACATGCACCAGGAGCACCATTATCATCTTCCACAAGTGTATGGCCTTTTGGAAAGTGGGGTTTAGATATTGTGGGACCATTTTTACCTGATTCAGGGCAAAGAAGATATTTAATTGTCGCTACAGATTATTTCACAAAATGGGGAGAAGTGAAGGCAGTACAACATATTCGCGATAAAGACATCTTCACATTCATATTTGAAAATATAATTTGTAGATTTGGAATTCCAGCACAGTTGGTATCTGATAATGGAAAACAGTTTGAATGACAGAATATAGAATTACTACTTAATGCGTTTAAGATAAAATGTGGAAAATCTACTTCTTTATACCCACAAGCAAATGGTCAGGCTGAGGCAACTAATAAGACAATTGCAGACATATTAAAAAAGAAGCTAGAAGGATACCACAGAGCATGGTGCGAGCAGGTGCATAACGCAATATGGGCTTACAATACAACTAGACGAGAAGCTAGTGGAATGTCACCTTTTTGTTTGACATATGGGGTTGAAGCTGTGTTACCAACAGAAGTCGCTATTCCTACAACAAAAAGAGATTTGGGAGAAGAATCTTAATACTAGTATGATTCTAAGAGAACTTGATGAAGTAGAAGAGAAGAGAGAAAAAGCATTACAACATATGGAAAATTACCAGCGAAGGTTGGCTCGCGAATATAACAAACGAGTTAAGAAACGCGAGTTTCAACCAGGCGATTTAGTTTTGCGAGAAACACCAGAATACCAGCGAGAGCGTGGTGGAAAGTTAGCGAGAAAATGGGATGAACCATATATCATTAAGGAGATAGTTGGAACAGGGGCGTACAGGTTGGTAGACCCAGAGGGCAGAGATGTTGGTCAAAGACTTGGTAGTCCATGTAACAGATTATATTTAAAAAGATATTATCAATAACAAATTTTTGATGAAACAAAGAAGAAATGGGAAAACAAATTTCTACATCTGCGAGTTTATTCGCAAAATTATTCAAGATTATATAAAGAATGAAAGATTGCGATATACGCAAAAGAAACAAAGAACGTGATGAACCTTTATGGCGTACACCCTAGTTCGCGAATACAATTTCGCAAGAGGCAAATGTAAGACCTAAAGTACGTCATATTAGGGGGTATCTCTTTGCATGACTCAGGGATAAGGTTATACCGCTGCTGGAACCTGAGTCATGAAGATGTTGGGGTTAAAGAAAACCTATCCGGGAGAGGTACCTTGTATTTCTAACTATATAAGGTTATACCCTGGTTGGACGACCGAGGGTCTCTTATAAGGAGTGCAGAGTATGACCAAGGCGCCGAGGTACACGGTTGAGCCAAGGATGCTCGGGATGGACGAACCTACCCTGTCCATTCTTGGTAAGTCTTGGCTATGATTCATTCGGCCTGAAGAAAACCCCACTTAGGGTGCAGTCTTGTAACTATAAACCATATAGGCATAAAGGACAAGAGGCTGCGAAAACAACTGGTTGTTGATAAATTCGGATGGGAGGATCTAGTCTTGTATGGCCGATGTTCGCTCCTTGAAGGGGCAACCATGGGGAATATAAGGGAGGCACCCTCTATTAGGGAGCTGATAAGTATCTTAAGACGGCAATGTCATGGGGCTTTATGATCGCAAGAACATTTAGGCCTATCATATTGTCGCGTGACAAACATTATACAGAGGCAACAAGCCATAAGAGAAAAAAAATAATATGAGATCAATGGGTTTTTACATGAAAGTGTAAAGACGTCCTGCGATTTCATCGCAAGACAGCAATGTCATAAGACTTCGTTCTCGCAAGGTAACTTAAACTTGTCATATTGTCGCAGAGAAATTGACAAAATACAGATAAGACAAAATCAATGGGTCAATACATGAAAATGTAAAGGCGTCCTGCGATTTTGTCGCAGAAAGAAAAATTTGGCAAAATAAGACCTTTATCTAGGAAGGAAAAATAAGACCAACAGAATAATTTCAATCATTAACTATTTTCTTTTAAGAATGTAGGAAATATTTGTTCATTGCAGGAAAATCTATGAGAAACAAGATTCCTTCAGGATTTTTTTTCTCCTTCTTCAGAAACATCATTCAGAATCACACAACAGAGTTATTAGAAGAAATTATCGCAGTAATATTCATCAAATCTCAAACTTATTCATCATCTCGCAAAAAGAAGGCATGATAAGTAACTAATTTTTTCAGGAAAGATAATGAGGGGCAAGTAAGGGAGTTAATAAGAAGAATATCACTATCTTCCCTAAGAGTATTCAAAATAAAGGTTGAAATCCAAAGTTGTTTAAAGGTACATTGCTTGCAAGAAAACGGAAGAAAAAAGAAAACAAAATAAAATTCAAGCTTCAGCGTTGGTCTCGCCAGATTCTTTCTCTTTGCTTGTGTTATCAGCTCCACCAACATTCTTTTCATTACGATTAATTTGAGATTCTTCTTCTTCTTCTTCTATTGGGTCTTCTTGAGGAATATCTTCTTCTCCATCTGCATATTCTAGATCCTTCTCCATAGGAAGAGGAACTTCATCATCATCTACTTCTACAGGAAGAACGGATACATGGGGAAGAGACTGAGATATTAGAATATCATTCACAAGGACTTCAGCGCTAAGGTGAACCTTGCGAAGGAAACCTCTGTCACGATTTCTAATTTCTATGTTCTTGAAGTATTCAAGATAATCATATCTTCTCTCTGCCTGGTCGCGAGATGTTACAAGATCAGAAGTGAGAATCATGTTTTCTTTGCAGACTTTATCCAATTTATCAGTCAGATCAGAAATGGTAGAGTGAAGACATCTTTCAGATTCTGCGAGAAACAAAAATGACAAGAAAATATTCAGATGAAGTACAGCTGAGAAATTAAGTAGAAAAATTAATAGTTAAGATAGTCAAAATGACTACCTTATTTTTGTGAAGTTAAATTTTGAATTAATGATAAGCAACAATTCTCCCATTGATTCATGGCATCGTCAAATTTATCCCCAACTATACCCTTCAGGCGAGACTTTATATTTTCTTCTTTGGAAAGGAGGTATGAGTTTTCCTTTGCGAGTAAATAATAAGATTCTTCTAGTTGGGAATACTAGTCTTGAAGCTTGCTGGCCTTTAAACTAAGAGTTAATCTACCTTTGATAAGTTTATCCTTTTCAGCAGCAGATGACTCAGTTATTTCCTTGAGCTCATTCTTAAGAGAATGAAGAGATTGCTCTTGATTATCACATATTCTCTGGAGATTACTTAATTGTTGCGAAGAAATCGCCATCAAACTTGAAAAACTATGCTTTTCTTGAGATAAAGTTCTATTTTCGTCTGATAAAGATTCTGTCTCCAAATTAGCCTTGATTAAAAAATATGAGAGGCGAGTATTCTCGCTACTTAATAAATTTTAGCTTTGCGATAATTGATTATTCTCATTAGTAAGATTATCTATTTGATCGATCGAGTACGTGTAGAGATTATCTAATCTATTAAACTGGTCCATCCAAGAATCTTTTTCAACACGAGCTTCTTCAGCGATAAACTCAAATTTAAGTCTTTTAATGAATCGATTCTGAATTAAAACAAAATATACAAGCCAAGGATTTAAGAAAGAAGCTTAAGTACAGAGAAGATGAAAACTTGCTAGAACATAAAAAACTAAAAGACAGAGGCAGGAAAATTATACCTTTCAGCTCGTTATTTCTTCTGCGAAGATTCTCGCAATCAAGTGAAGAGTTGCGAAGCTTATGATTAAGAGTGTCACATTCTGAAATTTTGTCTTGAAGGTCTCTCTTTAGAGCTTCAATTTCATTTTCTAAAGACGATCGCGAGACAGTGTGGTCAGGACCAAAGTATTTGATTAAAGTATCGCAAACAACATGTTTGAAAGGATCAATAGATGATTTTCTGGCATCATCTAAAATGTTAGATAAAACTTCAAAAGCAGCGTCAACCCCTATTGGTATTTCTTTGGGTAAGGGAAGAGGTTTAAAAGGTGAAGTGGTAATGATAGCAAGTTGGAGATTTGAGTTATTTGCAATGGTTGCATCATCAGAAGGAGGAGCATTTGGTAAGGTAACAGTTGAAGGTAACAAAGGTTTGGAGGGAATTTCATTAACGACGGATTTGGAAACCTCATTTATAAAAGGGTTAGTGGAGAAAGGAATGCTAGTGGCGATGTTCTCACAAGTGGAAGAAGGAGGTTCCACTTGCGAAACTATGGGAGTTTCTCTCGCAGATGTCAGTTTTGGAATGATAATATCAGCCTCAAGAGTCTTAGCTTGGCGAGATCGTCATCCTGCGAGTAATAACTTAGATAAGAAACAGAGGCAACAATATTGTTAAGAATAAATAATATGTTTCTTACTACCTTATGACTCGCAGGATTCCTTTTCTTCTCAACTGGTTTCTTATGAAGATTAGGGTTTTGAATTACTTATTGAGCGCTAGTTCCACTGAAGAGAAAAACACAGTATATGAATCATGAAGAATCAAATAAAAAAGTAAAATATGAGTAAACATGATAAGTGAAATGGAATTTAGTAATGTCAGAAAAACATATACCTTGAAGATTCCATTTAATCAGTAGCAGGTAAATATGAAGAAGAAGAAAAGTTACAGACGGAAAAACGAAAAAACAAAGGGACGAAGAGGAAAATTGGTTTTGTAACCAAATCCTACCTTTTATAGGCAAAAGGAGGTGACCCGTTGAGTAGACACGTGTCAGTAAAAAAGAAGAATTTACGACACGTGTAGGCGGTTAAACTAAATTCTTGGAATTTTGTCGAGGAGAAAACATGGAAAGAAAAGAAGTTGCGAGTGTTATGAAAAGTTGAAGATTCTCATATCCTCTCCACTTTGCGAAGAAGACATGAGAAGAGGCAAGATGTAGGATCAGAATATCGCTACAATAATAATCCTGAGATATTAACAACACTTCTACGAGCGTAACTGCAAGCTCTTCAACAACACTTTGCGTGCGTCACGGAATATCTTAAAGAATGACATAACAGCTGATGATTGAAGAAACACGAGAAGAGCATGATTTCCCTGCGATGGTTACAAAGATTGCGGTAATAAACATTATAATTGTTACGATAAGATCGCAGAGTAGATCCGAAATGAAAGGAAAACTTAGCTGGCATCCACTATGTAATTTCCTATATAAAGGGTTCCAATAGATTCAAAGAGGGAGGATGTATTTTTTTGAGAGTTGAGAAAGTCTTGAGGAGAGAAAAACTTTGAGAGAATAGTTGTGTTCTTGATTTCTTCCCCATCTATAAAACATTTCTGAGAATTAAATGATAAAGAGTCATTTTTAATCTTTAAGTATGAGTTGATTTTCATGAAATCTTAATAAGGGTGTAGTGTAGGATTTCCTGCAACTACAACCACTATCTAAAATTCGATCAAGTTACGTAGCCTCGCAAAGACGTCATTTGATGCTTAGGCATCTTTATGTCATATTGCGGACCAAACATCATCACTTGGATGCATTTTGACGGAACGACCTATACGGACTAGGCCATTACCTTTATTGCTTGGCCACGGCCTCACAAACGAGTTGGTTTAAGTTTCTGTCCCTTTGTGGATGAACTACGGTCTATGCTTGATCCCTTAAGAGTATGGATGGTACGTAGGCAGCCGCAATGAGTTGCAGCATTGCCGGTACAGCACGTTGTCGCTCATATCATCTAATTTAGAGATGATTGCGACACTTTGGCCACTCATTTCATCTGGATCGGTAGCTCGACGCAAGAGATGATTGTGGACATACTTGATGAGGCTAGTTGCATTCCATTCCTTGGGTGCTCATACTCCCTATCAAGGCATTCGACATAGGTTAAAAATCCGAGTGTCGTAATTTAGCTCAAGAGGAGTCTATTTTGATGGTAAATGGCCCAAAGATCTAGACATGTCAATCTATAGATCCACATGGCCACCAGAATTTAGCCAAATTCCATCGTTTAGGGCCTCAAAAGGGTTTTTTTCCGTTTAAAGAAAGTTTTTGGTTTTCTTAATAAACTCTTTGCGACACAGGGGTAAGTTGGAATGGTGTGGAAGCTAACTTAGCTACCTCATGCTCCACGAGCATGCTTGCAAGGGAAAATGAACGTTCATTTGCCTAGCTTTAAGGCTTGGATCGTAGCTTCATCATGGCGCATCGGAGAAGTTATGGCCTGCGGGGCAACGCGACAAAGGCGTAATTTTTCGGTCCGTCATAACCTACTTTTCCTCGTTTTGCAGGAGGATTGGTGCCTATTGATTCTCCCCTTTTATTTTTCGAAGGAGAAGGCATAAATGGGAGGGTGTTGATGAAATGCGCTTACTACCCCTTTCTTTTTTATCAGAATGAAGCGGTGGAAAGGTTGGGCATTGATGAAACGTGCCTACACATCCTTTCCTTTTTATCAGGAGGACGCGGTGGGATGGGTGGGCGTCGATGAAACGCGCCTAATGCCCCTTTCTTTTTATCATAAGGACGCGGTGGGATGGGTGGGCATTGATGAAACGCGCCTACTCCCCCTTTGTTTTTTATCAGGAGGACGCGGTGGGATGGGTGGGCGTTGATGAAACGCGCCTACTCCCCATTTCTTTATTATCAAGATGACACGGTAGGATGGGTGGGCGTTGATGAAACTCTCCTACTCCCTCTCTTTTTTTAACAGAAGGACTAGGTGGGAAGGGTGGGCGTTGATGAAAGGCGTCTACTCCCCGTTCTTTTTATCAGGAGGATGTGGTGGAATGGGTAGGCATCGATTAAACGTGCCTACTTACCCTTTCTTTTTATCAGAAGGACGCGGTGTGATGGGCGGGCGTTGATGAAACGTGCCTACTCCCTCTCCCCCCCCCCCTTCGTGGCTCTGTCAGCCGATCGGGCACTCCTAGCATTCTCATAGCCCTTTGTAAATTTATCAGTTATCTAGGCGCTTTTGGAATTCCTATAGCCTTTTGTAAATTTGTCAGTCGATTGGGCGCCTTTGGCATTCCCAATACCTTTTGTATATTTGTCAGCTGTTTAGGCGTCTTTGGCATTCCTATAGCCTTTTGTAAATTTTTCAGTTGATTGGGCACCCTTAGCGTTCGCAAGACCTTTTGTAGATTTGTCAGCTGTTAACGTGCCTTTGGAATTCCTATAGCCTTTTGTAAAATTATCACATTTTATAGATTTGATTGGTCCCCCTTTTTGTAGATTTGTTAGCTTTTTAGGCGCCTTTGGCATTCCTATAGCCTTTTGTAAATTTGTCAGTCGATTGGTCCCCCTTGGCATTCCCAAGACTTTTTGTAGATTTGTCAGCTGTTTAGGCGTCTTTGGCATTCCTATAGCCTTTTGTAAATTTTTTAGTCGATTGGGCACCCTTGGCATTCCCGTGACCTTTTGTAGATTTGTCAGTTGTTTAGGCGCCTTTGGCATTCCTATTGGCTTTTGTAAATTTGTCAGTTGATTGGGCGCCCTTGGCATTCCTGAAACCTTTTGTATATTTGTCCGATGTTTAGGCGCCTTTGGCATTCCTATAGCCTTTTTTAAATTTGTCAGTCGATTGGGCGCCCTTGGCATTCCCAAGACCTTTTGTAGATTTTTCAGCTGTTTAGGTGCCTTTGGCATTCCTATAGCCTTTTGTAAATTTGTCAGTCGATTGGGCGCCCTTAGCATTTCCAAGACCTTTTGTAGATTTTTCAGCTGTTTAGGCGCCTTTGGCATTCCTATAGCCTTTTTTAAATTTGGCAGTCGATTGGGCTCCCTTGGAATTCCCGAGACATTTTGTAGATTTGTTAGCTTTTTAAGCACCTTTGGCATTCCTATAGCCTTTTGTAAATTTGTCAGTCGATTGGGCCCCCTTGGCATTCATAAGACCTTTTGTAGATTTGTCAGTTGTTTAGGCGCCTTTGGCATTCCTATAGCCTTTTGTAAAATTTTCAGTCGATTAGGCGCCCTTAGCGTTCCCAAGACCTTTTGTAGATTTTTCAGCTGTTTAGGCGGCTTTGGAATTCCTATAGCCTTTTGTAAATTTGTCAGTCGATTGGGTGCCCTTGGCATTCCCAAGACCTTTTGTAGATTTGTCAGCTGTTTAGGCGCCTTTGGCATTCCTATAGCCTTTTGTAAAATTATCAGTCGATTGGGCGCCCTTGGCATTCCCAAGACCTTTTGTAGATTTGTCAGTTGTTTAGGCGCCTTTGGCATTCCTATAGCCTTTTGTAAATTTGTCAGTCGATTGGGCGCCCTTAGCATTCCCAAGACCTTTTGTAGATTTGTCAGTTGTTTAGGCGCCTTTGGCATTCCTATATCATTTTTTTGTGAGATTCTCACACCATTGTTGATGACTTACTTTTTATTATTCAAGGCAGGTGATTATATATTGAGCGATTCATGCATAGAACTTTTTTAACCATTTTTCGTTGATGGGTGTCTTAACCTTGGTTCCATCCATTCGTCTGAGCTTAAAGTATCCGTTGTCTTCCACCTTTCTTATCTTGAACGGGCCTTCCCAGTTTGCAGCGAACTTGCCAGCGCTTGTATTTCTTTGCACATGCGGCGCGATTTTCAGAACCAAGTCGTGTATCTTGAAGATTCTTTCTTTCACACTTTGGTTGTAATAATTAACTGTTCGCTGCATGTAAGATTCTGCGAATCGTTCTGTCCGTGCTCTTCTTTATTCTATAGTGTCTATGTGGGCGAAACGACTTATTTCGTCAGCTGTGGTATAGCTAGCCATTTCTACTCTCGCGGAAGGAAATGCTATCTCTGTTGGTAGTATTGCATCATCTCCATAAACTAGTGAGTAGGGTGATGCCCCTGTAGAACTGCGCTTTGAGATCCTATATGCCCATAATTAAAGTGGCAACTGCTCGTGCCATTCTCCATGATGATCCTGCACTATTCTGCTCAGGATTCGGATTAGCGTTTTGTTTGTTTTTTTCGCTTTTCCATTTTCCTGAGGGTAGTAGGGAGTCGATGTGTGCATCCTTGTGTTGTTATACTGACTGAGCATGTCTATTACATCCTTGTTCACGAATGACTTGGCATTGTCTGCTCTGATTATCATAGGCGCTTCGAACCTGTAAATGATATGCTCTTTTATAAACGCATCCACGGTCGCTCCGGCGTAGTCTTTGAGTGGTATTGCCTCAACCCACTTTCACGCATACTCGGTGGATGTTATTATGTATTTGTGGTGCTTCGAAGACGTTGGGTTGATCGGTCCTATAAGGTCCAATCCCCATCTATGAAAAGGCCACGGTGTCACAATATTGTGCAGTTGAGTATGAGGCGCTCGGATCAGAGTTCCATGCATCTGACAGCTTAAGCATTTCAAACGTATTCCGCAGTGTCACTTTCCATGGTTGGCTAGTAGAACCCGCCCTCATAAAGTTGCAGGAACAGTTTTTGCATTCCCTGGTGCTCGGCGTCGTGTGATCGATCCATTACTTCTATTGCTTCTTGATCAGATAAACATCATAGCGCGGCATTAATGTAGCTTCTGCGATAAAGGACGCCCTCGTGTATGAAGAAATGCATTGCCTACTTTTGAATCTTTAGAGCCGCCTGCCTCTTTTTGGGTATCTTTCGATGTTGGATAAAATCTATGTAGGGTTGTCTCCAATCTTCTCCTTTAATCGTACAAACTTTCGCGGGTTGTGGTGGAGCCTATCAATTGGCGCACCCATCATGGGGGAGCCTCCGCTTGTGCTGACATGCTTGGCCAGTATATTCCCAATCGCTGCAGTTTTCGGTAAAGATAAACTGCGCCAGTTTGTCCACATGTCTCCATATGCAACTCTTGGAGTATTCTTTCCGATTCTCTTTTGTTTACACACCTTGCGGGAGATCCCCCAGCGGCCCGGTAATACAAGGCCCCTTGGATCATCACAAATTATTTCAAGGCTTGGGTGGGCATTACCCGGCCCTCATCCATACGAGTCAAGTCTTCAATGTATACTTTCCTCCAGTTATCCGCTTCTTCGAAGGCTAGTTCCTCTTTCCAAGTGCTGACATCTCTTTTCTCCTCACCGTAACTATACCTTCTTCTTCGCCATTTAGTTGCATCTTGCTTGCTAGTGTTGCCAGATCATCCGTCTGTCGGTTTCCACTTATACCTATATGATCCAATATTGACCCAGTCTGGTTTATCAAGCTTTGAGCCTCTACGCGGTATGGTGCTAGATGTGTTTCTTTGACATGGAAGTCGTCGTTTACTTGATTTTTCACTAGATTTGAGTCGCCTTTTACTTCTATTCTTCCTAAGTTGATCTCTTTTTCCAGCCTGAGCCCTATAATTAACGCCTCGTATTCGGCAACATTATTCCTACACGATAAGTCTAGTTTGAACTAATAAGAGATTAACTCACCCTTCAACGCCTCGAATACTAATCCTGCTCCCCCAACGGTGCCATATAACTATCCGTCAAAGAACATGGTCCAAGGCTTGTCGATATCCACGGCCGCTACCTCTCCAGGTATGTATTCATGCACTTCTTCGTCTCCTTATCCCGGGAACATGGCTATTAGGTCAGCTATTGCTTGTCCCCTTACCCCGTTTGGTCGCTGCAATATTTGCTCAGACTATAAATATTGATTCAACTATCAATATTTAATAATTCGTCAAATGAGCACTATTTTCTCAAACGAGCAATATTTTCTCAGACGAGCAATATTTGCTCAGACTGTAAATATTGATTCAACTATCATTTTTCATCATATTGATATGAACATTCTTTCGAGAAATATACATTTGTCTCAAAAGACATAATTAATCCATGAATCCTAGAGCATTCGTCAATCATGCTCGACTCTGCAATACAAAAATTCATCGTCTAATCAAGTCAACAACTGAATAATTAAGTACACATTTTCCTTGCATACTCCACAATCATGAGACATCAATCATATCACATGGGGGGATATTAACTAAGGTTTTGGTCTGGCGGCTTACGGCACATTTATTCACCCACGCTGAGAGATGTGAGTAAGTCGTGCAAGCATTTGAGGGAGTTAGCAAAGTAGTGGGTGGAAAATAAACCAAGTCTCCACATGACGTGGAACTGTTTTAACCACGATTTCCCACTTTCCCACTCTTTCACTCGAGTAACTGTCACACTTACTGGAGATCAATGTGTCTACAATCAGGCAATGTAAAAAAGTTTTTGAATTCAAGAAGAGACAAATATACCAGAATTATAACAAGAATTCTCATCTGAACAATCACTCTCAATAGAGAAGAATTCAAACTTATTCTAACTCAACAGTTCATCAATTTGCAGAAACCTACAACACATTCACAATCCTTTGATCATCATTGATCTCACACACTTCTCAGCTTCCCTCCTACAGATCGACCCATCATCTCTTGTGACCGAATTGACTCTAGAACGACCATTTTCTTGCTTTAGGCCGGAGTACTATAGATTGATCTCTCGAACTCAAAGTAATCCTGTGCAGTGCATCTGTTTGCAAAAGGTTAAATCAATTTTCTCGTTTGAGGAATCGACCCTCGTCTCATCACTTTTCCTTAAAAACAAGTAAATCATTTTCTCCTATCAACAACTTCCATTCTACTGCCAATTCTAGTAAGAAAAGTGAAAAGGAAAGGGTACCCCAAATATACCTCAAGCTATAACTTTTCCTTCCTATAAGTCCTTTCCCCGAAAGTGATTATCTAAAGACTGAGTCGAGACAATACAACAAATCGGTTCACACTTTGTGTGATTGTCTATGGATATGAGATCGAGACAATACAACTACAAAGTGTGTTTACTTGATACAAAGGTTCGGACTTGACTAAACTCAATAGGATTCATGTATCAAGTAAATAGGAATTAACGTTTGTGCAATTTACTTTAATTATAATAAAACAATTATAATGCGGAAATATAAAGTAAATGACACAGCAAGATTCTGTTAACGAGGACACCGCAAATGCAGAAAAACCCCGGGACCTAGTCCAAAATTGAATACTCTCAGAATTAATCCGCTATACAAAATAAGACAACTTCGTATAGTTGAGACCAAGCAACTAAACCTATAGTTCACCTAGTTCCGTCTGTATTCCCACGTCTCCAACCTGTAAGCAAGTCACGTACTTGGACCAATTCCTTTAGTTCGTATTCCAAACAGTAAAGGAACAACAAATTTGTTTGGTATCAACTCTCTTAAACCAAGTGACATGAGTTGCGCAAAGGTTCCCTTGTTTATCTTAACATAAACTCCATTAATAGGTTCCAAGATCTATCTTATGTTCAAATTCCCAAAAGCAATTGTTAAGATTAAGCCAACAACACTCTTCAACCAAGTGATATGTGTTGATGCCAATCTTCCTCAATTAATCAATCCAATCTACCACAAGGATAAACCGATTATTAATTGGATCCTATTTTTCCCAAACAAGTATTGTGCACACCAAAGATTATAAAAACACCAAGTAAGAAATCTTTAATATCTTCTTTGTCTTCAAATCTTCTTAGATCTTCAATAAACACCTGCACACAATCACTTGAATCTCTTGTGATCAATCACACACAGAACGGAGTCTGTTAAAAATGGATTATCACAAGTTCGTCTTTAGATCTAACAACAGTCTAAAGATCCCTGTCGAAACCTTGAACTAGTTTGAGTGAATCTTATATCAGAAGAGAATATTCTCAAGCATAAACAAACTAGGTGCAATCAAGATTCAATCACCGTTAATCAATCAAATCAATACGAAAACTAAAGATAAACCGCAATATCTAGTTTCTCACCAACGGGTCGCGCTAGAGCTTCTCAATCCCAAAGAATACTTTAAATTGAGAGTCCGTAAGAGATTTTACCTAATTAGATTACTCTCCTCTCCAATAGGCGGCTTTACCAGTAACCAAGACAAAAGAGTAAGTCTAGGTTATGCAGGATTAGTTTGCTAGAAATGAAAACACAAAGTATTTATAAACAAGGAAGTTTGGACACCAAGGAATTTCCAAAACCGAAAATATTCTCAAGATATTTTTCATTACTCCACCAAATTCGGTTTTCATAATTCCTGTGAATGCACTGTCCAAAAATAATGATCGAAATCTCCTTGGAAAATATTTATTTAGCAAATGCACATTACTAATTCTTATTTTCCATATATAATTAAAAACCCTTAATTAAAAAGATTCTTAACTTATTTAAATTCGATCTTGGGATTTACTTCCTTCTTAGCTGTTATGGAATACCTTTGAAAAAAATAGAATAAGCATTAATGCATCGTGTTCAAAGAGTGACGACATCTTACTCTTGCAAGTCTTTACCATGCTTGCTCACTTGAAACCGATTTACCACATTTCCAAACAAGTTTAGAATTGGTTCATCTGACTTTCAAGAACTATGTGATTGATCAAGTTCCACTCAATCACAACTCATGGGTTTACGTTTCTACCAAAACAAGTTTCGGTTCTACCTCCATGTGAGTATTGTGCATAGTTACACTAGCTTACCAAAGATACGGCTGACTAGGTACTAGGATCGGTTCCCCATATATATTTGGTATCTAACTTGTATGCACTGCACATGTCCATAGGATCGGTTCCCCCTTCCTAAAAACTTGTTGCACATGTTCATAGGATTGGTTCCCCTTTCTTCCATAAACCTTTTTGCACCACATACAAGGATCGGTTCCCCTTGTGATGCACTGCACCTCTTACTAGGATCGGTTCCCCTCTTCCCAGTAATAAGTTCAGACATACACAACCCGATCATACCCCAGGTGATTACTTAAGATCAGTTTCACTAATAAAAGTCATACCAATACATAAGTCAGGCCTTATGTGAATAGTTTTACCAAGAACACAAACAAGTCATGGGCGGTTATACTAATCACACATATTGGTTGTTCATAAAATATGCAATGAAGAACAGCCCCAATAACTCCTAGCGATTTCCTTTTCGGTTCACAACACATATCATGAACTTACTTCCTTAGAACACATGTAAACATTGTTCCTTAGGATGAAATCCTCACCTCATACCCATAAATAATCACAATAATATTCATACGATTATGTCGATGTCTTATATACAAAGTTTAATGGTTAAGCAAGAAACTTCATATTGTATTCCTTAATACTATGTCTATCTAGAGTGTTCATGCTTCACTGTTTTAAGTTTTCAATATGCACGACTTGAAAGATACGTTAGGGAATGAAAAAATTCAAGTCAAATATCACTAACCTCAAGTGGAAGGATAATGTTGTCGTTGTAGCTCCGCACTTCTTCAAGTCTTCGCAATACTTGTAAAGTCTCACCCTAATACTTTCAAGCTAACCAATACGAAGTTGACTTTAGTACATCTAAATCAAGCGAGTCTTAAATGAGTTTTGGTTCACTAAAATATGACAACCAAACTTGACATACCAACGCTTGGTGGGTTCAACCGAGCAATGCTCTAACAATCTCCCCCTTTATAAATTTTAGTGACAAAACTCTTACAATCATATGGATAAACAAATTACAATAATTCATTACACATATGCTTGATTCCCGAATCCACAGCACACAACCTACATTCATTCAATTCTCAAAAATGCAGTAGCTGCCCTATAATAACAAAGCTTATACTCCCCCTAAAGGTGAGCTAGGTAGATATTCAATCTGCACATATTTGTTATCCCATTCATATGATATGTTACTCCCCCTTAATCTATGATTTTCCTCATTCGTTAGATAAACATTCAAGTACCATTGTCCTCTTCCCTAGTGACACCAATCAACCATAAATTGATACCAGCATCACTTGTTTACTCCATATGTTTATCCCCCTTTTTGTCACAAAAATAACAAAGAAGCGAATAAATAAAGGCCAACACGAAAAGGATCTTACAAATCTCAAAATAGACTTAGAACCTGTTGAGTCAAGCATGAGGGTTTTACACACCATTTTTGATAACCAATATCAAAACCGAAACTACAAGTAATTACGTTTTGATATGTTATCATGGAAATAATTACCGGAAGCAATTTTCCCAACTAGTTTAGCAAATCAAAAATCAACTAATCAACTTAATTCCTTTGCTAAACCAATTGTATAAATACAACCGTTTCATTCGATAAGACCAAAACAAAGATAAACTTCATTTTTCTCATCAGGTTATAATTATCCATATAACTTAGACCTTTAGATTTCAAACAAGCTAAATACTAGGTTAGTTAACTAGCATTTCCTTGTTTAGGCTTTCGGCTAGACTTGAATAACCGAAACCTCCTCTTTGATAATGTAGCACCCCTAAGCTAGCATCTGACTAAACTAAGTGATTAACCAAATAAAGAGGCACTAACGAATCTAAATCAAACACTTAAGCATTAAAATAAGAAACCTGCTACAACTTAACCCAAAAACTAGCCCCACTCAGGAATATGTATATACAAGAATTCCTCTCAAATTATACATATACAATAGTCATATGGTTTACAAATATAATATACAACATAATAAACATAGTAGAAGACTCAACGCCACGAAACTTCCGCTGCGCAACTCTAATTTGTCTCTGAAACTGAAAGTGGGAATATGTGAGCACATCATCCCTAAAAGGGGTGCCCAGCAGGAATAACAACTAGCTTTCAAGTAATCATTAATATGATTCAAAGACAATGCAGGTTCAATCGAAAGTCGGTAATACAAGGAAGGACAATAAAACATAACGTAGAAACTTATTCAAATACATTCATAAATAACAGTAAACATCCATGTATGAGATGTGTGTTTCCGCACATAAGGGAAGCATAATATTATGGTGGATCGCCCTAGCCATAATAATATTGCGGTGTATCACCCTAGCCATAGAATACTAAATATATATAAAGGAAGAATAATATTGCGGTGTATCGCCCTAGCCGTATAATATTGTGGTGTATCGCCCTAGCCATAGAATACTGATATTGTGTTGACACACATCTCATACCACACAAAGCACACAAATATATGCATGAATTTCACAACACAAAGATTGATTTGTAAAATAATAATGAATACAAGAGAGTTCGTTATCGATTCCCACCTCTTTTGATGACAAGCCTCGCCTACCTTGAGATCCATAATCCACTGGTTCATTCTTTAGAACGATCGTTGTTAATAAAGATTAACTGTTAATCACACAAGCACTCTAAAGACTAGCCAAAAGTCTCATAACACAATCACATATAATTCTCTAGTCATTGGCTAAGTAAATTATCTAATGGTTCTAAGCCCATTTATAGTATTATACCTTTTTATTAACTGTCTTTAGCATATAAAGGTTTACTAATCCAATTTGATTGGTTCTATAGTCCATTAAATATGTCTTATGAACATCTACAACTTTGTAGAAGAAGTCAAAGGTCAATTCGGACCATAAGGGTCCAATACATCATAATAGGAAAACTATACCTAAGCCCAAGTCCACTAAACAAGACCATTACACAAAGCCTGGTCCACTAGAGTCAATTAACAGTCACTAACGGTCAACGTCTGCTCAACGAAGTCACCTAACAATCAACGTCTAAAGTCAGGGGTCGAGGTCTAGGTCAAGTCAAACTAGTCAAAGTATGGTCAATAGTCAACTAGAACCAGTCAACTCGGTCAAGGTCTGGTTTATTGAGTCAACTCAAGGTTAGACTGATTCAACTTAGTCAGATTCTAAGTCAGATAAGTCAGCTAGACTGACTGGAATGACTAACAGGCATATTTCTAATGCAACACAAAAACAGAATAAGACTCAAATGATGCATTCCTAATCCTCTTTCCAAAATACATAGTTTGAACATCTCTTCATTGATTCAAATCAAATACTATATTTCCATGACTTCATGAGCTGCACTTCATTACATCTATAAGTTCAGGTCTACATACATAGCATCCATATCAAAGTTTATAATCCTAATTTCCATTGTTCATCACCATTCTGTAAAGCCTTGCACCGAACCATTACCCCTGCAATTCTAACTCCTAACATTTAACTTCGTCAACACTTTCATTCCTGCAACATCCTGACCACCAATATCAGTACTACCATTGCAACAATCCATTTCAGTCATACCACCTACATCGCTTGAACCCTGCACAGCCTTTGCTTCATCTGTAGTTCAAGAACATCCTTCAAATCCTCATTCTTTAACAAATCCTCATTATTTAACAAATCCACAACTTCAGTAAAGACCACCATCATCACACAAATGCCTAACATTCATCTAGTTCCATATCATCTAAACCCTGAGCTTTATAAGCATCACCAGTTCAACAACAGACCACCAACAGCTACAAAACTACCACCCCTGTTACCAATTGAATATCACCTACAACTACCGCTTAACTATTTCAGCATCAACATAAACATCGCCTCCATCTGTTCATTACCTTCACCAATTCCATTTATCTATAGTTGCACCTCAATTCAGTTCAATCAAACAACAACATAAATATCCAAATCTTCAACTACCAACAAAGCAATTCCCATTACATCTTCATTAATCGACTTCATGAACAGTTCACTCCAATGATATTCAAGATATCACCTTCATCATACATTTATCTTCATAACCCCTGTATCTCAACACAATCATACACCAATCCCAACATCTCCAGATACCACCATCCATAACTACACCTCCTACTCAAAACAACCAACTCCACCAGCTCAGCTGAATCACAACCCACTCATTCAAATCTTCCACACATCTTCATATATGTATCTTCAATTAAACTATAACAACTCATTCATATCCTGAGTTCCATAATTACACCACCACCGAACCATCACCTCAACTATCTTTACGATCCTCTAAAATCCAACTCAGGAACCCTAATCTTCAATTTGGGGAAGAACAGAAACCCTAATTCTATATGAGATCAAAATTAAACCTTATATAATCCTGTCTACCCTAATTAACAACAAACCCATGAAATAATTCACCAGAACAAATTCAATTTCATAAAGAAATTACAAAAGATACAGAACCCTAATTAAATTCTCGATTTACCTTTCCCGTGAAGTCGAAATCACCAATTCAATCAAAACCCCTTTTCAACAACAGATTCATAATATTCATCATCTTCTTTAGATCTCAAAACACAACTTAATCTCTCATTCATCTTAAAAACAGAACTCAAATTTGATTCAACATCATCACTCCTTCTCCCGTGTCCAAACAACTTCAAAATCATCACCCTCACATTCGATTCATCTTACTAACAAGTTCCTAAGAACATCACACATAAGAAAAACTCAATTCTTCTGAACTGAGATTAATAGAGAAGGAAGGAAGAAAAACAGAACAAAAGAGGAAAGAAGAAGAATAAAGATGAAGAAAGAAGAAGAAAGAAAGATAAGAAGATAAGAGAAATGAGTTTTCTCTCGACACGTATGGGTGATGATAGTGCAACTAAAATTATAAAGGCACCCATGCTTGGATAAGAGCAGCCTGAGTCGGTCTAAGGCAAAATAGCAATTTTTCCCCTTCATACTTATATCCAATGATATTTTCTTCGCCCGACATCCGAATGACACGTTCGAGTAGTCCATTTTTCCTAACTTTTCGAGACCTATTCAATGCTACTAGTTTCGTAACTAGATCGTTGTTAGATTAATTTCTATTAATTAACATTCTTCTCTAATTAATCGGGTCAATAACGGCTTAGTTGTCTCGTGACTGGTCTAATAGCGTTGACGATCTTGAGGCTCGTTACAGATAAGTCTAATTGTAGATGGGGGAAAATGATTTGCTGGTTTTTACGGAATTAAAGAGTCAACCGTGTGGAGACTTCTTGAACCAAGCGAAATGTTAATCCTCACACAGATGCACTGCAAGAAAGGAGTGCTTTAAGTTTGAGAGATCAATCTGTAAGACTCCGGCCTAAACCAAGTACAATGGTCGTTCCAGAGTCAATTAGATCACAAGAGAGGATGTGTTGATCTGTAGGAGGGAAGCTGAGAAATGCGTGAGATCAATGGTGATCTGACATTGTAGGTGTGTTGTAAATTTAGCGTGAAAAATCTCTAAATGATTGAAATTTTTCTCAATTGAGAGTGATTTATGTGAGTTCGTGTAGACGAGAGATTGTATGTATGAACTTTTATAAGAAATTACTCGTTTAGGCGAATGTTCGAATGTTCGAAAAAACTTGTTCTTTCAATAAGGATTCAGAGATATTTTATAATGCCGGAGTTGAAAACACCATGATCCCATGAAGCGTGACAGTTTGTTGGGATCAGAGAGTGGGGAAGTGGGAAATCGTGTTAAACCAATTACTCATCGTGCGGAGACTTGGTTAATTTCCCACCCACTACTTTGCTGACTCTTCCAACTGATTGCACGACTTGCTCACATTCTCATCGTGGGTGAACACACGTGCCGTAGACCGTCAGACCAAAACCCTAGTTAATATCCCCCCATGTGACACGATTGAAATCTCGTGATTGCAGAGTCAGTTGCTGACTTTATGGGACGATGAGTCCATGTATTGCTGAGTTGAACATAATTTGCAAATGTTCTGAAACTCACGAATTTAATACGTCTGCTGAGATGAGGTATTATTGCAGAGCAAACCGTGTTGCTGAATTATTGAATATTTTAATAGTTGATAGTTGATCCAATATTCTTTAATTTAAACAAATATTGCCGATTCGAGCGAATATTGCTAGTTTGAGCAAATATTACTTGTTTGATGAATTGTTGGTAGCAGGACCAAATAAAATATTAATTTAAGTTACTGACTGCTGGTCGAGCAAAATAAATAAAATGTTGATCATAAAATCAACATAAAATTATCAGAGTATTTGAATCTGCTCAGAATCACGTTTCTGTAGAGCTTTGGATTCAAAACCCTAATTTTACCGAGATGATGATTTATTGCAAATCAACATAGGACCGACTACATGGGATGACGGTTTCACCATATATCGCCCAGATGATCGAATGAGCAAAAATACCAAAGTCCCTTGAGGACCAATTGGTGAAATAATGATTAAATGTTGGTTTAATCATTTACTGAAATAATGCTCGTGTGAGCAACAAATAATGAAACCTGGTTTATGGAAAAATAGGGAACCGACCAAGATTTCATGAGACCGGCTCTTGGTGTCAACGGGACCAACAGATGGTCATTTGAGCAAACTCCCAATTGTTTGGAAAGGGTTTGAACCTAATACGAGCAACTGAGCAAATTAGGTTAAAATCATTAAAACATGCGGGACCAGCTGTTTGCAAGCCTCGGGGTCATCCTTGTCCGGTAAAGGGGATATGCCCATGTCACCATGGCGTCCGCGCTTCAGTCCTGATAATTTTGATATTTTCTGGTGCACGTTTGAGCAGCATTTTAAGAAAATATGCAAAATCTATGGTTTTGCTGAAACTGGGAAAAATACATGAGATGAGGGAAAATAGAGCAGGGAATTATAATGTGTGGGACCGGCCACGACTAGGGCATGGACGGTCGGATGACAAGCACGGTCCCACATATTTTCCCAGTTTTATGCAAGTTTATATGTTTTCTCTGATTTGGGGGAAATTCCATGAAACTTGAGAATTTGATGAAATTAGGGAACTTCCATGAGATGAGAGATAAAATAATAATAAAATAAGGAATGGAGTGTGGGACTGGAAATGTCCAAGGCATGGCCGGTCGGCCATGGGCGCATGTCCCAAGAAAATCTTCCCAATTTTATATAATTTTCATGATTTTATGGAATTTTCATAAAATCAAAGAGATTTGTTGAAATCAAGGTATTTAGTTGAAATCAGGGAGTTTTCATGGAATCAGGAAACAAAACATCAAATAATAATAAAATAATAGACGTGTGGGACCGGCTAGGGCATGGACGGCCGGCTAGAGCCGGGTCCCACAGTTTTTCCCCAATTCTACCATATTTTCCATAATTTTATAGAAAATTCATGAAATTAGGTAATTTTCATGGTTTTAGGGAAAATTCATGAAATCAAGGAATTTTCATAATTTAAGAGGAATAATAAAATAATGGGGACGTGAGGTGTGGGACCGGCTACGGCCAAGGCATGGCCGGTCGGCTGGTGCTCGGTCCCGCGATACCTTTCCTTAATTTTATTATTTTAATAAAATCATGAGATTAAATAAAAATAAAATTTGAAATAAAGGATATTTGCTCGAACGAGAGAATTTTCGTGAGATTAGAGAAAAATAATAAAATGTGATAAAATAAAATATATGGCGCGGGACTGGTCACGGCATGACTGGCCAGATGGTTAGCCCAGTCCCCTAGCGCCTTTGTTAATATTTTTTTTTTATTATTATTCCTTTCTATGTTGCATAGTTTCATCGTTCATTCGTATTTTTGAAATGCTCGTTTGCGCATTCAAAACGCTGGTCTGTGCATTATTTTCTAAGTACACTTGCACCATTTTTGTCAGGGCTTACTCGATGCTCAGATGCCTGTTTTGTTGAATATTTATCACTAACCCGAGGAATTCTGCTGGGAAGAACCACAAATTGAAGTGACGAAATATAACGAAGAATCGTAGAATATTGTTGGATATTCAGAAGATTAACTGATGGCTCATCGAATATTGCTAGATATTCAGACGATTTAAGATAATTAACTGATGGATATATACTAGAAGGGATTCCTATCTAGGAGCATTAATTATCTGAGGGTCGAGCAATATGAACTTACTGGAGTGTCATATTCCCCTTGTATAGTCATGGAAAACCTGGTTGCATCCCGAAGATGTTGTCCCTCTATACTAGCAGGCTTGCTATCTAGGAGCCGCCCAATCTTTTGATTCTATACAATATGAGATGTGTCGTGGTCTCAGCTGGGAGACTACACATCTGCATCTTCTCTGAGAGACTTTCTCCGTCAGAGGTTTATGGCATGAGCTTTCATGCTTAGAGACATGAGTCTCAATACTCATCCAATTGACGGATCCAGAGTAATTACTGAAATTGCTCAGTATTCATGAGATGTGTCGTGGTATCAGCTGAGAGACGACACGCACTCTGAGAGACAACCTTCTCAGTCAGAGATTTATGGCATGATCTTTCATGCTTCAAATGAGAGACATGGGCCTCACTACTCATCCGGTTGCCGAATTTGGAGTATAGTTTTACAATTTTACCCTTTGTCGAAAATCCACCATCTATATTAATTCCCCTGCTTAGTGAGGAACAGTCACGTTCCTCTGTCAGCATTGAATGGTGATTTCCCAGGTATGAACAGATATAAATAATTGAACTTAGTCATAAGATATGATATTACCGGATTTCGACTGAATGAGCAAACCATGGTTTGAGCGGAAACCCCAGCGGCATAATAGAGCATCATCCGGTGAGCATAAATTGGTGTAGAACCGCTGATTTGATGACGGAACCTTGATCGATTTAGGATTCATGGGTCCGGGCCCATGAAAAGAAATCCTTGTTTTAGGAATAGACGCTCATTCGTTCGTAAGTTTAAAGAATAAACAAAATAGACCCGAGTCTAATGATATAAAATTTTGTCTATGAGCTTTCATGAAAACCGAAATTTTATCTTTTAAATATGTGAGTTTCACAAAGTGGAATAAACTCTCGTTTCAAAGGTGGATGCTCGTACGAGAGAAAAGTTTTTTTTTTTAATAGATGTGCGTCTGTTAGTAATAAAAAATTTGTTTATGAGCTTTCATGGAAAATTTTATCTTCGAGCTTTCGGAAATATTTGAAAATATACTCTCGCTTCAAAGACAGATGCTCGTGCGAGGGAGTAAAAATATATAGATATATTTTTCAAATTTACGTTGAGTTTCACGCCAAATATTTATATATTTTGTAAAACCATGTTTAGATTTTGAACAACTGTTGAAAGTATACATGGTTAAATAATGTTTGTATGTGAGTTTACACAATTGTAGAATGGGCGTCTGTCTGATTTTTGAAAATCAGTGAACGTTCACATAGTAAAATTTATATGGGTGGTTCACGGTTTTATGAAAATCAAGTCATGATTTTGAATAATGAATTTTGCTCATTCTTGCAGGTTTGAAGGAACGAGCAATTTTTCGAAATTCTGACTATATAATCACTACAGCTAGTGAAATTGTAAATAGGTAATGGTTGGATCGTTACCATTTTTGTAGACGCTGATGTGAGCACCTTTGTTATGCTTTAATTCCACTGCTTTGATGAAATTTGCAGCTCTGAATGACATTCTGAAGTAGAAATATCACATGGATACCTCAACTACTTTGTATAGATATTAAACGGCGGTTATGAGACCCCTTTAGTCGACAAAGTATAAGAAGCGGTGACCAAGAGTTCTCCAAATGCGGATGACAAATTCTTCTTGGCCCAATATAAACCCGAAAAACGTCATCCAGGTTCGAGCACTGTAAAGTCCTCTGTCTCTTTGGTGAGTTGTTAGTGCTCCTGACATCATAAATTTTTCTTGTCCGTGCAATTAGGGTCACAAGACCAAGGTTTGTTATTCCATTGTAGAACTTTGCTCCATCAAGTATTGACAGTTTTCAATTTTCCACTGGGCAAGCGGCTTATGAGTTGAGTGTTGAAGAAGAAGATGTAAGTACTTCTTCGTATAGTCGTTCATAGCATTCCTTGAATGAAATATCACTAACCGTTGTTGATGTATCCAGGAGGAGATTTCCATGGAATGAGGGAGTACTGATGATGCCCATTCGTCTTCGGAGGATGGTGAAGAAGAAAACCCCGGATTTCGAAACCGAGTGAAAGCAATGATGTTTCCGATGGTGATGTTGGCAATTATGGTCCTTTGAGCATTTTAGGGACCACTCCAGTAAATACCCTTTGTATATTTTCTTCATAGAAGTATGAAATTTCTGATTTTTGAATGAATGAACGAGGACCCGTATGAAATGAATGAAAATTTTGCCGAAATAAGTCACCAGAAAATTCAGACTTCAGCCTTTCAGTAAAAACGCTGTAAAATCTTCATATGATGTCGGATTTTTGCGATATACCTATGTTTCTTTATGCCCAGGAAATTTTCAAGATTTATCAAAGAATCTTTTTGAGTTTTGAGCACTTTCAGGGCCTGAAAAAGGCGAAACAGTAAACTTCCAGGAGACTTTCAGAACTTTTTCATACTGTACGTTGTCCAATGCTTTCACCACATATCCTTGCTCGTTCACCGGATTGTAATAAAATTTTGACATGTTGTAGAGGACATCCATACGAAGATAATGGTATATAACTCATCCTCAGATTCCTTGTATAGTGCTCCTAGTTCATCATATTGTACATGGCAGAGTATAGTCTCTTCAGACGAGCTTGCCGCAAAACATATTTTCATGACTTTCATGTTATTTGCTTGCGTCTTGAGTGTATAATAACGAACATTGATGATGTTGGACTAATCGTATGCTGTATTTTATGATCTGATTTGGTTTCATGTTTAGATTGCTCTAACCTCGTGTAATCTTCGTATTAGGTGCCAAATACCGAAGTTGAGGATATTGAAACCAATAAGGATAACTCGAAATGCCCTGGAGTTATTGATGAAGATACAACCATCCCTGCACTTCAAGGCCATGAGAAGATTGTCATTGAAGTTATGGAAACCTCGATTGTTGCTGCTTCAGTGATAGAAGAAACTGAGCCACCAGTAGAGAAGACTGAAGAAATTGTTGTAGTGGAGCGTCAGTCCCCAGTGTTTTGTTAAATCTCTTCTTTTCATTTTCCCTTCTTCTGGCAAGACCTAGATAGAGGACCTAGGTAGAAAATTTGATGTAAAGATCCAGGTGGTAGAAGCTGTAGGTACCTTGATGAAGGACTTAGCGAAAAGACCTGGTGGAGATCGATCGACCGTACGGGTTATGAACCCCGAATTTCTGCTTGCATGTTGTATGCTCTAGAAGCTGCAGGAACCTCATACGACGTCATAATTTGATGGTTGACCCAAAATTTTGAAGCTAAGAGACTGAGTTATCTCATGAGACAAGAATAAATTTGGAATTGTTGAGGTCATCCAACGAAGTGTGCATATTTGTAATTTGTAATCCCGTACAAATTTTTCATATTTCGTAGACCTGACGGTAAAGGCCATATCTTTTAGCTCGTATGTTCGATTGATGCGCCCTTTTGGTATATTGTAGAAGAGACATATAAGAACATATTTTGTTGAGGAAGCATTGTCCCATTCCTCACCCATTAGTACGTTTTTTGCAAACCCATGACCTGGAGTGTGTTGTATCTCATTTGTAAAGGTGATGAGAATATCTTGTAGAAGACTTTGGATTCTGACCACCAGTAGTGCCAGCTTTGGGAAGACTTTCATGTGAGCATGTTATCAGGTCTGCACATCTTGATACAAATCATTGGTTCTTCGAGAAGTCCGCTTCATGTATAACACTTCAGAGAATGATTAGTTGATGAAGACCTGAGGATGTTGCTCCTGAGACCGTTGTTGGTGATGAAACCATGAATGATTACGCTCCAGAGATCCTTTTCGATATAGAGATCATGGATGGTGTTCCTCTAAAGATTATTGTTAATGTTGATACCATGGTTGAAGTTTCTCCAAAGACCGAAAAGGCTAGAACCATGATTATAGATATAATCTTTGCTCCTTCATCCAGTGAGCCTTTTACATTCATGAACTAGTTAATGAGTTGAGCGTCCGTAAGATGAAGGTGTACTGAGAATTCAACCTGAATGCTTCCGAAAGCATAACTTTACCATGAACTGGCTTTGTTAGTGAGTCGACATTGTTACAGTAGATAGCATCAGCAGTTTTCATACTGGATGTGATTGGTGAAGAGAAAAAGTTCCTCAACCATGCATGGGATTGTGATTTAGAGAAATACCATTGATGAAGTTTCACGGAATCACCTCAGGTTGACCAGTGTATATTGAAGGAGTTAGTGTCATCCATGTATGAATGATGTTGCATATGCTTCAGAAGTCTTACCATGGGATAATGAAGACTTATCGATTGTAGTTTAGTAACACTTTGATCATGCTGGTGTTGAATCAATGTGTCATCGTCAAGATGTTTGTGCTGAAGCTATACCCTTTGATTGGGAGTACAATTTGATGGCTTCTTAGATTCTTGGGCGTTGAAGCGTATATTCTTTAAGCATGGAATGTCTTATGGGTTTGATCATCTCGTCCCTAGAATATCTTCCGTTGATTCAGCATCCCTCTCGTTGCGGTAGTGACATTCGACACTTGTGCAGACATCAGAGCTTTCTGATTTTGTGGAACACATAGACTTGCAGGAGAAAATCCCAATATATTTTTTGCATACATCATCTCAGTAATGAATGTTTCAGTGCTTGATTCAGAGAAACTTCAGATTTGACCACTTGGCAGTGAAGTTACCATTCATAACGTCTTGTAGGGTTGCTAGCATAATTAAGTCCCCATGCTAGGGTAGCATGTGAGGAAATAAATGACATAGACATGGAATGAGACTTGCCTGAGTGCGGAACTTCTTGATGAATGTCTATGTATCTTTTGAAGGTTCTTGCTTCAACCTCGTCAAAGTTTGGAATTCCTCAAAGTACATTTCCCCGTTCGTTGATGTCGGGTTGAGGTTTGTGCATTTCAGGATTGGTTATCTTTTCTTTGTGCCTCCAGAGGAACCTGAGATGTTGGAAAAGCGTTCTGATGCTGTGTCTTATCTTTCCTTTCAGCAACAACTTTTGTTGAAGGCTGGAGATTGTACTGATTGTTGACTAGGCCTCAGCTGTTTCGAGATTCCTCGACCTTGCGGACTTTGCTCTTTCCAGTAAAGCGGGTGCAGTAGTTGCCGATCTCTTCGCCACTTTATGAATCTCTGATAAGGTCTGGAAATGAAGATTTTCCAATAAATCTCTGTAGACCAGGATCATTCCATTGATACACAAGTCTACCAGTTGCTGCTCCGTGACGTTTGGATCATGACAGTCCATGGCCTGGACTCTGAATATTTTCACGTAGTCCTTGGGATGTTCATTATTCCTCTAAAACATTCTTCCAAGATCATAGAGAGAGTAATTTGCTCTGACACAAAGAAGTACTTTATGTAGAAGGCGTTAATCATTTCTCCCTAATTGTTGATAGTTCCTGGTGCGATGTTGTTGTACCAGGTGTATGCCCTTCCTTTCAAGGATTTTTAAAAATCTTTGAGGCGAACAACATGGTTATGTTCATGTTCACCCAAGGCTTCTAGGAACCGAGAAACATGTTCCCGAGCATTACCTGTTCCTTTATACAAAGTGAAGGTTGGAGAGGTATAACCTTTTGGAAGAGGAATCCTTTGCGTAGCAGCAGGGTACGAAGGCTAGTGACGATGGACATTTGATGTCTTGTCTTTTCCACGGTTCTCCAATATGCATTCCAAATCTTCCCGAGTAATGAAATTTGATGATTCCTTTGCTGATGGATCGTCTGCAGCTTTGCGGACTTCGTTTCCATCCACTGTATGAATTGGAACTACTTTAGGATCATCATTTGGAGATGTCTCCTTTTCTTTTCCCTTTCCTTGAATCTTCTTTGACATCTTGTCAGTAAGAGTTTTGAGATAATTACACAGCTCCTTCTCTGTAGCATCCATGTTAGTTTGATTCTTGGCAAGAGTTTCCTGCACCTTCATGAGATCGCCTATGGTAGGCGGATTTTATCTGATTTCTTCGGGATGCCGGCCGAAGAGTGAATGATTCCTGGGCGGAGTAACATCACCGCCATTGTCATCGTTAGTGTTGCTAGTGCTAGCATTATTTGTGTTAGGATCTGCAATTGCGCGTGACCTAATATCAACCATCTTGTGAAAGCTTGAGATTGCAACCGAGAGATTAATCTCCCACTGTGGTTGCCAATCTGTAGATGGGGAAAAACGATTTGCTGGTTTTTACGGAATTGAAGAGTCAACCGTGTGGAGACTTCTTGAACCGAGCAAAATGTTGATCCTCACACAAATGCACTGCAAGAAGGGAGTGCTTTTAGTTCGATAGATAAATCTGTAAGACTCCGGCCTAAACCAAGAACAATTGTCGTTCCATAGTCAATTCGGTCACAAGAGAGGATGGGTTGATCTGTAGGAGGGAAGATGAGAAATGCATGAGATCATTGGTGATCTGAGATTATAGGTGTGTTGTGAATTCAGCGTGAAAATGCTCTGAATGATTAAAATTTTGCTCAATTGAGAGTGATTTCTGTGAGTTCGTGTAGACGAGAGATTGTCTGTATGAACTTTTATAAGAAATTACTCGTTTAGGCGAATGTTCGAATGTTCGAAAAAACTTGTTCTTTCAATCAGGATTCAGAGATATTTTATAATGCCGGAGTTGAAAACACCATGATCCCATGAAGTGTGACAGTTTGCTAGAATCAGAGAGTGGGGAAGTGGGAAATCGTGTTAAACCAATTACTCATCGTGCGGAGACTTGGTTAATTTTCCACCCACTACTTTGCTGATTCTTGCAACTGATTGCACGACTTTCTCACATTCTCATCGTGGGTGAACACACGTGTCGTAGACCGCCAGACCAAAACCCTAGTTAATATCCCCCCATGTGACATGATTAAAATCTCGTGATTGCGGAGTCAGTTGCTGACTTTATGGGACGATGAGTCCATGTATTGCTGAGTTGAACATAATTTAAAAATGTTCTGAAACTCACGAATTAAATGCGTCTGCTGAGACGAGGTATTATTGCAGAGCAAACCGTGTTGCTGAATTGTTGAATATTTGATAGTTGAACCAATATTCTTTAATTTGAACAAATATTGTTGATTCGAGCGAATATTGCTAGTTTGAGAAAATATTGCTTGTTTGATGAATTGTTGGTAGCAAGACCAAATAAAATATTAATTTAAGTTACTGACTGCTGGGTCAAGCAAAATAAATAAAATGTTGATCATGGAATCAACATAAAATTATCAGAGTGTTTGAATCTGCTCAGAATCACGATTCTGTAGAGCTCTGGATTCAAAACCCTAATTTTACCGAGATGATAATTTATTGCAAATAAACATGGGACCGACTACATGGGATGACGGGTTCACCATACATCTCCCAGATGCTCGAATGAGAAAAAATACCAAAGTCCCTTGAGGACCAATTGGTGAAATAATGATTAAATGCTGGTTGAATCATTTACTGAAACAATGCTCGTGTGAGCAACAAATAATAAAACCTGGTTTATGGAAAAATAGGGAACCAACCAATAGGTCATGAGACTGGCACTTGGTGTCCACGGGACCAACAGATGGTCATTTGAGAAAACTCCCAATTGTTTGGAAATAGTTTGAACCTAATACGAGCAATTGAGCAAATTAGGTTAAAATCATTAAAACATGCGTGACCAGCTATTTGCAAGCCTCAGGTTCACCCTTGGCTGGTCAAGGGGATGTGCTCGTGTCACCATGGCATCCGCGCTTCAGTCCTGAGAATTTTGATATTTTCCGGTGCACGTTTGAGCAACATTTTGAGAAAATATGCAAAATCCATGGTTTTGCCGAAACTGGGAAAAATACATGAGATGAGGGAAAATAGAACAGGGAATTGTAAGGTGTGGGACCGGCCACGACTAGGGCATGGCCGGCCGACTGAAAAGCACGGTCCCACATATTTTCCCAGTTTTATGTAATTTTATATGTTTTCTCTGATTTGAGGGAAATTCCATGAAACTGGAGAATTTGATGAAATTAGGGAACTTCCATGAGATGAGAGATAAAATAATAATAAAATAAGGAATGTGAGTATGGGACCGGCAATGGCCATGGGCGCTGGCCCCAAGCCACTCTTCCCAATTTTATATAATTTTCATGATTCTAGGGAATTTTCATAAAATCAAAGAGATTTGTTGAAATCAAGGTATTTTGTTGAAATCAGGGAGTTTTCATGGAATCAGGAAACAAAACATCAAATAATAATAAAATAATGGGCGTGTGGGACCGACTAGGGCATAGTCAGCCGGCTAGAGCCCGGTCCTACAGTTTTTTCCCAATTCTACCATATTTTCCATTATTTTAGAGAAAATTCATGAAATTAGGTAATTTTCATGGTTTTAGGGAAAATTCATGAAATCAAGGAATTTTTATAATTTAAGAAGAATAATAAAATAATGGGGACGTGAGGTGTGGGACCGGCCACGGCTAAGGCATTGTCGGCCGGCTGGTGCTCGGTCTCGCGACACCTTTCCCTAATTTTATTATTTTGATAAAATCATGAGATTAAATAATAAAAAAAATTGAAATAAAGGAGATTTGCTCGAACGAGAGAATTTTCGTGAGATTAGAGAAAAATAATAAAGTGGGAATGTTATTATTACCCCTACTATCCATGAGCTTTGCACAAATACCCTCGAGGGGTAGAAACACAAGTCCAAAACAAAATCACGATATGTTGACTTCCTGTTTTAACCTCTTAGTCTTTTCTTTTTCAGTTCTTCATAACTCTGTCACAGACGATATCTCCATCGCTCCCACCGCCACAATCTCCGTCACTCTCACCACCACCCTCATCTTGATTTCCTCCACTACAACCAGCACCACCCTCCGTTATGTATCAGCAAACTTCTTCTTCTTATTTGTAGTTTGAAAATTGAAATTGGAAATCAGATTCACATAGATCAAGAGATCTGATTTCTTTGGTTTCAATTTTGGTAATTGAATAGAGAGTATAAGTTTTGCATGTTCAATTCATGGAAGCTCAAGACTGATTCAGTTTGTAATGTTCATCATTTGGGTTGTAAATACTTTCGATTTTTGAGGGTTTGTGGTTATTTAGTTTAATTTTTATGATTCAACAAGTTATAGTAGGGGTAATAATAACATTTCACCTTTAAGGGTTTTTTTTTTTTTGATTTTGGTACCTGTTGATGTTTAACAATTAAAAAAAATATTATATTTCTGAACGTGATCTTATTCGACCTGTATTTGTTATTTTGTAACACTTGAAATTTGGCTGACATGTATAAATAATGTTGTTGCTTGTTTGAATTAGGTTCTAAACAGAATCAATATTTATTTGTAGCTTAAATTTTAAATTTTCAATTAAAATTTTGATTGAAATCTATCTGGATAATGTTTGTTGGTTGTCTGTTTTATGTTTCTAACAGAGTTGTTGTTGTTTGGGTAAAATTTGGTAGTGGTGGTGCTGTTGTTTTGGACTGAGGCAGTAGTGTTTAAGAAGGTTATGGAGAAAGAAGTTGCCATGACCAAAATGGAGGTGCATGCTGTTGGGGATGAATTCTAAGTGAGGTTTTTGGTTCAAAGTAGCAGTGAACACAAGATGGGTGCAGAGTTGGATTTGGGTGTGGTTGTTGCTGTGGTCGGTGTCGGGAGATGGATGCAGGTATGGGTAGAGATGTGAATGAATATCATATTTTGGGTTCCATATGTGGTCTAAATTTGGCGGGTCTTGACTGAAATTAGTGTTGAATGATGGTGGTCGTGTATAGAGTTTAAATGGTGATAAATTTGTATATGAAGTTACATTTCGATTATCAGTGAGTGGTGAATTTGTCAAGAGAATTCTGAGCTCGACTAGTTGGTGTATAATTACTGAGTGCATGCAATAGTGGCTAATTGATATGGAATGAGAACTAGCTGTAACTGGTAGAGTGCTGGATCAACACGTTGGATAGTAGAAGTTGATTTTGCAAAGGGTGTAGACCTTCCATTTCAGGTATTGCCAACTATCAAGTAACTTGGTTTGATACGGATTGAAGTAAATGTTAAGGTTTGTGGACATTGTGAATAACCCAATTTTCATTAGATCACATGCTTTTACAATTTTCTTATGTTACTGCGTTTAAATATCAGGTAAAGATATCTTTGGAGAAAAAATATTTGCACTTGGAGTTGTGATCAAGATCCCAGAACCAAAGCAAACAGCTAAGATAAGTTTTCGGGTATCGTCTGGTCGAGCGAAGTACAATGCCTATATTGATTGCTTAGTTTGAAAGAGGGAGTATATAATATAGTTAGGATTATTAAGTGATCTGGACATTAATTATTAGTTAGTCCAGACTAGTGAATGGATATTTGATCTAGTGAATGGATATTTAATCATATATAATTTAGTTAGGATTATTAAGGTTTCTTTCCTTCGTGCATTTCTCAAGTTTTATTCTTTTTCCAAGATCTAGTGAATGGATATTTGACATGATTACTTTTTTTTGATGCACATTCTAAATTTTCATAATTTATTTTTCTCTTTGAAAATAAGTTCCATTTTTTTCTTTTGTATATATCACTTGATTTTTCAACTTTTAAATGCACCTTGGAACCACAGAAGTCCTAATTGGTATGAAACTTTGATCTATAGGTTGTGGGCAATGCATGAGACAATTGTTCTTTGTTTGGCTAGATATGAAACTAGGTTCTACATAGTGTGTGAAGGATTTGGTTTTTGATTATTTGTTTTACATCTACCCGCTCATTATAAATATTATTTGTGCTAGCTTGAGGGGTACTTAGTAAGAATATTTTTCTTAAGACAAATTTTGCAAGTTGCCTCTATATACGGAAACAACTTGTGCAAGTTGCCTCCATATATGGAGACAACTTTGGCCAGTTAACTCCATATACCTTCATATACAGAGACATTTATAGAGCTAAGAGTGCTGGATAGTACAGTTACAGATGAGCTGATGGATGAAATTGTGTCGTGTTGTGTGACGAATTTGTGGTCATGAATCTTTTGCAGGTACAGTTGCAGTAGCATAGATGGAATATGTGGTGTTGACTTGTGATGGAGTTTGGTAGTATGAGATTTTGATATGTTGTTTTTGTATTGACGAATTTGTGGTGCATTGGTAGCACAACTGACTATATGTCAGAAGATGTGTGTTCGACTCACACTAGGTTCACTTTTTTGTGTACAATTTTTATATTTTGGAGACAACTTGTACTAGATGCCTCCATATCTGAAGACAATTGGTGCTAGTTGCTTTCACTTTTGAAGACAACTTGGGCTAGTTGCCTCAAATTTGGAGACAACTTGGGCTAGTTGGATCCATTTTTGTTTTGAAACTTGTTCATGTACACAATATTTATTGGAGACAACTTGAACTAGTTGCCTTCACTTTTGGAGACAACTTCAGCCAGTTGACTCCACATATGGAAGGAAACTTTGTGATAGTTGCCTTCACAATGGTTTTTATGCTAGTTGCGGCGGCGGTGGACAGTTATGGTGGTTGTGGGCGGCGGTGGTTGGCGATGGTGGGCGACGGTGGTGGACAATGGTTGTTGTAGGTGGTGGACAGTTATGATGCTTCTGGGCGGCGGCGGTGGTGGGCGGCGGTTAGTGGTGGAGAATGGCGGTGGTAGACAGTGGTAGTGGTTGGCGGTGGTCGTCGGTGGTGGTTAGTGGTGGTGGTTGGAGACAGTGGCGATGTGGCGGTGGTGGATAATGGTGGTCGTCGATGGTGGTGGTGGAGCACGGCGGTGGACAGTGGTGGTGGTAGTTGGCGGTGGACAGTGGTGGTGGGCAGTAGAGGTAGTTTTTTGTTAATAGTGTTTAGTAGTTTTGTATATACACTATACAAAAGAGGGTATTTTAGTCATGTATTATGCTTAGGGGTATTTGTAAAGTTCATAAGGGTATTTTTGCAAGGACCTCCATAGTAGGGGTATGTAGATAATGTTCCCAATAATAAAATGTGATAAAATATAAAATCTGGCGCGGGACTGGTCACGGCATGACCGGCCGACTGGTGAGCCCAGTCCCCTAGCGCCTTTGCTAATATTTTTTTATTATTATTTTTCCTTTCTATTTTGAATAGGTTCATCGTTCATTCGTATTTTTGAAATGCTCGTTTGCGCATTCAAAACGCTGGTCTGTGCATTATTTGCTAAGTACACTTGCACCATTTTTATCAGGGCTTACTCGATGCTCATATGACTGTTTCGTTGAATATTTATCACTAACCCGTGGAATTCTGCTGGGAAGAACCACGAATTGAAGTGACGAAATATAACGAAAAATCGTAGAATATTGCTGGATATTCAGACGATTAACTGATGGCTCGTAGAATATTGCTGGATATTCAGACGATTTAAGATAATTAATTGATGGCTCTATACTAGAAGGGCTTCCTATCTAGGAGCATTAATTATCCGAGGGTCGAGCAATATGAACTTGATGGAGTGTCATATTCCCCTTGAATAGTTAGGGAAAACCTGGTTGCATACCGAAGACGTTGTCGCTTTATACTAGCAGGCATGCTGTCTAGGAGCCTCCCAATCTTTCGATTCTATATAGTATGAGATGTGTCGTGGTCTCAGCTGGGAGACTACACATCTGCATCTTCTCTGAGAGACTTTCTCCATCAGAGGTTTATGGCATGATCTTTCATGCTTAGAGACATGAGTCTCAATACTCATCCGATTGCCGGATCCGGAGTAATTACAGAAATTGCTCAGTATTCATGAGATGTGACGTGGTCTCAGCTGAGAGACTACACATCTACACGCACTCTGAGAGACAGCCTTATCAGTCAGAGATTTATGGCATGAGCTTCATGCTTCAAATGAGAGACATAGGCCTCAATACTCATCCGGTTGCCGAATCTGGAGTATAGTTTTACAATTTTACCCTTTGTCGAAAATCCACCATCTACACTAACTAAGATCAGAATTAACTTAGTTTAGCTTATCCGGAATCGAATTGGACTAAACAACTCGTCCCGTCAAAAAATTCACTCCTTATTGGCAAAAAATTCAGAGAATATGCTAGTGTATTTTCTCACATCTTACAAAAATGATAGAGAAAAACCAATACCGATTGTTTTATACGGTACACCAAAATTGCATCGACAAAAAGGAAAAATACATCGCATTAGTCATCGCATATAGAAAATCCATTCCGTGTTGAGGATGGTTTCTTGTAGATATATAGAAACCATTTATAATTAAATCACATGATCTTCATCGAATAGACGAAGATACCAAAGTTAATTGGTCGTAGGGTTTTCAACATGCACGTGATTAGTTACCGTAAAAGTATTTAGATTACGATAACACCAATTTTTCGTGATTACAGTTTCAATGAAGGAATAGAAACTGTATAAACCATCTTTCGATCAATTTATTTTTCTTTCTCTATGAAAAAATTATAGAAGTAAGAAAACATCAGTATTTGAACAGTTTTATTAGAGGAATAAAAACCGGAAACCATCTTTCGATGGATTTGTTTTTTCTTTCTCTATGAAGAAAATTAGAGAAATGAAGAAAAAATCAGTTTATACCAAAAAGATTGAACAGCCGTATCCCATTAATATAGACCATATCTTATACTAGATGACCGCTGCCACGGTGGGACGGCCGACCGAAAAAATTGGCGTAAAACTAAATTTTGTACTCACAATTTAGTTCCGCCATATTGGCACGGAGTCGGACTTGTAAATTTGTAAAGCAAAATTGTAAAGCAAAAATATTTTCAGACAAAGATATCATATTTCTTTGTAAAGAGATGTAAAGCAATTTCTAAAGTTATATACACTTGAAAAATGTTAAATATAAAGAATACAATTCTGGCGGAAACTTAACCGAAACGTGACTCAAAACGCATACATCTCTTTGCGATTTATGACAGGCCTGTAAAAATTCTTTTGTTTACCTTTGCGACACTTGGTGAAGCCAACAATATTAGCAATGCTTAAGGTAAAACAAACTCTGACAACAAAGACATAATCCGGTTGGAATCTTATAACATAAAATATCCCAAGAAAGATCCATGCAACCGCCTGCACGGTTAGAACAGCAATGTAGTGAACCTTAATGCCCAACAATGTGTACTGCAGTAGGAGTTCAGAGTAATGTATAACACTTAACTAAATGAAAGAAAAATTTAACTTACAATAAGGTAGAGTGACCACCAGAATAGCCATAAATTCATCCTAGACAATGACTATAACCAACAAACAACCAAATACAGGTTAAGAACCATTCAAATAATGGATGCACAAGTAGAATCTCAATGAAAAGACAAGGTACTAATGAAGCATTAGCCACCTCTTGGTCAAGGCACTCAAATTTTCATACACTTTCACCCAGTTCATTGATTTCATTCCACCATCTCAAACCAACCAATATTCGTCCACTAACATTCTTGACTACCCAAAAATCAAGAACAACAAGTAGTACAGTAACCCAAAAATCAAGAGCAACAAGTACTAATGAAGTATTAGTCACACCTCTCCACCCTAACCAATTCCACCTCCAGCTGCAACTATGTCACCATCTTCTACACCTCTAGCACCAATTACACCACTATTTCTACACCTCCAACACCAATTACACCACCATTTTCTACAACTCTACCACCAACCCAACTCCACATAACCCTGCACTGCCTCCAACTCCTTTCTAACACCTTCAAATCCAATTCCACCACATCGCATCACTTCCTCCACTCCTCCAATACCTCCCATTCCTCTTCATCCCAACTCTACATTACAAGTTACTTTTGAACTGTTATAATCTTAAAATCCTACATTATCGTAGCTCCAATCCCATCACCGGCACCAGAAACCACCTCTACTCCCCGCCCACACCATAATCACCATCATAAAACTTCTCCATAATTACAAAATCCCCAAACTTTAAGAAATTAGAGTTTCAATCTCCCTCCCCTCTGATTTCCTTCAGTTTCCCCAAATTGTTTTATCTGACTAATTTTTATACACCACCAAATACAGATCTTTCAACATTAACTCAAAACAGATCCATAAATAATTCAAAGAAACCACAAAAAAACACATCCAAATTACGGGAGATTCAAATCAAATTGAAATTAAATAATTAGAGAAAGATGAGAAATGAAAATTTTCTAGGGTTCTTCTGATATTACTAACCTGATCCATCACGCTCTCTCTATTAACTAATAGAGAAAGACGAGAACTGAAGATTTTATAGGGTTCTTTTGAGATTACTAACCTGATCCATCGCGTTCTCTCTGTAATTCCTCTGGTTTTTGATTCTCCGATTGTTGTTGTTGATCATTTTGAATTGATTTAGTGGTGGTGGTGATGGTGTTTTCGATGGTGTTAGCGGTGAAGAAAAACATGGAGGTGGTGCTCGATATGCCGGAGATGGTGGTGCAGGAAGAGAGAGTATTTTGATTTTGGTTAATATTTCGTTCGGTGTTTCCCGTGCAAAACCAAAGTGAAAACAGAGAGGAAATAAATCGAGAGGAAAGAAAAAAGAAGGGGAAAAAATTGAAACTTTTGGAGGTGGCCGGGATTCGATCCCAAGACCTCTAACTCGTTTTTGTTTTAAAAAATTACACCTACATCCTTTTGGTTACACCAAATCCAATCTTTTTTGTTCAATTGGAAAAAAATGTCACGCTTTACATTGACACAAAGTCACCATATATAGGATCCTCCATCGCTTCGCTCGGTCGGCCCAATAAGATTAACCAATAGATTTTAAAAGAAAGAATCGAGAATGACTGTAATCATATTCTCGTTGTTGGGAAGATATATTATATAAAATCTAATAGGGAGGAATAGACGATGATGCACGATACACAGGTAAAACGGGATTCCAGAATTACGATAATCAATAATTATATACTGATGGTCGGAGCTGCCAAGATATATCCAAGGGATCACTGATGCGTGTAGAAAAGAAAAGACCATTATCTCCCATTAACGTTGACATTAAACAATTGATTAATATCTAAAATCTCAATTTAGAATGTCTCTTTTAAAACTTAATACTGGAACACCGTCGTGGTAAATATATTAGATAAAGGCATAAAGCAAATATTTATGTACATTGATGATGCTGTAACGTATGTAAAAACTTTAAATACCAATTAGTACTCACGTTACTACTAATAAACGGTGCATTCTCAAAGGAGAAACAATCTAATACAACCCCACCATAGAGGTTGAGCCCCGGCCGTAGGCCGGGGTGATACCTAATAGGGTACATTAATTAAATGTCATTATTATAGAGGTCCAATACAAATACCCTTCCCCAAAATAAAAATACCCTCCCATAAAAAACACGGAGAGCTAGATTACTATAATACCCCTCAATAAATATCAAGATTATAACGTTAGGATTCATTTATTCCCGTAACAAACATCCGACCATTACTCTCTCTTATCTCCACTTCTGAAACTGCAGAGACAAAAATCAGACGAAAATTCAAAAATAAAATCGTCGATTTCTGTAACTGAAGAAGAAACTGTCAACCTATATATAATCAAGTTTCAGTCTCAGTAACCGATTTCGTTTTCATCATTTTCAGTTTCAATAATCCAGAAATCAAAGAAGAAATGATAGAAAATTAGGTTTTACTGATTTTGAAGATTTAAATACAAAATTGAAAGAGGTAAACATGATTATCATCTTCTACTTACTCGTATTGATGGAGATTTTGCTTCCGATGATGTTTTTTTTTAACATTTTGAAGTAGATTTCTTAAGTTTTAGAAATTCAGATTTATTTTTCTGAGAAAAAAATGTTGTTGCATGTACGATTTATGACCAATTCCTGCTTCTTATGTGTTTGATTTAACTTGGTATGAACTTAGTTTTGAATCTAATTCATTGAATTTAGATTAGAAGTTGATTTTGAGTTTTCAGAAGTTGCAGTTTCAAATGAAAGAGGTAAGAAACAATTTCTTCAATTAATTTTGAGTTTCACCCACTTGATGTTGGTTATATGAAATTCAAATGAATAAGCATAGGAGTCGATGTTGATATCCAATTTCAGTTGTTGATGCTTTAGATGAGGTGATAAAATAGGAGTTGATATCCTTGTTATGAGGTCAAATGCTTTGTTGATACCATGAAATGCTTTGTTGATACCATGAAATGCTTTATTGATACCTGAAAATGACTTGAAATGCTTTGTTGTATGTATGATGTTGGGTTATGTGAAATTCAAATGAATAAGCATAGGAGTAGATGTTTCAGTTGTTGAGGATAACAGATGAGGTGAAATAATATGAGTTGATATCCTGCTTATGAGGTATAAATAATGAATAAGCCATTTGAGTAGATGTTTCACTTGTTACTTGTTGAATGGTATCAACAATATAAGTTGATACCATTTGAAAGAGTATCAAGCAGGATATCAACAACAGATGCTGATAAAATTAAATGATGTTTTAAAAATGTTGTGATTATTGAATGCTGACAAAATTAATGTTGTTTTAAAAATAGATGAAAGGAGTGAGAAGATCACCAAGGGTAAATCCGAAGAGTACAGAAGAAGATAATTCACAACAGGGTAATAAAGATGTAGCCACAAAAAGAAGAGAGTGAACAAGCAGTTGTTGGTTGATAAAGAGCAAGACGTTGTTAAAAGAAGAAAGAGCAGCAGAAATGAAGAGCCAGAAGTAGATTCGGAAGAAGATGAATCGGAACAAGAAAGTCAAAGAGCTAAAGCAACAAAAAGAAAGAGGGAGACCAATAAGAAGAATGACCAGGAAGAGGAATCAACTGGAAAGAAGAAGAAGAACAATGAACAACAAGCAGAAGCACGTAAAGGAAAGAAAAAACTGAAGGTTGAAGATGATTCAGAGGATGAAGAATCATATTCATAATCAGAACAACAACAAGTAGCCACAGAAGGTGAAACAGAGGAAGAACAAACAGGTTAAACTTTATACATTATTTTTTATTTGAGCTCTATGCTGCAATATAGTTAAGTTCATTTCTATATTAAATATAAAAAATAAATGAATGAGCTGCGTGTATGCAGGTCGAAGTAGGAAGATCAAAACGAAGTTCAAATCATGTCTGATACCATTGATTGAAATGTGCAACTTTCTATACAAGATGTTTGAAGTAGGAGGAGATAACAAGAATGGAAAAGCACTAAAGGAATGTGTGTTATGGGAATTTAAAAGACCATTATACACAGGAAAAGAAATCGATGCAACAAATGATAAGTGGTTAGTCAAAATCGTCCTGGCAATACAGCTACTTATTAGAGCATTCGATAAAGAAAAGAAGATATTCAGGTTTGGAAAAAACAAAACTTCTTATCAGTGCAAAATAGAGCCAACAGACTTTTCATTAATCTTCAAGATAAAAAGGGTCATCGAGAGTGAAGAGTTGAAGAGGTTGCTGAATAAAAAAAATGATGTTGTAGTCACTACATGGTTAAAGAACAAGTTCAGAGCAGGGGAAGAAGAACATAAGAGTGATAAAATAAAGAAGTCTGAAATTGAGCTCAAACTAAAAGCTGCCGCTAAGGATCAGTCTGATCCACAACATTTTGTGAGACTATTTGCTATGTGGATGTGCGCAGTTGTCTTCTTCCCAGATTCTGGTGCAACAGGACTTGCAAAGAATTGGCTTCCTTATATTTTGAACATGGAGAAAGTGTCATGGCCAGATCACATAGTAACCTATCTGCTTAAATACATTGGAAAGAAGAAAGGAAAGAATGGAAGTGTTCCTGGCTGCACAATTCTACTGCAGGTAAAAAAAAGAAAAAGTTCATTTAATATAATGTTTATTTTTGAAAATAGTAAAATGCATATTGTACGTCAAACTAACCTCATTGATTCTCTGTATGCAGTATTGGTTCTGCGAACATACAGAAAAATTCGTCGCAAAGAGGACAAATTTTGAAACCGCAACACCAAGATTCATGAGATGGAGTCAACATGCAATCTGCAAAGAACTGGTAAAACAATTTCAAGCGAAATGTGGAGATACCATGGACATGACTTGGTTCACTCGTAAGGTAACATATTTGTTTACTCAATTTATATTTCAAATAGATTTCACTTTTTATCATGTCAACAAAAGGAAGTTGATACCAGTTTAGGGAGTCAACAAACAAAGTTAGTGTATCAACAAAATGAAGTTGATACACAAATGTGTACTGATTATAATAATTGTACTTGTGTCAACAATGGAAGTTGATACCAGTTTAGGGAGTATTTGTATGTATACAGATTATACTTGCACATTTATTGAATCTACGTCAACAATATAAGTTGATACAAATTCTTGGAGTCAACAACAAATGTTTACACAGAAATTTAAAATCTGCCACATTCTATTTTGTGTCAACAACGGTAGTTGACATCATATCCAATATGTAGTTCAGTCTTAGTGTCGCAAATCACTCAGGGGCTACGCCCCCCTCGTGAAAGATATATTATGGTTATAAAGTTGGAAAAAAATATTATGCTAACTGTATTTTTATGTCGATTTGCAGGTTCATGAAGATGTTGTTGATCCGGTGACAGAAGAAGAGATGTATTTGATAGACATGTTAGCACCAACACGGTAGTTGGAAGCAGAGAGGCATAGGAATGAGAATCTGATAGATGAAAACATTAATCTTCTACTTGACAAGAAGGAGTTAACATATGAAAGGAGGGGGCAAACAATTAAATCAATGAGCAACATAATATTCATGAAGAAACTTATTGAGAACAACAAGGACATGATGCATTTGAAGCCTGGGGATAAAGCGAGACTTGATGAAATTTCTATAGAAGTGAAGCAATGGGAAGAAAAGGAGAAAAACTCAATAAACCAAGAGAAACGTCAGAGAGTACTCAACATGAAATCAATGCTATGATTAAGACTGCTTTAAATGAAGAACCATATAGAAATCAGACTGAAGCTGAGTTGGAAACTGAGTTGAAACCTTCTGAAAAGTAGGATGAAGATGACTTGAATGAATAAGAATAAGAAGAAGAATCAAGTCAAATGGCACTGTCACTTTCATATGGAGGTGAAACTGATTTGCAGAAAAGCTTTAAAAAGGGTTATCAGAGTGGATTGAATGTCAATGTACAAATAGACCCAAATTTATTGGCAAGCTGGAGGATGGGACGTGCTTTAGGAAAAGAAGAAAAAAGAAGACAAGAGGAAGCAAATATTCAGATTGCTAATGTGGTTCCAGATACTGGTAACTCAGATGAGAGAGTGAATCCACAGATTGCTAATGTGGTTGCAGACTCAAATGAGGAAGTGAATCTACAGATTGCTAATGTGATTGCAGATATTGGAAAAACAGCTCAACTGACAGAAGATAATAATGAAGAAAAAAGAACAAACATGGAAGAAGTGGAGATGGTGGGAGATGTACTTGTTTATTCAACTCCTCCAATTAAGGCTATACTTCCAGAGAAATCAGGTAATGTCCCTACAGGTACTATTCAGTATTTCAGCTTGGCACAATTTTAAAATGTATGCAACTGTGATTATGCCTCAACAAATGGAACTTGATCCAGTAATGGGGCATCAACATTGAAAGTTGATACACTGACTTGCATCAACATTGATATGTTGATACAGTTTATATAGTATGTTGATAATTTTGATTATACAAGTTTCAGTTTGGCTTCTTTCATTATGACAAATGAACATATAAAATTCTGTTGTAATGCTAGAGATAAAATGCTAGTTTTATTTTTGGTTATAATTCTAATGTCACAATGTTATATAGATCAACAACAGCAGTTGATAAACATAAAAAATTGTATCAACAACAGGAGTTGATGACATGAGATAACATCAACAACAATTGTTGAGTCCTTCTTAATAACAATAGAAGAATCAACAACAATTTTTGATTCAAAAAAAAAAGAGTCAACACTGATATGTTGATACTGTTTAAGTAAGACTCTTACATGTTAATCTAATCGGATTATTTCCTTGAAGGTACTACCCAAAACTTCGGTGTTCCAAGCTTCGATGCGATCACTGCTGACATTTATACTCCTACTGATGCAAAAGAGATGGAAGATGATCCATCACAAAAAACAGAATATACTCCTACACCGAAAACAGATGACGATAATGTCTTGGAAGGCCTTAAAGTTCTATTCAAATTAGATGAAATTGATGGCCCAACTGAAGACGAAGACACCACCCAAGAGGATGATTCTGAAGCGACGCAGAGACAAAGGAATCAGTATGAAGCAGTTGGAAGAGCAAGGAGGTATGCCACAAGGTCATCAAGGAATGCGCCAGATAAATACACACCTCCAGTTAATGTGAGGAAGAGGTCCAGAGCAGTAACCAGAGCACAAAAAGGAAAGAAGAAAGGGGGAGGTGTTGAAGAAAAATAGGATGTAGTTATTCACCTCCTTGATGATTACGTTGATGAGCCGCCACCTGAGCCAATACCGATGAATAAGCCAGAAGACCTCAAACTCTGGGAATCCTGCACCGAGGACGAAAAAAGGGTCATTGGTCCATTCTTTGAGCAAGCAACAGAATGGTATGTAACACTGAAACAAATTGCATGTTGATACAGTTTATATAGTATGTTGATAATTTTGATTATACAAGTTGCAGTTAGAATTTGACTGATATGTAATGTCAAGATAATAATACTTCAACATTAATATGTTATGTAATGTCAGGGAACTAACATAAACTTTGCAAATGCAGTACCAGAGCATGTACCTTTTATTTCGACAATAAACATGAAGAATGGGTCACTGGAAGGCATCTCCAATTTCTAATGAACAACATGAACATTAACAATGAGATAGTTGATTACTACAGCACCGTGCTGAATTCCAAGATTGAAAATCCATCTAAGCCAGCATACTATGGGAAGAAGCACTTAATTCTGAATTCAAATGCTTATGTAAGTAACAACTCTTAATCAGTCTTTTGAATAACTAGTTACCATCTAATGATGATGAAAAAATGAATCAATTATTGTTGTTAATTGATCAAAAACAAACTAACTGCCAAGAAAATGATGCAGCAAATAATGAGGGGTGCAGTAGCTAGCGGGGATATACAGAAAGTGGAATCAACTAAGATTCCAGCAAACTTGAGGTAAAGATACCCAGTGGATGACAGTGAAGAAATACTGATGATACTGATGTGTCTACAAGATAAGTCTGGGAAACCCTTCCACTAGGTACTTCTTGCGTTGATACGTGGAAGATGGTTGATCTTCAACAACATTCATCACTACAGACGATACAACGAGCAGTACAATGTCATGGTACAAACTCTGACTCCAGTCCTGAACGAAATGGGTATAAAAGATGTTGAGACAGATGAACAGGTAATTACAAAGTTAGACCATTTCCTGGTACCAGCGCAACAGGGTTTGGACTGCGCAATGCACGTCTGCTTATTCATGAAGTGCTTGGTGAAGCGTGGAGATTGCTGGGATTTAGATGGTAAGAAAGTCCAATACCATGAGAACATAAACCGGAAGAGAGCAAATATTACTGCCAGAATCTTATCTGAATTGAATGCATGGCAACCAACTTTGGAACTTACAGACTCAGTTGAAGAGGTAATCAACATTCATTATTCTGTTGAAGCATTAGATGGTAACAAGATTCGGTCGAAGAGGTTATCAACCTACAAGATTTGGTTGAACCATTATATTAGAGCAAACACACTTAGGTGTAGTTTAACATTTGCTCGTAACTAATTTAGTTGCTCTGTGTAGGTCTGCTAATTTATTTAAACAATTTAGAGGATGTGTTTAGTGCTAGTTTGTTATCAATTAATATTACTATTAGTTACTAAAGTGATTATCAAGTGAATGAATGGTTTGGTTATGAAAGTAAATGAATGTTGCTTATACAGGTTGCAGGTATGCTCAGCTAATGGAGTTAACTTGTAAATACAGATAAAACCATGAAATTTTTTTCTTTTCAGTAGGCATCAACAATGGGAGTTGATACCAAAATACAATGGGTCAAAAAATTAATTGATGAATAACTGATTGGTTTCACATAAAGTAAAGTGAATGAGTCTTGGTAGTAAGAATTACAGGTATGATCAGCTCATGGTATCAACTTGAATATCTACAGATAAAACCATGAAAGTTTTTTTTTTTCAGTATGCATCAACAATGGAAGTTGGTGCAATAAGAGGTATCAACATTGAATGTTGATACCATGACTTGGATCAACATTAACATGTTGAAACTATTTACATGGTAAAAGCTTGCAGGAATACACAGATAAAGTATTTAACCTGTAACCATGTAAATTTTTTCATTTCAGCAAGCCTCAACAAATGCAACTTGATCCAGTAATGGGGCATCAACATTGAAAGTTGATACCCTGACTTGCATCAACATTGATATGTTGATACAGTTTATATAGTATTTTTTCCTGTAAAAAAAAACAGTAAACCTGCAAATTGACATAAACTGACAAGAATGACATTGCCAAACAAAATAATAGAGAATCTATGTCATTAAAAACACAAGAAATCCAACAACAAAATATAGAGAAAGCATAAAGATAACTAACATCCATGTTGATCATTCCACAACTAGCATAAAAAGGTAAAAAAAAAGAGTTCTGAGAAATAGTAAAATCATCCAGTAAAACTTCCGAACAACATTCTCCTCAAGAAGTTGATCATTCTGGAGTTAGACTCCCTGTGAAACACTGGTGCATGAGGAGCCAAAGGGGGTCTGCGACATCTACGACGGTTGTGGAAGGTAAGTCTTCCACACTGACCACACTTCCTCTTCTTGCGAACTTTCTCTCGAGAACCCATGTACCTTGAAGCAGTTGGCCTTCCAGCTGACGCTCGACCACCATTGGGAGGTAGGACATAACCTTCTTCATTAATTTTAGGCGGCCTCTCATGGTCGGGAATAGGATAGATATGACGAGCATACAAACCTTTATAGTACTCGGTGGTATAATACGGACTGATGTGCTTGTAAGGTTCGTCTTCCCCAATCTGCAACATAGCTTTCATGGAATGCGTACAAGGGAAACTATGCTTCTGCTACCAATTGCAGGTACATGTCCTATCATCCAAATCCACCATATGCTTACCAGTGGGAGAAATTTTTTCAAATACTTTATCACTTGCTCTTCTAAACTTGTAGAAACGACAGTCGGTAACCCTCTTGTTGAGTCTAGCTTGCATCCGGGGTGTAAGTCTGGAATTCCACTTACTAGACAACACCAACCTTTCGTAGCTCTTCTCCATTACATAAGCACGAATACAATCCACAAGCTCTAGTGCTGGGAGCCGCTTCTCATGCTTGATAACACTATTAAAACTCTCCGCAATATTCGAGGTGTTCTCACCCCACCTTTCTCCTTGATAACAATATTAAAACTCTCCGCAATATTCGAGGTGTTCTCACCCCACCTTTCTCCTTGAAAAGCATGAGCTGCCCAGTTCTCAAATAGAATCTTCACCATCCAATCAATCACTGAATCAAGCTTGAGATTGCTCAAACTCTTGGCGGCGGAAAAAAATTTCTCCTTTGTTAAGGCAGTGTAGCACTCTTCAAACAACTTCACAGCAGTTTGCTTGCTCTTACCCTTTGGAACAGGAACATTGCCTTTCATGTGGTACAAACAAAAAGAATGGAAAGCTTTTGGAAAGACTAGAGGGACATGCTTCAGAAGGCCAGCTCCACGGTCTGATATGATGGTCAGTGGATGGTCTTCACTAATAATACCCTTCTAGTTGGTTAGGAACCATTCCCAACTGTCACAATTTTCGCAAGGTACAATACCAAAAGCAACTAGAAAGATCTCTAGAAAATACAAAAAAAAGATTCAAATAGTAATACACAAAAACTGATTTCCATGAACTCGTTAATGGGTCAACAACAAAAATTATGGGATCAACAACATCAATTATGTGATCAACAACTGCTATTATGGTATCAACAATTGCGATTTTGGGATCAACAACTACAAAAGAGGTCAACAACTGCAAATTATGGTATCAACAACTGCAAAAATATGGGATTCATAACAGAAATTATGGTATCAACAAACTGCAAATATGGTATCAACATCTACAAAAGAGGTCAACAACTGCAATTATGGGATCAACAACAACAATTATGGTATCAACAACTGCATTTAGTGGGAATTATGGAATTATGTCATCAACAACTGCAAAAAGAAGTTATGTCATCAACAAATGCAAATTATGGAACAACAACAAGAGTTGATACAGAAAAAAGGGGTCAACAACTGCAATAATTGGATAAACAAACAACATTTGAAATCCAGGGATATAATGCATCAACAATAATTATTATGTGATCAAACGACAAATGATTATGGGATGAACAAAGTTATGTGATTCATAGAATTGAAATCCAGGGATATCATGTGATTCAGAAACTAAAATTGAAACACTTAATACTTAAAAGAAGAGAAAAAAGATTATAAAACATACCTTGGTTACCAGTTTTCCCGCAAGCAACCATAAGACCTCCCTTAAACTTCCCAGTGAGGAAAGTGCAATCAATAAATAACATCGGACGACAGTACTTATTGAATCCAGTAATTGAAGCTTCAAAAGCAACAAAAAACCTCTGGAACTGCTTCGTATCACCATCATACTCAAACTTTACGACGCTTCCAGGATTATAATGTTCAATTGAGTCTTTATACCAAACAAAGTCTGAATATGACTTGATATCATCACCCCAAAGAGACTCTTTAGTGAACTGTAACCCATGGTATGCCTGACTATATGAGAGATCAATACCATACTCCTGATGGAGCAAATCTTTAACATCAGCTGTAGTCTTTTTCTTCTTTGATGCTCAAAATTCATCAATTAAGATATCCTTTAGAAAATACTTCGTCATCCTGACCTTTGCTGGATCAGAAGAAGATAAATCACATGCATGCTCCCCGTTAAATGTCTTGCACTGAAACACACCATTAGAATTGGCAACGAGAGACGCATGAAACCTCCACTTACAAGATTGAGTTTCATGGTTAAAACACCGGACAGTGTAACGTGTCTTGTCACTCTTACGTACGTCAAGTTTGTAACCACTGTGATATTCATACTTCTTAACACTATCACGACAATGGATTTTATTATCAAAAACCTGCCCTACTCCAGTTAAGATGTTTGCCCAAGCATCTGACTTCTTTGGGACCCTTCTGACCATAGATGAATCATCAGTCAAATCTTCTACAACAGCAAGATCATTATTTGAAACAAAACTTGATGATGACGAAGAAGGACCAACAGAAGAAGAACTAGGAACAACATCAACAACAATATTAAACAAGATGTTAAACTTCACCGCAACACCTTTGGAGATACAATAGTGAATGAAAAACCTCAACTCAAGATCGTGATTAATCACATGTGAAATTCCATCAACGGTGTAACCAAAAAGTACGAGGTCTTCAGGGATATAAGGCCAGAATTTTTTGACCACACTAATCAACTCGCTGACAGTAGTTAACTCCGAAACAACATGCGATAAGGTCAAATTGGATAAAGCGAACTCTGCAACAACCATCTTTGACCTGCAATAATCAAATTGGATCAACAAATCTAATAAAAACAATGTTGACACCCTAATCTGTCAACAAACCAATGTTGATACAATAAAACAACATCTATCAACACACATAATCAGCAAATTGTCCAAGTTATTGCATCAATAACGAAAGTTGATCCAACAAAACCTGAATCAACAACCAATGTTGATACAACAAAACAAACATCAACAACCATAATCACAAATTTATGCAGGTTTTTTTCATCAACAATGAAACTTGATACAACAAACCTGTATCAACAACCAATGTTGATACAAATAATCTGAATATGGTACAAATTTTTAGTATCAACTATGAAAATTCTATGTGAGCAACAAGGACTGTAATACAAAAAACAGCATAAAACATCATCATATATGTTACTACGCGTCACATCAGTATCCGCGGTGCAAATGTGAACCAGAAACATGAAAAACTACATTAACATACATGCTCCTTGATAAAAAATTCACAGAAAATCATAATAAAAAGCCCAAACCAAACCTAAGATACAAATTCAGGTTATGTCGCACATCACTCGGGGGCTGCGCCCCCTCGTGAAAGATATATTCAATGTCGAACGTTAGATATGTAAACTGAGAATATAAACAATGAGTTTAAGCTTCAAACAATGAGTATTATCCAAATAATTCTCCTACTAACTCATCAACAACCAATGTTGACACAATAAAAAACCAATCAACAAAACATAATCTCCAGTAATCTGCATCAACAATGAAAGTTGAAGAAACAAACTGCATCAACAACCAATGTTGATACAAATAATCTGGAAATTGTACAAAATTTCAGTTTCAACTAAATCTATGTCAACAACAAGAAGAACATCTACAACACATCATAATATGTTACTTGAATATATTACTAATAATTCATCCATACTATGCAAAGTAAAACAACAGAAATTCAAAAAATCAAAAACCTATTTGAGAGATGAATAACGATTTCGAATTCAAATAAATGAACAAATCAATCAGGTAGAATCAAATAACACAGAATAAAGCTTCCAGAAACTCGTTGTCTGCAACATTCAAAAACCAAAAAAAAAAACAGAATTTAGAAATTGAAGATTTACAAACTACAAATTGAAAATGCAAATATCATATAATTTTCTACTCATCTTCAATAACTAATCAGCATTACATATTGTTGCAGATCGATAATTTTCTGTTGAATCTGTTGTTGATGAAGAAACTCAATTCAGATCTCAAATTTAACGAATCGAACGATTAAATCACTGAACAACTCTTTTGAACGATTTAGAAGAATAAGAAGATGATGAATGAGCTGAAGGAAATTATTCTATCGATTGGAAACCTAGATTTTTCGAAAAAATTTCGAATTTTCTCTCTGACGAAGAACAACTCTTTTGAATTTCTCTCTCCAGATTCGTTTTTTCAGTTGAGCAGTAAACTGAAGTTTGGTTTATGACCATTAATTATATAAAAGGGAAATTCAGTAATCTCTGCGAATTTTAAATGGGCCCCTGATGGGATTTGGATAGGGAGGGGTATTTTTATTGCTTCATAAGGGTAGTTTTGAAGCCCGTGAAAAAGGAGGCATTTATATAATTCCCACTACCTAGTAACATTATAAGAAATAGAGAGAATAAAAAGATAATATTGTTGCGATGACGAGCTCCTTGTCATGGTCTCATGTGCCTTGTGTGAGATAGGAATCATCATAGTGATTCAATTAAATCTACATAGAGACAAAAAGAAAGTTAGAAGCCCAATATGAATCAAACGTAACCAACTTATATATTATGTTAATATAATAACAAAGGTTAAGAAATAATTCTCCAAAACGTGTGGAAGATTCTTTATTAAAAGCTCAGCCATCTGGTCTATTTTCACGAGAGATAATCATATAGCTTGGTTGGTTAGAGCGTGCTGATGACGTCTTGTAAACGGAGAAACTAGAAAAGGAGACACAAAGTAGAGAGGGAGAACAAAGAGAGAAAATTTATTAATGTGTGTGGAACACAAAGGTTTAAGACTCTTTTTTTTTTGCTAGGAAAAGGAATGAATTGCATTAAATAGAGTTTACAGCAGTTTGCAGGAAGAATGGGCAATTATTCTCTTGCCACTCCCCTGAGACATTACTCACTCTACTATATCTTGCAGCTAAATTTGCTAGACTATTCAGGTATCTTTTGACATATTTGAAACAGAGACTACTAAAGTCTTGTAAAAGGAACAAACAATCGTCTAAAATAGAATAAGAGAGCCAACTAATTTGGTTTCTGGAATTATTTAAGTAAGCCATTACATTTCTGGCATCACTGACTAAACAAATATCTGGAAATATTTATCTCTGATCCAATTTGCAACCTCCAACAGTGCATAGCACTCAGTTTCTTCAGGACTGGTGCATCTCCTTGCGATTAATTTGCAGCCCCTGAACCCGCATGTAGAATTCATAGCCACAATGCCAATACCAGCCATGTTAGTATCTTTGTCATATGATCCATCACAGAAAATAGTAGTGCAGTTTTCAGGAAGTATGAAATTATTAGAATCCATTACAGGGGCAGTATTAACAATAGTATTAGAGGGAGCAGTGACTAATGTCTTAACACTCTCTTCAGCTATACTAAAAGCAGTTCTAGCTAACATTTGAGGATTTGAAGATTTATCCTCAAAAACCTTGGAACATCTAGCCTTCCAGATACACTAGGCAGTATTCATAGTAGTGACAAGATGATTCTGGAGGTGACTTGAAGTAATCCATTTAGTAAACCAATCCTTAATACTAATTTGAGTGCTAGAATCCTGCAAAACAAGAGAATTCACCACAAGGATATGCTGCCAAACATTTTTAGCAAAAGGACAGTGTAAAAGCATGTGCTCAGGAGATTCCGGGGCACCTAAGTTACACATTCTGCATCTATCATCATATTGGTTGTTGTATCTAGCAAGCATGGTCCCTGTGGGTAAGATGTTTTCTACACATTTTCAAATGAAAAGATGAGTTCTCGGTAGCAGGGGAGATTTCCAAAGGGCTTTATATATATCAAGGTTTGGGTTTGGTGTAGAGTTATGAGGCAGTTTATTAGCAAGCAGTTTATAAACTGATTTCACTGTTAAAACACCATTCTTGTTGTAAGGCCACACAAGAGTATCTCTACCTGATAAGGGGATTCTCATGCTACAATTTTTTTTTACTATTCTCACTAGTGAAAAAAGGCTGAACTAAGGGAACATTCCAACTTTTGGTGTCAACAATGATAAATTCAGAGACTTTATGATTGGGATTAGGATAATTAACACAAAGAGGAGAAGAAGAGTTAGGAATCCAATTTTTAGTAAAAGTATTAACAGAATTTCCATCTCTAACATCCCAAAGATCATGTTGTTTCAATATATCCAGACCATGAAAAATACTAGACCACACCCAAGACATGGTCCATGGTTTAACATAATGAAGAAGATGACAATTCTTGAAATATTTGCACTTCAGGATTTGAACCCAGAGTTTATTAGGGCAATGAATAAGCAACCAAGCAGTTTTAGTAAGGAGAGCTAAATTCATCTTCTTTAAGTTTCTAAACCCTAAACCACCATTCATTTTGTGAGTGCAGACCCTCTCCCATTTTCTAAAGTAATTGGGCCGACCGAGCGAAGCGTGGGAGGATCCTATATATGGTGACTTTGTGTCAATGTGAAGCGTGATATTTTTTTTCCAATTGAACAAAAAAGATTGGATTTGGTGTAACCAAAAGGATGTAGGTGTAATTTTTTAAAACAAAAACGAGTTAGAGGTCTTGGGATCGAATCCCGGCCACCTCCAAAAGTTTCAATTTTTTTTCCCTTCTTTTTTCTTTCCTCTCTGTTTCCACTTTGGTTTTGCACGGGAAACACCGAACGAAATATTAACCAAAATCAAAATACTCTCTCTTCCTTCACCACCATCTCCGGCGTATCGAGCACCACCTCCATGTTTTTCTTCACCGCTAACACCATCGAAAACACCATCACCACCACCACTAAATCAATTCAAAATGATCAACAATAACAATCGGAGAATCAAAAACCAGAGGAATTACAGAGAGAACGCGATGGATCAGGTTAGTAATCTCAAAAGAACCCTATAAAATTTTCAGTTCTCGTATTTCTTTATTAGTTAATAGAGAGAGCGTGATGGATCCGGTTAGTAATATCAGAAGAACCCTAAAAAATCTTCATTTCTCATCTTTCTCTAATTATTTAATTTTAATTTGATTTGAATCTCTCGTAATTTGGATGTGTTTTTTTTGTGGTTTCTTTGAATTATTTATGGATCTGTTTAGAATTAATGTTGAAAGATCTGTATTTGGTGGTGTATAAAAATTAGTCAGATAAAATAATTTGGGGAAACTGAAGGAAATCAGAGGGGAGGGAGATTGAAACTCTAATTTCTTAAAGTTTGGGGATTTTGTAATTATGGAGAAGTTTTAAGATGGTGATTATGGTGTGGGTGGGGAGTAGAGGTGGTTTCTGGTGCCGGTGATGGGATTAGAGCTACGATAATGTCGGATTTTAAGATTATAACATTTCAAAAGTAACTTGTAATGTAGAGTTGGGATAAAGAGGAATGGGAGGTATCGGAGGAGTGGAGGAAGTGATGCGATGTGGTGGAATTGGATTTGAATGTGTTAGAAAGGAGTTGGAGGCAGTGCAGGGGTATGTGGAGTTGGGTTGGTGGTAGAGTTGTAGAAAATGGTGGTGTAATTGGTGCTGGAGGTGTATAAATAGTGGTGTAATTGGTGCTAGAGGTGTAGAAGATGGTGACATAGTTGCAGCTGGAGGTGGAATTGGTTAGGGTGGAGAGGTGTGACTAATACTTCATTAGTACTTGTTGCTCTTGATTTTTGGGTTACGGTACTACTTGCTGTTCTTGATTTTTGGGTAGTCAAGAATGTTAGTGGACGAATATTGGTTGGTTTGAGATGGTGGAATGAAATCAATGAACTGGGTGAAAGTGTATGAAAATTTGAGTGCCTTGACCAAGAGGTGGCTAATACTTCATTAGTAACTTGTCTTTTCATTGAGATTCTACTTGTGCATCCATTATTTGAATGGTTCTTAACCTGTATTTGGTTGTTTATTGGTTATAGTCATTGTCTAGGATGAATTCATGGCTATTCTGGTGGTCACTCTACCTTATTGTAAGTTAAATTTTTCTTCCATTTAGTTGAGTGTTATACATTACTCTGAACTCCTATTGCAGTACACATTGTTGGGCATTAAGGTTCACTACATTGTTGTTCTAACCGTGCAGGCGGTTGCATGGATCTTTCTTGGGATATTTTCTAGTTATAAGATTCCAACCAAATTATGTCTTTGTTGTCAAAGTTTGTTTTACCTTAAGCATTGCTAATATTGTTGGCTTCACTAAGTGTCGCAAAGGTAAACAAAAGAATTTTTACAAGCCTGTCATAAATCGCAAAGAGATGTATGCGTTTTGAGTCACGTTTCGGTTAAGTTTCCGCCAGACTTGTATTCTTTATCTTTAACATTTTTCAAGTGTATATAACTTTAGAAATTGGTTTACATCTCTTTACAAAGAAATATGATATCTTTGTCTGAACATATTTTTGCTTTACAATTTTGCTTTACAAATTTACAAGTCCGACTCCGTGCCAATATGGCGGAACTAAATTGTGAGTACAAAATATAGTTTTACGCCAATTTTTTTGGTCGGCCGTCCCACCGTGGCAGCGGTCATGTAGTATCCCTTATGACCATTTTCCCCCCACCAAAAATCTCTTTGAGAATTTTCAATTTGTTGATGATAGTATCATGGAGAAGGAATGAATTCATGTGATAATTGGAGGAGGATTTCAGGGTATGTTGGACTAGAATCGATCTACCAGATTGAGCTAGATGTTTTCCTTTCCAATTAGACACTCTAGAATCATGGTGAGTGTTTAAACGGGCCATTGACTCAGTTCTATTTCTATTGAGAAAAAGTGGAATGCCCAAATATTTTTCATGTAGCTCAATTTTTCTAACATTCATAGATCGTATGAGAGAGACACATTTATCTGGATGAACATTTTACTGAAAAAGCATCCAAATTTCTCAAAATTTATCATTTGACCTGATATACAAATAAGGCAATCGTCAGCAAAAAGTAAATGGGATATACTGGGAGCTTCATTAGTTACCTTCATACCATGGATGAGATGGGACTGCTCAGCATAGTGGAGGTACCTTGAAAAAGACTCCATACACAGTATGAATAACTAAGGAGACAATGGGTCTCCTTGTATTAATCCCCTAGTAGGTTTGAAAGAAGCACAAGGTGAACCATTTAAAAGTATAGAGATATTAGTGGTACTTATACACTGGGAAATAAGACTACACCATTATTCGGAGAAACCAAATCTTTTTAGAACAACAATCAAGAAAGACCATTCTACCCTATCAAAGGCCTTAGACATGTCAAGTTTAAGGCCCATGATTCCACATTTGTCATTTTTCTTTTTCATAGAATGAACTAATTCATGGGAAATTACTACATTCTTATGTATGTTTCTACCAGGGACATAGGCAGCCTGATATGGTGAAATAATCTTGCATAAGAGAGGTTTCATTCTGTTAACCAAGATTTTGGAGATGATTTTGTAATTTGAATTGCAGAGAGAAATAGACCTAAAGTCAGAAGGACTTGTAGGTTTGTTCACCTTAGGAATTAAACAAATGAAAGTATGATTCATTTCTTTGAGAAGATGTTTAGTATTTAAAAACTTCTTAACAGTGTTCCAAACATCATTTTCAAGCAAAGCCAGATTTGTTTGTAGAAGCCTGAGGGGAAACCATCTGGACCAGGGTCAGTCCAAGGTCCCATTTGCTTGATAGTTTTTCTAATCTCTTCAAGAATAATGGGACTCAAAAGTTTATCATTGTCCTCATTAGTGATGCTGGCATCAATGCAATTCAGAAACCTCTCATCTAAAACAGGATTAGTTGAAGTAGATATGCTCTTAAAATGAGTAACTAAGAGGTTTTCAAGAGTGTGTCTATCCTCAGACCAATTACCATTTGGGAGTCTAGAGAGATTATGTGGTTAAAATGTCTTCTCCTATTAACATTTGTATGGTAGTAGGAGGTATTTTTATCATAGATCTTAATGAACTCAACTCTGGACTTTTGAGCATTAAAAGATTCTTGAGCTTTTTGAGCTATCTCAAGTTTGTGTTCAACATCTCTTATGGCTTCATTATTCTGTATAAAATAAAGATTTCTATTCATAGTTTTTGGTTGGTCAGTTAACATGGACACTTTATGATCAACATTACTATAATGAGATAAGTTCCATTTTTTTAAGCTCATATTTGACATTTCTAAGGCCACTTGTCATTCTATAAGCATGAGATCCTCTTATATTTAAATTATAAGCATCTCTAATGACTTGTTGACAAGTGGGATCCTTGAACCAACATTTGAAATATCTGTAGGGTCTTTTCCCTTGGTGAGAAGTAGTGTTGGTCACCAAGAGAATGGGTAAATGATCAGAGCCTATGGCATCAATGTGAAATAACCTAGAGTGATTATAATGATGTAGCCACTGGCCATTTACAAGGGCCACATCTAGTCTAGCTCTTTTCCAAATCCACTTGCAGGCGTGAGTTATATAGCATTATAAGTTATCCTGAATAATTTATGTTGGTGCACGCGGTCTCTTTTATTAGTTAGATGTTTCCACCCGATATACCTCTGAGCTTTGTAAAAAATTGTGTGTTAGTCCGGGCCAATCTGTGAATCGGATTTCCAAATCCACTTGCAGGCGTGAGTTTTATAACATTATAAGTTATCCTGAATAATTTCTATTGGTGCCGCTGTCTCTTTTATTAGTTAGATGTTTCCACCCAGATACCTATGAGCTTTGTAAAACAATTGTCTTGTTAGTCCGGGCCCATCCTGTGAATCGGATTTCCAAATCCACTTGCGGGCGTGAGTTTTATAACATTATAAGTTATCCTAAATAATTTATATTGGTGCCACGCGGTCTCTTTTATTAGTTAGATGTTTCCACCCAGATACCTATGAGCTTTGTAAAACAATTGTCTTTTAGTCCGGGCCCATCCTTGTGAATCGGTTTCCAAATCCACTTGCATGCGTGAGTTTTATAACATTATAAGTTATCACGAATAATTTCTATTGGTGCCCATGGTCTCTTTTATTAGTTAGATGTTTCCACCCAGATACCTATGAGATTTGTAAAATAATTGTCTGTTAGTCCGGGCCAATCCTGTGACTCGGATTTCCAAATCCACTTGCAGGCGTGAGTTATATAGCATTATAAGTTCTCCTGAATAATTTATGTGATCCGAAGAAATAATAGTATTGATCATTTTTTCCGTAGACTGAACAATTTCAAGAGTGAAACCAGTCTTCCACAGGAGGGCTATTCCACCAGAGAGACCCACAGAAGGACATATCCAATTGTTAGGATAGTTGAATCTCTTTAAGAATTTCCTCATTTTAGTGGAGTCATTCTTAGTTTCACTTAGAAAAATAACATCAGGGTTTTGGCTTTTGATTTGATTCCAAAGACTGTTTCTAGTATCAGTATTTCCAAAACCCTGACAATTCCAAGATAAGATTCTCATTCTAAAGATCAAAGAGCTCAAAAAAGGGAGGATATGAAGTCTAAGATTTTTTGAGTTTACTAAGTTACTAGTAAAATATTTAGAGATACAGCAAATAACACTGTAGGCAGCAGAAACAATACTAGGCAAGTAGACAAAACTAAAGCATAAGACAAGATGCGGGTCCAAGTGACAGTAGTACTGGAAAGAATTGATTGAGGGAAAACAAATATTACTAACCAAACTTCTAATTAAGGAAACAGATGGTAATTTATGTAATCTACAGCAAATGCTTATATCAATATCAAGAACAAAATCAAAAATAAAATTAGGGTTCTGAAAAAAAACCTGGTTAAAAGTCGCAGCATTTCCATAGCGATTCTGTGCAATTGTTCCATTGTGTTCAGATACTGCGCTATCAAATGCCCTAATTTGATTACCGTCTATAGAATTGTGTTGGTATTCTATCCTTTTTTCAGCGGGGAGATCACCAAAATCGATTGAATCTTCAACTCCAGTGCCAGAACTTTGAAAGATGGGGTTGTTATGGGAAATTGTTGAGTTGGAATTAAAGGGATGAGGGTTATTTTGGGTGTGGTTAATCTGAGAATCATCTTCTCTGGTTCTTTTTTTTCTTCTATTCTCGGTATCATCTAGCTCTAGATCCAATTTTTCTTCAGTTTGAGAAAGGGATAAAGCAGAGATTGTGGATGAAGCGTTAGTTACACCCCTTGAAGCATCCACCCCAACTTCCATTATATTAGCATCCGACTCGGTGATATAGGCTGCCAAAAATCTTTTCCCTTCTTCTGTCAGACTCCATGCAGCGTATTCAGTTTCAGTCATAGCCTCAACTTTTTGTTCTCGTGCAAATCTTTTGCATATTGATTCCACATGATCAACAACCCAGTAGTCTTTAAAGATCTTATATGGCTGCATTTCAAAATGGTAAATCACCCATTGTCTTTGACCAATAGGCGTAATATACCATCCTCCCCTTCTTAACGGTTCTTTAAGATTCACTTCAACATAAACCGTGTTTGTCACGCTCCCTCTTGGTTGTCTTCTTCTATTCACAGGCTCCACCTTTTTTCCCATATCCTTACATATATCAGAGATAAGTCTCTCATTGAGGATGATGTTACCCAAGTTTCTTAACTTAACCGTCCAAACATGGTGTTCAAACTTATGATCTTTGATAGTAACATTTGGATCATAATAGATCAAGGATAAGAGATACCCCATAATATCCCATGTTTTTGAGCGGACTCCATTATATGCGTCCTCTCTCTGGAATCTAAAAATGAAAAGGTTTGTTCCTTTTGTGATGATTTCATACCTTCTGTAACTTCTCCAACGTTCATTGATTTCTTTCTTTATTTCATCATGGTCTAGTGGTTTGTTGAAAATGATTTTTCCAAGCAAACTGAGGGTGAAGTTTTCAGTATTACTAGTAGAGTCTTGAGCACTGGCTACAATTCTACGTAATGGTCTGAGAGAGGTGGACGCAATATTAGATGATTGCATGTTTGTGCTGAGGTTACCTGACTGAGCATTGTTATTGGAAGACATGATTGCTTTGAGATTTATGCAGGAAGAATAAGTTTGCACAATAGGGTTATGCCGATTAGGGTTTGGTTTAATAGGAGGATACCTAATCGGATTATGGAAATATAGATAGTTATGAGGATTATTTTGTTTCCATATTTTGTGAACAAGAGGCATAATAAACGGGCAAACAGTTTTGACTTCAAATTTCAATTTGAAAAGAAGAGAAGAGAATATTTCCCTCTGTAAGTGCTATAATCACGGCATGCAGTTGAAACACGATCCAGACGAGTTGATGATTTTGAAGGTAAGTTTAGGATATATTAATTTTGGAACAAACATAGTGAAGATTTGTATGATGAAGTTATGATTCTTGTTGGTGAATTGCTGAGGAATGGAATACCCGATATTCAAACGACCTTCTGAAATCGTGGACAAGGAGATGGAATCGCAGATAGTACCACTATTATCTAGAAGCAAACACCACTGTGACAAACAACAACAATCTGAACAAGTGATAACCACTACTGATTACCACCACTGGGAACAACACATGAATCGAATATGGAAACAGATTAAAACAACATGATATTAGATCCAAGAGACAATAAAAACTTCTCTAATAAGAACAAATACCAGAGTAAAGATGGTGTGAAACTTCAAGACCTTCAACAAGCGTATATGAAGTTGCACCAAATCATATTAATAAGAGGCAAAAGAGAAGAAAAAAGACGGAAAAAGTAGGATCAAGAGAAACTAAATATAGAAAACAAGCAGGATAAAGAGATGATCAAAACAGATAACTGATTTCATGATTATTTTCCTGAATTAAACATAAAGGTTTAAGACTCTATTTATAGAGTTTATGTACTTATTATTAATGCTTATATAATAGTAGTGTTTGGTGTGTCACGGAACGGCTGAGATACATTCAACTTTCTAACTGGCGGTTAGGATCTTCCCACTTTTCCCACTGATATATCCCATTAAATGATCCAATGGTCCTGTAAGATCTGCCCACATATCCGTTCGTTGGCCCACCTATAATCATCAATGCTCCCGTTAAATCAAATTCTTCCACGTATCCAATCAAAGAAAAGAAACGTTTCGTTTGTTTTGTTTTTTGCAAGTGAAGCACTTCTCTGATATCCTATACCTAAAGTGAATCTCTTCTCTAATTTCTCCCATTATTCTTCCACGAAAACCAGAAAATCTGATCAATTAAATTGCTCTACTTGATAAGGTTAGATTCGTAAGAATATGCGGAGAAACCCTGTTAAGGTACCGACCCTAAACTCGTCATAATCCCATGGGTAGAACTCAACTCGAAAACCAGTTGACTAGATGAGAGAACCCACTGACTTATAAACTACCAATTAAGCCCCATCTAACCAATGTGGGACTAGGATCCCAACATCCCACCACGCTTCCAGACCCAACGTCCTCGTTGGCCCACTCTATCGACACTGACCCAAAGGTAGCCATTTCTCTTATGGCGGCTTCACTCCCCTATCAGTATTAAATGTGGGTGACAACTACGCCCATACATAGGTGCCCCAATACTTTAATCTAGCCTATAGGTCACCCCTTCCGTGGAGCGGGCATGGGTCGTAGTGGTTGGCTCTGATACCAAATGTTAGGGTACCGACCCTAAACTCGTCATAAGCCCATGGGTAGAACTCAACTCGAAAACCGGTTGACTAAATGAGGGAACCCATTGACTTATAAACTACCAATTAAGCCCCATCTAACCAATGTGGGACTAGGATCCCAACAAACCCCCTTTTATTTATTTTTCCCAGTTCTTAATGTCTGTTTTTTTATTCTATGTTTTTGGTTACCTGAATACATCAAACCAGATGCATGGATACCGATTTTGTTAATCAGATTTGGTTTGTGCTTAATGAAACCTTAGAAAGTTCCTTCAAAGGGATTGATCCTTCAATCTTCTATTGAGTTCAATTACTTTGCATTCGAAGATGAATTTGGCTAGACTTGAGTCTGATAAAACCTTTCTATCAATTATATTGTTCTGTTCTATTAGGTCATGATGGGTTGTGTCTTTTAAGCTGAAATTTTAAAGAGGGGTTATGATCCTAATCAACAAGTTTTAGTAATTTGATCAAGGAGTTATCATTGTAATCTACAAATTGTTTGTAGTTTGATTCGGGAGCTCTTTCAACATGGAAAGAGAGATTATCCCTTTGGAGTGTTTGAGAAAATGACTAAATAAAGAGTTTGGATCTAATTGTTGGCCGATAAAATAGAATAATCAAGAAAAAGTTGGATCGATAAAATGGCATGGGGTCATTTGTAGCATTCCAAACCACTAAGTCTTCCAATACCTATTTGTAGAATCACATCGAAGAGCATGTGGGGGTAGAGTAATCGATAACAAACCTAATGATGGGATATAGTTACACTATGTGGATCATGGAGTACCTGCAATACTGGGTTAGTATATAAAACTTTTCTATCTAGCCTAAAAGGTTAGTAGATGAAAACTTAAATGTGCATGCATCTAGACTTGGTTTTTGCAGGCACTATCATTATTCTAACTTTTGAGTTTGTTTTTTTTTGAACTAGATTCTATTTAAGTTCCCTTTGTCCTCTCATTGATTTTTATTTGATCAATAAGAATTCTCAAATTGGTGAGGATAACAACAGAATTGATTTGTGATCTCTAATTTTACTTCTCTCATTCCTTTACTTAACTTAACTTGACTTAACTAGAATTTCATTCCTTTATGTTGCTCGAGAGGATACTTAAATCCATTCTTCCTCCTTTTATTTTGTACGCAGGAAACAAGATTGATGTCACAGAGAACATGGGTGCAACTAAGGTCAGTTACTTAGTTTCTTAACCATTTTCCCTAAAACCCTCATAGACCCACTTTTTACTTTAACTTAGAAAGATGATTTTCATTCTTGGATTGCCTTTTTTAAGTAGCAGACACTCACTTTAACCTGAATTCTATTGTTAGCCCTAAAACCCTGAAATTAAACCTCTTTTGTATGATTTTATTTATTTATTTTATTATTTAACACCTCTCGATTTATTTTTGATACTGGAATGCCTTAGTCATTCATCTTTTCGCTTGAGTCCCATGTAGACATGATGAATTAAACTTAAGCATCCTGATGACACTATTATAATCTATGTTCATCCTTCATGTAGCTTACAATGCACTCAAAAATTCATGAAACCATGAAAATAGACCCTTATAATGCCCTAAAAAATCCTCTTTTTTGTCAGAAAATGGATTCTCAATCTTGAACCATACCGCTTAAGTTTAATCTTGAAATGCTTAAAATCCTGGGTAACATATCAGCTATCCTCACTGGATTTCCTACAAATAAAAAGTAAGAGCATTACCCAAATTAGGGTTTCTTTATCAGAAATCGGTACAGGTGGCCAGGTATATATGCAAACGATCTCTTTAATCTTTGATTGTGTATTTGAGTTTGTGAATTTATTCAAAATTTGTATTATCTTAATCCTTGATTTAGTTGATTTTGTGAATTTATTCAAAATTTGTATTATCTTGATCCTTGATTCAGTTGATTTGAGATTGTTTAATTAAATTGACCATTTTAGGTATTAGTTTTTGCGGTATGAATGTGCATCAATGGATTGTATGCATGCTGTTTCAATCTTCTGAGTAATGAGATCAATCTGACAAAAATATTGCATGATGCTTTATGGTCGTAGGCCCATAGTCTACCCAAAACATTGAAATGCAAAGAACAACTTCACAACCCTTTTAGCTAATTCAGTGCTTTGGGTCTGGAGATGGTAAATTCTTTGTGATATTGAATTTTAGTCTTTTGCTGAATACTTAAGATGCTTTTGAATATTGAGGCTTTTATGATTTATTTTATATAGCATCTAGACATGATCAACACATCTTCATCTTGCGGGAAGATACTTTACTGTGCAATGGACTTTAGAAGTATTAACACGATATAGAGCTATCACATTGCATCTGAAACTGGCAGTTTGCAATTAACATTTCCACCTTTTTATCAGTCATGTATATGACTGTTGATATCTTAGCAGTCTGTCTTCAGCTTGCGTGAAGATAATTTACCGTGCAATGGACTTTTAGAAGTATTAACACCATATAGAGCTATCACACGGCATCTGAAACTGACAGTTTGCAATTAACATTTCCACCTCTTTGTGATATTGAATTTTAGTCTTCAAATTTATTGTGAGGCTTTTTGAACATTCATTGTCTGACAGATGGTTGCAAGATACAAGGGTTCCAAGGTAAGAGTGGGATAGCCAAATACACTGAGCTTGATTCATAAGCCTTTAGAGTTCATATGTTAGGAAGTTCCTACATTTCAAATATAGCTTACAGATAAATTTTACACTTGACTTCAATCGCTGAATTCATCTATTCATTATAATCAAGTTTGTATGCTTGGAATTAGAGAAAAAAAGAGGTCTTCATTCTGTAGTTGGAGTTGTAAGTCAGCTGTTTCGTTAAATAGATTTATTCTGTAATTGGGTTGTAAGTCGTTAAAGGTACATAGTAGACTTATAAGCATTCCAAGGAAGTATTATCGTTCTTTTTTAATGTGTTCAATTCTCCATGGAAAATAGTGAAATGTCCTTAATCATGATGAGTTTTTTATTTTATTTTTGGTTAAAAATTTGGTTTAAGCCAAAACTTTTTTTTGTATACTTTCGATTTATTTTACTTTTAGCTCATTCAGATTGTTGCCGATGTTGTGCCCACTACCCAGTAAATCATTTTGTTCGAATAAAGTTTAGTGTTTAGAGGTCCAGCACAGTTTTTATTGAACCCTCGATAGGGGAATAAAACATTACACAAGCTTATAAAGCTGGAGATATCAAATGATATTATAATAAAAGTACAATATGATGTGATTTTGTTTTAGTTGCTGCTAAAATAATAAGTTTGTAGCACATAGCTGGCGATTTTATTTATTCCTATCTTTTATATTCCACTAAAATCATGACTAAAAGATCAATATGTCTACCGAACAAAAAAAAAAGAAAGGAAAAAAAGACGAGTTTAAATTTCAAATACAAAAATAACACGAAAACATAGCAATTCATTAATTGGTATTTAGAAAATGTTGGATTCCCCAGCTTTAGACAATGTGAGGGCACGGGTCATTCCCTAGTTAGTAATATACAAATTTTGATTACGATATTTTTATAGTAATCTATTCATATATTGAGTTTCTGCATGCCACGTTTCCTTGAATATGCTTTTTGTTCGTAATTAAATCCAGGATTGTATGTATATCATATGTACGTGAAAGCACATATATCATGTGTACTTATTTAAACTCGTGATTGTATTATTGTGTGAACTCCAAACTTTGAGTAGCTAATTTTCTTATTAATTGAGGATGAATTCCTAGTTCTTGACGTGATTTAAGTTATTGTTTTAATTCTATGTTGAAGTTTTCACAGGATTTTCGTTTGTTTTTACTAACATTAATGTTTATGCTTGATTGATAGGTCGTTTAGGTGGCCAACTAAATTGATTTGTTGATTAATCTAAAGCTAGTGGTGGTTAGGAAATACGTAATTGTTGAATAACTCACCACACAAGACCTTTCGGAGGGATTCTATGGAGCAATTGTGTGCGAAAACAACGCTAGAAAGTGGACCAAGCGAACCGAGTCTTACTACTAGTATCAAACCTAAATTCATAAATCTTAATGCATTCTATTGAATTACATCTTGTAAGCGAACCTTAAGGTGGTTCTTTAGAATAGAATATGATAACTAAGGAAACTTGTTACTCAGTGAAATGAGGAATTTTGGGGTTAGCTAAGCGAACCTGTTAACCTACGGTTGATAAAAATATGTGACTAATAAAAAGTGGACAAGATAACTTGAATCATTGTTTTGTAACGAAGAACGAATATTTGATCTAATTTCTCTTACTGATTTCAATTTAAACTTATGATTACTTTATATGCTTTCTTTTGCAAACTTAAAATAAGAAAACCCCCATTTTTTGTGGCAATCAAACAACTAAAAACTCTTGCTCCTCGTGGGAAAGAACTTGACTACACTATATTACTTGTTAATTATGTGGAAAAACATTCACTAATTTGTTATGGTTACCGCATTAGTTTCACCTCATCATCATCATCAATCAAATCATGTTTTATTCCTAAAAGTAATTTTAGGTACAAACAGAGATATTTAATATTTTGGGTTACATAGCATATTTTGAATTATACAAAATTATTTTGGGTTTTTAAGTGTATCCTGGTCGCATATGCCAAATTTAATCAGATTGGGTCATGCTAAGAATACGTTGGGCCAAGGTGTACATTTCGTCACACGAGAGGGAGATTTCAAGTTATAGGTCACGTGAGAGGGAGATTTCAAGTCACAGTATAGATTTGCAATTGAATTACGTGGCAATTTTTAAGTTATGACCCAAATCTTAGTCATTGGGTAATGTTGGTAAGTCCGTCAATCTAAGGTCGGACTTGGTTGAGTTTAGGAAATTTCTTGCTTGTTTCTAAAGTGTAACGAGAGCTTTGTTGCTTCTTAGAGTTAAGCTAGAAACCATATATTTGCAGGGGCAATAATCCTTGTTCTTGTAAGAAAATAACGTTAAGAGTTAAACCCTCCTATACTTAAAGGAAAATAATCCTTGTAAGAAAATATCGTTAAGTTCAAAACCCTATACTTACAGAACTTGTTCTTGTAAGAAAAGGAATTTGTCTTAACTTATTGTGATGTATATAAATAGCTCATAAGAGAACCTAGAAAGATTCATCAAAATATTTTTATTCTTTACTATAACCGTTTTCCGTTTCACGGTAATATATGAAAAAATTGTTCATTTTTGAGGATTCAATCTTGTTAAATATTTGTTCTTATTGTGTGCGTTATTATAGTCGTGCAAACCTTCCGCAGGTCTTACCGCAATTGGTAGAGTTTCAATCTCAAGGTAATTTAGGACAACAGACAATAAGGTAGACCGTAGTTATCTAAACAAATTTGGATTGATAGCCAGACTTCATTCCAAGTCATACTACAGAATTAACCGCTAAACAAATTTAGGTTACGGGTCAGCTTGATTCTCTTATTTAGATCCTCATCTACGTAAACTGCAACCGTACCAGATCCAGGCCTCTCCCATATGATTATCCAAGTGATTTGGTGTAGCTTACTTGCAAGTTTTTATTACCATTGTAGAACCAAGAACTTTCACTCTCTAAACTAGATAAACACTAATCAAGCAGATTCTTACAATGGGTAACATACAAAAAAAAACACCAGAATGCTGAAGAAAACAGTGTAAAAGAGTTCACTTGTGAAATTTGTTTGAAATGGTCCCTTTCTATACATTCGAAATTTGAGAACATCGCCAACTGTAATGCTAAGCGATATAGTGAATGCACCGCAAAATGATTTTTGCAAGAAATTTATAAAATACAAAGTTATGAGAGAGCATTTGAAAATTGTCAAATGCCCACCAATAGTAAATTCAACCTAGACCATCTACATTGCAATTCCATCATGGAGCCAAAAGTTTACTATCGTTGGTGTTACTTGCTTACTGAGCCATATCATGACATTTATGCTATTGGGTTGCAAATTGATTTATATCCACGAAGAATTTCTCTCGAAAATTCTCCCGCTACACACAATTTAGTGGAACGCAAAATCCACCCCTATATTTCCTTGGTGTGGGCCTCTAGGCTGTGTGTATCTGGAAAATTCTCGGTTGAATTCTTAGGTCAGCGTAGCATCTCCCTGTTGGGTTGATGTCGTTATTCTTTGTTGGGTCTTTTATTATGAGCATGTTGGGTAGAAAGTAATCAAGCTTATGAACAACATAAAGTAATGCAAAAACGGACACTCTTATGCACGATGGTTTTCGTGTGATTTAGTTTAGGCAAACTAAAAATAGCTTAGCAATTTGGATAGTTTTTTCTGTTTTTGTTCTCTTTATTAGCTCTTTTATCCGGAGAGAGCTTTAGAGCATGTTTGTTTTTTGCTGACTCGGGGTTTGGATCTGACTCGGCCTCTGACTCAACGCGAGGTGTCAGACAATTTGTTTTTTCTTTTGAGTCATATTTGACTCGCGATCTGAGTCAAACTTAACCCCCGACTTGGACCCATTTGAGTCGGGTAATAAAATACCCCTGATTCATGGTAATAAATCACTGACTCACATTTTTGAGTCAGGTGGGTCAGATATGACTCCAAAAAACAAACTATTGAGTCAGATCCAAATATGTCAGGTGATTTTTGTAAGGACCCTCAAGCTCGTCAACGCTATTAGACTAGTCAAGAGACGTCTAAGTCGCTAATAACTCGATTAGCCTAACATGAATGCTAATTAATAGGAATTAATCTAACAACGATCTAGCTACGAAATTAGTACCGTTGAATAGATCTCAAAAAGTTATGCGGAATGGACTACTCGAACGTGTCATTCGGAAATCGGAAGAAGAAGACATATGTTATTTTAAGTGAAGGGTAAATTGGTCATTTCACATTGAAGTGTTATCAAGGCAACCAACTTTTATTCTCAGGGCACCTTCGTGGATAACTCAAAATAAAATCTATATGGTCGAGGGATTTCTATCTTCTCTTTCATTTTTCTTTTATTCTCTTTTCTTCTTTTTCCGCTTCTCTTTCTCTAATCTTCTCGCTCGTGTTTATGCGAGAGATTTGTGAGTTGTGAGTGAGACTTGATTGATGAGAATCAAACGATGAATATGTCAAGATGATGAAGAAGATTGTATGGTTATTAAATTTAAAATAGAACAGTCGGGGTTGAATATGAGAAGATCAAATTAGGGTTTGTAGATTTGATTGTTGTTCTGAAGAGTTAGAAGATGTTATTTATAGCTATGGATAGATGAAGAATCTTGGGTAGAAGTTTAATTGAAGTTTTGCAATAGAGTTGTTGATGAATTGAAGAGTTAGGGTTTTGTTCAAAATTCAGAGAACAATTGAAAGACGAAATTGATGTTCTAAGAAGATGGATTAGAGTTGTGCTTTTCGTGAATTAGGTTTAGACCGAAGAATTACTTGAGTTTATTAGTTAGGGTTCTGGAATTTGGTAAGTTGAAGCTGATATTGAATTTTGAGGTTGATGAGTTGTGGGTGGTAAAGAATTATGGCTCGATTCTGTTGGTAAGAAGATGATGAACATGTTACTATAGTTGAGATGGTTATAGAGTGGACTGAGGGGAAGAGATATGTACTGGTGGAAATGAATTAGGGTCTGCTATTTTGTTCAAGGAACCTGAACTGAGGGGAAGAGATATGTACTGGTGGAGATAGAGGTTGAATTTACATGGGTAATGATTGTAGTTGAGGTCATGTTGCTTGAGTAATGCTGAACTGAGGTAAATATTCTTATCAGTAAAATGAGTTCAAATTCATTATTGAATTTATAAGTTTATTATTGGATTAAGAATTCTGAAAGATATCTGAGTATGAAAAGGAAGCTGTAGATGTAGTTTAGTGTAATGAGAATATCATTAACTTGTATGAGATGATTTTGTTGAGTTCATGTAATTGTTTATGAAGTCAATGTTATGAGCTGGAATGAAAGTAGAATTTGGAGCTGTAGCTGTTATTGCAGAACTGGTGTTGTTGAAATGTGAATTGCAGATTTAGTTTAGGTATATCTAATGAATTTCAAGTGAGAATTATATGTTTGATATGTAGAAGTTGATGTTCTGTGTTAGAATGGTTGTGTGGTTGAAGATCTTGAGATATGAATGAACGGATTGTAGTGTTGTTTTGTTGGCAGTAATGTTCATAGGATGACAGTGGATAGTAGTGCTGTAATGAACTGAGTTGGATATTTTTTGTGATGGTAATTAGTGGAGTATGAGATCTTGGTGATGGTGTTGCAGTTCATGGAGTTTTCAGTGTCACTGAAATGGGTATGAACTGTTGTAGGTGCAAGGAGAATGGAATTGGCAGGGTAATGAAGTTAGTAGTATTGAAGGTTAAGTTGGTGTTGCAGTCGTGGAAGTTATATGAATGAGTGTCTGCAATGGATATTTGATAAGTAGTTAAATGTGAGTTGCAAAGAATATGAATGCACAGGTGGAGTGTAAATGAATTGGGGTTATAGTGGATGGTGGTAGAGATGAGGGTGCAGGCAGTGTATGAAATGATGAAGTTGCAGGTACAATTCAACTTATGAGTATTTTGGGGTTCTAGTGGTGTTGTTACTGATGTTGTGGTTGTAATGAATTTTTGGAGTTATCTGATAATGATTTTTACAAGTGAAGTTGTGATATGAGGGTTAGATGAGTGTGTGGAGTTGAATCTCTCTTGTAGAAGCTTAAAGATGCAATTGCGGGTAAGCTGTAATTGTGTTTGTAATTAGATTATGAAGTTGTTTTAAATTATAGAATTCTGTTTTTTATGAATAGTTTGTGTAATGATCAAATGATAGAATCAGGTTTGTGAAATAGAACTCGTGTCAGAGTTGTAGGTGTGGTAGAATCTTTGGCTTGTGCTTATTTCTCAGGCCTGAACCTTGTGCTTGTCTGATTGAACAGATTCAGTCTGACTTGGAAAATCTGACTGAGTCGAATCGGTGTAGATTCACCGAGTTCCCCTGACTTGAACCTAATTGACTCAGTTGACCAATTCATATTTGACTTTGACCTTGACTGTTGACCCGACCTTTAGACGTTGACCGTCAGTTGACCCCGTGGACTGTTAGTGACCGTTAGTTGACCAGTCGGACCAGACCTTGTGCTAATGGGATGAGTTTAGTGGACTTGGGCTGGGAGCCAGATTTTCTATTAAACATGAATTGGACCCTTATAGTCTGAATTAGCCTTTGGTTCCTTCTACAAAGTTGTAGATGATCATAAGACTTATTTAATGGGCTTAGAACCGTTAGATAGACTTGTATGATTCTTGTGTGAGCCATCTTGTCTAGTTTCTTAGACTTCTTGTGTGATTAATAGTTAGTCTATATTAACAACGATAGAATCAAAGGATGAACTAGTGGATCGTGGATCTCGAGGTAGGCGAGGCTTGTCATCAAAAGAGGTGGTAATCGATAACGAACTCTCTTGTATTCATTATTGTTTTACAAATCAATCTTTGTGTTGTGAAATTCATGCATATCTTTGTGTGCTTAGTGTGGTATGAGATGTGTGCCGACACAATATCAGTATTCTATGGCTAGGGCGATACACCGCAATATTACACGGCTAGGGCGATACACCGCAATATTATTCTTCCTTTATATATATTCAGTATTTTATGGCTAGGCGATACACCGCAATATTATTATGGATAAGGCGATCCACCGCAATATTATTATTCCCTTATGTGCGGAAACACACATCTCATACATGGATGTTTACTGTTATTTATGAATGTCTATGAAGAAGTTTTTACGTTATGTTTTATTGTCTTTCGTTGTATTACCGACTTTCGATAAAACCTGCATTGTCTTCGAATCATATTAATGATTACTTGAAAGCTAGTTGTTATTTCTACTGGGCACCCATTTTAGGGATGATGTGCTCACCCATTCCCACTTTCAGTTTCAGAGACAGATCAAGGTGTGCATGTGACGATGAAAGCTTCGAAGAATTATTTACGTTAGTTAGTTAGCTTCCGTTATATTTATTATGTGGTTGTATTCCATTTGTAAATAAACTCACTATTGAATATGTATCATTTGAGAGGAGTTCTTGTATATGTATTTCAGAGTGGGGCTAGTTTTTGGGTTAAGTTTTCTAGCAGATTTCTTAATTGAATGCTTAAGTGAATGATTCAGATTCTTAGTGCCTCTTTACTTAGTTAATTTCTTGTATAAGTCAGTTGCTAGCTTTGGGGGCGCTATAGTGTTGGTATCAGAGCTCACTATTAGATCTTATATGGGAAAAGATAGATGATAGCCAATGCCAGATAAATTATTAGATTAGTTTAGAACTGGGTTGGGATTGTGAGATAAATCTTAATCACTAAAAGCTATCAATAATTAAAAGAATTATTTGATTGATTGTTTGTGTTTTTAAAGAAGTAAAAAAAAAAAATATAGGGAACACCAATAGCTTTAGCTAATAAGGATTTGATAATAATTAATCTAAAAAGTATGAACACGTAAATAATTTAATATTAAAAAAATAGTAAGATCAGTATTATTGATAAATCTTGAAAAATCACATAGAAACTTTCTCAATAATATTTGTAAGAGTAGTTAGAAACTATCATTAATAATAATAAAATATTATAATAGTAATTATAGATGATAATAATAGTAATAATACTTTTTAATAAACTAATGTTAGCATTTTTCAATTAGTATCATGTTAAACTTAACTAAACTAAAATTTCATTAAAGAAATATAACGATAAAAATAATAATTATGATTAAATAATTATGGGAATTATTTATGCTTATCTACGATTAAGTTTTGTAAATTAAATTAATTGCAAATTAGAGATATATGTTTTGTGGTTAAACTAGAAAAAATAAATAGAATAAAGGACTCAACTTGGTAGTAATCTTGTACCAAATTATTTTAATCTAACAAATGATTCAATTAATCTCTAAAATAAAACAAATTCACATGAAGCAGAAATAATAGTATTTGAATGCTTAGAACAACATTAGTCGTGAAAGAAAATCGATTTGTATATTAATAAAATACTTCAAATTAATAGAAAATCTAAAGACTGTTACGGCATATTAAAATTTTATGCAAGACTCAAAATTTAAATCGTATTAAGTTACTAACGTCAATATTTAATAAATATAGTAATCGGATTCAGTCGGAATAAATAAAATATGTTATATCAATCTTTACGTAAAAGTAGAATTATATTTACATGATTAAGGTTTAGTGTACCAATTGAACTATTAACTTAAGAATAATGAGCATAATAACACAGTGAATAATATTATTGTAAGTAAGCTAATAGAAAATCAATGGTATATAATATTTGGAAAATTTATATATGGTATTACACTAAACTTAAAATATCAGATATTATAAATTGACGTGAAATCGAAAAATTGGATTACTTATATTGATAAATTAAATAAAATTAAAATTAAATAAATTTTGATGATTAAATTGTTTAAAATGCTGTGAACTATTTATATATTTTACAAAGTAAATTTATCAGACTTACACCAGTTACGATAAAAGTTTAAAGACTAATTAATCTTAATAAATTAATAATTAGTTAATCCAGCACTGGGGAATAGTGAGGTTGGTAATTCTTGTGTGTTCAGGTGATACTTGTTATATAGTAGACATTGTCAGGCGTCATGAACCTAGACAGGGCAACTGCATTCTTGTATCACTAGGCATAGAAGGGAGACTTACTTCTATTAGTGAACTGATAGATCCCGAATTTTACTTAGAAACTTTATTTTAGAGCATATTTTCTCGTAATTAGAACCAGTAATTTGAAATGGAAATTAGTATTTTGAACCTAGAGCCACAAATTTTAGTTGTAGAAAACCATTTAGGTTTGTGCTTTATTTCATGTTGTTTGCGCATAAATATGAGAGAGGATTTTTCTTTAAGGTGGGGAGTTTTGAAGATCAGAAGGGTGATTCGATTTTCGAGGACGAAAATGATACAAGGTGGGGAGAATGTATGGACCCTCAAGCTCGTCAACGTTATTAGACTAGTCAAGAGACGTCTAAGTCGTTAATTACTCGATTAGTCTAACACGAACATTAATTAATAGTAATTAATCTAACAAGGATCTAGCTACGAAATTAGTACCGTTGAATAGATCTCGAAAAGTTATGAGGAATGGACTACTCGAACGTGTCATTCGGAAATCGGAAGAAGAAGACATCTGTTATTTTAAGTGAAGGGTAAATTTGTCATTTCACATTGAAGTGTTATCAAGGCAACCAACTTTTATTCTCAGGGAACCTTCGTGGATAACTCAAAATAAATTCGATAAGGTTGAGGAATTTCTATCTTCTCTTTCATTTTTCTTTTATTCTCTTTTCTTCTTTTTCTGCTTCTCTTTCTCTGTTTTTCTCGCTCGTGTTTCTGCGAGAGATTTATGAGTTGTGAGTGACACTTGATTGATGAGAATCAACCGATGAAGAAGATTGTATGGTTATTAGATTTAAAATAGAACAGTCGGGGTTGAATCTGAAAAGATAAAATTAGGGTTTGTAGATTTGATTGCTGTTCTGAAGAGTTAGAAGATGTTATTTATAGCTATGGTGAGATGGAGAATCTTGCGTAGAAGTTTAATTGAAGTTTTACAATCAATTTGTTGATGAATTGAAGAGTTAGGGTTTTGTTCAAAATTCAGAGAACAATTGAAAGACGAAATTGATGTTCTAAGAAGATGGATTAAAGTTGTGCTTTTCGTGAATTAGGTTTAGACCGAAGAATTACTTGAGTTTATTAGTTAGGGTTCTGGAATTTGGTAAGTTGAAGCTGATATTGAAGTTTGAGGTTGATGATTTGTGGGTGGTAAAGAATTATGGCTCGATTCTGTTGGTAAGAAGATGATGAACATGTTACTAGAGTTGAGATGGTTATAGAGTGGACAAGGAAAGGAATCAGGATATGCTATTTTGTTCAAGGAACCTTAACTGAGGGGAAGAGATATGTACTGGTAGAGATGGAGGTTGAATTTACCTGGGTAATGATTGTAGTTGAGGTCATGTTGCTTGAGTAATGATGAACTGAGGTAAATATTCTTATCAGTAAAATGAGTTCAAATTCATTATTGAATTTATAAGTTTATTATTAGATTTTCTGAAAGATATCTGAGTATGAAAAGGAAGTTGTAGATGTAGTTTAGTGTAATGAGAATATCAGGAAGTTGTATGAGATGATTTTGTTGAGTTCATGTAATTGTTTATGAAGTCAATGTTATGAGCTGGAATGAAAGTAGAATTTGGAGATGTAGCTGTTATTGCAGAACTGGTGTTGTTGAAATGTGAATTGCATATTTAGTTTAGGTATATCTAATGAATTTCAAGTGAGGATTATATGTTTGAGATGTAGAAGTTGATGTTCTGTGTTAGAATGGTTGTGTGGTTGAAGATCTTGAGATATGAATGAACGGATTGTAGTGTTGTTTTGTTGGAAGTAATGTTCATAGGATGACAGTGGATAGTAGTGCTGTAATGAACTGAGTTGGAGATTTTTTGTGATGGTAATTAGTGGAGTATGAGATCTTGGTGATGGTGTTGCAGTTCATGGAGTTTCCAGTGTCACTGAAATGGGTATGAACTGTTGTAGGTGCAAGGAAAATGCAATTGGCAGGGTAATGAAGTTAGAAGTATTGAAGGTTGAGTTGGTGTTGCAGCCGTGGAAGTTATATGAATGAGTGTCTACAATGGATATTTGATAAGTAGTTAAATGTGAGTTGCAAAGAATATGAATGCGCAGGTGGAGTGTAAATTAATTGGGGTTATAGTGGATGGTGGTAAAGATGTGGGTGTGATGGTATTTATCAATTATGTTGTAGTTAAAAGGTTCTTTGAGACTTGTGAAGGAAGATTTTTTAGACTTTAATTTTTTATAAATAAAAATAACAAACTCAATTAAAAAGTGTTGTGAAAATTAAAGAGAGGCTGGGGCTAGGATTCCACCAAATATTCAAATTCATGTAATTCACTTATTTATTCTAAACCATTATAGCTCATTCAATAAGAATTTTAACTCTGTTTCTTTGCCTAAGGTAGATTCTTAAAATATTAATTGTAAATCTTAAGCATGGAATATCAAAAGAATTAATCCTAAGCATAAACCATCAAACGAAATGACAATTAATTAAGAAAAATCTTTTTCTAATTTTAGTTTAATGCAAATAGTCAAATAAAGAATTAAATAGATTTACCACATGATGCATTTTGGTTTCCTCCATTGCCCCAGAGGATGGGTTTAAATCCTCATGTTGGAAACACACTCAAAAGAATTTTTCATTGCTCGAATAGGTGAAAAACAAGAGAAAAGTGCTAATACAGAGATTTGCAACACTTTTACGGTGTTGCAATAAACTGTTACAGAGATCGATATAAAGGAAGTGTCGCTATAACCGTAGCTTATAAGACTGCTAAGGAACTGTAGCATGAACGACGGTCTCACGGTGTCTTATGTTCTTCGTGTTCTTCCCATGTAGCATCAGAAAACTTTTCTCTGAAACTCGATTCTCGCTTCTGTCTTCTCCCCCAAACTCTCCGTACCCTCTATTCGACGTCCAAAACTCCTTTTATACTCCACAGGCCTAATAATCTCTCGTAATTAATCCTCCAAATCTCCATTAAATGCGAATATTTTCTTTTTATTTCTCTCGGATATTCACGGGAGAATAATTCACCTTCTTGTTGTTTCATGCGTCTACAGATTCCAAACCTTCCTTGTTTAACTCCTTCACGCCTCTGCAGCAACCAAACGCGTGCAATATACGTGTAAACTTGCTATGAATCCGTGATTATCTCTTTCCGGTCCTGTGTATCTCTGATTTCTTCCACACGGCAAACTAGCCAAATTGGATCGATTTCAACACCTATACCATCCCTGTCTAGCCCATAGAAACATACCCAATCAATTCCATCCCTTTAGTCTCACCGTAACAAGCTCAAATCGCCAACCCTAATTCTGCCAGTTGAGAGTTGTTTTTCCCGCCAAAACCAGAAATTTGAAATGATGAAGATGACCTCCCCCTAACAGAGATGGGGGTACGAATAGCAGCTGACTCCTGGGGGGTGCCCTTATCCAAATCGAGGGTGCCTTTATCACTTTTCTCCAGGGTCCAAAAAACACTTTTCGAGCAAATTTTTCCACACAAGTGTATTTCACCAAAAACATCTAAACAAACATAAAAACACCAAAATTAATACGAAAGTCGAGACTTATAATAGAGACACTGAGGACAATTCAGACACAAAAATGTGTCTATCAAATACCCCCAAACTTATTATTTGCTAGTCCTGAGCAAATCTAATCTAGAAAATAAAATGAAATGACTACACTTAGCACGTGCAGCAAGCCGTTAAACCGCTAGGTGGCCCTAGCGGCGGAGTGTCGTCTCCGGAGGGTTTATCAGAGGTGTACCCACAAAACCTTTACTCCTGACCCTAGTTATCTACGCAGAACCTTAGAAGGCACTAAAGAATCTCCTTGGTTGGCATACTTATTGACTACAGGAAGAAGTACCCTGATGCGAAATTCCAATTGTTGTACATGAGTTTGCACTCAAGCATACTAAAATTCATATAAAGTGACAGAGCTCTACTCAGATAGTTTCTAGACATCATAAACCGGAGTCAACCAATCATATGGATAGATTAAGAAGATGGATGTAGAGAAAAACATGGATGATGTTGACTAAGGTGAACCTATCCTAATGGACTGATATACTAGTCTGGACTAATATCAACACACTGGCATATACAAGGGAACCAGTGGTCGATAATCCTAAATCTAGGTCAACTCAGCTGGCATATACAGGGGTACCAGTGGTCGAATTTATTGTATTTATTCCTGTTGGTCTAGCGGTCTGGTCTCTTTCTTTTTTTTTCTTGTATCTCAGTCACTCTATTTCACCCTAGTAATGGTAAAAAGAAAAATAAAAGAAGTGATCAGGATTCTTTCGATGTTTCCATCACGAGGATATGGCGAAACTACCATGTTTTCTTTTCTAACACCTGAGCTCTGTGCTTTTATGAATAGACTCTTCTAGATGTTTCCATCTAATCAGATTGGTTCCTCAACTCCTACAACCAAGATGTTCCCATCCACTTAGATTGGTTAGTGCCAACCTTAATAAGCATAAATTTCTAGGCTCTGGAGTTTTATTTATTGCAACTAAAAAGTTTCTCCCATACCCCCAAACTTAAATCTAACATTGTCCTCAATGTTCCAAAGATGAAATTAAAAACATGAACAAGGAGAAACCGTTACCACTAGAAGGAAATGAGGAAAAATATTACCGTGTTGCAAGGGATACCTCCCAAGGAGTGATAAGTTTAAAGGACAGACATCAAATACCTCAATAAGGATCTTCACCTTCTAAAGTCATACACCAATAACCGAAATAGTTGTGGGTCCATAAGACCAAATAGAGTTAACACCAATATGAGACAACAGCACTGGTTCAGAAAAATGAATAAAAGGAGCACATCCTCATTTAAGGTTTCTGTCAAGACAACTGGGTTTATCCGGAGAAAATAACGAAGCTTCATATGTGTGTCTTGATAAAGAGATTCATCTAAAATACTGGCCTCTAATACCTGGGTCACTTCCTGGACAGTATCAGGAGGATCGGGTTGTGGTGTATGAATAGACTCAAGTACTATCTCAGACGCACAAGGCTCGAGTCCCAAGTTAGGGACTTCAATTAAGGATACGTGACAATCACAAGAACCATCACTACCCCCAAACTTAGGGTTTTCACTACTCACGGACAAACCTCTAACTATTGCTTGTATTTCTGGATCCTCAGAGTCACTAAAGTACTCAAGAGCTTCTTCTAGTTCTCTACCCCCAAACTTAGGGTCATCACTATTCTCAGAAAGACCTAACACTATTGCTTGGATTTATGGGTCCGTAGAGTCTTTAAAATACTCAAGGGCTTCTTCTACAGATTGATCACACGTCTGGTCTAAGAGAATGGTTTCCTCAAATTCATCTAAAGAGTCTCCTAGTAAAGTGCCATGCCAATCATCCTGAACTAAAGTGATAATCATATTCACTTCTTCTATATCATCAGAAGGATTTCTAGTAACATTAAAGACATTTATTTCAGTGGTCATATTACCAAAGGATATGTTCATAAGCTCGGTCCTACAATTGATGACAGCGTTAGCTGTGGCTAAAAATGGGCGACCTAAAATCACCGGGATTTGAGCACTTGGGTCCTGAATAGGCTGGGTGTCTAGAACAACAAAATCCACTTGATAAATAAACTTATCAACCTCAATTAGAACATCCTCTATGACACCACGAGGTACTTTAACAGACCTATCAGCTAATTGAAGTGTCATTTTAGTCGGTTTCAACCTACTAAGACCTAGCTGGGTGTAAACATGATACGGGAGTAAGTTAACACTAACTCCTAAGTCAAGTAAAGCTTTATCGACCATGTTATTACCAATTGCACAAGATATTATGGGGCATCCAGGGTCCTTATACTTAGGGGGTGTTTGGTTCAGAAGAATGGAACTTACTTGACCAGCTAAAAAGGCTTTATTTTGGACATTCAGCTTACGCTTTCGTGTACAAAGATCTTTAAGGAACTTGGCATAAGCAGGCATCTGCCTAATTGCTTATAACAATGGAATGTTAATGTTCACCTGCTTAAATGTCTCAATTATCTCGTTGAAAGTCGACTCCTTTTTTGTTGGGGCTAAAAACTTTGGATATGGGGCTCTAGGCATAAAGGTAGTCCTATCAGGAATATATTGGGACTCCTTAGGAATTGTTTCAGTTTCCTCAGCTATGGGCTCCTCCTCTTGGGAAGTAGAAGGTGGAACTACAGCATGTTCACTTTCAGGCATAGCGACCTTATTGTCAACTTTCTTTCCACTCCTAAGGGTTGTAATAGAATTCACATGATTGTACGATTTCTCTCCTTTGGGGTTAGGATCAGTATGACTAGGGAACCTTCCATCTTCTCTCTCACTTATATACTTAGCTATCTGGATGACTTGAAGTTCTAATTTAGCAAGAAACTGGGAATTATTCTTAAAATTCTGCTTGGTTTCCTCTTGAAAATTAACTTGGCTCTTTATTAACATTTACTAGCTTTGTGATAGCATATCCTGGCTCTTTTTTAACATACTAAGAGATTCCTTTAAGCTAGTCATTATATTCTCAGATGGGTTCTGGAACTGGGCTTGACCTGAAGAGTTATTAGCATAACCAAAACCTGGGGGAGGCTGAGAATTACTAGACTGACCTTGATTCTGGTCCTTAGACCAAGAAAAATTAGGATGGTTTCTCCAACCAGGGTTGTAGGTATCTGAGTATGGGTTAAACTTATGATGGTTTTCAAACCTAGCATTGTTATAAACATCATTGGATTGCTCTTCACTAACGTGACCTTCCCAAAATGAGCTATTGGGTTCTATTCCATAACTAGAGGCTTGAGGGGTTCTAATTCTATCATTAGGTTCAAGGGACCTATTTTTAGACTGACCCATTTCCAAAGCTTCTAACCTTCTAGATAAAGCATCAAACTTAGCATCGGACCCAAAGCTTGTATCTACCACATTGGTGCTACTTCTATTGACCAAGAGTCTTTTAGGGGGTTCAACACAAGATTCCCACTGTTGGGATTTTTCAGCTACATCTTCTAAGAAGGAAAGTGCATCATCAATGCTTTTACTCGTGAATAAACCAACGTACATAGACTCGACCATGGCTTTGGTCGAATAGTCTAAACCTTCATACAAAATTTCAACTAATTTCATTTTTTCGAACCCATGGTGAGGACATTGCGACAAAAGATCATTAAATCTTTCTAAAAACCTATAAAGGGATTCTCCTTCTTGTTGCATACTGGCACTAATTTTCTGCCTAAAAGATGCGGTTCTATGCTTCGGGAACCACTTTAAGTAGAAAGCAGCAGTAAGTTGGTCCCATGTTTCTATAGACCCAGATGGTAGGTTATTCAGCCAGGACTTGGCTTTATCCCTTAAGGAAAAGGGGAACATCCTAAGTTTCAAGACTTCATCAGTAAGGTCTTTAATCTTAATTGTTCCACAAATTAACAAAGTCCCTAATGTGAAAGTAAGGGTTTTCGTCATCTTTCCCTAAGAATATAGGGATCATCTGAAGAATACCAGGATTCAACTCATAAGTAGCCGTAGAGGCTGGAAATTTAATGCACGATGCTCGGTTGGTCCTAGTTGGGTACATGTAGTCTTTCAAAGTAGCCATTGCTGGCACAACTGAAGTACTATCCCCACGAAGAGACAGATTCTCAAAACTAAAGTTTCTGAAAACGGGGCTCTCAAAAGAAGAGTCTTCGAGTTCCCCGCCTTCACAAGAAGAACTACTAGGTTTTTCACTAATCAAACGACCTAGAGTGTCTCTTTTCCAAACCCGTCCTCTAATGACCTCGGTCATACACTAGAAAAACAAAAGAAAAAGAAAAATCCTAAAAGGAAAGGAGGTTCTAAGCAAACACAAAGCAGGCTGACTCCACCAAAGAAAACCTAGGGAATTCTAGCAAACAAAAAGCATGATGGCTCCACTTAGATTGTTTTATAGACTAGCTTTTAATCCTTCGAAAGGGAATTCATTACAATCTGAGCAAACCCCTCTGGAATCAATCTGAGTTTAAGTTAGTTGAATAGAGGCGAGGGAAGCTACATGGAGATTTGATACCCAAGGCCTCACCGCATTACAAGGCGGCGCAGTCACGCACTCAACTTTCAGAAAACATCATGAACTTCAAAGCATGCTCAAAAGAGTAACCAATATTTTTCGAACGACTTTCCTATTAAGCTCGTTTACCCTATCGGTCTCGTTCTATTCCAAATTTTAAGCTTAGGTATACGTTTGGTATTGTTTTCCTAAGGCGGGCAAGAAGAGAACGGTGATGAAATCCGAACCCTTATCTTGTATGGCCAGTTCATGCCCTTTACTAGGAATTTAAAACAGCCGTTTTCAGTTCCTCGACATATATGCAAACAAAGGAATAAAGTAACTCGCTGACAGGGGATTCGCAAGTGTTTCGACAAACTTACCTCCCGTTCCAGACGGGGGATGAACCGTTGTAGTCGACTCGGGCCACAACTCCTATGTCATGTACGAACCCGAGGGGCCGAGGTGATATCGTAATCACCGTCCTTCTCTGCAAACAATTTAATATTTAATACTACCCTTCCGTAGGGTTTAAAAAAAAAAAAAAGAATGTCCAAATGTCCAATTCCAATGTCCAAAGTGTAAAGAGTAAAGTGCAAAAGAAAAAGAAAATTACAAGAATAAAAAATCCTAATACAATCTAAAGAAATAAACTCTCTCTTTTTTTCTCTCTTTTTATAATAAAAAAAATCTTCTTCTTTCGCTCTTTTCGCTTTGTCTTCAACTCCAAACTTTAAGTATTCACCAAAAGCTTTGGAAAAAATTTCTTTCGCTCCATATTCCAAAATATGTAGTAAAAAGACAAAAACAAAAACGTAAAGAAGAACAAATAAAGTAAAAACATATAAAAACCTAAAAAAAAAAAAAATCTAAAACTCTAGCCTAAAGACAAGCTCCGTGTCAACGGCGCCAAAAATTGATGGTATTTATCAATTATGTTGTAGTTAAAAGGTTCTTTGAGACTTGTGAAGGAAGATTTTTTAGACTTTAATTTTTTATAAATAAAAATAACAAACTCAATTAAAAAGTGTTGTGAAAATTAAAGAGAGACTAGGGATAGGATTCCACCAAATATTCAAATTCATGTAATTCACTTATTTATTCCAAACCATTATAGCTCATTCAATAAGAATTTCAACTCTGTTTCTTTGCCTAAGGTAGATTCTTAAAATATTAATTGTAAATCTTAAGCATGGAATATCAAAAGAATTAATCCTAAGCATAAACCATCAAATGAAATGACAATTAATTAAGAAAAATCTTTTTCTAATTTTAGTTTAATGCAAATAGTCAAATAAAGAATTAAATAGATTTACCATATGATGAATTTTGGTTTCCTCCATTGCCCCAGAGGATGGGTTTAGCTCCTCATGTTGGAAACACACTCAAAAGAATTTTTCATTGCTCGAATAGGTGAAAAACAAGAGAAAAGTGCTAATACAGAGATTTGCAACACTTTTACTGTGTTGCAATAAACTGTTACAGAGATCGATATAAAGGAAGTGTCGCTATAACCGTAGCTTATAAGACTGCTAGGGAACTGTCGCAATTGTTGTAGCATGAACGACGGTCTCACGGTGTCTTATGTTCTTCGTGTTCTTCCCATGTAGCAGCAGAAAACTTTTCTCTGAAACTCGATTCTCGCTTCTGTCTTCTCCCCCAAACTCTCCGTACCCTCTATTCGACGTCCAAAACTCCTTTTATACTCCACAGACCTAATAATCTCTCGTAATTAATCCTCCAAATCTCCAGTAAATGCGAATATTTTCTTTTTATTTCTCTCGGATATTCACGGGAGAATAATTTACCTTCTTGTTGTTTCACGCGTCTACAGATTCCAAACCTTCCTTGTTTAACTCCTTCACGTCTCTGCAGCAACCAAACGCGTGCAATATACATGTAAACTTGCTATGAATCCGTGATTATCTCATCCCGGTCCTGTGTATCTCTGATTTCTTCCACACGACAAACCAGCCAAATTGGATCGATTTCAACACCTATACCATCCCTGTCTAGCCCATAGAAACATACCCAATCAATTCCAGCAGTTTAGTCTCACCGTAACAAGCTCAAATCGCCAACCCTAATTCTGCCAGTTGAGAGTTTTTTTTCCCGCCAAAACCAGAAATTTGAAATGATGAAGATGACCTCCCCCTAACAGAGATGGGGGTGCGAATAGCAGCTGACTCCTGTGGGGTTCCCTTATCCAAATCGAGGGTGCCTTTATCACTTTTCTCCGGGGTAAAAAAAAACACTTTTCGAGCAAATTTTTCCACACAAGTGTATTTCTCCAAAAACACCTAAACAAACATAAAAACACCAAAATTAATACAAAAATCGAGACTAACAATAGAGATACTGAGGACAATTCAGATACAAAAATGTGTCTATCTGGGTGCAGGCAGTGTATGAAATGATGAAGTTGCAGGTACAATTCAACTTATGAGTATTTTGGGGTTCTAGTGGTGTTGATACTGATGTTATGGTTGTAATGAATTGTTGGAGTTATCTGATAATGATTTTTACAAGTGAAGTTGTGATATGAGGGTTAGATGAGTGTGTGAAGTTGAATCTCTCTTGTAGAAGCTTAAAGCTGCAATTGCGGGTAAGCTGTCATTATGTTTGTAATTAGATTATGAAGTTGTTTTCAATTATAGAATTCTGTTTTTTATGAATAGTTTGTGTAATGATCAAATGATAGAATCAGGTTTGTGAAATAGAACTAGTGTTAGAGTTGTAGGTGTGGTAGAAGTTTTGGCTTGTGCTTATGGCTCAGGCCTAAACCTTGTGCATGTCTGACTGAACAGATTCAGTCTGACTTGGTAAATTTGATTGAGTCGAATCGGTGTAGATTCACTGAGTTCCCCTAACTTGAACCTAATTGACTCAGTTGACCGATTCATATTTGACCTTGAATGTTGACCAGACCTTTAGACGTTGACCGTCAGTTGACCCCGTGGACTGTTAGTGACCGTTAGTTGACCAGTTGGACCAGACCTTGTGCTAATGGGATGAGTTTAGTGGACTTGTGCTTGGAGCCAGATTTTCTATTAAACATGAATTGGACCCTTATGGTCCGAATTAGCCTTTGGTTCCTTCTACGAAGTTGTAGATGTTCATAAGATTTATTTAATGGGCTTAGAACCGTTAGATAGACTTGTATGATTCTTGTGTGAGCCATTTTGGCTAGTTTTTTAGACTTCTTGTGTGATTAACAGTTAGTCTACATTAACAACGATCGAATCAAAGGATGAACCAGTGGATCGTGGATCTCGAGGTTGGCGAGGCTTGTCATCAAAAGAGGTGGGAATCGATAACGAACTCTCTTGTATTCATTATTGTTTTACAAATCAATCTTTGTGTTGTGAAATTCATGCATATCTTTGTGTGCTCTGTATGGTATGAGATTTGTACCAACACAATATCAGTATTCTATGGCTAGGGCGATACACCGCAATATTATACGGCTAGGGCGATACACCGCAATATTATTATGGCTAGGGCGATCCACCGTAATATTATTCTTCCCTTATATGCGGAAACACACATCTCATACATGGATGTTTACTGTTATTTATGAATGTCTATGAAGAAGTTTCTACGTTATGTTTTATTGTCTTTCATTGTATTACCGACTTTCGATAAAACCTGCATTGTCTTCGAATCATATTAATGATTACTTGAAAGCTAGTTGTTATTTCTACTGGGCACCCATTTTAGGGATGATGTGCTCACCCATTCCCACTTTAAGTTTCAGAGACAGATCAAGGAGTGCATGTGACGATGAAAGCTTCGAAGAATTATTTACGTTAGTTAGTTAGCTTCCGCTATATTTATTATGTGGTTGTATTCCATTTGTAAATCAAATCACTATTGAATATGTATCATTTGAGAGGAGTTCTTGTATATGTATTTCAGAGTGGGGCTAGTTTTTGGGTTAAGTTTTCTAGCAGATTTCTTAATTGAATGCTTAAGTGAATGATTCAGATTCTTAGTGCCTCTTTACTTAGTTAATTTCTTGTATAAGTCAGCTGCTAGCTTTGGGGGCGCTATAGTGTTGGTATCAGAGCTCACTATTAGATCTTATATGGGAAAATATAGATGATAGCAAGTGCCAGATAAATTATTAGATTAGTTTAGAAATGAGTTGGGATTGTGAGATAAATCTTAATCACTAAAAGCTATCAATAATTAAAAGAATTATTTGATTGATTTATTTATTTGTTTGATTGTTTGTGTTTTTCAAGAAGTAAAAAAAAATATATATATATAGGGTACACCAAATAGCTTTAGCTAATAAGGATTTGATAATAATTAATCTAAAAAGTATGAACACGTAAATAATTTAATATTAAAAAAATAGTAAGATCGGTATTATTGATAAATCTTGAAAAATCACATAGAAACTTTTTGAGCATCTTGACTTATGCATAAAATCAACAAGTACAATTACATAAACGTTAATAGTATTTTTGGGACTCAATAATATTTGTAAGAGTAGTTAGAAACTATCATTGATAATAATAAAATATTATAATAGTAATTATAGATGAAAATAATAGTAATAATACTTTTTAATAAACTAATGTTAGCATTTTTCAATTAGTATCATGTTTAACTTAACTAAACTAAAATTTCATTAAAGAAATATAACGATAAAAATAATAATTATGATTAAATAATTATGGGAAATTATTTACGCTTATCTACGATTAAGTTTTGTAAATTAAATTAATTTCCGGAAATATAGGATCTTACAGGATTTCTCGGTATTTTTTCAACCCATTCATAACAGCATATATCCCTTCCATATGTTGAATATTTCTGTTCTTAATCTTTGGAAACAAAATATTCTCTTTTCCTTTTTTGTTTACCGTATCAATATATAGGAGTAACGAAACCTAGGAAGTTCATCATTATTATCGACTTCTACCAATACAATCAACAGAAGCTATTCTACATAATTATGAAGGCTGAAAATGTCAACAACATGAACAACATCACTGAGAAGTTGAAGACTACCATGATAAGAAACCCCAGATGGGCCATTGGATCGACCAAGAACCTAACTGAAGCTGCTGGTGCTTGGGAAAACACTTTGATTGGGAAGATGATTACGGATGCCAATGATATTGAAACATCAACTATCAAAGATGAGTTGAATATACTGTGGAAGAATTACAGGAAAAAAGAAATGAAGGTTGTTGGAAATTATTTATTCATCTTCAAGTTCAGCTCCCAAAGGGATATGAAAGATGTTCTTAAAAACATCCCATGGAATATCCAAAAAAATCTTTTAGCACTTCAAGTTTACTCTACTGAAATTGCTTATAAAGATTACGAGTTCTCTAAGCAACCTTGGAATGTTCAATTCAAGGGACTTTTGCTGGAACACCATCACATTGCAGTTGTAGATGAAGCCATTGAAGACCTGGGTACCAAAATATCCACAGACCCAAAAAATTGCAGACCTCGTTCTGGTAATATGATTATCGCTATGGTGGAGATTGACCTGAGAAAGCCTCTTAAACGAGGTGAATAGTGGAACACTAACTCAGGAGAACCAACTCGGATTAGATATCATTGGGTGAAACAACCCCATAGCCTGTGTGACAAATGCTATGTCATAGACCATAATGATGATACATGTGAATAAGTTGAAGAATATTTGCGAGAGAGAGCCATGACCCAGGATGAATATGAAGCTCATATTGTTGCAAAGGGAAAGGAAATTGTTGAGGAGACTGAAGTTAATGGAGATAATGGTGATGACTTTATCCATGTTAAAAGAGATATGGAACTCCAAGATGATGCTGAGGATAATAGAACGACTAAGAGAGCAAGGAATCAGGCTATTCAGACTAATGGATCTATTCCATCTAATCCATCAATCCAAGGTCCTATCCTAGCTGCTAATGGAGGGGGATCTAATGATGTTGATAATATTAATACCCAAGCTGAACTTATGGACATGGATGAAAATTTTGTTACTGAGGCAAATGATGAATACACAAAGGTGGATACCATGTAAAATCAAGGGGAACAAGGCACTGAGGTATTCTATTATTTCTTTTCTTTACTCTCCGAGTTTTATTTTCTTGCTTATTTTTTTAGAAATAACCATTTGGTGATCACTCATAACTACATAGCCTGCAAAAAAAAATTCAACACTGATATAAACAAGAGAACCTTTGCTTGGAACTGTCAGGGTTTCAATAATAAAAATATTAGAGATCATCTTAGGGATCTAATATATAGGTACAACCCTGACATTATTTTCATTTCCGAAACTAAGTTAGGTGATGCAAAAATGAAAAAGCTCACAAAATCATATAAATATCCAAACAGTATCTTTGTCTCTTCCATTGGTTTGGCAGGAGGACTATTACTTCTTTGGAAAGATGGTTTCAATTGTAAAATTGTGCATACAGATTCTTGGATCATTAATGTTTTAGTGCAGGACGACCCGTCAAAGCCTGAGTTTTTGCTCACCTGTATGTATGGTTCAGCATATCCTAACAACAAAGAGATACAATGGAGTTACACTAAATATCTAAGTCATACTATAAATCAGCCGTGGGTTATTATAGGTGACTTTAATCTGGTCTTTAGAGATGAAGATAGGTTTAGACCATCGACTAATTTTTCATGCAGCTCAAAGTACCTCAACATCTACAACTTCTTCTTCAAGAGATTCTCGGTTTGTCAAAATGATTTATGAAGCTGGCCTGGAGGATCTGGGCTATGTGGGAAGATCGTTTACATGGTCTAGTAATGTTCACAACACAGGTGTGTGTAGATCAAGAATTGACAGAGCTCTGGGTAATGATGACTGGCTGATCAATTTTCCGGACTCGAAACTCATGCACCTGTCGCATCTAGGATCAGATTATTGCCCAATAATGCTAGATACCTCATACTCAAATGGAAATAATAAACGAAACTAGAAGTATTTCTAGTGTTATGAGCAAGATGAATCTCTTAAAAAAGAAGTTAAAGCATCTTGAAATTTGCAAGTCGAGGGTTCAGAGGCATTTCAGTTCTCAAAGAGAATAATCAATACCAGAAGTTATATCTCTAAGTGGAAAAGAGAAGTTTGGAAATATCCAAAGCAATATCTTTCTTCTTCATCAATAGTTAGGTGCAGTGCAACAAGCTGATCCAAGTCAACACACACATACTCAAATACAGCAAGTAGAAAACCAAATTGAATATTGGCATCAAGTGCAGAATGACTTCTGGGGACAGAAAGAAAGAGACGAGTTCTATCTTAACATGGACAGAAACACAAAATACCATCATTCTAATGCAAATAGAAGACGTTCTAGAAACAACATATCATCCCTAAAAGATGAACATGGAAATTGGTGCACTACAAGAGGGGAATTAGAAGAGTTATTGGTGAGTCATTATAGCACACTGCATACTACAACTTCTCCATCGAAGAATGAAAATATCCTTCAGTGCATTCCCAAAAAAATCACTGAAGCAGATAATATAGAGTTAACAAGCATTCCAGATGATGCAGAAATATTCAAAGCTCTTAAAGATATGAAATCTTGGAAAACTCCGGGGCCAGATGGCTTTCCGCCTGGCTTCTTCAAGACTCATTGGGAGATAGTAGGTGAAGGTGTAATTGAAATGGTGAAGCAGTATTTTAAATCATGATATATGCTCAAAACCTTAAATGCTACAAATGTCACCCTTATTCCGAAGATGAAAAACAAGCAGTACCCCTCTGATTTCAGACCAATCGCACTTTGCAATACTTCGTACAAAATAATCTCGAAGATTTGTCCTCAAGAATGAAGAAAATAATCTCTCCTCTTAAAACGGCATATGTACCTGGAAGAAAAATTACAGATAATATTCATCTTGCGCAGGAAATTGTTCATACCATGAATAACAAAAAGGAGATGAGTAAACACTTGGATCTAAAACTCGATATGGCAAAAGCCTTTAATAGGCTAGAGTGGTCGTTTCTCATGGATGTAATGCAGAAGATGGGTTTCAGTAAGGAATGGTGTCAATTAATTATGCAGTGTATAAGCACAACACAGGTCAATATTCTCCTCAATGGTGCCCCTTGCCATGCCTATAAACCAACACGTGGAGTACGTCAAGGTGATCTGCTATCGCCCTATTTATTTATTATAGTCATGGAAGCTTTTTCTCGTCAACTTCTTCATTCAGAAATTAACAACTTAATTCAGGGTATCAAGATTGCTCCAAGTGCCCCCGCAATAACTCATCTTTTCTTCGCAGACGATTGTATTCTATTTGCTAGTGCAGATATACATAATGTTAATAACTTGCTAGATATTGTGAAAGAGTTTGGACAAGCATCAGGGCAAATTGTAAACTTCAGCAAGTCCAGTGTTTTTTATAGTGTTCATGTTCATCAAAGGTTTTGCAGAATCCTCACTAAAATACTAAAAGTCCCAAGAATGAACTCCAATGAACGATACCTGAGACTTCCACTGTTGATTGGTAAGAAGAAAATAGAGTGTTTTAAAGGATTGGTGGACAGGGTGAGGGGAAGATTATCCAGATGGAATAGTGATTCAATGTCGCAAAGCTGTAAGTCTTTGATGATAAATACAGTAACCAATATCATACCTTCATACTCCATGAGCTTCCTCAAACTGTCAGTCAAAATAGTCAAACAAATTGATAGCTTACAACGGAATTTCTGGAGGGGATTCACTGAGAAGAGGGGTACTTATATTAGATCTTGGAAAAAACTAAGTCTTCATAAAAATCTTGGTGGACAAGGTTTTCGTGACTTAAAAATACTGAACTAGGCGCTGCTTGTTCGAGCTGTGTGGAGAATTTGTACGAATCCGGATGAGCCATGGGTGAAAGCAATGCAAGCAAAATATTTCCCAAGTACAAACATGCTCCATACAAACTACAAAAACAATTGTTCTTGTGCGTGGAAGGGATTACAACAGCAATTACCTTTCATTAAAAGAAACAGTCATTGGAGAGTTGGTACAGGGGCAAAAATTAAGATTTGGATTGATATATGGGTGATAGGCTTACCAGAACCACCAAGTCCAAAGCAGGGTTGTGAGAATAGTGAAGATTATGTGTGGGTCCAAGAACTGATACTTCAAGAGTAAAATAAATGGAATGCTAAGTTAATTCATTAACTATTCACGCTAGAAACTGCAACTCAAATATTGCAGATGAGAATCCCAGTGGCTTCTGAATACAAGCTCATATGGAATCTGACGAGAAATGGATACTTTACTCTCAAACCTGCATATAACAAACTATACGAGATTATCCTTGACGACACTGAGGTTTCATTAATCATTCCGAACTCATAAACAAAATGGAAGGAATTATGGTCTATCAACACGTGGCCAAGAGTCAAGCATTTTTGGTGGAAATGCCTGGCAGACATCCTTCCAACAAATGCGAGACTTCAAAGAAACTGTAGATACAACAACAATACCTGCTCTTTATGCAAGCAATATAATGAAGAAATAATACATGTATTATTTACCTGCCCTTTATCAAGAGCAGTTTGGATGCTCATTCCAGGGGGTTCTCGTGTTTTAAGTGGCAGCCATAATGATATTGCAGCGATGTTTGAATCCTGTTTGAAAGCTTCCCAGCAAACCAGTTCAGACGCAATTTGGTTGAAAATGATGATGATAGTCTCATGGACTATTTGGAATGAACGATGCGAAGTTCAGTTTCAACAAAAGACAGCTACTCCTGAGGCAGTTTCTAGAAAAGCTTTAAGTTTTGCTGCCTACTTAGAAAATTTAAATACCAAGTAGCAACATAGGAATGTGATGATGCATGATAAACCTCAAGAGCATTGGAAACCCCATGCCTATACATATTTTACTATAAACTGTGATGCTTCATTTGATAAACACACATGTTTGACAGGAATTGCACTAATTTTGCGCGATTTTGCAGGTGTCTGAAGGGGGAGCTATGCAAAATGCTATGCAGGAGTGAAAGATTCTGAGCATGCGGAATGTCTGGCGTTCTTGGAAGCTGTCACATGGAGCAAAAAGATGCAACAAACATATGTAGTTCTAGAAACTGATTTGCAAGGAATCGAGAGCTACATTACAAAGCAAGCATCGGTGATATCTTGGGAGAACGAAGATATTCTTATTAATGCCGTTGATTGTCTGAAAAATATCCCTTCTTGGGAATGTCATTTTGTTTCTAGATCTTGCAATAAACCTGCTAATAAGTTAGCCAAGTATAGCAGGAAAAATAGAGTCACTAGGATATGGTTAGATAAGCCTCCTGATATTATTGAGAGTTTTTTACTGGCATAAAATGTACATGTTTCCAGATAATAAAATTTCACATCTTTGGCATCAAAAAAAAAATATTAAATTAATTGCAAATTAGAGATATGTGTTTTGTGGTTAAACTAGATAAATAAATAGAATAAAGGACTCAACTTGGTAGTAATCTTGTACCAAATTATTTTAATCTAACAAATGATTCAATTAATCTCTAAAATAAAACAAATACACATGAAGCAGAAATAATAGTATTTGAATGCTTAGAACAACATTAGTCGTGAAAGAAAATCGATTTGTATATTAATAAAATACTTCATATTAATAGAAAAATCTAAAGACTGTTAAGACATATTAAAATTTTATGCAAGACTCAAAATTTAAATCGTATTAAGTTACTAACGTCAATATTTAATAAATATAGTAATCGGATTCAATCGGAATAAATAAAATCTATTATATCAATCTTTACGTAAAAGTAGAATTATATTTACATGATTAAGGTTTAGTGTACCAATTGAACTATTAACTTAAGAATAATGAGCATAATAACACAGTGAATAATATTATTGTAAGTAAGCTAATAGCAAATCAATGGTATATAATATTTGGAAATTTATATATGGTATTACACTAAACTTAAAATATCAGATATTATAAATTGACGTGAAATCGAAAAATTGGATTACTTATATTGATAAATAAAATAAAATAATAATAATGAATAAAATTAAAATTAAATAAATTTTGATGATTAAATTGTTTAAAATGCTGCGAACTATTTTTATATTTTACAAAGTAAATTTATCAGACTTACACCAGTTACGATAAAAGTTTAAAGACTAATTAATCTTAATAAATTAATAATTAGTTAATCCAGCGCTAGGGAATAGTGAGGTTGGTAATTCTTGTGTGTTCAGGTGATACTTGTTACGTAGTAGGCATTGTCAGGCGTCATGAACCTAGACAGGGCAACTGCATTCTTGTATCACTAGGCATAGAAGGGAGACTTACTTCTATTAGTGAACTGATAGATCCCGAATTTTACTTAGAAACTTTATTTTAGAGCATATTTTCTCGTAATTAGAACCAGTAATTTGAAATGGAAATTAGTATTTTGAACCTAGAGCCACAAATTTTAGTTGTAGAAAGCCATTTAGGTTTGTGCTTTGTTTCATGTTGTTTGCGCATAGATATGAGAGAGGATTTTTCTTTAAGATGGGGAGTTTTGAAGATCAGAAGGGTGATTTGATTTTCGAGGACGAAAATGATACAAGGTGGGGAGAATGTAAGGACCCTCAAGCTCGTCAACGCTATTAGACTAGTCAAGAAACGTCCAAGTCGTTAATAACTCGATTAGTCTAACACGAACGTTAATTAATAAGAATTAATCTAACAACAATCTAGCTACGAAATTAGTACCGTTGAATAGATCTCGAAAAGTTATGCGGAATGGACTACTCAAATGTGTCATTCGGAAATCAGAAGAAGAAGACATCTGTTATTTTAAGTGAAGGGTAAATTGGTTATTTCACATTGATGTGTTATCAAGGCAACCAACTTTTATTCTCAGGGAACCTTCGTGGATAACGCAAAAGAAAGTCGATAAGGTCGAGGGATATCTATCTTCTCTTTCATTTTTCGTTTATTCTCTTTTCTTCTTTTTCTGCTTCTCTTTCTCTGTTCTTCTCGCTCGTGTTTCTGCGAGAGATTTGTGAGTTGTGAGTGAGACTTGATTGATGAGAATCAACCAATGAATATTTCTAGATGATGAAGAAGATTGTATGGCTATTAGATTTAAAATAGAACTGTCGGGTTGAATCTAAGAAGATCAAATTAGGGTTTGTAGATTTGATTGATGTTCAGAATAGTTAGGAGATGTTATTTAGAGCTATGGAAAGATGAAGAATCTTGGGTAGAAGTTTAATTGAAGTTTTGCAATCGAGTTGTTGATGAATTGAAGAGTTAGGGTTTGTTCAAAATTCAGAGAACAATTGAAAGACGAAATTGATGTTCTAAGAAGATGGATTAGAGTTGTACTTTTCATGAATTAGGTTTAGACCGAAGAATTACTTGAGTTTATTAGTTAGGGTTCTGGAATTTGGTTAGTTGCTGAAATTGAAGTTTGAGGTTGATGAGTTGTGGGTGGTAAAGAATTATGGCTCGATTTTGTTGGTAAGAAGATGATGAACATGTTACTAGAGTTGAGATGGTTATAGAGTGGACAAGGAAAGGAATTAGGGTCTGCTATTTTGTTCAAGGAACCTGAACTGAGGGGAAGAGATATGTACTGGTGGAGATGGAGGTTGAATTTACATGGGTAATGTTTGTAGTTGAGGTCATGTTGCTTGAGTAATGCTGAACTGAGGTAAATATTCTTATCAGTAAAATGAGTTCAAATTCATTATTGAATTTATAAGTTTATTATTGGATTTTCTGAAAGATATCTGAGTATGAAAAGGAATCTGTAGATGTAGTTTAGTGTAATGAGAATATCAGGAAGTTGTATGAGATGATTTTGTTGAGTTCATGTAATTGTTTATGAAGTCAATGTTATGATATGGAATGAAAGTATAATTTGGAGCTGTAGCTGTTATTGCAGAACTGGTGTTGTTGAAATGTGAATTGCAGATTTAGTTTAGGTATATCTACTGAATTTCAGGTGAGGATTATATGTTTGAGATGTAGAAGTTTATGTTATGTGTTAGAATGGTTGTGTGGTTGAATATCTTGAGATATGAATGAACGGATTGCAGTGTTGTTTTGTTGACAGTAATGTTCATATGGTGACAGTGGATAGTAGTGTTGTAATGAACTGAGTTGGAGATTGTTTGTGATGGTAATTAGTGGAGTATGAGATCATGGTGATGGTGTTGCAGTTCATGGAGTTTCCAGTGTCACTTAAATGGGTATGAACTGTTGTAGGTGCAAGGGGAATGGAATTGGCAGGGTAATGAAGTTAGAAGTATTGAAGGTTGAGTTAGTGTTGCAGCCGTGGAAGTTATATGAATGATTGTCTGCAATGGATATTTGATAAGTAGTTAAATGTGAGTTGTAAAGAATATGAATGCGCAGGTGGAGTGTAAATGAATTGGGGTTATAATGGATGGTGGTAGAGATGAGGGTGCAGGCAGTGTATGAAATGATGAAGTTGCAGGTACAATTCAACTTATGAGTATTTTGGGGTCCTAGTGGTGTTGTTACTGATGTTGTGGTTGTAATGAATTGTTAGAGTTATCTGATAATGATATTTACAAGTAAAGTTGTGATATGATGGTTAGATGAGTGTGTGGAGTTGAATCTCTCTTGTAGAAGCTTAAAGCTGTAATTGCGGGTAAGCTGTAATTGTGTTTGTAATTAGATTATGAAGTTGTATTCAATTATAGAATTATGTTTTTTATGAATAGTTTGTGTAATGATCAAATGATAGAATCAGGTTTGTAAAATAGAACTAGTGTTAGAGTTGTAGGTGTGGTAGAATCTTTGGCTTGTGCTTATGGCTCAGGCCTGAACCTTATGCATGTCTGACTAAACAGATTCAGTCTGACTTGGTAAATCTGACTGAGTCGAATCGGTGTAGATTCACTGAGTTCCCCTGACTTGAACCTAATTGACTCAGTTGACCGATTCTTATTTGACTTTGACTGTTGACCTTGACCTTTATATGTTGACCGTTAGTTGACCCAGTGGACTGTTAGTGACCGTTAGTTGACCAGTTGGACAAGACCTTGTGCTAATGGGATGAGTTTAGTGGACTTGGGCTTGGAGCCAGATTTTCTATTAAACATGAATTGGACCCTTATGGTCCCAATTAGCCTTTGGTTCCTTCTACAAAGTTGTAGATGTTCATAAGACTTATTTAATGGGCTTAGAACCGTTAGATAAACTTGTATGATTCTTGTGTGACCCATTTTGGCTAGTTTCTTAGACTTCTTGTGTGATTAACAGTTAGTCTATATTAACAACGATCGAATCAAAGGATGAACCAGTGGATCGTAGATCTCGAGGTAGGCGAGGCTTGTCATCAAAAGAGGTGGGAATCGATAACAAACTCTCTTGTATTCATTATTATTTTACAAATCAATCTTTGTGTTGTGAAATTCATGCATATCTTTGTGTGGTATGTGATGTGTGCCGACACAATATTAGTATTCTATGGCTAGGGCGATACACCGCAATATTACACGGGTAAGGCGATACACCGCAATATTATTCTTCATTTATATATATTCAGTATTCTATGGCTAGGGCGATACACCGCAATATTATTATGGCTAGGGCGATCCATCGCAATATTATTATGGATAGGGCGATCCATCGCAATATTATTCCTCCCTTATGTGCGGCAACACACATCTCATACATGGATTTTTACTGTTATTTATGAATGTCTATGAAGAAGTTTCTACGTTATGTTTTATCGTCTTTCGTTGTATTACCGACTTTCAATAAAACCTGCATTGTCTTCGAATCATATTAATGATTACTAGAAAGCTAGTTGTTATTTCTACTGGGCACCCCTTTTAGGGATGATATGCTCACCCATTCCCACTTTCAGTTTCAGAGACAGATCAAGGTGTGCATGTGACGATGAAAGCTTCGAAGAATTATTTACGTTAGTTAGTTAGCTTCCGCTATATTTATTATGTGGTTGTATTCCATTTGTAAATCAACTCACTATTGAATATGTATCATTTGAGAGGAGTTCTTGTATATGTATTTCAGAGTGGGGTTAGTTTTTAGGTTAAGTTTTGTAGCAGATTTCTTAATTAAATGCTTAAGTGAATGATTCATATTCTTAGTGCCTCTTTACTTAGTTAATTTCTTGTATTAGTCAGCTGCTAGCTTTGGGGGCGCTACAATTTTAGTCAGATTCAGATGAGTCGGGTGAGTTTCGAGAAAACAAACATGGTCTTAGTTGGGGTATTTTTAGGGGTTTAGTTTTTCAGGCGTTAAGCTGTTAGGGTTTCCTGCCACTCTCTTGTTTCTTTTCTTGGCGCAATTCTTTTATGGTGGGTTTGGGTGTAGAATTTTAAAGGTGGGATTTTTGGGTACATGGGAATTAATGGAATTATGTCTCTATCGTTACGTTTGGTTGCCAGAATCCCTGGAATCACGTTTCCCATGGAAATTACTTTTCCATCAAATCCTCCATCTGGAGTCTAACCCCTCCACCCTAAGATTTGCATGGAAACTTCTCAAGGGATTTATGGACCCACTTTTTTGAACTCTAAATCCCATATTTGTACAATTTTAAGATTCTAGAATAGTGCCAAATAATATATGGACTTTAAAACAATATAATTTTATGAATCCAACGAATTTTAACTGAGTTACCAAACACACGAAGGAATCACATGAATCCCAGAATTTGTAATCATATGGGATTATAAATCCTCTAAATTATAAATTATACAAACAAACCCACCATTAGTTTAATTGTTTCCGCCATCAATGTTCCCTTGTATGAAAGCTTCCTGAATACTAACTACAAGTGTGCAGACAAGGACTCGTGGGTCTGGAAAAATTTGATGAGGGAAGTAGGGAAAATATGAGACAACACAAAATAGAGAGTAATATACGGAAAACCCATTAGAATATGGGAATAAAGGTGGTACCCTGGTCAACAACAGTAATTGGTTGAACCAATGAACCAAAGTCAGAAGATCACTTATGTGGAGGAAATAATGAAAAAGTCAGAAAAGGCATGGGTTTGGGATGAGAGGAAGTTGGAAATGTATTTTGATTATGAAATAAGATGGAAACTGGAAAAAAAAATGGGAACTTCACAATCAAGTCCTTGTATAAACAAATTATGCTTAGGGGACAGCAGGAAGACATCCAGATGAAGCAGTTTTGGAGAAAGATTTGGAGGATGAATACGCTTCTGAGGGTTAAAACCCTTATCTGGAAGTGTGTTAACTCTATTCTTCCATTGAATGAGCGAATGTCAATGGTTTTACCATACATCAACAAGATTTGCCCATTATGTGGGAAAGAGGAAGAAACCCTTACCCATGTATTTATGAATTGCGACTTTATAATCAATGTTCTGAGGTATATGGGTGTTAGTATCGATGTTTATACTAACAACCAAACTGATTTCCATGGTTGGTTAGAGGATTGGTTTAACATAGGCAATGTGGATAGGCTAGGAGGAATTTAGTGGGCTGACATACTAGCAATTACTTGCTGGGAAATTTGGAAGACCATGTGCGACTTGGTTTTTAGGAAAATAAAACCTAACCCTCAGAAATCAGGAATTAGCGTTACCAATATAGTGAGTTGTAGCAAAAGAAATAGGAGAGATGAAAAACAAGACTCGGAGGTCCAAATAGTAACCAACCCCACACCCCTAGCTACTAGCTTATTATCTGTGAAGTTGAACATAGCTTTGAGTATCAAAAGTAACTCTAGGGAGGGAGGAATAACTCTGATGTTGTCTGATCATGCAGGAAAGTTCTATGAAACAAGATGCATAAACATTGAAGCAGGTGCAGAAGAACTAGAGGAAGAAGCAGCTTCCATGACAATCCAGTGGGCACGCCAACTAAACCATCCGCAGGTCGAAGTTGAAGGTGACAACGTGAAAGTCCTTGAAACTGTTAAGATCCATCTAGGAAATGCAGTGAAGAACATCCACCAGATGCATACAAGAAAAAAAATAAAAACTTTATATTGTGTGTTAGAAAGCTTAAGGAACTTAGTCTGGTTCGAGAGTCTGAAAACTTCTTGTCAAGAAAGTTAGCTGAAAAATGTCTTGAACATAAATTCAGTTCGCAGTGGAAAGAGCCACACATTAACTCTCTTTTGGTCAGGCTTTTACAAGAGGCTAGTGTAACAAATTATGGATTGTATCTCCAGGGTTAAACCTGGTTTATTTATTAAAAACCCGACACGGGTTAATGGCTAGTCCAACGGGAGAAGTTATTTACTCGCTAGTCCAAAAAAGGTTTGAAAATAGTAAAATTACTCTGCTAACCCTAACATATAGTACTGTGTAAAATCATCTTTTATGCTCTCCATAAGCATCACTACATACCAATATATGTTATGTTATGTATTGATAACTACATATTAATATGTTATGTATTGATACTACATACCAATATGTGTTATGTTATGCATTGATACTACATATGTTACTATATATATTAACATGTAGTAACATAATAATATGTATTGATACTACATATGTTTTTTTTTAATTTTGACACAGCACGCGGGGTTAAGGAGACCCCAACCAAACTAAAAGATTACAAAGAAAAGAAAAAAAGACCAAAAATTACAGAAGCACAGAAGCACCTCTAAGAAAAAACAGGAAAAAGAACCAAAGAAACACAAGACTAAAGCCAGACCAACTATATCCTATAGTACACCTTTCCAGCTTTGTTATCTGCAATGATCTTCTGAAGAGCAGGAGGAAACTGCTCTGAGGACATCTCCACATATTTCTGATAAGAGTGAAGTTTAGACAAGAAATCAGCAGCCTGATTTATTTCCCTAAAGCAATGAGTGATCTTCACAGAGGTGAACTGAGCTAATAATCTCATAATTCTTCTCCATACTTGCAAAATATTCCAAGGAGGTTTAGGGTCAGCATTATTAAGCAACTGGCAGATAGTCCAAGAATCAGTACTAATATGAATATACTGAGCTTCAATTTTTCTGGCAAGAATGAGACCCAATTCCACTCCCTGCAGCTCATGAGTAGCAACTGAAATAGGATGGCAACCTCCATAGGCAGCAGCTAGAGGATTTCCAAGAGTGTCTCTAATAATAGCACCATAGCCTGCAGAAGTATCTCCTTTTGAACCATCAATATTTATCATGATGTCATAGCCAGTAGGAGCTATCCAACTGCAAGGAATAGGCATAGAGAGGACAAACTCACAATCTAGTCTCCACCTGGTTATAAACTCTTTATTAGAAGCAGAATCATCAGTCTTCAATTTCAAATCACTCAAATTGAGCCAGATATCCTGAATGATTAAGTAACTAACAACCTCAATAGAAGAAAATTTGGAAACAAAGATTCTAGAATTTCTTTCCTTCCAAATGTGATAGATAAAACTATTCAACACCATTTTCCTGGCAGAGGAGACTAAATTTCTACCTTTGAAATTCTCTACACACCAAGCCACTTCTGCAGTCCAGTTTTGACAAGCATTTCTATTAAACCCCATCTTGATAAGCAGACCCTTCCAAATTTGAGTAGCAAACTCACAACTATGAAAAATGTGACTCTCATTTTCCAGAGTGTGATCACAAAAAGTGCATGGAGCTGAAGCCATAAGACCCCAATGCATTAGCTTTTCTCTAGTTTTCAGTCTCCCTTGTAAAGCAAGCCAAGTAATGAAAGTGTGTTTTGGGATATGAAATTTAAACCACACCAGGGAACTCCAATAAACAATATCACCAGTACCAGCTAAAGCTTTATAAGTTGCTTTTAGATTGAACTCACCCGATTGGATTACAGACCACACTAGCTTGTCTTCAACTTCAACGCAAAGATCCACATTGGAGATTTGAGAGAAAATGTCAACTACAACCGGATCCGTGCTCTCAGGCAAACGCCAAACTCCATGCTCAATAAAATTAGCCATTGTACAATCTCTGTAAGGGAAAAAATCTTGGATAATATGCTCCTCTACCCAGTCAGTGAGTTTACCCTTGGGGTGCCATAAATCAGTTAGGAACTTTGTAGATTCTCCATTCCCCAAAATAGTAATAATCAAATCTTTAGCAATATGTCGTTGATCAAGGATTCTACGCCAGCACCATGAAGCATCTTGAGGACTTTTGATAGACCAAAAATCTTTATTCTTTAACAAATTTTGGTGCACCCAATCAGTCCAGATGGTTTGCTTTCCTGAGATGATATCCCATATGTGCCTTAGATTGGAAGTATTGTTTGAGACTTCTGTATCTCTCACTCCCAAGCCCCCTTCATTGTAAGGATGACAGACATTGGACCAACTAACTGGGCAGTTCTTCTTTCCTAAATCACTTCCAGCCCACAGAAATCTCTTGAAGATGCTGTTTAATTCCTTGATAGCTCTCTTGGGAAGAATAAAACAGGAGAACCAAAAGTACACCATACCAGCAAGCACATATTTGATAAGAAGAAGCCTACCAGCATAGGTCAAATCTCTAGATTTCCAAGATTTAACTCTAGAAGTCACTCTAGAAATTAGAGGTTGATAGTCCAGATAAGAAAATCTAGTCGAGAGAAGGGGAACTCCCAAATACCTAATAGGTAAAGTATCTTGAGTGCAATCTAAAATGCTGACAATATTCGATAAGCAATCACCATCAACTGCAGAAGAAAACAGAGAAGTCTTCTCCTTGTTCATCTCTAAGCCTGTACAAGCAGAGAAATGATCAATGCAATGTTTTAAAGTATCATCTGCTGCTCTAGTACCTTTAAAGAACACCAAGACATCATCTGCAAAACATAGATGAGTAAGACTAGTGAGCTTGCATCTAGGATTCTGAATGAAATTCTTGAGAGCCACTTGTTGTTGAAAGATTAAGCTCAGCAATTCCATAACCATAACAAATAAATAAGGAGACAAAGGACACCCTTGCCTCAACCCCCTAGTAGCCCCGAAAAAAACCATAAGGTGATCCATTAATGAGCACTGAGTATTTTGGGGTGGTAATACAAATCTTAATCCAATTGATAAACAACTCAGGGAATCCCATCTTCTTTAAAGTAATAAGGATGGCATGCCAGCTAACAGTGTCATAAGTTTTCTTCAAATCAATCTTAAGAGTACATCTTGGAGTCCCAGTAGTTCTGTGGTAATTTCTGACTATTTCATGAGCAACCATAATGTTGTCTTGGATAGATCTACCACTAATAAAAGCAGATTGATTAGGATGAATCAGATCTCTCAGAACAGACTTCATTCTCATAGCAATGATCTTTGTAATGTACTTGTAAATCACTGTACAACAAGCAATAGGCCTGTAATCCACAACACCATTCGGGTTATCCTTTTTGGCAACAAGAGTAAGAAAAGTACTGTTTATTTGCCTAATAATCTTGGACTTCATAAAGACATTCTGCACTGCAGCCACAAAATCATCCCATATAATGGACCAACAGAACTTGAAAAAATGGCTTGTAAACCCATCAGGACCAGGGGCTTTACTTGACCCAATAGAGGAAAGAGCCTCTACCACTTCATCTCTAGTCACAGGTTTAATCAACTGATCACAATCCCTCTCTCCAACCAACTTGTCAAACTGGAGCATATCAATAAGATGACCATCAGTTATATTAATTCCATATTCATCATACAACTCAGAGAAAAAATTTATACAATCCAAAACAATATCAGAATCATCAGTTAGTAAAACATTGTCTTGAGACAGAAGAGTCAAAATGTTGTTTCTAGATCTCCTCTCTTTTAAGGAGTTGTGAATAAAAGAAGTATTATAGTCTCCCAGATTTAGCCATTGAACTCTAGATCTCTGCTTCTTCATAGACTCTTCATATCTAGCCACTTTTGCATACTTCTGCATAGCTAATTTCTCTTGACTAGCCAATTGAGGGCATAAAGGAGTAACCTGAACTTGAATAGAATGAAGAACTTGTTTAGCCTCAAAAACTTGTTCAGACAGATTCTTGAATCTAAGTTTCTTCCAAGCTAGGATACTAGCTTTGACATTCTTCATCTTTGTAAGGAGAATAAACATTGGATTGCCTCTAACTTTACCAGACCAAGAATGCCTTATCAGATTAAGGAAATCTTGCTCCTCAGTCATAAAGTTGAAGAACCTTAAGGGGGGGGGGGGACCATGTTTCCTATTCTCAAAAATAGTAACAACACTAGGAGAGTGATCAGAGATACCAGGATTAAGAAATTCAGCCTTTGAATCCACAAATTGGTCCACCCATTCCATGTTAACAATAACCCTGTCCAACTTAGAACCAATTCTGTTATCACCCTGTTTGTTAAACCAAGTGTAGAAACACCCTGAATAAGGAAGATCCAACAATTGAGCATTCTGCAAGCAAATACTAAAATCTTGATAATGACTAGGTCTAATCTCAGCTCCACCAATCTTGTAAGAAGGATATAAAATGGAATTAAAATCTCCAAGAACCACCCATGGTTTAGAGTTAATTTGAGAAAAGGCAGTAATATCCTGCCAAAGATTCCTTCTAACCAAGGGATCATTACTACCATAAACAAAAGCAGCTATAAAACAAAAATTATAAATATTAGTAACTTCTACAAAGATAACTTGAGAAGAAGTATGAAGTAAAGAAAGGCTAATAGCCTCTGGATTCCAGCCAATCCAAATTCTCCCAGCAACATCATTACTATAATTATTTATAAAATGCCATTTAGGCATAATCTTATTTCTGATTCTAATAGCATTATTTCTTTGGACATGAGTTTCAACAACTCCCATTATTTCAATATCATTATTCCTAACAAAAGAATTTACTTCAACTTGCTTTAGAGGATCATTTAGACCTCTAATATTCCATATTGTTATTTTAAACATTATGAGAAAGAGTAAGGTTTGGTTTCTTACCCCTACCAGACTTTTTAATATATGGGCCTTTAGCAGTAACTCCTAGTCTTCAAAGAATCAGAACCACCAGAGTTTTTAATAAAATGGGCTCTAACTCCATTCCTAGCAGCACTAGCAGGTTTATCCAAATTGCCATCCACTTCCATAATATTTAAATTTTGTTCAACTAGGACATCAAACTTGTTAGTAGTCTGTATTGAACTCTCTGAAGGAAGCTTACCAATCAGTTGTAAATTTTCCTTATTCTTTTCTTTCACAGGAATTTCCACCACCTCCATTTGACTAACTACTGACTCACTTTCAGAACCATCTCCACCTTTATAAGGACCTTCATTATCTTTAGTATCTCTATTTCTTTTGGAAGACTTCACAACCCAACCATGTTTGTCAGGCCTAGGTTTCTGGACTTGAGTTACTTTCTCCATTTGAGTTTGCACAGAAACTTTACATTGAACAACAGAGTGATTAAAAGTATGGAAATGTGTACACATGGGAGGTCTCCAAGGATACTCCACTAAGACTTCAAAAGCAAATTTGTCATCAAGATACACAGGAATGGTACTAGGGAACTCACATTTAGTATCCACCTCAACACAAATACGGGCATAGCTCATTCTTGTTCTATTTAAAGTTTGCTTATCTAACATGATAGGAGTACCAACACAGCTAGCTATGTTCCCTAACCCAACAGGATTCCACATATAGAGAGGGACTTTTCTTAGGTTCAACCAAATAGGAATAGTTCTGAGGTCTTCCAATTCCTTTTCAAGATCCTTATGCCAAGGTCTAATAATAAAAGGCTGTTGAGCAATATAAATTGAGCCTTGCTCAAGAACAGCAATCCTATCCTCCTCCAAATCAAAATCAAATGCAAACGATTTCTCACCATGTACAGTCATATTAAAATCACCCTTAGTCTTCCATAAACGATTAACAATATTTTTGACTTGCATAAATGATAATCTCTTACCAACAAAAGCACCAATGACCAGATCTTCACATTTTTTGATATCAGAAGCAAAATCAGCAAGAGAAAACGAAGTCGCCTTCTTCCCATCAATAATCACTGGCTCTTTAAACATCTTCTCCTTATCCTGATTAGCACTGCAATCCCCAGAATAGACTTCCGACCAATTAATAGAACCAAATTTAGGAGCAGAACCTCCAATAGGACCAAAACTAGCAAGAAGAACCCTAGTGCCATTAGAACTCCCCTGAACAGATCCCTCTACCACTTTAGAAGAAGACGAAATAGAAGAAAAAACAGGAACCGGCGTCGCCATTCCGCCGCAGAGCGGCGGTGGAAACAGAAGAAAACAACAGAAAAGAGAAAGTCAAACCGTCGTACCACCCCTCCAATAAAACCGCACCACCAATAAAAAATCGCCACACCTCACAGTTTCTCTCTCCTATATTTATTTGTTTGCACAAATTTACCCCATTGATACTACATATGTTACTACATATTAATTTGTATCGATACTACATATATCAATACATATTAACATATGTATTGATAATGTTAAGTATTGATACTACCAAGTACCAATACTAATATGATACTATATATGTTATGTATTTTTTTTTTTTGAAGTGAAAAGGGTATATATTAAGGAAAAAGAGGTTGATAATATTTACAGAGGAGTGTAGAGATTCCTAAACCCAAAAAGACTAAAACAAGATATCTATCTCATCTGCATAATCTCATCCCACTAAAACAGAATTTGGTTCAAAGATACACCATTAAAAACTTCCGCTTTCGAACTCCATAAGCAAATATCTAGCTTAACCGCATACTCCAACTCAACCTTAGTTCTCATTCTTCCGCCATGAACTCTGCGATTTCTTTCCAACCACAGTTCCCAGCAAATTGCAAAAGGAATTAGGTGCCAAACCCTTCTTAATCTCTTTGGAAGGCTATTCATACCCCAGCTTTGTATCAGACTCCTTAAGTCTTCATTGAAGACCCATGTCACCTTCAAAGAATTTAGAAAAGTATCCCACAACCCCTTTGCCCAGCTACAATGCAAGAAAAGATGGTCTTGAGTTTCTACGTTTAAATTGATACTAATTAGATTTGGAAGGGTGTTTTAGGTATTTAAAAAATACACTATAATTTCCACAAAGTTTTTTGACCAGCTAGTAAATAATCTGGTCCAAAAACATGTTTTTGGACTAGCGAGTAAATTAGTTTCACGGGTGAACTAGTCATTAATCGGGTCATGAAAAACTGGATTAACATACTAATTTAATTTCAGCATCAATGATGTTGTTATTGAACTTGTCCATCTTAAACGAAATTGGTGAAAAGTAACGGGTTATATAACAGATTTTGATGTTCCGATTGGATATATGATTTCATCTATTTAGAAATCATTAACAGCAAGACCACCAAATTCTGTCAAGCGATTTTGACCACTCGTTGGACACAGTTGTCCCCTGATTTCTTTGCTCATGATTAAGTTCAGCAACTAATTTGAATTGCAGATGATTATAATGTATGGTCATGAAAAAGGATTCATGAATTCCCATATTCAATTTTATTTTATTTTCACAATGAAAACAAGAAGAATCCAGGAACACAGAAAGCCGTCAGCCATTCAAATGATAGCAAATAGAGAGTAATAAATCAAAATCTTTTTCAAAATTAACATTATGCTCTTGCAACCAGAAAAGATTCTCCTATAAAAGATCCAGACAACAAAATTGGGGCCTTTAAGTGAGCTGTTCAAGGTCAGCTAAACTCACGTTCTCAATGTACTCCTGTTCGCCTTTCACCAGCATCATTCTCAACCTGGCATAAAGAAAAGGAGGAATACTTCAACATCTGGGTTCTCTTTTTAACTATAGTTACAAAGTCTGTTTGGAGATATCCATAATTGAACATAAAAACTTTAACATTAAAATAAAAAACCTTAAACAAGCATAGGAAGTGTGGAGTCTATGGACAGAATTTAGGTGTCCCAAAGCCTATAAACAAATAAAAATGTAATAACTTTACCTCAACATGTACACGAGTCTTCCTCTTCAACTTAGCATGTGTATCCTTTTTCTCGCGTTTTTCAACCACCACTCCGGACTCTCTTCGTGATCTCTTTCGATCAGAAGTATCTTCATCATCGTCATTGTCATCATTTCCTGCATAGATGAACAATAAATAAAACACATAATGATAATATAATCTTTATATGTGCATTCAAAAGATGGAGTGGTCATAAATATTTTACTGAGATGAACAGAACAATTCAAATTGTAACAAAATTACCAGTATCATCATCTTCAAAAGAACCATCAAGACCAAAATCTTCCATGTCATCCTCCATTTCAAATTCGTCACCTTCCAAATAAACATATTCAACTTCTGCTTCCTGGTTTAGGATAAACAGAAAGAGTTCCAAAAAAGATATCAATCATCCATCAGCAATTTTCAAAAATACATACCAAGCATACTTGTGGACAAAAAAATTAAACACAGTTGCAAAGAACAATGCAAACAACATGCTTCTACACCACCAACCAAAGATACTAGCAAATCCATACATACCTTCTCCTCGTCCTCCTCATCATCATCATCCTTATCGTCTACTACTTTTTTACCTTTCTTTAGAGCCTCTTCCGTTTCAATAATATTATTGAAAGCTTTTTCATGATAATTGTAAATATCACCATAAAGTCCAGCTTTAAGACGTTCCATCAACTCTTTCTCAATACTCTGCAACAAATTTGAAAACAATCAGTACAAACTGAAGCAACACATGCAACAATTGTGCACCAAAGCGCACATACACATGGCTATAAAACAACCTTTTCCAGCTGTGCAGACTGTAGAGACTTCTCTTCTCTCCTCTTCTCTCTCTTTCCCGCCTTCCTTGGCATAGTCATTACCGTCTCCCTGCGAAAATCGCACAAACAAACAGCAAAAAGATGTTAAGAGCAGAAACACAAGAATCCCTCAGAATATACAGTAAGCAGACTAATATCCCACAGCAACTGATAAATTTAAGCTAGACACAACATTATAGTTATGCTTGTTTACTGCTCTTTCATGTTTCATTTTTTTCTGGAATCTTATGCTAATTGCTTGGAGCTCGTGGTCTAGCTACAAAACGTGAAAATTGACACATAATGCCTTTAACAATAAGAAGAAAATGTTACAAAAAATTATAGACGTCCAACATAACCTAGACGGAACGTTATAGTTCTGCTAAAGTACTGTTCTTTTGTGTGTATGTTTTTATGGAATTTTATATGAGATACATTACATGCAGAGTACTTGAAAATTGGACATACAGAATTGTCTATAACAAATAGATGAAATGTTACAGCAAAATTGGCAACAGACGGCCATTTCAACCCAGTATATATGAAGAGTACCTTGTTTTCAGAGCAAGCTTCCTCATACGTATACGCATCTGAGTCATTTTGGTAAGACGTTGCTTCGTTTTGTGCACAAGATACTTTGGCCAATACATCTATAATAACCGTATATCAAACATAATTACACAGAGAGAAATGAAATAACATAAAGGCAATTTGTCATAGTAAAGTAGACTTACCATATTATTGTTAATGATTTCAAGTGCCTTCTCATAATTCTTGGGTAATTTAAGTCTTTCCCATAATTTATCAGGCATATGAGATCTTTCTATTGTCTTCATATACAAATAAAACACTCCTGCAACAACATCGAATTTCAATATCAGAATCCCTAATATACTCAATAACACAAAATACCTAATTTTCTCAAAACCAACAAAATTCATTTCACAAAGAAATGAAAAGTGGTACCTTTATCCTCTCTAATGGTAGCATAACGGCTATTAGCAAGAGGACATGAACTTCTATTGCAAATCCCAGTTACATTATATGGATTTCTACAGAAATTCCCAGTTTCAATTCTACAAAAACAAAAATCCCACACAGAAATACAATTCAGATATGAAGAAATAAAATAAGACAAACTACTTTTTTTCTCTTGATTTGAAAATAACTTACTTGGCCATGTAACTGCAATGGTTGTGTCTAATGACCTGCCATATGACCTCATCGTGCTGCATCTTGATTTCAGGACTTCTTCTACAACAACAACAACAACAGCAACAAAAAGCTACAACAACAACAAAAGAAAGGTGATGTCTCTCTAAAGGAGGTAGTGTTTAAGGTTTTAGGGTTTATAGGGAGAAAATGCGATTTTAGGTCTCCCTTCGAAGAAGAAGAACTTATGGGGAAATTAGGGGGAGACCCAAAAAAAATAATATTCTCGTTGTTAAGCCCACAATTAATTTTTTGGTACTGTGACACCCATAATTATATGAAATTATTAATGAATCAATACATAACTCGTTATGCATACTATCTTTTTAGGTATAACTCGTTATGCAGCCTAATTTTTCAGGGGTATAATTGGAAGCGCAATTTGGACATAACATATCTAAAAATCCGCGCCTTAGAATTTTACAAATTTTATATCGTTGGAAATCTTTTTAAAAGAGCTACGCAACGAGTACAAATAAGAATATCAAATTTTTGTTTTTCACGAAAAAAACGGAGGTGATCCTCACTTTAGGCAAAATTTTCGAAAACTTGATACATAACCATTATACAGCCACCAAAAAACAATGCATAACACATTCTGCAGACGCATAACGAATTATGCAACCATTTTCTCCACTGCATAACAAATTATGCATTTAGATAACAAAGTTATGCATCTATAACAAGTTATGTAACCATTGTTTTGGTTGATTTTAGTGCGTACATAAAAAATATTAATGCATAATGCAGTATGCATCCATATTTACGGATGCATATCAGGTTATGCATCTATTTTCTCGATGCATAACGCATTATACAGTCATATTTTCAGATGCATAACATGTTATGCATCCATTTTCTTGACTGCATAACATGTTATGCATATGTTATTATAGGTGCATAACGTGTTATGCGACCTTTTTTTTTTTGTTGGTTTCAATACTAACAAAAAGTAGCTGCATAACGTGTTATGCAACCATTCTATGTACTGCATAACAAGTTATGCAAACAAAAAAAGACTGCATAACTTGTCATGCACCTACAATAATAGCTGCATAACGTATTATGCAAAAAAAATTCCGGAAAGCATAACAAGCTGCATAAACGAATTACTCTTCCTCTCCACCAACGCCACCAGCTGGATAAACGAATCCACATGCTTGGCAACACCTTCCGTCCGAGACAGAAACAATACAATACTCTGAATCACCTCACTCAAACAATCCACAATCGATCCATTACCATTATGATGTACATTCAACACCTCCTCAATATGACTAACACAGAAACTCTGCCCAAATTTCCTAACATCTACATCTTCATAATCACACAATGCAAGACCAAATGCAATCCTTTCAAAAACTGTAAACTCTAATTGATTCACCAGAGGTCCAAGAACATACACGGATTTCACAACAGGACCATTATTGTTATCATCACATGAACTACCGTTGTTGTTTCTTCGAAGCGATTCACATAATATTGTACTTAAATTAGGTTTAGACACAGATACCTGATAATCGTGCCGAGAAGAATATGATTAGGGTTTTCGATCCTCTTTTCTAACCCTCCTTCGAAATGATGAAGATCTAAGCAGGATTGGAGTAGTAAGATGCTTGATTCGAGACCATAATCGATGAATTGAGTTAACTCGAGGAATACTGAATCGAAGTTGGAATCGTTTACGGATTGGAGTAGGAATCGTATCTGAGTTGAAGCTGTCGATCCGAATGGAACCATTGTTGTTGCTTCGATCTCGAGGAAGATGAAGAGGGATTTTTTCTAGGGTTTCGTTTTGATTTTTTGATTTTCGATTTCTGAGAGATTTTTGTTGTAGAAAGGGGCAAAAGCACCTACTTGTCATGCACCTAGTTTGAAGTTCCCAGATCTAAAAAGCTAAACACACAAAAAAAAAACTCGTCAAATCACAAAAAGAAGAAGATAAGAAGAACGAAGAGAGAAAACCATTTTTTTTTATTTTGGGTTTGGGAATAATTTTTTCCCCAAAAATGGGTGCGCGCCTGCAGTTTTGAAAGCGTGGGTTTCACAGTGGAAAAATCTGTAAGAATGGGTGTGGCTGTAGTTTTCACAGAACTTATTACTTCCTCTTGAGCCTCGTTTCAGTCCCGAATGGGTTGTCTAGCCATCTTACTTCTGAGCGGGATTAAACGGAGTACTAGAACCCTATTTTTGGTAGGAGTGTGCATAAAATCCGGAACCGCGGATTTCATCCGCAACCGTTTGCAAAATTACGGTTGAAAACCAATCCGCAAGAGTCTATAGGCCGGACACGGGTGAGTTTTCAAATCCGCAAGATTTAGTGGTTTGGTTGCGGTTGGTTTTTTAAATCCGAGGATTCATCCGTACCGTAGGGTAATAGGAGAACTTAATAAAATTACTAAGGATAAAGCCCAGTTAAATAAAGTCCGGGTGTAGTATCATTAAGGAAAAATTACTAAGGAAAAATTCATTTGCTTACTTTATTTAGTGAACTGTTATCTTTACCCAGGTTTAGAACAAATGTATAGGATGCTCTTGTAAGCAAGGTGTACAAAGGAAAACTGATAGAGATTTATGTACATTGACGCAGGGGTGAGAGGATAGAATTTGTAACAAGTGGACGGGGTTCAAAGGTGTGGAAAAATGATTTTTATAGAAGAGAAAGAAGTTTTGAATTTTTACCATGATGGTCCAGGTTTTGTTCCCATAGAACTCACACAAACTGTTGCTAAGATATATTTGGACAAGTGGTGCATCATTTTAGTACGTACAAAGAACAACAACTGCATTCGTTCAGTTAAATAATTGTATGCATAGATTCAGGGAAGTTAAATTCTCGGCTGACAAGCTTGTGAAAAGAGGTTGTGGGTGTAGGACCAGAATATCGCCACAATATTATTTTTGCGAGAATTAACGATATTCCTGCGAGTTATTCTGCGAGATTCAATAACAACATACTGAAAGTGCTGAAGGACGATCTAATAAGTGACGTAATGAATGATGACAGCAAAAACACGAGAAGAGCGTGATGATTCTGCGAGGATTAAAGTATATGCAAGAGTGGATATTATAGCTGGTGCGAATATCTCGCGGGCCAGATCCGAAATTAAAGGACGGCTTAGCTGTCATCCACTATGTAACTACCCTATATATAGAGGACCAATAGATTTGAGAAGGGAAAGATAATTTTGGAGTGATAAGAAAATCTTAAAGAGAGAGAAAAACTTAGAGAAGGCGGTTGTAATCTTGATTTCTTATATTTCCTGTAATTCTTTCTAGATCAAATTAATAAAAATATTGTTCTTTATCTTCAAATTATGTCTTAATCTTTGTGAATTCTTACTAAGGGTGTAGTGTAGGATTTCCTGCAACTACATTTTGGCGCCCAGAAACAAGGATTGAACCTGTGAAGATTGACATTGTGGTTGGAAGAGATCAGGAGTAATTGGTGGAAGATTTTAAGCAATTTTCAGTAATACATTAAAGCTAATGGATAGAAGAAGAAGAAACACGTCAGAGCCACCAACGACCGTAAGAAGAAGTAAAAGACTTACAGGAGAAGAGACAAATGAAATGGGAGAATCTTCAAGATTGAGGACAAGAAGGCATAGAACAAGGAATGATGGAGAAAATCAGGTTCAACAGCCAAATCAGCAAACGCCAATACAAGATAGAGCTGTAGATTATGATAGAGTGAGTGTGCATACTTGGCGATCGAATTCAGTGGAAGAAGCAGAAAATCGAAAATTAAGAAATGAAAGGCGGGAAGAAAGAAATCACGCAGTAGATGAACGATTAAATCATGGACATGATGCAAATGAAACATTGGAGGAATTAAGACAAATAGAACAAGAAGAAAGAAGGTTAGCGGCTGAAGAGCGTGCGAATCTAACAAGGCAAAATCACGAGTTAAGAATGGAGAATTTGAGGTTACAAAGAAGAAGATCAAAAAGTACTGTAAGATCAAGTTCACAGTCGTTTAGAGAAGGAGTAAGGCGAAATTCTCCAATAAGGAATGTCGGTGAAAATATTCATGAAGAAATGCAGAATCCAAATGAGGAACAGTATTATGGAGGAGAGGAAATAGCAAATGACCCTTATGTTCCTCGCAATAACACTCCCACAAGACATGATAATAGAAATCAAGAGGGTGGAAATAACCAAGATGGAGAAGAAAATCAAGAAGAAGGAAGAAGAATATTACAGGAGCGAGAAATTCAAAGAAATCTAAGAATAATAGAGGAATAAATTGGGAGACATTATGCTGAACAAGCACGTTTAGCTTGCGACAGAGAGAGATTAAGAGCAGAAGTAGAAGAACAAGAATTTCAAGAAGCAATACGTCATAATAATCATGATAATCGAGAAAGGAGACGTGCAAGAAACCATAATAATGATAATATCAATGAAGAGTATGATAGAATACAAAGGAGAATAGAAAGACAGCGAAGAGAGGTGGTGAGAAATGAAGAAAATGATAGAGAATAAAATGGAAGGAACAATTTGTTGCGAGTTCAAGAGGAAGGTGAAGGAGAAAACCGCAGAAGAAGGCAGAATGAAGACACTGAAGAAAAAGTAGAAAATCTCGCAAGACAAGAAAGACATGAACGCGGAAGAAGGGAGGCTACGTTGAAAAGACCAATGGAGCAATATTCAGGTGGAAATGAGCAAATCCTAAGAGAATTGGCAGAAATGAGGGGAATATTAAATAGTAGAAGAGAAGGAGGCAGAAGACAACTTGATGAGGCCATTGAAGAAGCTGCGAAAACTTCATTTACTCAAGCAGTACAATTAGGTGGAATACCTCCAAAATGCAATTTGCCAGCGTTAACTAGTATTTTTGATAGAACTACATGTGTTGTTCAGCATATTAAAGCCTATGTTAGATGTATGCTACAGTGGGAAAACCATGATGCTGTACTGTGTAAATATTTCGCATCCATCTTAACTGGTGAGGCATTAAAGTGGTTTGAGGCTTTACCCAAGAATACAATAACTTCCTTCATTCATTTACAGACTACCTTCTTGGGAGCATACATAAGTAACAATTCTTCGCGACCTGGGATTGAAGATGTATTTGGGTTGAAACAGAGAATTGGAAAGAGTTTGAAGCATTTGACATTAAGATGGAAAACGATGTGTAGTGAGATGGCTGGTATAGTAGACGAGAGATATCTCATTTTATCTTTCATCAATGCCATGTTCGCAACTAATCTGTTGTATATCCAAATTTTCAGAATCAAAAATACAATCACAATGACAGAGCTGCGAGAATTACAAGAAGAGTATATTGCACTAGAGGAGAAGCAAAGTGATATGGAATCATATCCAATCGCGAACACTAGTTCAATAGAATCAAATGGAAGTTTACTTCCTAAGATGATTAACACAGTGGCGAGTACCTCGCAGACACAACAAGAAAAGATGGTGAATGATAATCAGCAGAAATTAGTAGCTATGGGAAGCCGCGATCAAGAAGAATTGGAAAGAGAAAGGAGTTATTACAATCGTGGTGGAAATAATAAAATCCAAAGACTTGATCAGCCTCAGGAAACTTATGGAGTACAAAGGCAAAATTATTCTAGAGAGCAAGGAAACCAGAGGATAATATGGGAAGAAATTAAAATGCCACCTCTAAATGCTAGTATTGATAAAATTTGGGAGGCTATTATTTTAATGGAAAATATACCATCACCCTGGAACATGGGGAAAGAGCCACATCCGAAAAACCGCAATCAAGAATTTTTCCCTTATCATCACTTCCATGGCCATTCAATAAATGATTGCAGAAATGTAAAGAGAATAATTTTGAGGATGATTGAGCAGGGAAAGTTGAATCATTTTCTGACAAGACATCCACAACCTCAGCAGTTACCACCAGCACCAGAAATTCGCAGAGTAAATATTTCAAAGGGAGCAGAAACATTTGTCATCGAAATGGGGGCTAAAGCAAAAAATCTATTCTGTAATTCCATTGTACATTCTTATAAAACAATAGAGGATTTCCATGATAATGTTCTAAGCAGAGTCTTTGCAAGAGACATGGATGGAAGAGAGATAATGAACATTGCGAGAGTTTCGCCATTAGAAGAGTGGCAAAAGCAGATTATTTCTTTCACTGCACGAGAAGCACCAGAGCCAGGTAAAACGCATGATAATCCATTAGTAGTGAGATTAGAAATAAATCCAAGGTACAAAGAAAAAGAAGAGGATGAAGAAGAAGATAAAGATGATGAAGCAAATGATTCATGGGCTATTGATAGAATTTTGATTGACACTTGAAGCTCAGTAGACATTTTGTTTTATCACACTTATCGTACAATGGGAGGAAGAGATGAAGATTTGATCCCGTCAACATATAAAATTTATGGTTTTAACGGAACAACAAACAAACCCAAAGGGGAGGTTACCATGAAAATTCCATTAAAAGGGATATCTTATAAAATTCAGTTCTGCGTGGTTGATATAGAATCTCCTTACAATGCTTTGATTGGGCGACCTTGGTTACATGGGATACTAGGTGTGGCATCGACCTTTCACCAGTGCATTAAATTTCCCCATCCCCATGGTGTTGGAGTGATATAAGGAGATTGGACTGAAGGAAAGAAATGTTACGAAATGGACATTGAATCCTGCGAGCAAAGAATTGCGAGGAACAGAAACTGGAAAAACAACGTTAAACAACAACAAAGAAGTGAAAGGTTAATGGTGGATGCGATAGAAAGGCGAGAAGATGAAATGTTGTAAGATTTGTGTATGCAGAAATGAACTGACTGGCGAGCACCTCACAAATGAAGCAGAGAGTAGTAAGTAGAAAAGGTAAAAATTTCAGTTTGAGAAGTTTAGAAAACATATGGATAGTTTGTTGAAGAAAATTTTATTCATTTTCAAGATATGTACTTCTTGTTGAAAGAAAAAGATGACATTGAAAGATCATATAAGAATTCAAATGCAAAAGCATAAGACATTGCGATATTCGCAAAAAAGACACAAGAATGAACGGACCTTTATGGCGTACACCCTAGTTCGCGAATACAATTTCGCAAGAGGCAAATATAAGACCTAAAGTACGTCATATTAGGGGGCATCTCTTTGCATGATTCAACGAAAGGTTATACCGCTGCTGGAACCTGAGTCATGGAGATTGGGGTTATAGAAAACCTATCCAGGAGAGGTAACTTGGATTTCCAACTATATAAGGTTATACCCTAGTTGGACGACCGAGAGTCTCTAGAGTATGACCAAGGCGCCGAGGCACACGGTTGAGCCAAGGGTGCCCGGGAAGTATGAAACTACCCTGGCCATTCTTGGCAAGTCTTGGCTATGATGCATTCGGCCTGAAGAATACCCCACTTAGGGTGTAGTCTCGTAACTATAAGCCATATAGGCATAAAGGATAAGAGGCTGCGAAAACAACTGGTTGTTGCTAGGAATGGATGGGAGGAGCTAGTCTTGTATGGAAGAAGTACGTCTCCTTGAAAGGGCAACCAGGGGGAAGATAAGGGCGGCACCCTCCATTAGGGAGCTGATAAGTGTCTTAAGACGGCAATGTCATGGGGCTTTATGATTCGCAAGAACATTTAGGCCTATCATATTGTCGCATGACAAATATTCTACAGAAGCAACAAGCCATGAGAAAGTTAAGATGATATCAATGGGTTTTTACATGAAAGTGTAAAGACGTCCTGCGATTTCATCGCAAGACGGCAATGTCATAGGGCTTTGTTCTTGCAAGGGAACTTAGACTTGTCATATTGTCGCAGAAAATTCAAAGAATCAAGTTAAGGCAAGATCAATGGGTATGTTACATGTGAATGTAAGGACGTCCTGCGATTTTGTCGCAAAGATCAAACGTGGCAAGATAAGACCTTTAATTAGGAAGGAAAAATAAGACCACACTAAAGATTACCAGAAAACACAGAATAGCCGCTAGATTCTGGTAACAATTCTGGATGTTATTCTATAAATTCATCATATTGCAGATGAATAACAGAGGCAAGTATGGGAATGCATAAAATAATAACATTGTTATTCATCATTATATGATAGATCTGTGTAGATAGTTAAAGATTGATGATTATATTAACCATATTGCAAAAAGAAATTGTTTTCTAATGTACACAGATAGAAGCAAGGGAAATTTATACACCAAGGAGTATTTAAAAAGGGAAAAATCCGCAAGAAAAAAGAGATAAGTTTACAAATTTTATAAAAAATACTAAAAATAGGAAAACAAGACTACTTCAATTCATCGTCGTATTCACCAGATTTTTCTTGTTCTTCATCTTCATCATCATCTCCACTAAATTCTTCAGCTTCACTATCAGAGATAATTAGGTTGGGAGTGTTCACTGGGATTTCTTCCATGAGGAAAGGATACAAAGAATGAGAAATATTATGAGCATCGCAGACCTTCTTGACGGAATTATTGTGAACGGCAACAAGAGCATTGTTAAAATTCGCAGTATAAATTTTTAGTTGCTCTTTCAACCTTGAACATTTTTCATTGCGAGAAGCAAGATCTTTCGCGAGCTTTTATTTTTCAGCACCAAGTTCTTTAACTCTTGTAGAATATCTCTTCTCGTATTCTGCGAGTATATAACAACATATCAGAGATTTGATAGAAATATATAAGAGACAAGAAGATATTAAGAAGGAATAATAAACAACCTTCTCCTTCAGTGATCATATCTTTAATCAAAGCTTCTTGTTCAGCATGAAGACTAACATCTACACCTAGATTGTTCCTGGCATTATCAAGAATTCTCACAGCCCAAGCAAATTCATCATCATCATTAATAAGAAGACGGGAACGGATTTGGTTTTCTCTTTTAACAAGATCATCTCTCTCGCAGATGAGTTTATCTCTGTGAATTCGTACTTCAAGAAGGGTTTTATGAAAATCTGCTAAGGTTTGTCCCCCCTGTCTAGATATGCGATCCCTTTCATCTATAAGATCACTATTTTGGGCTCTTAGAATCCTGATTTCTTCTTTAGAATTAAGATATTGACGCTTGGATGCATTGGCCGCTTTCAAGCTAGATCTATGATCAATTGCTAAAAGGTGAAATTTGGATCTAAGATCATCTACAGAAAGAGAGCTAATCTGTTCATTTGAATAACTAACTAAGGATTCATTAAGGCGATTGAGAAGTGTATCATCATCTATTGGGTTTGGAAAAAAATGAAGGAATACAGCTTCGTCAGAAAGGCCATAAACATCTGCGAGGAAGAATAATAAGAACAAAATACAAAGGAATACAAGGGTAAAAAGAAAGAGAAAGATTTCTTACCATAAAGATGATCATTCGCAGCTTGGAGGCTTGCGACCTTTTCTCGCGAGAAGGTTAGATCAGTTTCCAACTGCTTGATTTTTTCCTGAAGGTCAGTTGACCCAGATTCCAATTGACCGCGAAGACTTGCGGACTAAGATTCCAAATCCACATTCTTCTTGCGAAGAACGGCATTCTTCTCGCGAAAAGATGCACACCTCCTTTCCAAATCCGAGGCAACATCAAAGGAAGCTCTTCCAGACTGCAAGAGAACAATGTAAATTAAAGCTGGCGAGGATATAAATGCATAAGTATAATAAAAAAAATGAAAACGTACTAGAATACCAAGAGAATTTAAGAGACTGGGAGATATTTATCTTGAGATTCCTTGGAGGGAATCGTTATCAACCAGTATCGGAGCATTACAGACTTTAGCGAGAGCCTGGGATACCCCATTAAGAGCTTCATCTCCATAATCATTTGCGATACCACATGTAATATCGCCGAAGATCTTGGACAGTTGAGTCATAGAGGAATCAGATTGGGAAGACTCCGTGGTAGAAGGGACATCAACATTAAAATCATCAGAATTACCACTTGAGTCTTCTGCGTCAATTTGAAGAATTAAAGAAGAAGAGAATTGGGTTTTTCTTTTCTTCTAAAGAGGAGCACCCGATTTTTCTCTGCGAGGAGCAGTAGACTTCTCTTTGAGAGGAACAGTAGATTCTTCCTTGCGAGAAGCATCCTTGTCTTTCCCTTTAGTCTTCACTATCTTCACAAGTTCTCTTTCTTCGATTTCCTGCGAACACAGATAAAGATAAGAAATAGAGGCAATAATATATTGTTAAGGTTTATAAGAAATATTTCTTACTTCATCTGTGAGAGATTTGAGGGCTAAAAGTGTGCTGGGTTTCCCAAATTTTTGATAGTTCAGTTTCATCCTGTCAATCTGGAAAAAGTGAAGAAGTCAGCGAGAGTATGAAAATATGAGGAAGATAATAATAATAATTATGTAAAAAATTGGAGGGAACATACTTCTTTAGTCCTTTCAGGCCAGTTAAAAACCCACGGTTGATATCTTGAGAGATTTGCAGGCAATGTATGAAGACCAGAAATATAGGGACCCACAAGACATGATGGAAAAAGAAACCATTTGTCATTGCTAGAGTGGCGAGGGCCTTGATTAGTACTTGTATGCCAATCAATATCTAGCATGAGAACTTTATCTTCAGCGATATTATCCTTCTTCTGTAAGCGGACAACCCAGCAAGTGCTATCCTTCTTCATAGGGATTATTTTGTAATTTTCAAAGAAATTCTCCACGGTATAATTCACATAAACAATTGGAATATCTTTAAATTTTGGATTCTTCACAGCATCTGGATAGCGATATTTTTTACCAGCACCGCGAGTAGCATATTCAAGCATTAAACGAATAGAATCTCCGCTCAACTGATAGACTGCTCGCGAGAACTCTGTGTGAGAGAGTATCTCATAGAATAAAGGAAGATCAGGGTCATAGAGAGGAATGGGAAGACCAGCTTCAAGCTGACCTAGCGAGACTATGATTTTCTCGCGATTACATGGAAAATCAGAGAATAATGGAACAGAAAGTTGAGACTTAGGGTTTTGATTGGGAATGGTGGATAAAGTAAAACCTTTATCTTGAAATTATTTTTGAATCTTCTCAAAAGTATCCTCATATGTGTGACCAGCTACAACCATCTTTAGTATGGGAATGAAGATTGAAAGAGTAAAAGATCGAAACAAAAATTATAACAGTAGCAGATCCGGAATTTATGGAAGAACAGTAAATTTGCAGAGCGAAGGAAGAAGAAGGTAAAAAGAAAGAAAGAAAAGAATGAGGGAGTATTTATAGAAGAAGAAGAATCTCGAGAAGATAAACGTATTTAATACGAAGAGAAGACGTGAACGGTTGAAACGCAACAGTTGAAAAAGATGTGTCAGGAATTGAATGGAAGGAAAAATACGTGTGATAAATCTAGCGAAGGATGTAGAAACATGCCAGAGTGAAAATAAAATGGAAAGATGAACAGTTGAGGCATTTTTATTCTCATGACCTTTCCTTCGTCGCGGAAAAGACATGAGAAGAGGAAAGATGTAAGACCAGAATATCGCCACAATATTATTCTTGCGAGAATTAACGACATTCCTGCGAGTTATGCTGCGAGATTCAATAACAACATACTGAAAGTGTTGAAGGACGATCTAATAAGTGACGTAATGAATGATGACAGCCAAAACACGAGAAGAGCGTGATGATTCTGCGAGGATTAAAGTATCCGCGAGAGTGGATATTATAGCTGTTGCGAATATCTCGCAGGCCAGATCCGAAATTAAAGGACAGCTTAGCTGTCATCCACTATATAACTACCCTATATATAGAGGACCAATAGATTTGAGAAGGGAGAGATAATTTTGGAGTGATAAGAAAATATTGAAGAGAGAGAAAAACTTAGAGAAAGCGGTTGTAATCTTGATTTCTTATATTTCCTGTAATTCTTTCTGGATTAAATTAATAAAAATATTGTTCTTTATCTTCAAATTATGTCTTAATCTTTGTGAATTCTTACTAAGGGTGTAGTGTAGGATTTCCTGCAACTACAGTGGGTTAATCCGCGGTTTATCCGCATCTGGTCCGTATTATCCGTTGATCCGCGGATGTGAAATCCGCGGGTGATTGGGCATGTCACAGTTTAATTTTTCAAATCCGCAACTTCGACGGTTTGGTTGCGGGTGACCCCTAATCCGCAACCGTCCGTCCGTTGCACACCCCTAATTTTAGGGCATATGTGAAACTTTCATGGAATACTGAATAAAGACAAAAATTGGTTGTAAATATCAAAATCAATAACCTCTTAACCAAATATTTTTAGTAATGGAAAATCTGCCCTTTCGGGATTGATGTTAATAAAAATGATTAGTTATAATAATTTTAATTAGTGATTAGAGATTAAGATAATTTAGTTATAAATTTGTGTAGATGAAAGTTTCAAAATCCAATGAAAAAAACCTCTCTCCTCTCTAAACGGGAGATTTCCGACAGGGAGGAAAAAAATTTCCGACAACCTTAACTACTCAGATCTTTTTAGATCTGAGCAGTAGCTAACCCAATCTTCAATCATCTGCTTTGATTTAATCTTCTAGAGTAAGAACATATATAGTAAACCCGATTTGATAACTCAACCTTCACCTTCAATAACAAAACCCTAAAACAACAGCCATGGATTTAGCACTCATCATCGGCTAAATCCTCGATTCATCGGCCTTCAAACTCAATTGGTTTGCTTGACTGATAGTTACTGTGAATCCCCACTCTTTTCCTGTGATTTTAACCTAATATTGGTACTGCTAGATGAGATGGATTTTCACATGAGTTTTAACAATTCCGGTCTTCATCAACAACATATATGGCATGGTTCCCAGATGCAGTAGCCTCTTCGATGTTCAAATATAAGGTAATTTTCAGATTGATTACTCCTCAATATCATCATCAAAAACGCAGAAGGAACGTTCTTTGGCTATTATCATCATGCCTTTTATTTCAATTTATGGTGATTGATATTCTTAGTTCTTGTTGTTTTCCCAGAGTCTATTGATTTTTAATTTCTGGATTTTTTAACCCTGTGAGACGTTTTGATTTCCATGCCTATCTCACAAAATGATCCTAAATTACCTACTTAATTCTATTAAACTTTGATCTGTTAGGCCTCTCTTGCTCATTTCGTTTTCTGTAGTTTGTAAAACCTTATTTCTTTTGGGTTTGCTATCTACTTTCCTGCATAGCCTTTCCTTGGCTTGTGATGTTTCTTTGTTACCTTCTTGGTTTCTTTTATGATCCTATTTTGAATGTTGAAAGGCAATTGTTTCAATCCACCAGAGTAGTTTCAGTTTAAAGTTTTCTTTAGTTTTTGTTAGTGGTGCTGTATTTGTTAGTTTTATTTCCTTGCCTTGTTTCTGTTGCATTGTTTTGCAAAGTTCAGTGTGATTTTTGATTTCAAAAGTTGTTTGAGGTGGTTTTTTGATTTCGTGTTTTAGTTTTTTTCCAAGTTACTGGTATTCTCTTGTAGTTTGTTTTCGGTATCGATTGAGTCCTTTTAGAGGCCTTTCATGATTTGGGTTTTTCATTTTAGTCTCTGGAAAACAGTATTGAGCTTTAACCAGTGTGCCCTCAAATTAGCATCAATGTTTTTTTGCCTAGCATACTTTCACTTATGCACCAATTCTCAGATTTTAGCCAAATTTTTTTTCAGTTCCCTCACTCATCTAGATTGACAGTATCTATCTTCAGCTTCATAATTAACCTCATATAAGCCTTAATGCATTATTGATGGAACCTATGGCAACCCATTTTATCACTTTGGTCCTCTTTAAGATTTCCAGTCCATCTGTAAGTCTTGACCAAGGTGACATATATTTTTTTGCAATCATCATATTCAACACCTCCTCATGTCAAAATCTTTGAGTGTTGAAATCCTGGGATTGGATCACAGCTTCAGCTTCATTCTATTTTGCATCAGCAAGCATAAAACCTAGTTGATTACAAGTAGGCCGGTGAACTCGTCAAACTGTTTCTCAATTTAGTTATTTTTATTTTTCAAGCAAGGTTGTACTGTTTTATTTACCTTAGTTTATCTCTGTGTAGTCTGTAATCTCTTTTGTTTTCTCAATTTAAGTTTTTTCATTTGTAGTAACAATAGTATCTTTAGTAGTAGTAGTGTTTATTAGCTTCTTCCGTCGAGGGCAAAGATTGGATTCTACTTCAACAATTCTCTAAAGATGCAGTTTGAAGTAATGGACAAAGCCTTTATTCAAGAAGGTATGCAGAAATAGATTGAGCAGTACTCCGCATCATCTAGAGACAAAAGACTAACCAGCATCTCAGATCAATTGCAACAAATCACATCACCACCAACCAAGTTCTTATGGATACAATTATATCCATAAAAAATACATCTTTTCTTATGGAAAGCATTCGTCGAAGCCCTGCGGAGCCTTGAGAACTTCATCCTCGCCAATTCCAACTACCATTGGTGCAATTCTGATCCGGAGAATGCTTCTCGTATTTCGCCTCAATATCATGTTACTGTAATTTCTTGGCATATCGGATCAACTGTATTTGATCCTACGGGTATCATATACAATCTTGTAATAGCCCTTTAGTAGGTTAATAAAATTTCATGCTTCAAAAAAAAAAAAATTGTGTAGATGAAAAATTGAGAGTAAGAAGAAAAAAAAGTTAGGTTTTTTTGGAGAAGGAGAAGGGGAAAGTGAGAAAAAAGCTTGTATTTTGATTCAATGGATGAGGAAGGTCAATGTTCATAAAAAAAAACTAGGAAAATACACATCAATTACAACAATAATCCGGAATTGGCTGATTTCTTAGATTATGAGAATGATTTTACACAAACTTAAACTTAAACTCAAACTCAAACTCAAACTCAAGGTGATGATTTTTATGAGACAAATCCAAATGATGAATACATATATGAGGAACCCAATGCTTCTAATACACATGTACACTTTTATCTTATGTTTAATCTCACTTTTTTAGCTTAAAATCATCAAAAGTTTGTGTTTTTCACCAAGGTTCGGCGAGTCTGGAATATGTTTGGCTTAACTTTATCAGCCGAACCCACCTGGCTATTGACAAATGATGAACAGTTCTGATAGCTGAAAATGTTATGATTAGGAGACGAACCTGCTTTCTAGACTATAGTTCGGCTTGTTTTAAATTGTCATAAGGAGCTTAACCTACTCCCGAAAGTTTTGGAAGAAAATTTGATAATGGTTCGACTTATATGGTGAAAATCGTAAGCGCTAAACCTTTTGAAAATACATGGTTCAGCTTTTTACATAGGTAGAATACAAGCCGAACCTTATCATATATATTCCTCAGAATTTTTGGGTTTAGATTTTTGTACTGGTTCGGCACATTTTGTGAATATCGTAATAGCCGAACCTTGTAAATGTGCTAGGTTCGGCACGTATTTAGATTATCGTAATAGCCGAACCTCACCTTTAATTTTTTATTATAGTATCTTACCTTGTATTATTCTTTGTAGATCGTGCTTGATGGACCTGTACCGATGGAAAATCAACCTGATCCCGCAGACATAATTCACGAAGATACGAAGGATCACTTCCAAAATGATTTGGTATGTAAAAACTTGTTGTTTACCTTAATGTTGTCGGAATATTTCGAAGTTTTTCTTACTAATTATTTGTGTATGAATGAACGTAGACATGGAAAAGTAATATTGAAGCACAGGATTGGGATGAGGAACACGCAAAGAAGATAAATTGCGTACTAGTTAAAGGACGACAAAGACGAGGGGATCGGTTTGAAATGATTTGTGAGCGAAGTGGAAGTGGCTCTAGCAAGGCTAAAAAGGGTTCTGTATATGTTGGGAAGATCGGGAGAGAGAATAGGACAAAGACGAAGAAAACAAAGTTCCCTTTCAAGATCATTTTCAACCTCAAGAACAAGAATAAGTCCTTGAACAAAGATGATAAATTTTGGGTTATGAATAAAACAATTATGGATTGTCATCATAACCATGCACGTCCACGTGACCTTCATGGACATGTGAAAGTAGCGCGACTCAAACCCAACGAATTGCTAGAAGTGGATAAAATGACACGAGCATGTATGGCACCGTCTAGGATTCTTAGTAAATTGAAGGAGGACGACAAGAATAACAAGTCGACTATGCAACCTATTTACAACGCAAGAAATAATATTAGAAGACTCAATTTTCAAGGTAGGATGGTGATGCAACAAGTGATGTGGTTAAGGGTGAAGCATAACTACGCTTGCCAAAAGAAGTTGGATGACTTTGGTCAAGTGACACACCTTTTTCTTTCCCACCCGGAATGCGTCCAATTGGCTCTCTGCTTCCCACAAGTTATTATATTGGATTGCATGTACCAAACTAACAGATATGAGATGTCGTTGATGAACATTATTGGACATACGTCGACAAAGGCACCGTTAACCGTGGCTTTTTATTTCTTGAAAAACGAGAAGAGAGAGAGTTATGTTTGGGGGTTAGAACAATTGAAGTTAATCTTCCGGGAGGGTGCTCTTCCTAAAGTGTTCGTATCCGATCAAGATTCATCGTTGATGTATGCTATTAATAAGGTATTTCTGGATGCTTTCAACTTTCTTTGTACGTTTCATATATGGTGCAATATGGGGAAAAAATTCCAACCGATAATTCAACCACTTAAGATGAAAGAATTAGATAATATTGTTAAACTACCGGTGGAAAAACGAGTAGAGAAAAAAAGGGAATTCTTGAAACAATATGAACACAATGAGATATTGTGGGCTTCTTTCCATGGCGAATGAGAAGCTTTGGTATGGTCAATCACCGAGGATGTATATAAATAAAATGTTAAAATGCTTATTAATCATTGGAGGACCGACTACCCCGACATCATTATTTATTTGCTCAAAGATGTGTTGGAACCTAATAAAGAAAGGTTCGTGTGTTGTTTCACAAATCGACACAAACACTTCGACAACCAAGCCACAAGTATGGTAGAGTCGGATCATTATCGGTTGAAAAAAAACCTTTTTGGATGTGTTGACACGTTTGTCACGGGGTTTGATGCAATTGATGAATATTTCAAAAGTGATGTTGTGAGAATTAAAGCGGCGTTCGAACATAACCTTATGTTCAAATACAAGGATTACAAAAGTCCTTGGCTATACGGATTAACTTATAGAGTCTCCCATATATGCATTGAATTATTGATGAAAGAAGTAGAATTGATTGAGATATTTGCCCAACTTGGAGGAAGAGTGTGTTTGTAAAATGAAGACATCTATGGGACTTCCATGTTGCCACGACATACTTCGGTACAAGGATGGTATCATACCATTTGAGGATATTGATCATTTTTGGAAATAATTAAGCTTCGATCTCCTCCCAACCGAAGACGACGAGGATGACCTAGAGATTTGGGATACGACAAATGGGAAAAAAATGGTGGAGATGTATAGGAAGATGTTCCGAGATCAAAAACAAATCCTATGGCACAACATGATACCGGTCATATATCCCTTCATCCAAGAGAATATTTTGGAACCGGAGAAGGGGGAATCGAAATGTAGGAAGAGTAAGAAAATGAATAATTTCCAAACTAGACAAGCAAACAAGGCACTTTTGGCTACCCAAAGGGATCCATCCGGCGTTGAGATCCATGATGCAAGGTATGAAAATGCAAATAAGAAAATTGATAAGGTGATGAAGAAGGAAGAAGTGAAAGTTCCAAGAAAACGTGGTCGTCCGAGTATTCAAAAAGCCGAAACAAGTAACAAAGAGGTCAATGAGAATGATTTTCCGTCACAAGCAAAGGATGGTAAAGAGGACATCAAGGGGAATATTAAGATGCATCCTTCACAAACCAAGATAAAGAAAAAAAAAGGACCGTACATGAAGTTGGAAGGATGAGAAGACCTAAAAGAGATAATTCCGGTAACTATTTGTGGCATATCAGTTTTATATATGATAACTACTTGGAAAACCTATCGCTGGTAATTCATGATAATATTATAGCAATGGACGACCTACAAGTGTAGATGGAGAAAAACGATTTGCTGGTTTCCTGGGAAGTGATGAGATGACGAATCGTACGAGACTCCTCTAACCGAGAAAACTGTTTAACCTCACACAGATGCACTGCAAAGGGAGTGCTTAGATTCGAGAGATCAATTTGTAGGACTCCGGCCTAAACCAAGTCAATGGCCATTCCAGAGTGAATTCGCTCACAAATAGGGAGATATGTTGATCTGTAGGAGGGAAGTTGAGAATTGTGTGAGATCAATGATCAAATATTGTGGATGTGTTGTGGGTTTCTGCAAGATTGATGAACTGCTGAATATTGAGTTCGAATAAGTTCGGGTCGATTGATAGAATTTCTGAGAATGATTACTCGAAAAATTGTTGTTGTTCAATCGTGGATCCAGGGACTTATTTGTATTGTCAGAATAATGAACACATTGATCCCTGTAAGTGTGACGGTTTCTTGAGTGAAAGAGTGGGAAAGTGGGAGATCGTGGTAAAGTCAATTCCGTGTTATGTGAAGACTTGACTGATCGTGCGCCCACTACTTTGCTAACTCCTTCACCCCCTTTGCACGACTTACTCACATTTCTCGTCGTGGATGAACACATGTGCCGTAGGCCGCCAGACCAAAACCCTAAGTGATATCCCCCATTTGTGACGTGACTGATGTCTCACGAATCGTGGAGTCAGTTTTTGACTGATTAGACAATATGTCTAGGTTTTGTTGAATCGAGCATGATCGAATAATGCTTAGTGATTCATGAATGTTAATATTACTCGTCTGACCAAATATTATAAATTCGAAGAGTTGTTGAATATTGAGTTGCGGTTAATATTCGAGTTGCCCAGTTGGGCGAATTACTGAATATTGATGAGTTACTGAATATAAATGAACTATTCGAGCAACTGAGCAAATATTACTCGATTCGACGAATTACTGATAAATTACTGAATATTGATAATTGGGTCAATATTTGGGCAACTGAGCAAGTATTGCTCAATTCGACGAATTATTTATTGGTGACGTGACCCAATAAAATATTAATTAAAATATTGGTAAATTACCAAATATTACATAATTAATCCAGATGTTGATTGTTGGATCAACATAAATTTATTAGTGTTTGAACTTGTTCAGAATGATGATTCGTGGAGCGTTTTGTTCGAAACCCTAATTTTTGAGCAATTATTCGACAATTGATGAATTGCTGAAAATAGGTCATGAGTGACGAAGGGACCGACCACATGGGATGATGGACGACCATGTGATTCCCGAGTGCTCATGTGAGTGTTCACCAGGGTCCTTGGTTGACCGGTTGGTGAAAGAATGATGATTATATGTCGGTTTCATCATTTATTAAAATAGTGCTTGATTGAGCATTAGGTCATAAAACCTAATTTACGGAGAAGTGAGGGACCGACCAAGTGGGCATGATACCGGCCTTTGGTGGTCGTGGGACCAGCTGATGGTCGATTGAGCAAATTCCAAGTTGGTTGGAAAGAGTTTGGACCCAATATGAGCAATTGAGCAAATTAGGTCAAAATTGTGAATATGTGTGGGACCGGCTTTGTGTAAGCCTTAGGTCCGGCCTTGGTCGGTCAAGGAGGCATGCATGTGTCACCATAATGTCCATGTCTCAGTCCTGAGAGCCTTAGTCTTTTTTTATGTGCGTTTGAGCAATATCTCAGATTTTCAGAAGAGTTTGATCTTTGACTGAAATTCTTGATTTTGCCCGAATGAGCAAGTATAACTTTGCTCGTTTGATCAAAATTTGGAAAATATTAAAGTAATAATATTTTATATTTGGCGTGAGTAGCCTAGTCGGTCGTGTGACCATGTTGACTTTTTGGCTTTTTCATGGTTTGAGCAATATTTGAGAAAATATAAAGGAACCATGATTTTTTCTCAAACGGAGGAGTTTCATGAGATGTAGAAATAATAATAAAATTAGGGTTTGGCAAGTGTGGGATCGGACACGACCAAGGCATGGCCGGACGGCTAGGAACCCGGTCCCGTAATACTTTCCCTAATTTTATATTATTTTTCATGATACAGGGGTAATTCCATGAAACCAAGGAGTTTTGTTGAAAGCATGAGATGAAGGAAATTATAATAATAATAAAATTAGGGTTTGGAAAGTATGGGACCGGACACGGCCAAGGCATGGCCGGCCGGCTAGGAGCCCGGTCCCGTGACACTTTCCCTAATTTTATATTATTTTTCATGATACGGGGGAAATTCCATGAAACCAATGAGTTTTGTTAAAACCATGAAATTTCCATGAGATAAGGGAAATAATAATTATGAAAGACTAGGCATTGTAAGGTGTGGGACCGGCCACGGCTAGGTTGCCTGGTCCCGCAACACCTTTCCCTATTTTACATTATTTTTCCTCATGAATCCGTGAAAATATGGAAAAAACGTGAGTTTTGCTCAAACAAGGAAAGTTGCTAGAATGAAGGAGTTTTCATGAGTTCATGAAAATAATAAAATAGGGAAAAATAATGAAAGAGGCGTGGGACCGGCCACGGCCTGCCAGTCGGTGGGCCCAGTCCATGAGCGCCTCTTTATTATTTTAATATTATTATTCTCTCTTGTTTTGTGTGGGATTCCTCGTTTGTCCATGTTTTCGAATGATCGTTCGTGCATCATTGTCGAGTACACTTGCGCCATTTTATGGGCTTACTCAGTGGTAGTCCAGATGCCTGATTATTGACTATTTATTACTAATTTATTAAATTCAGTGGAGAATGATTCATGAAACTGAGTAATAAAAGTAAGTAGTTATTTATTATAAATCCAAAGGATTGTCCGTGAATTCGACCATGGATTCAGAATAATAAATGAGCATTACCATTCCATGGGATCTTGGATTCTACCATAGAATCAGAGTAATTGACTATTACCATTCCATGAGATCAGCCGTGGATTCGACCATGAAATCGGAGTAATGAAATTAGAAATTACCATTCCATGAGATCAGCCGTGGATTCGATCATGAAATCAGAGTAATGAAAGTAGTTATTACCATTCCATGAGATCAGCCGTGGATTCGTTCACGAAATCGGAGTAATGAAAGTAGTTATTACCATTCTATGAGATCAGCCGTGGATTCGATCATGGAATAGGAGTAACGAGATTATCTATTACCATTCCATGAGATCAGTCGTGGATTCGATCATGAAATCGGAATAATTAGATAAAATAGATTATCTTCTAGGAATTCAGTGGTGAATGTCACATCAGAATTAATCTATTGCAGAAGGGATATTAGCCAGTTTAAGCATCATACCCGTTCTGAAAGGTGCATATTCAGGAGACGGCTGGTATCCTGAAGGCGTTATTGCTCTCAATCTTACAGAGAACTGCCTGGATCTATACACGGTCTCTCTACATAGTCAGGGAATAATGAGTATCACCAACGTCCTGAAGGTGTTATTGCTCTCAATCTTACGGAGAACCGCCCAATCGTTCTTCTATGTAGAGGGGTCTCTCTCTCATGTAGTCAGGGAACAATGAGTATCACCGACGTCCTGAAGGCGTATTGCTCTCAATCTTACGGAGAACCGCCCAATTATGTTATTCTACATAGAGGGCATGAAATGCGACGCATCGAACGCTCAGCTAGTGGAGGCCTTTCGAAAAACATATTCACCATGGCTTCGTAAAATATGAATCGTCACATGCCCGAAGCCGTATCAGAAACATGCAGTATCATGATTTTACGATTTTGACCTTTGTTGAAAATTCACCATCAACATTAAGTCCCCTGCTTTGTGAGGGACAGTCATGTTCCGCAGTAAGCATTAGATGGTGATTTTCAGCCGACAAAATCGGTGATTGAACTCAGCCGTACAAAGGTAGCTTCAAAATCCTCGATTTGCTCCAATGGTGTCATGTACGAGCAAATGCACAGATAAGGACCCTGATAGCAAGGTTGAGTGTCATATCGTGAGCACGGAGAGATGAGATATTGTTGATTTGGGTGCCCGGAGGCTTAGTTTTGGTTAGTTTAGGATTTATGAAGAAATTATTTAGAAAACGTATATGTCCGTTCGTCCGTTAGTTTATGAAATGAGCAGTAATCCCTAATATGAAAGAGATACATGAATCCCTGAGTAAATATGACTTAGTTGCAGTAGATAAAATTTTGTTTTATGAGGTTTCATGAAAACCAAAATTTATTTTCAAAACATGAACTTTCACAATTACTTTTAGGAACATAGGTTCGTTCGTAGTTAAAGTAATAAATAATGATCCTTAGAGTTAGAGGAATTTTTGAAAAGACCTGTAGTTCATGATTAAATTTACATGTGAACTTTCAAAATTTTATTTGGAATATGTGGACTTTTGCAAAAATAGAAAGGACCCTCGTTTCATAGACGAATGTTCGTTTGAGCAAAAATAAGGTTTTTTTTATTAACTCACATAAAAAAGGAAAATATATATATATATATATATATTTTAAACATACGTGAGTGTTTTTTTTTCGATAAAAAACCAAAATAGCAATTTTGAATAATTGTTACAGATAAACAATTGTATTTTATGATTTTATGATGTATGTTTATGGCATAAAATCATGGAACGTTCACATGAAGAGTTTATGTGAATTGTTTATGTATTTTAGTTTGATTTGAAGATATAGTAACAAAGAAGCATTTCTCTGAGAGCTTTTCGGTATATTATTTTAAAATCCATGTCTTATTTATTTCAGGAATATGAATTTTTTACCCGTGACTTCAAATTTAATTGATACTTGTTTCAGATCTGTGTTTGTTTTCTCTCTTGTGAAGTCCATTGATCGATTTTTTGTTTTTGTTTTCCTGCTTGGGTTTTTGATTTTTTTTGTATAATATAATTTTGTGTCGATTCTGGGGTTTAGACTAATGAAGTTCCTAATCTTAACCACTCAACAAGCATATGTTATTCAACAATAACCACGTACGGTAAGAGGTAAGATACTTGAACTGATCTTTTTTTTTCCCAATACAAGTCTTATTGTGGTTCATGGGCTCATGAAATTGGTATGTTTCCTGTTGACAGGTTAGTCTTTCAATGGATCTCATTGTCTGCATCTTATATAGTAACAAAGAAGCATTTCTCTGAGAGCTTTTCAGGTATATTATTTTAAAATCCATGTCTTATTTATTTCAGGAATATGAATTTTATACCCGTGACTTCAAATTTAATTGATACTTGTTTCAGATCTGTGTTTGTTTTCTCTCTTGTGAAGTCCATTGATCGATTTTTTGTTTTTGTTTTCCTGCTTGGGTTTTTGATTTTTTTTGTATAATATAATTTTGTGTCAGTTACGCGGGGTTTAGACTAAGAGAGGTTCAATTAGAATGAATTGGTTGCAGTGTTACCAAATGAGTTGTAAGTAATCAGTTGGATATTACCTTATTGAAGTTTAAATTTTCTCATTGCTATTTTGGGATGTTCTTGGCCTTTTACTTGATGATTTTCTTCGGGGAACTGTTTATGCTTCAAGTCACTTGATTGACGTCTTGCGAATTCATGGAGTTGCTTGTAGCTTATCTGTGTTTGCAAAGTGGTCTATTAGTTGTATAGATAAAATTACGTAAGATACCTATTATTTGTCCTTTCACATGGCTTAATATGATGCTAGTTGTTTGATGTTGTGCAACCTGCATCCTAGGATAAAAATGCATGGTAGATATTGTTTTGTGAATCATTTCTTCTTCTTCTTGATGCAACCTGAATGAACCTCTTTATTAGTTGCTGTTGTGAAGTTGTGATCCAGACTATAAATCTTTGAATAAATCACATGACATTGTAGAATTATGCTTGTAAAAAAATTCACAACTGTATCCAGTATGACTGATGGGTGTTCAGAAAGTTATCTCAAGGTTGTCTTAGCTGCTGTTCTATGGAAGTTCGTGTTATAGTTTTTTGTTAAATATTTCTACATTATATAAATACAGAAATGTTGATACACACTTCCTTGGTTGCAGAATCTTTGTGTTCCTACACACTGTCCAACAACAAAGATTCTGGAAAAGGAGGAGGTTAGGTTCTTTGCCTTTCATAAGTGATAAGTTGTCATTTACAGATTATTCCGTGAACGCTCATTTTCAGATGTGCATATAATTGCTACCTATCTCATCATGTAAATTTTGACAACTTTTATCACTTAGTAATTATGGTTAGAACTCAGATGACATTATGGAATGTTGAAAATTATATATTTTTCTTCCAGCAGCTTACTGTTCGCTTGTCGAACTACTGACAGGCAGCTAGAAAATTCCCTTCCATACTGAGCGTGAGTTCCGACATTTGGCCAGTAAAGATGGAAAAATGCTCATGAGCAGGTAACAGAGAAATGTGATGCTTTTGAGCAGGAGTTATATTTTTTTAATTTATATGCATTTTGTACTTGTGGTCTCAAATTTTGTTACTACGGACTAGGAGGGTGCAAGTGTATCATCAGAATCTTTTCAAACATGAACGAACTGCTGCAGTGGAACGAACTTAATGGTGAAGGTGGTTGCAGAAGGACAAAGCCTCTTAGATACACTTCAGGAAGCGTTCCAAGAGCTTACTTTTTTTTTACTTGGAGGTCTCTCATTGCTGCACTTAAGCATTTGAGTGGACTCGTGCACCTTATGAGCTGTTCCTCGAGTTGAGCTAGGTTTGAATGCTTCACATTCTTTCCTAGAACCTGCAAAATGCATACATACCGAAGGAACAGAAGGACTCCCAATGGTGAGATCTTAGTAGTACAAACCCAGATCTTAGACTCTCAGCTGCTACCAATTCCTTGATGTAAGCACACAAATATGTTCTAAGTTTTGTGTTGTCTTATTGTGGTGGATGGATTATGTAGTTGGATGTTTTGGATATTTTCAATATGAGATGGTATCTTATGTAATTTTTTTAAAATGGAATCTATATTTTTTTTTGCATTGTCCTCCTGTGAATCACTCTCTGGCAACTCAAATTGTTAGTTGGTTGAGGGCCTTCACCAAGTGAACATCAACGACCGGATCGGATATTATGTTGGTTGATTTCTTTAACAACACCTTAACCAACAAATTATTTTAGGCCTAAAACCCTCTACCAGCTGAAATTTAGTGGATAAAACTCGTGACCATCAAAATATTGGGTGGCTAAAATCCTTAGACAACGATATCAGACACCTTCACCAACGATATTCTTAGTAAGTTGAATCCTTTAGCCGCTCACCTCGTCCATATCTACCAACGATGTATTAGTCTTCAGCAACAAATATTTTTGAGGGTGAAGCATTTCAACAACAAATGTTTTTTGCTTCCGCCAACGATATCCGGTAGTCATTGGAAAATTGTGCTAACTAAAACTTTCGTCGTTTGATTTTAGTGGAATGACATCTCTTCCAACAGAATGGTTGGTCCAGGTCTTTAGCAAATCAAGCTTTAGTAACATTGCGTGTCTGTTGCCATACTGGTTGCTGCAGAGCTCCAGCCGCCAAAAACGACCTTGTACCAACTGAAAAAGAGTGGTCGCTAAAGTCCAGTTTTCTTGTAGTTAAGGAAATAATGCTACTAATGGTGATTCCGGCAATATTGATCCTCCGAACGGCTTCGAGACCCCTCAAGTAGGTATTCTCCTGTACTTTCTTCATAGAAGTATGAAATTTATGACTTGTGAATGAATGAATGAGAATCCATACGAATATATGAGAAATTTTTCCGAAATACGTCACCAGAAAAATTCAGACTTCAGCCTTTCAGCAAAAACTCTGTATAATCTTCGTCCGATGTCGGATTTTCGCAATCTACCCATGTTATTTCATTCCCAGGAAATTTCCAAACTTTATCTAAGAAGCTTTTTGAGTTTCGAGCATGTTTAGGGGCTTAAATAGGTGAAACAGTAAACTTCCAGGAGACTTCCAGATTTTTTTATAGCTTGCATGTAGTCCAATGTTTTGGCCACCTATCTTTGCTCGTTTCTCCAATTGATGTGAATTTTGGATATGTTGTATAGGACATCCATACAAAGAGAATGGTATATGATCCATCCCTAGATTCATCACCAACTTCTCCAAGCTCGCTGCCTTGTGCGGGAAAATGTAAAATCATCTCAGACGAGCTTGTTGTAAAACACTCATGTTGTGTCTTTAGACCATTCGCTTGTGTATTGAACGGTTAGTGAAGGATTTTAATTTCATTGATTCATTTGAGATCAGGAACCATTGATTGATACATGAGCATGGTGGTGCTTGTAGTGCCATCTTTTGTCAGTAGTAGAAACATCACTTCTGAAACCCTGGTCACGGGACCATAACTGAGGTTGCTCTCAAGAGGGGGTGATGTAATGAACATGGTTTCATGTCCCGGTGGTAGCATTACTTTTATGATGAATGATTAGCACATGAGAGTCTGGTGCCATGGGTCTTGGACTGTGAAAGTGATCGTCATGATCAGTGGACCGTCAGTCCCCAGTATTTTGTTAAATCTCTCCTTTTCGTTTTCTCTTCTTCTGGCAAGACTTGGATAGAGGACCCAGGTAGAAAAATTGATGTAAATACCTAGGTGGTCGAAGTTGGAGGTACCTTGACTTAGTGGAAAGACCTGGTGGACACCGATCGATTGTGGAAGTTATGAATCCCGTCTAAGAATTGATGTTTGCAAGTTGTACGCTCTAGAAGCTATAGAAACCTCATACAATGTCGGAATTCGATGTTTGACCCCAAATTTTGAAGCTAAGAGACTGAGTTATCACATGAGAAAATAATCACTCAATATTGAGTTTTAGAGGTCATCCAAATAAGCATGCACATTTGTAATTTGTAATCCCGTATAAATTTTTCAGATTTCGTAGACTAGACGGTAAATGCCGTATCTTTTAGATCGTATGTCCGATTGATGCGCCCTTTTGGTATACTGTAGAAGAGATGTAGGCGCACATCTTTCATTGAGGAAGAATTGTCCCATTCCTCACCCATTGGTACGTTTTTGTAAACACATGGCCTGAAGTGTGTTGTATCTCATTTGTGGAGGTGATGAGAACATCTTGTAGAAGACTTTGGATTGTGCCCGCCAGTCGTGCAAGCTTTGGGAAGACTTTCATGTGAGCATGTTATCAGGTCTACACATCTTGATATGAATAATTAGTTTTTGGAGAAGTCCATTTCATGTGTAACACTTCAGAGAATGGTTAGTTGATGAAGCCCTGTCATGAGGATGTTGCTCCTGAGACCGTTGTTGATGCTGAGATCACAATTGAATTTTCTCCAGACATTCTTGTTGATGCTGAGATAAAGAATGGAGTTCCTCCACATATCCTTATTGATGCCGATACTATGGTCGGATTTGCTTCAGAAACTGATAAGGTTAGAACCATGATTTATCAACATAGCATTTACTCCTCCATCCAGTGAGCCTTTACATTCACGGACTAGTTGGTGGTTTGCGTATCCCTAAGATATAGGTGTACTGGGAGTACAACCTGAATTCTCCTGATCAATATGACTTTACTGTAAACTGGCTTCGTTAGTGAGTCGACGTTGTTGAGGCAGATAGCAGCAGCGGTCTCCATTCTGGGTGTGATTGGTGAAGAGAGAAGTTCCTTAATCGTGCATGGTTCGTGATGTAGAGAGATTTCATTGATAAAGTTTTCATGGAATCGCCTCAGGTTGAAATGACTTGCTATGTATTAAATTTTGTCCAATAAGATCAAGTCCCCAGTGCCTGTTGAAGGAATTTGTGCCATCGATGGATGAATGATGTTGCATCTGCTTCAGAATTCTTATCATGGAGACAGTGAAGACTCAGCGATTGTAGTTCAGTTTAACTTTGATCGTGTCGATGGTGAATTAGTGTGTTATCATCGAGATATTTATGCTGAAGCCAGACCCCATCATCGAAGGTGTACTCTTTGATTGGGAGTATAGTTTTAAGAATTCTTAGATGCTTGAGCGTTGAGGTGTATATTCCTTAAGCATCGAATTTCTTAGGTTTGATCGTCTCGGCCATGAGTATCTTCTGTTGATTCAGTATCCCTTTCGTTGCAGTAGTGGGATTCAACACTTATGCAGACATCAGAGATTTATGATTTTGTGGAACACATGGACACTCCTGCAAGGCTATGGAGAAACGCCCAAAGTGCTATTTTCCATGCTTAGGCATTATCTTAGTAATGAATGTCTCAGTGATCGATTTAGAGAAATGTCAGATTCAACCACTTGGTAAATAACTAATGCGGTGAAGCTACCATTCATAACGTCTTGCAGAGTTGCTAGCATAAGTCCTCATTAATAAGACTTGCCTGAGTGTGGAACCTCTTGATGAATGTCTATGCATCTTTTGCAGGTTCTTGCTTCAACCTCGTGAAATTTCGAAATTTCCCCAAGTGCTCTGATGATGGAACGTCCGCCAAATCTTCTGGATCAGAACTTTCTTCGTTGGAGAGATGTGCAACCAGAGACCCTTTGTCAGTAGTCATATTCTCCGCATTAATCCACGTCCGCCCGAGAATCATGTCGTATCTGGGATCTTCCCTGATTATGTGAAACTTGGTTTCCGTCCAGGTTGAGCCAACTTTCATTTTGAGAGATATGAAACAATATGCGTCTCTGAGCGTTGCTTCATGGTCTTTGATTGAGATGGGAGCATAAGTATCTTCCTGTCGAGTGATGCCTGCAACTCTAAGGGTTTTCAGTGGAATATTGTTGATGGCGGTGTTAGCATTCGACCAACATTCTTCCAAATTCATTTCCTGTGAGATGGACTGTGGTAAGCAGTCCCCAATCGTGTATTTCTTTATCTGTGGATGAAGGTTCAAGGAGTATTTTCTGGATGGACAGACGTATGACACAGTGTAATTCGGTGTTGTGAACATGTATTTCCTTTATGCCTTAGACAAATAGAGAAATTTCACAGATATACTCGATCAATGATTGAACTGCTTCTTTGACTGGTTGTTCAGAGAGTGTAAAGGTTCTTATTGGGAGAGGATTCTTGTGTACTCCTTCATTCCCCAGTTGAAGCTATTATGGATCAACCTCTCTTTGAAGATATGCTTCAAAATATTGCAGTTACTTGTTGGATGATTGATGAATCTATGAAGGTGACAGTACCTGGGATTCTCCATTTTTTCTTCAGTTGGCTCTCTCTGATGAACAACAATTTGATTGCATCATCTTGAACCAGACTTCCAGTAAGTCGATGACTTCTTCAGTGGGAAGAGGGAAGTTTGAGTCCTTATTTGATCATTTCCCCGTTCATTGATGCCGGGTCGAGGTTTGTGCATTTCAGGATTGGTTATCTTTTCATCGCGCCTTCAGAGGAGCCTGGGATATTGGAGAAGCGCTCTGATGTTGTGTCTTGGATTTCCTTACATTCCTTTCGGTAACAAAGTTTGTTAAAGGCTGGAGATTATACTGATTGTTGACTAGGTTTCGGCTGCTTCGAGGTTCCTCCACCTTGCAGACTTTGCTCTTTCTAGTAAAGCAGGTGCAGTAGTCACTGATCATTTGGCTGCTTTACGAAGCTTTGAGAAAGTATAAAACCAGAGATTTTTCAGCAAGGCTCTGTAGACCGGGATCATTTTGTTGATGCAAAAGTCCACTAGTTGTTGTTCAGTGACATTCAGGTCATGACAATCCAAATCTTGGACTCTGAACCTCTTCACATAATCGTTCGGATGTTCATTGCTCTGCTGAGACATTCTCCCTAAGTCGTAGAGAGTAATATGCTCTGAGACGAAGAAGTATTTCCTGTAGAAGGCATTAACCATTTATTCCCAACTAGCGATGCTCCCAGGTGCAATGTTGTTGTACCAGGTGTATGCTCGGCATGTCAGAGATTTTGAGAATTATTTCAGATGGATGACATGATTATGTTAGTGCTCTCCTAGTGTCTCCAGGAATTGAGAGACGTGTTCTCGAGCGTTCCCTATTTCGTTGTATAGTGTGAATGTTTGGGAAGTGTAACCCTTCAGGAAAGGAATTCTTTGCGTAGCATCAAGATATGGAGGTTGATGACGATGAACAGATGATGCTTCATCTTTTCCTCGATCCTCCATGAAGCATTCCAGGTCCTCACGAGTGATGAAGACTACATGTTCCTTTGTTGGTGGGTTATCTGCAGCTTTGTGTATCTCATCATCATCTACTACATGGATATGAGTGACTTCAAGATCATCATCCGGAGATGTTTCTTTGGATTTTCCTTTCTTCTGGGCTTTCTCTGACATCTTGTCAATGAGAGTTTTGAGATAATTGCACATCTCCTTCTATGTGTTAGCCATGTCAATTTGATTTTTGACAAGAATTTCTTGTACCTTCATAAAATCACCTATGATATGTGGATTTTCTATGATTTATTCAAGAGACCGGCTGAAGAGGTGATTGTCACCAATGTTGGTTTGAGTAGGAGTGGTATCGCCAGTGCCGTTGTTGGAAATATGAGTAGTTTCTGGAGCACCACCATTGTTGCTAGTGCTAGCATTGTTTAGGTTAGGATTTGTAACTGAACCCGACCTAAGATCAACCATTTTTTGAGAATTTGATATTGCAACCGGGAGATTAATCTCCCACTGTGGTCGCCAACCTGTAGATGGGAATTTTTTTTTGTTGGTTTATTGGGAAGTGAGGAGACGACGAATCAGACGAGACTCCTCGAACCGAGAAAACTGCTTAACCTCACACAGATGCACTACAAAGGGAGTGCTTAGATTCGAGAGATCAATTTGTAGGGCTCCATCCTAAACCAAGTCAATGGCCGTTCCAGAGTCAATTCGGTCATGAACAGTGAGTATCACTGACTTCCTGAAGGCGTTATTACTCTCAATCTTATGGAGAACCTCCCAATCGTTCTTCTATGTAGAGAGGGGTCTCTCTCATGTAGCCAGGGAATGTTGAGTATCACCGATGTCCTGAAGGCGTATTGCTCTCAATCTTACGGAGAACCGTCCAATTATGTTATTTTACATAGAGGGCATGATGAAATGCGAGTCATCGAACACTCAGTTAGTGGAGGCCTTTCGAGAAACATATTCACTATGGCTTCGTAAGATATAAATCGTCGCGTGCCCGAAGCCGTATCAGAAACATGTAGTATCATGATTTTACGGTTTTGACCTTTGTTGAAAATCCACCATCAACAACAAGGTGATGGTAATTGTGGATATTATGTCATGGAGGAACAACTTGGTCCTTTTAAAGAAGGGAAAAATCTGGTGCCCCATGAAAATGAAGTCAAATATATTAGGCAACGATTGTTACAAACCTTACGCCGGAACAAAGAATTCTACAAGGCAATGATGAGAGGAGGTCTAAGAGGAGATGCAGGGGTGGCATCGGAGTACATTGCATTCGAAAGTCATTTACATGGGGATTCAATCATCATCCAATAACATTGGATGTCAATGCCCGTTTGTGGGTTTTTAATAGCGGAGACATTCGATTGCGTCGTACATTATTTCAGGTTGATGGGTAATAGTTTTACTTACGCGCCTCCAACAAAACCTTGCCATGATGGTGTAAAAGATAGAAGACTTTTTATTGGATTTGTTCAAAATTGTCATTTTGTCGGCCTCAAACTCAGTCCCGGTTGCCCATTAGCTCCCTTGATGAGTGCAGCCTTTTGGCCCATATTTGAAAATAATTATTCGATGGATTGGTGTGCAAATTATGCTATGGAAATAGATCTTTGGGAAGGTTTGAATGTGTCGCTCGCAAGTGGACAAGTAATTATGTTTTCAAGTGATGAGGATAAGATGATGAGAAAGAGGTTAGTGAAGAGGGGTAAGAAGTTAGTGAAGAGGTGATCCGTATAGGATCTCCATAAAATGACATTATCGAAGTGTTATTTGATTTTTGTGGTCCATTCAATCTATCGTGGATTTTGGTTTTGTTAAACTAAGAAATGCACTTAATTTACCTTCTAGACTCTCTGTATTTGAATGATTTAATTTTATGTTATGGAAGGTATTTTTATTGTTCTTCAATTTTGCGAAAGAGTTGTTAAGGTTCGGATGCTCTGTAATCATAGTTACAAGCCGAACCACAGTTCATCAAAGTATATACATTGCACAGGATGTGTTCCGGCAAAGAAATTACAAGTCGAACCCCTATAAAGTCAGGTTCGGCTTATAATAGATTTTACGTCTCAAGCCGAACCTGACAAATTCCAAAACCAAGAATTCCCAGTCAGGTTCGGCTGATTATACTTAAGTTCGTATTAAGCAGAACCTGATATATTAATCAAACCTGGGATTCCCCTTATGGTTCGGATTATTACATAGATTAAGTACATGCCGAACCACATCCTGTGTTAACAGTTCCATCATTTCAAAAGTTTTTTTATCATTCATACGATCAAGGATTACATTCCAAATTACATTCCCATTTAACATGGTATAGCATTACAAAAGAAAACCATCCATCTAATATCCCAAACGGGTTATGAGAAACTTTCTAAGGATGCGGTAGTGAGATTCGTATTTGAAATTCTTTCCTTTCCATCTCCGTCATTCATCTAATGCTCGCACTTCAATCTCGGAGGTTATTTCACCCTTGAGTTGATAGCGATTCACAACCCAAACTAAAGCTATAAAGTCGGTAACCTTTTTCTTAATAGATTCAGTTCGGCAAAATAAGGATGTCGAATCCCGATTGTGAGGATTACCTGTTTCAGTGGAGAATGCTTCATGAATTCGAACCAAGTAGTACATACTCATAAGACCCTTCACTCGTCATTCTTCACCCTTCTTTGGATAGTATGCTACATAGTTCGTGCAAAGAGACAAATCTCCATCTAGAGTAAACTTAGGATTAGGGGGTGCCATATTTTTCAGGAGATGTGCTTTCTTATATGAAATAATAAGTATGTATATATAGAATTCAGGTATTCAACGGCTATATTTTTCCAAAAAAAATATTCGTTCCTTGATATTTGTGAAATTTTGTCAGGGTTCGGCTAGTTCGATATTTTGAATACAAGCCGAACCTTGATAAGTAATGGATAGAATTTTCAAAAGTTTGAAAATTCTAGCAAGTTCGGCTGGTAATGATTGCGACAGGACCAGCTGAACCTGGAAATTCAAGGTGAAAATTTTGTCAAGTTCGACTTGTATTGATAGTTACAGGACTAGCCGAACCTGACAACTTCAAGGTGAAAATTTTGTCAGGTTTGGCTTGTATTGATAGTTACAGGACTAGCCGAACCTAGAAACTTCAAGGTGAAATTTTTTTCAGGTTCAGCTTGCCATCTCCTCGTCAAACTTGTACCGTGCCGCTGTCGGAAGTGTATCAACCCAATCGACATCCTTTTCCGATGTTTTGTCCAATTTCAAAGTCGTGAAATGGTTATATACCCACACCTACATCCAAAATTAAAATAAAAAATGATATGCAAACCTTAAATTATGTAACATAAAAGGTATTGTAATTCAAACATAAGCCGAACCTAAATAACTTAAAGTTCAGTTTGAAATTTATTTCTTCAACAAGCCAAACCTAAAATTTTTGATAAGGTTCGTCTCATAATGGCTATCAAATATAATCCGAACCATACACTGAATAAAGAGACAGTTGCATTGTTGAAAAAAAAAAAGTAAAGAATGGAAATTAATCGTGAATTACCTGAAACAAAGTGAAGTTCCATCCAATGTTTGTACTTGTCAACCTATAGGCGGTCGCAATGTGGTCGAGAAGGTAATCTAGAGTGGCGGTACCCCAAGCGTATTGGTTAATGGTTGGAAGATCCTTTAACAATATAAGATAATTGGCATTTAGCTTGTTTCCAGATAGGTCTGGGAAGACATCTCTGCCAAGAGTATAAATAAAATAGGTTGTTGCGGTTTGCTTCACTTTGATCTCGTCCATTACTTACTCCTCATTCTTTACTTTCTCGGCTGTATTCTCAAATGACTTTTTCAAATTAGTAAGCTTCACCTTCTTGAGCTTCTTATTTGTCCCACCTGGAAAGTTTACAAAATCTACATCTTTAACGGAACGACAAAACTCGAGTTCGGTCTTATAATCATCCCAACCAAGACATTCATTCTACAACTTATATAGCTCAGTCCAACTCATATCATAATAGTTAGCATCCACGCTCTACCCCTCACTTTAAGCCCTGCAATCTTGTTCGCGTCATCGGGAGTGATTGTTATCTCCCCAAAGGGTAGTTGAAATGTATAAGTCTCTGGAAAAAATCTCTCAGTGAAGGCGGAGGCCATCACACTATCATATTCCTTATGTCCATAAATTTAATGATAGGCCATAAAGCATAGGATTGTATGTAAGCCATCACTTCGGTAACTTCTTCAGACAATTTCCATTCTGTTGCCCTCTGATGTCTCAATAGTCGGACCGCATCGTTGTGATTAGGAGTCTCATATATTTTCTTTCCCAAAGATTTGGCGTAAACGATCAACACCCTTCCTCCATCTTTCGGAAGTCCATGGGGTAAACCATCACTTCGAGTTGGGATTAAGTTTTTCTCATCAGGAATTTGGAAACCTTTAACTAGGCGCTCAACAACATGCTTGTCTTTTGGTTGATGTTGAGGTTCTTCATTAACATGACTACCATCAACTTCTTATTATTCTCTTTGTATCCCTGGAAGTGGTTCACGAATTTCTAATGCTGCGGCTTTGTCAACTCCTCGCCCTCTAGCTCCTAATTTTTTTCACCTCCTCCTCGAGGATCGGGTGTTTTAGAAGTAGAAGGTGTAACCTCCATCCTCCTCCTCTTTTTAACTTCGTTATTCATAAAACAAGTTTAAAACTTTATTAACATATTGAATTAACTAAAGTCTAGGATCGGCTACCCCGTAACACCTATTATGAGACGAACCCAATAAACATCAGTGGACCTTGTAACACAGTGCTATGTTCGGCTTATAATGAAAATTGATAACAAGTCGAACACATTAAGTCAAGGGTTTGGCTACCCCGATAAACACAATATATGCCGAACGTACACCTAGTTTATGTTGCAAACTAAAGGAACATGGTTTGGCTTAAATTTAATATTATATATCTAGCCGAACCTAAACTGAAACTCCTAACTGTGACTATGTTCGGCGTATATTTGGTTTACTATTTCAAGCCGAACTGTTCATTTACACTTCCATGCTAAAATTTTAAAAAACAGTTTGGCACAAAAAACAACCACTTTATGCGCCGAACCTTGTTCTGAAACCGTCTAAAACCCTAAGATTTTTGGTATTTACCATATTGAATCGATTAAAAACATCAAATAAGAGATTAGGTTTGTAGAACTTACTTTATCCTCATTTCAGGAGTTGGTGCTTTGATTGGTTGATTTTGTGGTTCAATTGGTTCTTTTTCTTCAATTGAGGGATTTGAAGACGATTTTGAACGCCTACCAGTTGCCTTTTCCTTTGTATGACCCATTATATAGTTAAGTTTAATCGACGAACAAATTTTTGTGAATCGATGATTAATCACGGCGATGAATTTTTTTCTCTCGCCAGGGAGAAGAAGAGTTTGAAGATGAAGAAGTTATATAGAAACTGATTTTGATTTTCTTAAAACTGATTTTAGGTTTTTATATTAAGGGAAAGGGTATATTAGTAATTAAAATGGTTAAACGGTATATGGGTAATTGAACTACCCAAGGGATACCCCTTATAAGGACACCTTAGATGGGATTATTCGTTTGTATTCCCTGAAAGTTTTAGATATGCCCTAAAACAGGGTTCGAGTATTAGTTTTGTTGGAAACCTGTTTTGAGGCATACAAAACCATTTTCCTATCTAGGGTGGGTTTATAAGGGGTGTTCTAGCACTGAGTAGATTATTAAGTTACCCTTAATTATTTTAAATTATTAAATACTCTTCATTTAAATTTTAAATATAAACTAACCAAAATCCAAAATTATTTTCAAAATAAAAAATCATTTTCATTCCTAACCTAACTTAATCATTACTCAAACCGTTTTGGTTTTATTTTTCTTTGGTGATTAATTATTGATGAGCCCACAATTGGGGATACTCGAAGTTACATGGAGTTGGATTTTGGAAAATTTCTTGTTTGGTCCAAAGCCCATCTAGTTATTTATTATAGGGTCCAACCATATTTTATTGTTATTAGGAGGTCCAAATTACTTTAAAACATGAAAAAGACACCCCTACCCTTCTAAGAAAATGTGTGAAGCAACCTCCTTCTCTCGATATCCTATTTCTCCTCTCCACATAACCAATATCGCAAAATCAAAACTCATTAAAAAAAACATAAAACGTAAATCAAAACCGGAAATCATTTGATGAAATCCATTGAAGCGTTCAATTAAATGTTTTTAATTGAATCATAGAATACAAACAACTAATAATTCATCAATAATCACTCGTATATTATTTCTGATACCTAATTTCATATCTTGGTCAGAAAAGTTTCAGAAAAATACCTAGATTCGATCTAGGTAAAAAAAATTTAGAGAAAATAAGAACAAGAAGAAATACGGGAAGATACTACTACTCCTAGATCAGAAGAAGGTGATTTTGAAGAATCATCAAGATGAAAAACCAAATCCGTGAACAAAAAAACCCAACATAGGAGGAGTATCGGCTTCAAAGAAGAATGGTACTAGATGTGTTTTATTTCAGTTTTCTTTGTAATTTTTGTTTAAGAGACAATGATCCACCAGTACATATTTCACATACTGGTGAAAATCATGAAAGTTACATGCAGCTTGTTATTTTTGGTTTCAAAGACAATGATCCACCAATACATAACTCTTATATTAGTGAAAAAAATAGATTATGCTAGAAATAATCATGAAAAAGTGAAATGCAGCTTGTTATTTTTGCTTTCAAAGACCATGATCTACCAGTACATATCTGCTATACTGGTGAAAAAAAATTATGTTGGAAAAAATCATTGTCGCTTGATATTTTTGGTTTACGAGACAATGATCCATCAGTACATATCTCCCATACTGATGAAATAGGCATTGGAATACTTTCGTTTATGATTATATATCTGTTAGACAATATGGTTTTGAGTACAATACTGATAAAAAAAAACTATGTTTATGCTTACCTATGTGATTGTGTATGTTTTAGACACTATTTATTGACAATACATAACTTCCATACTGATTAAATAACAACTATTATGCTTTAATATATGATTGTAAGTGTGTCATGCACTATAAATTTGCAGTACATAATTCCCATACTCATTAAACAACTTTGTTTATGCTTTCAATTATGATTGTATATACACCTATTAGACAATATGAGTGAGTACATATCTCTCGTACTGATAAAAAACAATATTTGAACATCATAGTATGCTTTTGTATATAATTGTAGGCGTGTGAAGCACTATAAATTTCCAGTACATAACACCCATACTTATAAAAAGAACTATGTGTATGCTTAAACTATGAATTTGCAGTACATAAATGCTATACTGAAACAAAATTAGCTAATTTTGCAGGTAAGGTTGTCACAAAATCCATTAGGAAGTTACTTAGATCTTGTCTAACTGCATTAATACTCATTTTAACATGAAACTGACTTTTATAATATGATCTTGCAGGTACTGGTGCCGGGAGATATAGTTTAGTAGTGGTGGTGGTGGTCTTGGTATTGGTAGCACTGGAGTGGAAGATCTAGTTCTATGTTTAACTTTTTTTCCCTCTTTGTTTGTCTTTTATTCTTCTTTTTTGTTATAATCTCGGACCCTTGATGTATATTTTGGTTGCTAATGTACCTTCAATGTTGAGGTAAGATAATTTTATTTACTTTTATGTTTAACTGTTTAGAAGAAGATAAGTAATAACAATAAATAATACTAATTTTATTCAACGATTCTATAGATTTCGATTCCATTAGTATGTTATGGCTAACAAAAACAAAAACTATGTCGATTTTTACAGTATAATCCTACAATACATATATGTTGTACTGAAATTACATATTAATTGTGCTTAAAAATACAAATTTTACATTAAGAAATTTCATATATTGGTTGTACTAAAAACTAAAATATATCGATATCAACTAACAATTTATATACTTGAGCAAAAGCTATCAAGTGTTTTTGCCTAAATACATTTTAAATTGACATTCAAGAAATGGGTACATCTGATATATGATGAGAAAAACTTCAAATACAAAAAATGAGTACATATGATATATACTGAGAAAAGTATACAAAAAATGAGTACATCTGGAAATAAAACCGACCGAAAATATTTTCATTCACTTTTAACTCCACGTATTTAAAACCATTCACAATTTCATAAGTGAACCTGTAGTAATACCCGATGCTCTTCCCAAACCCCATCTTAACTTGTTTAGCATCATTGGTGATGTTCCCTGGACAACAACTAGAGAATTATTGAAGAGAAAACAAAATATTTCAGCTACTGAAAGAAATAAAAACAAAACCTATTCATAATGTTCAGAGGGTTGTTCTCCACTTTCAGTACATATTGGCTACAGTCATATTTTCAGTGGATTTTAAGCATCCTAACAGATATCGCATTCAAAAACACAACTAATTTTATCCAAAACCTATGCGTAATGCTAAGATGGTTATTCTTCATTCCACAATCGTCAGTACATATTTGATTCACTCATATATATATATATATATATATATATATATATATATATATATATACATTGTGACCATCGAATGTAAGCTAAAAGATATTTAGGATTGTGGCATACCTAGTACTCCATAACATTACTCTTTCACAAAATTACTACCCTTGCTAATCAAATTTCTAAAATATTGTAATTCTAGGAGAACCTGTGTACGGAGGCTTGCCGAATACAACTTTAGTACACATTGTGATGATGTTGCTGCACTTTCAGATCCATGTAGAAGGCATATATGCAGGAACTACAAGGACTATCTCTCCATGCCTGTAAACAAAGAAAAAAATGCAACATCAGAAACATCTTCAACCTCAAAAACTGCAGTATAATTATTATGCACTTCTCAAAAATTCCAGTACAACTGCTATGTACTGTATGTTCTATTCCAGTCTCGAACATAATGCATTGGGTAGTAGTGTGAAGATGGGTATGCAGTAAAAAAAATTACTTGAATAATAAAATCCAATATAGTTGTCATGCACTGCTCAGAAAATCCAGTACAACTGCTATGTACTGTATGTTTTATTCTAGTTCGAACATACTGCGTTGGGTAGTAGTGTGGGGATTACTAGCATCTGATTTTTAAGTATACCAAAATGTACTCAATATATTCTCAGTACATCGAATATGCACTCAACTCAGTCCGATTACAAAACATTTCTCACACCACCATCCTATAACCATGGTATACTGTAATTAATAAAAGAGAATAGCATTACCAATTCTCTTAACCAATTTTTCTTGTTCAAGAGGACTCCTCTACTCCCTCAAATCAGTTAGTACTCATATTAGTCTTGATTCACCAGTATACATAGTCTGTAAGCATGCAATAGCCCCATGAAGCTCACGAGTACAATGATTATAGGAAAAAATACCAAAATTTGATAAAAGTGAAATACTTTCTCTGCGTTGGCTAACCTAAGTGACAAGAGCATACAATGGAAGACTAATGTAACTACAAAACATTTTCATACAGACAAATATTGGGTTTAGCAGCATCACATTTCCAAATGGATCTCTTAGTACGCAAAATATACACTCACTAAATTCGAGTACATATATATTGCACTGATTATAAATAAGCATAAATCAAAAACCAAATGAATAACAGTTTAATTTGGATTCCACTATCTACACAAAGTCAAAAATTATCAAAATGTACTAGTATTTTGGTAACAGTAACAGTTCAGGCATTTGTAGAAAGGTTAAATCATCTAAGGGAAGTGTAAAATACCAAACTTGAGATAATCTGTCAAAAATACGAATGTAAAATACCAAACTTTTCTAGCATCAACAACATAACATACTAAAGAAACTGAACTAGAGTAAGTACTACCTAGCTAAACAAAACATGTAACATCATGTACACATCGCACTCCCATGAGCTAACATCCCTAAGTTATAGCCAAAAATAAAGTATATTGTGCACTCCGTATACTAGTTCATTCATATTTATAGTACACCAAATATGATTTTTTCTGACGCACTGCTTTTTTCACAGTGCAACATATATACGTTGATTTATATGGTGTGAGCGTTTATGCACTGATATTGCTGGGAATATAACAAAATAAAAACAATATTTCCCAGTACATCATATATGTACCGCTGGATCATATGAAATAAGTGATGAATCTATGAATGAAACAAAATCAAAGCATTTTTTCGGTATGTCATATATGTACTGTTGGATTAAACATTCTCAAACAACAACAAAAAAACATTATTTAAAAAAAATTTGTGCAGAAGTAGTAATCTCACTGAAAGAAAGTTTGTAGAATCATTGAGAAAACATTAGAATCAACGGCAAATCAATTAAAAAATGCATTACAACACATATATTATAAGATCATACCAATTAATCTTTAGTTTTTCTCTATTACCGTATTAAATCATCAAAAAAAAAAGGAAAACCTATAAATACATATAGTATAAACATAGAGAAAAGTACAGTACATGACATATGTACTGATGGTTCATACACAACCAAATTGAAAACAAACCCGAGACCAATAATATGAAATTAAAACAAATGAAATTTACTAACGAAATGAACATAAAACATAATTATCAATCTAGATCTGAACTATTTTCATCAATATTGAAGTAAATAATTAACTAACCTAGCACGGAGATCGTAAACACAACAACAACAATAAAAAAAAAGTTCAATTCCTATTTCAAAAACCCTAGAATCTGAAATTTGAATTTGTTTCCATGAATTCAAGAGATTTGGATCTTAGATCAAGGTGGAATCATGAAAAAACATGAAATAAAGATTAATAATGAATAAAGCAACTTACGATAAACAATCAATCGAGCTGGATCTCAATAAAATCTTCATCGCCAGAGCTCCTACGAACAGAAAATGGGAGAGAAATGAAAAGAATGTTATTCAATTCTTGTTTAAAAAACCCTAGAATCTGAAATTTGAATTTGTTTCCATGAATTCAAGAGATTTGGATCTTAGATCAAGATGGAATCATGAAAAAACATGAAATAAGGATTAATAATGAATAAATCAACTTACGATAAACAATCAATCGAGCTTGAGCTCAATAAAATCTTCATCGCCAGAGCTCCTACGAAACAGAAAATGAGAGAGAAATGAAAAGAATGTTAGGATCTCGGTTGTTCTAATTTTACATATCAAGGATATTTTTGGTATTTTGTTGAAAAAATCGCACTTGTGCTAGGACCTATGGATAAAATCTTTGGTCCAGAATCTTAACTTTCATTAAAAAGGACCTCCGGTTATTATTTATTAATGGGTGGACCTGCCATTACATAGGCCCATAACATTAGTACCTATAGGTTATTCCTACTTCTAGTTAAGGGGTATTTTTTCTAAAAATGAAAAGAAAACCTAAAAAAGTATCCCCTTCATTATATTACCGACTTCCCTTCCTCTCCGACCATTTTGTGTTTTGATTGTTTTGTTAGGGTTAAAATCTAAAAGTTCACTTGCAGATTCATTAACAGTGTCTCTGTCGGTATAGTCTTTAGGATAAATTCAGTACCGATTGGTCTGTCGGCTTTGATAAATATGATGAATTCAGTACCGACTGTTGTTATCGGTTTTGTTTATAGAATGATGAAGTCAATACCAACAGTATCATTCGGTATGGTATTAAAATGAAGGAAATCTCTTCCATTTTGAATATTACAGTCACCTGCACACTGACCTGTCCTGTCATCGTCATATACTTTTTGGCCAAAATAATCATCAGATAGGTGTTCCTGTTCATATATATTGATCACCTCGAAAGGTGATCTGCTGTGTCATCATGAGATGTAGTTTCTTGCATTTTCGCATCCTCAGATATACTCGTTCTATGGTTAAAGAGAAGGATGCAGATCAATTTTTATACAATCCAGGAAAAAAACAAGTGAATGATAAAACAAAAAAAAAAGGAGACGAACTGCTCTACGTAATTGTATAACCAGAACACACTTAATTTAATTATTGTCGTACTTACTCTTACGCAGTTCTGTACTTTTACGAGGCACGATTGTAATATGCATATTCAAACTAATTTAACAAGGAACACCTAATTCCTATAAACTAATCAAACTTATGTTGTACTCTAGTACTGTAAACAAACTAGTTTGCATGTTTCACCGTTGGCCTACCTAAAGCAATAAGATTAAGATTAAGTGGGAATGTTATTTATGCCCCTGCTATCTATGGGTCTATCACAAATACCCTTATGAGTCTTTACAAATACCCCTAATGGTATAATTGAAATTTTATCTGAAATCATAAGTATAATAATTCCTTATTTAACCTTACATCTCATTTCTTCATTTTTTTCGTTTGTATATCCATCTCCATCGCTCTCACCACCACCACCATTGCAGCACCACCTCTACTTCTGCCACCATTCGAGCACCACCTCTACTGCAACATCGTCATCAGCAGTTCATCCTGTTTTTCTTCTTCTCCTCTTCTTTTCCTCCTATTATCAGTGATTTTAACATCATCTAAAGATTCAAGCGATCGAGAGATTTGTTTTTTAGGTTTCGATCTATGGTACTTTCTAATTGAAATAGGGAATCAAAATCAGACGAATTTCAGAGAGATCGATGAATCAGGTTTGTATCAAAAAACCCTAGAAATCTCCAATTTATTTGAGACGATCCCTAGAAAGTAATTCAGGGTTCCTCAAATCTAACTTCAATTCTTCAGGTTTTGTTAAAACTCAAGGAGTAATGATGATGATGTGGTGGCGGCGGATGTGGGGGAGGTATGTAATTCAATCTATAATCTGTATTTGTTTTGAGCTTGGGGTTTTTTGATTACCTTGACAAAAAATGCACTGATGAAGTACGATTAGATTCGGTGGTTGTTAGGTTTTGGTTTGATAAAATTTAGTGTTTGATGGTAAATTTATCAAAATCATCTCAAACATTTGTATGTTAGTATAAATTGAACTGTTCAGTTTTGGATGTGGTGGTGGTTGTTGTTTGATTTGGTGGTGGATGATGTTGTAGTGGAGATGATGATGGTGGTGGCTGTGAAATTGCTGGTGGTGTTTTTTTTTTTTTTTTTGTAGTTTGAGCAGAATTGTTGCGGCTAGAGTACTTAGATTGGTTGAATTAAAGTTGAACTATCAAGGGCCGAGTAGTTTGAGCAGGTAACTGAAGCAGAGTTAGTCTTCATTTTAGGAGTATAGTTCAGATGAATGATAGATGTAACTAGTCGGATTAATATAAAACTATCATTTGATAATTTCGACACGGCATCACTACAATTCCTTGATAAAGTAAACAGTTTGGATTGGATGAGAGTGACATATGCAACCAAGCTAGTGAACGCATTCTTTTTTTAATGTGCTTGGTTTTGTTATAACTATTGAGTTCAACTCATAGTCAGTGAATCGCTTTTATGGATGAGTTCATCCATGAGTAATATATCTTCACACAGTAGACATTGGACGGGTTCTCCCCCACAAGTAATAATTAATCTTCATTTTATGTGGCTGATCATGTATGTCCTGCGTACCTGTACTTTTCAGGCACTTGTTATCTTTATGAGCAATAATGTGTTAGTTTTATATTTTGCTTCCTTTCTACATTTGTATTTTATTGATTTCGTATAAAACCAGTCACTGTCTTATTTAACATTATTCTTACAGCCCTTGTTTGATCGTTACTTGTCACTTCAAATCTACATTTTTGTAGTAACAGTCACCGGCATGAATGCTCTTACCTCTAGTCAATTTATGCATATTTTCTAGGTTTCGATGTACGGCCAGCTTTATGAAAACTTCTAATTAAACTAATTGAAAACTTGTATTCCTAGCTCTGTTAGCTGTTTAATGCTCCGATAGCTATTTTAGGCGACACCTTTTATGAAGAAAACTAATTGAATTAGTTGTTTAATGCTCTGATAGCTATTTTAGGCGACACCTTTTATGAAGAAAACTAATTGAAAACTGGTAGTTGAATATGGTGCTGCAGTTGTGTGACAAGATTCAAATGAGCTTGGACTGGTGGTGCAGTTTGTTGGGATAAGGTGGACAGTGCTGTCGGATATGATGTGCAGGTTTTTGTGTTGAAACTGGAAATAACAGGTGGACTGTGGAGTGATGTTGCAGCTGGTGCAGCTATGCAGTGTTGCAGTTGAGGTGAAGCTGGGAAATAATGGTTATGAATTTGTTGTTGCAATAAGATGGAGTTGTTGGTGGCCTGAATATCAAAAATTGAGCTGTAAGGATATATGTATGTTAGGAGTTAACATTATTGTTTGTACTTTGTAGTGGTGGAGTTGTTGCAAGGAGTTGTTGTTGTGTTGTGGTTACAATGAGATGCAGAAGATAAAATTGTCAGGGCTGATGTTGTTGCAGAGCTGGAGATTTCAGGGTTATAGTGCTGGTTCAAGGAATGTATTGCTTGAACATAACTTCATGTAGTTGGAACCAACTTCTGCTAGTTGCCTCCAAATTGGAGACAACTTGTGCTAGTTGCCTCCATATTTGGAGACAACTTGGGCTAGTTTCTTTCACTTTTGAAGACAACTTTGTGCTAGTTGCCTTCAGATTCGGAGACAACTTGAGCTAGTTGCCTCAGATTCGGAGACAACTTGAGCTAGTTTCCTCAGATTCGGAGACAACTTGAGCTAAATGCCTCCATTTTGTTTTGCAACTTATTCCTGTACATTATTTATTGGAGACAACTTGAACTAGTTGCCTCCGATATGGACATTATTTATTGGAGACAACTTGAGCTAGTTGCCTCCAATATGGACACAACTTCAGCAAGTTGACTCCACATGGTAGTGGTGGTTGGAGGTGTTGGTGGTTGGCGGTGGTGGACAGTGGTGGTGGTTGGCGGCGGTGATGGTGGTTGGCGGTGGTGGTCGTCGGCGGTGGTGGTCGTCGACAACGGTGGTTGGCGGCGGTGGTGGTCGGCGATGGTGGTGGTCTGCGGTGGTGGTGGTTGGTAGTGGACAATGGTGGTAGTGGTTGGCGGTGAACAGTAAATGTAGTTTTTTTTTTTTTTTTTAAATAGTGGTTAGTGGTTTTGTATATACACTATATAAAGGAGGGTATTTTAGTAATGTATTAGGCTTAGGGGTATTTGTAAAGTTCATAAGGGTATTTTTGCAAGGGGTCTAATAGTAGGGGTATATAGATAATGTTCCCTAATATTAAATGATAAGCACTGGTGCGGAAAACTAATAGTCAAAACTATTTAGGTTTAGTGTAACTTAGGTTTAGAACAACTTAGACGAAGAAAAGAGAGACAGAGAGACAAACAGACTTTAACAGGATGTTTAACCTTCTTGATATTATTATTACATACGTTCCAAGTTACATGAGTTACATATGTATTTATACAAAGATTTCCTTGAACTACAAGGAAGGAGAGTTTCTTAACTAAACACAATTGCCTAATATACATAAACAATGACCAACAGGGTATCGTGTGTTAAATATCACACGTACCATATCTTGAGCTAACACCCTCCCGCAAGCGTAACGGGTGATCTTGAACCGTTAGCTTGAACCTTAAAAGAGAAAACTGATCTTTAGATAGTGGTTTTGTGAATATATCTGCAACTTGATCTTTAGAAGATATAAAACAAACATCAAGAAGTTTGGAAGCAACTTGATCACGAACAAAATGGTAATCGATTTCTATATGTTTTGTCCGTGCATGAAATATAGGATTAACAGTGAGATAAGTTGCACCAAGGTTATCACACCACAATATAGAAGGAGAACATGTAGAAATACGAAGCTCCAAAATAAGTGACCGAATCCACATAATTTCAGCAATAGCAATGGCAAGACCTCGATATTCAGCTTCAGTACTAGAACGAGATACTATTTTCTGTTTTCGAGCACTCCGAGAAATAATATTCCCACCTATGTAAATACAATAGCCACTAGTAGAACGACGATCATCAAGAGAACCAGCCCAATTAGAGTCAGTATACACACTGAATGATAACTGTATAGAAGGAGATGTCCAAAGAATTATACCAAAGGTACTTGTACTCTTGAGATAGCAAAGAATGCGCTTAACTAAACCCTAGTGAAACTCAGTAGGAGCATGCATAAATTGGCAAACTTTATTGACAACATATGCAAGATCTAGACGAGTAAGCGTTAAATACTGCAATGCTCTAACAATACTACGATATTCAGTAGCATCAGTTAACAAAGTGCTACGATCAGAAAAAATATCACCAAAAGTACTTAGTGGAGTACTAATTGGTTTGGCGCCATCCATTTTTGCCCGAATAAGATGATATTGAGCATAGCGTTGTTGAGAAAGAAATAAACCCGAAGAAGTACGAGTCGCCTCAATTCCAAGAAAATAAGACAGGGAACCAAGATCTTTAATTGCAAATTCTTGTTGTAAACGAGTGAAAATAGAGGAAATACATGTAGGATTGGAGCCAGTAACGATAATATCATCCACGTAGACTAACAAGTAAATAGTACCATAAGTCCCATTGTAAATAAACAATGACGAGTCACACTTCGAGGTAATAGAACCAATTTGCAGCAAGAAGGTACTAAGTCTATGGTACCACACACGAGGAGCCTATTTAAGGCCATAGAGAGAACGATGTAATTTGCAGACATGTGTAGGAAAACGAGAGTCCACATAACCTGGAGGTTGTTTCATGTACACCTCCTCTTGAAGTTCTCCTTGCAAGAAAGCATTCTGCACATCAAGTTGATGAATAGGCCAATTGGAAAATAAAGCCAATGTAAGAACAATACGTATAGTACATGGTTTAACGACCGGACTAATTCAAAATAATCAATCCCTTCTTGTTGATTATAGCCTTTTGCAACTAAGCGAAATTTACGACGGGCAATTGTACCATCAAGATTTCGTTTGATACGAAAAACCCATTTACATCCAATAACATTCATAGAGGGATCATTTGGTACTAGTGACCATGTACCATTGTGAATCAATGCATTGATCTCATCATCAGACGATACACGCCAGTTTGGATCTTTATGAGCCTGGGAAATGCAAGTAGGTTCATAGAGTGAATCACATACCAGTGCGTATTTGGAGTTGGGTTTAAAGATACCATCTTTAGCTCTTGTCACCATTGGATGTGTTGGAATAATTGGTAGTACAGAAGAAGCCTGAGTATTAATAGATTTCGAAGACCAAGTATGAGAAAATTCTGGAGAAAGAATAGTAGCAGGTTCTGAAGACGGACCGGTGACAGGAGTTCGGGTTCAATCATTGGTGGAGGTTAAATCCATATGAAAGGAAGGTGAAGACAAACTAGTATCGGTGTGGGAACTGGATGATGACCGATGAGTTGTTAGAGACTGGTGAGACAGTGGCTGAGCTGGTGAAGACATCCTTGTTGGAGACCGGGGAGTTGTTGGAGACTGAGGAGATAGTTGCTGAGCTGTTGAAGACGTTCTTGGTGGAGATAATTGCTTAGCTGGTGAAGATGTTCTTGGTGGAGATAATTGCTTAGATGGTGAAGACGTCCTCGGTGGAGCCTCATGAGTGGAGAGGACCGGATTCACAGAATACCAAGGAGATGAATTGAGAGGTAAAGAAATATAGTAAGGAGAAGATAGATTTACCTATGAAGGGGTCGATGCCAGGGAAGGTGAGGATGTGGACGCAAACGGAAAGGTGGTCTCATCAAAAATAACATGGCGACTGACATATATTCGACCCGTAGGTATATGAAGACACTTATAACCCTTATGAGATGGACTATAACCAATAAAAACACAAGGAGAAGAAAGAGGTTCCATTTTGTGAGACCTATACAGATGTAGATAAGGAAAACACAAACAACCAAATACACAAAGTAAAGTGTAATCAGGTGAGATACCAAAAAGAACTTCATATGGAGAGAAATTATTAACGGAAGTCAAAGGGACATGATTCATTAAATAACAAGAAGTGTAAAATGAATCACACCAATATGAAGACGACACAGTAGCCATATTTAGAATTGTAAGACCAGTTTCACAAATATGACGGTGACGACGTTCAACCAAACCATTTTGCTCAGAAGTATGATGGCATGAAAAACGATGAAAAATTCCAAGTTTCCGAAGATGCGGAGTAAGTTTGCGATACTCAGCAGCATTGTCAGACTGAAATATTTTTATCTTTCGATTAATAAGATTTTCAACATGCTTTTGAAACAAAAAGAATATAGAGAAAACATCATATTTTTTAGACAAAGGAAACATCCAAGTAAAACGACTATACGCATCAATAAATATGACATAATATTTGTAACCTTCATTAGATATAATATGAGAGGGTCCCCATACATCCGAGACAATTAAATCTAATGGATTCAAATAAATAGTTGTACTGGATTTAAAAGGTAACTTATGACTCCTATGCTCATGACAAGATGAGCAAAAACTAATAGTTTGGTCTGAAACCGGAAGAGAAAACTGAGAAATAACTTTGCGAACTGTGCGCATCATTGGATGTCCCATTCTAGGATGCAAGTCTTGTAAACTAGCACGTTCTCCTATGCAAGCTTTAGGAGATTGAGATGAGTCATCAAGTTGATAGAGACCATCCATCCTACTGCAACGAAGAAGGACCTTCTCGGTACATCGATCCTTCATAAGACAAAAATTTGGATGAAATTCAAATAATACATTATTATCGGTAGTAAAACGATAGACAGATAAGAGATTATGAGATATTTTGGGTGAAAAAAGAACATTATGAAGCTGCAACTTATGATTGGGAGTCCCCAAAATAGATGAACCAACATTATAAATTGGTATAGAAGAACCATTACCCATCTGTATTTGATCAGGTCCAGTATACTCAGTTGGAAATTGAAGACGAGAAAAATCATTGGTTATATGATCGGTAGCACCAGTGTCAGGAGTCCATGGAGGAGTTGGCAATAAACCAGTTTGAGAAGTATATGCACGCAGTGTGGAAGCTGGTGGTTGACAGTGCGGAGGTCGAAAAATTCAATCAAATCTATTCCAACAATCTGTAGCTTCATGATTCGGACGGTCACATAGTTGACACTTGAGCTCAGAACGGTTGCGTTGGAGTTGAAAGGTGGAAGAACAATTGTTGTTGTGGGTGAACCTGGACGATTGTTGTTGATTGTTCTTTGGAATATTGGGCCGAGTAGAGTTCGGTGCACTGTTGGGCCGAGCTGATGGGTGGACAAATGGAGTTGGGCCAGAGCCATAGCTTCTAGAGAATCAAGACGAACTTGAATAAGCACCATGGGATGGAGCAGCAATGTTAGCAACAAGTTGAGTATGCAATGCTTTGTCATGGTGCTCCATACGTAACTCAAAAGTTAGGAGAAAAGTAAGAAAGTCTTCCACAGTTAGAGAACTCATCGTGGTAGTCAAGGATGTAACAATAGCATCGTATGAACTGTCAAGGCCGACAAGAATACAATGACGAAATTCTTTGTCGGTGACTGTTGTATTGGCAGCTACAAGAGTATCAACCAAGTCTCGAGCATGATTGATATATTCGCGCATGGTCTTTAAACCCTTCTTAAGAGCACATAGCTCACAATGAAGATGGTGAATTTGAGCATCAGATTTAGAGGCATATAGAGCTTCAAGAGAGTCCCATATTGCTTTCGAAGTTGTAAGACGGTGGACATGACGGAAAACAACATGTGTAAGAGAGGAAAACAACCAACTTACCAGGATTTTATCTTGTTTTATCCATGAAAGAAACGCTGGAGTAGGGGCTATATTATCAACAGGAGGTGCTGGGCAGGGTTTCGTACCAGTAACATAACCATCGATATCGTAACCTTGAAGATACGGCAAAAACTAAGCTTGCCACAAAGAATAATTATTTTCATCTAATTTAACAGTGATGATATGATGAGGTTGAGAAAATTGTACAGGGGTTATTGTTGAAAGTAGAGAATGAGAGGTTGAATCAATGAGTGCTTGGGTTGTAGAAGATTCAGTAGACATAGTTTTTGTTTTTGAGAAAGACGAATCGAAAAAATAGGGTTTGAAAAGGACCTAAACCTAGCTGATACCACGTCAAAACTATTTAGGTTTAGTGTAACTTAGGTTTAGAACAACTTAGACGAAGAGAAGAGAGACAGAGATACAAAGAGACTTTAACAGGATGTTTAACCTTCTTGATATTATTATTACATACGTTCCAAGTTACATGAGTTACATATGTATTTATACAAAGATTTCCTTGAACTACAAGGAAGGAGAGTTTCCTAACTAAACACAATTTCCTAATATACATAAACCGTGACCAACATGGTATCGTGTGTTAAATATCACACGTACCATATCTTGAGCTAACACTAATCAAATTGAACATACTCAGATGTCCGTTCACATTCAGATGAAAAACAAAGCAGACTATTGATGATTACATCAAGTTCAATTAAAAATCCGACACATTCTAATTGTGTAAATTAGTTTTAATTTTAAGTTGTTTGGTTTTTGATGAGTTATAAGAGATTGCAGAGTATTCTTTGGGGTTTTTATGAGGTTTCCGTTACTTCCAATTTTATTGTTGGGCTTTCAATGGATTCAAACCGATCATAAACCAAATTTAAGCGGCAACAATGGCCGTGATTCAAGCCACAGTCGACATTGTCCTATGACAATATGCAATGCCGATTGTATTTTATATAAGGGGTACTTCAATTACTTCATGATTTTTTTTTCTTTAGTGTCCCCCAATTTGTGAGAGTATCCCCCAATTGTGGGTTCTTGTTGATTCATAAATCTTTGATCATTGAATAATACCACAAGTAGAGTCATGTGAAGCGTTGCACAAAGAGATTTACAGATTCACATATTGAAACCTAGATCTTTGTTCTACCATTTTTTTTTATGTTTCAGAAGAACAGTTCGGCTAATAATTAAACATGAAAATGATAGCCAAACTTCACTTTGCTAAAAAACACACTTAGTTCGGCTGTTCAATTTTTTATTCGAATTATTCGAATCTAAATTTGTTAGTTACAGAGTGAAGTTTGGCTGATAACTTGTCAGTAGAACCTAAAAGAGTGAAGTTCGGCTGATAACTTGTCAGTCGAACCTACGTTGTATTGAAAGATATTAACGAAAAAGTACACAACAGTGTTAAAAATACGAAAGGGTATTCTAGAATTTCTTGTGGGACAGTGGAACGGGAGAATTTCCATTTTCCCTTTTATCATAGTTATGAAAAGGTATGGCCTTTGTCTCCATGATGAAAACGTTTAATTTAGACCCGATCCGAAGGTCGGGAAGCTCCGGATGGAGTAGTCATTGGACGACAATTGGTAGTCTTTTATTTTTGGGAAACTCATGAAACAGTAAAAGACAACCGAGACCTAACTGAGTTTTTCTTATACGAACAAATTAATTAACCTTAATTGGAGACGGTTTCTTCTTCTTTTTCTTCATCTCCTTTACTGAGTTACTCTAAAACCAGAAACTGTTCCCAAGAGAGAAGAAAAACAAGTGTACGATCTTCTCTATGATGCACTGTGAAGATAGAGATGTGAATCACGGAGATGGAAAGAAAGCTGACTCGGTTAGTAAAGTTAAAGACAAAGGTTCATTCTCTTAACCTTGCTTATCTTATGTTTTCTGATGGAACTGTTGATTGCCAAATCTTTATTTGTCTTTAATTATTAACTATGTTTAATCTGTCAATTAACTTGCTATTTTCGGTTTTTCTTTAAGGCACTTCACATGATTTTACTTTCGTTTTGGACTATCTATAAAACATCATTCTATTCTGTGTCGACGTTGATACATAATTTCCGCAGTATATTTTGGGAAGATGGTAGCCGAAAATCGACATTCTTAATAGGCACGTGTAGCTTCACTCTTAATGAACAAACAAAAGAGCTAATATGTATGAGCGTTTATCAATTGTGAGCTCAGGGGGAAGTGTAGATTGTGAATTTATGAAAAGATAGTGTTAGTTGTGTAGAGTTTTCCATTTTATATCTTATAAGTATATATCATAACTACGGAGTATATATTTTGTTTCACTTTGAATCCTTGAGGCTTAACTGTGACTATCGATCGATCTCTATGTACATTAGTCCATAGCATAATTGAGGTCAGCAATCAATAACCAGATGGAGCTAAGGCTAATTCCTATGGGAGAGTTTGGAGTGCTAGATTGGCCAAAAAGTGTTGCAAATCATGAAATAATTGTGAGAAAAAAGTTAACTCTAAATCTGGCTATTTCTCTCTCCTAGCATTTGCTCGCAGTGGCACTATCGGCGAGATTGAAACGCCGAACAGAGCGGCGCTCAAAAAGTAGCACAAACGCTGGATTGTTCGGCGTTATGCGAATATTCCAAAGAATAACGCCGAACTGTTAGGCGTTGATGTGGACGCTGTTCCATTCGGCGTTACGCTGAGACGCCGCTCCATCCGGCGTTTGACTCTTTTTTTAAACCAACGGCTATTTTTTCCAGAATTCCATTTCTTCAAATTTGACAATTTGTTTCAATCGTATTTTGTTTCAAACTTTGGAAAATTATCAAAGTAAAGTTACAATATTTTGGTTTCAATCGTATTTTGTTTGAAAATTATCAAAGTAAAGTTTCAATCGTATTTTGTTTCAATCATATTTTGTTTGAGAATTTGTAATCTTTCATTACATTGCAAAATAAAGTTACAATGTTTTTTTGAATAAATTAAAAAGTACATTGAAATTGTAATCCTACTTCTAAAATAACTTAAAACATAAAAAACTACATTGAAATTGAAATCTTACTTCTAAATAACTTAAAACATTAAAAAGTACATTGAAATTGAAATCCCACTTCTAAATAACTTAAATTATCACTTTAGTTTAGGGGATAGGGTCCAAACCATAACGAGCTAAAATCTCATTCTTCCATATTTTGTAGATTGGTCTCTCACATTCTTGTAATTCATTCAAGGGTTGTCTTAGGATCTTCATTTCTGATTCCCTTTGTTGCGTTTGTGCCAAGATTGAAGAGATTTACAAATTCTTCCTTAGATACTCTTCCTCTTTTTCATATTTGGCCTCTCTATGTGTTTGTGCGTTTTCAATAAGTTCGATGAGTTTATCCATTTTTTCATCTGATTTCTGCGATGCTTTAGGCTCACGAGCATTTTTCTTTGCTTGATATCTACCGTCACTTCTAACATCATCGGTTTGTTCGAAATAGCGCCTTCTTTTTGATATGTCAGAGGTTTCAAAATTACGAGTAGATGAAGTGCTACCAAACCTTGCCATATTTTGCAAATCTTCATCCATATTATCATCTTCATTTTCTTGAGTATCTTGAGTTTGTTGACTAGGTTGAGTGGATGTACCGGATCCATCATCATTATTCACCGTCGGGTTGTAATCTGGTTGATAAGTCTTTAGGATCTGGAAATCCAATTCGTACCTCCATTGTTTTTTAGTATCTGCTTCATAATTCTGTTTTCCACGATGATACTGGGAAAAAAAAAGAAAAAATTTAGAGAAAGAAGAAAGAGAACAAAATGGAAGAAAGAAAACATTAAAAAAAATTGAGGTACTTACATAATCCGCCTCGGTCATCCCCGTAGGTTTGTTTCGGAAATAGGGCCTAACAAATGAAATATATTTCCTCACTTCGGTTCTTATCGTGTTACACTTTGTTCGCAATGCTTTTTTATCTCTTTCGACACCATTGGGACCTTTTCTTTTATTGTACTCTTCAATAATCTTATTCCAAAATGTTTCACCTTTTTTTTATCTTTTCCATGAATTGGATCGTTGCTTGCTATAACCCAACCATAAATTAGTGCATCTTCTTCTATTGTACTAAAGTGTGCCATAATTTTGTATGAACAAAACTATTTGAAGAAGAGGAAGAAAACCAATGAAGAAGATAATCAATTGATTTTGGTGTGAGGGATGATGGAGAAGTAGTCCTCTATTTATAGGGAAACTTGAAAAAAATAGCTGTTGGGGTTTTAAACGGCTATTTAATCTTAGTCGTTGAAAATGCAACGGTCATATTGATCTGATGGCTGAGATTCGATAACGCTGTTTGGTTCGGCGTTTCAACGCCGAATGGTAAGGCGTTGCATTTCCTGCCGTTGAATCTTCAACAGTCACTTTTGATCTCGCGGCTGTTATAATAAACGCCGCTTGGTTCGGCACTGGACTCCTGTTGGTACGGCGCGCCGTCTAACGTCTACATTTTCAGCCCAAACTCACATCACTTCATGTATCCATATAAACTCAACACAATAGCTCAAAATCCCCACACCCCAAACTTGTTAAGTTTCATTCTCTTTTATTTGGAACCTAATATTGTCAATTCAACATTCAAGCATGATTGCATTCTCAATTGAAGAAGACAATGACTTAGTGAGAAGTTATTGTGCAATTAACAACACTCAAATAACAACCAACTCCTTTTGGGGACAAGTTGTTGAAGAATTGTGAGAATCAATGGTAATGTTAATGAAAGATGCAAAAAACAACTAAAAATTCGGTTATCAAGCATCAAGTGTAAATGCAAGCGTTTTGTCATTTCATTAAGGGCATCAAATGGTAATCGTGAGGATGGTAATCGTGTTATGAATGCCGTTCATTCATAACACCGCTTTGGAGATACTTGGTTATGAAGCATATGCATGAAGAAGTATGGAATATCACCAAAGAAGTATTATGAAGACGTATGCATATGAAGTTCTAGTTAAATATGTAATGCAATTGTAAATGTACTTAAGTGATAAAAAGAGTATTATGTAGTTTACAAAAACTAATTAAAATGTCTACTTATTAATGAAAGCGTGCTTGATTAAAATAAAGGGGTATTGTGGCTCCATTCTCATAAAAAGTCTACTTAAAATATGAAATTTACTCTCCATTCTCATAAAATGCACCATCTCCTTGAGGGTCATATTGGTCTTCATCGGTGTCCACGTCGGTTGTACCCTCATCAACTTCCGGCAAGGCATCATCCATAACTAGGTTTGGAATATCACCATCTCTCAAACCTTCTCCGTGTCGGTTCCATATGTGTGTAGTGAGTTCCAAGCGAAGTTGTACCCAAATCGCAGGGTTGTACAATACATGAGGAGCTAGCCTTACATTTCCTTGAATTGGCGGTTGAGGTTCATCTCCCGTGATCCTCCCCCAATCCTCATTGCGATATTCCATCTCAACACACATGTTATGCATTATCAAGCACCCCCTCATAATTTCCTTCATGTCCGATTTTTTTATAATAACGACAAGGTTTCAATATAATGCCAAACTTACCTTTAAGACCACCAAATGCACGTTCTATGTCCTTCCTTTTCGCTTCTTGATATTGATTGAAAAGAGTTTCTCTATTGTTTGAGGAGGGTTTGTACGCTTGCACGATGCAACCATACATAGGATATGCACCATATCCTAGGTAGTACCCCTGCTCGTAATTCATTCCATTGATTTGATAATGACAAGGAGGTGCTACACCATTAAGTGCTCTATCGAACAAACCCGAATCATGCAAGACATTAAGATCATTGTTCTGCCCACCCAACCCAAAATAGGAATGCCATATCCATCTATCATATGTTTCTACCGCCTTCAAAACAACCGAGGGATAAGGCTTATAGCCGCTGTGGGAGCCTGCTTGATCCATTGGACATGCTCTCCATGCCCAGTGAAAACAATCGACACTACCAAGCATACCAGGAAATCCCCGAGCTTCATTTTCTGCTAAAATCCTTTCTGTATCTTGAGCGGTAGGCTGACGCATGTATCGACCATTATAAATCCAAATAATTGCATCCATAAACTTCATAGCATAATAATAGATAGTGGTGGATCCCATTTATGTGTAATCATCTAACGAATCCGGTGCAATGCCTTTGGAAAAATGTTTCATGACGGCAACCATTTTCATATATGGACTATGACCAGGAATACCGCAAGCATCCGTTTTTTGGCGAAAATCATGGTCATAATCACAAACTTGCTCTAAAATTATCAAAAAAAGTGGACGGGGCAAAGCAAACCGACCTTTGAACTTCTTTAACCCATACATACATTTGAAGTTGAAGTATTGATGCATCATACGAGCATCCGCATCTACACGTCTTCTATGCACTGTCTGACGGGTCTTGACTTCATTTGGGATGGGTTGATGTATTCCCCGCCTCCTCTGAGTCTCCAAAAGTGTAGCCACTGCTATAACATTCGTCTCAATATCATCTTCGACATCTGGAAGGCCAAACAAAATTCTTCTCAATGCTCCCTGCATAATGTACCTATAACAAATAAATAAAGTATAACACTCCATTGATTATAACACTCCATAAAAATAAAAAAACTTAAACACTCCATTAAAAAAAATAGTACTTAAAAGTATAACACTCCATATGGTTTCATAAACACTACGACAAGTAATTTAATTCAGGTCAAAGAAATTATGGGGTTTTTGGATGATCTGAGTATCATAAATAATGTTAGGCTCACTTTCCCCCAACAACGCATCAGTAAACTCATTTCCTTGTGCATTTCCTTGTTGATATTGTGCATTTCCTTGTTGCGATGTAGTAGCTCCATCTTCGACCCTAGGAGTGTAAAATCCTTGACCCGTAGCCCATTCATATGAACCACCTAATGTGAGGTCTTGTGATGTAAAAGCTTCATTTGGAGCATGGATAGATGGTACTGAAGAAGATGTAGATCTGCCAGATGAGGAACACGAAGTTGTATCCAATTTGTATGACTGGTCCCATGAGACCTGACGAGCACCAAGCTCCAAGCTCGAATGAACATTGTTTTTACATAAACCTAATGCATTGATCCTACAAGTATATAAATTAGATAATTTAGTCAAATATTCAAGAAACTTAAAATAAAAATGAGTACAAAATGTAAATGTACTTACCACTGTCAAATTCATCGCCCGAAAGTCATACTGACAAGGAACTACTGGAACTGGCACTTGACATTCTACGCCGGCTTCATTGGAAAATGGTAAAGTGAATTCTATTTCCGGCAGTTGTGATGGGGGCTCATTCTGTGTATGATAGGTATATGTCTGTGACATCATGTCAGGAGGAGGGTGACTTGGAAACAAACTGCGAGGAATAGTTGAGCTACCCACTGCTATCTCATCCATATTCTGTGCATGGTATGACTCAGTGACATAAGGTCCAACACTCTTCTTCGCCCACCAAGTGTTATATTGATCCTCACTGACTGTATAATAGTCATTGACCTCTACTACAATATCATCTACACCAATTTTTTCCAAATTTGGAGGATTTGCCGGGACTACAACCTCACCTGTAATCTGCCTCAGGAATCTCTCCGCCAAGTAACAACTAACTCTTGTGCACTTTTCAAAGTTAAAAAAAAGAACTCTCTTTTTGGATACCTCTAGTGCATACCCAAATTGGTCTCCCGCAGCATACCGACTCTCTGCTCATGGCCTCCAAATACATGATTCCCTTGTTCTAGTATCAATCTGTATTATGGCACTTTTGACCGAGTGTTTCATAGTATCCTTTTGGCCTTCTCGATGTCCTCTCTTCCTTGATGCAATCCTAGTCTTCTTGAAGAGACAAATCTTTGGGAAAACATCATAATGACCAAAAGGTGTCTGACAAAGCAAGGGTTGCATGTTGCGAAAGTAATAATAGTACCACAACCATGCCAACTAAATTTGTACCCCTGGTTGACCAATCGTCGAGATATCTGTAGGTGTTACCTAACGAATCTGGACCCCAATCATACTCCCCAACACCATTCAAGTCATCCAATAACAAAACCCAACGTTTATCTAATTTTCCAGAAGAAGATGCTAGAAGAAAATGACCAAAACACCACATAAAGAATGCTCGTGTCAATGTCACTGCACATTCAATATTATTCAGGTCTTTTCTACTTTCCATGTAGTTTTTCAAGACAATTAAGGACAATGTATTAGTCTTGGAGTCCCATGTACCATGATTTTTGATCTCCGAAAAATGCAAATCATCCAAAGCAGGATATGTTAGATTACTACCCAAATGCGGCATAACTACCGGTCGTTTACTAGGGTCACTAGTGGGAATTCCCGTTAACATGTACCAATCTAAGGGAAGGAGGCCAATCTCAAACTCCCGAAAATGAAAGCTCCTGGTACTTATCCACCATCTCTCGGCTATGGATTCAACTAAGGCTCTATCCCCATTGGCGAAATCAAACTCAAAAACAGAGGAAAATCCACAATTATCACAAAATTGTTTTGCTATCGGATTATTTTTCACTACAATTTGATAATACTTCTCGATTTCCTTGAAACTACCTCTAAAGCTTACACTGCGAGACTCTTTCGTAACATCTTGACAAACATGTCTATCACAATTTTTTGACGAAACTATATCCAACCGGTCTAGCAATTCATCCATAGTCGTAACTACAATCAATAAATATGAAAAAAATATCATTATCATTCATTTTCATCCATACTAATTATCATTGATAATTCATTTTAATCATACTAATTATCATTATCATTCATCTCATACAACTAAAATATCATTATCATTCATTTTCATCCATACTCAATTCATAACTAATCAAATTCATTTTCATTTTCATCCATCCATACACAATTCATAACTAATCAAATTCATTTTCATCCATACACAATTCATAACTAATCAAATTCATCCATACACAATTCACACACAATTCATAACTAATAAAATTATCATACAAATTCATTTTCATCATACAACTAATCAAATTATCATACAAATTCATTTTCATATACAACTAATCAAATTATCATACAAATTATAATTTATTTTCATCAAAAAAAATCAAAATTTCATTTCTATTCATCACACAAAATCAAATGAAACCCCTAAAAAAAAAAAATCACAAATAATCAAATTAAATCATACACATATCATCTACATCATCTAAATACCAAATATCAATCATCAATTGGAATTAAATCGCATCAAAAAACAAAAATCCTAAAACTTTAACCTAAAACTTAAATTTCTTACCTCGGATTATTTCGTGGATGGAATCGCGCCAAACCACTTCCAATCGACCACAAATTCGATGAAGCACAAACCCACGGGAGGAATTAGAAAACAAAGTCATAGAAATGAAGATCTCTCGAATTAGTTCAACGGGAGAAAAAAAAAATTTGGGGAAGAACTGAATGGAGGAGAGGCCGAGTTCTCCTGGATGTATCGATTTTCTTCAACGCCGAACAGAGCGGCGCGTCAACTTAGTTGACTACGGTCCAATGCCGCTTGATTCGGCGTGAGATTAAACGCCGAATTGGTAGGCGTTTGACGCCGCTTGATTCGGCTTTTCTCTGCTAGATTGGCCATCCCATAAGGGTTAGGAGGTTGCTCAATCTGACGTGGATGGCCAATCTAACAGCTAAATATCTCTCCCATAGGACTAAGCCTAATGTCAGATTTGACTTGGGTATTTAGGGGTTCATAATAGGTTGATCCATACATTGGATTGCTTAGCTTTGCTGATGGAACCAACTGCAAGGTGTTAATTTGATCCATACATTGGATTTCCAGTATAATCTTTCCCCAGGTTGATTGAAGAAGAGAAGACGTCTCATGGGGACAAAAATGTAGGAAGTGACAATTTGTACCAATGAATAGGAACACCCAGTTGATTTTGTAAAGAAGGAAATAACCTCCACCGAAGGTTTGATTTACAAATGCTTATTTTAACTATCCCATTGCTGTGAAAATATTTGTTTAAATTATATGATTCAGTGAAAATTTAAGGGATAATGCTTCTGTTTTGTGTTATATAGCGTCGGTTCGAAGGGAGGGATTATTGCCGATAATGCTAGAGATATGGAACGAAGACTACCGATTACGGCTTTGAGGTTAGCTTCATTAGTATTACGGCTTTAAGGTTAGCTTCATTAGTAATTTGTTCTTTCAAAAATTTAAGTACATACAAAAACGCATGTGTTGTCCATGGTTTTCCCAATCAATAACAGGGAATATTCAGTGGCGAAACTGGAAATGTAAAACAACCCTGGCTTGACAATTTTTACCCCCTGGCTTAAACCTATAATTAGTACACTAATTTTGGGCTCATAAGAAATAGGCTGTCAAAAAATATTTTTTTGTGGAATTTGGGGTGGCTTCAGCCAGGTGAAGCCCGGCTGTACCTCCGCCCCTGGGAATATTACAGGAGCAGATATTTGGCATGTACTGAAGCCCCAAGTACAGTGCAATATAGCGAAATTGGGACGTGAGACAAACTACCAATTGATAAAATTTCAGAGAATGAACAACGGTACAAGTGAATCGCCCAACTGAATTGTGTTTAGCTGCCTGCGGTGGTGAAGACAATTTGAATCGGTGAGAAGTCTCATACGTGGGTCACATGTAAAAACTTATGAATAAAGTTTAAGAGTTTAGTATTATTGAAGTTATGAATAAATTCTGTAATCATATTTGGTTTTAAGTGTGTTATGAATGCACAATTCAGAGAAAAAAAAGGACGGTGGGATTAGAGAGGTCCCAAGATTCAAGTGTAAATTACTATAAATTTTTATAATGTTTATCACGACATCAGGGGCGGAGCCAGAAATCTAACTAAGGGGTAGCAAAAAAATTCTAGGGGTGCAACAATGATAAAATAGGCTTAAAACTCCAATAAATTAAAAAAATTGGGCTAAATTAGGCTTTGGAGCTAGTTTGGAAGGGTGTGCAATTGCACACCCTTGCTATACACTAGCTCCGCCCCTGCACGACATCGTGAAGATTTTCGTTATATTTAGATCATCTTCAACGTAGGGTGAGAATTTTAGGGTGAGAATTTTATTTTATTATAACACCTAGGATTTTAGACCCTCATTTAGATTAAATTTATTTTCAACAGTAAGTCCTTTAAAATAGGAAGGGTGTTAAAATAAATATAAAGATTTTAGAGAAGGTCTTATTTAGACCTTGGGAAGACTTCCATATCATCTTTTTGACTATTTTTTAATTATTATTTTTAAATAAATTTTCTCTAAATCAACAGGAAAAAAGGAATCACTTTTATCTTGGTTTTACCTAAACATCACCACACTTTACCTATCTACCACCCACAATCTAAAAACATAATATGTGTAGATCTAATTTAACGTGGGTAATAAAATTCACCTTCCCTGCTACAACCGGCAGTACCGCCCTAATACGATAATACTCATTAAGCCATTATCACTTCATAATACTGCACACAACTATTTTTGGATCTTAGTTTCAAAGTTTTCAAATCATATAATATTACATCAAAAATTGGGAAGGCCCTAATATTTGTTCGTATAGTGAAATCAGGAAATTTACATCAGAGTTTTTGGTAACATCAAACCTTAATGTCTCTGATAAAAAACTAAAATCTAACCTAATTTTATTTCTAGGTTTAAAATCGTGATTAAGATCAAGATTAAAAATTAAAACATAAATATCAAGAACATTGAGATCTGATGTTATATATAGTGTTACGTTAGTTATTTTTAGTAAATTGAAAGTGGTGAAGGTGGCGATGGGTATTACAGGTGGTGGCTCTATGATAGTATATTAGGTGATAGTCAGAGAAGAAGGTTAGTTTTTATTACCCACTTGAAGTTAGGTAGGATTTATTTTAGTTTTTTCATGTGGGTGGTACATAGGTGAGTGGCATTTAGGTAAAACCTTTATCTTTATCCAAAAAAACAAATCTTAAAACTAAGACACCACACTACCGGAGATGGTTCATAAATTTTTGCTAGATATATATAACCCCACAAATAAGGATCCAAATAATAACTCCACGTTGGATTTGTAGCATCCACTGTTAGAGATGCTATTTATTTTATTTTTTTTTAATAAGAAAGGAATTTCATTGCCTTAACCTTAAGTTACAATAAGTTTCTCTTTAATAAGAGTGTCTAACCACCCTGGAGCATCAACTTCCCAATGGGTTTTATCATGCAATTTAATTGCATCTTTAGCTAGTAAATCAGCTGCTCTATTTGTGTCTCTGGGTACATGAGTAATCACCCATTTATTAAAAAATTTAAGACAATCTAAGCAATCTCTTATGATAGAGTTATTCTTCCATTTGACAGCTCCCGCTATCCCATTCAGAGCATTTATCACATTTAGACAATCCCCTTCAATGTGCACATTTGCATACTTTTTCTCCTTAGCCATCTGAATTTCCTCTAATGCAGCCAATGCTTTTGCATGTTCCGCATCCTCTGCTACTGCTGGAAATCCACACGCTCCTTCGAATTTACCTGCATCATTGATCAGAATTAGTGCTCCACCCATATATTTAGTTTCTTTACAGTAGGAAGCATCAAAATTAAGTTTAATAAAATCCTTCTTGGGGGCTTTCCACTGAACAACTACTCTTTCCTTGCAATTCTCAGACCTGATAGAGTTCATTTTTGCAACATTTTCATTCCAGTCTTGGATTAGCTGTTTGCAAATATGGACTGTCTTACTTACCTGCACTTGCACATTATCAAAGACCAAAGCACATCTCATTTTCCAGATTTTCCACAGAGTGTGGCTAACACAAATTAGAATAGCAGAGTTAATTCTTAAGCTACTATTTGGACCAATATTAAACCAACTAGTAATCCAGTCTAGAAGAGTCATCCTAGATCCTATACTTGTGAGAGGAAAGTCCATGGCATTCCAGATTTGAATAGCTATATCACATTTCAGGAAGAGGTGATCCATAGTTTCAATATCTTTATCACACAGAGGACACAAATTTCCAACATTATGCATATGTCTAGCAAGCCTATGTCTAACAGGGAGACAACCAAGTAAACATTTCCATAAAAAGTGTAAGATTTTAGGGGGCAGTGGCAATTTCCAAAATTGAGTCCAAGGAAAATTGATGGGACCTTCAGCTATGTTATTACCAACATTATCAATAACCTTGTAAGCACTCTTAACTGAAAACATACCATTATCAGCCGGTTTCCATATTAACTTATCTGTAGCACTTTTAGGAATACGAATCTTACAAATTTCAGCAACAATATTAGGTTCAAAAAGAGAGTTCAAAATGCTTAAGTCCCAAGTGTTGTTATTGGGAGACATTAGTTGACTAACTGTTGCCATATTGCTAGAAGAAAATATAGAGTTTAAGGGCTGAGGAATGGATGGAACCCATATATCTTTCCATGTATTGATGTTTTTTCCATCCCCCACCTCCCAGCAGTAATGTTGTCTGATAATATCTAGGCCCCTGCAAATCCCTTTCCAAATCCAACTAACATTATAACTATTAGCATGTAGAGGATTATGATCAGGGAAATATTTATGACTTAGAATTTTAACCCATTCAGCATCATGTTCAGTAAGCATTCTCCAGGAAAGTTTAGCTAAGAGAGAAGAGTTAAGAACAACAGTTTTCTTAATGTTAAGGCCTCCTAGAACTTTAGATTTGGCCACGGAATCCCAATTCTTGACAAATAAACCTTTACCTCCTTGTTTTTTATTCCACCAAAAATTACGTTTTATACTATCTAGTTTATCTGTGAGTTTCTTAGGCATAGGAAAAATAGCTAAGTGGTGAGATGCTAGAGATCCTAAGACAGATTGCACCATCAGAGTTCTAGTAGGTTGGTTCATATTTTTACCTTTCCAAGTAGCTAGTCTTTCTAAGAATTTTTCAGGTAAGTGACTGAAGGTTTCCATTTTGTTCTGTTGAATTAGAATGGGAACACCTAGATACTTATCCTTGAGTCCCAGAGTTTTAATATTAAGAATATCGACTATCTGTTTTTTAACATGAGCATCCATTTTAGGGCTAAAGGCCATACCTGATTTTTCCAAGTTTATGGACTGACCACTGAACTTACTGAAGTTTTTAATAATGTTATCCAATTTCTTTTCACCTTTGACAGTGGCCTTCGCAAAAATAAAACAGTCATCTGCAAAAAATAGATGACTGACAGGAGGACTAGTATTAGTAACCTTAATGCCCTGTAAGAGGTTATCATCTTTAGCTTTGATCACAAGTCTAGAAAAACAATCCATAACAATTATGAATAAATAAGGGGACAAGGGGTCTCCCTGTCTAAGACCCCTTGTGGGATAGAAAACCTTACCAAGGGAGCCATTAAGAAGTACAGAAGCAGAAACAGTAGAAATACATTCAAAAATCATAGCACACCAGTCATCATTGAATCCTAATCTTTTAAGAATTTCAAAAAGGATACCCCATTCAATCCTATCAAAAGATTTGGACATATCTAATTTGACTGCCGTAAGACCTTTGGTAGCTCTACATTTCCTCATAGTGTCAACAATTTCATGGGCAATAACTATATTATCAGTTATCTGTCTAGAAGTTAAGAAAGCATCTTGGTAAGGACTAATAAACTTATCCATGACAGTCTTTAGTCTGCTTGCTAGAAGTTTACTAATAATTTTGTAAGCCATATTACTTAGACTAATGGGTCTAAAATCCTGAGGATGCTTAGGGTTATTATGTTTAGGAATCAAACTTATGAAACTATGATTTAACTGCTTCAACAGATGTTTAGAATGGAAAAAAGCTTGAACCATTTTAACTGTGTCCTCACCAACAACAGACCACATTTTTTGGTAGAAACCAGGAGGATACCCATCAGGTCCAGGAGTGGTCCAAGGATGCATTTGGAACAACACATTTCTAACCTCCTCAGCACTAGAAGTCCTAGTCAACATATTATTCTCCTCCTGAGTAATACAGGGCACTATGTCACCAAGAATTTCACTAGGATTAGGAGGATTGGTGGATTTACTGATGTTAGCAAAATGGTTCCTAAGCTCAGTTGCTATACATTTCCTATCAGTTATCCAGACACCAACATTAGATTGAATGGACTCAATTTGAGTTCTTCTTTTCCTGTACTTGACCTTATCATGCAAATATTTAGTGTTTTTGTCACCAAAATTTAGGCTATTTTCTTTAGCTCTCTGCATATAAAAATTATGTTGCACCTGATACCAGTAATCAAGTTTAGTCTCAAGTTCTTTAATTCTAGACCTATTATCATTGGAAATACTGGACTGAACTAAACAACTAATTTGAGATTGCACATCTCTAATATTAGATTTGAAGTTTCCAAACTTATTATGATTCCAAGTTCTGAGAAAGAACTTAACATTTCTCAAATATTTGGTGAGTCTAAAGGCATGTGAACCTTTATCATTAGTTTTCCAATTTATCTTAATTAGATCAGCAAAAGACTCATCAAGCAACCAACATTTATTGAATCTGTAAGGCTTACTAGTATCATTTGTGCCTTTATCACAAACAAGAAGAATGGGACAATGATCACTCCCATAGGGAATAAGATGATAAACCACACAATTAGGAAAGAAAGTAAACCAATCACCATTACAGATAGCCCTATCAAGCCTTTCTGAAATCAGATTAGGTGGACTCTTCTTATTTGACCAAGTATAAGGATTTCCTATGAAGGAATATCACTAAGGTTCAAATTATTGAGGTGATCACTAATATAATCTAGATCAGATTAACTGGGAACATTACCTCCTAATTTATCCTCCTTTCTAGTTATGAAATTAAGATTACCTAGTACTACCCAAGGACAAATGAAATTACCAGCTATATTATAAAGATAATCCCACTGATTTTTAATATCGTTACTGTTTAAAGCCCCATACATTAAGACAACTAAGGATTTACTACTTTTAGCATCAATTTGGGTATGACACATAATGAAATTACTAGTAGCATCAACTATATATAGAGTAATTCCATCCTTCCAAAGAAGGAAAATCCCTCCTGCAACACCTATTGGATTAACAAAATAGTAGTTCATAAACCCAAAATGTTGGGTGTATCTTAACATCTTCCTATCATTATTCTTAGTTTCACTAAGGAAAACCAGATCGGGATCGTTTCCTTTAACTAAATCCATAAGATGATATGTAGTGTACTTATTCCCAAATCCTTGAACATTCCAAGCTAAAACCTTCATGATGATTAGATAATTCAGAAAGATTGTATAAGTATTGGCAGAAAAACTAAAAGTAAACAGAAAATTTGAATAACGAAATCTATAAAAATTTAACTTAAAACTCTTAAAATTGGGGAAATAAGTTTTAGGGTATTGATAAAAAAACCTGATAATGAGGAGCAGGGTTTCCATAGTGATTCTGTGTAAGCATCCTAGCAAGATCAGGTTACGAGCTATCAATTGCTTTTAAACAATTCTCCTCACCATGATTGATCTTGTATTCCATTCTGTTTTCAATCGGAATTTCACTATACTTTAATCCTTCCCCAGAATCAGAAATTGAGGATTGATACATGGGATTAATATGGGTATTGATTGGATTGGGATTAACAGGTAAAGGATTGCTTGATGAGCCTTCTTCTCTAACTCTTTTATTCTTTCTCTGCTCTGCATATTCTATTCCCAAATCAAAATCGATTCATTTTGGGAATTGATAGGATTTTGTGGAGAAATACTATTTACACCCCTTGTTTGATCAGCACCATCATCCATCATATCGGCACCCATACTTGTGATATATCCTTCCAAAAAAACTTTGCCTTCTTCAGTTTGACTCCATATCTCATACTCCTGATCTGTTTTTGCTTCAACTTGTGGCTCCAATGCCAGTCTCTTGCAAGCATTATCAACATGATCAACTACCCAGCACTCTTTACATATCTTGTAGGGATGCATTTCATAATGGTAAATGACCCATTTCCTCTGACCATTTGGCATATCAACCCATCCTCCTCTTCTCAAAGGATCTTTGAGTTTTAATTCTACATACACAGTACTTGTCACATTTCCTCTTGTCTGTCTTCTCCTTCCTTCCGGGACAACTTTCTTACCAATATCCTTGCATAAATCATTTATCAAGTTCTCAGTCAATATGATATTTCCTAAGTTCCTCAACTTGATACACCAGACATGATCTTCAAAAACATGTTCCCTGATAGGTATGTTAGGATCATACTTAATTAGAGCCAGCAAGTGAATCAAAATATCCCAAGTTTTAGATTTAACTCCATTGTAAGAATCTTCGTGCTCGAATCTAAAAAGGAAAAGATTCGTTCCTTTAGTAATGATGTCATATCTTCTGTAACTTCTCCATCTTTCATTGATTTCTTTCTTAATGTCTTCATGATCCAAAGGTCTCTTGAAGATAATTTTTCCAAGAAGACAATGAGTATATTCAACAGGGCCTTCAGTTGAGACTTGAGCAGTGGCAACAATCCTCCTTAGAGGTCTTGGTGTATTAACACCAATGCTTGCAGATTGCATTCTTGAGTTAATATTTTCCACTAGCCTGCTGCTTTGAGATGACATAGTTGAAACCTGGTTTTTTGATAAATAGAAGCTATTCACAAGAATTGTATGAGGATTAGGATTTACAGTGATAGTCGGATACCTAATGGGATTATAAAAGTCCTTGAAAATACGAAAATCTTTCTGTTTCCATATTTGTAGATTATTTTGCTTATACCTCGGGTTGACTAGGCTGTAACTCTTTTTGAACTTTATAAGATAAAAAACTTTCCCGCTGTAGAAGCTATAATCACGGCTAGACTTAATGACCGTTTCCAGGGAAGAAGTTTTTTGAATTAACTGATTGATTTTAGATCTAAGGAAGTTCATGATGAAATCAGAAACTATGGAAATCTGAGGGTATGAAGATGATTAATGATATCAAAATGAAACACCAGTGAATATAAACGACTTTTATATTCAAAATTATGATGAGGACAATCGAAACAACACTACTGTTTTAGGAGCAAACACTATTGTGACAATCTTCAGAAACCTGATCAGTGTTAAACACTACTGATTTACCACCACTGGGAGCTACACAGAAACAACTATGAAAAACCTGTAAGAACAGATTAAAACAACATCAGACAACTACAAAAATTCTAGTATAATCGGTGAAAGACCAGTTCATAGGAACAAGCTTTAAAAACCTTCAACAAGTGCTTCAAAACTTATTCCTATAAATTAATGAAAAGCCATGAAAAAGAGGATTAAAAAAGAAGAAGATCAGGGAATCTATTGTTTTTCAAAAAAAAAAAAAAATCGTGTATCTCCCTGTTAGAGATGCTCTTAGTGGCACTATTTTTGTTGCAATTATTAATTTGGTGCCAGTTACTATATAAAGTTTATTTTTATCTGCAATTATTCCCTATGAATCCTATTATTGAAGCTGTAGTGCAGTGGGGGACAATTTGGGGATGCAAAAGACAAAACGTTTTATGAAATATTAATATTAAAAACAACTAATCTTTTTAATTTTGATAATGACAGATATGCCCCCAAGTATTAATTAGGATTATTAACTAAAATTATTAAAATTAGTGAATATATTAGATTAATCATTCGATTAATATTATGAAAACTACTAAAAAAAGAGTTATTTAGAGTAGACGTAGAGGAAGAAGAAGAATTTTTGAATTTTTGAATATTTATGCAAACCTCGAAATAATATGAAGAATATATGCTCAAAATAGTCATGAAAATATCTAACAGAACTCCCATTACAATTTTGTTACTTCTAATCCATTAAAATATGTAAAAAAATAGATTTTTTCCTATATTTATAGCTACTAAATCTAGATTTCTTAGCCGATAATGGAGTATCTTTACTCTAAAACTGAAGAGAAAGAACCAAACAATTTAAAGGGTGCTAAAGGTACTACCATGCTGAAAGTTCTAATGAGAGAAAATTTTTACGCTGCGTGAAAAAACTATATACAACCGGTTGGAGTTGGAGCACAGAAGAATTGATTCTTCTCAGTGAAATATACGTGCGAAAAAGAATGACCATCCAAAGCAATTTTTTGGGTATACATGAGTCTTTTGAAAAATAAAAATCAAACTAATTTTGAATAACATATACATATGTAGCAATCAGTGCAATATACGTCTTCTAAGCAATATAACACCGATAATATTTAAAAAGTGCAATTTATAATATATTTAATTGTATTATATTGAATGTCTTAAGCTATAAAGTTTTTTTTGATGAATCTTAAGCTATAAAGTGAATAAAGCGTAAATTAAACATACAACATAAAACAATTGAAGAAATATGATATTGAAGCGAATGAAGCAAATTGGAAGAAACTCTTTGTTGAACCTTCTAGGAAAACTGACAATGGTCAGTCCTGCTTCCATTGTGGTTGTGATAACTAGGGGGATACAATGGAAGTATATTTCTTGATGAGGTATCTTTTTTCCCCCTTATGTACAATTTTTTTTGTGTGGTTTCTGAAATTGTAGGGATGATCTCAGACGGTTCTTGCTCAAATTAAATCCTTGCAGTCTTATATATATATTTGACCATGAACTTGCATGGCTCTCGCTCAAATTCCTTAAGATGAATCCTTATGGTTTTATTGGATGAAAATTGAAAAAAACGAACACTTTTCTGAAATGTTCATCATTTCAAAGGAATAAGACCATAAAAAGAAACGAAATATGATAAAATCAGAGAAGCACCGGGGAATCATAAACATTGTGCCTAATGCTTCTTGATTTGCATTACAACTCGATGTTTATGCCATCACAATTTTAGTTATTTTATTCTTGCCTTTATAGGACTTTTTTGATTTGCTACCTCATTGTTGTTCAAGATGCACAATATATATTTCCTTCTAACAGATTATTTCTTTGTCATACGACAAAATTTTTAAAAAATATTGGTTTAATTTGTTCGTTTGCCGTTGTTGTTCAAAGAACTATGTACTCCCATGTTTCTACTTGAACTATTTCGACTCAAAATTTTGGTGCTGGAGGTATTCTGCTCTATGTCATTTGCAATAGCTTATCAACTAATGTTTCATGTATAAGTTGTTGTTTCACCTGAATATGATCATGAAATGTGTAGATATATTTCATTGTCGTATTTTCAGTTCACGGTGTACACTACATATATATATGTACTTGTAAGAAAGAGGAAAGCAATCCCACAAGTATAATGAAGTGCGTGCTGAATCATCGAAACCATCCCTAAATGTATCGAGTTATTATTTTTTATTTTATATCGTTACGTTGCTTTTAGAAGCACCTCGGATCGGAACTATAGATACTAACCTAACATTACTTTAGGCATTTCAGAATTATTTTGCAGGTAAAATTAGTTCCTAAAATATTAAGTATGATGTCTAATTATTGATAATATGTTAATCTTTTGCAGTGGATAACTTTTTCTTTTGATAGAAAAGTGGGGCCGAGACTGTGTTGTTGGTATTTATGAATTAGTTCTTAGTGTAATAACCGTTGTAACAATCCACCGACTATTAAAAATTAAACCATAAGATTTTTTATTTTTTTTGTTGAGATTACATACATGTTAATTCATAGTATTTACGTACCATTTATCTACCCAACTATGAATCCCATGCATACAATATTGTGATACCGAGTTCCTCTTTAGATTTGATTTTAGAAGCACCTTGGTAGATGACAACTGAGATCAGGTTGCATATTAGAGAGGAAGATGGGAAGTATTGGGAAGAAGATAACAAAAAGTGAGCACTTAACAATATTATATATATTTTGTTGGTCATTTTCTAGCCAGTCCCCTTAATTAAGTACCGAGAAATAATTATTCAAGAACATTTTCCTCCTTAATTTTTTTAGTCTATGACCTAATCGTTGTATCATGATTATGCTTTCAGTTACAAACTCTAATGAGATATACTCTAAATTAACAAACTTCCCCAAGGATGTTAAAGTTTTGCAGGTAAAGATGACAGCAAATATGAATCATATACGTACTTTCTCACATAAATTTTGCTTGATGCGTACGCTTGAACTCTATTTACATGGCTTACTATTGCAGATAGCTGAAAAGCGTTCTACCGAGTGCAAATAGTTGAAAAGAGATCTACAGAGAATGAAGAAGAAGACAAACCAAGGACACGGATAGTGAAGGAGACAACTTCTGAGTGGGAATTTCTCAATGGCATTAGGTATTTTCTTGGTGGTTTTCTGAATAAGATTTCACTTGGTTTCTTCTACATTTTTGAGAATTTCGGTACTTGGGAAGTTATAAAAGTTGAGAATAATTATGGTAGAATGAGAATAATCGATAGAGATATTAATATTCATGTGATATTCACTGTTGTTAAAGATAGATCTGGAGATTTATTCACATCTGAAGGGTTATTGATTTGAATTCTTCCGGGAATCTGCGGCTTAATAATATATTTTATATTTCAAAGTAGCAAACTCCTCATTCACTACTTCTTGGGCTACAAATCATAATAATGTATTCAATATTTCAAAGTAGCAAACTCCATATTGACTATTTTCTTGGGCTATAAATCGTTGAGCATTTTCTATATAAAAGAAATTAAGATTTTTTTATCGAGAGAGGATCGTCTCATATTTTTGTTCTCACAATATCTCACACTTTGGATGTCATTTATTCAATAAAGCTTAAACGGTAATAGATTTGAAACTCATTTTGATCCACAACGAAAACGATACCAACACTAGGTTGGTATTTATGGATGGGATATCTTCGATGCAATGTTTCCAAGAACCAGCAGTGATGAATACAAAAGTCAAGCTAAGAAAACTCTTCAATATTATTCTTTTTGGTCGTAACCATACTCATCCTAAAATTTAGTGGTCAAACTTTGGACTAGACATATACGATGATTCATAAATAAAAAGGGAATCGTATGTACCCTATACATATTTATGTCTCTGGTTTTTAATGAGTAGAACAATGAGATCCATAAATTCATGATTGTTAGGCAATGACTTGAAATTTGGCGCTTCTTGCAGATAATTTATAGCTATTTTTTTTCGATTCTATTTTTTGTTGGTAGTGTTTCTCTTTTCTTTTATGTTTTTCTTAATATCCACGTTTAGATCCCCGTTCTCTAATTTGGATTTTGGTCATGGCTGAATAATACGGTAATTACCAAAATATTTATTTTTTTACTAAAAAAATTAATAAGGTATCTACAAAAAGACAAACAAAAACTTACAGTTTACTAAAAGAAAAAATCAGTTTCAACTATTAATAATGTTTCTTTCTATGATTATTCTCTTGGAATCATCAATTACGTAATCATTCTGATCTGTAAATGTCGTTAAAAACATTGAAATTCAATTCCTTCTTAAGTGGGATCGGTAAAGTAAAAGTCTATCGAAACAGAGGAAATAGATGACTACGTAATTTCAACTTCATCAATATAACGTTGTTGTGTGTTTTCTATTTATAATCCCACCAATCCTTTTTAAAATTGTGTTATTCCTTAATCCAAATTACTTTTAGGATAGTATGTTGGTAAAGTACCATACAATTCACTCATATAATCATTTTACTTGCTGCTTAGCTCAAATAGAAGATCACCTGGTTTTCACCCATGTAGTTATGGTTTCGACTCCCAAGGATGACATTGTTATTAGAGTAGGTAAAAACCTCGCATGCTTCTGTTGACAATATTAGCTTTTCATTACGTAGTGCGATATATGTGTGGAATAAAAATGGGTTTCATATGATTTTTGTTATAGGGAAAGCTGATTTGTTTAGGGGGAAAGACTTTTAAGGGGAAAGCTAATGTTTTAAAGATACGTATAAGGGGAAGTATTTAACGAAATTGAAGGTTTATAAATTATATATATGACTAATTTACCCTCTTCTCAATATCACATCTAACAACATTTCAACGGAATCCTTGACATCATCACCCACTCTTCATCAGAAAAAAAATAATTATTCGATACCCACAACTTAAAATTCAACTTAAGTTCATTACTGAATCACATTTTTGTTCAGTCCTATGTTATTTTTCCTATTTGGATAGCTGTCAAATTGTGCCTGCTACTCTGTTTCTCGTATCATATTCATTACAGGATTGAAAGGAGCATCTAATAAAAAGGCGTGTATACAACTGTTTACGGGTAAAAACTACTTCCGATGGTTTTGGTAATTTGGGGTGTGTGGATGAGAAGTGAATCTAAACCCTAAAAAAATGCACTGCACGGGAGTGATTTTGATTCAAGAGATCAATTTATACAATTCTGGCATAAACCAAGAAATGGCCGTTCTAGACTTGTTTCGGTCACAAAGTGAAGGAGATGGGGTTGATCTTAGGGAGGGAAGCGAAGAAGGTGTTGAGATTGTGAAGGTATAGGCTTGTTTATGACTTGTAACAGAAAGGTGAGAAGGCTTACGATTAATGCAAGAAGGCTCTGGGTGTTTGAATACGCTTCGTATTAACACTTGGTTTTTGTGAGCCTTATTCACGTCCCTCGTGAGAAGTGGAGGAAGTGGAGTGATGGAGTAGTGGAGTTGTGTGTTAGTGTCACACGATCAGTCTTGCCAACTTCTCTCATCATCACTAACCGTCCATGTCTTCCTGACACGTTCTTGTGATGGTGCGTTGCACGCTGCGCGCTGTAAACCGCCAGACCAATACCCCAGTGTGTATCCCCCAGTTTGTGACATGATTGTTGTCTCGATTGTGTGGATCGTGGGACCCACATAAGGTAGCATGTAATGCTAGTTAAATAACTAAGTTATTTAGGAAGTCGATACTTGTAAAGTATCGTGTGTATTCTATGCCTGTTATGCATCGAATGTATTCGTCATATATGAAGCTTCTCTCTTTTCTTTGTCTTAAGTTGGAAATAGGGAGAGGAAATGGCTTACGATTTTCTTCTAGAGCCTTATTCACCTTATGTCCTCGTGAGAAGTGGCCCACTTAGACACATGATGATGAAAAGTTTCCTGAGTGGAGTTGTATGTTAGTGTCTTGAAAGGTGAGAAGGCTTACGATTAATGCAAGAAGGCTCATTGTGTTTGAATACGCCGTATTAACACTTGGTTTTTGTGTCGGGCATTGAGTATAACGTTCATTAAACCTTTCTATGTTGGAAATAGGGAGGAGAACCTATTTATACAAGTCATTTGAGCCTTATTCACGTCCCTCGTGAGAAGTGGAGGAAGTGGAGTGATGGAGTAGTGGAGTTGTGTGTTAGTGTCACACGATCAGTCTTGCCAACTTCTCTCATCATCACTAACCGTCCATGTCTTCCTGACACGTTCTTGTGATGGTGCGTTGCACGACTTTCCTAAAGCCGCCGTAAACCGCGCCGACCAATACCCGAGTGTATCCCCAGATTTGTGACATGATTGTTGTCTCGATTGTGTGGATCGTGGGACCCACATAAGGTAGCATGTAATGCTAGTTAAATAACTAAGTTATTTAGGAAGTCGATACTTGTAAAGTATCGTGTGTATTCTATGCCTGTTATGCATCGAATGTATTCGTCATATATGAAGCATCGCTATTGAGCATTATGCCCTGCCTACTTCACGTGATGCTTTGGAGGCTGCGCTAGCAAGCCCTCCCTTGACCGACCACATGGCATGGTAGAGTGGCAGATAGTGATCACGGTGATACCCCACTGGTCGCCTAACTCCTATCCTTGGCCATCCGTCCAAGCTGGCGAAGTTGGACGGACATGATAATTTGCGACCCACATCTGTGACCATCGGATTAGGGTTTAGGAGGTGCGCGAGTGCACTCTTTCAGCTTGGTCGAATCCAAGCCTGTGAGACATTTCATGGAGGATCGATCAGGCATGCGTGTAGACGGCATGCTGATGTCCATGTCCATGCTTCATGGTCCCACGAAGGTTTGATCTAGGCCACTCAAATTTACCGGTGAAGTTGAGTGACTGAGATCGATTTGCGACATAAATCCTATGCCGCAAAGGATTCCTAAAGGGGCGCGGTATGCCACCTTCAAGGCGCGCGTTTCGAGATAACCAAGCTTGGTCTGTCTTAGCCGTTTGGTCTGGCGTGTAGGTGGTAGGCTGATATTCATGCCAATACCTGATTGTCCCATGGAAACATGATCTAAGCCACTCAATTCGTCTGGAAAAGTTGAGTGGTCGAGATCAGTTTTGGATTTGGGAAGCGTGACCACGCTAGTTTGGGCGGGCGATTTGGAGAAACCAGGAATGGTATGCCTTGGTCGGTCGGGTGAGGAGATAGATGGGTCCGTGGTGATCATGTTGATGCTCACTGGACCTGTTCAGTTGTCTCCTAATACCTTCATTCGATCAGGATAAATCGGACTCTCGTGATCGTTACAAACCATAATTAGGGTTTTGGCCGGTCGTGCGTCATACTTGGTTTTGTGCGCACGAATTAGGACAACCAATCATGGTTGGTCCTGGACGATTGGTCATGTGTGTAGGCGGGCCCACAGTGACTGAGTTGACATTCTTTGGGCCCTTTAGATCTATATCTACACCCTCCAAATATGCCTGCGAAGATGGATGGCTGAGATCGTTTTGCGACACATGTAATATGCCGCAAACCCTAATTTAGGGTTTATTTTCCATTCCGCTTGGTTTGGACGATTTGGCAAGCTATGCCACCCTTTTGGGGAGACCGACCATGCGGGGCCCGCGATGGGTCGGCAGTGAATATTCCAATACCTGCTTGGGGGTATTGGATTCAATCTGGGTCATCCAATCATGCTGGTGAAGTTGGATGAACGTGATCGCTCAATCGGGATAGTATAACACACCGAGAGTTATATGCTCAATCAGGCTAGTATAACACACCGAGAGTTACATGCTCAATCGGGCTAGTATAACACACCGAGAGTTATGGCATGTACGGGCATTTCGTGCATGTCTCACTGTTGGTACTTGGATATTTATGCTACTCTTTTGCGAGTAACAATCAATCATCATGCCGCATCAACAATGAGAGTTCTGCTAGGAACATCACAGGAAATACAAGGCGTTGTATGCATTAATCAATAATGCTAAAATTCACAGAATATTCGGGGGATTGTTGCTACATGCTCCATTCTAGGTGAATTAATGAAGCGAAGAAGTATTCATCACTTATCAACTGGCCCTATCCTCTGCAGGACGGTACAAAATATTGGTTTTACAACTTTAACCCTGAACTAAAATCCACCATCAACATTAAGTCCCATGTCTATCACATGATGGTTACACTATTGTGGGGTCGGCATGAGATGGTGACAAATATACGGGAAAAACGAGATGAAGGAGCTTATCCAAAAAGCCTTGCTCGTCATCTATCGATCGCCCATGTGAACACGCTGTTGCAAGCATGGAATTCTGAGTGGGACCGGTTTCCTTCCTTGGGTGTTTGAAACAAAAGAGGAGTTCAATCAAAAGAGGAATCCTTGTCCTATTTGGATTCTTCCAATTTTTGTTTATAAAAGGGGAGCCGACCTCCCTTTCTTTTGTTTATCTTTTTTTTGTTCAGCTCCCATCGCTCACTGCTCTTGCTGCTGCCGACACGCCGCCACCGCCATCACCATTGGAGTTCGACATCCGTCAGCAAGGTAAGTGCTTCCGTTCCCCTTCTTTTTTTTTTTTTTTTTTTTTTTACGCCGAAACCAGTTTCAAACAAACCTCTTTTGTTCTTTGAGGAAGTCATTCTTGACTTGAATTTCGTAGACATGATTCCCATGAATATGAAAAAATCGTGTTATGATACGTGTGAATGAATACGGGATCATTATGCATGTTTGATTGAACGTGGGTTCCATCCTGCTCAAACATCGACCTTATTCTCGTCTTGTGGCTGTGACTAATACCGGCTTCGTGGTCTTGACTGGCCCCGCTTTCTGATATGGCCCAATTCCTGCATGATTGTCGCAATTTGGTGACATGACCTAATACCGGCCTTGCTTGAATCTAATACCATCCTTGCCCGCTTTGTTCGAATATGGGCACGCTACGTGCTCGTAGTCGATCAGGATTAAGTCCCCAGGATATAATTTGGCCCGTTTCTTGGATTGGATGTGTTTCTTCCCACTGCACAACGATTTCCTTCAAATATTCGATAAATATCCATTATTTGTTATCCCGCATTTGTAGCCTTTACAGACGGTAAGTGAAGACTCCTCTTTTCTCCGGGATCTTGTTAACTCGTGAAATATAAAGAAGACAATGAGTCTTCTCATTGTAGAATTATTTCTTTCTTTGTTCAGGTATTGCTCCACATCTATTGTATAACTTGATCTTCTTGGTGATGACTTTTGTTAATATAATCATAGATCCTTTTTTCAGAATGAAGGCGGCTGGCAAGGACTGCTTTAGTATCTCTCCTGAAAGAAGCTTCGAAGTGAATAAACCCGATACTGATGGTCCGTTCGAGGAGGTGATGGCTAAAACTGATATTCCGCTTCTCGAAGCTGATTACGCCATATGGGGCATGCCAATTTTGTACCTTCGTGTCGCTCGAGAACGCGTTTGTGATATCCTGAATTTAATCGACAGGGAAGAAAATGGAGGCTTGGGGAAGCGTCGCAACCACCGGTAAGCACAAGAGCTGAGATATTTGTTGCACGGCTGAAAAGGTGAAGAGTTGAACATGAACGGCCTCCACGAGAAGATATGGGTGATTATCCGATCCACGATGGTGTGATCATTCTTGATTCTGATATGGACGAGCCCGAGCTCCCAAAAGTTGTCATCACGATCTCCAATGTTGCAGCGGCTCTTGAGGAAGATGTAAAAGTTTCCCCTACTAGGGACATCGTGGAGAACGTGGTTGCAGAAATACCTGAAGCGGAGTTTGAGGCATACCCGGAGGAAGAAGCAGTAGCGGCACATGATGACGTTGAGGCAGACTTCAATGGTGGAGAAGACACAGCCAACCTTCTTGATGATTGAACCTTCCTATTAATTCTCTTTTCTTCTTAGTATTTTCCATGATCTGGTGAACACTTTTCTCCTTGTACTCAGTGGCAGCTGAGTTCAAGGTTTTCTTATTTTTGTTTACTTGTTTGAACAAGGTTCTTATTTTTGAGATAAATTCTTCATTAAGACTGCACCATAGTGGTTGTGCCTTCGTATGATTGTATGTGATCCTTGTGAGAAGAGAAGTAATGCCATAATGAAATGTCACAGACCTGTCCGCACCCTCTTGGCGTAAGCTCGTCTGCGCCCTCCTGATGTAAGCTGGGACAAACTGTTCAAGATGTTTTCCTTTTTCCTTTGCATGCATTCCATTCCTCCAACTTTCCCTAAATGTGTGAAGTGTTTTCCTTTTATGGTTCTCTGGTTTAATCTGGTGGGTAATGATGACTCAGGTTGAACCTGGATCTTTGTGTCATGCCCAGGGGTAAAAATTTCTAAAGAAAATAATACTTTAATTGAGAAATTATAATTACGAATGCAAGTATTGCAATCATTTTTTGAAGGAATTACAAAAATAACGAGGAAAGGGAAATTGTTGGAGGAACGCTGGAGGAACCATTACGGAGAATGCTAGAGAGTAAGAGTAGCACATCGTTTCTAGGTACTGTAGGGTTTAAGCCATCATGAGTGGATCGTCACTCCCTCAAGTTCGTCAGTGTTGATGATCTTGCAGTAGCCGCCTAGGATGACATCTGCTACCAAATATGGTTCATCTTCCTTTGTTGCCGACAAATCAGATTGGTTAGTCATTTTCACTGTTACGTTTCCAACTTGGAGCGTGGTCTTCTTTGCTACCATATCTCCAATTTGAAACAGATTTGGACTTGGCACATCATCTTGTTTCTGGGACACGTTGTCTCTGACTTCTTCCAAGATCTTGGCAAAACGTTTGAGAGGACCATCACCCCACTCACATCTCTTAGTGGCAGTTAAGTTGTTGATTGAAACAAGTCCCCGAGCCTCAGCAGGAAGAGGCTTTACTGTTTGTAAAAAAGGTTGTTCGATGAGACTTACATGGGCTCGGAATCCTTTAAGGTATGAATTCGGGATTTCTCCATGATGTTGCGTCATATTTGCAAGGTGTCGGTACAACAACAAATAATCCTCAGGATTTGACGGCTTGTTGGAGATTCTTTCAGGTATTGAAATCGGCAAAGGACTCACTCCTAGTGCTGCTTTGTTGTTGCATATCCACGGGCGTCCCAGGATCATGTCGTAATTCGGATACTCTTTTACTATGTAAAATTTAGCATGCGTTAGAGTATTACCGAATTTAACTTCGAGGTCAATGTATCCATAGGCGTCTCTGAATTCTCATTCTGAGCTCCTAATCACGGTTGGGCTGCGAGTAGCTTCTTGTTTCTAAATCCTTGCGGCCCTCAGAGTCTTGACAGTGATGATGTTGAACTCGGAGGCTGCATCAATCAATGTGTTTCCGAACTCGACATCCTTCAAATGAGTGATGGTCAGGAGTGCCCAGTCCCCTTTGCTGGCCATGTCTTCAAGGAAAGACTGTGGCCTCGAGATTGCTTCATTTTCTGGATATAAACGCCTGCCTGACACAACATGATTGAGGGATGTGAACATGTCTTGACGTTGTCCCTTTGGGATATATAATATTTCACACAAATGATCCATCATAGTCTGTACAGTCTTGCGGACAGAATCCCCTGAGATCATGCAGCTTCTAATGGGAATAGGATCCCTATGAACGCCCTCGTTTCCTAACTGGAGTTCTCCTGCTTCCACCTTTTCTCTGAAGATTTGCTTCAACTTGTTACAATCTTTGGTCGGGTGATGGACAAACCTATGGTAGCGGCAGTATTTGGGATTTGTCATCTCGTCCTCGGTCGGTGGGCATCTGATAGGTGGTATCTTGATCGCGTCATCTTGAATCCATGCTTCCAGGAGTTCTATGACTTCATTCATGGGAAAGGGGAAGTTTGGAACCGTGTCTCCAGACTCTTGCACATGAGCTTTGTCCGCTCTCTTTCGAGACGGAGTCGTATGTGCTGATGCTGCATGCTTTTGCGGTTGTTCCGTTGCTGACGCTTTCCTCTTTCCTCATTCGCTCACCACGCTCACAGAAGGACCTGTATTATATTGCTTATTGATGAGGCTTCTACTTCCTCGGTTTTCACGCGCATCTTCGTTCTGAACGATCTTATTTCTTTCCAACAATGCTGGGGATGTCGTAGCGGAGCGCTTAGCGGCTTCATGAAGCTCCGAAAATATTTGAAAGCCCAGGTTCTCTAAAAAAGCACGGTATATGGGAATCATTTCGTTAATGCATAGCTCCACTAACTGGCATTCGGTGACATTCAGATCATGACAGTCCAACGCCTGAGTTCTGAACCTCTTGACGAAGTCGTTCGGATGTTCGTTGCTCCTTTGAAAGATTCTCCCCAAATATGAAAATGTAACCTGCTCTGACACGAAGAAATACTTCATGTAGAAGGCATCAACCATCTCACTCCAATTGGATATACTGTTAGGTGCGAGACTGTTGTACCAAGTGTATGCTCTTTCGGTAAGTGTCTTCGAGAACTATTTCAGGCGGAGAACATGATTGTATTCATGTTCTCCTAAAGATTCCAAAAATCGAGATACATGTTCACGAGCATTACCAGTACCATCATAAAGGGAGAATTGAGGAGAGACATAGCCCCTTGGGACAGGAATTCGTTGCACATATTGAGGGTATGGAGGCTGGTGTTGGTGCATGTCCGCCATATTTTATTTTCCCCGGCTTCGGAGAAGTCGCTCCTGGTCCTCACGCGTAATGAAGTTGGATAGTTGGCCTCTTTCTATTGGGCGTTCAGGAGTGTCACGAGTTTCCTCATCCATGTGGGTATGCGTCATTGAAGTGCCTACCCCGGGTGCATCAAACACGTTCCTCGTAGGCTCCAGGGATGTCATGGCCCCTGCGGAAATCGTTCGGTTAGGGTTTTGAGAAAAGTAAGTACCTATTTCTGAGTCGCAACCATATCTATTTGGGCTCTAGCAAGAACTTCCTGTCTTTCCATCAAGTCCACCATGGTGATAGAGGGTTTTCCTCCTCTTGTTCCTACAACCCCTCGTCCCGATGGAGGAGTAGCGATTGCCCTAGTGACGAAATTAAAGGTTTATAAATTATATATATGACTAATTTACCCTCTTCTCAATATCACCTCTAAAAACATTTCAACGGAATCCTTGCCATCATCACCCGCTCTTCATCAGAAAAATAATAATTATTCGATACCCACAACTTAAAATTCAACTTAAGTTCATTACTGAATCACATTTTTATTCAATCCTATGATATTTTTCCTATTTGGATAGCTGTCAAATTGTGCCTGCTACTATGTTTCTCGTATCATATTCATTACAGGATTGAAAGGAGCATCTAATAAAAAGGCATGTATACAACTGTTTATGGGTAAAAATTACTTCTGCTGGTTTTGGTAATTTTGGGTGTGTGGATGAGAAGTGAATCTAAACCCTAAACAAATGCACTACACGAGAGTGCTTTTGATTCGAGAGATCAATCTATACAATTCTGGCCTAAACCAAGAAATGGTTGTTCTAGAATTGTTTCGGTCACAAAGTGAAGGAGATGAGGTTGATCTTAAGGAGGGAAGCAAAGAAGGTGTTGATATTGTGAAGGTAAAGGCTTGTTTATGACTTGTAAAAGAAAGGTGAGCAAGCTTACGATTAATCCAAGCAGGCTCTGTGTGTTTGAATACGCTTCGTATTAACACTTGGTTTTTGTGTCGTTGTTCCGTTGGAAATAGGGAGGAGAACCTATTTATACAAGTCATTTGAGCCTTATTCACGTCTCTCGTGGGAAGTGGAGGAAGTAGAGTGATGGAGTAGTGGAGTTGTGTGTTAGTGTCACATGATCAGTCTTTCCCACTTCTCCCATCATCACTAACCGTCCATATCTTCCTGACACGTTCTTGAGATGGCGCGTTGCACGCTGTAAACCGCCAGACCAATACCCCAGTGTGTATCCCCCAGTTTTTGACATGATTGATGTCTCGAGTGTGTGGATCGTGGGACCCATAGAAGGTAGCATGTAATGCTAGTTAAATAACTAAGTTATTTATGAAGTCGATACTTGTAAAGTATCGTGTGTATTCTATGCATGTTATGCATCGAATGTATTCGGCATATATGAAGCATCGTTTTTGAGCATTATGCCCTGCCTACTTCACGTGATGGTTTGGAGGCTGCGCTAGAAATCCCTCCCTTGACCGACCACATGGAGTGGTAGATTGGAAGACAGTGATCACGGTGATACCTCATTGGTCGCCTAACTCCTATCCTAGGCCGTCCGTCCAGGCTGGAGAAGTTGGACGTACATGATGATTTGCGACCCACATCTGTGACCATTATATTAGGGTTTAGAAGGTGCACGAGTGCACTCTTTCAACTTGGTCGAATCCAAGCCTGGGAGACGTTACATGGAGGACCGATCAGGCATGCGTGTATACGGCATGATGATGTCCATGTCCATGCTTCACTGTCCCACGAAGGTTTGATCTAGGCCACTCAAATTTACCGGTGAAGTTGAGTGGCTGAGATCGATTTGCGACAGAAATCCTATGCCGCAAAGGATTCCTAAAGGGGCGCGGTATGCAACCTTCAAGGCGCGTGTTTCGAGACAACCAAGCTTGGTCTATCTCGGCCGTTTGGTCCGGCGTGTAGGTGGTAGGCTGATATTCACGCCTATACCTGACTGTCCCATGGAAACGTGATCTAAGCCATTCAATTCGTCCGGCAAAGTTGAGTGGTCAAGATCAGTTTGTGATTTGAGAAGCGTGACCACGCTAGTTTAGGCGGGCGATTTGGAGAAACCAGGCATGGTATGCCTTGGTCGGTCGGGTGAGGAGATAGATGGGTCCATGGTGATCATGTTGATGCTCACTGGACCTATTCAGTTGTCTCCTAAGCCCTTCATTCGATCAGGAGAAATCGAACACTCGTGATCGTTACAAACCCTAATTAGGGTTTTGGCCGGTCGTGCGTCATACTTGGTTTTGTGCGCACGAATTGGGACAATCAATCATGGTTGGTCCTGACCGATTGGTCATGTGTGTAGGCGGGCCCACAGTGAATGCGTTGACATGCTCTAGGCCCTTTGGATCTATATCTACACCCCCTATTTATGCCTGCGAAGATGGATGGTTGAGATCATTTTGCGACACATGTAATATGCCGCAAACCCTAATTTAGGGTTTCTTGTCCATTCCTCTTGGTTTGGAAGATTTGGCAAGATATGCCACCCTTTTGGGGAGACCGACCATGTGTGGCCCGCGTTGGGTCGGCAATGAATATTTCAATACCTGCTTGGGGGTATTGGATTCGATCTGGGACATCCAATCATGCTAGTGAAGTTGGATGATCGTGATCGCTCAATCAGGCTAGTATAACACACCGAGATTTATATGCTCAATCGGGCTAGTATAACACACCGAGAGTTACATGCTCAATCAGGCTAGTATAACACACTGAGAGTTATAGCCTGTACGGGAATTTCGTGCATGCCTCACTGTTGGTACTTGGATATTCATGCTACTCTGCTGCGAGTAACAATCAGTCATCATGCCACATCAACAATTGGAGTTCTGCTAGGAACAACACAGGAAATACAAGGCGTTTTATGCATTAATCAATAATGCTAAAATTCATAGAATATTCGGGGGATTGTTGCTACATGCTCCATTCTAGGTGAATTAATGAAGCGAAGAAGTATTCATCACTTATCAAATGGCCCTATCCTCTGCAGGACGGTACAAAATATTGGTTTTACAACTTTATCCCTGAACTAAAATCCACCATCAACAACAACATAACTCCATACATGAACTTTCATCACAGAGGGTATGTATCTTGTATACATTTTTCTGATCTTCGTGTGTATAGGCCACAGTTCTCTAGTATCAATGGCGCAGCACTTGGAGCTTGAAAAGTGACGTACAAGAGTGTTGTAGAAAAATCAATGAAAAACTTGATTAAAACAAGGTGGAGAGTAATCATTTTGTCATATTTAAATACTAATATAGATAATCAATTTGAGCTCAAACTATTTTGCTCGTACATGTATGGAATTTTTTTATAGATGTCAAAAATGAATCCCTGTATTAGGTTCATACTTGTACATGTTCTTCCCCTTCATGTTCGTCTTCATGTGAAGGTTCTTGTTCTAGATATTCTTCTTGAAATAGTTCCGCACTAGAAGAACTACTATACTATTTTTGCTATGTATCTAACAAAAAAAATAGTTTATCGTCTCCCATGATTGATCTAAAATTGCTTCAAGCGTAATCATCCGAGTCGATATCACCATTATTCATGTTGCTTCCTGCGATTTTATTTACGGGAGCGGATTATGGTTAATCATGATTACAGCTATTAGGTTAAGTTGGGGACATAATAGTATATACCAGCATTTTGTTAGGGGGAAAGACAATTTTTTGTTCTTCCCCTTTGACGACTCAAAGTCAAAGAAATATGATGTGGTCAATATATTTTAGCTTTCCCCCTAAACGAATTAGCTTTCCCTATAAAAAAAATCTTTCATATATCATCTTGGTACTTGGGAAGCATTTAAATAAAACAAGCTAATTCAAATTCTTTGTGAGGTACTGCAAAGCAATGATATTCATGGGTGTATGGTAGAGAATTCAAAAAGTGAAACCTTGAGAACTGGAGTGTGCATTCAAAACCTTACATATTTAATCTCTATCATTATAGTTAATATTGGAGTACTTAACCCAAGCACAAATATATGGAAGCAACAATTTAAGTTTCTCGAGATATGCCACGAAAAAACAAAGTTTGCTTGGATTTTGAACCAATGCAATTATAATGTAACTTTCAAGTAAATAGGTTCTAGATTAAACACTTTACAAAGAAAAAATAATATCAAAATGTCCTCAACGGGACCTAGGAAGTGTAACCACCAAATAATAAGACTCTTTCCCTTCCCCAAAATGTTTACAAAATCAAGACTGGGTTCTCTAAATGAGCGGTAGAGGAGTCAAGATGAGGTTATATTTACAATTCCTATCACATCTCTCCTGCTTATGGATTATTTGATTGTGTTGATTTTGATTTGTGAATGGTAGTGTTTGGTTGTTATGTTTATTTCAGTGTATTAACCTATTACTTTTGTTTGCACTTGTTAGTATTTATAGTAAAGGCTTACAAGCTATTCTTATAGCTTAAAGAACTGCCATTTTTTATGGTTCCATTGGCGTTAATTCACATCAATACTTGAGAATCCAGTGGCATCAAGAAAGTAAATTCGGTTGAAGCTATGTCATATTAAGGAATTTTGTTCCAAAATTTGTTGAACTTAGTATCATGAATACACTGCGCCGAGGAAACCACCTTCAATAATCAACTACATGATATATTAAGTTGCAGATAAAGAAAAGTTGATATACATTTAGAATTTGGTGTATTATTACTCCACTCACTTTCGCAGTTTTTTTTTTTCTGTGTTTGATAGGGACAAGTGATTCATCTCTCCTAAGATTATTTTTTTGGTTCTACAAGGGGTTGAGAAGACTTTGTATATTTTTTGAGGCTACAAATGGAAGAAATTTTGATGGACTAAAATAGATCTCAGTAAATGTCTTGCTATATAAAAATACATTTGTTCAAATATTTTTCCCTTCAGGAAGAAAATATATTTATGTATATATTATTTCTAATGTCGAAGTGGTCCCAAAGAATTAAGATACTCGATCCGATGAATGCGTGGAGAGATTAATAAGGATTGACATTCAAATTTTCAAGAATGCAGATAAGGAATTAACCTCTCGAGAGGTACAAAAGTGGATAAACTAACTTAATGGTACTTATGGATATGCTATAAGTTGTAGTCATTACTTTGAACTACATGATATGGCATGCTTTACCTCCACAACCAATTGTTTTAGTCCTTTTCCTACTTGATTCTCATGGTTTCCTATGTTAAAGAAAAAAAAAAAAACTAAAAAATGGGTTGTTCTTATCTTATTTCTTACTGCTTTAGAGTTTGACTTAATTATAACTATAACAACATCTTGACCATTAATACAATAACAACACAATGTCTCAAAATTGTTCAATATCGTACTTCAAGACCCAGTCAAACATTCAACTCCACATAAGCTAAGTATTTCACATTGGTAGGTCAATGAGAGTTGGTCTAATACATAAATCATGTACTCAAAATTATTGTTTACAATTGAATGGATAGCTTTGAATCTAGCGACTTTGACCATATGATGTATGTTAAATGGCTGAGAAAGTAACTTCACTTAGCATGCTGATTTTTTTTTTTTTTGTCATTTTTTGATTTGATTTTCTGGAGTCCCCTCTTAATATTCAATGTACTCACTGACTAAGAGACTCTATATACTTAATTCTCCATAAGGTAGGGTACAATATATATTATTTGTTTTTTAGGAAATAGTAGAAATAATAATTTTTTGCGATGGTATATATGTATTTTTCAAGTTGTGGAAGTGCATAATAGTCACGAGAGGGTATCAGTGGGTTGTAAAATGCTAAAAAAAAATATATATTTATGAGGTATAAGTGTTGAAACTATTAGTCCCACATTGTTTGGACAATCTAAGATCCTGCGGTTTATAATCTCTTAGGGCCCCTCCACTCATTGCCAATTGGTTTTGATTTGGATGCCTGTATTCTAACATGGTATCAGAGCATGCTATTTTTGTCGAGTCATTTGACCGCACCTTTACTTTTATGCTGCATCACCCGATTTATTATTGCTCACATGTTGTTCACGTGTTAGACCTAACCCAACGAGGCTACACGTGAGGGGTTGTGTTGAGACTGTTAGTGCCATATTGTTTGGACAATCTAAGATCCGGCAGTTTATAATCTCTTAGGGCCCCTCCACTCATTTCCAATTGGTTTTGAGTTGGATGCTCGTATTCTAACAATAAGGTGTGCAGTTATAGCTTTTTAACTATCTTATAAATTAACCGCTTGATTCTGAAATTTTTGATTTCTTTAGATACAATTGCATCTATAAAAAAAAAGTATATGTTTTTTTATCAAGATAATTTTCCCTTGATTGATTTTATGCCAAGAATAAGGAATATCTGTTGATTATTTAGAATTAAGATCTTGGTCTCTGTCATTTTTCTTATAGAAAGTAAGACACATTTGTTTCATTATCCAGGTGTCTAACGAGACTAAGCAATTTGATCTATCAAATTTTTAGTAAAACCTATGGAGGTGTTGAACTAAGTTTTATGTGAAACCAAGTCAACAATAACGAGTGAGTGCAACAACGTCTTCCTTAGAAGTTGGTTGGAACTATAGTTTTCTTGATACACCTGAATAATAACAAAAAATTATTTGAAGTTTTTCATATACATGGCCATGATTAGAAATCAGTTACTTAGAAGTTGTAATATGATGTGTTCTGATTTCTTGATTAAATGAATGTAAATTACTTTTACTTGCTCAATTTATCTGCTTGAGGCTTGAAATTACAAATACAATCCACATAAAAGAACACCATACATAATGTTGGAATCTACTTGCCAAAATTATTTTACTAACAACATCACGTTAAAGTTTGAAAATGATGATAAATTTTTTAAGAAATTAGACGGCACTACGAAATCGATAATATAGGAAAAAATTATACGACTCATCTACTATCACATGACTAGAAAATCCTTGAAGCTTATTTACTGGGGAAAACTTCCAGAGAAGATTCAGAGTCTAATGAGGGGTCGAATGTAAAATAACTACATGACATCTTTGCACATTAATAAGATCAAAAATTTATGTTTTCCAAGTATAAAATACTAAAAAAAATAAACGAAAAAGTGATTTCATTCCTCGGAAAACAACTATCACAACAAATATAGAGATAACCAGATAATAAGAGTCTTTTTCCAAACCATGGATTTGAGGAGAAGATAGAAGAATTTGGGAGATATTATTACAAAGATGAACGAAATAGTAAAAAGGAAAAAAAGTCAAGAACATAGGATGTTAAAGTTCAAAGAACATCTACAACAAAAATGCAGTATAAACATGGATAGGATTTGGGGTCGAGAAAGAATGAAAATATGCAAAGAAGGTCTTATAGTGTATAAAAGTGGAAAAAGAATAGGAGATGTCGAGCGCAATTCAAAGACCTAGAAATTTGGTTTCGGGTTAAATGACTAGCAGAAGTCAAATGGGATCAATGTGATATATGTACCAATTTATCTTTATACATAATATATGTGTGCTTTTGCTTCAATTATATATATGTTTTAGTTGTTAAGACAATGTTTATGCTATGCAGATCAATGTGATATATGTACCAAATATATGTGTGAGTTCATCAACCTCATCACAATTGAAGTTTTGTCCTTCTTGATTTGTTTAGGTTATCCAGTTTCTTTAGATTCACTATGTATAAATATGTACCTAGCTAAGGTCTTTTTTTTTTTTGAATTATATTGATTACTGTTTTATAAGGAATTCATTTTGTATTTATCTTTATACATAATATATGTGTAGTGCATTTGTTTAGGGTTTAGATTCACTTCTCATCCACACACCCAAAATTACCAAAACCAGCAGAAGTAATTTTTACCCATAAACAGTTGTATACATGCCTTTTTATTAGATGCTCCTTTCAATCCTGTAATGAATATGATACGAGAAACATAGTAGCAGGCACAATTTGACAGCTATCCAAATAGGAAAAATATCATAGGATTGAATAAAAATGTGATTCAGTAATGAACTTAAGTTGAATTTTAAGTTGTGGGTATCGAATAATTATTTTTTTTTCTGATGAAGAGCGGGTGATGATGGCAAGGATTCCGTTGAAATGTTTTTAGATGTGATATTGAGAAGAGGGTAAATTAGTCATATATATAATTTATAAACCTTTAATTTCGTCACTAGGGCAATCGCTACTCCTCCATCGGGACGAGGGGTTGTAGGAACAAGAGGAGGAAAACCCTCTATCACCATGGTGGACTTGATGGAAAGACAGGAAGTTCTTGCTAGAGCCCAAACAGATATGGCTGCGACTCAGAAATAGGTACTTACTTTTCTCAAAACCCTAACCGAACGATTTCCGCAGGGGCCATGACATCCCTGGAGCCTACGAGGAACGTGTTTGATGCACCCGGGGTAGGCACTTCAATGACGCATACCCACATGGATGAGGAAACTCGTGACACTCCTGAACGCCCAATAGAAAGAGGCCAACTATCCAACTTCATTACGCGTGAGGACCTGGAGCGACTTCTCCGAAGCCGGGGAAAATAAAATATGGCGGACATGCACCAACACCAACCTACATAATTATATTGATTACTGTTTTAAAAGGGTCGTCAGGGAATTGATTTTTTCTTGACGACTCTAAACTGTCGTATATTTCGGCCATTAATGAATCTTCGACAGTGAAGAGTCGTCACTGAGACAGTCTTATAATTAACGACTGTTTAGGGTCGTCAATGAAAAAATTCAATACATTGACGACTTTTCATACATTTCCGCCATTAATGAATCTTCGACAGTGAAGAGTCGTCACTGTAACAGTCTTAAAATTAACAACTGTTTAGGGTCATCAATGAAAAAATTCAATACATTGACAACTTTTCATACTGATCTGGGTAAAAAAAAATAAAAAAAATAAAATTGGACACAAAATTGCTGACAAACAATTTGGAAAAAAAAAAAGTTAAACTCTAATTAAGTAAAATTATCATTAATTAATCGGTGCGCGGGTTATAACCCCAAAGGGGTTATAACCCATCCACAAAAAACCCATCCAAACAAATATGACACAAAAACCCCAAATATCATAAACTGTCTATATTACCCTTCTACTATTTAAATCACCCCAACAAAAAAAAAAATCAACCCCACATTTAAATTTTATTAAATTATCACCACCAACAGCAACACACCACAGCAGCACCATCGCCACTGCACCGCCACCACTACACCACCACCATCGCCGCCTCCCACCACTGTACCACCGCCACTGCACCACCACCGCGACACCGCCGCCGCCTCCCACCACCACCACGGCCGCCGCTTCCATCACCACCTCCGCCACCGCAGCCGACCACCGCCACCGACCACCATCACCACCGCCGCCACCAACCACCACCATCACCACTGCCAACCGCCGCCGTCACCAACCACCACCGCAGCCAACGACCACAACCATAGACGACCACCACTGTCACCGAGAAACACCATCATTATCACCGACCACCACCACCAAACAGCCGCCGCCACCACAAACAATTAATTTGATTGATCAATGTTCAACAAAATGAGAAAAAAATGATGCAACCAAATTGAAAATGAGGAAAAAAATGATGAAACCAAACTGAAAAAATGATGGAACCAAAATTTCTCGTGCAAATAATTTCTCGTGAAAAATGATGTAACCAAACTGAAACAATGATAAAACCAAAATTGGTTTCACTAAAAAATAGATGAAACCGAAATTGGTTTCATCATAAATACGATGAAACCATAATTGGTTTCGTCGACTGCAATTGCTCCTTGGCTCAGTTCTTTCCTGCAACTTCAACTACTCCTTGGCTCAATTCCTGCCACACCACTAGCACCACCACCACCAATACTGAGCAATTGCATCACCACTGCCAGCCACCACTACCAGTCAGCACCACCACCAAGCACCCGCCGTACCGCCACCAGCACCACGACCTCCCACCACCCAAAAATACGATGAAACCGATTTTGGTTTCATCATAAATACGATGAAAACTATTTTGGTTTCATCATAAATAAGATGAAACCATAATTGGTTTCATCAACTGCAACTGCTCCAAATTCAGCAATCACCCATTTCTTCTCCATCTACGCCTGAAATACTTCTATACAGCCGCCATTAACCTACCAGAAAGTTAGGTCGAAACCCATCTCGTACCTCAAATTTAGTAGTTGTTGTTGTGAGAATTTGGACACACTTTTGACTTGAATCACAACCCCAAAGCACCATCGATCGAGATGAACATGTTCACCGCATCATTAAACCAAAAACCCCAATTCGAATTCATCTTCAACATCAACATCTCTTTCTTATATCCACCTCACAGATCTGTTTTGTTGCTGCTGATTAATTCAGCCTTTCACCAACACCAATTTGGCCACCATATCAAGGAATTACCCTCTCCAGATTACAGATTGAACTCAAACCAATTTCAATTCATGGAAAGTCCCCAAATGCCTATGTTGTTTGAGTGAGAAATGAGAATTTCTTTTTCTTGTTTTGATAACCAAAAAATCAGATCTAAAATTCATTGGAATATAAAATCAATTCAACCCCAAAAAGGTATTTGTGGTTTTAGATGATAGAAGTAGGAGGTTGAAGTAGTGATAATGGTGTTAATGGAGGAGACAGAGGTGTTATTGGCGGCGGATTTGGACATAAGAGGCGTTGTTGGTGACGGATCTAGACATAGCAGCTGGTTTGGTGGTGGCGGAGCTACTGTTGGTGATAGATCTGAAAATAAAACAAAAGAAAAGAGACGGAGGTGTTCTTGGAGGAAAGCGGAGGTGTTCGTGGAGGTGACGGAGGTGTTGCTGCTGGTGTTCGCGGAGATCTGTTATTGCTGCTTATGGTAATGGTGGCGGGGGAGAAGGAGAGAAGAATAAGGGGAAAAAAGAAGAAGAAGAAGAAGAAGAAGAAGAAGAAGAAGAAGAAGAAGCTAAAAAGGGTATGTTTGGGTTTTTTTAAAATAACAAAAACTAAATTTACTCAAAAATATTTGACCTGGGTTTTTTGTGCCACTTTTATTTGGAATGGTTTTTATTTAGTAGAAATAATATGACCGGTTTTTTCTTATCACTAGTTTGTTCACCTAGGGGTTTTTTCACTAGTTTTGTTAATTAATTAAATTTTAACTCTAATCACTTAGGGGCATTTTAGCCATTTAGAAAATATTTTTATAAGGGGTGGCTCAAATTAGGTTAGGGTGACCTTTTATATCCTCTAGTGCCTAGCCCCCATTTAATGTGGGCGGCCCCCAATTAAATCACGATATATAGAAATTCTTTACGAGTTATATGTCGGCTTAGCATTGGGGCTCGGGGAACAAATTTTAAGCTGTAACTGAATTAGGCTATACTCCCCGGTGCGAAGCACGGGTTAGTAACTTAGTATCTAGTATTTTTTTAATTAAGGACGTGATATTGTGGTAACCCATAGGTGAGGCCTTAGCCTAAGTTCCCCCAGCGAAAATCAGTCCCCTCGTAGCAGCCATCTTAGGGCCTCTTTTTTGCCGTCCTTTCTCCCGCTGAGATCGAAGAACGTTGCAGAGAAGTGAAAAAACTTAAAGAGGAACAATGTTGCAGTTCCCAGCATTCATGACACAGTTCCCATCATCAACAAGTATGATACCATCATCAGTTTTACTTCCACCTCAGTGGCCTCACCCACAGTCCGATGAACTTCTTCTTGCCATGGATGAAAGTGATCTCCAACACAAGGTTAAAATCACTTTCTTTCTTTACCCTTTTTGGACTTCCTGAGTTTTAGGACGATGTTATAGTAGTTTGAATTAATACTTGATGATATGTTTTCAAGTTTCATGTTTAGGTATAAAAAATATGATTTCTTAACTTGATTTGATTGGGGAATTCATAATCATAACGGCAAACCCTAAGTTTTTCACACGGTATCTTGAGAATCATAAATCAAGCAATGAAGTTGTTTCGTTAGTCTCATTTGGAGTTGTGTTTGTCGGTTAATTTTTGTGATTGAGCGCTATTGATAGTTGGAAGGGGATTCCATTACCGGGAATCATATTCCATGAGGAGGGGAAATCCTAAATTCACCACCCCCAATGGGTTTTGAATTCCAATAGTTTTGGAGGAATCCTCTTACCATTCCTCCTCTATTCCTATTTACTAAACATGGGAATGGGGATTCTCAGGAAAGGATTCCATTCCCTCCGGCCATACACGCTCTAGGTCTAATCTTGCTGTTTGACTTCAAATATAACCGTCCATCATGCTGCAAGGCCTATGATATGGCCGGGATTCTGATAAGGTCCAGTGAACTTCTTATCCATGGCAAATATCATTTCTGAATTAGCATGGATGTGGGGTGTTCTTCTATCTGGTAGTTTATTTTTCGGTATATAAAAACAGATGAAAATAGTTTTTAGTTTAGATTTCTAGTATTTAGCATTAAAAACACGCGTATCCCGAATTTCTGATTGGAACATAATGAGTAGGATTTCAAATGTAGAGTCTTATAGAAGAGGATTTGTGTCTAGATTGTAAAAGCATGGCGAGGTTTCAACATGCTATGCAAATTTGTATAATGACAATTTCAAGAAGCCATGTCCCTCTAACCAAGTCCAGTGGCAAAAAAATGAAAGTGGTTTTATCTACTTCATGTGCATGATTAGGAGCGATTCCAAGGCTTCGCTTTGGCTCAAGTATAATGGTAGTGGAATATAGAAAAGGTAGCCAAGTTGCTGTTTAACCATTGCATTAGTCAATGTAAAGCTTAGCAATTCCATTGCCTTCTGTTTTTAAGTCCCGGAAATAAACTTGAATCGAATGATGGCGTAAGGTATCGTAATTGAGGATCCATACTTTTACTCGTATCTGCTTCGATGGCGGTTAGCTGGAGGCAAAGATCAATTATGCATTATGCATAGGCTATCTGGCATTGACCTTCTCTCATTTAATATGACTTTTGAATAATGTTAACAATATAGATAGAAGAATTGTCGCTGAAACACCAAAAACCAATTCAAGGTTTTCCAAATTTTCGTATTAATACTACTGACTCTTGCAAATGATGAAATCCCAACTTAGTTTCTTATATGGTTATTTTTCTTCATTTTCCTTTGTTGCAGTTTGATGAGATCAGAAAGACAAACATCGACATAGTTGTTGTTGGAAAGACAGCTGTAGATAATGACAAAGAAGATTTCGATAATGATGCAGATGATGATGATGTTGACAATGCAGAGGAGTCTGAAGGTGATGAGTTTGAGCAGGAAACAGGTTGATCGTAATGTAGGTAATGTAGGCAGTGATCCAAGTTGGTTGCTTGATGCTCTGTCTTTCCCAGCAAACACTTGTATCTAAGAGGTACAGTGTACGACAGTCTTATTTCTACGTGTAAACTTTCAACTGTATGATGATAAGGCTGTTACATAGATGTCCGACTTTCTACATATAGTTTACATAATTGGGCACAGATTGTAATGAAGACTCTAGGCCTCCTCGGGTAGGATATTTGCAGATCTCTTAAGGGTATTGCCTGCATGTTTCAGACCTTTTACTTGTTTTCTTGCTTTCCAGTCCATATTATGAATATGCATAATCATGATTCATGTGAGGTAATGTATGAAATCATCACGGTAATTTTCTATTATGAACATTGGCTGAAACGATGTACACAGATTTGGTTCCCTTGGTACGGTAATCTATACAACTAGGCTTCGAAGCTATAAACTTCACTTCCTCAATACAAACAATGTACGCAAACACTCTATTCTGACCCTTGAAATGATATATAAAGCAGTTGTATAGATATCCCACCTAAGGTGGATATCTGTCTAGGGGATATCTGTAAGAGCTCTATCTGTAATAGTATACTTTTATTGGCTGAAACATAACAGTGAAAATTCCAGCTCCCTTAAGGTAGGATGTTTGCAGATATCATGGAGGCATGTTCCATGAATGTTTTAGGTGTTATACTTCCTTTTTCTCTTATTTTCCACCCGGCTGCTAGCAAAGAACCATGTGCATAAGATAATTTGACTAGCAAGTTGCCAGGGTCATTGTTAAGGTGTCTCCTAAAGATATCCATGTAGGAACTTAGTTAACACAAGAATTTGCTGGTACAAGTGGTTGCTAAATCAGTTGACTTTGAAGTTACAAAGTTTGCTTCCCACTCCCAGTGTAGTCTGGTTCACACCTTAGGAATAACTTACTTTTATTTGGACCCTTGAAATGATACATAGAGCAACACACCAGGCCTGATGACTAGATTTGTCCAGAGTCTAAGCAGTAACTACGTAATATTCTTTTGATGAACCTAAAAGATGACTCGATGCTCCTCCTTTTGACTGCTTATTGATCAGAACCCTCGCCAAGGGTTGGAATACTCTGTTGTGCGGATAGGGACATAACTAGTTGATTTTGAAATCTGGATCTGGAGTCTTCCAATAGGTTGTGGAACTGTGTCACGTATTCTTAAGATTTTTGTTATAGGGAAAGCCAAAATAATTAAGGAGAAAGCTGACTTTCAGTCAAACAGAGTTTAAATAGGGTGGAAATAGAAAACTACTTGACATCATCCGCATCTTACAAGATGCATTAGCGATGTTTTCATCTTCTAAAAAAAACTTAAAATCAATTTCCGTCTGAATTTTCCCTTCTTGATTAACTGGTAAGGTTCTAATTAATTATTTATTGTAAAGCAATTGCGGAAGATTTACAAGAATATCTTGTTCACCTTTATTGATAATGATGGTTGAATAAGAATCAAACACCCAAGATTTTGATCGTAAATATATATATATATATATATATATATCCGTATGTTTTAGATCTTAGAATGTGTTTCCAGGTGGTTTAAAATGTAACTCTCATAGCCTACGTACTGATCCATCTAAGAACAATAAAAATTAAACTAACAAACTCTTGGTGTTCTTGCAAGTGTTGGTGGCTTTGGTGTAAATGTGATGCTTGGAATCAGCTGACAACGAAAAGATTAAACCCTTGATTGCTCTACATCTAGGGATACATTAATCCCAAGTGTGTTAGACAAAACTGCTTACTGTTGTTCACAATCTCCTTTTGCTTTCCTTGATTTGGCTGGCTTGGTCCGATTGGAAGATGGTACTTGAGCCTTCTCCTTCTTCGGTGCCATACTGCCATTTCCAATTGATTTCTCTAGGTTTTGCTTTGGACCTGTATTAAGAGTGTTTTCTTCTCATTTGACGAGATATCTCTGAGTATGTATTATTGGTGATTTGGAACGATCATGCCAAAATGTCTGCAATACGATGCCATAATTTTAATTAGAGAAGAATTCTCATAAAAGTTAAGGAGTTGGAATAGAAAAATAGTGATTACAAAAATGTTTTGACATTCTAAGAGGAAGAAGTATCGAAAGAAAACATAGGATTTAGTCATATATGAATAGGAAGGCTAGTATATTTTTGACATCTTTTATTTACCCCCAAGTCATTTTAGTTTGACTAAAGGTCAGCTTTTCTATAAACAAATTAGCTTTCCCTTTATCAATAATTTATTCTTAATTATGTGATGGGATGTCATTCGGATATTACAGTTTGGTTCCAAGTTCCAAGTCCAACCCACTCTTTTTAGATTTCCAAATTCCTTTTTATGTGGATGCAGAGTATTTCTCTGAACAATGTGCGTGGAACCATTGCTAAAGTGGTGGGTATCCATAAAACTCCACCTATTTGCCACCCTTAATTTTCCTATTTGCCACCCTCATAACAATTTCTAAAATAATTCTACTTTTCAATTTTACTTTTCCTATTTGTCACCTACACAAGTCAAATACAATTTGATTATAACTATCACCACTTCTATTTTGTCTTCTTCTCCACTAATCTCTATTTTCACTTGAAACTCATTAAAAAATATTGACCCTACGATAGAACTCTGTACAATTAGTTCACTATTATGTATAAGCCATTTACTATTTCTTTAAATCTTATCATTTAACTAGTAGAAATTAACGATTTAATCGGAAAATAATTTGTAAATCATTATTATGGAAGATTATACGATTAAAAATCTAGGGAAAAATATCCAAACCTTAAATGAAAGGAACAACCAACAAGATTTTGCTAATTTAGATGAAAATACATCCATTGAAGAAGATATGGAGGTAAGTAACTGATTTATTTTCGTTTGATTTGTGTTTTTCCCGGGTTTTTCTTCTTCTAATTTTCGTTGAACTGGTCTCCAGTTTCTGGACGACCACAAAGCATTTCAATCGTCCAAACATGGACGTCTGTGTACAGAAATCGTCGTCTATAACTGGACGACTATACACTTGGCGATGAGATCGTTGCTGGACGACTGTAGTACCTTGTGATTCTTCTTAAGCGAACGACTTTAACTGTCTAACATTATTTTTCACAAGTACTTCACAACTCATTAAGATGTCATTCCCAATTTGGATCAGCTGAAAAAATATATATTTTAGACGAAGTAAAAGGGGACGATACGGAGAAGAAGAAGTGTCTCCCATGAATATTTTTTTATTTTATTTTATTGGGGTGGTTCTTTGTGGGGTATAAACAAAAAGTTAAAGAGGTAGTATTTAGGGTAAATGAAAAAGTATAGAGGTGGCAAATAGGAGAACTGGGGGACAATTAATGAAAGTGTCAAATAGGAAAAGTAGGGGTGTCAAATAGGTGGAGCCATACATAACTGTAGTTAAGTTCGTTAAAAAGTAGGGTGGCAGTGTGTGTCCATGACTAGAATTGAATTTGCTTTCTTTTGAATGGAATTTTTATATTTTTGAGTTGGAGTAAAGTCATCATGTTCCCTAATTGTAATAGACCCTTTCAAAGGTTTCAACGGTTGGAACGCGAAACTACTAATTCTATCAATACTGAGTGTCCACGAAACGTTCCAGAAATGCCTCTTAGGTTGACTGACTCTCTGTATTGAATAGTTCCAAATGGTTGGTTCCCACCACCCTCGAGCAGTATTTGTTTAATCTAATCTTTTTTAATTAATACATATATATTTTATTTATATCAGTTTTTGCCACTTATTCTTTGCTAATTTGAATAAGAATCAATTTCAATTGTTCCGTTAAGATGTTGTTTTTAGTCAGGACTCAGAACAGCTCAGAGCTTTCTAGGAATTTTCATCTCATTTTGGAGGAATTTTCAATTCTAGGAATTTCAATTGTTCCGTTACTTGTTTTCCGTAGTCAAAATAGTAGTACCAAAATATTAGAGAAAAGGGCATGAAAATTAACTATTCAATGGAAAGGTGCAGCCTTAGTCCAACTCTTTAAAAACCAAACAATCATGTGCTTGTCTAACTCAATCCAACTCACTCAGTGATCCGTCCAGCTCATTACCCAATCTACCCTCCCTAGTCAGTTAATTGGGTTAGGTTAGGTTATCCTCCAAATTACCCAAATTACTAGGTTAGTTAAACTAGTGTGGTTAGGAGTTTGGGTTAATTAAATATATACGACTAATATTACAAAGGTACCCAATAAAATTTTTCAGCCAACCATTCTTAGTACCCAATAAAATTTTACAGCCAGTCTTTCCAACTAAATTTATATGACCTATATTACAGAGGTACCCAATAAAAGTTTTCAGCCAGTCATTCCTAGTACCCAATAAACATTTTCACCCAGTCTTGACAATAAGCATCCGACAAACCTGTTGCCTTGCAAAAACCATATAACATGCATTTTACTAGTAAAAATTGAATGCCAATCTTTCCATTATATTGAATGCCAAGCTTTCCATCACCCTGGAATAGCTCTCGAGAATTGATTGCCCAACATCCTGGTATCCAAAGAAAGAAAGCAGTTAAACAACATATTGAACTTCTTGTTTAAAAGCCTTAGTTACATAGCCCTAACATTTAAGATGCAGATCATTACGATGACCCTTCAGCAATAATTACTGAATATCAAATTTCCAATGGTGAGAATGTCCCTATGGTGCAGCAATTATCCATTTAAAGCATCAAAATCCACTATGACCAAATCGACACCCTCATATAATGAAGCACGAAGCTTAACCTGAAATCAAATGTGTAAATAACCAAGTATGTGTTTCACAAATTAAGATATGCATGCACATCTATGATAGTGACACGACTTCAAAATTAGAGTTATATTTTTACGTGATACTTTAGTATTGAGATACAAATAATATTTAATGTAATGGTATTCATGTCTTCTTGCGCACTCCTAGGACTTCCATTAATCCACTACCCATTTTATAGGTTAACAGATGAAGGTTCAGGATAGCAAACTGGCAAATAGTCGAGTGATCAAGTGCAGTAACAATCATAAAGCAAGTCCATAGACTCCATACTCAAAGAAGTGACATAGATTGTAACGACAAGATTTCTGAAAAACTTACCAATCCAGCAATCTTTTTAATTAGTGCAGGCGGATTCGAATTCAATCCTTTAGCCAGCGCCACTATAAGGTTCTTTAGCATACAAAGCTTCTTATCTTTTTCTGTATCTACAAGAATAATTTCAGCTCTAAGACCCTCAACTCCCAAAGCATAAAGCTCATCTGGAGAAGGTATATTGTCAAATAGCTCCTTATAGATATTTTCCTGCACATAACAAAAGTTAAATAAATAACTAACAAGCTTCCTAATGACAGAATCGAACAAGAGAAAATCAATTATGTAGAGGGGAATAATTTCAGCAAAAAACAACTAAAAAATATAAACTGTTCTCATTAGTATTTTTTGCTTGGTGGTCATCAAATTTCAAGGACAGTAGCAGCATCGTACATAGACTTCCTACGTATGTGTTTATCTGTGTTTACCTGTATTTAACGCACGTTCACAAATGTAGAAATTTTCAATAAGTTGCACCCTAAGGTTTTCATATACTTGGCGATCTTTATACATCTATCTTCCACAAAGAACATAAACATGGAAAGTAATTGCTAAGAAATACTAACTGTATCTCACCGGAATGACAGAGTAGAAACCGTTACAAAGTGGTCCAGAAAATGTTCCAGTTCTCCATAAAATTTGTGATTCCGTCTGAGATGACACCTCATCCTGTTCCCCGTAGCACCTTGAATCTTCACTGCTCAGAGTCTCATCTTGAGAACCCAGAGAGACAGACCTGAATTTTTCAATGAAATTTGATGACCACCAAGCAATGCCAGAAGTCCAAGCTTCCAGTGACCCTGAATCTTCTCGTGTTTCTTCCATCTACTTAAAGTTTTCAGATACAAAACCATATCTTTTCACTTCTCACCAGTGTAACGACTTTTAACTTAAGTGGAATTCTTAGATACATATCTACATTTGTGAACCTTCTATACAACCAAATTCCTTTGCAAGGAAGTTCCTCAACCTGCGGATAAAAGATAAGTTCAATAAACAATCCACAAAAATTAGGTGATGGGTAGCTATTCGGGAAAGTAAGACTGTACAAATGATCTTTAAAGCAGACGACTGACGCTATGAGTATGCCCAACATTTCATAAGCTTTTTTTGAGCATGATAAATATCATTTGAACTGGATTTGAACAATGATAATCACTTTAGCAATTAATCTAACAATTACAGGGCTATTTAGAGTATGGAGTCTTTTTGGAGTGATTGCATTGAACTAGAGCAATTAAACTCAAAAGGCTATTTAGATGTACTATGTCTTCATAATCTACTTTAGAAAATCATTCTTCTCTCTCCAAAATATGTTTAACAAACCAAATTCACATCACAGTGAAACCTATAATTTAATTCCACATTAAACTGGGAGAAACCTATGTATCAATTTTGAAATAAACTGATACAATAACATATACCCATTTGTGATAATTTAGCAATGGAAAATCAGAAAGAAAAAAAATCGAACCTTTTTGAAGAGATGATAAGTGATACCATGAACTGATTGCGTTTGATAAAGAAGGAATTGTAGTTTTCTAATCTTCGTTGCATATCAACCCATCTCAATTTTTGAACTCGAATTCTCCTCTACAGATAGTTATAACGGTGAAAAACAATAGAGGTAGTAGATGCTCATCAATTGGGTTAAGTAAAACCATTTCTCGTCCATCAAAACTCAAAATTGATCGAGCACATATTGGAGAGAGTCTAAGACCTATAGAAAGAGGATTTTATGATGGAATTCGAAACACAACCGCGACCATTTCTATTCTCTGGATCCCCCGACTCATCTGAAGCTAACCTAACCAGAGTACAGTGTACCTGGCTGACTAGGGAGGGTATTATTGGGATGAATCGGATCTGGTGACTGGGCGGGTCACAGTGAGTCAGACTCGCACCTGATTGTTACCTTGTTGCAGAGTTTAGCAATTCTCGGACCTTTTCCTAAAATACGAAATATCTATGTATTAAGGTTGTAATCAAGTTGAACTGGAGTCCAATTTATTTAGTTCTCTTTCTTAGCATTTACCTCCTGAGTCACTTCAATCAAACAAGTAGACTTTCAAATTGCAAAAATCATTCTTTTGTGTAGGAACCCAATTCAGATTCTTTATTTCTCATCTGCTTCCATGTAAGTTAGTTTCACAATTTGGCCCCATGGGGACTAGAATCCAAACTTTACGGAATATGCTATTGTTATCTATCTCCATTACCAGCTGTCATAAAAGACCCATCCCGTCCAGCCATCCTTTTATTTTTCAACCAAAACTCCATTGGACAATTGGGACATCAGCCAAAAGATGCACCTCAAAAAAATTGCAGGTACATGTTCTGAGATTTTTTTCGAATTTTCCTTTGTATTAATAACAGATAAATGTGTGGAGTGGTATAGAAGAATTTGAAGATACATTTCAGTATTTCAGCACCCCCACCACCGTGGCACCACCACTGATTTTCCCGGCTCCCAGTATTGAGAAAGACTATCATCTTCTGAAAAAATCTGGTCAAGAAAAAGCCAATTCCTGATGTTAGACTGTTAGTTAATGCAGGAATCTTTAATATCAAACCAAACAACATCTCTTTTTCCATAATCAATTTTCACTACCTCTTGGCTCTTTCTCTATCTTTACACACCTCCCAAACAGATAGCTTCTATGTCCTCCAACGCTATTATTAACCTGCAAATACATAAAAACAAACAAACAAATTAAATGAAATAAGAAAAATCACAGTAAATCATAAGTAAGAATCAGATTTTAAATTACCGATCAAAAAAAAAAAAAGAATCAGATTTTAAATAAACAATACACATATAGACACTTGGAATAAAGTAAATGAGAGTTTAAGGATTGAGAATGGTGGAAACCAACGATGTGAAACGCAATCAGAAACAATGACTAACGTGTTAGAATGTACACGACGAAGTGATGGTGAAAATCAAAAGGTGTACGAAATTCGAGAGTATCTATGCAGAATTGACGGGGCAAAACCTATCAAATAATGTCCTTCCCGGAATAACGGCATTAACTCAGGTCAAGCCATTAAGATCAAAATTCATTCCCATAATAAAAAATAATTAGGGTTTCGGAAATTGGAATTAGCTAGGAGGATGACGAGGACGAGAAGAATCACACTTTCAATCCATGATGTACAGTGAAAACATACATTACCAACAAAAAAAATGAAACAAACATCTTTCTTTCTATTTACTGATTTCGCCTTTCTTCTTCTTCTTTCATTTTTTTCTGTTTTGGTTAACTTATTTATATACGAACTGTATTCTTCGGTCTATTTAACAAAACTACTACTGCTAATACTGAACCCGATTATGATAACTACTAGTGTTGTTTCCTTGATGATGATGATGACCAACATAGTAAACTATCTGATGATTCGAAGGATTCTGGTAATAATAATGAACGGTTGGATATGGAACTGGTGGTTTTGAGATCTGTTGAACACAACAATGATGATGACGAACTACTGTCTTGCCTGTTAGAGGGGGTGACGATGATCCAACGGCTGAAAATGATCCATCATCACCAATTGAGGAAGTATTTGACGATTGTAGAGGTGAAATTCTTTTCACTGATTTTGACGATGATGATGGTGAAAGAAATGATCTGATTTTTAGAGTGTTTGATGTAGCTTTACTAGCTCGATCATATTCTTCGATAACATTGACAAGATCTTCGTCGGATTTTATTGAAACCAATGCATCTAAATCCTCATTTGGTAATTGACAGCGCAATTTCACTGGTATTGATCCACATAATTCTCCAAGCTTTATCATTACCTCTGTAATACCAATAACAAATAGAATTTAGGGCTAAATTTCAAGAAAGCCCTAAAAATACCTAAAATTGAAATTCATGGCTAAAAATAAAAAATAATCCGTAACATACCTGAGAAAGAGAGGGAGCGATCAAGGGCAAGAACTCTAGTATCACCACCAACGTAACGAAGTTTACCATCAGTATTACGAGGAAGAATCTTACCACCATAACTACATAAAAATTTCATTGTATTGGTGTTTCCTAAATCTGTAGTTACTACCATGGTTTTGATTTTGGCTAAGTAGATGATGGAAATGAGGATGGGAAGATGAAAGTGGAAAGAGAGTAAGAGGAGTTTGAAGAGGCAGAAGTAGCTGCTCCTTCAAATCTTTGTTTGGTCCTCAAAGCTTCTAATTTATAGATTTTCGTGGATACAGAGATTAAATGTTGGTGGGGCCCACAATAATTATTTTTCCTTTTCTTTTACGCTAGAATTTCCGTTCATTCCCGGTAAGTCCAACCAATTTATCTGATATATATGGAACGCCCCTCTCGCTTGTGCCGAATATGAAGGAATGATATCCCTTGTCCCAAATTCATGCGCCTATGATATATGGAACCCTAGGTAAGTCCAACCAATTTATCTTTAATCAACAATTCAACCTCTCCTCCCTTCCTCGTACCCACAGGTTCGGTTCATCAAACAATCTCATTAAAGCCAAACCTATGCTCCTCTGATATATGGAACCAATTTATCTTTAATCAACAATTCAACCTTCTCCTCATTTCCTCGTACCCAGACTCGGTTCATCAAACAATCTCATTAAAGCCAATAAAAACCAAAGCAACTTATTAGAATCTCATCTTAATACTCTTATTCACTCTCTTTAGGAAACCAAGCTTGTTCTAGGTTAAGTTCCTTTTATTTCATCACCCAACTTCTTCTCACATCCAGTTCAATTCCTTATTTAAACGCCAAAAATGAATATCTTGTCATGTAAGTGTCAAGGAATTAATAACCCAACCACAATTCAACATATGAAGGGACTAATTTCCTTCACAAACCTGACATTCTTTTCCTTTCAGAAACCTTAGCAACTGAAAGGCATATGTTGGGCCTGGCTCAATCATTTCAATACCAGAACCTATCAACTGTTCCTAAAGTTGGAAGACGAGGAGGCCTCTGCCTTATGTGGAGAAACCATATCAACATCAGAGTATTGTTCTAATCCCAAAGTTACATCCATGCTCTTGTCACTTCTCCTTCTCCGGGGCAGCCATGGCTTTGCACTGGGCTTTACATCCCTCCTCATACAGATGCTAGGATTGATTTGTGGCAAGATTTTCCATCCATCTTCTCCAACATCACCAATTCCACTTCTTGGATGTTATTAGGTGGCTTCAATGAGATAATGGATCAATTGGGAAAAAAAAAGGTGGCAGACCGGTCATGTATAGTCAAACTCAACCATTCCTAACAATGGTTGATCAAATGGGACTCATCGACCTAGGATTATGTGGAGACCCTTTCACTTGGACAAACAATCAACAAGGCCAAGACAATATTTTGGAAAGACTGGATAGAGTAATGCAATACCGTATTGGCATACCGCTAATCCTCATGTTGCAGTCACACATCTTTCGCAAATCGCATCTGATCATGCCCCCATCCTTCTGCACACCAAAACAATGGATTGGCAAGGACAAAAAAATTGCAAGTTTGAACATATGTGGCTAACCCACCCGCATCTCAAGCAAGTTATTGAATCGGCTTGGTCTCAGCAGAATGATTCATAACCAGCTCTAAATATCCATCTAAAGATAATCACAACTGGACAAATTATTAATGAATAAAACAAGGGAACCTTCGGTCATCTCCCAAACTTGATTAAAAAATCAACTGCTCAAATACAACAGGCCCAACATCAATGCGCGATTACATATGGGAACGATCTGGAGTACTGGATAACACATGAGAAAGAACTTCGAAGTCAACACCTAAACCTGCTTGAATGTCATGCAACATATTGGAAGCAAAGATCCAGGATACAGTGGCTTCAATCTGGAGACAATAATACGACGTTCTTCCACACGAAATCAACTATCCATCGAAGTCGCAATAATATTCAGCAACTCCAGGATCCTCAGAAAAACTGGGTAAGCGAAAAAGATCAAGTAAATCAGATCATCCTCGATCACTTCGCCAACCAATACACAGCTCCTCCCACGACGATAGATGGGACGCTATTTGCGGAAATCACGCCAAGATTAACGTCGGCTCAATGTGACAAACTCTCAGCAGAAGTCACCATAGCATAAATCAAACAAGCTTTGTTCTCAGCTAAGTTCTTTAAAGTACTCCTGGACCAGATAGATACACCAGTAAGTTCTTTAAAGTTTTTTGGGAAACCACACAAATTCAGCTAATAGCCATGGTACGCAATTTTTTTGAATCACTGAATATTCATCCTCTCATAAATCATACAAACATTACTCACATCCCAAAAGTGGACACACCAACAAAACCTTCTCACTTTAGACCTATCAGTCTCTGCAATGTCACCTACAAAGTGATATCAAAAATTCTAGTCAATCGTATAAGACCCCTCCTCCCATTCCTAATAAGTCCTTACCAAAGTGCCTTCGTGCCACAACGGTCTATACAAGATAACATAGCAATTGCAGGAGAGCTATTTCACTACATCAGAACTTCACCAATCACCAAAGATCCCAAAATCGCTATGAAACTAGATATTGAGAAAGCCCATGACAGTCTAGATTGGGGTTTCATCAAAAAAACCTTTTCCAAACTAGGTTTTCCAACCATTTTTGTGGATTATATTATGTTATGTATCTCATCAGTCACTTACTCAATAAACATCAATGGAACCCCTCATGATTTCATCATCCCATCATGAGGAATCATATAAGGATATCACATCTCGTCCTATATCTTTATTATATGTGTAGGAATATTATCTACAAATTTGGGAAATATGGAAGCCGACAAGAAGATATGGGGACTCCGCATATCACAAAAATATCCACCACTACTACATCTTATGTATGTAGACGATCTTCTCATATCTTTCAAGGCATCTCAAGAAAGTAACAACAATCTCCAAAAAATACTTCAGTCATACAGCTCATCAGCAGGACAATACATCAATACCGCAAAATCCATAATCACCACCCGAGACTTCCACCTCATCATATAGAGTCTCTCCACCAGTTCTTCAACATGTCAACCACAACAACACCCCCTATATACTTGAGAGTTCAATTTAAACATGGAAGAATACTACACCATTTTAAGGGATTTGCAACCCAGTTTTGCAACGGCACTAGTGCCGTTGCGAAATTTTTGTTGCTAATCCCTGTTCCTATTTTTTCGCAACAGAGAATTACAGTTGCGAATTTTGCAACCTCACAAGCAAGGTTGCGAATTTTGCAACCTCACAAGCAAGGTTGCGAATTGCAACTGGGTTGGGCTCAAGCATGTGAACCTCGTGCGTGGTCTGGAACACTAGGACTACTAAATATGCCCAAGTCAAACTTCGGTCAAGTATTCTTCTTCTTTTTTCCACCCTTTAGCCATATCTACACTATATCCCCCTGCCTTATCGAGTTTCCTTGTTATTTTTTCTCCGCCACAGACCTCATCTCTCTTTCATCTCCTCTCTAAAGAACTGAAGCTCCCATTTCTTCATCTCTTTTTCATCTCAGAACCTCTTTGGAGAATCAACACTATCATCAGCAGCACCATCATCTTCTCACGATTTCTTTCTCTCTCCTTACCGAAAACTCGGAATCTTCCAACAGAGGAGGTAATAATCAGATATTGTATTAGATTTTTTCTCCAGATTTATCTGATTCGTCTATTGTTTTTGTGATTGATGGATGATACTCGTTTCTGTATGATTTATTTGATTCATTTATGACTACGGATCTAGGGTTTTGATAGATTTTAAAAAAATTATTTCACTAATTTCTAGGGTTTCTGGTTTCTGAAATTAAAGTTACGATTGGGTTTAATTTCTAATGGCTTAATTTGTTTTTACCAAACTCGAACTTCACTCAAAAGGGGTAACTAGAATTTCAATTGAGGTGTTAATTTTTAGGGTTAGTGTTAATACCAATTGAGGTGATGATGCTATAATCTGAACTTTATTTTTCTTTTAGAGACAATGTTAGAGTTCCTTTTCATTGGTTTGGTTTTGATTTTAGTTTGTGATCAAGTTTATGTTTAGTTTCTAGACAATGGTTTTCTTCTATACAGTTGAACATCTCTGTTTATAATGAGTTTGGCTGTGTTTTTTCAGGTACTGGGAGAAGTAGTCCAAAACAGAAGCAATAAGAAAGACTCCTAGGTACAAAAGGTCAGTTTTTCGGTGGAAAATTGTTATCCTTTACGTTCATTGGGCTTAGAATGGTTGGGTTTCTTACTTGGAAATTTTAACACATTATTAGCAGGGTTGGTACGTGTGTATCATCATTGGTTATTGTGAGGGTGGAGACATGTAAGTTGCTCTTCTTGTTCAATAAAATTTGTAATATAATGTGTCAATCAGCATGCCTCAACATGATTTCTCCATGATTCATCTGCTCCTGTTAAACATTGGTACTACTTTCTTTAATTATGCAGGGGTGAAGCTATAAAAAGAGCTAATGGTGTTCACTTTTCTGAAGAGGTGCATTACATTTCCTCTACTTGAGCTGTACTATGGAATATCTGCAATTGCAAGGTTATGTTTATTAGTTCATATTGTGTACAGAAACTCTGTAGGTGGATTGTGCAACTCCTAACAGATCTGGATTACTTGCACAGAAATCATGTTCTTCATCTGATGTCAAGGTCAGTTGCAAAACTTGGGATACTCTTAAATTGTCTGTACTGATATTGTTTTGCAAAAATATCTCAGTGCTTGAATATATTCTTGACGAAGGATTAGGACATACGTCTAGGTAAGCGATCATACTTTCTAACTGTTTAAGTCTTCACGGATGACTATAAATAAATTGTATCCACCTATTGCAATGATTTTCCTCCTAAATCTCCGACTTAATTAATCTGTTGGACTACAGGTGATTTTGGATTGGCAAAAATGACTTCTGATGACCTAGCCTCTTCTGTGAGTAACACGACACAACAAAAAGTTTTCTTGATTAGTTTAAGTTCAGTATTTTGCTTTCTTGTTAACAATGAGGGCCATTTGGCTCACAATGCAGGTCGTGGGAACTCGCAGCTATATGTGCTCTGAGCTTCTTGCTGATATTCCTTACGGTTCAAATTTATATATTTGGTCTTTAGGTAAAACAATCCTTTATGGCAATGGTTTTCTTCTATACAGTTGAACATCTCTGTTTATAATGAATCTGGTTGTGTTATTTCAGGTACTGGGAGAAGTAGTCCAAAGCAGAAGCAATAAGAAAGGGAAATTATCTATTTAATGTGTCGATCACTTAAAAGTTTATTATTTTAAATAATTGTAAATAAGAATCTGAAACCAAGGTGTATGCAGATGGCGGGGATTTCTGTTGTGGTCTGGAAACAAGCCAAAGATATTGCTTCAATTTCCCTGTAATAAAGAAAGTCAAGCAACTCCCTTAAGCATTATAAGTGTATAAATACAGTTTATATTTCTTAAATATGGTCTATTGCTGAAAAGAAAGTATCGTAAATTCTTCACTGAATGTGTAGTTTAACGTTGCTTTTGAACCCCAACTTGGTCATTTTCACATGTGCCGATTTACACAGATTGACGTTGCTGAAATGTATCTCATTTCCCATTTGCATATCTTACAGGATAAAATGGGTTGACGGATGCAGTGGTACCAAAAGCACAGATGATTACTTGGTTTGCAGAAGATCGACAAGCTCTACACTTCGCGTTGCTAGTCATTTCCTTATTTCATAGTTTCCCGCAAAAGCGTTTTGTTTAGGGATGATGAAACTTTAAAGATCATGTTCATATGCATTATTGAGGTAAGAAACACACATTAGCATAACATATCTCTGGGTCTGGTTGGTGCAACATAGGTCCATTATCCAGTAGAGGCGATTCAGAGTGTTCCTTTTGCTGATTCAAAGGCACATCTTCTAGAAGTGCAAGTAAACCTTTTTTTTAGTATCTTCATGGGTGAAGTTTGTAGACTTTAACATTATATAGGTTAAATTTGTATGTGTTGTATTTATTTCTTATAACCTTTTCTCATAGATCCAATTTGTTTTGCAGAAGGGAGAAATGAGATATCTATTGCCGAAAAATTTATTAGAACGTGGTTTCTTCCCAGAAAGCTCCCCTAAAAATGAAGATAATATTCAACGTAGAAATGATAGGATATGCAGCTTTAGTTGGTCTGGTCAGCGTAAGATTCCCTCACATATGGATAAACTAGTTTTTTGGAGGAATTCTTAACTAGTTTACGTACTATAACATGAATGAGGAAGAGATGTTTAAAGTGTCATCACCGCTGGAAGAGGTTTGTTCGCCTCAAAGTATTTGTCATTTTTAGGTGCTTTTAGGCGCTAAATGTAAAACCTTCTAGTTACAACAGCTAGTTCCTTGTTAGTGTAATACTCTAATTGCTACATATTTGATTGGGGTATAATGATTCTGCTCATCATGCACTGGTTGTACTCAAGCAACGGTTTTTGTACGATGAAATTGAAGCTGAGGTAGTGAAAGAGTGCCTGATTATGATTACTATATTGGTTCAGTCCAAGCCTCTTTTTCCTGTTTAGTTTTTTTTATCATCTTCTAATAGTATAGATGTCCACGTTCCTATAGTTCCTATTTAGAAAGTGGTTCAACTGGTGCTTCTGATAGGAAATCCTCTTTATGTCTTCTTTGTAACCTTGCTGGAGAATTAAACACTGACACATTGTTGCTTTTTTCTACGAACTGATTTATTGCTACTTATATTATAGTTGGATGTTTGTTTTGATCAGCTTTTTTTGAAGTTAAGCGAGTTAATTTTCACTTACTATAAAAGTTGGGCAGCAAGGTATTCTTTAGTCTTTGACATTTCTTAGCTCTCGTTCTGCTCTAAACCTGTGTCTGCATTCCCATTTTTTCTTTAATGTTTGGTAACTCTTTATGTTATTACGAACTGATGCAGCGAACTTCTTGATCCATCATTCCTCTTTGCTTTGGACAATGGTGAAAAGTATGATGTCCAACCTATGAGATTCAATGCGTTATTAATGATGAAAAGAGTGAAAGTTTATTGCTGGAGAATTAAACACTGACACATTGTTGCTTTTTTCTACGAACTGATTTATTGCTACTTATATTATAGTTGGATGTTTGTTTTGATCAGCTTTTTTTGAAGTTAAGCGAGTTAATTTTCACTTACTATAAAAGTTGGGCAGCAAGGTATTCTTTAGTCTTTGACATTTCTTAGCTCTCGTTCTGCTCTAAACCTGTGTCTGCATTCCCATTTTTTCTTTAATGTTTGGTAACTCTTTATGTTATTACGAACTGATGCAGCGAACTTCTTGATCCATCATTCCTCTTTGCTTTGGACAATGGTGAAAAGTATGATGTCCAACCTATGAGATTCAATGCGTTATTAATGATGAAAAGAGTGAAAGTTTGTAATGTATACCTTAAGCATACAATATTACCTTATTTTTTGGTGTTGTATGCCACTTACAATTAGTATAACAATCAATAGATAATAATAAGACCATTCCCATATTAACAAAAAAGATTTGCAGTAAAAAGAAATGTGGTTTCAGATTGGCACAATGTGATTATGGAGTTCGTGACTCCATGAAATGAATGCAAGTTAGGATTTTCCGTAAGTGTAGGGATCAGAAGTGTCTACTTTCGATGCTTCAATTTTTAAGTTTCTGTTTGAACCAGTTTAGCTTTTCAATTGGGAAGCACATTTTATTTTGAATTTTAATGCTAGCTTTAGATATTTTTGGTCAAACCATGTACTAGAAATACCAATTTTGAGTATTCGTATCTGTTTAACTAATTAAGGAATTTGCTGCGTAGTGATTTGTGGCCTGACAAACTTCTATGGTGCAGGTACTGGGTAGGACCATTGATTTAAGGAGCCTAATTGCTGAACGGATGAACAAAATGTTAAGAGATAATCTGGAGTTCTTATTTGATCGTTTTGAGTCTCAGGATATGTGTGCTATTGTGGTAAGCAATTTCGAAAAATATCTTTTCATTCTATTTAACAATGTGTAACAATTGATTCTAATTGACTTTGCCTACAAGAACTAGGGAAGCTCTTGGATATTTCAAAGCACTCGCATGAATTGCTTTCAAAAGATTTTTCTATAGACTCGTTCAATCTGATGATGAATGAGATGCAAGAGAACATATCTCTTGTTTCTTTTTATAGTCGAATTGCTTCTCAGGTTTGTCTTATAGTGCGAAGTTTTTAGTTGTTGGTAGATTTCAGTATTAGCAGTTCTATTTTTATTCTCTAAGTTGTAACCCAATGACCTTAGATATCTTATCTACTTTGTTTTAGCTTGTTGGAAACGAAGAGAAGCAACCATCTGATACCGAAGTTAAGGAAGCAATATGGGAGGTTCGTGGGGATTCAGGTGCTCTGTAGTTGCTTATCGATCTTCTGCAAACCAAGTAATCATCGTAACTCCTTTGATCAAAATTTCAAACATTTTAGCATACTGTATTTTTGTGTGTAGGTAAACTTGTTGTTCACAATCTATGTGGCTGAAGAGGGGCTATATACACCTAATTGCTCCTGTGTTGTATAATTTGATTTACCTAAAACAGTTTTGTAGCTGTGTTCGGTTTCGTGGACGAGCTCGACAGAGCGATTCACAATGTCTTGAAATGCGCCTTGCTAAAGCTAAAGCAATCAACTGTACATCTCTTGAATATACCAAGGAAAATACAGTTCAACAGAAATTGAACACGCCATTAGGTAGAACATTATGCTTGTTGTATGATTTAAGTTGGAAGAACTTAGGAATTTCTTAACTTTCTATGAACTGAACTTAGGAACCAAGTATGTTTCTATGTGTAGCTAGTTTGATGTGATACATAGTATACATTTATATCAAATACTCAATACTTTTTGTTAACTTCAATTGAAGAATCCTTTTTTCATAATGTAATTCAGTTTTGTATGTCCATTGAATGAATGATATAGTTTGTATATCTGTAGAAATGATGAATATGGGTAACTGGGTAACTGCAAGGGGGGTAAATGGATTTTGACCAGGTCAACGAAGACTTGAGCTTTATTGTGTTGAAAAAAATTAGCAACGTCTTTGATCTGTTGCGAAATTAGAACCAGAACCAATAACATTTAGTTCCGGGTAGGGGTATTCCTATAATTAGCAACAACTTAGCAATGTCAAATCTTGGTTGCGAATAATCAAAGCCGCAACGGCACGTTCCGTTACGAATCCCCGTTGCTGACCGAAAGTCGCAACGGATCTTATGGCGTTGCGAAAAAATGCATCACGGCGTTTTGCAACAGGGATCTGCCATTGCGACCCCAGTCAGCAACGACCAGAGTTCGTTGCTAATCCCTTAAAATGGTGTAGTGGAACATCTCGACACATATCTGCACCATTACTTCAAAGGTTGGCTCGAAAGGTTCAAGGTTGGATAACAAAATGTGTTAATCATGCATGAAGGTTAGTTCTTATTAAAACATCCTTAACTCCTACAACTAATCATCTGATGCAATCACAAATATTCCCCACTCATGTACACAACCAGATTGATAGGATAGCAATTTCTTTTTTCTGGGGCCATGATTCCTCTGTCAAAAAACTTCACCCTTTAGGATGGATTAAACTAAACAAACCTTTTTCCCTAGGAGGGCTAGGAATTAGGAAGAGTATCCATCACAACAAAGCCTTATTCATGAAATGCTTATGGAACATGCATGAAAAGCCTCACTCAATCTGCACCGAAATCTTTACCAAGAAATACCTCAATCACCAACCTATTTTCCAAGGTACAATCTCTGTTTCTAATCACGCCATCCCCTAATGGAAAAAAATGGATTCTCTAATACCTCTCTTCAAACAACACATATTTCATCGCATAAGAAACAGTTTAGACACCCCAATCCAAGCTAATTGTATACCTTACCATCAAACCCTTGATCCTTACCAATGTTATCCGATCCAAACAGTAGCAGACATCATTGACCCCGTTACTCATAATTGGAGACATGACCAATTAGGTACCCCTTCCATCTTCATTGATCCAGCATATAATAAATATCCACCTACCAAGTAACCAAACTTCAGATAGAATCATTTGGCCGCTCTCAAAATCAGAAAAATACACAACTGCATCTGGCTACAATAGTCTAATCTAACATGATAATCTTTCTCAACTAAACCCCCTTCCAAATACCAAATTTCTATGGACCTTACCATGTCCACCAAAAATTCAGATTTTGTTGTGGAAAGTTATTAATGAAGGACTACCAACCTTCTCTCTTTTACATCGTATCAACCTCACCAACTTCAACATTTACCCAAGATGTAGAAGTGCTCCAGAATCTGTTGTACACATGCTTATTCACTGCCAAGTTGCATCAAACACATGGGACATGTTGTCCAATCATTTAACAACACATCAACCCACCAACAATCACCAAACAATTACTATCACTGCTCAAACAACAATAACCCAAATCATCCAAGGTTCTACCCATCCGTCTACCATCACATCTGTTTGTTATCTTCTTTGGTCACTTTGGACAACCATAAATGAATTCGTCTTCAAACAAACCAACTCCATTCCATATGACATTTTACGGCGAGCCCTACAACAACAACACGAATTTGAATGGGAAAAAAGGATAACCCCACCAATTCTCCCAAGAGACCCGCCATCCAGGATCACACCAAACAACCTCAGAATAACAAAAAAAAATTTCATGAGATGGATCAGACCAGAACCATATTGGATTAAAATAAAAATTGACGAGGATACCCAGGGATGGAAGGAGCATGTATCATTTGCAAGAACTCAGACGCCAACACTTTGATAACTATTGCACAACCTTTAGGTATAACAGATATAATCACAACAGAAACGTGGGTGACTGTACCGGCAACTAGAACGGCGATGAAAAGACAATGGAACAAGGTGTTGTTTGAAACGGACTCGGAAAATCTCATGCGATTCATAAAGACCCCAACAGAAGCACCTTGGTATATTGCAGAAATGATTGCCGAAATAATAACACATGTGCCAAATACCCTGTTGCGATATCCAACACTCGTATCGGGAAGGAAACCAATAGGCATACGGTTTAGCAAACTTCGCGGCGGACGGAATCCAGGCAGGAAACTTATCGACTACGATATGGGACCGTGTAATCCCACCTTGCATCGATCAAATTATTTTAAGTGACTCTATGGGGATCCAATTTCCTCATGTAATAATAATTTAAGTCTTTTATTTAATGTATGCTTCAAAAAAAAACTGTAATTTTTTTTTTATTGATATGTTAAATCCAGACCAAGACTCCTACCCAAATCCATCCAGTTGGACTAGCCCCAGTGATAGACCCAACCCCGCTGAACCCCTCTATACAACTAATTAAATACAAACCTCTACAACGGTGGGGATCGAACCCCTGACTTCCTCCTTACTAGAGTTGATGGGATACCACTGATCTATGCTCTTGAATCCCTCTATACAACTAATTTTATTGGTTAATAGAGAGGATTTATTACTACTATGTAGCCGTTTGATGCTCTTGAATATCTCAGGGTCACAAAGGTGTTAACTTGATTTTTTTTTATAGGGAAACTGATTTGTTTAGGGGGAAATTCTTTTAAGGGGAAAGCTAGTATTATAGAGCTACATGTATAAAGGGAAATATTTAAAGAAATTGAAGTTTTATAAATTATTTTTATATGACCAAATTTCCTTCCGACAAAGATCGTATCTACAATTGGTTAGACATATTTTTCTGGTTGTTAGGCATCATAGAAAATGGAGATCTTGATTGGGTTGAAAATAGGTACACCAACTTGCTAAGACCTGTTATCGTGACTTTTGATTTGAAGAATAAGATGTTCCAATTCGTTGCTTCACCTTCTATTGATTACAGTAGTTCCGGTAACTACTGTCTACAGTATTAAACTCTTATACTTGAGAGGTAATTTATGTGTGGCTCACTAGTTTCAAGGAAAATTCCTCAGCATATGGACATTTAAGAAGCAATCGACAAATAACACAAGTCGCAAAGCGATTAAGAAATAAAAAATATACTACTACGACTACCGTTAGAGTTGGAGCAAAGAGTAAAAGCATAAGAACATCGGAAGCTAGTTCAGTAAGCCAGTGAAGTAGTGAAGGTTAACAACATCAGTGGCGCAAGATAAACTGTCACATGTCTAGTGTGTAGTCTGCAGGTATAAGAAACGTGTGGCTTTTCTTAACCTGTAAGGACAACTATAAATGTTGTCCATGTATTTCATCTCTTTTGTAATGTGAATTTCTGTAATTTCTCTGAGAAACAAATGATTCTTTTTATCATCATTAACACCGTGTTATCATGGTATCAGACAGGTTAGATTAGGGTTTCATCATCCTTTTCTCTTTTAGATCCTGTGTATTCATAGTACTTTGTCAAGTACCTATTGCAACTTTGTCAAGTACCTATTGCAACTTTGTTCTTCTTCATAGTTTGAAGATTTGATCTCTTCTAGTGGTGTTTGTTGGAGATTCTTCAAGTTTTTCAGTTTTAAGATATCAATCTTTCTTTCATAATAACTTCCGCTACTATCTTACTCTCACAAACATCAAGATTTGTGAGCTATTCTTCATTTTCTTGCATATTTTTTGGTTATTTTCTTTCTTGTTTGAATCTCAGATCTGGCTTATGATTCAAGAATTCACATCATCCTCAACGGAAAATCCTACAACAATTAGGTTTTCCAAGATTTCACTTAATCAAATCAACAATTTTGTTACACTAAAGCTTAAAGAAGATAACTACTTTACTTGGCGAAATTTGATGCATCCAGTTATTCAGAGATACAAGCTCATGAAGTTCTTAGATGGTTCATATCCTTGTCCACCACAATACTCTTATCCACGTAATGAAGCAAATGAAATTGGAAACACGAATTATACTGATTGGATTGAGGAAGATTCTACAATCAGAATTTGGATCAATTCAACAATTTTTGATTCATTTATTGCTTACTTCTCAAGATCTACTTCATCTTATCATCTGTGGAAGATCATTGAAGAAATATTTGCAAGAGCATCCTCAACTCATTCAATTCAGTTACACACAAAACTTCTCAATATTTCACAAGGAGACAAATCAATTCCATCTCTCATTAATGAAATAAAACTCTTGTCTGATCAGTTAGCTACATCTGGTGAGATTATCTCATGATAACATGGTGTTAATGGTGATATAAAGAATTATTTGTTTCTTAGAGAAATTACAGATGTTCACATTATAAAAGAGATAAAATACATGGACAACATTTATAGTTGTCAGTACAGGTTAAGAACAGTCACACATTTCTTACACGTGCATACTACATACTAGACATGTGACAGTTTATCCTGCGCCATTGATGTTGTTAACCTGCACTGCTTCACTGGCTTGCTGCCCTACTGCACTAGCTTCAGATGTTCTTATGCTTTTATCCCCCGTCAAACTAATGGGTGTAAGTCTTATTTTGGATTTGAGATATTGAAACCTTGGACCATGAAAAGCCTTTGTAAATATATCAGCAACTTGATCAAGTGTATGAACATAGAAAACATCCAATGCTTTGGCCTGCACTAACTCCCTAATAAAGTGAAAATCTAACTGAATATGCTTCATTTTAGTATGCAGAACAGGATTTCTGGCCAGTGAGATGGATCTAATGTTATCACAGCCTAATCTTGGAATACCAGGAACTGGAAAATGCAGATCATTCAACACATAACAGATCCATAACATTTCAGTTGCACTGTTGGCAAGAGTTTTATATTTTGCTTCAGTGCTGGATCTGGAAATAGTAAATTATTTCTTGGATGACCAAGAAATGATATTTGAGCCTAGAAAAATACAATAACCACCAGTAGACTTTATTTCATCAAGAGAACCAGCCCAGTCAGCATCTGAAAATCCCAACAGAAAAGAACTTCTACTTGTATACTTCAATCCATAGTTCAAAGTGCCTTTAATATATTTCAATATTCTCTTAGCAACAATTAGATGAGCAGTTCTAGGATTATGCATATACTGACAAACTAAATTGACTGCAAAAGATATGTCTGTTATTGTCCATGTAAATATTGCAAAGTACCCACCAATGATTTATATTCTGTAGGATTGGAAAGTAGATCACCAGAATCTTAAGTTAGCTTTTCAGTAGCAGAAATAGGAGTTTAACAAGGTTTACCACCTTCCATATGATGTTTGTACAATAAATCAACTGCATACTTGGTTTGTGATAGGCACAAAGAATCTGTAGTTCTGAAAACTTCAAGATCCAAGAAGTAGTGTAAATTACCCAAATCTTTAATAGGAAATCTAGATTGCAGTTGAGTAATAACAAACTTCAGAAAAGTTAAGGAAGAACCAGTAAGAAAGATATCATCCACGTATACCAAAGCCACTGTGATTTGAGAGACAGTTTTATGAACAAATAATGAAGCATCAGATAAGGAGTTTTCAAACTTTAGTGATTTTAGTGCATTCCTGAGCTTGTCATACCATGCTCTTGGAGCTTGCTTCAATCCATAGATTTCTTTATGAAGTAGATATACATGATTTGGATTTGTTGGATCCACAAATCCTGATGGTTGAGTCATGTACACTTCTTCTTCCAAATCCCCATGCAAAAAGGCATTACTGACATCAAGTTGATGTATTTTCTAGTTGAATTGAACTTCTATAGATAAAACGATCCTTATAGTATAAGGTTTAGCAACATGACTAAAGGTTTCTTCATAGTCAAGACGTGGTTGCTGATGAAATCCTTTTGACACAAGTCTTTCCTTGTGTTTATCCAAAGTTCCACATGCCTTGTAATTTATTCTATAAACCCATTTACAGCCAATGAGATTTTGAGATTTGTCAGGAGGAACAAGTGACCAAGTACCATCTTCCATGAGTGCATTGTATTAATCAATTGAAGAAATTCTTCATTATTGTACTTTATTTGCAGTTATAATGCTTTTAGGTATATGATAAACAAATGATGTGGGCAATGGATATTTAGTTGCAGAATAAGATTTAGGAGTATAAATTCCTGTCTTTTCTCTAGTAACCATAGAATGATCATTATTTGTAATGGGTATTGTAAATAAAGATGAAGTTTATGGTACAGTGAGAGTAGAAGAAGGTAAATGATTTGAAGTGGAATTCTCAGGAGTAAAAGAGAAAGTAGCTGAAGTAACTATAGTTTCTAGAATGAGTGAAGGAGGTTAAATGGAACTAGAAAGTTCATTATATGGAAAGCATGATTCATTGAATGATACATGTCTTGAAATATAAATAGTATTCGAAGTTGGATCATAACATCTATAGCCTTTATGATTGAGACTATAGCCTGGAAAAACACAATGTTTGCTTCTAGACTCTAATTTGTTTGATGTGTAAGTCTTTAACCAAGGAAAACAAGAAAAGCCAAAAACTTTAAGAAAGTTGTAATCTGTTTTTGAATGAAACAACACTTCAAATGGAGTTGGAAAAGAAATAGATCTAGTAGGAGGTCTATTGATAAGATAATTTGTTGTTTGAAGTGCTTCAACCCAAAATTCATTAGGCAAGCCAGATTGTAACAAAATAACTCGTGTTATCCCTAGTAGATGTTTATGTTTGACCTCAGTTACACCATTTTGTTCATGGGTACGAGGAAAAGAGAATTCATGAGTAATTTCCATAGCAGCACAATATTCTTGTAGGAATGTATTTAGGAACTCCCCACCATTGTCAGTCCTAATGGTGATAACAGAATGAGAAAGTAATTTTTCTATTCTAGTGACAAAAGCAGTAAAAGAAGTTTTAAAATCATCTTTTGAGATTATTGGAATCACCCAGCAATATTTTGTGTATTCATCAACAATATTTGCATATTACAAAATGCCAGACAATGATGCAACATGACAAGGACCCCACAAGTCCATGTGCAACAATTGTAAAGGTTTAGTAGATTCAGTACAAGATAATTGAAAAGGAAGCTTTTGTGACCTACATAATTGCACTCATTAAAATGAAATGGCTCATTTGACACATTATTTTGATGAAGAAAAGTACAAATTCTTTGAAGAGTTTGGAATGAAGGATGACCAAATCTTTTGTGTAGAATAGCACTGTCAGTGATTGGGAAAAAGGATTGTGGAGTGGATGTAAAGGTGATAGGGTAGAGACCATTCCTATGTGGTCCTTGGAAGAGAATCTTCCCAGAAATATGATCCTTCACAGAAAAACCATGAGAGTCAAGGGTTAAAGAGCAGTTATTGTCTGAAGTGAACTTGTGTGCAGAGAGAAGATTATGTGAAGATTGAGGTACTAGAATAATATCATTTAGTTGAAAAGAATGATCATTCACAAGTTTACTAGAGTTACTAGTATGAAATTTTTTCATACCTTCACCACTTGTTGTATTAATGATTTATGTACCATCAGAAGGAGTAGATTCTTGAAGAGCTGCAACATTTGATTTGACATGATTCTTAGCTCCACTGTCAACTATCTACTCATAACTGTCAAAGATATCAGCGGCTGCTAACATTACACTGAGATTTGTTGGTGGTGCTCTACCTTTGTAAGAAAAGTGAAAAAGCGGGGGTCTAACAACCACACCCAATATTTCGATTAGCGATCTGTATGAACTAACTCCAATATACTTTCAAGAGAATCAACTAGACTCAATCTTAACAAAGTATATCAAAGAGTTCTAATATCTCTATTTCACAATGTAATCAGCAAATCGAACAGATAGAAATCCGTGAGCCTGATTATTATGTGAAATAACTTGAACGGTACCAAAGACCAATGTTCAAGTTTCAATCAATGTAAATCAACAACCAAAGGTCGGATATTCTAATTGATTGATCTTAACGCACAACCTGTGATATTTCAATTATATAAAAAAAATATTATTCGGAAAATAAATAACACAGACACCAGAATTTTGTTAACGAGGAAACCGCAAATGCAGAAAACCCCGGGACCTAGTCCAGATTGAACATACATTGTATTAAGCCGCTACAGACACTAGGATACTCCAAACTAACTTCAGTCTGGACTGTAGTTGAACCCCAACCAATCTCACACTGATCTAAGGTACAGTTATGCCCTTACGTCTCTGATCCCAGCAGGATACTACGTACTTGATTCCCTTAGCTGATCTCACCCAAAACTAAGAGTTGCTACGACCCAAGGTCAAAGACTTTAATAAACAAATCTGTATCACACAGAAAAGTCTATGGTAATAGATAAATACGTCTCCCATGAATATACCTACGAGTTTTGTTCCTTCTTTTGATAAATCAAGGTGAACAGGAACCATTTGATAAACCAGACTTATATTCCCGAAGAACAACTCAGTATTATCAATCACCTCACAATAGTCTTAATCGACGCAGCGAAAAAAGATATTGTAGAATCACAAATGATGAGGCGAAGATGTTTGTGATTACTTTTTATCTTGCCTATCAGAGATAGAAATCTCAAGATAATTATTACAATTGTACTCGTACGATAGAAACAGTAAGATCAGATCACACAACTACAATAAAAGTAGTATCGGTCTGGCTTCACAATCCCAATGAAGTCTTTAAGTCGTTAACCTGGTTTAGAAGAAGAAACCAAAGGTTAAAGGAGAATCGACTCTAGCTTAGCACAACTAGTATCACACAGAATGTGTGGGGATTAGGTTTCCCAGCTGCTAGAGTTCTCTCTTATATAGTCTTTCAAATCAGGATTTGCAATCAATGTTAGCTTAATAACAAAGCATTCAATATACACCGTTAGATGAAAACCTGATTAGATTCAAGCTAATATTTATCAACCGTTAGATCGAAAACATAGCTTGTTATACACACATGAAATGCACATTTGTAGGCTTGTGAAAACCGTACCCAAACTTGTACATTAGTTGGTTCAACAATAGTTAACCAAATGGTTAGCCATATGATAACTTTCATATCAACCATATTTTTCTTCACCATAAATAGTTCAAATGACTCAAATGAACTAGTTAGAGAGTTGTTCAATTGCAAGGAAATCTCATGTACTACACAAGACATAATTGAAGCAAAAAAATCACTCGAATCGGTTCATGAACTATATAGCCACCGTTTGGAATAACATTCCTTAGTTTATAAAGATAAGTTCACAAACATCGTTTTTAGACATAACCTACTCAAATTCGCGGATGGAGTTCACAAACTCCAGCAGAAATTCTCGGGTCGAGAACTTCCGCCAGTTCGCGGACTGGGTTCGCGGACTGAATTCGCATACTTAGCTCACTCACTTATCCGATTCTCTTGATCAACAAAGTTCGCAAACTTCGGTTCAAGGAATAAGGACTTATACAGATATGTATTTCCACAACAATGCTTATATCCTCCAATGTTTATATTTTCTAAACTCTCATTTCAATCATTGAAACATTCTCAGAGGACGTTATATAGTTGTTATTCACAAACCATTTTTCGTCAGAGAAATTTTCAAAGTGATTGAAACTTAACATGACTTTCTTCACTAGGTAAAGATGAACTTGGCTAAAGCAGAAGCTTTACCAACACATATTTCGAGAAATAGATAGGCGAGATAAACTCAGCTCGAAATACCAAATGTGTTAATCTTAGTCTATATAGCAAAACGACTTTTGTCTCAAGATATGAGATAAATAGACTTTTGAGTGATAGATAAGTTCAAGTCTCCACATACCTTTTAGTCGATGAAGATCCACCAGTTCCTTGAGTAGTCCTTCGTCTTGTATGATGAATGCCATGGAGTTCTTGAGCTGAACTACACTATCTATCCTAGTCCTTAGCTATAGGAGACTAGAAATCAAGACTTATAGTTTTGATCACTAACATTGACAAACATGCTTGCGATAGCAGCGCATGCGAGTTCGACCGAGCAATGCTCTAACAAAAAGTTCAGTATGTGAGTGCAGTTAGGTGCAATATGTTCATCTGAATTGTATATTTGACAAGGTATTATCTCAGGTTTAGTGTATCCTCTCCCATAATTGTGCCTTGGAAAGATTGCAGGATTTGGAAATCTTCCAGCATTAGCGTGTCTACCTCTATAAGATCCTCTATTGGAATAGCCTCTAGAAGAACCTCTATAATTGCTTGCCATAAAATCCTTAGCATACAAATCACTTTTGGTGAGTTTAGTTCTCTCACTAACAACAACATTAAAGTGTCTGCCAACAGCTTCTTAACAAGAAATTATAGAGGTTCTTCTAGAGGATATTCCAACAGAGGATCTTATAGAGGTAGACACTCGAATGCTGGTAGATTTCCAAATCCTGCAATCTTTGCAAGGCACAACTATGGGAGAGGATACACTAAACCTGAGATAATCCCTTGTCAAATATGCAATTCAGATAAACATATTGCACCTAACTGCACTCACATACTGAACTTTTCTTACAGAGGTAGAGCACCACCAACAAATCTTTGTGCAATGTTAGCGGCCGCTGATATCTTTGGCAGTGATGAGTGGATACTTGACAGTGGAGCTAATAATCATGTCACATCAAATGTTGCATCTCTTCAAGAATCTACTCCTTATGATGGTACAAAAATCATTAATACAACAAGTGGTGCAGGTATGAAAATTTCTCATACTGGTAACTCTAGTATACTTGTGAATGATCATTCTTTTCAACTAAATGATATTCTTCTAGTACCTCAAGCTTCACACAATATTCTCTCGGCACACAAGTTCACTTCAGACAATAGCTTCTCTTTAACCCTTGACTCTCATGGTTTTACTATGAAGGATCAGATTTGTAGGAAGATTCTCTTCCAAGGACCACATAGGAACGGTCTATACCCTATCACCTATACATCCTCTCCACAAGCCTTTTCCTCAATCACTATGTTGATGGTGATTTTTAGGAACGGTCTATACCCTATCACCTTAACGCTCTTCCTTTTAAGACGATCAACTTGCGACTAATTTAGGCGATCTTTGAAACAATGATGCTTTATACGCATCGATTATAAACAATGCTTTATTCCACGAACGATTTCATTATTTGACCTAAGAAGCACAACATGCTTTTTTTAGCGGAAAGTCTCACGATTTGACCCATTCACTTGAGACATCAAACATGTCACAAATTAGGGGATGTTCATTGGGGTATTGGTCTGGCGGTTTACAACGTGCGGCGTGCAACGTACCCATTACGAGAAAGTGACAGGAAATGACGGACGAGTAACAGTAATTAGAGTAGTGGGTGAAAGTGTGACCAATCTTCCTTCATAACGGAAACACAATGATCACCAATTTCCGCATAACTCCACTTCTCCACTACTTAACTTCCTCCACTTCCTATGAGATCAGGGTGCGCTCAATGACTTGTATAAATATGTCTTTAACCTATTTCAAAACAACACAAGTGTTATAAACATAAGCAACCAGAAACCATTTTCTGATACAAGTCACAAAGCATCCACGCCTTCATAATTCAACATTCTGAACTCAAACACCTTCTTCGCTTCCCTCCCTACGATCAACCCTTCTCTTTCACTTTGTGACCGAAATGAATCTGGAATGACCATTTCTTGGTTTAGGACAGAGTCTTAAAGATTGATCTCTCGAATCTAAAAGTACTCTCGTGCAGTGATTTTGTTTAGGGTTTGAATTTGTTTCTCATCAACACACCCAAATTTACCAAAAATAGCAGAACCAGTTTCTACTCTCAAATAACTGGCGACCACAGTGGGAGATTGATCTCTCGGTTGCAAAATTAGTTTCTCAATATTCATTTTAGCTTTCTCAATTTCAAAAGGGTGGATCTTAGATCTAATTCAATCATTAAATTCAATTTAGGTTCAATAACCAATTTCAATTCCGGTGTTCCATTCGCTAAGAAGCTTCATAAAAACGCTTTTTCAAGCAATGCTACTGAAATGCCGTGGATAGCTGAGCACCAGTAAATCTCCCGGATGAAAGGACCAGAGATGCCTCAAAGGGTCCACACCCAGAAAGACAAAGTGAAGATTCACGTAGCTATTGTTCCAATGTGGAGATAGTCGACCACAAATCTCAACACCAGTGGAGTCCTAGGAAGACACCTGCATATATCACAAAAGAAAAGGTCTATCTCTATTCCACCACTTCTACCAATTTAAAGTCAGGAGTATCCGCTATCACTTCATCAAAAAAACGTGTAGATCCAGAACATGGCGTAATTTCGAGAATTCGTACATCTATAATAACAAAGGAGGCTTGGCATATCTTCAAATCATCATAAAGGGTTCACCTATTATGTCAAACCGGATAAGAGCGAGCTCGGGACATCTTCAGATCTACTAAAGATGACACTTCAAGAGAGCAGCATCATGAAGATAACGATTCCCACGTCATCATGTCGAAAAGAATTCACAACCGAGATAACCTCACGCAGTGGACATCTGAAAAATTGATGCACCAAAAGGACTCGCGTCTCCCACATTTCCTTTGCCTAGGGAAATAGGATGGTACCCATCTATCATGCTATGCTGGAGAATCTGCGCTTTCAGGCATCCTCTGAACTTCGTGAAGCTGCTAAACCCTCAGCTACAACAAAATCCTACTAGAAAGAACCAGGCCTACCAGGAATGAAGAGCCTCATGATATTTGTGGAAGCATACATCTCACCAAAAGGAAATACAACCTTCAGCCTTCTGAAAGCAGTTTTACTAAAGCATCAAGATGAAAACCACCGAGATACAACATCATGCACGTCCAAAACTGCCAACTCCAACTCCAGTACCACATGCATGACTGTCACAATGATAAAAAAACGTCCAAGATATACCATATATGGATTGAAGGCAAAAACATCGGTGAGAGACGCTTTCAGAATTTCGTCTCCCATAGAAGAAGTAGTAGCATTACCGAAGGAGGTTGCACCTAGGACTTTAGAGGTACATACAGAATCTCCATGTCAATATATTTATCATATTTACATAACCTGTTAGTTAAGTCATTCGCATGAGGGAACTTCCCTAATCCTCAAAGACACGATCCAAAGATGGTAAAGGCAAAGGAGTGTGGCTGGGGACTGATCAGCACTACCCATCTCAAAGATGCTGAATTTAGAGAGACGCAAGCATGCTATCATTATGTTTCCAAGATGTCCAAAGATGAGGACATACTCAAGAGAGCATACGTATTGTCAAATACCAGCGATATGCCTGGACGTCTATGAAACAAAATGTAGACGCAAATACGGCATCATGATCAGTAACTCGTACGATCCTCATCAACATAGGGTTCAACTCGAACTCTCATCCAAATTATTTCCTCAGAAACCCAGCGTGATAACATCTATCAAGTTGAAAGATCAGTGGATACTTGTGGGCAGGGGACTATCTCCCTCTTTTTCATTCCACGAGGAAACATCAAGGAAGCTATCGACTCCATTATTAGCTTCTCCCTCTAATACCGAGACAAGCTCTACCACTATATGAAGACTACCAAGTTCGTGCCCGTAGCCATCACGCCTCTCACTGCCAGTATATTCTGATCACAACTTCTGCCAAGAACCATTGATGCTCGTTTGTTGACACCATCCCGAGCTTCACCATATAAATAACCACTACAGACAAAGGTAATCCAAACTTCTACATATTTCATTTTACCATGGAGAATAAATAGAGTCCCGGAAGAGAGATAGAGATATTTTTATTATGGTAAACTCACCGACCATACAAGATAGAACCATGTAAATCACGCTTGGGGACTGAGGCTCAACACAAAATCCCTTCACTGTCAAGGACCTTTTCAACCCAGAAGAGATGGTCCACCAAGAAGTCATAACCGTGACAAGGTTACCACTTTTCAAAGATGCAATGTAAGAGTATCATCACCTTCCTGTTTGGGAGGCACCTGACCGATAAGCAGTATTTGGTTTAACCATCCATAAACACTGTTATTAATGAAGAATCAAAGAAGAAAGTCGCGCCTCAGCAAGCCAGACCGACCGAATCATGCCTTCCACAGAACTCAGTGACGCCTACCCAAGGCCTGCACGAATCTGCGCATCAACAACCACATCGCCGACAAAGTCAGATTCTGTATTTCTAGATTTCCAATTTTCTATGGAAGGGGTACATGGGCTGCCAAAATTTTGGATACAATACAAATCTATCAAGAGAAACACCCGCCTATTGATCAACAAATGCCGAATCCAAAAGATTATCGCCTTCATGAATTCGTCAACCACCTTACCGGAAAATACAATGGAGGTACGTCTTTCAAGAGAAAATAAGCTCGGGATAATTACACCTAGGGACTTCCAGCACAGGATGCATTCATGTCCCTCAACTAGTTTATTTCTAATATCAGCATCAACACTGTTGAAGCTTTACGAGCCACAAAAATTTCTCAACATGAAGACGTACATGTGCATCAAAGACTCCAAAAGTACAAGTCGGAGATATTTTCACATATCCAGCTACGCCATCGAATCTGAAGTGTAACTGGGGACTGCTCATCGCATCCCATTCCATACAACAATCCAAGATTCAGAAGACGGTTTAAAAGATGTCGCTTGGAATGAAGTCCTTGAAGATTTGCGGCACAACGTCCATCCTTCTACATACCTAGCCGGCACGCCACAAATCTTCAAGAAGCGTATAATCCACAAAGGAAATATCAAACAAAAGAATAGGAGAGCTCAGATTGCAAAATCTTGTACACATGCTCTACTCTAACCTTACCGAAGAGCGCTACGTCTAAAGTTTCAAGATATTGCGAGATCTTCCTAAGAATTTGGATTTCTTAGTCGGGAGATTTCATTCGTTCATCCAACTGGAAACATAAAATCGTAAAAGCAGCATGAATGAGGGATTATTATTCGATCAATCCCTGGCTCAAGCCGCATGAAACAAAGACTACAGAAGATCAAATAAGTGTCATCAATGCCAGGGACAATGGCGCCTTCACTAGAGTCCTCTCGAGGCACTTTAACATCCTCTCCGGAAGCCGCTTCAACATCCTCTCAGGACGCTTCAACGTTCTGTCGAGTCGGTTCAACACCCATTTCGGAATTTACATCAACGTTCTCTTTAGGAGCTGCTTCAACATCTTTTTTTTTAGAAATATCTTCAGCAGCCTTTTAAGGATATTCCTCATGATAGGGCTCATACACATCAGAGTCGAGGATTATGACATCGTCATGAATAGGGTATTCTTGTTTATTCAGGAGTTCATGTTATGCTCCACCCTCCTTCACTTTAGCCGGGCAGAAAACCTTTACTACACAAATTTTAAGGATTCGCAACGGCCTCTAGATGTTGCTGACTTGGGTCGCAACGGCCGATGTCTGTTGCAAAACACCGTGTTGCATTTTTTCGCAACAGCCGAAGCTTCGTTGCGACTCCTGGTCAGCAAAAGCCTTTGCCGTTGTGAATTTGTTTATTCGCAACAGAGGGCTGTCGTTGCTATGCTGTTGCTAATTACAAGAATACCCCTACCCGAAACTATATGTCACTGGTTCTGGTTCTAATATATTGGTTCTGGTTCTAATTTAGCAACAAAATAAAGGTAAAGTTTTATTTGACCTGGTCAAAATCCATTTCCACAAAATTTACCCCCTGCGGTTCCCCAGTCCCCCATATTCATCATTCTCATAGATATACAAACCACAATGTTATTCATTCAGCTGACATACAAAAATGTATCATATGATGAAAAAGGATTCTTAATTCAATTGAAGTTAATAGTATTTGATACAAATGTATACTGAGTATCACCGCAAACTAGTGTACACATAGAAACTTAGTTACTAAGTTCAGTTCGTAGAAAGTTGCGAAATTCCTAAGTTCTTCCAACTTAAATCACTATAAGGAGATACTACATAAACTCACAAATCTTGTAGATGGAGGATTTGCTCGACTCAAGAGAACTCATTTCCCATGGAGGATTTGCTCTGACATGTACAAATCCAAGCAGGTACACTTAAGAAATTGGAGTTATTAATTGAGCTTGCAAAGAAGAAGTGAAAGGAAATGGATGAAGTGATATTTTTACCCAGAAACTTAAAGAAGCATATATTAGTTTCTCTTTGGCAGAGATACAAGTAACGGTGCATATAATTCATGTAGGATATTTCTAGGGAAAAGAAGTGTAACATACCATATTAACTCGAGCAGTATTTTTGACTTTTTTGCACTACTAGTAAATGAGAGGGTATTCCGTGATTATTCCATACGAATCGAGGCATGACTCATGGTACATATGCTCGCAGTTCGAGAATTTTCCCCAAGAGAAGGTTGCAATATTCGTATAAGCTTTAAATCTCGGTATGGTACATGACCCAACCTTCCTCTAGTACTATGTAAGCAGTTCCTTTTAATGGCATAAAGTTTCTCCCATGTGCATCTCCTGCCTGGGTTGGCAGCTTCTTGAAGCTTGACCTGAGATGGGTTATGTATACTTTTTAGTAGTGAAAAGGCAAAAACAAAAAAACTGTAAGAGGGTTAAACCCTCATGACAAAGAATTTTGGGTCAAACCAAGGGTTTGCAGTCAACAAATATAGAACACTAGAACTTATTATGAAAGATTTGTATGGTTTTGTAAAAAAAAAAATATACTGATAATTCTGATACAATAAGGGTTCACGAGAAATCCCAATATCAGTACACTAAAACTTAACACTTCACTTAGAAGCTGTGGATAATAACTATCTTTACCTGAGCAAGTATGGGGGGCATAACAACAGTGACATCACCCTCCCAATCTTGTGTGAAAAGTTTAGCCAAGGCACCCAAAGGAAATCCAAGTTCCGATAGCTGACGACATTTATGCTTAACCTCCCCATCTCAGCTAGATGAGCAAGCTACAATAATAAAGATGCAAATTATCTTTAATGTTCATTTCAATAGATTATAAGACTAAAAGATTAAAAACAATGCTATCATGCTTGTAGCTAGAACATGGACAGCAACAAGTCCATATACGAGCCAATGTGAAGATATATTTATGCAACGGAAAAGATATCGCAACATGGAGACTTGCATGCACTCACTGAGAGTATTGTTTATGACACCTGCATAATCTAATAGTTCGATTGAGAATAGCCAACAAAGATGAAAAATGAAACTAATCTTCTGATCAAGAAGGGTGTTTAAAATACTACTCTTATGTCATCTAACTTTAAGACTTGACTATAATCTTATGATATTGAGATGTGGGCACCTGTACTCAAATGTCTTCTACTTAAAATGAATAAGCGGTTCTTGTTTGGTACTGGTAAAGAGTTCAAACGCAGGTTATATCATACATTTTTGTTATATCACCTTATCATACATATTTTACTTATATCATACGTCTTCTACTCAAATGTCTTCTACTTATATCATACATCTTAAAATGAATAAGATGTGGACATGTGAAAAAGCTATAGTTTATATCATACATTTTTGCATATGATCAAACGTAGGTTCTTGTTTGGTACTGGTAACCCCTGTAGCAACCTTTTAAATGGGTATAAGTAAATGGGTATAAGCAAAACCAAAAACTTAAAATGATAGCATGACCAAAAGAAAGATTATTCTTAATACTAATTTCATTTCTAAGCCTCAACCTTCGTTTCCCTTCCACGGTATACCATAATGCTACTACTAGTTTATGTAGTAGAAAATTCTAAAGGTTGTATTATCAGCCCATTTAACCACATAACCACCAAACTAACTAGACGAAGGTCATGAGTTCCAAGCACTACTGCTAACTCTCTCTCTCTCTCCACATTCTATAGATAATAACAAATAATACGACAAAAGATTAAACTTGTACATATATATTACTAGATGAAGTAAACAGACTTCTTCATATTCAGTACCTTCTTTCTATAAGAACTACCTACTGTAAGACTCGGGAAACATCTACTTTAAACTGCATGAATCGTATATGAGAAACGCAGACAATTGTACAAATTACCCCTTTCCAAGAATTTCACCGACAAACTGGCGAGCGGCTTCGGGTGCAGGTCAGGTTGCGCCCGCAAATGAAGAAACACACAAAATGGACTATTATATTAGAAACAATTACAGAAATATGCACTATAAAAAGTCAAAACCTTTAATACTTACTAATCTTTATCGTTATTTACCTTGGATATATACCATAATATGGACTCCTGTCCCTGTAGTATGCCCCCACTATATCTATCATCATATACTGGACTACGAGCACTCCCATAATCAGGACTGGGTCGGCCTCTCCGGAGCACTGGACTTCTGGATCATCCATAATTAGGACAGGGGCTGCTTATACGAAGAGTCGGACTTCTGAAAAAATACAAAAGTAAAGAAATAAGGGGTTGGTGATATTATCATAACAACTGACCTCATATGAGTACATTCGAGTGTTTTTGTCGCATGTTCCTGGGTATGAAACTGCACAAACGCGAAGTTTCTTTGAATCCTCACATGTAAAACTTTCCCAAACGGTTCAAAATGCCTTTCAATATCTCGAATCCTTGTATCGGTGGGGGTCAAAGTTAATGACAAATAGTGTCTTAGTAAGCCTCTAGTGAGGCGTAACCCTGGACCGTTCACAAAGGCGAGAACTGCGCTCTCCCTTCTAAAGATGTGAAAGATTAAATAAACGAATCCATAAGCATAAAAAAACAATTTTTTTAATGATAATGATAAAAATGTAAAGCAGTACAATTACCTTTTCCCACTCTATAGAAAGCCTGCATCTGCTATGGTCAAACATTGTGCTATCAAGGTAACGGATTGCATCTCTAGCATCATGCTCGTTAACAAAATTAACAAATGCAAACCCTGGAGTAAAACTGGGATTAAAATGTGTAGACATCAAAGAAACTTTAAGTTTTATATATTCAAGGGATGAGGTTTTAGTAAAACAGCCAATTCATGTTTTCTTTTTCCATTACAATAACAAAAAAATACAAGATCTGCAAACAGGGGAAGGCCGGTGAACATAAGGATGTAAAAAATTAAAAATGGAGAGGCCCTGCATGATAAAATAACACATTCTGATGGCACAAAATAAACCTGAACCAAGATCCAGAAGGCGAAGAGGTACAAAGTCTAGATTCAACAAGTCCATAACTGTCTCGTTATAGATCTCCAAACCAGAAATCTTTAGTACAAAATCTCTTTCTGGAGACTGCACATATCACATATATATGAAGAAGTCTTCAGATAAAAAATTCATACACAAAAACTTAAGTTGAATGGTTAAATAATACCAACTGCTTAAATATCAAATGCTTCTTCCATCTAAACAAAAAGAATAAACTTACGTTTCTAATGTGATCGTCTATGTACTTGACAACACTTTCAGCAATTCCCTTCATGGAAAGTGTCTTACCACTACTGGTTTAACCGTATGAAATATCATTGTTGCGAAAAAAACAGATTGGCAATTAGGACATCCATATATTTGGTAAAATCAAGATATTTAATCACTAACAAGTAGGGAGAATGATGTGTTTAGAAGAACATCTCTCACCATTAACTCAAGTAAGAGGAGCTAATGCAACATCCTTCGCTCATTCCTCATAAACACTCTCAGTTAAGCAATTCATAACTTTGACCTCACTGATATCATTAAGTCTTTTTGAGTACCTCTAGCCCTCCAAAATCTTACAAATCTGCATCCAAAATAGTAAAACAAAATGAGTTAATTTGATTACTAAGAAATCAAATCAATAAAAGCAAAAAATTATAATAAAAAAAAAATAGCAAAAGAAAACTGATCGATCCACTTACCATAACATCCACAGTTGGTTCATCCTCAAATTTTTGGGTTCAAAAATTGGTTCAAAAAGCTCGGAATTACAGAAAATTAGAAACCCTAATACCGAAAGAGAAAGAAGAAATTGAAAAACTGAAATCAAAGATTAATCTCTAAAATCTAAATCAAAGATTAAACCCTATACGTTTTTTAGGTTTTAAAACCACAATCTTCTTTTCAAAATAGTTTTAATATTCTTACATAGCAGGCAAGCGAGCAACAAGCTGCGCTGCAAGCCCTTTTTGAATTGCAAATCCTATTCTTTTGAAAATAAACTCTCTTGAACCGGGGGTCATGACATTACTGTGCATGAATTTATGAACTCTTTTGAGGAGTCCAACCACCTCAGGAGCAAAGAAACCAAAAGTATCAAAAGCAAAGGCAATAAAAGTGTGTTCATTATCAATACATGCTTTCTCATGCTTCGCTATCTTACCTGAGGCAGCTCTCAGCGCTGCTTGGCCGACAGTAAATGTACCATGGCCAATGCCTACTAACGAAGAAACCCCTGTGAGGTCAACACATGCATGTTTTCCATTATCCCATCCAAATATAAGTACGTATGCTGGTATGAGTGTGGATCTCCCCTCCAGTGGGTTTGTCAAAAAGTTGACAGCCGCTTCCTTCTTTGCGAAATACTGGCTCCAAACACATCATATAAGATATCTCTCACATGATTATGTCTAAACTTAAAACCAGGATTTACCTTACAATGGACAACATGTTCCCCATATGTGTCTAAGCATCCTATGAAGCAAACAGGGCAGCGTGAATCAGAAGGGTATAAAGGGATCATTAACCTGTATTTAAGGATGGATCGGTACTCCACGGGTGACATCTTCTGTCCAAGGCCCTCAATTGGAATAGCTAGAAGGAAGTCTTGGGAATGTGTTGCTCGTAGGCAACCAAAGACATCTTTCTGTCTGTCTGATAACTCGTAATCTCGATCCATGTCTTTAACCAATTTACCAAAAAGGGCACTCGCCAGGTTACTTTGTGCTTTAAGGGGGGCGGTGTCCTTACTAGTGAAGCTGCTAAAGTCATAATCAGGAAGAGTTATCTGTAATGCCTCCAAAGCCTTATGAAAATTGTCATCCATGCCTTCCACTCCAGCATCCCTTAATATGTGATCTTGTAAACCCCATGATTGCACACGCGATGCAAGAAAGGCATAATACGACGTCTCTTTAGAAGTGTATAAGCCAAGGCCTCCATATATAATAGGTAGGGTGGATAACCTCCACTGTAGATCCCAAAAAAAGGACCTTCACAAACCACGATACCCTCCACCACCTCCCTCAAACCTTTATCAAAGATATCCACTGCCTCTGTGGTGTATTCTGGACAACCAATACGAAGCCCAAAGAGCAACATGGAGATTCTCATACATGCACGAAGGAGTAGCAATTCACTTTGAGGATCTCAGAGCTTGGATAAAACTTGCATTAAATCTACTTCCTTCTCAGCTCTCTTAACAGCAAGTCCCTTCACAAACCTATCATCAAGGCTAACCGCACCACCCAATAATTTGACCCCATAACCCGGCCTTGATATTCCAGAAGGAAACATCCCATCTATACCCTTTCGTCAATCACAGGAAGGCCAAAAAAAATTTGTTTTCTTAATATTCAATATAAGCCCCAGGACAGGCCCTTCGGTCTGTACAATCGTGAGTGCCTTGACCACTTCTACAGTATCACCAATAATAGTCAAGGTACCAAGCCTGTAGAGGTAGTGTGCACTGTCTATTTATCTTTGCTATAAGCTGATGAAGAACCAAAGCAAACAACAGTGGCCCCAAAGGGTCTCCTTGTTGCACTCCTGTAGACGAATAGATATAATAGTCTCCCACATACAATCTTGCAGGTTGTCCATACAAGTATTCAACCCAAGGAGAAATAGATGGACATAACTTACGAACCTCAAGAAGCATGGCTGTTCGGTCGACTAAATTAAAAGCATTTGTAAAGTCTACAGTTAACATGGTAAGGCTAGCATCTGCATAATGTTTACTGACATACCTATTCACAGCGTGTAGAATTGCCTCAGCCCCTCCTGAGACACCTACACCGAACTGAAAATCCTATAAGTAAGCTGCCATTTCTTTTCCAACCCCCTTCATTGCTACCTTGGACACAAGACGACGCCAAATCGTCCCAACAGCAATAGGCCGAATGCTTTTGTATGGTTTAAGAAGTGGTGTTAAGGGTGCTGATGCAATGAACTCCGTAAGGCTAAGTGTACATCTACCGCTCAACCATAAATTGACCACCCTTGTTATTGTCGTGACTAAGTCAGCAGCAATAGTGGAACCCTAAAATCGAAAAACTGAAACCCTAGGATTCGATAAACTTAAACTTAAATCGATAAACTGGAAAATAGAACCAGCTGAAACCCTAGAAATAAAAATATCTAAACCCTAAAAATCACAACTGAAACGAAAGTATTACGTCAAATATTATACCTGGTTGTTGGTTTTAGAGATGGAAGAGACGAAGTTGTTCATGATTTGAAAGAGTTTAGATTGAGAAGAGATGAAGTTCAGAGACGAAGATGGAGGTGGGAGGAGAGGAATGAGTCTGTTGTGGCGGAGAAAATGAGATAAAAATTATTAAGGCAAGATCGATATAGGTTAGGTTGGGCTGAAGGGTGGGAAAAAAATAAAGAAGGCTTGACCGAAGTTTGACGGGGGCGTATTTATCAGTTCTAGTGTTCCGGACCACACGCGTGCTTCACACGCTTGAACCCAATACTGTTGCTATTCGTAACCTTACGTTTGCGATTGTAAAATTCTCAACAGATTCACGCCGTTGCGAAAAATTAGCAATGGGGATTAGCAACAGAAATTTCGCAACGGCACTACTGCCGTTGCAAATATGGGTTACAAATCCCTAAAAATGGTGTAGTGCTTTAAGCCTTAGCAATTGTTAGTTGAGATGCTTCATTGCGCCTCCACTTTTCCTCCATGCTAACAAAATACAAGAAAGCTTAGACACGCTCTCAAACAATACTCAGATGTACAAGGGACTTGGAATGCAGTTTGAGATCCCAACCAACCGTATGCCTAATCTACCTGGGGCCAACCGACATCATGCTAGGGTAACGCTCACCTGGACGCCTCTTGAATGTGACATGTTCCAAGGATAGGCCGACCCATCTCTCATGGTAACATTTAACTTTGTATCATAAGTTTTATCTTTATTTGTCACCATCTAGTGCTTACACTGCAATAACGTCACTATTACGTGCTAAGCAGGGGACTTAATGTTGATGGTGGTTTTTAGTTCAAGGCTAAAATCATAAAACCCTGTATTTAATGAGCTGTCATTCTGTAAAGGAACAAATCCATTTGAAAGTGATGAGTGCATAAACCTTTTTACTTACATATGCATTGAACAATTCAATATATTTACGAAATTTATCCAGAATGGTGCGTGAAGCAACAATCCAAGATATTCTGTAAATTTTAACCTATTGTATTATTCAATAATGCATGACCTTCCTGGTATTTTCCTATGCTATGTTCCCAGCCGAACTCTCAATATTGGCATGACATAATGATTAATGTTCACTCGCAGCGGAGTAGCATGAATCTCCCGAAGTGTCAGTGTTGAGACCTACATGAAAACACTCACATAGGCTACACCACTCTCTGATAAAGAGATTAGTGTGTTCACACACTTTTGATTAAAAGATAGTGCGATCAAACGCGTTTAAATTCCTTAAGGAAAATCTAGACTGTTCATGTCAGTCTCAAAAATAATCACGGCCACGCGATTCAGCAAGCCCAGATTACTCCTGGCGGAACTAGGTAATCACCGTATTGACCACCTGCAGGCCCAATAGTGCCATAGTCGATCAAGTCCTATTTAGTTCATTCACAAGCACTTCGAACATTAACCCAAACATGGGTGTTCGCGCTACTTGAAAATAAGCTCAAACGAGCTAAGACCGGCAAATACGATCTCAAAAACATCATGACCGTCCAACTTAGCCAGCCTAGTTGGACGGCTAAGATCTTCCTTGGAATGATCAAAGAGGCGCCATCATTCCCATTGGTGGCCTAACATCTCCCTTGGTCGATCGACCTGCCCGCAACAAATCTATAGGGCGTTAAATCGTTTGCCCAAACTAGACCGAACACGCTATTTCAAAAACCCTAATTTTGTTTTGCGGCAGTATTCTACTATCACAAATTGATTACAACCATCCATCTTCGCCAGCCGAATCGAGTGGCTTAGATCTAATTATAGATGGTCCGGGAGATGTCAGCATGTTCACGAGGGCCCGACTTCGCACATAGCCGATCGTCCTATTCAAATCCATGCCCAACGCTTTTATTCGACCAGCCAAACTAAGGTTGGCCACTCGGCTTTCAAACCCTAATTTGGATCAACGACAGCAAGCAGTTACCGCAAAACCATCTCGTCTGTCCAACTTTTCTAGCTTGGTCAGACGGCTTAGATCAGATACTAGGTGATTGATGGGATGCTGATATGAGAATCGGCTATTCCCTCCCGTAAGGAGCGATCGGCCGAACTACAGCACGCCCATGTGATCCCAAACGATCTCCCAAAGATGGCCCTTCCCGCTGCTTCAACAACAGTCATTAACTGCCGCAATTCGTCTCGGCCACTCAACTTGGCTAGCCAATTTGAGCGATCCAGATCCAATATCGATCGACCGGTTGGATTTTAGAATGGTATCAGTCGCCACTCGCCTACAATTAGTGATCGACCAAGCAGTGGATCACCTCTAGAGCTATTAAATGATCGCCTAAAGGTGTCTGGTCACGCCCTTCCTTTTAAGACGACCGACTTGCGACTAATTTAGGTGATCTTTGAAATAATGATGCTTTATACGCATCGATTATAAACAATTATTTATTCCACGAATAATTTCATTATTTGATCTAAGAAGCACTACGTGTTATTTTTAGCGGCAAGTCTCACGACTTGACCCATTCACTCGAGACATCAAACATGTCACAAACTGGGGGATGCTCACTGGGGTATTGGTCTGGCGGTTTACAGAGTGTAGCGTGAAACGCGCCCATTATGAGAAAGTGATAGGAAATTATGGACGGGTAACAGTAATGAGAGTAGTGGGTGAAAGTGTGACCAGTCTTCCCTAATAACGGAAACACGATAATCACCACTTTACGCACATCTCCACTTCTCCACTACTTAACTTCCTCCACTTCCTATGAGATCAGGGTGCGCTCAATAACTTGTATAAATAGCTCTTCAACCTAGTTCAAAACAATACAAGTGTTATCAACACAAGTAGCCAGAAACCATTTTCTGATACAAGTCATAAAGAAGCCACACCTTCATAATTCAACATTCTGATCTCAAACACCTTCTTCGCTTCCCTCCCTAAGATCAAGCCTTCTCTTTCACTTTGTGACCGAATTGAATCAGGAATGACCATTTCTTGGTTTAGGCCAGAGTCTTACAGATTGATATCTCGAATCTAAAAGTACTCCCGTGCAGTGCATTTGTTTAGGGTTTGAATTCGTTTCTCATCAACACACCCAAATTTACCAAAAATAGCAGAACCAGCTTTTACCCTCAAACACACTTACAGTGATATTCTACACAAAAGATTTGGTCATCCTTGATTCCAAACTCTTCAAAGAATTTGTACTTCTCTTCATCAGAATAATATGTCAAACATGCCATTTCATTGTAATGAGTGCAAATTATGTAAGTAACAAAAGCTTCCTTTTTAATTATCTTGTACTGAAGCTACTAAACCTTTACAATTGTCGCACATGGACTTGTGGGGTCCTTGTCATGTTGCATCATTGTCTGGCATTTTTTTCTATGCAAATATTGTTGATAAATACTCAAAATATTGTTGGGTTATTCCAATAATCTCAAAAGATGATTTTAAAAACTTCTTTTACTGCTTTTGTCACTAGAATAGAAAAATTACTTTCTCATTCTGTTATCACCATTAGGACTGACAATGGTGGAAGTTCCTAAATACATTCCTACAAGAATATTGTGCTGCTACGGGAATTACTCATGAATTATCTTGTCCTCATACCCCTGAACAAAATGGTGTAGCTGAGGTCAAACATAAACATTTACTAGGGATAACACGAGTTCTTTTGTTACAATCTGGCTTGCCTAATGAATTTTGGGTTGAATCACTTCAAACAACAAATTATCTTATCAATAGACTTCCTACTAGATCTATTTATTTTCTAACTCCATTTGAAATGTTGTTTCATTCATAACCAGATTACAACTTTCTCAAAGTTTTTGGCTGTTCTTGTTTTCCTTTGTCACAACCCGGTTTTTCGGACCTCCAGCGGACATGGATTTGACCCTGTGGGTCGGGTCTGGTCCATCTAGCAAGCCAAAATCTCCGGACTGCAACTCGGGAATGACCAGATTTTTCGTTTTAAGAGATTTCAACAAATAAAAAAAAGAAATCCAAGCTCAAACAAATTTTGCTAAATGAAATTTAATATTACTTTCAAAATAACAAAATTGTAAAATACTAATTACAAAATCAAAAATACAAAATTAAGACAAACCAACACCTCGATGAAAATAAAAAATGCGATAACCAAATCCCCGTGATACATAATAATTTCATTCACGACTAGTCTTTCTTCATTCGCTGTGGAAATGTAGGAAAAAGGGGTGAGCAAACCACAGCCCAGTAGGAAGTTTCAAAAAATAATAGAGTGCATTGAAAAACAAACAAATGCAACAGATACGATAATTAAAATCATGCATAAAAATTCACAATAATACCTACGCTGTTCTCAGCCACAAATAATCAATATTTTCTTACTCGCAAAAATACTTGCGATATTCTCAGCCACAAATAATCAACATTTTCTTACTCAAAATCTTCAATCTAAAATTCTAGATTCTTAATCTAATTATCAGAGTTATTCCGGTAAACAAACCATACTGTTCCCCGAACAGTCTTCCCAGGGTAGCCACCAGTGGTGGGATGCCATAAAGGCCTGACATTTTAACAGCAGTAGAGAGATGTGTGTATCCCTAATTCATTTCTAATTACAACACTCAATCATATATCCAACAAAATAAAACCATGTCCATAATTCTGAAAAAAAACTTAATCAATGCATTTATATATTAATTTTATAAGAACGGACAAAATACATTTAAACTCCATAAGTCATCAACACGAAACATATATATTCAATGATATAGCTAGGGGGAGGGGAGAACACAGAGTGGTAACGGTATTGGTAGTGAAGTCAACGCAAACAAAAAGAGATATTTTTCTTTGTAAGGGAGTACCAAAATTCACAAAGAAGTACTTATGTATCAGTCTTTAGACAAATCAAACTAATAGCTCTTTAAAATGTTGAAGGGAAATAAATAACTACCGACTACCGGTTCTTCAAGATGTTTTAATTTTATACAGTGATCCCTAAAACCAAATTAATGTAAAATATAACTGGAACTAAAAGGAACGTGATTCTGCTCATAGTGTACTAGTATCCTAAATATTTCATTTTGAAATCCAAATTATGTAGCTTGTAAATCAAGAGGATTAGTCGTCTTGGAGAGAAAATCAGAACACTTAGAACATAAGTGGAAGATGGACACCACATGTTAAAGGATAAACAAAAAAGTATACTTCACATGGTGGGAGAGATTTTTCTTTGTACATAGAAAACAAGACTAAGGAAGATCAAAAGTCCTTCCATGTTCTTAAAAACATATAATGCTAATAAAACAAGAGGGCTACTGTTGAAAGTAGACAGTACCACTTTTACCAATGAATCTTGTTTCATTTTCTTTTTAGAAAATAGTAATATAAATTGGAATTAAAAACACTTGAGGACAAAGAGCATGGGACGTTTAATACAAATGGCATTTATGCCCCTGATAAGAGGAACATGAGCTTGTCAAGTCAAAAAGATTAATAAACCAATACAATTTAGTTACAAAAAGGAAGAAGAAAAAATCAATAGCAAAACATTTGGGAGTTTTGGAGACAAAAACAAAAAATTCATTTCACCGAATTAGACTTAGTCTTTCGTTTTAAGCTAGTGGACATAAGGACAAAAAGTGAATCAGAGTTTTGAGAAGATATCACAGATGCATAAAAACGAATTAGTACCCAAACAAAGCCGAAATAACTAATTAGTGGATCAGTAAATTATTGTAAACGAGATCGAAAATAAAATTAACCAAAACTCGATATTGAAGCTGAAATAAGATGATTCCAAAACATCATAGATGTAAACGAGATATTAACTTGGTTAGAATTTCCATAATATAGCATATCGAAATCATGATGAGTATAGGTATTAACAAAAATTCAAAACAAATACATTAATATGCTAAAATAGGTTTTAGTTTTTATTATGTAGAAACCCCTACCTCAAAATAGCAATCCATAAATTTGATGCACCAACACGCTTTCCAAGAGATTAATGGAGTAATATTCCTTTTTGTTTTGTAAAAGAATGGAGATGGAGTAGAGGAATAGGGAGAGAAACTTTTTCCTTTAGGGTTTTGGAAAATGAGAAAATACATATTTTATTAACCCTAATTATAAATGCAAATGGGAGAGAATTGATTAGGTATTTCTCTACCACACGTGAGATTTAAGAGAATGGATTTGCAACTACTAGAGAACATCCCACAAAATTCATAAGGGGCAAATCAAAAGGGGAATCCTTATTCCCAACCACCACAGAAATAAGAGCTAGCCTTTTTTACCTATTACTTAAATTTAGTTATGAACACCCAAATTCAGAAATACGCACCCTACACTACACGGGTTGGATTTTACCGGTTTTAGATTCGAAAACTACTATCCGAAAACACGGGTCTCACAATATTAACCCGTTAAAAATAAATTTGTCCCAAATTCCCAAGATCAATAAAGTTAGAACAGTTCAAAATTGAATCCGAAAACACGAGGTCTCACACTACTAACTCCTTAAAAAGGAATTTGTCCCAAATTCCCAAAATCAATAAAGTTAGAACAGTTCATAATCGAAATTTCCTTATCACAAAATTTTATGTATTAGTATTTTAGTTATTTACCTCATTCCCAAAATAAATCAAATACGAAATCAACTTAAAAATAACTGTAGATATAGAAAAAATCGACGAGAAAGCACGCAGATCAAAGCTCTAAAAATTATTTCGATAACAAAAAGGAAAAAAAATCATTGTAAAGTTTTTTTGTTTTTTTGTAAACAAGACATTCAAAAACTGGTAAGTCCATACGCACAGTCCAGGTAAATCGGAACCATGCTCTGATACCAAACTGTCACAGCCCGGTTTTCCGGACCTCCAGCGAACACGGATTTGACCCTGTGGGTCGGGTCCGGTCCAGCTAGCAATCCCAAATCTCCGGACTGAAACTCGGGACGGACCAGATTTCTCGTTTTAAGATATTTCAACAAATAAAAATAAAAAATCCAAGCTCAAACAAATTTTGCTAAATGAAATTTAATATTACTTTCAAAATTACAAAATTGTAAAATACTAATTACAAAATCATAAATACAAAATTAAGACAAACCAACACCTCGATGAAAATAAAAAATGCGATACCCAAATCCCCGTGATACATAATAATTTCTTTCACGACTAGTCTTTCTTCATTCGCTGTGGAAATGGAGGAAAAAGGGGTGAGCAAACCACATACCAGTAGGAAGTTTCTAAAAATAATAGAGTGCATTGAAAGACAAACAAATGCAACAGATACGATAATTAAAATCATGCATAAAAATTCACAATAATACCTACGCTGTTCTCAGCCACAAATAATCAATATTTTCTTACTCGCAAAATTACTTGCGCTATTCTCTGCCACAAATAATTAACATTTTCTTACTCAAAATCTTCAATCTAAAATTATAGATTCTTAATCTAATTGTCAGAGTTATTCCGGAAAACAAACCATATTGTTCCCCGAACAGTCTTCCCAGGGTAGCCACCAGTGGAGGGATTCCATAAAGTCCTGAAATTTTAACAGCAGCAGAGAGATGTGTGTATCCCTAATTCATTTCTAATTAGTACACTCAATCATATATACACCAAAAGAAAACCATGTCCATAATTCTGAAAAAAAACTTAATCAATGCATTTATATATTAAATTTATAAGAACGGACAAAATACATTTAAACTCCAAAACCATAAGTCATCAACACGAAACATATATATTCAATGATATATCTAGGGGGAGGGGAGAACACAGAGTGGTAACGGTATTGGTAGTGAAGTCAACGCAAACAAAAAGAGATATTTTTCTTTGTAAGGGAGTACCAATATTCACAAAGAAGTACTTATGTATCAGTCTTTAGACAAATCAAACTAATAGCTCTTTAAAATGTTGAAGGGAAATAAATAACTACCGAATACCGGTTCTTCAAGATGTTTTAATTTTATACAGTGATCCCTGAAACCAAATGAATGTAAAATATAACTGGAACTAAAAGGAACGTGATTCTGCTCATAGTGTACTAGTATCCTTAATATTTCATTTTAAAATCCAAATTATGTAGCTTGTAAATCAAGAGGATTAGTCGTCTTGGAGAGAAAATCAGAACACTTAGAACATAAGTGGAAGATGGACACCACATGTTAAAGGATAAACAAAAAAGTATACTTCACATGGTGGGAGAGATTTTTCTTTGTACATAGAAAACAAGACTAAGGAAGATCAAAAGTCCTTCCATGTTCTTAAAAACATATAATGGTAATAAAACAAGAGGGCTACTGTTGAAAGTAGACAGTACCACTTTTACCAATGAATCTTGTTTCATTTTCTTTTTAGAAAACAGTAAAATAAATTGGAATTAAAAACATTTGAGGACAAAGAGCATGGGACGTTTAATACAAATGGCATTTATGCCCCTGATAAGAAGAACATGAGCTTGTCAACTCAAAAAGATTAATAAACCAATACAGTGTAGTTACAAAAAGAAAGAAGAAAAAATCAATAGAAAAACATTTGGGAGTTTTGGAGACAAAAACTAAAAATTCATTTCACGGAATTAGTCTTAGTCTTTCGTTTTAGGCTAGTGGACAGAAGGATAAAAAGGGAATCAGAGTTTTGAGAAGATATCATAGATGCATATAAACGAATTAGTACCCAAACAAAGCCGAAATAGCTAATTAGTGGATCAGTAAATTATTGTAAACGAGAGCGAAAATCAAATTAACCAAAACTCGATATTGAAGCTGAAATAAAATGATTCCAAAACATCATAGATGTAAACGAGATATTAACTTGGTTAGAATTTCCATAATATAGCATATCGAAATCATGATGAGTATAGGTATTAACAAAAATTCAAAACAAATACATTAATATGCTAAAATAGGTTTTAGTTTTTATTATGTAGAAACCCCTACCTCAAAATAGCAATCCATAAATTTGATGCACCAACACGCTTTCCAAGAGATTAATGGAGTAATATTCCTTTTTGTTTTGTAAAAGAATGGAGATGGAGTAGAGGAATAGAGAGAGAAACTTTTTCCTTTAGGGTTTTGGAAAATGACAAATACATATTTTATTAACCCTAATTATAAATGCAAATGGGAGAGAATTGATTAGGTATTTCTCTACCACACGTGAGATTTAAGAGAATGGATTTGCAACTACTAGAGAACATCCCACAAAATTCATAAGGGGCAAATCAAAAGGGGATCCTTATTCCCAACCACCACAGAAATAAGAGCTAACCTTTTTTACCTATTACTTAAATTTAGTTATGAGCACCCAAATTCAGAAATACGCACCCAACACTACACGGGTTGGATTTTACCGGTTTTAGATTTGAAAAATACTATCCGAAAACACGGGTCTCACAATATTAACCCGTTAAAAATGAATTTGTCCCAAATTCCCAAGATCAATAAAGTTAGAACAGTTCAAAATTGAATCCGAAAACACGAGGTCTCACACTACTAACTCCTTAAAAAGGAATTTGTCCCAAATTCCCAAAATCAATAAAGTTAGAACAGTTCAAAATCAAATTTTCCTTATCACAAAATATTATGTTTTAGTATTTTAGTTATTTACCTCATTCCAAAAATAAATCAAATACGAAATCAACTTAAAAATAACTGTAGATATAGACAAAATCGACGAGAAAGCAGGCAGATCAAAGCTCTAAAAATTATTTCGATAACAAAAAGGAAAAAAATAATCATTGAAAAGTTTTTTTGTTTTTTTGTAAACAAGACTTTCAAAAACTGGTAAGTCCATACGCACATACCTGGTCCATGCTCTGATACAAAACGGTCACATCCCGGTTTTCCGGACCTCCGGCGAACACGGATTTGACCCTGTGGGTCAAGTCCGGTCCAGCTAGCAAGCCCAAATCTCCAGACTGCAACTCGGGAAGGACCAGATTTTTCGTTTTAAGAGATTTCAACAAATAAAAATAAAAAATCCAAGCTCAAACAAATTTTGCTAAATGAAATTTAATATTACTTTCAAAATTACAAAATTGTAAAATACTAATTACAAAATCAAACATACAAAATTAAGACAAACCAACACCTCGATGAAAATAAAAAATGTGATACCCAAATCCCCGTGATACATAATAATTTCTTTCACGACTAGTCTTTCTTCATTCGCTGTGGAAATGGAGGAAAAAGGAGTGAGCAAACCACAACCCAGTAGGAAGTTTCTAAAAATAATAAAGTGCATTGAAAAACAAACAAATGCAACAGATACGATAATTAAAATCATGCATAAAAATTCACAATAATACCTACGCTGTTCTCAGCCACAAATAATCAATATTTTCTTACTCGCAAAAATACTTGCGCTATTCTCAGCCACAAATAATCTAAAATTCTAAATTCTTACTCAAAATCTTCAATCTAAAATTCTAAATTCTTAACCTAATTGTCAGAGTTATTCCGGAAAACAAACCATATTGTTCCCCGAACAGTCTTCACAGGGTAGCCACCAGTGGTGGGATGCCATAAAGTCCTGACATTTTAACAACAGCAGAGAGATGTGTGTATCCCTAATTCATTTCTAATTAGTACACTCAATCATATATACAGCAAAAGAAAACCATGTCCATAATTCTGAAAAAAAAACTTAATCAATGCATTTATATATTAAATTTATAAGAACGGACAAAATACATTTAAACTCCAAAACCATAAGTCATCAACACGAAACATATATATTCAATGATATAGCTAGGGGGAGGGGAGAACACAGAGTGGTAACGGTATTGGTAGTGAAGTCAACGCAAACAAAAAGAGATATTTTTCTTTGTAAGGGAGTACCAAAATTCACAAAGAAGTAATTATGTATCAGTCTTTAGACAAATCAAATTAATAGCTCTTTCAAATGTTGAAGGGAAATAAATAACTACCGACTACCGGTTCTTCAAGATGTTTTAATTTTATACAGTGATCCCTGAAACCAAATGAATGTAAAATATAACTGGAACTAAAAGGAACGTGATTCTGCTCATAGTGTACTAGTATCCTAAATATTTCATTTTTAAATCCAAATTATGTAGCTTGTAAATCAAGAGGATTAGTCGTCTTGGAGAGAAAATTAGAACACTTAGAACATAAGTGGAAGATGGACACCACATGTTAAAGGATAAACACAAAAGTATACTTCACATGGTGGGAGAGATTTTTCTTTGTACATTGGTCAGTTGTCATCCGGTCAAATATAATTTCACTTTCTTACTTCCTAAAATAAAAAATAGTATGCGATAAGAAAGAGTTCGTATCCACAGAGAGGCTTTTGTTGTTATAAATTTTTTCAGTTTCTTAGTAACCAAAGGTGGGGTTTTGATATTTCAAAGCAATAAAAATGAATTGAAAGCAAAGTAATAATAAAAATAATCAATAAGGAGAAAATATTGGTCACGGGATAGTTTCATTCACAAACTCGAATTATCAACAATGACTAAAATTGAAAATTTAATCTCTCATTTACTAAACGTCATAGGATACCTTGATCGCAAGAGTATCCCGCTAATTCCCTGATTTCATCATAACCACATTAAAAGATGCATATGTGAATTCTTCCTAGAAAGCAACCTAAAGTGTAAAAGCACAATTAAGTTTAACTCCCTAAAATCAATAAGTTCTAAGGAATAAGACTAATCAAGGCAATCAAAATGTGTAAAAGCACTAATTCAATTTAACCCAAGTTATGATTCATATGTGACTAGTTGGATATATCACTACAAGCACTACCCACATTTATGCTACTTAAAATCAGGGATAAACAACGTTTTCGTATTGAAAACCCTAATATAGTTCTAGATATGAAAGCAAATCGGATTGATTCCGGACTCAACCAAATAAACAATCAAATCATAAACAATATGAACCATGAATCATAAACAGTAATTTATTGAGACAAAACTACATCATTGAATCAAATATCATTTGTGAAATCCACTTTATCCCATAACCAATAAAATGTATTTAGCTACTCATAGTGTTTTGATTCAACATTATTATTATCAAAAATAAAATGAAGAACATGAAAAATAAACAAAAGCAAACCCTAGTAGAATCGCTCTCCTCCAAACTCCAGTAGAAAGATACGTGATAAGTCATCCAAAAAGAATATAAACTTCTTCTTTTTATAGCCTTCCAACTTTCCATATTAGGTCTTCAAAGCCCACGGTCCAATACCAAGAAGTCCACTAAACTCATAAGTGAGTAAAACCCATGTGAAAATATGACCCAAAAATTGTTCGCCGGAAAACTGTGTTTTTGGCCGGAATCCGGCGCCGGAAAATATCTCCGGTGACCGACAAAGTCCGCCCGGTACCGGTCAATGAGTCAACTCGGTCAGTCCACTGAGTCATTGCCGAGTCAAGACCGAGTCAGCTGGTCTAGTCAGAGTCAGCGTATTGACTCATCTGAATCACTTGGACTAAGGTTAATCAGCTTGCACAGGCCATTCAGTCATGCGCCATCTTGGCCCTTTCAACTCATATATCCTATAGCTTTTTGAACTGCAAAATAGTACCCAAACTTCACAAACTCAAGCCATACTGATGTCAATAAGTACCCAGTTCAACCCCTGCAATCTACTTCAGGAATCCCTTCTCATCTGTAGCCTTGCGCTGTCTCATTTCACTTCCTACGGCTGCACACTATCCTGCAACAACTACAACTCAAGCTTGAGACATTTCACACCAGTACCAGCAGCTGCATCACTTGCAACAACTTCAAGCACCAGCTCAGCCCATTATCTCTTCCAAAAGCCATCCACCTATTCATTTCCAAATGAACTGAAAGCTCCCTGCCTTGTCTCCACACAACACCATCATCTGAAGCACTTAGCAGCATACTCCAGCCCATACCAGAGCCATGGAAGCAACTCCATCAGCTATAGATCCTTCTCCATTGGAACCACCAGCATACATACTACCACTGCAATTCATTATGACCTACTCCAGCTGCACCTATCTATCTGTAACAGGCCAATTCACCACCATTTCCATTGCATTCAATCATGTACTGCAGCTGCTCTCTTACCCATTTCAATTCAGCATTACCTGCACTCTATACATTGCCAGAGACCACAACTTCAATTGAAACATATTCCTTGAATAGCCCACCTGTAACATCATCCATATCACTTCAATCACAACTTCATTCTATCCCCCCAGTTCATCTATAAATCCACCTCCATTGCTTTCCATTTGTTGGATCAGTTCAAGCCAACCAACACCACCATTGGCAGCATCACTGGTTCATTTCAGTACAATTCCATCTTCTTTAGCTCAATAACCCATCTCAAAAACCACTATCAATACTTGAATCACTGCAATCTCATTAATTCTGTTTAACCTATTTCACCACTTCACCAAGCCAAACTCTCCTCACACAATTCAAACCATTCAAGACAACTAAAGCCATCTTACCACACAATAAACATCATCACCAGCTCCACACTAGCACCACCATTACTTGCAAATCAACATCTGCAATGTAACTTCCCTGTAAACCTGCAATCATCTCTGCAAACCCATTTATCCCTTGTATTGCACTTGGCAGCAACTCCTTCCCACTTAACTGACCTCCATGGCTTCTCTACTTGTGTAAACATCACCAGAACTGCATCTTTACCAGCTGCACCTCTTCTTGTTTCAATACCAGTTGTAACTGCTTCATTACTGAGATATCATCAACACCCAGCCTTGCCTGCAAATCAATCTCAGCAAAACCAACTTAAGTACCACCATTCACAACTCTCAACTCCACATACACCCATTTCAACACTTTATTAGCTCAAATCTCAGCTACTTCACTTCACTACAACCACCACTTACAATCACCACCAACAAATTTCAGTTCAAGAAACCCATCTTCATTAACCCAATCACTGTCTTCCATCCACCACCAGAATCAACAGCTCAAGTCCACCTGCAATACTCAAATTAGCTTCAACTCAAATTCAACCAGAAAACCTAAGAACAATTTTACCACAAACCCCTTAATTTGTCACCAATTATTCATTCCAGATTTGAACCACATCAACATATGTTCTTCTACTCATTACTCAACAACAACCCTTACTGCTGATTCACAACTCGATCTAATTACCACTGCCAATTCGAAATCTAACTCATGAATCTCATAATTCAACAGCATCCACCAAATACAGTACCAACAGAATCACCAACTTCGTCTGCAGCAGAACCATGATCTCACTCTCCATCTCAAAACCCTGATTTCACCTCCAGTTCCATCTTTTCTCAAATTCGAACAAAACCCATTCTTGATTCTTGGTAAACCCCTTTTTATCCTTCTTTTATATCGAAACAGTAAATCAAATAACCAACACAAACCCTGGCTTTTCATAAGATCTTCTTTCTGTAACTGAGAATTGCTCAGGATCTCCCCATTTCATCATCGAATTGATATAGCAACTGATGTTGCTACACCTGTTTTCTCTCTAGATCCTCTATGAAACGCCGTAGTCATATCTCCTCATCTCTGAATTCTATGTATTGAGTGTAATGAGCACAGAAAAACACTCCTCTAGATATTAGGTTTTGTGTAGGAAGTAGAATTGGATATAGCCACCCCAAGTGACAAAGATAATGGGTACTCAAACAACTTGGCATGTCGGTTACATATGATTGACAATCCACTCGCTTCTTTGCTCAACTGTCATTTTAGGCAACTGACAATTCATTCTTCCTCCCTTAGCTGCGCATCCTAGCTCGCTCCAAATATAGCTCACCTGTGAATTGAAGTGTTTTCCTTTACGCTCCAAATGGGCAATTTTCCTTCTTTTGACCCCAAATGCTCCATTGCATCTAGTAAACTCAAATTCACACATAAGATACATATTTTACAAAAAAAATAGCAAAGAAAGCATAAATACTAGATAATAATTAAGGTGTTTACAACACCTATCATACATAGAAAACAAGACTAAGGAAGATCAAAAGTCCTTCCATGTTCTTAAAAACATATAATGCTAATAAAACAAGAGGGCTACTGTTGAAAGTAGACAGTACCACTTTTACCATTGAATCTTGTTTTATTTTCTTTTTAGAAAACAATAAAATAAATTGGAATTAAAAACACTTGAGGACAAAAAGCATGGGACATTTAATACAAATGACATTTATGCCCCTGATAAGAGGAACATGAGCTTGTCAAGTCAAAGAGATTAATAAACCAATACAGTTTAGTTACAAAAAGGAAGAAGAAAAAACCAATAGCAAAACATTTGGGAGTTTTGGGATTAATAAACCAATACAGTTTAGTTACTAAAAATTCATTTCACGGAATTAGGCTTAGTCTTTCGTTTTAGTTATTGGCTAGTGGACAGAAGGACAAAAAGGGAATCAGAGTTTTGAAAAGATATCACAGATGCATATAAACAAATTAGTACCCAAACAAAGCCGAAATAGAAAATTAGTGGATCAGTAAATTATTGTAAACGAGAGCGAAAATCAAATTAACCAAAACTCGATATTGAAGATGAAATAAAATGATTCCAAAACATCATAGATGTAAACGAGATATTAACTTGGTTTGAATTTCCATAATATAGCATATCGAAATCATGATGAGTATAGGTATTAACAAAAATTCAAAACAAATACATTAATATGCTAAAATAGGTTTTAGTTTTTATTATGTAGAAACCCCTACCTCAAAATACCAATCCATAAATTTGATGCACCAACACGCTTTCCAAGAGATTAATGGAGTAGTATTCCTTTTTGTTTTGTAAAAGAATGGAGATGGAGTAGAGGAATAGAGAGAGAAACTTTTTCCTTTAGGGTTTTGGAAAATGAGAAAATACATATTTTATTAACCCTAATTATAAATGCAAATGGGAGAGAATTGATTAGGTATTTCTCTACCACACGTGAGATTTAAGAGAATGGATTTGCAACTACTAGAGAACATACCACAAAATTCATAAAGGGCAAATCAAAAGGAGAATCCTTATTCCCAACCACCACAGAGATAAGAGCTAGCTTTTTTTACCTATTACTTAAATTTAGTTATGAACACCCAAATTCAGAAATACGCACCCAATACTACACGGGTTGGATTTTACCGGTTTTAGATTCGAAAACTACTATCCGAAAACACGGGTCTCACATCCTTGGTTGAAGGCTTACGCATCAAACAAATTAGAGCCTAGAAGCAAACATTATGTTTTTCTAAGCTATAGTCTCAATCATAAAGGCTATAGATGTTATGATCCAACTTCAGGTACTTTTTTCATTTCAAGACATATATCATTCAATGAATCATGCTTTCCATATAATGAACTTTCTAGTTCCATTTGACATCCTTCACTCATTCCAGTAACTACAGTTACTTCACCTGCTTTATCTTTCACTCTTGAGAATTCCACTTCAAATCATTTACCTTCTTTTACTCTCACTGTACCGGAAACTTCATCTTTAGTTACAGTACCCATTACAAAGAATGGTCATTCTATGGTTACTAGAGGAAAGATAGGAATTTACACTCCTAAATCTTATTTTGCAACTAAATATCTACTTCCCACATCATTTGTTTGTCATATACCTAAAATCATTGTAGCTGCAAATAAATTACAAGAATGGAGAATTTCTTCATTGGATGAATACAATGTACTCATGGAAGCTGGTACTTGGTCACTTATTCCTCCTAACAAATCACAAAATCTCATTGGCTGTAAATGGGTTTTTAGAATAAAATACAAGGCAGATGGAACTTTGGATAAACACAAGGAAAGACTTGTGTCAAAAGGATTTCATCAGTAACCAGGTCTTGACTATGAAGAAACCTTTAGTCCTGTTGCTAAACCTACTACTATAAGGATCATTTTATCTATGTCAATTCAGTTCAACTGGAAAATACATCAACTTGATGTCAGTACTGATTTTCTGCATGGGGATTTGGAGGAAGAAGTGTACATGACTCAACCACCAGAATTTGTGGATCCGACAAATCCAAATCATGTATGTCTACCTTATAAAGAAATTTATATCTTGAAGCAAGCTCCAAGAGCATGGTATGACAAGCTCGGCAATGCACTGAAATCACTAAAGTTTGAAAACTCTTTATCTGATGCTTCATTATTTGTTCATAAAACTGGCTCTCAAATCACAATGACCTTGGTATATGTTGATGATATCCTTCTTATAGGTTCTTCCTCAACTTTTCTGAAGTTTGTTATTACTCAACTGCAAGCTATCTTTCCCATTAAAGATTTGGGTAATTTACACTACTTCTTGGGTCTTGAAGTTTTGAGAACTACAGATTCTTTGTTCCTATCACAAACCAAGTATGCAGTTGATCTATTACACAAACATCATACGGAAGGTGCTAAACCTTGTCAAACTCATATTTCTGCTACTGAAAAGCTAACTCAAGATTCTGGTGATCTACTTCCCAATCCTATAGAATATAGTTCATTGGTGGGTGCTTTGCAATATCTTACATGGACAAGACCAGATATCTTTTTTGCAGTCAATTTAGTTTGTCCATATACGTAGAATCCTAGAACTGCTCATCTAATTACTGCTAAGAGAATATTGAGATATATTAAAGGCACTTTGAACTATAGATTGAAGTATACAGGCGAAAGTTCTTTTCTGTTGGGATTTTCAGATGCTGACTGGGCTGGTTCTCTTGATAACAAAAAGTCCACTGGTGGTTACTGTATTTTTCTAGGTTCAAATATCATTTCTTGGTCATCCAAGAAATAATATACTATTGACAGATCCAGCACTGAAGCAGAATATAAAACTCTTTCCAACCGTGCAGTTGAAATGATATGGATCTATTATGTGTTGAATGATCTGCATTTTTCAATTCCTGGTATTCCCAGATTAGGCTGTGATAACATTAGCTCCATCTCACTGGCCAGAAATCTTGTTTTGCATACTAAAATGAAGCATGTTCAGTTAGATTTTCACTTCATCATGGAGTTAGTGCAGGCTAAAGCATTGGATGTTTTCTATGTTCATACACTTGATCAAGTTGCTGATATATTTACAAATGGTCCTCATGGTCCAAGGTTTCAATATCTCAGATACAAACTAAGACTTATACCCATTAGTTTGAGAGGGGATAAAAGCATAGTAACATCTGAAGCTAGTGCAGTAGTGTAGCAAGCCAGTGAAATATTGCAGCAAGCCAGTTAAGCAATGCAGGTTAACAACATCAGTAACATAGGATAAAATGTCACATGTCTAGTGTGTAGCCTGCACGTGTAAGAAACGTGTGGCTGTTCTTAAGCTGTACAGATAACTATAAATATTGTCCATGTATTTCATCTCTTTTGTAATATGAACGTCTGTAATTTCTCTGAGAAACAAATGATTCTTTTCATTACCATTAACACCATGTTATCAAAGAGTTCATTGTAGCAAACGGTGCAAAGAATGGATCTCTATGAGACTATGACCCTAAAACTTCAACCTTAACGACATTTACAAGTATGAGTATCTATAATAGTTTAGCCTATGACTTCTTTCCTTTGTGTAATCAACTTCCTAAAGGAGGTATGTCCTAATAAGTTTTTTTTTCAAACTAGATCTGTCCTAATAAGTTTTTATTCAAGATAGGAAGAATGCCCATATAGGCTCTCTTGGTTTCAATTTTAGAATTTTTTTCCTGATCAGCGAACGAGGCGTTTATGAGAATTCAATCTATCATACGACATATTGTTGTGTTAGGTGAATGTTAATTTTGATGAGTTAATTAGACACCGTACAACTATTATACGATGAACCCATCTTTGGGAAGTTTACATCTCCATTGAGGTTAGATTCATCATGTCCAAATTGCATTAGGGAATAGAGAGAATGTTAAAGTAGCGTATGCTCTACTGCCAGTATCTCCCAAATCAGGACCACAGTTCATGTATGATATGGTTTTATTAGATTACAGAAATAACTTAAGGTTAGTGATGGTTATAGCTCAAATATGCAAATATAATATTAGACTAAGTTGAGGACAAAGTAGTAAATATCGGGGTTTTTTTTAGGGGGAAGACAATCTTTCACTCTTCCCATTTGTTGACCCAAAGTCAAAAGAAATATGACATAGTCAAACAAATTTAGCTTTCCCCTTAAACAAATCAGCTTTCCCTATAATAAAAATCGTTAACTTATCTACTAGCTTATTATTTTTTATTAATTCTCCCAAGCTTCCTTCATGATATCTCAATTTGCTGTTTCCACTGCTGATTTAGCATCTTGCTCGAATCTAGCATGTTGAAGTCACAGTTTTCCTACCGCATGCATAACTTTCATCACTCTGTTGCATTATGCTTCCTCTGCCTTTAGGTGTCCATTTTCATGATGACATTTTCCTTGAATGAATCCTCCTGTAAAATCTCGAAGTATCAGTCCATATCCAGACTCAACAATATTATATATTTTGTTTATTAAATAAAGCATAACAGAATATCGAATAAAATGGGTGAGCTGGTGGTGTCCATGTATTATGGGTTGTGTCTGCAGAAGTGGATGTTGCATTACTGCATTGAGTCTACAACATGATACTACCAGTTAAGGAATTCAAGAACTGCACACAACGAATAACACCAACCGAATAAGGTTTTGTATCATCAAAAACACTACGACATATAGCTTTTCAAATATATCAGGTTATATTGGACATTTTAACTATGCAGTCCACATCTAAACTGCTCAATCCCCCTGCAAACCATCTTTCAATCTATTCTTGTACAGAAATGCTAAAGTCTATCATACTCTTTCTTGGACCAGGTATAGTAATCCAAACTGCTCTTGAGAATTGGCAGTCACAAAGTATATGTCTTGTGGTTTCAATGCAGTGGCCACACATCTTGCAGGTATCACCAGAGTATCCCATTATTCTCGTCATTCGTTCATTGGATGGAACAATATTTATCATGCATTTCCTGATAGCTTGTTCCAAAACTTCCTCATACTTGCGTCATCATTCATAGTAGCATTCTGTTTGAGTTCCACCATCTTAGTAATGACTTCATTCCTTGTGACATCCCAGACTAGTCTTATGCAGTATTAATGGGAATTCTCATATTCAAAATACTTTGTGCATCTTCTGGATTAAAAATATGTCGAATGACATTTTCCTTCCATGTTCTTGTATCTTGATCAATTAAGTCAGAGACGTTGTTGTAATTTGCGATCTCTTCCATATTGACAGCCTTAGTTGGTGGAGACTGCTTCCCTAGAATCCAGTTATCCTGCCATATGAGAATATTTTCGCCATTCCCGACAATCCAAAAACTATATTTTTGAACAAAACTCATCATTCCTTGTATACTTTGCCATACCCAGATGGAGTTTTTCTTATGCCTGACAGAGCTGTGAGGGAAGTATCTGGCCTTAGCCCATATTTGCATCGTAGATTGGCAAAGTCTTCATACATTATGAATATGTGCTTTAACAAATAACAGACAGTCATCCTCGAATAATAAATAGATCACTTGTGGAGCATCACATTCAATCTTAATGCCTTAAATTTTTCCTTCATGTTTAGCCTTAGCCAAATATTTTGTAAAAACTTCCATGGTAAGTAAAAATAAATACGGTGAAACTGGGTCTTCCTGACGTATGCCACGAGTTGGTTCAAAGGCCTGACACGGTGATCTATTCAACAAAACTTTTATTTCTGTTGTGCTGAGACATTCCTAAAATAGACTGCACCATTTTGAACTCAAGCCAAGCTATTTCATAATGTTATCTAAGAAAGTACACTCAACACGGTCGAAAGCTTTCGACATGTCAATACTAAGGGAATCCCCCCCCCCCTTTCATGCAGTGTATTAATTCTTGGGCTAAAGTGATGTTATTACTTATCCATCTCCCTGAAATGCATGCTGCTTGCATTGGGGATAAAAATTTATCCAAATAGGCTTTCAGACGAGTTTCTAAAATCTTAGAAATCATATTGTTAGTTGAATTGCATAAGGCTATCAGTCTATAATCTCCTTGTGTTTGTGGAAGATTACACTTTGGGATAAGGCAAAGGTACGTCTTGTTCATTTTCTTTTAGAATTAAAAAAACTCTATACCATTTTAATGACATTGTCTTTCACCATTGAACATTGTGCTTAGAAAACCCTCGGAGAGAAGCCATCCGGCATTGGTGCTTTCCACGACCGCATCATTTTCAAAGTTTGAGTTATTTCAGGTTTACGAGGCACTTTTATGAGAGCTACATTTTCATTATCATAAATACACTTTGGCTGAAGCTCAAACAGTGGTCTATCAGTCTCTGAAGTGAAAATTCAATGAGACTTCAAGGTTGTTTCTGCCACTACACCAATTACCATCTGACTTCTTTAAACATTCAGTTCTGTTTCAAGCTTTCCTTTTATTAGCTTGTTGATGAAAATGTTTGGTATTCTGGTCCACTTCCTTGAACATAGTACTTCTAGAGTTTTTCCTATAAAATTCCTCTTCTCACGGGCGCCATTTATCAATCTGTTTCTCGATTTATTAAACTTTCTCAGTATTGTTTTCACTTGATTTTGGTTGCTGCAAAATGGACAATTCTTCTTGTAATTCCCCCAATTTCGCTGGATGTTACCAAAAGTATTTCCATTCCATAATTATAGATACCATCTTGTTTTATTTAACCTTTGATCCTGAAAAGGCGAGGGTACCCTAAATATACCTCAAGCTATTATTTTTCCTTCCTATAAGTTCTTTCCACAAAAGTGATTGTCTATGGACTGAGTCGAGACAATACAACAAATCGATTCACACTTTGTGTGATTGTCTATGGATACGAGGTCGAGACAATACAACAACAAAGTGTGTTTACTTGATACAAAGGTTCAGACTTAACCAAACTCAATAGGCACGTATCAAGTAAATAAGAATTAACGTTTGTGCAATTTACTTTAATAATTATAATAAAACAATTATAATGTGGAAATATAAAGTAAATGACACAGCAAGATTTTGTTAACGAGGAAAACGCAAATGAAAAAAAACCTCGGGACCTAGTCCAAAATTGAATACTCTCAGGATTACGCTGTTATACAAAATAATACCAACTTCGTATAGTTGAGACCAAGCAACTAAACCTATAGTTCACCTAGTTCCGTCTGTATTCCCACACCTCCAACCTGTAAACAAGTTACGTACTCGAACCAATTCCTTTGGATCGTATTCCAAATAGTAAAGGAACAACAAATCTGTTTGGTATCAACTCTCTTCAACCAAGTGATATGAGTTGCGCAAAGGTTCCCTTGTTTATCTTGACATAAACTCCTTTTCCAGGTTCCAAGATCTATCTTATGTTCAATCACCCCAAAGTAAATTATTAAGATTAAGCCAATCAATACCTTTAATCACAAGGAAACGTATTGATGCTGATCTTCCTCAACTATTCTATCAAAATATCCAAAAGGATAAATCAATTATAGTCGAATCCTCTTTTTCCCAAACAAGTATTATGCACACCAAAGATTGTAAAAACCAAGTAAGAAATCTTCAATATCTTCTTTGTCTTCAAATCTTCTTAAATCTTCAGTAAACACCTACATACAACTACTTGAATCTCTTGTGATCAATCACATACAGAACGGAGTCTGTTAACAATGGATTATCACAAGATCGTCTTTAGATCTAACAACAGTCTAAAGATCCCTGTCGAAACCTTGAACTAGTTTGAGTGAATCTTATATCAGAAGAGAAGATTCTAAAGCATAAACAAACTAGGTGCAATCAAAGTTCAACCACCGTTAGTCAATCAAATCAATAGGAAAACTAAAGATAAACCGCAATATCTAGTTTCCCACCAACGGATCGCGCTAGAGCTTCTCAATCCCAAAGAAGACTTTAAATTGAGCGGCCATAATAGATTTCACCTAATTAGATTACTCTCCTCTCCGATAGGCGGCTTCACCAGTAACAAAGACAAAATAGTAAGTCTAATTTACGCATGATTAGTTTGCTAGAAATGAAAACTCAAAGTATTTATAGACAAGGAAGTTTGGACACCAAGGAATTTATAAAACTGAAAATATTCTCAAGATATTTTTTATTACTCCACCAAATTCGGTTTTCATAATTCCTGTGAATACACTATCCAAAAATAATAATCGAAATCTCCTTGGAAAATATATAATTAGCAAATACACATTACTAATTCTTATTTTCCATGTATAATTAAAAATCCTTAACTAAAAAGATTCTTAACTTATTTAAATTCGATCTTGGGACTTACTTCCTTCTTAGCCTTTAAGGAATATCTTTGAACAATAAAGAATAAACATTAATGTACCGTGTTCAAAGAGTGACGACATCTTACTCTTGCAAGTTTTTTCCATGCTTGCTCACTTGAAACCGATTTACCACACTTCCAAACAAGTTTAGAATTGGTTCATCTGACTTTCAAGAACTATGTGATTGATTAAGTATCACTCAATCACAACTCATGGGTTTACGGTTTTACCAAAACAAGTTTCAGTTCTACTTCCATGTGAGTATTGTACATAGTTACACTAGCTTACCAAAGATATGGCTGACTAGGTACTAGGATTGGTTCCCCACATATATTTGGTATCTAACTTGTATACACTGCACATGTTCATAGGATCGGTTCCCCCTTTCTTCCATAAACCTTGTTGCACCTCATACAAGGATCGGTTCCCCTTGTGATGCAATGAACCTCTTACTAGGATCGGTTCCCATTCTCCTAGTAATAAGTTCAGACACTCACAACCCGATCATACCCCAGGTGATTACTTAAGATCGGTTTCACTAATAAAAGTCATACTAATACATAAGTCAGGCCTCATGTGAATAGTTTTACCAAGAACACAAACAAGTCATGAGCGGTTATACTAATCATATATATTGTTCGTTCATAAGATATGCAATGAAGAACAGCCCCAATAACGCCTGGTGATTTCCTTTTCGGTTCACAACATATATCATGAACTTACTTCCTTAGAACACATGTAAACATTGTTCCCTAGGATGAAATCCTCACCTTATACCCATACATAATCACAATAACATTCATACGATTATGTCGATGTCTTATATACAAAGTTTAATGGTTAAGAAAGAAACTTCATATTGTATTCCTTAATACTATGTCTATCTAGAGTGTTCATGCTTCATAGTTTTATGTTTTCAATATGCACGACTAGAAAGATACGTTAGGGAATGAAACAGTTCAAGTTAAATATCATTAACCTCAAGTGGAAGGATGATGTTGTCGTTGTAGCTCCGTACTTCTTCACTTCTTCAAGTCTTCGCAATACTTGTAATGTCTCATCCTAATACTTTCAAGCTAACTTATACGAAGTTAACTCTAGTACATTTAAATCAAGTGACTTTTTAAATGAGTTTTGGTTCACTAAAATATGACAACCAAACTTTACATACCAACGCTTGGTGGGTTCAACCGAGCAATGCTCTAACAGATCCAACACATACGCATTAGACCCATTAAATTGCTTCTTCCAGGCATTGACAATCTTCTCCTTGCATGAACTATCCCTTAACCAACATTCAAAGAACTTCCAATTTCTTGAATTAAGAATTTCATTAGGAGTAAATCAAGAAAAATATGATAATGGTCCGATCCTAGGAAAGGTAAATGCCTAAGACTAAAGTCCCGAAAAGTTATGAGCCAATTAGAATTAATCAATGCTCTATCTAATTGGGACCCAATGTTTCCATGTGCCATGCTTATTGCTGGTCCAAGTGAACGGGTTACCATGATAACCCATATCACTAATACCATCATCAAATATTATTTGAACAATACTAACCGAGTATGAACTAGATGGCATAGAATTATTTTCCCCCTCTTCAGTACACAAAGTAATGTATAAGTCAGTTATGAGTATCCAGGGGAAACTAATATCATAATGGTCTCAAACATCTCTAATAAATTTTCATTGCGTTTTACTTTCCTACGAATATGGAGATCCATACACACAACATATAAACCATTATGGCTTAGCAGGGTCACTACAATTAAGTAATATTGTATCATGTTTTTATCGCTAGAGATTATGTCTAGGTCAAACTCATCCTTCCAAAGGACTCTACCAATAGATGGTACGTAAAAATAATTCCAAAAACTTAATGATCTGACGTAATTTAAGATTTTGTTAGAGTTAATCTTTGTTTCCAGTAAGAAAACAATATCTGGATTGAACATTTTGTTTAGGTTTATTAGAAAGTTTCTAATATCTTTAGATGCATATCCATTGCATTTCCAGGATATGATCTTCATTATATGAGCATAATCAGGGACAATTAGAGAATAAAGACAATAATGCAATGAAAAGTAAAATTATTTAAAAAGACTATTAAAAAAGTAAGGAGTGGAAAAACAATTTTTGGTGTATACCCGAGTAGAATTTCTATGACCAGCATTTATGGGGTTAGAAGTACTTGCATTTGAAATATTTAACTCCATCATCTCAGTGATACGATTGTCCATACTAATAGCAGTGACATTCTCGATGGTGTTTGGTGAGGTAATATGGATATTATGTGGATTCACTGATGGGGGTTGGTTGAGGGTAGAATTCCTCATCCTTTTGCTTTGCCTTGGTTGATCAACAAATTCTTCATCTGCCAGCTCCTCTGCACTTGATTTGTTTATTCATTTACTTCATACACATCATCTTTTTCTCTCATGTAAGCTTCATACTCAGTTGATGATAAGTTGTTCAGATAAAAAAGATACTAAGTTTGCAAGAAGCTATCATCAATATGGTTTATCACGAAACATTCATCACATATATTATTTGGTTATTTAGCCCAATGGTATCTAATCCAAATGTCATCTCCAAAGATTGATTTCCATCATCCCCCTCGATGCAATGGCTTTTCAAGTTCAAACTCTACATTTGCAGTCACTGTACTATCGTATTTTGGCATGCAGTTTTTAGGATATGTTGATATTTTCTTTCCCGTGTATTCAATTACTTCATCAATGATTGCAACATTCATGTTCTCAAGTTTGAGATACTTGAACTGAACTGTGAACACTTGATGTGTGAATATATAGTCTCTTAATGGTATGTGGGAGAAATATTTTTGAATAAAAAAAATAGCACCACCAATTATCCACGAACCATTCTTAATAACTTCATCTTGTTCTTATACACTATTCAACCTTATCAGTATTAAGTTATGTCCTATAACACTTTTTTTTTCTGTAACGTGTCTAGAGAGTGTTAACCCCTGCTTTAATTATTTTCATATCTATTTTCCTATTTCCCATGAGTTTCCCAAGCATGCCATACGACCATACTTGTACTAGCCAATTATTTAGGAAACGTTGAATTATCGTGTAAAAGAATTGAGAAATCCTTGAAGTCAGGGGTACACCAATTCTCTGTGTGTTTTTCTTCCTCTATTAGAAACCCAATTTTCCAACAAAGTTAAAGTGGCATGGTGTTAAATTCAAAACTTGACGTGAGAATATTGTGATAGTGACTGTTTTGCAATATGACCTGTTAGTGAAACTTTATCTTAGAAGTACTTTGGCATGAAGCTCGGCTTGAGATAAGTCTGAAAAAATAACTTTTATTGCCCACTGCAAATACTTATATTTACTAAAGACAATTCTATATTTGTTTTTTATCTTTTTTGTTGTTAAACCTAAATCTAAAGTCATGGTCCTATTGCGTAAATTTATTTAATTTTCTTAATTAATAAATAACAATATCACCATGAGAAACACATAATTTATGAAGTTCCAACTAGTTATAAGGGATTTTTTGTTGAGCAAATGAGTTGGAAAACAAAAAACGCATAAAGTTTCACTCCATAGCTGTATCAAAAATGCGAAAATTACAGATGTGTCGCAACTCACAAAAGCAGTTGTCATTAACTAGTTACATAAAAAAGTAGTGATCACTTGCATTGCATGTCAGGCAATACTATTCTTTAGTGCTTTACAAACAATTTGGTGGTGCTTTGACATCATATGCTATGTTTTTCATCTAAAAATTAATCGTTCTTTTTTATTATGTACTTATAAATCAATCAAATTTTTTTATAGATTTTTTTCTCCAATTTATTCTTAAACTATGTCTAACTTTTAAGGGGAAACATACAAAAGTATGGAGAAACATAAAAAAATTGAAAAATAAATTTTTGATATTATCATTTATGCTTGTTTCGTAGATAATTCAAAGGACTTTCCAAATATATAAAATTTACAAAAATTCGACGTATAGTTAGAAAGATATGAAGTTTTTAAATATTTATCTCCATTTTTATTTAAAAAAATGGCATTTTTGTAAATACTAATTTTATTCTATTTACACGTAAATCCCTATAAATAGTCTTTATACCACTCCTTTAATATCTAAAGGCTGATAAAGAAACAAAAATTTAATGATCCAACGGCTGAGAACAATTTTTTTTTGGAATATTCGTAGATCTGATGGCTAAAAGTTAATATAGAGATCTACTGGCTACGAAGGTTGAAGCTTTGATATTCTCTTGCTCACACTAAAAGGGAAAAGATGTCAGGAAAGGGCAATTCTTAGTATATGGATTTTGTTGTCTGATCGTGAAATCTCCGCAATCTGGCATATAAAAGAGAGGGGCACCAGAAAGAAGAAAAGAAACAAACTGTGTTAGAGCACTGATCGATTGAACCCTCCAAACATTGGTGTGTCAAGTTTGGTTGTGATATTTAGTTCCAAGACTCAAGTCGCTTAATAAGTGAATTAGAGTCAACTTCGTTAAGATAGACTAGGAACGATAGAAATATTGAAAATTTCTCTAGTTACTCACAAAGATCTGAAGATGGATTGAAGACAACGAACACATTATCCTTCAGCTTGAGGTTGGTAAATACATACTTGGCTTATTTCATTTCTATCATGTTTTTTTCAAGTCATTATTCATTGAAAACATAAAATGCAAAGTTATACATATAAAAATTTAATATTAGAGACTTGATAATATTATTATGATAAAAGTGTCAAGGAAGAATATACAAGTTGTTTTACAACTTTGGTATATTGAGTTACGGAGTATAATGCTTATCTTTTGAACTTCGTAATTGCGACATCAACATAATCTTTGTAACTTGTTACTAGATTATGTAATGAACTTAGAATTGATTTCATGCCTAGAAAACTATATTTGATTACATGAGTTTAAAGAAGTAGACTTACAAACTTGTTTCATAATTGAAAGAAATTAAGCGGACCGGTGGTCCAATTTTTATTGAAAGTCCAAGGTAGGACCGATCCCTACCTATCTATCTTTATAAGGTAGAAACCGATACCCTTAAGAAAAACCGATTTCTAATGTCACGTGCACTTTAGTGTTTGTGTGATTTTGAAAATTGGGTTTGCATAATAGGAAATTTCAAGATGTCGACATTGTGTGTAATTTGAACATGTGCACAAATCCTATATTATATTGTTCAAATATATTCCTTGATACTTAAGGTATATTAGTTGGATATCAGTTATAATTTTGACAAAACCGAAAATATGTATTTTTGCATATATTTGAGAATTTTTGGAATTCGTTTATTATACTTGGTATCCAAACTACCCTGGTCTATAGATAGAGAAGTTTGTTCAAATTACAAACTTGATCCCGAGGCAGGCACTTCATCTTGTAGTCATTAATGGAATCCGACTGCAGTATTACTTATAATACTAAGTATTTTTTGAATACTTGATTTAAGAGGAGAGTAATTTGATTTGAAATCTCTTATGTCTGCTTCACTCTAAGGAATTATTTGGGACGAAGAAGCGTCTACGAGTACCGTTGGTGGGAAACTATAATCGTATTGTTATTTTATTTTTCTTTGATTCGATTGTGAACTAACAAGTTAGTTATCTTCTATACAAGTTCTTGTTTATTCCATGGTCCTTCTCTTATGATATAAGGCCACTTAATACTTTGAAGATCTAAGTGATTATAGATCTGTAAGATATATCACTTGATTTTTCATTATTTACTATCCCCCGTTCTGTGCGACAAATAAATACAGGAATCAGGTTGTTTTGCAGGTTGTTACTTTGAAGATTAAATCAAAGACTGAAGACTTTGTTTTGATCTTGGTGTGGCTTTCTGCGACTTGATTGGAAATCAATTTATTTCGATAAACTTAAGTCTTTTGGGATCTACTAGTTGTTTGTGATTTTATTATAAACCTTGTAATCAAGATTGATTATTTCAGTGGTCATTGTATTAATTGATCTCTTAACCAAGGAGTTTCGGATCTGGTAACTAATCTTAAAAGAAAGATCCTAAACTGAGCTTTTATCATATATTTCGCTATTATGATTGGAAAGTGAGTTTGGTTACTAAACAGTTCTAATTCTTTAAATGTTTGGAATATGATCAAAAGGAGTTTTGTCTTACCGGTTAAAAGATTGGTAGCAAAAGTTATTGTGAACCATTAAGAATATCTACTAGATAGATCTAGTCCTAAAGAGAACATATATTCTTCTAGGATATCTAGTATTCTGACTTCTATTGAGAACTTAGGTTCTGCTAGATGTTATCAAAACAAGAATATTGTTGAAGCTGAGTAACTTGGATTTTAGATTGTTTGGTCTCGTCCACACAAAGTAACTAGATCTAGTCCTAAAGAAAACATCTTTTCTGCTAAGATATCTAGTATTCTGACGTCTATTGAGAACCTAAGTTCTGCTAGATGCAATCAATACAAGAATACTGCTAAAGCTGAGTAACTAGGATTTTAGATTGCTTGATCTCGTCTACACAAAGTTGCAGGTTTACTTTTTGTAGCGTCTTAATTCATTAAGTATTCAAAACTGGACTAGGTCCCGGATTTTTTTTATAAGATTGTAGTTTTACTCGTTAACCAAATTCTAGTGTGTGCTTTACTTTATTTCCGCATTATAATTGTCTTTATATTATAATTAAAGTATTTTCACTTGCGCAATTGATCACCTTGTTTAAGATAGTCTTTAATCTTTATTAGATCGAAAAGATGATACAAGGTATGTCTGAATAGGTTGATCCGAAAAAGATTGTGGTGTATTTAGTACCCTCGTCTTTTCAAACTGTACAAATTAAAGATCGAAGAAAAGATGTGGCTACACGTGAAATCATAGTCTTATTGGAATATATAGATATGAATCAGAACCCCCACCCATTGAACAAGTGATCATTGGATATGATTAACACTCCTACCGAAACATGGGACCACCTATTAAATGATCTATCTTTATGATCGACACTCAATAGTGGTTGTCTTAGTTATTTATATATCAAATGTGTCGAAAGGTGCATCTCCTGCGATGATAATATCATGTTAATCCTTTTGTGTTTTTTTATTTTTGTACTCTATTCTATTTTTTTCTATCCTAAAATACTGGCTAGCTTCTGTTTATAGTCATATTTTCTAATCAAACTCTCAAATATACCCTTCAATGTTTTATAATTATAAAATTATTTTTAATATAACAAATCTAAAATCTTAAATGATATCTTCATCAATAGGAAACAAATCCACTTAATATCTATCATATTGATCTACATTCCATTTCTTAAAAATAACAAAATTACCTTGCTCAAATATTTGTTTTTATCTTCTTTTGAACATTTCCAAAAACAATAAAATTACCCGATTTTTTTTATATACTACTCCTGTTAGTTTTAATTTTAATAATAATTTAGCATTTAACAAGGGTAATCAAGATATTTCCTTCGGTCTCCTTAATATATTGACTTAGTCAAAGCGGACTAATAAAATAAGACAAGGGTGAAAATGTGGGGGTCTAATAACCAAACCTAACAATTCGTTTGGAAATCTAAGAGGACTTACTCCAATATACTTTCTAGAGAATTAACTAGACAGTCAGACTCAATCTAGAGAAAAGTATATACAAGAGTTTATATCTCTATCTCACAATTCAATCTGCAATCAGCAAATAGGAATTTGCGAACCCGATTGAATATAAGAGAAGTAACTTGAACATATATCAATAATAGAGCCAATCAAAATAATAATAATTACAGAGTTTCATAAGGTTCCAAATACAATCATCAATGCTAAATTTTCTCCACCAATTCTCAACCAACATTCCTACCATTACAATCATCATAATCAAATCAGAATTAAGAGGATAAATACACTTCAATGGGCCAACTCTGTTGTGTAAAACAGATTTGCATCACTACCTTCCCGCTCAATGGGATCTTTAAAAGATCCAACCGTAAATCAAAATAAACAAATCTAAAGTAACCAACTCTAAAGTTATCTAATCTAAAGCAACACAAGTCTTCGTGGTAACACATGTTTTTAGGATCTCTTGGAGTTAATCGTAACAGGTCTGAGTCGATCCGAGTCGGCATTGGAGTTTTAGTAACCATTGTAGAATCAATTGATGAAGGTGTAGATGGGGTTATTGATGTTATTACTGATGAAGATATTGATGATGTTTCTATCTTCATTCTTGTTAGTGTTGATGTTGTCTTCATCAGTTGAAGAAGATCTTTTGGAGAGAAACAAAACCACGCCATTTGTTTTTAACACAAAACAACGCGCGATAACTTTCTAGAAATTATCAAACAACAATCAAAACAAAGATAAAAACACCCAAATACCAGAGAAACAACCTAGGTTTAGAACTGAATAACAGAGAGAACAAGTATTAAAGATCAAGTGTGACGGACCGGAAAATTTACTCCTAGCGCATCAGGGAACGCAGGCCATAACTTCCCTGATGCGCCATGATGATGCTACTTACCGGGCCTTAAAACTAGGCAAATTCACGTTCATTTTCCCTTGCAAGCATACTCGTGGATCATGATGCCGCAAAATCATCTTCCACACTGTTCCAACTTACCCTTGTTCCGTATAGGGTTTATTAAGAAAATAAAAACTTTCTTAAAACGACCTTTTGAGGCCCTAAACGATGGAATTTAACTAAAATTCCAAGATCACGTCTTGATCATTGAGCCGTTTCCAATCAATTTAGACCGGTCTTGAGCTAAATTACGACAATCGGGTTTTTAGACTCCAAATAGGCTATAACTTGCTCATTTGTATCAACTTGTCTCATCAAGTTTGGCCACAATCATCTCTTGTGTCGAGCTACCGAGCCAGATGATATGAGAGGCCAATGTCCTGCAATCATTTCCAAAATAGATGATATGAGCGTCAAAGTGCTGGACCGGCAATGCTGCATCTCATTGCGGCCGCCTACGTACCCTTCCCTACTCTAAAGGGATCAAGAACAGACCGTAGTTCATCCTCGAAGGGACAACAACTTAAACCAACTCGTTTTCAAGGTCGTGTGGACTTGAAATAACGATAATGGCCTAGTCCATATAGGACGTTCCGTCAAGATGCACAATGATTATGTATTATCGGGTCTGCGGTGTGACATAAGGATGCCTTCGCACCATATGCCCCATTGTCCAGGATATAGAGCTTTAAATGAAACTTAGGCATCATTTATACTCTCCCGGCTAAGTTATGAAGCTTACTTGGTGCATGACCCGCATATGCACCTTCAATCAACTACCCATTCCTATATATGTTAACTTGCAATTTCAATAACTTAGAAAATGGGAGCGGATTGACATGCATGCTTCACTATTCATGGCAGATGCCATGAATTTCTGAATAACCGGCAATGATTGCCGAGTTTCTTTAGTGTTGCACAATGATTGTGCAACATTCCCTCTTTCGGATCGCTCTGACGTATTGTACAATGATCTTGCACAATGATTGCGCGACACTCGCTTCTACCGTATCGCATAATGATTGTGCAATACTGGTTCCGACTACCACACAATGATTGCGTGATATTCTCTCTGGTGTATTGCAAAATGATTGTGCAATATTCTCTCGGCCAGCCCTCTCTGGCCTGATGCACAATGATTGTGCAATATTGGCTCTAGGCCAATAGTTCGCATAATGCGCAACGATTGTTGGGCAACACCCAAGGTCATCTACCCAACTAGCCTAATGCAACATTTTATGCAAGATTTGTCCCTTAGCCAAATGGCTAACGTAATGCGCAATTTTGGTACGATATTGGCCTTAAGCCAATCTACCTCTTACCAAGCAACATAAGCTTTGGATGTAGCTTCATCTCAACCTATGGCGCATCTTTTAGCATGTGCCATGCTAAAAACACGGGGTGTTACATCAAGTAAACTAAAAACTAGATTAAAATAAAAGGTAAGCAGGAAGAGAAGTTTTTAAAAAGGATGATCTGCTTAGACTAGTTCCCATGGAGCCGATCTGATAAGATGAAAATTCAAACTTTTAGGGTTTTCAGGTATTTTTTTCAAGGAGATAGAGCGGAAAAGGGGTATCTTGTTATCCAATAACCAGACTTTTTTTTCTCAATATAGTCATCTAGTCCACCAGGAAGACTGGTTTGGTTTTTTTTTTTCTAATTATTTTTTGAAACTGCTAGAAATTATTGTCAAACATTTGAATGCCAGAGTAGCAATATGATTTTTCTCTAAAAATCTAAAACATATATGGGATACAGTGAAAAGATCTCCATAATTTTTTTGTTATGGATGTTTAAACACAATGAACTAGTTACATTCTACTACCCCTGTCCTGGAAAAGTGATACCTTCACCTTTTCATTTATGCCTAAAAAGTTTCAATTTTCCTGGGACAAAGAGAGTAATTAGTTATTTATCGTTTGGAGTTTCCGTTAACAACCAATTCCATGCTAATTAGTTTCCCCTGGGCTGGAGTAGATGATGATCTGCACTATGAATATGCTCTAATTCTTAAGGATAAATAATCCAATTGGGTAAATGGCCAGAGCTAGTAAAATCACTCTTATTTCATGTTTTTGTTTGTAATGCCTGCCTCTGTTGCATAAAAAAACCCTTGACAAGCTTACAAGGGATTGTTTTTGTTTGTTTGTTGAATGACAACAAAAGAAGGAAAAAAAACTTATCTTGTTAAATGGAATGCATTATACAAAAGAAGAATATATTGTGGTATGGTATTAAATATTTGTAGAAAATGAATAAGGCTCTCTTAACCAAATGGCAGTGGAGGTTTGCAAATGAGAATGGTGTTTTATGGAGAAACATTATCCTTGGAAATATGAAGCCGATCGAAATGGCTGGTTCTCTAATATTCCAAAAACTTCTTATGGTACCTCTGCCTAGAAGGATATAATGAAATGTGATTCTATTTTCATTAGTCATGTTCAATTCAAAGTCATGGATGCATGGGTTTCTGAATTATCATTGCATTTAAAGTATCCAAAATTATATAAAATTTCTAGAAGCAAAGACAAATTTGTAGTTGACATTTTTTGTTGTTGAAGAAGATGCAATTTGGAACTTAGGTTTACCTATATGATTAAGTGATGCAATAAAACTTGAATTATCCGATCTGCAAAGAAAACTGAGTATATTTTTTCTCAACGGAGGTGCATTTTTTATTATTATTATAAAAAAACGGTCTATTCAATTTTTAGTTAAATCTACGTATGATGTGCTTGCAAGTGTACCCGATGATCAGAGGCATATTTTCGAGTGTATTTGGGCTCAAAATGTACAATCAAAAATGGGAACATTATTTAAATACCCTTACTATAGGGCCCCTTTCAAAATACCCTTATCATGTTTTACAAATACCCCTAGGCATGAAAAAACCCAAACCCGAATTACAAGACTACCAAAATAACCTTCAAATAAATATAAAGAATCAGGAGAGAAAAAAACTGCCGACCATTAATTCATTTATTCTTCTTATCTTATTCTCTCACTCTCTTTCCTCTCTCACTCAGATCGAAAACTGAAAAAATTCCAAAAACAAATTGAAAAAAAATTGAAAAAAATTGAACGAATCCACTACAAAACTAAAACAAAACCAATTTATCGTTATAGAGAATAGCAAACTAGATGAAGGAGTAGATTAGTTCAGAGATTCTGCAAAAATCTAACCTCAAAAATGAAGCAACATATCAAATGAAGGTAATCAAACACTTTCAGAAGAACAAACGAAGGTAATCAAAGATTCGGTGTTTGAATGAAGTTTGAATTTCAGTTGATTTCAATTTTTAGGGTTTAATACATGATTTATCTTCAAAATAAAGAGTTCGGTTCATTTGATTTATATATCAATTTATATTTTCTCATACTAATTTGCTTCGATTTCATGTTGCATATGATGAAAAATCAACTCGACGACTGATTTTGTTACTGATAAAGAAGAAGAAGTCTTCCAGTTTGAATTCAGAAAGGTAAAACAAACTTTTATCATCAATTTTGATTGTTTGTTCCTGATTAGTAGTCTATTTTGTTTTTGATTTTAGGTTGTTGAAGTTATTTTGATTCATAAGTTATTTTGAATCAGTTAGGGTTTTGAATTAGAAGTTGTTGATTCAGTTATTGAGGTATAACTGTTTCATATATGATTTATGATCTATAATTTTTTGGACTACATTTGTAGAGGGAACTTGATGAAGTTGCTCGCAGATGTGGAAACAACTTTTGCTAGTTTCTCACAACTTTTACTTTGTTCTATTTCATAGTTACTTTGTTCCATTATGTTGAATTAGAACTGTAGTTTATTTTGAATCTCTGAAATCATTCTATAGGAGAAAGGTATTTAATTACAGATTTGGAAGCAACTGGTAGTACTTGTTCCCATATTTGCAAGCAACTGGTAGTAGTTTCCTTCACATTTTAATATTGGTTTTCAACTAATGCTAGTTGTTCATATATTTTGAAGCAATTGGTAGTATTTGCCTTCATATTTTGTTTTCAACTAGTACTTGTTGTATGCCTTTGGAATGCCTTATGAATGCAATGGAACATGTTAAATGGTTCTGAAGACACCATGTACTACTGGACTTATGATAGTTGTTCCCATTATGTTCTGAAATGAATTGTAATTTTGGAAGCAACTGGTACTAGTTGCCTTTGAATTTTGGAGGAAACTTATGCTAGTTATTCCCAGTCTTTGTGATTTTACTTCTTCTATGCTTTTATATTTTTAGAGGAAACTTTTGCTAGTTTTTCTAGTATGTGGAAGAAACTTAAGATAGTTTATCTCTTCATAATGGAGTCAAATTTTGGTAGTTCCTCCAATATATGGAGACAACTGAATTACTTAGTTGTATTGAGATATCATGCTAACTATGTTTATTGATTGAACAACAATAGTATGAAGAGGACGTCACCAAGATTGAAGGCAATGGCAACCAACTCTGCAAAGAATGCTCCCAGCAACGAAGCAACAAAAACTGCTGATATTTTTCAACACAGAAAAGGTATGAAAAGAAAACTTATAAATCTTCTTTTAATTAGGTATGTGTATAGATGTAATAAATGTTAATTGGATAGCTTGCATGATTGTAGGTAAAAATAAGAAGATAGAAACAGTGTTAGCATATAAATCTGGATTATTACCATTGTTAGATATGAGTTACTACCTGTATAAAGTATTGAAAGACAAGCCATCACATGTGAAAGCCTTATGAGAGTCTCCGTATTGGGGTTTTGTTGAACCATTCTTTAAAGAAGAACAAGAAAACAGGCCTCCAAAAGACGTAAAGGCTGAAAGAGATGTATACACTAAGATTCCTCAAGCTATAGAGATGCTTCTCAGTTGCCATGATAGTGTAGTAGTGAGGAAGAAGGTGGAAGTTGGATTTGTTTTTAATAAGAAGGTTTATGTTCCAACAGCAGATGACTTTGCTGTTTTCTTCAATGTGCAAAGAAGGCCTGAAGATGATGAATTGAAGAAGAAATTGAGTAAAGTAACTAAAGAACACATAAATTTCTTGCACCCACATTTCCCCCCAGTAGAAGGCAAGGACTAAAAGATTACAAGGCAACATATCGATATGGTGTTGAGATAAGAAGCTCAAAATGGAGAGGAACCGACTTTGTTTCTGATTTTCTTTGGTATGTGGTTGTGCACCATGTTCTTCTTCACGGAGACTAGTGGAGCCTACTTTACCCAGAGATGGTTGCCATACTTGTTCTCCATGCATAGAGTGTCGTGGCCAGACCACATAGTGAAATATTTGATGGATAATATAAAGAAACCAAAAGGAAAAGATGGTCTTAAACGTGTACCTGGGTGCATACCATTTTTGTTGGTAAAAAAGAAATGAAAAATTGTTGACGAGATAATCTTGATCTAAAATGTTTTGAGAAACTTAACTAATATTTTAATTTTTTTTGTTTGCAGTATTGGTTTTTGGAGCATAGCAACTACCTACCGAAGCGACAAGGATTCGAACATTCAACTCCAAGGTTCACCAGGTGGCACCAACTCGATTTGTGCAACAAGTTAACGGTAGAAAGGAAAGATAGTGAAGGGAATATGGCATTCCCAGAAGAATTTATTGTAAGTAAAAATTCTTATGCTACTTCAGTGAATCTCAAATATGAAAGCAACTTGCTCAAGTTGTCTTCATTATATGAAAGCAACTTCCTCAAGTTGTCTTCAAAAAATGAAAGCAACTTGATCTAGTTGTCTGCATAACATGAAATCAACTTGATCTAGTTTGTTTTAGAAATAGAAGAAGAAAGTTAGTTCCAGTTGTATATTAACTTTCCACTGATTTTGAAGAAAAAAATGCTGCTAATTTGGAACTTTTCAGTTTAATGAAGGCATTCGAGACGAAATATCACAAGTTGAGCTAGGGCTGACTTACTTGAAAGAGTTGCAAGGAGAATTAAAAATAGAGAAAGCCTTCAACAATATGCTCTACTATTTACTTAAAGAAGAGAGGATAAATGGAACGTTCCTTGAAGCCGAAAATGTTGCACTTCAAGAGGTCTTCTATAGGATCGATGGGAGAGATCAGTTCTTGGGGAAGTTCATTGCTGAAAACAACTTCCTCAGAAGCATCTATGAAGCTAACAAGGAGAAGATTATCTTGATAGATGAGCAACAGCAACAAATGGCCGACGTGTAAAAGAACTTGAATGACTGGGAGGAGTTGAAGAAAACACCAGAGAACCTCTTAAGGGAGCAGAAGTACAAAGAGTGGAGCGCAATGTTTCAAGGTAAAACATCCAACGCACAGTCCTCAAACCAGGAATCTAAAGAAGATGATGGAAAAGCTACAGTAGCTGATGAGGAAGAAGATAATGTAAGTGACCCTAAAGGTGATGAAAGTGTGGGTCATGCTAAAGAAGTTTTTGAAGATCACCAACAGTTATCAGAAGATGAATCTGAAGTTCCTAAAGATGACGTAGTTGAAACTGAGAAAGAAGAAGATCAGCAAATGAACCAAACAGAAACTGAGGAAGAATCTGTACCAGAAAAGGAGGTTGTTGAGGAAGTCAAGGCGACAGAAAATGCAGACGAGACGATGCATATGAGCGAAGAAAATTATGTTGCTGAATCAGCAACACCAATAACTGTAGTAAAGCCAAGTGAGGTTGACAGAAAATATTCAACTGAGGTAGACATGCCCGATAGTTTGGATGAGTTGATGGAGAATGTGGATATAGACGAGATAACTGAAAAATATTTTGCAGAAAAGAGGACTCCAGTTGAACAAGTTGAAAAAGAGCATGCAACAGAAAGGTAAGATGCATTTACTTTAGTCTTATGTTACTTTAAACCTGTTAGAGTTGATTAACTTATGGAAGAAACTTCATGAAGTTGCTTTCAGTTGTATCAATATATTGGAAGCAACTTGCTCCTAGTTGTGTACAAAATGTGGGAGCAACTTCCTCAAGTTGCCTCAACTACTTTCTTTATAATGTTTGCTGTGTTTTAAATGAAATTTTTAATGAATTTGGAGGGAAGTAACATACTCTCAAACTGTACCAAGCAATAACAAAGAATGTGCGCAAGACAAAACCAATGAAAAGACATGTCCAATTGCACCAGTGGATAAATAAATACATGTCCAGTTGAAATGGAGAAGAGAAAGAAAAGACAAGTACAAGAACAAGTGAAGTTGAAATGGATGAGGAACCAGTTGGAGACGATAAAGAAAGGACAATTCCAAATAATCAAGAAGATGTAACAGAAAGGTAGATTCATTCATTTTTAAGAGTAGATTGCTAAATTTAGTAGTAAATAATTCTTGGATGGAAGAAACTTGCTTCAAGTTGTCTCCATAAGTGGAAGCAACTTGCTCAAGTTGTCTCCATATGTTTAGGAATCAACTTGATCAAGTTGTCTCCATATGTTTAGGAAGCAACTTGCTTCAGGTTGCTTTCAGTGAAATATGTTTACTCTGCAATAATTTAAGAAAGATAATGTAGGGGTGGGACTTGGGTTAGTTGGGCGGGTTAGAAGGCTTGGCCGAGGCAGACCCGAGCTAGGAATTCTATTCCCAGATTTCCCATCAAACCCGTGGAACCCATTGAGGTGTTGCCCAAGTCCGCCCAAATTATGTTCCTCGGGTTCCTCGGGTTGGCCCAAGTTCCACTAGACATACAAGTTTGTTCATGTGATAATAATAAATTTAGTAATAATAAGATTTAATTGCTCCATTTATTTTAAATTTCCAAATAACTGATGATTATTTACAATAATATAAACTCTTTCATATCGGATAGATATACTTTATATTTTCATTAATAGATTTGAAGATAATATCTAAAATTTCTCTAAATAGATGATAATACTAATTATAAAAAATGTCTTATATATAGTTCTTCGGGTTGGGCGGGTTGTTTGGGTTAGAAATATTTGTGCCCATGCTTGCCCAAATTTAACTCGGGTTCATAAAATTTAGGCCCAAGCTTGCCCAAAGTTTTGAAATACGTTGCCCATGTCCGCCCAACGTTCGGGTTGGGCATGGGTTGGGTGGGTTGACCCAACCCAAGTCCCACCCCTAAGATAATGAGACTTTTTTACTCTGCAATTTTTTAGTGTAAGCAACTTCCTTAAAGTTGTCTCCTATACGTGTTTTCAAGTTGTCCCCAAATGTTTAGGAACTTATTCAATTTGGAAGCAACATGCTTCAAGTTGTCTCCATATGTAGAAGCAACTTGCTTAAGGTTGTCTCCATACGTGTAAGAAACTTCCTTAAAGTTGTCTCCTCTACTTGTTTTCAATGAACTATGTTTTTAATGAATTTTTTCCTTTAATCCAAATTGCAGGCAAGTAACATATTCCACATAAGATAATAAGGATGAAAAGAAAAAAACAGATGAAATGGCTGTTGTTCAACACACTCCAACATGTGTGCGAAACCAATCCTTTGAAGGTCCAACTTTTGATTTGCATTTGGATTCTCCGGCAGCACCAGTCTCATATTCTCAGATAATTGAACGACCAAAAGCATACGAAGAGAGTGCCTTATCAAAAACTGAACAACAAGAGGCTGAAGAGAAAGCTGTTGTTGATTCTATTATTAGAAGATTCAAGAATGATCCAAGAGAGAGGAAGAAAAAGGAATTGGAAGATGGATTCACTGGAACAGGTATACCCAAAAATAAAAACAGGAAACAAAAGGAGAGTCAATTTATTAATTTAGACGCAATAGAGTACATCGATCCAACACCCCCGGAACAAAAATCACTCAAGGAAGCAAAAAGTCTAGAGCTCTGGGATAAGTGCACTGAACAGGAACAATAAATTCTCAAGGAATTCTGTAAGGATGCCAAAGAAGGGTAATATACGAAAAAACTTTACTTCTCATTTAATACATTTTGTGTCTATCTGAAATGCATGACTAGAATTGAATTGAAAAGGATCAAAATACTTCGAGTAGATACTTAGAGTACTTGAATTAAAAAGATGAAAGTACTTGGTGATTAATCCAAAAAGTTGGTAGCAACTTGTGCAAGTTTCTTCCCTATAAAAAAAGCAACTTCTTGAAGTTGCCTCAAGTATTTGCGTTAGAATGTGTTATTTATGATTGTTGGGTTATGCAGGGAGATGGTTTATTCTGGAAAGGATAACAAGTTTCACATTGATAAGCTGCACATCCAGAATATGATGGTTAACAATTATATCAACGGTGATGTAATTGATTATTACATCACTATTCAAGAGGAGAAGATGGGAAGGGGTCTTGAGAATTCATACCCCAAGCATGTCATTCTAAATACAAATACTCTTGTAAGTAATTTTCTTACTTTTTATTTGACAACATTATCTTATGATCTATTGTAGGTATTCATAAAAAAACTTGTTGCTATTCTCATTACTTTGTCACTATTTCGATTATGTTAAGAACTTCAGATGATACAATTTTGTATATGTTAAAATTGTATTCTCATTACTTGTTGCTATTCTAATTGATGCAGGCTCTTGTACAATATGCCTTAGAAAATGGGGATGAATCTGCAATAGAATCAAGTGCAGTTGCAAATATTGTAAGATAGTCTTACCAAGTGGAAGTTGCAAAAATTGGCAGAAGAAAGATGTTGCTCATTCCGATGTGTATGTACAAAAACAAACGGCCTTACCACTGGGTTCTACTGGTGCTACATGAAGGAATGTGGAAGCTATGCAACTCAATAAAGCATAATCCAGACCAGTCAAGACAAGTCCATGCCCTGACAATGACGTTAACTAGGGTTCTCAATGAAATGGGACACAGAGACAACAATGGTGAGCTTATATCTCATACTTTCAAGGTTCTTCCAGTGCTTCAACAACGAGAATACTCAGACTGCGCAATTTTTGTTTGTTGGTATATGCATACGTTGGTGAAATTCGAGATGACGAAATTGCTACCAGGAGGAAAGAATAATGTTTATGTGGAGGAGTTCAACAATAAAAGGGTGAAGTTGGCCTTCCGCATCTTGAATGCCACTGATGAATGGAAGCATCGGAAAGGAACAAATTTTGGACAGTTGGTAATATACTCTCAATAGAACTAATTGAAAGGGAAAGATCTGTTCTTGTTAGTATTATCTAGTAAAACATTATGTTGGTATTTTATTAGTATTATTCTGTGATTGAACTACATTTATTAGTATTAGTATTAGTATGATTGAACTACAAATTGCCATTGGTTGTAAAACAATGTTTGGTATTATCTAATTATTAAAGTACACTTCTTAACATTTGTTTGAATGCTTTGATTATTTCCCTTGATTATATCAAGTGCTGCAATATTTCTGTATGGTTGCAGGTATGCATGGGTAAAATGGGAGATTGATAAACCCTTTCTCAAGTTTTGTACTTAAATGTAAGCAACTTGCTTAGGTTGTCTCCATGTATGGTAGCAACTTGCTTCAAGTTTGTTCCAAAAATGGAAGCAACTAATAAAAGTTGTCACCAAAAAAATCATACAAGAACTGAAATGGAAGAAACTAGCAAAAAGATGTCTCCATATGTGGAAGCAACTTGCACAAGTTGTTTCCAACATGGAAACAACTAGCAAAAAGATATCTCCATATGTGGAAGCAACTTGCACAAGTTGTTCCCAACATGGAAGCAACTACCAACAGTTGTCTCCATAAAAAAGAAGCAACTAGTAAAAGTTTCCTTCAACTAGAACAACTTGCCTTCAAATCTGTAGCCATAACCAACAAAATTACCATGAATTTTTTTTTTTTTACAGACCCTACAACAAACTAAAGAACAATAACTGATTTCATAACAAATGCAGCATAAAAAGTGTACCAGTATCAATTAAATACAAAACCAAGTTCATATAAACATGAATCACAAAGTTCAGTAAAGCATGAAAGAAAGGTTCAGAAAAACATAAAACAAACTGGAAAAAATGTAGTTGAGAGATTTCATAGGAACATCATCATGTAGAACCTTCGAATCCTAGACTGATTCTTGAATACTGGTGGGCGAGGGGCCAATGGAGCACTGTGGCATGTTCTACGATTATGGTATACAAGCATTCCACAGCGACCACACCTTCTCTTCTTGCGTATTTTCTCACGGTAACTGCGTTTACGAACAGAGTTTGGCCTTCCAACTTATAGTCTAATAGGGGGAGGCATGACGTATTTGGTACGAGAAATCTCATCAGGCTTGTCACCATCAGGAATGGGATAGATAGGTTTTGAGTACAAACCTCTGTAGCATTCAGTGGTGTAGTAAGGTGAGATGTGCTTGTACACCTCCTCCTCACCAATCTGCACCATAGCTTTCACCGAATGACTGTAGGGGAAGCTGTGTTTCTGCCACCAGTGACAAAGTATAGGTCTTCAAGTCCAAGTCAACAGTATGCTTCGCAGTACTAGTTATTATCTCAAATACCTTTTCATTAGCTCTACGCACCTTGTATCTACGACATTCAATTATCCTCTTGTCTAACCGTGCTTGCATCTTAGGGGTAAGTATTGTAGTCCAGCTGCTAGATTCAACCTTCCTCTTCCACATTGTCTCCATTGTCCGAGCATGAATACATTCAAGCAACTCAATGTCTTTCAGTCGCTTTTCGTGCCTAATCAATCTGTTAAAGCTTTCAACTGTATTGGATGTAAGTTCTCCATACCTTTCCCCATGAAACTCATGAGCAGCCAAGTTCTTCAGTGGGATTTTGTTCATCCACTCAATAACAGATAACATCTTCAGATTGACCATGCTTGACACTGATTTCAAAAATTGCTCCTTCGTGACAGCACTATAGCATTGCTCAAACAACTTAATAGCAGTCTGTCTACTCTTGCCTTTGACAACTGGAATATTTCCTTTCATATGGTATGAGCAATACGAGTGAAAAGATTCGGAAATATTTCAGGAACAGTGTTCAAAAGTCCAATTCCACGATCAGATATAATGGCCAACGGACGATCAGCATCGACAATTCCCTTCAAATTTTCCAGAAACCAGCGCCAATTATCATTATTTTCGCCAGAAACAATCCCAAAGGCAAGTGGAAATATCTCTGCAAATAAAAAAAAAATAAAAAAAATTTAAACACAAAAAATGAGTAGCATGTTTTGAATTACACAGTGGAAGAAACCACGACAAGTTGTCTCCAAAAGAATGGAATCAACTAGAACAAGTTGTCTCTAGAATATGGAAGCAACTGGAACAAATTGTCTCTAAAATATAAAATCCAAACTACAAGAATGAAAACAACTAGCACAAGTTGGTTCCATATTTTGGAGGAAACTTGTGCTAGTTGTTTTCATTGTTGTTGAGGTTGTTCACAAGTTGTTGAGTTTGTTCACAAAAATCTAAACCTAAAAGGTTTATTGAGGTTGTGCAATTACATACAGTTAGCTACAAAAGTTTTATACCCAAAAGCTTTGTCATAAAAACAACACAAAATAAAAAGAAAATAGTAAAGAAGATGCATAATACCTTGGTTTCCAGTTTTCCCACAAGCTACCATAAGACCACCCCTGAACTTTCAAGTAAGAAATGTATCATCTATTATCCGCATAGGACGGCAATACTTGTTGAACCCTGTGATGCAAGCTTCGAAAGAAATGAAAAACCTCTCAAACTGTCGGCTTTCAGCATTAAACTCAAAGTTGATGACGCTTCTAGGATTATAACGCTTGACTGCTTCTTCATACCACAAGAAATCAGAATACGACTTGATATCATCTCCCCAAATACATTCTTTGCAAAATTTAAGTCCACGATATGCTTGATGGTAGGTGAGTTCAACTTGATACTCCATGAAAAATAAATCTTGAATGTCCGCGGCTGTTTTCTGCTTACCTGAAACTCTAATATCGTCTTTTATAATGTTCTTTATAAAAGTCTTCGTCATTCGAAGCTTTGAAGGATCAGAGCAAGCCAAACCACAAGAATGCTCTGATATAAAAGTCTTGCACTTAAATGCATGGCCGTCTTTATATGCCAAAGAAGAGTGGAACCTCCACTTACATCCTTTTTCTTCTTTGTTAAGGCAATGAACTGTATAACGCTTCCGATCAGTCTTCTCAGGCTTGAATTTATACCCACTCTCCACTTGATACTTCAACATGACATCAACAACTTCTTCTTTCTCTCCCTCAAACATCTGACCAACACCGGTAAGAATTCCAGCCCAAGCATCACACTTTTTTGGTTCTCTTATGGATAATTGATTCATTGAAACATCATCAGTCGTGTCTTCAACAAAATCCAAACCTTCAGTTGAAACACAACTTGAAGAAGCTGAAGAAGAAGCAACACATGAAGAGGAAGAAGAAGAAGAAGGAGTTTCGAATTGAACATTGAGCTTCAAAACTTGTATTCCCTTAGCTTGGCAGTATATAACAAGAAAATTCAAATCTAAATCAGACCGAATGATTTGAAGTACACCATTAACATCAGAAAGAATCACATAAGGGACTTGAGAAAGAATACTCCAAGAACCCAACACAAGACTTTGCATCTCCTTGAAGGTAGTTGATTCATAGATAACATGAGAGATGCTTAAGTTTCAAAAGTTGATCTATGCGACAACCATATTTACCTTGTAAAGAGAAGAAAATCAGTAAATTGCAAAGGATAATAAGATACAAGTTGAAAGCAACCAACCCAAGTTGTTTCCACAACTGGAAGCAACTACCACAGGTTGTTTATAGAAAGTATTGAAAGAAACCAACCCAAGTTGTTTCCACAACTGGAAGAAACTACCACAGGTTGTTTATATAAAAGTATTGAAAGCAACCAGGTTGAACTACTACATTGCTTGTATTCACTAACATAAGGCAATCAGGTTGAACTACTACATTGTTGGTCAACAAAAATGTAGCCTACGGCATGTCCTGAGATACAATATGTGATTCAACATGTCATGTAGCTTAAACTCTCGTCATGATGCAAATCACTCGGGGTTGCGACCCTCGTGAAAAGTATATTCATGGCAGTCAGTGGAAAAAGATAAAACATACACATCAAAAACTGAATTGTTGTATCCTTAACATGTTCAACAACAACATTGTTGTATCAAAAAAACAAAAACCACAAACAATACATATGAAGAACACAATAATCAAACTATATTGTCGTAATTATTCTGTGTAACAATGAAATTACAACAATAATCAAACTGTATTGTTGCTCTAATCTTCAATGCATAATATTACACAGAAGAAATACAATTTGCTAAAAAATCAACTACATTATTGTATAAAACAAATTGTACATTAAATTATTCAGATAAAAATGTAAACAATATGTTAAAACAAATCAAAGATTAGAGCTAAAAGGTAAATCTAACCTGTTAACGAGATTGAATTTTAAGTAAATCAAGCTTCGTAGAATGTCTCCAATCGATGATTCAATCAAAATAAATTAACGAATCAAGCTTCCTAAAAGTGAATGAGAAGAAATCAATCTTCGTAGTATGTCTTCAATCGATGATTCAATCAAAATCCAGAACGAATCAAGCTTCACTGAAGTATATCTTCAAATTCAATGAATCTCGCTGGTTCAAAACTGAAGTAGATCTTCGAACAGTGCAAAAACTTCTGATTAAGTTGAATTGAAAAAAACGATTTCGAACTCAGTTGAAGATTCAATGAAGAATCTCGTTGATGTTGATCTGAAACTGCATCAAATATATCGATTCAAGAATAAATCAATGGAGAATCCTATTCTTGAACGGAGATTAAACAAAACCTAACTCTGAATTAACTAAATTCGAAACTGCATGTATAAATTTCTCTCTCTCACCGATCTGAGCTCTGAATTTCTCTCACAGCTATGAGTTTTAAATTGAATTTTTTTTTTCTCTCTAAAACGAATAACTGAAACTAAAATATATATTCGGACATAATAAATAAAGTGGAGGTTGAAAATGGGCTTTACTTGTTAAAGGATATTCAGCCCTTTGCATTACTTCCCCTGAAAGGTGTTTGTGAAAAGCCCATGAATCCCACATCAAAAATTTGCTTCTTTCTATAGAGTTTGGCTCATTACAGTTGTCCAACAAGATAAAAAAATTGTTTTTATCTATTTTTTGTATCTTTGTGGGCAATGCTGCTAATAGGGGGGACTGGTTTTGCTTAGGGGTGTACCAAATGCTAATAAGACAAAAAATTATTTGCCTTGGGGTTGGTACACCCCCAAGAAATTTGGTACCCCCATTAGCAGCCTTGTTTGAGGGTGGCACAAACTTTACATATCCTGCCTTTTTTTATTAATATATATTTTTACCGATCAGAAAAATAAAAAACAAAATGGCTAAATAGCACGATTCATTTTAATTCTAATGATGTCCACTTGAGAAGTAACTAGCAACGGATAAGTTCATGAAAATAATCTGGAACATTCACGATCATCCACATTCCATCTGTACCGGCCTCTACAGCGATAAATACCTCCAACATCAACCAATATTCCAAGGTATAATCACAATACCTTCTACCGCCAACCCACAATGAAAACAAATGGCAACCCTTATACCTTCCATAAAACGACATATATTTCAGCACATAGGAAATGGGTTAAACATACCTATCCAAGATAATTGGATATCTCACTTTCAAAACCTTAGTCCCACCCACTGTTACCTTATCCAAACTGTAGCTGAATCAGTGACTCACTTTATCATAGCTGGAGACACGATCAGCTAAACAACCTACCACCTAATGCTATCCAACATATTATAAATATTCACCTTCACCTTGATAGCCCCCGAATAAAATCATTTGTCCGCATTAAAAATCAGGGAAATACGCCACCGTCTCCAGATATAATTTTCTAATCCAGCAAGATAACCTCTCACCCCTAAACCCCCTCCAAACCATCAAAAATCTGAGGACTCTACTATGTCCAACAAAAATCCAGTTTTTTGTGTGGAAAGCAATCAACGAAGAACTACTAACATTTTTTATTTTACACCACATTAACCTCACCGGCTCCAACCCCTTCATGCAACGCCGAGCCAGAATCACCTGGACACATGCTAATTCACTTCCTGGTGGTAAAGACTGGTTGGACCAACCTTTCTAACTGCATATCAACAAACCAACTCCATGGTAACAACCAACCAGTTTACCTTAAATCCTCAAACAACCATATCGCAAACTACAAGGACTTGTCCCTATCTCCTCTATCACATCTTTTTGTTTTCTTCTATGGTCGCTTTGGACGGCCATAAATGAACTCGTTTTCAGAAAAACCCAATTTCGTCCTGAAGACATCATGGCAAGATCTTTAACACAACAAAATCAAGAATTTGAATGGGCGAAAAAGATATCCCTGCCATTTCTCCCTGGGGAACCACCTTCCAGGATTGCAACAAGCATCACCAGGATAACAATCACTATATCAGTAGGATGGTACAGTACAGAACCAGATTGGATAAAAATAAAACATGGATGGGGATGTTAGGGGTCACCTAGGTATGGCGGGAGCATGGTTGATTTGCAAAGATTCAAACGTGCAAACTATGATGCCTCTTACACAACCTCTAGGATTAACTACTACGCTAGCGACATAGACATGTGCACCCATAATGGTGACCAGAACGACGACAAAAAGACAATGGACTAAAGTGTTATTTGATACGGACTCAGAGAATGTCATGCGCTTCAGAAAACCCCCGACAAAAATTCCTTGATATATTTCAGAAATGATTGCATAAACTAAACAAACACTATGACATATTTCTTTTTACACTATTCAATACAATTATAGAGAAGGAAACCAAACAACAAATGGTCTAGTTAACTATGCAGCGGTACCGCCAAATAGAAAATTACTCGATCACAATATGGGACAGGCAGTTCCACGTTTTCTTAACCAGATTCTTTTCAATGACTATATGGGAATCACATCCCCACGTTTGATTATTTAATATATACATGCCTCGGGAAAAAGAAAAGCAAACGGAAAGTTTGGTGTCGTTTCCCCTTCTGCTATTTCAAATGTCTTAATGCATGTATACCGGAAATAGGTTAACATGATCTATCTTTGGGTTTGGACACATGCGTACTTCCGATCGATTGAGTGTAGTCCGTGACACTCTTTCTTCGTAGTAGATTGCAAATTCAAATCCATTTTTCCTACCTTTGCTAATTGGGTTAACCAAAGGTGCACCTAATGATCCTGGCATCTTTAGGGGCGACACAAAAAGACAAAAAAGGTCACCCAAACCTAAAACAAAGTCACCCCTTATCTCAAATTTTTCTAAATGGCAAATATGCCCTCCATAATCGGTAGTTAAGTCTACAATCGGGAGAAATTTGTTATATAGAGGAGATTCTATTTTCACATGATTGGGAATTTTCACAATCGGTAGTTTCATGATGTTTATTGCCTCCCGATTATGGTAGTAATTTTCAAAAACCAATAGGAATTTTAGATTTCTTTGTTTTCACAATCGGTAGTTTCATGATGTTTATTGCTTACCGATTATATAATCGGTAGTTTCATGATGTTTATTGCTTCCCGATTATGGTAGTATCCCAAATTCGAAATTTTCACAAACCAATAAATTTTTTGGATTTCTTTGTTTTCACAATCGGTAGTTTCATGATATGTTTATTGCCTACCGATTGTACAATCGGTAGTTTCATGATGTTTATTGCCTCCCGATTATGGTAGTAGCCCAAATTCGAAATTTTCAAAAACCAATGGAATTTTGGATTTCTTTGTTTTCACAATCAGTAGTTTCATGATATGTTTATTGCATACCGATTGTACAATCGGTAGTTTCATGATGTTTATTGTCTCCTGATTATGGTAATAGCCCCAAATTCGAAATTTTCAAAAACCAATGGAATTTTGGATTTCTTTGTTTTCACAATCGGTAGTTTCATGATATGTTTATTGCCTACCGATTGAACAATCGGTAGTTTCATGATGTTTATTGCCTCCCGATTATGGTAGTAGCCTCAAATTCGAAATTTGCAAAAACCAATGGGTTTTTGGATTTCTTTGTTTTCACAATCGGTAGTTTCATGATATGTTTATTGCCTACCGATTGTACAATCGGTAGTTTCATGATGTTTATTGCCTCCCGATTATGGTAGTAGCCCCCAAATTTAATTATTTCAAAACAAAGCTAGGAAGAGAAGAACATAGTCACAATCGATAGATAATGTTTTTTTTCTAAACTACCGATTATGAAGGGACATATAAGTATTTTCAACATATTTTATCATTTTGTGTCGCTCCTAATTCTTTTGGGGTCGCCCCTAAAGATGCATGGCTAATGATCAAACCCAATCTGTTTATTATATGTTAATAAATGCCAAGAGGTAGGTGTAATCTAGTGAGGGCATCTAATGTAATGTGGGTCTCACACGTTCAAACTCCTGGCTGGAATCAAACATCTTCATTTTTCTTAATTTTTTTTTGACAAACTCTTCATTGTTCGTACTCGTGAAGGAATCCTAGTTAACTATAACCTCATTTGCATTCTTAAGGAATCCTAGTTAACTATAACCTCATTTGCATTCTTAATAATCAAATCGGCTTCTCTTAGCCGAAACCCTACGGTCAGTGGTGAAACCAAAGGTGGGCTACACCAGGCTCTAGCCCTCCAAAAAAAATTTAAATCACTAATTAGTCCTTCATTTAATGTACATTTTATACTAAATCCTCCTAATTTTAGCGTTTAGCCCCCTTATTTCCCATAATTTAGTCCACCCAAATTTATAAAAATATTTTTTTAGCCCCCCTCAATGTTAAAACTTGGCTTCGCCACTGGCTACAGCTACAGTTGTTTTGTGCTACAGAAAGTATGTCGACAAACACCAGAATATTCTCAAGACCACCCTGTTACGAAATGTAAAATATTAAAATTACACAAACCCATTGACCACATGCGAATTGGGTGGTGAAACTTGTCATCTTTTTTTTATCTCAAATGTAAAAATCGTTTTTTTTTTTTTGAGAATTACTAATAGGAAACTATGCACAAATTATAAGTATTTTCTTTCATCGTTGCTGTTTTAAAGTGCGGGTGCAGTCCCTAACCGGGAATGACAAATGGTGTCCTAGTCATCTGCTTAATAGCGTCTTGGTCGTCTTCTTACCCTTCTTGATGAAATGCTTAGCACTCATTCATATTCATACAATTTTTTTTTTTTTTTTTTTTTTGAAACATTTCGCGGGGTTAAGGAGACCCCAACCAAACCAAAAGGGAAAAAGGAAAACAAAAAACTAAAACCTAACTACGGTAGTACACCTTCGAACTCTTATCCTCTGCAATAATATTAAGCAGCTTTTCAGTAAAAGTACCCAACTCCAATTCTATAAAGCCCTCCTTAGGATGCACAGCTGCTAGATCATCAGCAGCCCTATTTGTCTCCCTGTAAATGTGACTTACCCTGATTCTTCTAAATTGTCTTCGCAGACGTTCAATACGTCTCCACAAATGCATCACACTCCAGATTGGTTTGGCTTCCTTACTATTAAACAGATTAAACACTGCCATAGAATCTGTACCAATATGAACAAAAGGCAATTGATGCTTAATTGCCAACTTCAACCCCAATTCAGAACCCAATAGCTCAATAGTAAACACCGGCTCAGGACCCGAACCACCAATAGCAGCAGCAACAGGGTCTCCATTGGCATTATGAATAATAGCACCATAACCCCCTGAGTCATCATTTTTTGAGCCATCTATATTGATCATAACTTCATCTGCTAAAGGAAACTTCCAGGTACAAGGAATGACTTTTTTCTTGATCAGCTTACAGGAGACATTCCATCTAGCTAAAAAACTTCTAACAGCAGAAGTATCAGTGTCAGATAGACTCTGAGCCTCCACTTTTATCCGAACATCATCAACAATATTATAGCTAATAGCATCCATCGAATTTGAATGAGTCGAGAATAGCCTTTTGTTCCTTTCTTTCCAGATATGATATATGAAACTGTTAAAAGCAAGTTTCTTGATAGTGTTCACAGGTCCACCACTACCAAAGTTTTCACAACACCACTTCACTTCATTTGCCCAAGAAATGGAACAATTTATATAATAACCAAGCTTAAGCAGAATACCTTGCCAAATAGTAGAGGAAAAAGTGCAGCTGCAAAACAGATGGTCCTTATCCTCATTGGATTCCATGCACAGTAGGAATTGAGCTTCCTCAGTACAACCCCATTGGAGAAGTTTTTTCCTCGTTTTAAGCCTTCTATGCAAAGCCAACCAACCTATGAAAGAATGTCTAGGTATGTGCCCCTTAAACCAAACTAACCTGTGCCAAAATTTTCCAGGACCCTTGGGAACCAAAGCCTGATAAGTTTCCTTCATGGAAAACTCACCATGAGTACTAGCAACCCAAATATTCTTATCTGCTTCATTAGAATCAACTTTTACTCCCTGCACAGAATTCCTTAAATCACCAATAGTGGTAGCATCATTAGGGAAAATCCATTGATATCCTCTGATAAAGTCTGAAACTGAGTGATGACCATGGTTCACTAGGCTATTTATATCTTCCACTTGAAGCCAATCACAGAGTCTACCCTGAGGATGCCAGAAATCTAGCAAAAGACTAGTATCTCTTCCATCACCTAAAATAGTGCTTATAAACTTTTTTGCTGTTTCTCTACAATCCAAAATCCTCCTCCAGCTCCAGGAGCAATCTTGCGGCACTACCATACTCCAAAAATCCTTGGATTTGATAAGATTCACCTTTACCCAGTTGGTCCATATAGTGTCCTTACCAGACATTAAATCCCAAATATGTCTAAGATTAGCAGAAATATTTGTGAATTCTAAGCTCTTTATTCCCAGCCCCCCTTCCTGATAAGAAGTGCAAATTTGCAACCAACTAATGGGATTATACTTCTTCCCCATCTCTATACCATCCCACAGGAATCTCTTGAATATGGTATTTAACTCCTTGAAAACCCTCTTAGGCAAAAGAAAACAAGAAAACCAGAAATACACCATGCCATAGAGAACTGCTTTAATAAGAAGAAGTCTTCCAGGGTACGCCAAAAATCTTGCTTTCCAAGATTTAATTCTCTTGATTATCTTGGCAATCAGAGGGAGACAATCAACATAAGATAACCTTGTAGAAACAAGAGGGACACCTAAATATCTTACAGGAAGAACTCCCTCAGCACAACCCATACATTGCAGAATCAATCTCACTTCCTCCCCATGAATTCCAGAGTGGTATAAACAGGTTTTATGCACACTCACAGTAAGGCCAGAACAAATCTTAAAATCATCAAGAATAGTCTTAATAACATGGGTAGCTGAAAGAGTACCTTTGAAGAAAATAAGGACATCATCTGCGAAACACAAGTGAGATAACCTAGTGGTCTTGCATTTAGGATGAAATTCAAAATTACCCTGCCTCACTTGCTGCTTCATTAAAGTACTAAAAATCTCCATAACCATAACAAAAAGATAGGGGGATAAAGGACATCCCTGTCTTAGACCCCTTTGAGCACCAAAAAATCCATATGGAGAACCATTTATCATAATAGAAAATTTAGCTGGAGAGATACAAAGTTTGACCCAATGAATAAACCCATCTGGAAATTCAAATTTAGACATGGCTTGTAGAACAACTTCCCATTTGACAGAATCATAAGCCTTCTTCAAGTCCACTTTTAAAGCACATCTAGGAGCACCCTTAGATTTGTGGTAATTCCTAACTAATTCATGGGCTAACATGATATTGTCTTGTATAGATCTACCAGAAATAAAAGCAGACTGATTTGAACTAATCAAGTCTCTCATCACCCCTTTAAGCCTATTAGATAGAATCTTGGTTATGCATTTATAGATTACGTTGCAGCAAGCAATAGGTCTAAAATCACATATAGTATCAGGGTTATCACATTTAGAAACCAAAGTAATAAAAGTGTTGTTTACCTCCTTTAATAACCTCCCTTTCTGGAAAACATTGAGGATAGCAGCAACAAAGTTATCTCCAACAATGGACCAAGATTTCTTGAAGAAGTAAATAGAAAACCCATTTGGGCCAGGAGACTTGCTAGAATGAATAGAAGATAAATCCCAGACAACTTCCTCCCTAGTAACAGGCTTCATGAGTTGATCACAATCTCCCTGCTGAAGAATGTTCTCAAACTGTAAAGACTCAAAAATACTAGAAGAAACATCTCCACTCTCTACTGAGTTGAAAAGATTGTCATAAAAATCAACACACTCCTGAGCAATTGATCTATCATCCTCCAATTTTGCGCCCGATCTAGCATTAAGAATCAAAATATTATTCCTAGACCTTCTTTCTCGAATGGATTTATAAAAAAATTTCACATTTGAATCCCCAGCTTCCATCCATTTAACTTTAGCCTTTTGTTGAGCCAAAGATTCGTCATTTCTAGACAATTTAACATAAGTCTGAACAGCTTTTCTTTCCTGTCTAGCAGTCTCAACACACAAAGGTCTTTCCTGTAGAGAAGATTGTAAAGACAACATAATATTTTTAGCCTCCACAGTCTGCTCAGTTAACTTAGAAAACTTTTCCTTCCTCCACTCACTTAATTTCTTTTTAGTTCTCTTAAGTTTAGTAACAAGAACCACCATTGGATTACCCTTAACTGGTACTTTCCACACAGACTCCACAATCTTCAAGAAATCCTCATCATCAGCAAGATAATTACAGAACCTAAAAGGAGGAGGACCATGTGCTCTTCCTTCAAAGCATGTTACTACACTGGGACTATGATCAGAAACCCCAGGATTTAGAAATTCTGCCATAGAGTCCTGAAATTGAAGAATCCAATCAAGGTTAACCAAAACTCTATCAATTTTCCCCATAACTCTAGATTCACCTTCTTGTAAATTACTCCAAGTATAGAAACATCCAGTATAGGGCAAATCAAAAATCTAAGGATCTTGAGTACACTTAAAAAAATCAGAATATTGAGAGGCCGTAACTTCAGCCTTGCTAAGTCTATCCTTATATTCCAAAATAGAATTGAAGTCTCCAAGGATCATCCAAGGCTTCTTATTAGACCCAGAAAAGGACACCAAATCACCCCATAAAGATCTGCGAATAATCCCATCATTTTCTCCATACACAAAAGTGAGCACACAAGAAATGTTGTGGGGTAAAATAACATCTAGAAAAATAGCTTGAAAAGAATTTTGAATGAGAGAAATTTTCAAGACTTCCGGATCCCACCCCACCCAGATTCTCCCAGCAGGACTATGAAAATAATTATCAAAAAACTTCCAAGAAGGACAAATCCTTCTCATTATTCCCTTACTATTATTAGCACAAACATGAGTTTCAATTAAACCTACTAAAGATAAATTATTATTTTTGATAAAACTACTAACCTCCTTCTGTTTTAGGGGATCATTTAATCCCCTAAGGTTCCAGCACCCTGTTTTAAACATCATGAAAATTGGGGGGGGGGGGGGAATCTTCTTACCACCCTTCCCAGACTTTTTATTGTCTACCACCTTCAAAACCTTTGCAGACCCACTGATTTATGAACAAAATGGGATCGTACTCCTCCTCCTAAGTCATCATCCATCCCTATTGCTAATTTGTGTTTTTCTATAACATTAGAAGAAGAAGTAAAGCCAACTGTAATTTCCTGCAGAACATTATTTTCCCCTTCAATCTCCTCAGAATTTAAAACTGCAAATTTATTAGTAACTTGAATAGGAACCTCCACTAATTTCTTCTGACTACTTGTAATATTAATATTTTCCTTAGAGAATTGCATAACCTTCTCCTTTACCAATCCTGCTGGGGGAGGGCCTGGTTCCATAACTATTTCCTCCATTACTTCCATATCAGAATCCTCCTCCACAGAATCATCCCTATTTCTTTTAGAAGTTTTCTTCCTCCACACTTGCTTACTCCTATCATCCGGTAGTGTCCCAACTTTTTCAGTCTGAGCAACAAACACTTTAGGATTAACAATACATTTCTCCAGGGAATGTCCGAAAATCCCACAATGAGTACACCTCGGAGGTTTGCATGGGTATTCCACATGAATAGTGATGCGCTTTCCACCCACAATAAGAGGAACTTCAGAAGGATAAGAGCAATTAACATCTATTTCAACACATACTCTAGCATAATTCATTCCCTGTCTAGAAAGAGTATTCTTATCTGACATGATAGGAGTACCTATGTAACTAGCAATTAGACTTAATCCCTTAGCATTCCACATATGAATAGGAACATTATAAAAATTCAACCAAATAGGAATAGTCTTCAATTCTGTTATCTCCCTTTCCAGAAGAGGAGTCCAAGCTCTAACCATAAACAATTGATCAGCAATAAAAAACACCCCATGTTCAAGTGCTGTAAGTCTATCCTCAGCACAATCAAACTCAAAAACAAAGACAAAATTACCATGAATAGTCATACAAAAATCACCTTTGATCTTCCATACTCGCTTCACAGTCCTTTGAACTAACATATAAGGTAATCTCTTACCTACAAAACACCCTATCACCATATCCTCACAACTTTTGACAGCTGAAGCATGCTCTTCAGGATCTGCCATCATGACTCTCTCACCATTCACCATACAAGAATCCCTACGAACCATAGGTTCAGAAGTAGCACAATCAACTTGTTGCTTAGCAAGCACTGAAGCCCAAATTCCAAAAATAGGAATACTACTCCCACTGGTACCATCCGCCATAGGAGAATCAAGAGATTTTGTACCCATTTGATTGGTAAACCCTAAACCGCCTCCAGAGCTTGAATCCATAACAAAACAGAAAAAGAACAGTAAAAGAGAAAGAAAGATCATGAATCAACTAACACCAATCATTAACCCAATCTAGAAAAGATCAATCAAGACAAGCAGAAGAGATCAGAAGGAATCACTGATGAGAAAAAACTTGACTAAAGTCAGTGTCTCTAGAAAAATCGCCCTTTCCACTCGTTCTCTCTCCTCTTTCTTATGGATACTTTCTAAGATATATTCATACAATGTAATTAACTACCAAGTGGAGCTAATTAAATTAATCACAAAAAATATAAATCAGAGTTTACAAACCTGGCTTGATTGGGGTATACCCAGATTTCAAAATTTTAATCTAAACTTAATTAATTAACCTAATCAGAATTTTTAGTGTTAATTAAACAATGGTATATTAGCCATTTAGAAAATACATGGTTAAGGGGTGGCCTATTTTACTTCAAAATGACCCAGGATTTGTCTCATTAGGTATTCCCATATTAATTGAATGAAGAATATGCCGACTATCTTGGGATAGCTATGTTATGGTCGGCATGCAAATAATTTCTAACATTGCCGACTGACTTATAGTCGGCATGTGAATAATTTCTAACATTGCCAGTTGTTGAATAGTAGGCAATGTAACCTTGCCGACCTGTAGTTATACCCAAAGAAAACAGAATATGGGAAGATGTAATTCACTTTATTCATGCAATTTTGGTTACTAAATTGATTTAAACATAAAATCTAAATCCTTGTCGACGGAATAACGAATGCACTTAGCATGTGCATCAAGCCTTTGAACCCCTAGGCAACCCTAGTGGACGAGTTATAGTCTCGTGAGGGTTTACATAGAGATCTACCCACAAAACCTACACTAAAACCACCAATCTTCGCCGGAGGAATCCGAGTCCCATTCATCCGACATGATGTCCGGAGCATACTCGGGAATTTTGGATACCATGAATTGATAGCTTGCATCGAATGCGAATGCTTCCCCTTTTTTCTCCAAGTAGCGCGCTTTGACGACTTCATGCTACAATTAAAACACAAACTTACTTTATTAGTGGTGTTTAGTTGGAAGATCAAACAACATAGATCACGTAAAATAAACCAAAAAAATACTTACAAATTGTTCAATGGACAATCCAAAGTGGTTAGCGTTCAAAATTGGTTTTTGGATAGCCAAAAAGCAAGTATCGCTTTTTTGATGACTAGGTGCCTAGCATGGATTTGTTGAACACTTCTTCCGTTTGGATTCCCAAACTCTTTCCTACATTTGTTATGTACCTTAGACCAAAAGGTTACGACATCCACCCTTACGGAGGACTTCCTTCTAACTCGAGTTTCCGCGTACCAAGCTTTGGTGATTGCCAAATCTTCATTTGAATCAAATGATGCCATTGTTGTATGTAGAGAGCTATTGGGTGATTTATATGGAGTGTATGATGATATGAGCATTGGAAAGTATATGCAAATAGTTGTGTATTGTTTTGTAGAGAGAAGTAGTGTATTTATAGGATTGTGCCCAAATTTAGCCGTTATGGTAGTCAATTAATGCACTTGTACTTTCAAGGATTTGAATTTTGAATTAGCCGGCTAGGTTTTTGTTTCCCAAACATGCCGACTACATTTGTCCGGCAGGGTCGTAATTTTATTACCCTGCCGACATTAGTATGATTTTATGCATCAGGAGTTTCCTTTCTTCTGTGTAATAGTCGGGAAGGTGTTTGGACATTAGCGTACCGGAAATTGTATAGCTCGCAGGGTCGTAATTTATAAACATGCCGACCTTAATATGATTTTAGGCATTAGGAGAAGGTGTTTTCTGCAACACGTAGTTGGCAGGGTCTATTATTTAATACCTTGCCGGATGTACAACAACCGGGAGGGTATTAAACTTCTTACCTTGCCGACCCTGGTAACTACACCATTGAAGCTGTCAGGGCCGGCAGTCTGGTAGTTCACAACCTTGATAGCCCTGGTTTATTCGGCAATGTAACTTAACAAAACCATTCTGGCGGAATGATTAAAACTTTACATAGCTAAACAAACCATTCATTCAACAACTTGAAATCCAACATTTTTTGTCCAAAATACGAAAACATGTCCCATAAACCTTAAAAAAACATATGTCAAACCATTAACCTTAATATTTGTCTACCACAATATAAAGAAATGAACTAGAAATGCATTCATTCACCACCAATACCACGACTACGACCCCGTTTAACATTATCACGACCACCACCACTACCACTACCATCACCACGGGAACGAGCCCTCTTTTTTTCAGCATTCATCTTGGCTTGTGCTTCCCTCCTGGATTTTTCTTCCCTCTTTACTTCAGCATCAGCTTGCTTGAATAATTCATAGGCATCCTCATTGTCAACATTGCTAGCATAGTGAATGTACTTGGTTTGTTCTTCAATCGACAAAGGCTCTCCTCTTTCTCTCGCGCAACACAACACCTTCACAAAGGTCTTCAAATGCCCCTTCTATTTTCAATTAAACAACAAACAATTAATAGAATGATTCGATAATGTAATCTTAAAATAGTAAGAGCAAGTCTAAAATACTTACAAAGAACTTAAGACTTGTTGCTGGGTCTTTCGCTGCCATCTTCCTCTTACGAGCCAATTGTTCAGCAGTTTGTTCCCTAATCATAGTAGGACGAGCCCATCCCAAGTACCACGTCATGTATTTCTCAACTTCTTCATGACCTTCATTCACCTCCTCCAAAAGACTCGTATCGACTTTGCGGTCATGTATTCTGTTCCAATGATCTTTAACTAGCGCTGGAGCGTAATGGACATCAATACCTTTTTGGGACATGCTGCACTCCTCCCTTACCACTTTAAAGAATGACTCAGCATTGAAATGGGGTTCTTCTTAGAGATAACCCAATTGTCGCATTACCCTATATGGATCATAAATTGAAAATCCATAGGAGAACAACAAGGGACCGTAGTATAATGCAACATCATCTCTCTTGTGGATTAAACCTTGAATTCTAGCATCTCGATACAAATCAAATATTACCTCATCCACAGTCAATTTGTCCAAGATAATTTGCACGTTGATGAGCTGATGTGGCATATCCTTATCATGAGCACCCTTAAAACTGTATTTCCGCCCTCATGGCTTATCAATCGCAAGCTTGTCGTTCACTTTGATGTAGGAGTTGGATTTCTCCAAAGTAGGGAAGTGCTCATATATCCAAACCTATGCAAACATAAAGTTTAGTAATAATCTTACATTACACGCATTTTTCAAATATAAATGATTTACACAATAAAATTACCTGGAAGAGACATATATTTCTGTTAACTTGCGCAGTGAGTGCCCTTGAATCCTTTGTCAACTCATTTTTCAAGAAGGAGACCACCTCAGTACCCCAAAAATACTCATGCATCTGATCTAAGGGATCCAATAGTTGCATATACCTGGCGTCGACCAAGCTTACGGAACTGTCGAGGAAGATACATTTGCCTAAGACGTATAACAGATAAGATGATGCGATAGCATTGATTCGCACCAAGTCCACCCTTCCTTACCTTTCATAGATTTTCTTGGTCCCACATAATGTATCCATCAACTTCTTCAGATTAAACTTCTTGGTCAGATGACCATCCTTCATCACAAGCATAGACTCTGACGTAACCTGATTCCAACCGAATAAAGTTTTGGTCAATTTGAAGATATCCTCCCAAGAAATGTTATTATCAAAGCCCTCACTGATTGCTTTTCCCTCAACCTCGAGGCCCAGAATTTGATAAGCATCATCGAGAGTTATCACCATCTCACCGAATGGGAATAACATTGTACCAGTCTCTCCATAAAACCTCTCATAGAATGCATATACGGTAACTCTATCATACTCAATATTCAAACTCTCCACCGCAGACCATAACTCGGAGTTCTTGACAATCGCTTTCACCTCGTCATATTCCTCATCAAGGTCCCAGTTCTTAGTCACTGAACATGAAGCTTGGCGCCTCAAGAGACGGATGGCATGCTTGTGATCCTAAATACCAAAAACACATAATGAAAAGAAATACAAACACTTGACACAAATTTAAGATAGATAAGATACACTTAAATAAAAAACAAAGACAGATTGAGATTACTTGCGATAGTATTTTGGATTTCACATGCCCATGACTCTTTGTATCCAAAAAGAACATTTCCACCATCTTTTGGGGTCCCCTTTTGAGCCTCACCTGGTTTCAGTTTAACCTTCAAGTGAGGGGGAGGCATGTGGGAATCAGCTGGTTTGGTGATAACCCTCTTCTTCTTTCCGGTTTCACTAGTACTTGCATCTTGGGTTTGTTCCCCAACTTCTTCTTCTTCCTCTTCCTCTTCAAAAATTTCATCTTCTCTACCCTTATCTTTATCCCCCTTACCATCATCATCATCATCATCATCATCATTACCTCCTCCAACAGGTGGCATGTCTTGATCACCATCATCATCATCATTTTTGCCTCCTCCAGCAGCCAGAGTTCTTTCAACAACATCATCATCATCACCTCACCTCTTCTACCAGATGGAATTTATTGGTCTTCATCTGGAGTTTCATCTGAATCATTTGGTTCCGGTGGTAGTTGAGAAACATTCCGTACACGGATCTTCAGCGTTCCCGGCTCAATGAATTCCCTTCGATGTGTTGCAGTCAAGAGTTTGTCACCAACACGATGAGGTCTTGAAGGAGGAGTAGCAGTATTCTTCTTTGCCTTTTGCAACCTGAACAAGAACAATCAAGAAAAAATATATAAGTCGGAAGGGTCAACATATGTAAACAATCCGGCAGAACAATGGTCAGAAAGGTCGACTATTAATAAACATGCCGGATAAAATATAGTCGACAAGGTCTTATTCAAATAACCTGCCAGCTTATAACAAATATGAACACAATAGATACAAGGATTTTCCACATAATTAGTCGGCAAGGTCCATTACCCATACATTACCGGCTTCAAAACAGCCGGCATGGTGGTATCCAAATACCATTCCGACTTTAGGCATCAGAAACCATTATTTTCAAATAAATCCGCCGGCATGGTATTTGAATTATAACCAACCGACGAAAAAAAACTACCGCCGGCAAGCTCCTTGGTTGAATAACTTGGCGACCCTGTAAAAACATTTACAGATACTACACAGATGACAAGATCTTCAACCAAAGAGCTTGCCGACTATCCCTAAACATGAAAAGTCGGCAAGGTCGTGGAACAAACACCTTGCCGGATAAATAACTGCAAATTCAAACATACAATTTTTTTGACCTAATTTGATATGCAAACATGAAATTGAAGTACTGGAGTGAGTTTACGTAGGCCCTTACTTTCTTAATCGCGGCATTTCTTCGGTTTCACCAGCGTTGATCTCTTCTTCTTCGACGGTTTGTTTCTTCACTTTCCTTTGGACTAAATTTGTAATTCCAGGGTTATACTCATTGGGTTTTCGATTTGCTCCTTTCATATGACTAGCCCTCGGCCGTGGTTACTCCATGGTTGAAGATTAATCGGAATTTTCGAATCGACGATTACGACGAATTAGTCGACGAGTTTTGATGGTAGTGTGATGGAGAGCCGGTATGGTTGTGGAGGAGAAGAGGGAAGATGAAATGAAAAAAATAAAACTGATTTATGGTAATTATAATTATAAAGGATAAGGGTAGTATTGTAACTTCACCCATATTTGGCCTCCCCTTAGTAAGGGCACTATGTCCATATAAATCTGGGTATACCCCAATCAAGCCATGTTTACAAAGGCACAAAAATCACAATCACTTTGTGAGCGAACAAACAAAATTTATTTGAGATATTCAAATGTTTTGTCACGCTTGACCCTAGTACTTGTATAAGTGTAATCATATATTATCCCCACCACAAAATTAAGGGAAAAAACTAGCAGTGACACCAAAAAAAAATTTAAGGAAAAAGAGTGTACACGTATTATTTATGAGATAAATTTATAATATAAAATAGAAGAGGTTTTTGAGTTTTAAATGGTCGGATAACATTTTGAGAGACAAACGTTGCATCCGGTTATCCCAGTTTTATCTTAGCGAAAGACATCTGACAGATGCAAGAGTTGTAATAAATAATCATTATGAATATACATTAATTGGGTTCTTTCATAATTAGGATCATAAATAAAAATTTAAATTCAATTAAACAAAAATGATTAAGACTTTTGACTTTAATTATGTCATTATTCTATTTTTTCATTGTATTCTCAATCTTTAAGTAAATAAATAAATGAATAACCAAATAATTTCTAAAAATTAATAACAGAAAATTTCAATTAAATCCACAAAATTAAATGAAAACTAAGTTATTCTCCGGCCACTGAAAGATTGTGCATAAAAACCCAATTATAGAGAAAATCCATGATAACGAGTTTTTTTTTTTTTTTTTTTTTTGTGTGTGTGTTAAATCATGCATCAAAAATAAAAATAATTGACAAATTATTTATAAATAACAAAATCCTTTAGTATATACCTAGAGACAAAGAAACAAATCAAAGCAGACATTGGTGATATGATGACGTTTGGTGCAAACAATCACAATCAACATTTACATTCCTATGAATCAAACCCTTCAATTAATAAACATGTACAAAGAATCATAGTTACATAACGATTTTTACATGTTTTCTCCTCGACCACGTACACACCACAAATCTGATATATGAAATCACTAAATCGCCCTTTCCAAATAATTTAGTAGATATGAGATGGAAAATCAAAGAATGGATTTAAAATCCGTTCAGTTGATCTGCATCACCAGAAAATTTGATGGGTTTCTCTAACTTATCTGAAGTGAAAACCAAAGACATAGCGGAGATCGATGAATATTTGAGGGAAGTTATTAGTTTTTAGAAAGTCAGTATTTTTAGGAGATAAAAAATATATACTCGCTTATATTTTGGGCTGAAATATTGTATTTATTTTAATACCTTTTGTGCAGACCTTTTTTTACTTCTAATTTTTACATTTTTATTTTGAAATGATAGGGAAAGCGGAAGGATAGGTAAAATCCGTTCAATTGATCTGCATCACCAGAAAATTTGAAGGGTTTCTCTAACTTATCTGAAGTGAAAACCAAAGACATAGCGGAGATCGATGAATATTTGAGGGAAGTTATTAGTTTTTAGAAAGTCAGTATTTTTAGGAGACAAAAAATATATACTCGCATATATTTTGGGCTGAAATATTGTATTTATTTTAATACCTTTTGTGCAGACCTTTTTTTACTTCTAATTTTTACATTTTTATTTTGAAATGATAGGGAAAGCGGAAGGATAGGTAATTGTATATACATGTACATATTGCTTCAAAAAAAATGTATATACCATCCTAACTAATCCTAAAAAAATATCATAAAATACTAATACGAAATGTGTGAGATTTAGCCTAACCAGATTTTGAGGATATATTTTCACTAGAAGCATTAATTAAATTAGACCTTTTTTAAAATATTTTTATCGAACATTAACACCATATTACATGTAATTTAGTTAGATTCAGGGTTCATCATGATAGAAGATAAATGTTACAACGCGTGCCGTTACGGCATGGGTTATTTCTTGTTTTCAATAAAATCGGATAACTTTTATTCTGCAGATTTATAAAGCCAAAATAGCTTAACATCAGAAGCGGAAGCAAAAGTCACTCCAAGAGTTAGAGGTAAAACGACTTACTTTATAAAAAATGGGTTCCCAAGTCCCAACCCAAATTAGCTTCTAGCTTTTTAACTTAATTACGATGAAAAGTAATTTTTGAAATGGTATCCAAACACCCATATTGTATTAACATATTAAGTAGCTTTGAAAAGTTGGTTTGGGACCAATTTCAGAATTAATTTTTAAAAGCATTTAAAATAGTGAAACAAAAAAACCTTTTTTTTTGCTTCTGATTTTCTGAGAAACAGAAACATTCCTTTTAACCTACAGAAGCACTTCAAAAAACTTAGTAGTTTTCGGAAGTCGGAAGTAAAAAAATTAATCAACAAAAAGGTTACTTTGTTGCTTCTAAAAGTAATTCTGAATTTTTTTACGTAATATAATTTCTGAATTTTCAACTTAGTTAAATTAAAAAGTTACTTCTGAAGGTGTATACAAACGGCCTTTTCGGCTTATGTTGCTGAACCCTATTACATTGATTTAATTTGTCATAATAAAAAAGAGAAAACAAAAGACTACCCTTTATTATCTTTCAAAAATATCTCTGAAAGGTGACGTTATTTAAAATTACACTTATCAGATATACTATTACATTAAGTCAGTTCAACCTCCAAAGGAAATCGAGTTGATGTTACCCAAATAAAATAATACGAGAATTTCAATGGGAACTACTGTAGTCATCCAACAATAGCTTCCCAAGAGGTCACACATCTCTGAATTACTTCCACCGAGCACGATTAACTGCAAAGTTGTTTCTAACTCTGAAGCCAATTGTGTTGGAAGAAGGCTTAACCTTAGTTTAAAGTATATCATTACGTATATTTCATTCGGCCAACCGTTGCCGGATATGTGGGTATCATACTCTCACCCATTTAAATTGGCGCCAATATTGGCATAGCAGTGGGGCCATCCCCGACTCGAAATATACAAGGAAAAATCTTAGACGTTCTCTACCTCCTTGAAACAAGCATATGGCGTGACCTGTCCAACTTACCTTCCTCCCTTGACAAGTAACCCTTTATCGACTCTGATATCATTTACAATAACGACCCTCCACCCACAGTACCTTTATTTGTCCACTGAGGTCATTAAACAATGTGGGGTTTCTTGGGTCACTATTGTCATCATCCTGCAGTAGCTTCCCAATGGGTCATCCATCTCAATATTACTCCCTCCAACATGCTTAACTACAAAAATAATAATCTCAACTCTGAAGACAATTGCGGTGAAAAAGACTCCACGTTAATTTAAGGTATATAATTACATATATTCCATTTGACTAATCACTACTGAAATGAGGTGTAACAATATCACTCTTTATAATAGAGACATCCCGACTCTAGAATATAAGGAATGTTGCAGCGTGGTAGGACGTCCAAAGATATTTATGAAAATAAAAAAGAATAATTTTTAGCATCTCATCGATCAAAAAATTTATTCATCTCCATTAAATGGAGGTACGTGTTGGAAATATCTGCGTAATTTCACCTAACCGTGATTGTCAACATCGGATGTGAATAATTTTTACACAACCATTTTAAATATTGCATGACTGATAAGGGATACCAAAAATTGAGGGGATACTAATCCATATAAAACAAGATGATCCTAACCATCGGATCTCTACGTTAGTATCTGCCCCAATAATATTAATATCCCCTTTATCATTCATGAATTTCGTGTTAAACCATAAAAGACAGAAAAAAAAAGTGGAGACGGAAAGGAAAAGGATACTGAAACTGTATGCCAAAAGTTACTACAGATGTTACAATACACACGTGAAGACTCATTCTTTTTACCTCTTTACAAGTCGCAAAATCAGTTGTCCATAGTAGAATCTATCAAATAGTCCTAATATTAACATGGATGAATGAGTTTGTTCCTGTTGACTTGGTTAAATGCCTAGTTGATCCTTTTTCTAAATATATATTATTGTTTGGTCCTAAATATTAATTTTTCCTAGATCTCATTGATTAAGTCATGCCCCTATGGAAGTGCAACTGACTCTTCATCGCAACCGTTGATTGAGTCATGACCCTATTATTTTATTAAGAACCACTGCACTAGACAATCCCTTCAGACGCAACCATTCTCTGTCAAGTCTATTGACTCTATGGCATGGAATTATACCTATGCAATATCCTTATTGGCTCATGCTGAGCGGTTTCAAACACTTGGCAAATGCAATTCTTTCTCTTATTCGGTTACGAAATTCTCTCATCTGAGGTGTCAACCCGACCCATATTAGGATGCTAAGACTATTGGGGACTCTAGAGATCATAAGTACAAACCACATCATCTAATAGGAGACCAATACTTATTAGGTTTCTTCTATACCCGCACTAGACAAAGGATTGTCATACTACAATCCAACATCATCAAAGCTGTCAAAGGTAAAAAACAATCCATGTATCTTTATGCTAACCATCTTTGTTGTCACAGGGTAAGCTCCCAAGTACCATTATCCATCAATCCCTTCATCAAGCATGAGTCTACATCTCCACATGTAAAAGTTGTACGGCTCCAATCAGGTAACAGAGATCACATCTGATATTTCAACATCATTATCCTTAAGCTATAACAAAATTACACGGGATCCAAAGACCTTCTCAGTCAAACAAAAGTGGATAGCAACAATAAACAAAACTATAAATACGTGATTCATTTTCAAATTAAAGCCTTCAAATCTTCCCTCCATTTAACCATCTCATATACTCACCCTTTTATATTTAGTGAACATCACCCTATTTTCATCATTCTTTGCAAAGATGAATTATACTCTATTATGGATTCATCTTTAACCACACCTCCACCAAGTATTGATAATTTAGTTAACAAAATGAATACTTCTCTTACTATCCCTGAGGATCTTTTCCCCAAAGTCTTCATCAACTCTGAAAATGTCAAAACAAAATAACCTATAGACTGGATATGGTGCTTCACTGAAAAGCTTTGCAGCAACATTTGTTTCCAAACTTCTAGAGTAAGCAATTTGATCAATGCTCACTAGTAATTTCAAAGTAGAGTTGAAGTGGAGATCTGGAATAGGAGAAGAAACTACTACATACTCATACTTACTCATGAAGAAGATTATTCCACTTTGAGAAATGGAGGAATAAGGGGAGTTTTTGACAAACTCATGGTCTTAGTAGGTGTCCTTGTAGGAGGTACTGACTTGATAGATGAAGAACAATTCAAAAAGGTGATGATTTGGTTACTCATTAAAAGAATACCAACACACATCATCCCTGGCATTCTCAGACCAATTAGAGTCTATCAAGATGCTAAAAAGGCTTATGGGAGGGATAGATTTGAAAAGAATTTGGAAGTAAAACTTACAATTAATGTTACCAGACCTCTTAAATTTGGCATTGAAGATTTTGAAACTACTACTACTTCACAATGGCTTGAATTTGCCTATGCTCTCAATGGAATGAAGTTTTGTAAAGTCTGTAGAATTCTGGATCATCCAAGCCCCCCTGTCCCATACCACCAAATCACTCTCAATCCCATTACAACAACCTCCAGTCACTTTTGTAGCTCAATCCTCAACTAATGTGGAAGCATATACACCTTACCCAAATGTCTTGGCTTGCCAAATCAAAAACAAGAAATTGGAGCTCTCTAAGAAAACTGTTGGCAACCACAAGAAAAACCTCACAAGAACTAAAAATGCAAGTACCTCAAAAAATGATCAACATCAAGATATGGATCCTGATGGCATCTTTCCAAACTCAACCCCCCAACTAAAACCATTCCCCTTCAACACCCTACCAACTCTATCTCAAATTAAGGAAAGAATGGAAGCTGATATGGCCAAGAAGAAAAAGGAAGTATGGAAGGAAAAAAAGAAAGCACATGTGTTTGAGCAAGCTACTTCACCAACTCTCTTGCTTATTATGATGGAAACCAAAATGAAGAAACCTCTCCAAGCTGAAAATGGCATTGATACCAACTCTTTTGATTCAGACTTCCTCAAAAGATTCAAAGATCAGGATGATTTCTCTGTTGTACCTCTGGACTCCAACAATCCCTTGATGGCTAATCGTGTCTTAGGCAACTCTTCATCTGAATCTATGGTACAATACTACACTCTCTACCACTATTTGTTTCTGTTATTACTTATGTTCAGGTTGTTTATCCATCCGAGTTTAATTACCAATTATGACACCATTGCTAGAAGACCTTCTTCCAAGTATCCTATTATGTCATATTTTTGACAATTCTTTACCACTTTGGCATGGAATTGTTAAGGCCCAGGGACAAAGGATACTAAAAGATACCTCAATGATATGTTAAATAAGCTAAACCCTGATATTATCTTTATTTCTGAAACCAAACAAAAAGAAGAAAAGCTCAAGAAAACCATGAATGAGATTAATGTGGCACTGCTGGTGGCTTAGATTTAATATGGAAGAACAACCTTGATATTGAGATTATTGACTTATCATTAAATCATATCAATGCTATAGTCAAGCCTGCCAGTGGCACTACTTGTTTATACACTGGTTACTATAGTATCCCTTATGACACTAATAGTAAAATATACTCTTGGAAAATATTGGAAAATACTGCTGCCAAAAACAATTTGCCATGGTTGGTCATCGGAGACCTAAATATCATTCTTCATGATACTGAAAAATTCAGTGCCCAACCTATTGATGTTAATGAAGCTACTCTCTTTAGCAACAAAATCCTTGATCTAGATTTAGTTGATCTGGGTACCACTGGTTGCCCATTCACTTAGTTCAACAAAAGAAGTGGCCATGCTCTCACTAAACAAAGATTGGATGGAGGTCTGGCAAAAGAAATTTGGCTTCTTCTATATCCAAATACTACTATATCCAATATGCTAGCTATTGGGTCTGATCACCACCCAATCCTTCTTAATTCTAACCCTTCTTGGCAAACTGGTAAAATTCCTTTCAAATTCTTTGGTCCTTAGTTAAATCATAAGGATTGAAGGAAGATCATTGTTGAGTGTTGGAGAAAGAATCTCACTGGTTCCAGTGCTTTTCTCATAGCCAGAAAACTTAGAGATGTCAAACTTCATCTTAGAATTTGGAACAAGGAAGTCTATAGTAATATTAAGACTAACATTAAAGAATGCAAGAAGCATATCTTTTGGTTACATAACAACTACTTCAGAACTGATAGAAGTCAAGCTTTCAACGTAGACAGACAAAATCTCAGAGATTGGCAAGATATTGAAGAAAGATTTTGGAAGACTAAAAGCAGGGATCAATTCATAAAACTTGGTGATCAAAACACAAGTTACTTCCATAGAGATACAATGTGCATAACAAGAAGAAACAAGATTGATACCATCCAAGACAATAAAGGAAATTGGATTACTGACTATCAAGAACTAAAAAACTGTTTCACACAACATTTCTCTAGAATGGCTACTGTTAAAACTATCTTAATTAACCCAGAAATCATCAACCTAATCCCCACCACCATCACCACAACTGACAACAGAATTCTCAACAGAACCCCAGATAACAATGAAGTTAAAGCCATTATCCTCAGCATGGCAAAAGACAAAGCTCCAGGACCTGATTTATTCCTACCTAATTTATTACAAGCCAATTGGGAGCTGCTTGGAGAATATATTGTCAAGATAGTGCAACATTTCTTCATATCTGGCCATATGCTGAAATAGATGAACTCCATTTTCATCTCTCTTATTCCTAAAGTGGAAACTCCTACCCCACCCCCCCCCCCACCCTCCTTCCCCAAGCCAGTCTAGACCTATAAGCCTATGTAATACAACCTATAAAATCATATCCAAACTCATATCCCAGAGAATGAAACCCTACCTCAACAAAATTATATCCCCATACCAATGTGCTTTCATTCCTGGGAGGAAAATCTCTGACAACATTGCTATTGCTCATGAAATCATTCATTCTATGAGATCCAAAAGAGGTGTCAAATGGGAGTATAGGTATAAAGATTGACATGGAAAAAGCTTTTGATAGAGTTGATTGGAACTTTCTTAACACCATTATGACCAAGATGAGTTTCAATGATCAATGGTTCCAAAAAATCATGCAATGCATTACTACCACCACCTCTGTTGTTCTTATAAATGGTTCTCCGTATTCTTTCTTTAATCCTTCAAGAAGCTTAAGACAGGGTGACCCCTTATCCCCATTTTTTTTTCGATTATGTATGGAAGCTCTTTCTAGAACTCTTATACATGCTGAGGACTTAGGAATTATTTATGAAATAAAGATTTGCAGAGGTGCTCCTTCTATCAACCATCACATATTTGCTGATAATTGCATGGACTTCTGCAAAGATAACAAGGCGGAAGCTCAGAACCTCATGGAGATCCCTAACATATTTGGTGATACCTCTAGCCAACTCATTAATTTCAACAACTCTGGAGTGTTCTTCAGCAAAAACACAGATCCAACTCTCATCCCTATCGTCAGCAACATTATGGGGGTTCAAGTTCTATAACTGGATGATAAAATATATGATCTCCTCTCTTTACTCACAAAAGCAAAATCAAGTCTTTCAAACAAGGGGTTGATAAGCTAAAGTTGAGATTATCCAGTTGGAAAAATATCCTTATAAATCCTGCTGGAAGGGAAATCCTAATTAAAATTGTTACTTCAACAGCTAGCATCTACCAAATGAACTGCTTCAGAATTCCAAAAAAACTTGTCAAGACTTGAACAAGATTCAAAGAGACTTCTTTTGGGGAAAAAATCAGGAAAACCCCAAAGGATATTATCCCAAGGATTGGACTGCAATATGCAAACCAAAGGAACTGGGTGGATTAGGATTCATGAATATGGAACTCTTCAACAACTCAATGATTACAAAAAATTGGTTGGAGGCTTGAACAAGATAAAGAGTCTATATGGTATCAACTAATGGATGCCAAGTATCTCCTGGGAGAAATATTCTAAATATGTATACAAAAGCAAAAGATGGAGACTCTTGGATCTGAAAAGGTATTCTTGAAGGAATACAGAATATACAACAACACTGTGATTGGAAGATTGGCAATGTGAAGAGAATCAAAATTTGGGAAGACCTCTGGATCCCAAACTCAATAACTAACCTTATAAAACCCACTCATTTCCCACAACACATTGAACTGCTGACACACCTCATGCAGCCCAATGGGAACTGGAATACTCACCTTGTCCATCACATCTTCAATTCTAACATTGCTCAAGCCATATTGGCTCTGAATACGCATCCAGGGGAAGAAGGCACAATCCAATGGAATTTAAATGAATCTGGCAAGTTTTATGTCAAGGCCATTTACAAGGCAAAGATAGACAACTTGTACATGAATGATATCCTAATAAGAAATTGGGAGTCTATCTGGAAACTGAGCATTGCCCCAGTTATCAAGATTTTTATTTGGAAATGTTCTCATGAAATTCTACCCACTAATGCAAAGACTGCAAGCATTCTGCATTATATTGACCCTATCTGTCAAGTATGCAGTAGTGGGGAGGAAACCATGACACATATTTTCTTAATCTTCCCTGCAACAACTGATGCATGGCATGAAATAATTGGCACCTCACATGGAAAGTTTGATAATACCACAAATTTTATGGATTGGTTCAACTCCTGGTTTATCCCTGGAGTTACTTCTGGAAACATTAATATATATGCTACTACTTGTTGGTATATATGAAAGGCTAGGTGTGATATAGTTTTCAAGCACACCAAGCCTAATGCCAAACACACAGCTCTATACATTAAGCAACACTTATGTGACCATAATAGAGTCTACAACTTACCAACTCATGCCCTGAATAATTTCTCACTAAATGGTGAACAGTCTGATACTAAGGCAGACATTACAGTTCCATATGATCTAAACCAACATACTCCACAGGAGATTGGCTTTATCATCAAAATTTGTACTATACAGGATCCTGAAAATTTCAAACATTTCTCTGCACTAACTATCTTGGATGCTGCTGGAAACAACATTGATAGCTGAGGACACCCATGCCATTTTAGAGAATGGGGATCAACAGGAGGCACAAATCTATCCTTCAGCTGGTCCAAGGAAAAACACCACATGAACATTTAAGTACAAGCTGAATCCAGGGAAATTTTGTTTAGGTTTCAAACTCTTTATCACCAGGAAATTAAGGGGAGATTCAACCTCAGTCATTATGAAGAATCAAGACACGATGAGGAAGACAATTACTCTAGAATTAATCCTATATCTTTTGTGTTAACTAGTCCTAAAACTATCCATAGACAAAATTTGGATACTCTTAATATAGCTATCTTTTGTAAGAACAATGAAAGCAGGATTGGCACAAGCACTGCTGACTCTTTGTATGGTCCTTAGACTTTTGTCTAAGTTTTTCTATATAAAAAAAAAAGACTTTTTATTTAAACCCAACAACAAAATCACCCAATACCTAAAAACAATACCCAATATATTCTCGATCTCCATCTCTACCACCGACAAATGTATCTCTTTTCCCACCAATACGTTCAATCACCTTTTGTTTTGTTTTACAGGTTTGGTATCAAATGATGCTTTCATGAACTTCAAGGGGTCTGTACACCCTCGTGAGATAGCCATGACCAATTAAATGCATCCAAGGATATCAATTATAAACATTAAGTTGTAGATAAATGGTTGAAAAAAACTATCTATATCATTATGGTTATTCAATTCTTAGATTGTACTTAATTAAGATTATAATCTCATGAAGTCTCGTATGATTTGTATGCTCTGTAAACTTACGTGCCTCTTCTTCCATAACTCTAGAGTTTTAATTAAGTTGTAAATAGAAATAAAATCATTCATGACAATATATGTTTGAGTACTTCTAGCAACAGTAAGCTTCATATCCTATGGAAGGAAAATCAAGGGTTTCTACCTTAAATGTCTATTGATGGGTTTCTTTTTATGTGGTAAGCAGTGTAGTCAATATCGTCCGTATCGGCCGATATATCGGCAAAATTTCGGATATCACCCTTGGAGATATACAAGAAGCACTATATCGGCGATACGATATTTGCCCGATAATATCGGCCGATATGCGATGATATGAAAAATCCTAATAATCCGGCATTGGGATATTTTAGTCATTTTAGATAAAGAATAAGAGTAATCTAGGTGTTTCAGAGAAGGGAAGGGATAAATCCCTAAGAATCGAAGCTTAGTTTTTCAGCCGAAAAACTAAAGTGAAGAGAAAAGAGATCATGTTCTTCGAAAATTTAGTTCAACAGATCATGTTCTTCTTCTTAATCTTATAAGTGAGAATCTCAATCTAAGGAAAGAACTTTTGATTATTGATCATCTTCATCTAAATTTTAGAGATTTTTGGCTAACAAAAGGTTGGGGACCTTGGGGTTTTGAATATTTTGATAATAACTCTCATTGTTTGCTTTGATTATGATTTTTTTGAGTCATTAATGGTCGATTTGTAAGAGTAACGGGCCTTTCCTATACAAGCAGTTTATAATTATTCTTTAGATTCGTCTTTGAACTTTGCTTTCTTAGTTTTGATATCCAGAGATTCGGGTGCAGATTTTATTCTTTTAACTTCGATTTGATCTGTGATTCGGGTTTTAAATGAGATTTCAGTTATGTATTAAGCTTTGAATGAAAGATGGAATTGGGTTTTAATTTTTTGCTTCTGTAAACAATTTTTTGTGTGATTAATGTTGTACCGTTGTATTAATTGTCTTGTTAACGGATCTGTTCATATAGCTAGCATTCTTAATACTTAATATGTACTAGTTGTTTTATCGATTTGGCATTTCCATAGCACTATGCGAATATGAACTTGTATGGCGGGTCTTTTGCTTTTCATTAATACTTGTATTGTTTTCTAAAACAGATGGTATTTATTATATCTTAACATAAAATGTTAGAAGAAAATGTTTACTATAAAAATTTGTGGATGGGGAAAAAAGGTTCGCTGGTTTTTTAGGAAAGTGAAGAGACAGACGTGTTGTCAAGACTCCTCAACCGGGAAAATTGCTCAACCTCACACAGATGCACTGCAAAGGGAGTGCTTATATTCGAGAGATCAATCTGTAGGACTCCGGCCTAAACCAAGTCAATGGCCGTTCCAGAGTCAATTCGGTCACAAAGAGGGAGATGGGTTGATCTGTAGGAGGGAATCTGAGAATTGTGTGGGATCAGTGATGATCAAGGATTTTGGATGTGTTGAAGGTTTTTGCAATTTTTGTGTAAATAAGTTCGAATGTGAGAGAGCGTTGCTCACACGATGATTCTTGGTTATACAATGGATTCTCTGTTCAATATCTCGTGGATTTTCTGTGTTTTTCGTATATCTCAATCATGGATTCGAGGAATTATTTATATTGTCAGAGAGTGGTGAACACATTGATCCCTATAAGTGTGACGGTTTATTGAGTGAAAGAGTGGGAAAGTGGGAGATCATGATAAAGTCAGTTCTATGTCGTGTAGAGACTTGACTGATCATGCACCACTAATTTTCTAACCCCTTCAACCGTTTGCACGACTGTTAATGGTTGTTTTTAGTTCAGGGCTAAATTTGTAAAAGTCTATCTACCTGATCCGACATCAGATGTAGTAGACATTGATATGTCTATATTCCGCAGGGAATTTGGAGAATATATCCAAATCTGATGAGTGCCTATGTCTCTTTTCATATTATATTGAAACTCAAGATCCAAGATGAATTATCCACTAGTATGGAGCCTAATGAGTGTATAAGCTCCTAGCTGCATTAATCACAAACGTCGGAGCCTGCTAAGTAATTTTCTTGTGCTTATCTTCCCCGAAAGAACCCTTAATATTGGTATGGCATGACGGATTTGTGTTCACTCGCAGCAGAGTAGCATGGACCTCCAAGTACCAAGGTTAAGGCCCTTGCACAAAATACTCAGTCAGAAAGCAAAGAATAAACAGAGTCGCGGAGTAGGAGCAACAACGAGGGAAGTATGGCCATGCCATAGGCTATCCAGCACAACTTGGCCACACCCCATGCTACCCAACCATCCCTTATTAATTTGTTGACCAATCAGGTCGCTTTAAACCTTCCACATTCCCAATGAGTTGTGGTTGGGCCCATATTTTCCGACCATATTCTCCATCGACCAATCGGGATGCATTAAACCTACCATGCGCACCAGAAGTGTGGCCACACTCTTGCATGGCCGGACCCCTCTTTTTTTTACCAATCAAGTTGCTCTAAACCCGCCATAATATTAAAATCAGCGGAATTGCGTCAAGTGGTCACCATGCCAAATTGACTTCCCAAAGATTGTACAAATAACTTGGAATATTTGGTAAAATAATTTAGTATGAGCTACATGCCAAAAGTTTCGTATGGATATCTAGCATAACACACTAAAAATTCAAATTAATCGGAGTAACAAGCTAAAAGATACATCATAAAAGGAGAGCTAGGTCATGGCTGAAAACTGACAGAATCCCTCCTGAATTCTTCCTGAGTTTTACTGTCGGGCTGTTTTCACCTCCTAAACGAGCTCAAAACCTAAATATTCACGCGCATAGGGAGATAGGAAATTATTTTCTAATCAGAATGGAGTGTTGGACCGTTAAAATACGAGTTCGCACAAGAATTCTACAACGATTTTAGTGAGGGTCCCATATCTGAATTTTTCTGATTACGAAATTTCATGAGCTAAAACAAATTTATGTGAATCATCTCAGCCATCCAACTTGGATAACCAACTTAAATGGTTTATATTTAATTTGGGCCAATCATCTTAGACATCCACGGTCACATGCCGCATCCCGCATGCCTTATGCGCTAATTAGGGTTTCGGCATTCCAAACCCTAATTTAGGCAAAGTTGCTACACCAACCAGGAAAATAATGTTCCACAGAATTGAGATCAATATGGCTACCAGAATGGATGTTGCCACATCACATTTGAGTTTAATATCAATGTATTAAAATCCAGCGGCCATGTCTACGCCAGGCGTCACTCACACTATCATGTCACTAGCATGCACGAACTATGGCACTGGCATGCGCTAAAAGTGCCACTATGCCATTATCAGGCGCCAACAGGATGTCGCCATAATAAATGGCTACCCTTCCTCATGAGATGCAATCTCAGCCGTCCAAGTTCTCCACCGAACTGACATGCTCGTGGCAAGTTTTACGCAACCAGCCGAGATAATCCTAATAGCACCACATGTTATTTTCCTGCGGCAAGTCTCTTGACCTTGACTTACCACACGTAGCAAACTGCTACATGTGTTTCACGAAAACACTCGAGACATCAAACATGTCACAAAACTGGGGGATACTCATCAGGGTATTGGTCTGGCGGTTTACAGTGTGCGACGTGCAATACGCCCGTTTTAAGAAAGTGTCAAGAAATGGAACATTTAGTGGTGGCAAGAAGTAACGGGTGTAAACGGATACACTTTATTCATCATGGAAGCAAGGTTTATGGCAATTATACGTTACTCCACTCTTCCATCACTCAATCGATCCCACTTCCTACGAGACCAAGGTACATTTTATTATGACTTGTATAAATAGGTGTCACCTATTTCCACCAAACAACAAGTTTTGGTCAGCAACAACATAGTATCCAGAAATCACCAAAGAACTGATACTTTTCATTCTGCAATCCAGTTCCACTTTCTGATACAAGTCATAAAACATCCACACCTTCAGAATTAACCATTCTGGTCTCAACACTTTCTTCACTTCCCTCCCTAAGACCAACCCTTTTCCTTCACTTTGTGATCGAAGCAAGCCTGGAATGACCATTTCTTGGTTTATGCCAGGATTGTACAGATTGATCTCTCGAATCAAAAGTTCTCCCGTGCAGTGCATTGTTTAGGGTCTAGCTTGGTTCTCATCCACACACCCAAATTTACCAAAAAAAGCAGAAACAGTTTTCACCCACAAAAAATTGGCGACCACAGTGGGAGATTCAATATCTCGGTTGCAAATTCAATTCCCAATTTGATTTACGTCCCAATTGGTCTTAGGCCAAATTCAAACCCATTTTCAATTTCCTAAATTTCTCAAGATGGTTGATCTTACGAATGCTTCAGAAACCCTCAATCCCAATTTTACTTCTCCTAGCACCGAAAATACTCCACATGTTATCCCTGAATCCGTTCTTTCATTCAAAACCATTGTCGAGGCTATGAATTCTCGATATTTAACAACTATTCATGATTTGACAAAAATCCTGAATGATATTGTCGAGAATCAAGCTACTATTGTCAATACATAGGACGGAGTATTTACGCTTTTGAAAGCGCTCATGGATCAACTGCCAACGGAACCAATGCGTATTCATTCTATAGGAAATGCTATCAACCATTCATTTTGGATCAATACTGATGATGGTAGTCATTTTTCCTAGATTCATATTCCTACTCCTAGTGAGGAGGATGCATCCTATGGTCACGCTGAATGGAAAGGTATCCACCAAGCTAACTTGTTTGCTCATGAAGATAAAAAGATATTTCCTCAAGATCAGAAGACTCGTGGGATTTATCACGTTCTCATCAGAGTCCTTGCAATGAAAAGGTGATTTCATTATGTGTATCCTTCTTGGAAAATATCAATTCCCATATTGCATCAGAGGCTGCTAAGAGATCTGATGCTGCTTTACTTAGTTAATCCAAACCATTCCAGAATGAAGAAGCTCGCAAAGATGTTCAGGAAAGCAAGTGTTTTTCTAATAAAATATCAAGGCTCCAGTTAATCGCTAATCAAGGAAGAAAGAGAAAAAGTACAGCAGCGGAATAACAACCCAAACTTGGGCACCAGCGCATGAGATGGCTTCAGCCCAGAAGGTCGTGGATAAGGTTCATGTGCAACAACAAGATATTGGATATTCCACTCCAAACTTCCCGTTCCTGATCGAGAAAGTAATCGAACTCCGGGAAGTATGGATTCAACACGATTCCATCAAACTAACTCCCGTTAGGCGCCTACCAACTGAAGAACAAATGGAAAATCCCAATTATTTCCATTACCACGGGTTCTTCAATCATGCTACCAGTGAATGCAATGCTCTGAAACGCATTGTCCAAGAAAAGATAGATTCAGGGGAATTGCGCCTGGGGACTGGAGATCCTCCGTCTTTTCGAGGATCGCCATAAAGATGTTACACAGAAAATAAAGGATGACTGGGTACTTCTCGCGGTCAGGATTGCATCACATAATAAACTTGGATTTACAACCTTAAAATTCAGTTTTGTGGAGAGACCCCTAAGAGAATAGTGTATGTGGTCGTATCGGAAGAGAGAAAAAAGAGAACGACATACACTATGGCGTTACATCCTCTACCACCAACGTCGGAAGCATCCCCTCTGACGAGACGCATCTTATTACCAGAGTCAGAGCCGCCGCTACTCCTAATATTTCTTCGAGCATGACCGCTTCCAATCATCACAAAAGCTGCCATCACTTCTTCGTCAGGACGAGAGACTGGAGGAGACAAAAGGAACCAACCATTATCGATTTAATAGAGAGACACGAACTTTTTTCCAAAAATCATTCGGACATGGCCTCAACTCAGAAGGAGCCTCTTCAACGTGTCTTTCCAGAAGCCGCTCTGCTTCAACGTTCGCTCCCGAAGTCGCAATATTCTCCAATGTAGCTGCCATTCATCCTTTCCAAGGATTGTGCCGTAGCCGCCACTCCTTCTTCCTAAGGATCGTGCCATAGCATTCACTCCTTCCCGCCAAGTATTATGTCGTAGCCGCCACTCCTTCCTGCCAAGAATCGTGCTGTAGAAGCCACTCCTTCCTGCCAAGTATCGTGTCATAGCCTCCACACTCCCCCTGTCAAGGATCATGATCGCATCCAGCCAGGGTTTGTAGTCGTGGCCACCTTTTGATCCATACCTCCAAAAGCTCGTGGTCGTGGACAGTTTACTCACTCGTTTGTTGATACTAGCCAGAGCTTCACCATAGCCATAATTACTACAAAGTCACCAGTATGGATGCAAGATGGCGATATCTTTATCACGGTTAAACCACCGACCATACAAGATAAAAACATATAAACCACACTTGGGGACCGAGGCTCTACACGGAATCCCTTCACCGTTAAAGCTCAAAAGACACGGTCAACCAAAAGGTCAGAACCACGACAAGGTCATCTACTCTTCAAGGGTGTAGCATAGTAATATCATCACCTCTCTGTCTCGAAGGCGCCTTCAGAACTTTACGAGGTTGTGGAAGATCCCAAGCCTGCTCGGAGAAAATAACTTCTGAAACTAAAGAGAAGTGCGACTAGGGACCGCTCATTGCAGTCCATCCTGACAACCATCAGAGACTCCAAAAGCAAGCCACAGAGATACGTTCAAATATCTGGACATGCTATCAGATCTAACAGAAGTATAACTGGGGACTGCTCACCGCATCCCGTTCCATGCAATAGTCCAAGATTCAGAAGATAGTTCAAAGGATGTCGCTTGGAATAAAGTCATTAAAGACTTGATAATAGCACATCAGCAACGGAACATCTCTCAACTCATCTATTTCACCCAATGGCTCCGGAAGATTTCGACCATACAAGCATCCACAACATATCATCATCGCAATCATAAAGTCTAGATACCAAATAACCTAAAGTCAAGGATGAATCAACAACGCAACCACAATCTCCAAGATTAGCCCTGACATTATTTCAACCATCCATCCCAAGAACGCAATGGGGTTTGGTAAATTTTGAAATCCACTGGAGAGGTTAGATACTCATTCTTCTGGAGCACATACCTTGAGTTCTCTTGGCTTTCCTTGCGGTTGATTATAACTATTGGAGATTGATTTGTTGCCATTAATACTCGCTCTACCACCGCTAACAAATGACGAAGAGGAGCTAGATGCTGCAGATGAAAGCACGGAGCCGGACGAATAACAAAAACAAAAGAGGGTCGATACCCCTTTTCATACGAACACAGTTTCTAAAGTTTAAACTGAATAACGATTCCTTATTGCTCCATGAACGGGAATAGATGACTAGGCGCACTTAACTCATGCTCCATACCCGAATAAGTAGTGTGCCAATATATCCGCTCCGTGACCGAACCAGCAACGCGCTAGCACGAGGAACACCATTCGCTCAACATACAACGCTCCATAGCACCATCACTTTGTGGTCAAGCCAACTCTCTATGGCACCAGCACTTCATGGTCTAGCCAACTCTCCTTGACTCAAGCACTCTGTGGTCAAGATAACTCTCCATGGCACCAGCACTTCTTGGTCAAACCAACTCTCCATGGCACCAGCACTCCCTGGTCAAGCCAACTCTCCATGGCACCAGTAATTCGTGGTCAAGACAACTCTGCATGACTCCATCACTCTGTGGTCAAGCCAACTCTCCATGTCACAAGCACTCCATGGTCAAGCCAACTCTCCATGGATCCAGCACTCCTTGGTCAAGCCAACTCTCCATGGCTCAAGCACTCTATGGTTAAGTTAGCGCCAATGCTCTAGTATTCCGTGATATATCCAGCAAGCCTTCCAAGTGCCATTTCCCCTGTTCCATAGACTGAAGCCATCAACGCCATCATTACTGTTTGGTAGCCAAAGTTCCAACGCCATATTTTCACCATTCCACGGACTGAAGCCAGTTTCCACCATTTCATGGATTGAAGTCAGTTTCCACCATTCCCCTGACTGAAGCAAAGCGCCATATCCATACATTCCGTGACCTTGCCAGATAGCGTCATCCACCGATGACCAAGTTGCAGTGCCATCTCTGCCGATCAGTAGCCAGAATTCCAGCGCCAACACCAGCACCCTATGGAAAATCCGGAAGTACGCCAAGCTGCCAATGCAAGGATCACGGATTCCTCATGGATCTTGCCAAAAGTTAGCCAAATTCTTCCTTACAATCTCTTCATGACTTTCCCTTTTGATTTTATCCTTGTCTGTCACCATCTTATGCTTACCCCGCAACAATGCCACTGTTACGAGCTAAGCATGGGACTTAATGTTGGTGGTGGTTTTTAGTTCAGGGCTAATTTTTTTAAAATTCTATCTACCTGACCCGGTATCAGATGTAGTAGACATTGACATGTTTATTTTCTGTAGGGAATTTGGAGAATATATCCAAATCTGATGAGGCCTATGTCTCTCTTCATATTATATCGAAACTCAAGCTCCTAGATGAATTGTCCACTAGTATAGAGCCTAATGAGTGTATAAGCTCCTAGTTGTATTACTCACAAATGCCGGAGCCTGCTGAGTACTTTTCTTGTGTTTATGTTCCCCGGCACAACCCTTAATATTGGTATGGCATGAAGGATTTGTTTTCACTCGAAGCAGAGTAGCACAGACCTCAAAGTACCAAGGCTAAGCCCCTTGCACAAAATACTCAGTCAGAAAGCAAAGAATAAACAGAGCTACGGAGTAGGAGCAATAATGAGGGAAGCGTGGCCATGCCATAGGCTAGCTGGCACCACTTGGCAACGCCCCATGCTACCCAACCGGCCCTTATTCCTTTATCGACCGTTTAGGTCGCTTTAAACATGCCACACTCCCAATGAGTTGTGGATGCGCCCATATTTACCGGCCCTATTCTCCATCGACCAATCGGGTCGCATTAAACATACCACGTGCACCAGAAGTATGGCCAAACTCGTGCTTGTCCAACCCCCTCTTTTTTGACCAATCAGGTTGTTCTAAACCTGCTACAATATTAAAAGAGGTGGAATTGCGTCAAGTGGTCACCATGCCAAATTGGCTTCCCAAAGATTGTACAAACAACTGGGAACGTTTGGTAAATAATTTTAGTACGAGATAAATGCCAAAAGTTTCATATGGATGTCTAGCATAACATACTAAAAATTAAAATTAATCCTGAGTTTTACTGTCGGGCAGTTTTCACATCCTAAACGAGCTCAAAACCTAAATATTCCCAAGAGAGGATATAAGAAATTCTATTCTGATCAGAATGGAAGGGCGGACCGTCAAAATCCGAGTTCGTACGGGAATTCTACAACGATTTTAGTGAGGGTCCCATATCTGAATTTTTCTGACTACGAAATTTCATGGGATAACACAAATTTATGTGAATCATCTCAGCCATCCAACTTAAATGGTTTATATTTAATTTGATCTAATCATCTTATCCATCAACGGTCACATGCCTTATGCGCTAATTAGGGTTTCGGCATGCCAAACCTTAATTTAGGCAAAGTTGCTACACCAACCAGGAAAAATAATGTTCCATAGAGCATTGGGATCAATATGGCTACCAGAATTGATGTTTCCACATCACATTTGAGTTTAACATCAATGTGCTGAAATCCAGCGGCCATGGCTACGTCAGGCACCACTCGCACTATCATGTCAATAGCATGCACGAACTATGCCAGCCATTAACCGTGACACTAGCATGCATGAACTATGACAGCCATGTTGCAGTGCCACTGGCATGCGCTAAAATTGCCACTGTGCCATTATCAGGCACCAACAGGATGTGGCCATAATCAATGGCTACCCTTCCTCATGAGATGCAATCTCAGCCGTCCAAGTTTGCCACCGAACTAACAGGCATGTGGCAAGTTTTGGCGACCAGCCGAGAAAAGCCTAATAGCACCAGATGATATTTTCCTGCGGCAAGTCTCTTGACCTTGACTTACCAAACGTAGAAAACTGCTACATGTGTTCCACGAAAACACTCGAGACATAAAACATTTCAAAAAACTGGGGGATAATTATCAGGGTATTGGTATGGAGGTTTACAACGTGCGACGTGCAATACGCCCGTTATAAGAAAGTGTCAAGAAATGGAACATTTAGTGGTGGCAAGAAGTAACAGGTGTAAACAGATCCACTTCCTTCATCATGAAAGCATGGTTTCCGACGGTTATATGTTACTCCCCTCTTCCATCACTCAATCGTTCCCACTTCCTACGAAACCAAGGTGCGTTTTATTATGACTTGTATAAACAGGTGTCACCTATTTCCACCAAACAACAAGTTTTTGTCAGCAACAACATAGTATCCAGAAATCACCAAAGAACTGATAGCTTTTCATTCTGCAAGCCAGTTCCACTTTCTAATACAAGTCATAAAACATCCACACCTTCAGAATTAACCATTCTGGTCTCAACACTTTCGTCGCTTCCCTCCCTAAGACCAACCATTATCCTTCACTTTGTGACCGAAGCAAGCCTGGAACGACCATTTCTTGGTTTAGGCCAGGATTGTACAGATTGATCTCTCGAATCAAAAGTACTCCAGTGCAGTGCATTGTTTAGGGTCTAGTCTTGGTTCTCATCCACACACCCAAATTTACCAAAAAAAGCAGAAACAGTTTTCACCCACAAATAATTGGCGACCACAGTGGGAGACAGTTCAGGGCTAAATTTGTAAAAGTCTATCTACCTGACCTGCCATTAGATGTAGTAGACATTAATAATTTTATATTCCGCATGGAATTTGGAGAATATATCCAAATCTGATGAGTGTTGTTAGAGAACTTCTAGGTCAAACTCGCATGCGTTGCTATCTCAAGCATGTTTGTCAATCTTAGTTATCAAAACTATAAATTCTTGATTTCTAGTCTACTATATCTAAGGTCTCAGACTAGGATAAAAAGTGTAATTGAGCTCAAGAACTCCATGGTGATCATCATACAAGACGAAGGACTACTGATAGGTGTAGAATACACCTAATTTACTATCTAAGAGTTTATGCTTTCTTTGCTATTTTTCTAGTAAATAATGTATTTTACGCGTGTTTTTGAGCTATTAGGTACTCTGGAGTCGCACGGAGGAAAAGGAGAAGAAATCACCAACATTGAGCTAAAAGGGAATAATTGTCATTTCATAGGGCAAACACTATTGGGAGACGAGCCACGGTTAAAGGGCAACTTTCTCATAGGAGGATTAGAAACAGCCAGCTGATTGTTAAGGGATGGCCACATGTTAAGGGGCATCTCTGTTTTGGAGAAATATTAAAGACAAACCAGCAATGGTTAAGGGGCTGCCAATTTGGTTACCCCTTATCAGAAGCCACCAGCTGTCAATAACCGTGCCACCTTTAAAACCAAATTAGGTCGAGAGAAAGGGAACCAATTCCCATTTTATTTTCTCAATTGTTCTTCCCATTTGCAAAATTGAGAAGAGATGAAATCAGAGATGACAAAGAAGAGATCGAGAAAAATCAAGAGTGAATGAAGATCATATGGTGATTTTAGATTCATAAATGGGTACTGTCTGGAGGAATATGTTGTTGATGGGTTAGAGATTGAATCAGATGAGTTGGTTTGTAAGAACTGAGACGTGGTTGTCGAGCTCAGATGGGTATTGTTTTTCCTGCCGTCTGAAAAGAACAAGAACGAGAATGGGTTTGAGTTCGTGGTATAGTTTCTGTGGAAGAATGAATCTGGTGTTCTAAGACAAGAGTTAGCGTGAGGAGATGATGGAGGCATTGATTATTTTGGTGATGGAAGATGCCGGTGAATGCTGTGAAGATTAGGGTTTGCCGTGATTCAATTCAAGAGCTGATGCTGCTGTCAAATTACGAGAATTAACTGAACAGAGAAGGGGTTTGCTAGGATGGCATAGATCGTGAAGCTAATCGATTGAATTAAGGGTTTTATTTTGCTGTTGAGATGAATTTTGCGACCTCAGAAATGGTGGGTTTGAATTGAATCAGTGAATAGGTGATGAAGTTAAAATGGGTCTGTGGTTGGGTGAAGCAGAAGAAGAATGAATGTATGAGTGAAATTGCTTAGATGTATGCTAGGATTGTTGCAGGAAGAAGAGAAGAATGGCCTGAAACAACGGCCGGAAATGCCCTATAATTAGCCAAAACTCGGCTGATTTCCCCCTCCGACGAGTTGACTCGGTAACCGACGGGACGATCCAGATGAGTCCGATGACGATCCAGAACGAGTCCGAAGAGCCGATCCGCCCCAACTCATATTACTCAGCCGACTAAGACAGCTAACTCAAGCTAACTCGGTGTCTGACTTACTTCTCCCTTTGACCTTTGACTAACAGTTGACTGACGGTTGACCTGTTTGACCTTTAGTCACAACTGTTGACTGAACGGAATATTCTCTTACCGGGAGAGAATCTCAGGTGGCCGGCGGCGACGGATTCCGGCCTATTTCCGGCCAAAAACCCAGTTTTCCGGCGAGCCAAAGTTGCAGATTTTTGTGTGAATTTCTCCCATGGGATGTGAAGAGTTGGACTTGGAATTGAATGAAGAATTTGGCTTGGATTTGGAAAGAGGAGATGGAAGATTTGAGAAAGGCTTGGATTCGGAAATTGAGCTACAAAGGGAAAGGGATTCTATTCCTTGGAAGATTTGGAGAGCATTGAAGCCTATAAATAAAGGAGTTCTCTACACTTAGACACACACATCTTTTGCACACTTTTACACACACAATACTTTTCTCTTTGTGTGAACTCCTTAGCATGAGTAACTAAATTGATTGAGGATGAATTCCTAGTTCTTAACATGTTTTGAGTTTTGTTTAAATCTACTTTGAATTTTCACATGATTATCGTTTGTTTTTGCTATTAAGAGTGTTTATGATTGATTGATAGGTTGTTTAGGATGCATACTAAATTGATTTGTTAATCCAATCTAAAGCTAGTGAAAGTTAGGGGATAAGTAATCGTTTCTTGACTCTTTACACAAGTAGAAAACACGAGACCTTGCGGAGGGATTCCTTGGAGCAATTGTGTGTGAAAACAACGCTAGAAAGTGGACCAAGCGAACCGAGTCTAACTACTAGTACTAAACCTAAGTTCATAAATCTTAATGCGTTTGGGGAATTACATCTTGTAAGCGAACCTCAAGGTGGTTCTTTTGAATAGAATCTGATAACTAAGAGAACCTGTTACTCAGTGAAATAAGGAATTTTGGGGTTAGCTAAGCCAACCTGCTATCCTACGGTTGGTGATAATCTGTGACTAATAAGAAGTGGAAAAGAACATAACCTTAATCATTGTTTTGAAGCGAAGAAGGATTCCTTGATCTATTCTCTCTTATTGATTTCTCTTATCTTTTTAATTGCTTTGTTTATTTTATTTACTTTCTTAAATTCTTAACCAATACCCCCCTTTTGTGTGATAATTCTACAACTAGAATCTCGTGCTCCTCGTGGGATCGACCTTGACTACCCTATATTACTTGTTAATTAGGTAGTAAAGTATTAATTAATTTGTTGTGGTTACGACACGCATACAAATTTTGGCGCCGTTTCCGGGGAGCATCGGATGATTTTAGTTGTTTTCTTTTTACTTTTTGCTTTATTCTTGCTTTGTTGGATTCTTTATCGTATCTAACTTAGTTTTTGAATTTTTTTTCAGGTATCGGTTTTCCATGTATGGTGGACAAGAGCAAGCATATTTCAACAATCAATACGATTTTCAACCTCAACATCATGGCAACTTCCAACCATCCTTAGGATACAATCAAAACCAATCTTTTGGCTATGATCAAAATCCTTTGGAGCCTTATGGATATTCTCATGCATATCAACAACCTTATGACGGGTATGTAAGTGGACAATTACAAGGATGGACGGATAATTATGCTTCTAATACATTGTTTCCTAGTAATGTGAAGACGGAGAGTTTGTAATATACTCCTCTTCATCGTGTTTTTCCTTCACTTTTTAAGGATATACAATCTAGAAACTCTATACACGGTGGTAAGCGTGTTAATGTCCGTAAACTTGCACAAAAGTTATACAAGTTGGAAGATGATGGAGACTCGGAAGATTTTGTCGCAGAAATTAGTAGGACCATTCATATGGAACTTAAACGACGTCGGGATAAAGGCTATGAAACCGATGAAGATTCTTATTATGGTGATTCCGATAATGAAGATGATTGTGTTGAAAAGGACCAACCTTTGGAAACTTTTGATGACGCTAGTGTAGATTACTCGAGCCTTGATCTTAATAATGATCAATCACCTATTCAAAAGGTTGAGCTTGAGGAAGATGCATTTAGTGCTTGGAAAAAATTCCTTAGGGAAAATTATGAGTCCGCGGAAGTGTATGAAAGTTGCAACCATGAGGAAGTTATTCCAACTCCGGATCATAATAACGATCCATCACCTATTCAAAAGGAGGAGATTGTGTGTGACTTTCCTATTGTTGTAAACGGTGTAACACCCTCGCAAGAAGATCTTACAATTTTTACCGAAGAAAATCATTTTAGTGAATGGCCCGATTCCGATGATGAGAATGTTGAAGAGGTGATGCTCGATAATGAAACCGAATTGAATGAGATTTTGGAAGACCCAATTGAACTTGCCAATGATTTTAATGATGCCGAGACTTTGGTTAAGGTAGAAAATGATGAAGAATGGTTGCAAGGTTTGATAGAGGACCACGATATGCAAGAGGTACATAATTCACTCGAATTTTTTAAGAATGAGGAGGATACCGTAATACAAGAAATTGTGCAAGGTTTGTCTAACCCTTTGCATATTGATTCTTCTCCTTTACCTCTTATTGGTTTGAATGTATGTGCTTCGAAAGTATTTTTGAATGACTTTGTTTCTAGACATCCACCATTGGAAACACTTGATTTTAACACTATGCAGGTTTGCCAAGAGGAATGCATGGAAATTCCCAAATTCTATGTTCTTTATACACTTCCGAGTGTGGACAAGAATAAGTGTGGGGGAAATTTCTATCGAGCTATAACTTTACTATTATTTTCTTGTGCTAATATTTGTATGGAGCTATTGTTTGCAAAACAGGTACTATGGGAGGATCCCCAAATTTTCCGATTGTTAGTATATGGGGAGTGAATCTTACAAGAGCCATGTCGGGCCGTCGACTTTAAAACAAGCGCTAAGTGGGAGGAAACCCACCGGTTTTGTATCTCTTATCCTTTTGTTTTTTATTTTCTTTTTTGTTTCGTTTACTTATTTTTCTTGTTTCATATCATATTAGGATTTTCCACCTTGATTTTACTTGGACGATTCAATTACATTGAGGACAATGTAAGGTTTAAATGTGGGGGAGTGGCTAAGCATATATTTTTGCATAAAAAAAAAAAGAGAATTTTTTTTTGCATAAAAACTTCAACTTTTAGAGATTTTAGAGTCACTAGCATGCTTCTAGGTATGATTACATAGAGAATTCTGACCGACATAATTGAACTTGGAAGTGTTAGGGAACTACGTTCGATTTCTTGCTTGTTAGAGTGTTAAATAATGGATTTAATCATGCCGGTGATGCAAATTTGGTGCAGGGAGAAGTGCGTTATTAGAGTTGCTGATCAATCATTAGTGGAGACTACCCATTTTCATATCAACCAAGGCACAAACCAGAAATTCTTCCTTTACTAAAGAGCTTCTTTTGAGTGTGTGTCACCGTACGTTAATTCCGGGTAGAATGGTGAGCTACCCAATTTCACACCAATTTCAGCACTATTTTGATCTCTTGAGTGCTAATCTTTGTCAATCATGAGGGTGACGTCTATAGATAAAAGCCACCTTCTTGTAGTTCGATTTGCAGTTAGCACCATTCTCTCGCTCGACAACAACGGGTCCATAGAAACACCACATCAACAACAAGGGAGCGACATCAAAATCTACAAGGAAAGTTGAAAAGGTTCAAGGTTTGAAAGCAACAATGAAACAAGAAAAAGAGCAAATTTTTATATCCAAGTAAAGCAACATACAATGAGCGGATTTTACATACAAGTTGAAGACTTACAATACAATGAGGTAATTCTATATTCAAGTATTAAGACTAACTTACAAGAGCGAAGAAAGTAAAAGGTGAGAATTATTGAAGTTTATGATTTCAAGGCGATACAAGTTGTGAAGAATCAAGCGGTAAAGTACTTTTCCACGGCCATGGTTTATTTTATTTTCCACTTTGTTTTGTATTTTGTTTCTCTTGTCTAAAAATATATATATATATATATATATGAGACAAGAGAAATATCTACTATTGTTTTGTTTTGAATAAGACGTGGGGAAGGAAAATCTATAATGAAGTTTCAAGCGATTAGGATTTTAAGGAAAAAGGTTATAAATTGTTAAGGATTTATGAAGCTAAAGAGTTTATCACCAATAGTTGAAGCCGATGACCAAGAAGATGAAGACAAGGAGCAGAAGACGTTTCTTTTGGATTCCGTGAGAGTGGTGTTATCATAATTGGCAATCGGATGTGAAGATAAGTAAGTAATCTCATCCTCGATATAAGTGGTTGATTTCCTTTCTTAGAGATCGTTAGAAAAATGGTTTTTCAAAATGTTAAAAGATGTGGGTTTTTCAAAATTTCGGAAGTTATCCTTCCCACCATTCAACGTGTTGCAGGAATTCTCGCTTCATTCCTACCTGCGCACATGTGAGACCCATAAAAAAAGCCTTCTTTTTGAGTGCAATTATCATAAAATCCTTTTGGTGAGGCAGAAGTCGAGGCGAAATGCTTATTGATCGTTTCTCAAACACGTGTTCTCTCATTATGGTGTGGTTATTTCTCACTCAACATTTAAGAATGAGAATATGTTCTTTAGTATTTCTAATTTCTTATTACTAGCATGCAGAAACTCTATGTCCTCATAGCTCTAAGGATACTTGGGATGCTGGAACGCTTTGAAGTTGTAAGTTTTAGTTTGATTTGCTCGAGGACTAGCAAAGTCTAAGTGTGGGGGAATTTGATAGGTGTAGAATACACCTAATTTACTATCTAAGAGTTTATGCTTTCTTTGCTATTTTTCTAGTAAATTATGTATTTTACGCGTGTTTTTGAGCTATTAGGTACTCTGGAGTCGCACGGAGGAAAAGGAGAAGAAATCACCAACATTGAGCAAAAAGGGCATAATTGTCATTTCATAGGGCAAACACTATTGGGAGACGAGCCACGGTTAAAGGTAAACTTTCTCAAAGGAGGATTAGAAACAGCCAGCTGATTGTTAAGGGATGGCCACATGTTAAGGGGCATCTCTGTTTTGGAGAAATATTAAAGACAAACCAGCAATGGTTAAGGGGCTGCCAATTTGGTTACCCCTTATCGGAAGCCACCAGCTATCAATAACCGTGCCACCTTTAAAACCAAATTAGGTCAAGAGAAAGGGAACCAATTCCCATTTTATTTTCTCAATTGTTCTTCCCATTTGCAGCCGAGAAGAGATGAAATCAGAGATGACAAAGAAGAGATCGAGAAAAATCAAGAGTGAATGAATATCATATGGTGATTTTAGATTCATAAATGGGTACTGTCTGGAGGAATCTGTTGTTGATGGGTTAGAGATTGAATCAGATGAGTTGGTTTGTAAGAACTGAGACGTGGTTGTCGAGCTCAGATGGGTATTGTTTTTCCTGCCGTCTGAAGAGAACAAGAACGAGAATGGGTTTGAGTTCGTGGTATAGTTTCTGTGGAAGAATGAATCTGGTGTTCTCAGACAAGAGTTAGCGTGAGGAGATGATGGAGGCGTTGATTATTCTGGTGATGGAAGATGCCGGTGAATGCTGTGAAGATTAGGGTTTTCCGTGATTCAATTCAAGAGCTGATGCTGCTGTCAAATTACGAGAATTAACTGAACAAAGAAGGGGTTTGCTAGGATGGCAGAGATCGTGAAGCTAATCGATTGAATTAAGGGTTTGAGTTTGCTGTTGAGATGAATTTTGCGACCTCATAAATGGTGAGTTTGAATTGAATCAGTGAATGGGTGATGAAGTTAAAATGGGTCTGTGGTTGGGTGAAGCAGAAGAAGAATGAATGTATGAGTGAAATTGCTTAGATGTATGCTAGGATTGTCGCAGGAAGAAGAGAAGAATGGCCTGAAACAACGGCCGGAAATGCCCTGTAATTATCCAAAACTCGGCCGATTTCCCCCTCCGACGAGTTGACTCGGTAGCCGACGGGACGATCCAGACGAGTCCGATGACGATCCAGAACGAGTCCGAAGAGCCGATCCGCCCCAACTCATATTACTCAGCCGACTAAGACAGCTAACTCGAGCTAACTCGGTGTCTGACTTACTTCTCCCTTTGACCTTTGACTAACGGTTGACATGTTTGACCGTTAGTCACAACTGTTGACTGAACGGAATATTCTCTTACCGAGGGAGAATCTCAGGTGGCCGGCGGCGACGGATTCCGGCCTATTTCCGGCCAAAAACCCAGTTTTTCGGCGAGCCAAAGTTGCAGATTTTTGTGTGAATTTCTCCCATGGGATGTGAAGAGTTGGACTTGGAATTGAATGAAGAATTTGGCTTGGATTTGGAAAGAGGAGATGGAAGATTTGAGAAAGGCTTGGATTCGGAAATTGAGCTACAAAGGGAAAGGGATTCTATTCCTTGGAAGATTTGGAGAGCATTGAAGCCTATAAATAAAGGAGTTCTCTACACTTAGACACACACATCTTTTGCATATCTTTTGCACACTTTTACACACACAATACTTTTCTCTTTGTGTGAACTCCTTAGCATGAGTAACTAAATTGATTGAGGATGAATTCCTAGTTCTTAACATGTTTTGAGTTTTGTTTAAATCTACTTTGAATTTTCACATGATTATCGTTTGTTTTTGCTATTAAGAGTGTTTATGATTGATTGATAGGTTGTTTAGGATGCATACTAAATTGATTTGTTAATCCAATCTAAAGCTAGTGAAATTTAGGGGATAAGTAATCGTTTCTTGACTCTTTACACAAGTAGAAAACACGAGACCTTGCGGAGGGATTCCGTGGAGCAATTGTGTGTGAAAAAAACGCTAGAAAGTGGACCAAGCGAACCGAGTCTAACTACTAGTACTAAACCTAAGTTCATTAATCTTAATGCGTTTAGGGAATTACATCTTGTAAGCGAACCTCAAGGTGGTTCTTTTGAATAGAATCTGATAACTAAGCGAACATGTTACTCAGTGAAATAAGGAATTTTGGGGTTAGCTAAGCGAACCTGCTATCCTACGGTTGGTGATAATCTGTGACTAATAAGAAGTAGAAAAGAACATAACTTTAATCATTGTTTTGCAGCGAAGAAGGATTCCTTGATCTATTCTCTCTTATTGATTTCTCTTATCTTTTTAATTTCTTTGTTTATTTTATTTACTTTCTTAAATTCTTAACCAATACCCCCCTTTTGTGTGACAATTCTACAACTAGAATCTCGTGCTCCTCGTGGGATCGACCTTGACTACCCTATATTACTTGTTAATTATGTAGTAAAGTATTAATTAATTTGTTGTGGTTACGACACGCATACAAATACTCAAGGAACCAATGGATCTTCATCAACTAAAAGGTATGTGGAGACTTAAACTTATCTATCACTCAAAAGTCTATCTATTCTATCTCCTATCTTGAGACAAAAGTCGGTTTACTATATAGGCTAAGAATATGCACATGTGACATTTCGAGCTGAGTATATCTTGTTTATCTATTTCTCGAAATGGGTGTTGGTAAAGCTTTCGCTTTAGCCAAGTTCATCTTTACCTAGTGACAAAAGTCATGTTATGTTTCAATCACCTTGGAAATCGCTCTGACGAAAAATAGTTTGTGAATAACAACTATATAACGCCCTCTGAGAATGTTTTAATGAATGAAATGAGAGTTTAGACTATATAACCATTGTGGGATTGTAGATGGTGGATTTTCGACTAATGCTAAAATCGCAAACCCATAATTATACAAACTTCTGATCCAGCAATCAGATACGAAAATTGAGACACGGGTCTCCCATCGAATCCTCTGATTGAGAATACTTCTCTCAGAATACATACAGATGTGTAGTCTCACGGCTGGACAACGGAATATCTGTATTGAGACACGAGTCTCTCATCTAATTTTCTGATCGAGAATACTTTCTACATGTAGATATGTAGTCTCACATCTGGACAACGGAATATCACATGAATACTGAACACTTCATTAATTATTTCTATATAGTATCACAGGATGGACCGCTCCTAGACAGCTTGCTCTGCTAGTATAAAGCGATAACGTCTTCAGGATACAAACAACGAGTTTACCCTGACTATATAAAGGATATGAAGCTCTGGCAAGCTCATATTAGAATAATTAATGCTCCTAGACATCCTTCCCTGCTAGTATAAAGTCATAAATTAATTATTCCTAAATTCTTGGATTCATCCGCAGAATTTCTGAAAATATTCAAATATTTTTGCTGATATTTCATTACGCAAACCATGGTTCTTCCCAGCAGAAACCCATGGGTTAGTAATAAATATTCGACGCACGGGTATCAGAACTACCTCTGAGCGAGCCCTGTCTCAAACCTAAATTCTTGGATTCATCCGCAAAATTTCTAAAAATATTCAAATATTTTCGCTGATATTTCATTACGCAAACCATGGTTCTTCCCAGCATAAATCCATGAGTTAGTAATAAATATTCAACACACCGGCATCAGATCTAACTTCTGAGTAAGCCCCATTTCAAATGGTGCAAGTGTATTCAACAATGATACATTAACAACCACCGCACTAACGAGTATTTCAAAATACGATGAAACGATGAACCTATGCAAAATAGGATGAAAAATAACAAATAAATAAAAATTGACGAAGGCGCTGGGAGCATGGACCCACTGACCGTCCGACCGTGCCATGGTCAATCCCACACCAGTTTCATATTTTTATCGTATTTTTGTTATTTTCTCAGAGTTTATGAAAACCTTTCATTTGAACGAATATCCTTTGTTTTGAGGAAACTCCTCAATTCCATGGTGCTTCCTTCGCACGGAGGAAATAATATAAATTAGGGAAAACGTGATGGGGTGTGACCATTGGCCAACCGGCCACGCCTTGGTCCTAGCCGGCCCCACACCTCATGGTTCCTCATTATTTTATTATTATTTCCCTAATTTCATGAAAACTCCTTAATCTCATGATATTCCATTGGTCCCATGAAAAATAATAAAAATTAGGGAAACCCGTTTGCACTGGCCATGGCCGGTCGGCCAAACCTTAGATGGCTCATACGTCCCGCTTTATTAGCATATTTTTCATATTTTCATAATCCTATGAAAATTCCTTGATTTCATGATATTTCCTTCAAATCATGAAATAATGCATAAAATAGGGAAAACGCACGGGACCGGGCTCTAGTCGGCCAACCATGCTCCAAGCCGGTCCCACACGCCCACACGTCCCTATTTTATTTATTATTATTTTTTATGTTCCCTCATCTCATGGAAACTCCTTGATTTCAACAAAACTCTTTAATTTTGGCACAACTCCTTCGTTTTATCATATTAGGAAAAATACTATGGGACCGGCCCCTTGAATTTTTCCTGAGTTTTACTCTCGGGCTGTTTTCACTTATGAAAAATACTAGAACCACCCTACTAAATGGGTTCAATATTTTGAAGCCCCACTAAATGGATCATACATTGTCAACTCCATACTTTCATAAAATGGTATTGCTAGGCCCAGAATATCAATATTTCTTCAGATCTAGCCCATATTTAATTATTATGAATTTTAATAATGACAAAACTACCCTTTACTATTTATACAAGAGGAATCCCAGAAGATATTTTCATTTCTCATTTCTTTTTCTCTCTCTTCTGCATATCTCTCTCTGTGGCTAAAAAATAATTTTTAGGGTTTCTAAGACTCATTTTTCGTCGCCTTCATCCGAATTTTCGACTGCAACAATAAAGATCGATTGCATCTTCTCCTTCTATTCTCTGTAATTTGAGTTTCATTTTCATTTTTAATTTCACTTTCTCTCTTTACTAGTGAAACACACAAAGAAATACAGTTTCTAATGGATTTTTTTTGTGGAAAAACAGTCTCAAAACGTAGTTCTAAGATCTACGAAACAAAGATCGGTTGATTTGAAGATCTCAAAACCTAATTTCAACATCAACGTCACTTTTTCTTGAAGATTCAATGGAAAAAAATGGAAAATATCGGCGAGAATCAGCAAATAAATCAGAAGATTCACTTAGAAAGTTTAATTGAACAGATAAGTTTCATTATCTTTAATATTTCAATTCAATAAGTAAATCTAATTCTTCGATTTTATATTTTTACATTTGAAAGTTTGATTTCGGTTCAAATCTCTTATTTGAACTCTAATCCCTGTGTTGTTGAAGATTTCTAGAGATTTGATGGAAAGAGTTGATGAGAATCATCATCAATGAATGAATCTGAAGATTTTGTAAAGAAATGGAACTGAAAGATAAGTCCAACCTCTTTTTTTCTTCTCTAATTTGATCATAGTTGTTAACTTTTCTTACTCGATTTAGATTTCAAAAAAAATATATTAATTTCTAAAACCTAAAAATTATAATTTCGGTTCAAAATTATGATCCGATTTGCAATCAGAGTTCAGATTTGGGTCCATCTAGTCTTTGTCCCTGTTTTGAACTCAAAATTTAGGATAAATTTCACCAAATATATGTTAGGGCTTTTTTTTCTTATGAAATCTGAATTATCTCTGCCTTTAATCTCAATTAGAAATGTAAGTTCGAATTTGAAATTTGTGTACCTAAATGTGCATTACCCGTCAACTTGTTTGTAATTTGATTTAGTTTTATTTTCTGAACTAACTAGAACTGATGTGAACTTGTATTTTTTCTTGTAGAATGCATTAAATGACAACTAAACTTGTAATATAGAAATGGGAGTTTACTAAAGAGGAGACTACTGAAGAGGCTGCTACTTGGTTGCAGAGCAAGCTCCTTTTGCAGAAGATATCTTCATGACCAACATTGAAATGTCGAATAATCTTACTTATGAACTCAAGGTAATCTATGTCAATCTCTTTCTTCTTATGAATTTGTAAGTTCTCTCTACCCAATTTTGGGGTGTCATTCAGTACTTTTCACTGCATCTATTTATTTTTAATATGTTTCAGTTCTTAGGGATTCTCAAGTTGTTATTTAATACATTAAGGTGGTAGAGGTATGTTTATTCTTAAGTTAGACTCTAGAAATTAGCATGTGTAACCCTTAGTTACACAATTCAAATGCATGTGTAGCTGCAAGTTACACTGTGTGGATGTGTAGATGCAAGTTACACATGCTAAATGAATGTGTAGCTTAAAGTTACACAATCTAATTTACGCATGATACGCTACTTGAAATCAAGTAATTTAGTTATTAATATTGATTAGGGTTGTATTTGCTAATTATACGAGGCATATATTTGTTTTGTGGGTTTACTTTTCCTTATGTGTAACTGATTTTATTCTTCTTATCAAAGGCACCAGTAGCAAAGTCAGTGGTATGTGTGGGTCTTTATGATGGGTTTGAGAGATAATTGAGGTTGTGATGATTTTAGGCTGAGAAAATAAGAAAGCGTCCGAGTATGGTCGATGTTACATGGATTTGAACAGGCTAAGAAGAGGACTAAAGGTCGTGGGTTTGTAACTATGTTCTTTCATTCATTCTGGCCATCAATGCTGAAAATTCTCTCTTTTCTAGTTGAATTTATAACTCCAATTGTCGAGGTATATTTGATGGTGATATCTGTTATAGGTTTTCAAGTACTTCTTTGATCAAATTTTATGCAAATATTGATAGATGATAAATATATCCTAACTTGTTTCAGTTTTTGAACATCTTATTCAGGTTACTTATAGAAAAAATAAGAATGTCATCTCCTTCTATTCAATGCCTTGAAAAGTTTGGGAGGGAGTTCAAAGGGATGGGATGTCAAATACTACAAGGTTTCCTTGTACTACTCCTTTGAGTAATTCATAGCTTGCACTAGATTTATGCAGTATTGGTGAATTATGGTTGGCCTTGGATCATTGCATGACTGTTATGCTTATTTTTACAGGGGTTGGGAACCAGTACGTCCAAGGAAGGGAATGAGTACTTTTTGGACATTGGGAAGCATAAGAAAGATTTACCGCCACTATAGGTTTGTTACGAAATATTTACCGCTCATTTACCTCGTTAATTTCTTGTGCTTTTGGAGAATAAGTTTGTTACGATTCTAGGTTTAGAAGCTTGTCTTTATTTTATCTTTTTAAATAAATATTGCCGCTATAGTATACCACATATAAATAGGTTCTTATTTATTATCATGCAGTGGATAAACCTGCGGATTTCGTACTTACATTTATAGGAGGGTTCAGGGCCAAAAACTAGTTACATATAGGATAATTATTGCTTACCTTCTAGTTACACAAGCTAAGTGGCTATGTAACTTCTAGTTACACAAGCTAAATATATGTGTAATTTCTAGTTACACATGCTAATTAGATGTGTAACTTTTACTTACACTTACTGATTGAATGTGTAACTTCTGGTTACATAGATTTTACATACGTATAGTAATGGTTGTTACTGATTGAAAATGTTGCATTCTTTCCATTAAGGTTGCAATATTTTCGTTCTGAAATGTGCATATAATATGCGAATGATCGCATGATATGAAACATTTATCTAATCGATATTTTTTCATTGTGCTTTACTTGTCAGTTCATGGCTTTGTGATGGTAAAGTTATAGTCGATTGTGGTGCTAGTGGTGGTACTACTGGAGGTGCGGTGCGAGTGGTGGAGAAATAACTAGAGGTGTCATATTAATTTGTGGTGGTGGAATTGCGAAGTATTGCATAAGGCAAGGAACCTTAAGTAATCCACGTATTAGTGCACCACCAAGTAACAAGCTTGACCATTACCAGATCCTGAAATACACACTCACCACAGAGTCCGCAATGAAGAATATTGAGGAAAACAACACCCTGGTATTCATTGTTGATATCCGTGCTAACAAGAAGATAATCAAGGATATTGTCAAGAAGATGTACAACATCCAGACAGAAAAAGTGAACACCCTTACCAGGTAATGCTTCTTGGTTATCAGACATAGAAAGGTAGTATATGGATTTATATAGGTGAGAATATAGGTCTGGAATGGTTTCACTTAACTCATTTTCACCTAATTTGTTTCGTATGATATTTTCGATTGAGCCAAAAACTGTAACATTGTGCTTTAGGTAACTTAGGTTTGCAAGTTCATGATAAATGGCATATGACATATGCATGTGTAACTCCTAGTTACGCTATTCATATTCATGTGTAACTGAAAGTTACACTAGTCAGATGCATGTGTATCTCCTAATTACACATGATATATGCATGTGTAACTCTCAGTTACACAAGTTAGCTGGTGTGTAACTAAATCTGAAGTTTCTGTATGAATATGATTTTTCAGTTTTTTGTAGAGTTCAATGAAAAGTGTATTTCGCTTTGATTGCTCTTGTATTGTTTTTTATTATGAATTCCAGAGTGTTGTTTCTGGTGGCATTTGAGCTGGAGGTAGTGCAAGTGGTGGAGAAATAAGAGGAGGTGTCATTTTAAGTGGTGGTGGTGGAATTGCAGACTGTAATTAGGTTTTTACAACAATCAACAATACTACATTTATCTGTCTCATAAGAAACATTTTAAGTGGTGGTGGTGGAATTGCATGTTAGGATAAACAGGTGCAGAGTTGCCAATGTTGTTGAAAGTGTGCATAGTGCTGTGTAAATTTCAATTACACTATATAGATGCATATGTAACTCCCAGTTGCACTAGAAATATGCGTGTGTAACTTTTAGTTACACATGCTAATAAATTATTGTAAATAAATCTTAAAGTGCAATACATGTATTTTTTTTATGTTTACTTTTTTGTGTATTTTTTTTTTTGATGTGTAACTTTTCATTACACATGCCATATGGATGTGTAACCTTTGGTTACACATGTTATATGCATGTGTAACTTCTGCTTACACATGTGTAACCTTTCATGCCATACCCATGTGTAATTTCTGGATACACATGCTCGTTGTGTGTGTAACTTAAGATTACACATCCATATATTATTGGTGGGAGGCGGTGGTCGGCGGAGGTAGTTGGTGGTGGTTACCGGCGGTGGTGGTTTCTGCTGCTGCTGGTGGTCACCGGCGGTGGTGGTTTGTGGTGGCGGTAGTCGGAGGTGGTGGTTTTCGGCGGTGGTAGTCGGAGGCGCTGGTGGTCGCCGTCGGCGGTCGTCAGAGGTGGTGGTGGCGGTCGTAAAAGATGGGATGTGACATCATGTTTACTATATTTTAATATTTTGGGCTTAAATTTAAATTTTATTTAATTTGGGGCTTGAAAATATAAAAAGGGGTATAGATGTCTTTTAATAACTCGGGGCCTAGATTTAAACTTCTTTTAACCTGGGGCCTCATATTATGGGTTATCCATGGGTTGGGCCTTAGCCTAATTTTCCCTTTTCACTTCCCGAACGAGCTTAAAACCTAAATATTCCCGCGTTGGGAGATAGGAAATTCTTTTCCGTACAGAATGGAGTGGCGGACCATCCAAATACGAGTCTGTATGAGAATCCTACATCGATTCTACTAAAGGGTGTTAACTAGGATTTCAACCAATCTGGGTATTGCTCAAACGATCAATATTTGATCCCGTGACCACCCAGAGCCGGTTTCATGACCCCTTGGTCGGTCCCTCACCTCTTCATAATTCCTTCACTTTTTCATTATTTTCCTTCATCCGATGAAGTTTTGACGGTTTTATCAAAAAATCCTAATTTTGTCATATTTTCTCAAATGGTCGCTCAAATGTGCACCAGAAAATATCAAAATTCTCAGGACTGAGACACGGACATCTCAACAACAAAAGCATGTTACCTTGACCAACCAGGGTTGGCTTTTTGGCTCATAATGAGCCAGTCCCACGTGTTTTCACAATTTGACCTAATTTGCACAATTGCACGTATTAGGTCCAAAACTCTCCAAATAATTTCAGAATTCGACGGAGCGATCATCATTTGATCCCGTGACCACCCAGGGACGGTTTCATGACCCCTTGGTCGGCCCCTCAACTTTTCATGATTAATTAGGTTTTATCACCTAATACTGAACCCAACAGTAATTCAATAAATGATTAAACCAGCATTTAATCATTCTTTTATCAACTCACCAACTCTTTAAAGAGATCTTGGTTTTTGCTCATGCGAGCATATGAGAATTTCATGGTTGATCCACGGTCCCATGAAGCCAGTTCTCCTTCATTCCATGGTTAATTTTCAAATAAACCATCAATCGGTCATCAATTGATCAAATTAGGGTTTCTGAATCCAAGGATTATGATTCCAGATTCAAACACTAATAATTTTGCAACGATCTCATGATCAGTATTCTTATTAATTATGCTCGGTTCAACTACCAGCGCTTTAATTAATATTTTATTTTGGTCACACTGCCAATAATTCATCAAACGAGCAACACTTGCTCAGATGAGCAATATTTACTCAAATCAAGGAATATTGGTTCAACTATCAATATTCAACAAATTATCGAGAAACACTCGCTCACCTCAACGTGAAGATTCCACCACTGTCTCAGCAGACACGTTCGATTCATGAGTTGCAGAACATTTCACAAAATCATGTTTAACTCAGCAAATACATGGACTCATTGTCCCACGAAGTCATGAAATCAACAATTGACTAAATTAACCATGAGACATCAATCGTGTCACTTGGGGGGATATCAACTAGGGTTTTGGTCTGGCGGTCTAAGGAACGTGTGTTCACCCACGATGAGAATGTGAACAAATCTTGTAATCAGTTGGAAGAATCAGCAAAGTAGTGGGTGGAAAATTAACCAAGTCTCCGCACGATGAGTAATTGGTTTAACACGATTTCCCACTTCCCCACTCTTTGATTCCAGCAAACTGTCACACTTCATGGGATCACGGTGTTTTCATCTCCAACATTATATAATGTCTCTGAATTATGATTAAAAGAAAAATATTCGAAGAGTTTTCAAACATTCGAAAAACAATCGTCTGAACGAGAAATTTCTCACCAAAGTTCATACAGGCGCTCTTTTGTCTACACGAACTCACAGAAATCACTCTCAATCAGGCAAGATTCAATCATTCAGAGAATTTCACGCTGAATTCATAACACACCTACAATCTCAGGTCATCATTGATCTCACACATTTCTCAGCTTCCCTCCTACAGGTCAACCCATCCTCTCTTGTGACCGAATTTACTCTGGAATGGCCATTGTCTTGGTTTAGGCCGGAGTACTATAGATTGGTCTCTTGAAATTAAAGCACCCCCTTCATAGAGGTGTATCTGTGTGAGGTTGAACATATCGCTCGGTTCAAGGAATCTCCTCCGCATGGTCGTCCTCAATTCCGGAAAAACCAGCAAATCGTTTTTCCCCATCTACAGATTGGCAACCACAGTGGGAGATCATTCTCTCGGTTGCAATCTCTCATTCTCACAAAATGGTTGGTCTTAGGTCAGGAACGGTCACAAATCCTAACACAAATATCGCTAGCACTAGCAACAATGAAGACATCCCGGAAATTATTCCAGCCACTAACACTGATGTTGGTGACATTACTCCTCCTCACGCCAACATGGAAGGTCATCCTTTGTTCGGCCGACATCCCGAAGAAGTCAGAGGAAATCCGCCACCTGTCCTCGCTGACCTCATCAAAGCGCAAGAAACTCTTGCAAAAAATCAGACGGACATGGCTGCAGCGCAACAAAAGCAATTTGATCACTTGAAGACTCTTACTGACAAGCTGTCAGAGAAAACTCCAGAAAAAGGGAAAGAGAATGAGAAATCCTCAGATGTTGCTGACCCTGAGGTAATTCCAATTCACACCGTAAATGATGATGAAACCAACAAAGCTACGGGCAATTCATCAGCAAAAGAGTCATCAAGCTTCGTCACCCGGGAAGACTTGGAGCGCCTTCTAAAAAAGACAAGACATCACATGTCCATCGTCACCAACCTCTATATCCTGCTGCTACACAAAGGACTCCACTTCCTAAAGGTTATACCTCTCCAACTTTTACCATGTATGATGGAACTGGAAATGCTAGAGAGCACGTCTCTCGCTTTCTTGAAGCTTTGGGAGAACATGAACATAACCATTGCGTTCGTCTCAAGGAATTATCAAAGTCCTTGAAAGGAAGAGCATACACCTGGTATAACAACATCACACCAGGGACCATCAATAATTGGGGAGAAATGATTAACGCTTTCTACAGAAAATACTTGTTCGTGTCAGAGCAAATCACTTTCTCTGACCTTGGAAGGATGTTTCAAAGGGTTGGTGAAAACCCCAACAACTGTGTAAAAATATTCAGGGTCCAAGCCTTGGATTGTCATGATCCAAACGTCACAGACCAACAACTGGTGGAATTATGCATCAACGGTATGCTCCCGGTCTATAGAGCATTACTGGAGAATCTTCGATTCCAAACTTTCTCAGAACTCCACGAAGCCGCGAAAAGGTCAACAAACACTGCATCTGCTCTGTTGGAAAGAACAAAATCTATAAAGACTGAAGAATCGCGAGACACTTGAGGAAGCATGCTTCTGATCAACAAGCAGTACAACCTCCAGCCTTACACAAACACTGTTGCAGAAAGGAGCAAACGGGAAGCCAAACTGCCGCGCAAGCATACCTCAACTCCTTCAAAAGTACAAAGAAAGAATAATCAAGATGGACAAGCCTCTGACCAACGCACAAGAGTTATTGATCAAGAAGCACATGACTTTCCTTTTCCATTGAAGAGGTGATCGAACTCCTAGATGTATGGATCCAAGATGGTGCAATAAAGTTGCCATATGTCCAGAAAGAACCAACTGAAGAAGACATGGAAAATCCTCGCTACTGCCACTTCCACAGGAGTACACAAGAATCCTCTCCCAGTCAGAACCTTTGCACTCTTTGGACAACCTATCAAAGAAGCAGTTCAAGACGAACGTGAATTGCGTTATCTGTCGAAGGCACAAAGGATAGACATATTCACGGTACTGAACCATATCATGTCAAGAAGTCCATCCTAAAAATACTTCTTGAGCCTCCATCCACAGATCAAGAGATGTACGACTGGGGACTGCTTACCGCAGTCAATCTCAGAAGAAATAAATTTGGAAGAACGTTGATCTGACACCACCATCAACAACATTCCAGTGAAAACCGTCGGATCCACATGCATCGCTCGATAAGAAGATACTCATTCTCCATCTCAATCAGAGACCTCAAAGGAGCGCTCTGAAATACTCATGCCTGCATCACTCTCAAAGTGAACATAAGACCAACCTGGACAGAAACCAAGTTTCGCATAATCAGGAAGATCCAGGATATGACATGTCCTTCAGACGAGCATAGGTCCACACTAAAAATATGGATACTTACGAAGCATATTTGGTTACACATCTCTCCAATGAAGAAAGTTCTGATCCAGAAGGTTTGACGGACATTCCATCATCATGGTACTTTGAGGAATTCCAAACTTCGACGAGATTGAAATAATAACCTGCAAAAGATGCATAGATATTCGTCAAGAGGTTCCACACTCAGGCAAGTCTCATTCATTTCATGTCTATGTCATTTATTTCCTCACATGCTATCCTAGCACGGGGACTCAATTCTGCTAGCAACTCTGCAAGATGTTATGAATGGTAGCTTCACCGGATTAGTATTTTACCAAGTGGTTGAATCTGACATTTCTCCGAATTGAGCATTGAAACATTCATTACTGAGATGATGTCCAAGCATGGAAAAGAACACTTTGGGAATTTATCCACAACCTTGCAGGAGTGTCCATGTGTCCCAGAAAATCAAAAATCTCTGATGTCTACACAAGTGTTGAATCCCACTACCTCAACGAAAGGGATGCTGAATCAACAGAAGATACTTGGGGCCGAGACAATCAAGCCTAAGATATTCAAAGCTCGAAGGATATGACACTTCAACGCTAAATCATCTAAGAAGTCTTCAAATTGTACTCCCCAAAGAGTACACCTTCGATAATGACGCCTATGGCTTCAGCATAAATACCTCGATGATGACATATTGATTCACCATCAGCGCAATTAAAATGCAACTAAACTACAATCGCTGAGTCTTCACTATCTCCATGACAAGACTTCTGAAGCAGATGCAATATCATTCACCCATGGATGGCACGAATTCCTTCAACATACGCTGGGGACTTGATCTTGCTGGAGAAATCGGTTTTATTTTAATAAATGTTATCCACATAACAAGCTATTGCAACCTGATGTGATTCCATGAAACTTCATCAACGGGATCTCTCTACATCACAAGCTCCTGCACGATTGAAGAACTTCTTCTCTTCACCGATCACACCCAGAATGAAGGATGCTGATGCAATCTGCTGCAACATCGTCGACTCACTGACGAATCCAGTTCATAGTAAAATCATATTGTTCAGGAGAATTCATGTTGAACTCCCAGAACACCTTCATCTTAGAGATGATCAACATACCAAAAGGTTCACTGGATGGAGGAGAAACTATTATGTCTATAATCATAGTTCTATCCTTTTCGGTTTTTGGAGCGGCTTGAACCGTGGTATCAACATCAACAATAATCTCTAAGGGAAAACCATCCATGATCTCAACATCGACAAAGATCTCTGGAGCGTGATCATTCATGGTCTCAACACCAACAATGGTCTCAGGAGCAACATCCCCAGGGCTTCATCAACTAATCATTCTCTGAAGTGTTACACATGAAGCAGACTTCTATAAGAACCAATGATTCATATCAAGATTTGTAGATCTAATAACATGCTCACATGAAGTCTTCCCAAAGCTGGCATGACTAATGGGAATAATCCAAAGTCTTCTACAATATGTTCTCGTCACCTCTACAGATGAGATACAATACACTTCAGGTCATGGGTTTGCAAAACACGTGCCAATGGGTAAGGAATGGGACATTACTTCCTCAACAAAATATGTTCTTTTTTGTCTTGTAGGTACCGAATATCACAAGGCATGAACTTACGAACATCGTGACAAATATAAGAGGAAAGAGTTACAAAACAATACGAAGATAGAGGAAGCACATGGAAGTATGAATATTTGCGAAGATAGAATAATCGTACGAAGATGTGTTGCGATACTTCGCAACACATATACAGCTGTATAAAGTTCATTATAAATATGAGTTCAAATGTAAAATTCAGGAGGTTCTTTTGGTGAGTATTAGAAATTATCTTAGGAAAGAGAATAGAGAAATTTGTAACTATTCTAGTTCCATTTAGATACTTCTTTGTAATCAATTGAGAGGATTAATAAGAAAGTTGTCATTCAACATCAAGAACTTCTCAAGTTTTACTAATTCTACTGAGGGTGTAGTTGTAGGTTATTCTGCAACTACATAATTGGCGCTAGAAACAGGGATTGTGATAGCCAAAATTTGAAGGAATTGTGGAAAATTTGAAGATCAAATGGAGTCAATGGATGGAGATTGCAAAAAAGAAGAATGTAATATGATCACAAAGACAATGATTGATGAATTTCATAATAACATGAAGGGAAAGATATACAAGCGAGATTGTAGAGGAAGAAAGATCATGGAGGAGGAGAAAATAACAACTTTAGAAGAATGGGAAAAACAGAAAATCATATTTTCAGTAGCAGAAATTCCAAATGAAGACTTGAACCACACTTCACCATTGGTGATCACAGTTCCAGTCATGCGAGAAGAGAAGAAAGATATAGAAAAATGGAAATTAAACCGAATCTTGGTTGATACAGGGAGTTCTGTTAATATCATATTCTATCATGCACTTAAAGGGATGGGAATTAAAGATGAAGAAATCACAAATTCAAAATGTCTCATTCATGGATTAGAAAAATCTACAACAAAATCTAAGGGGCAAATAGCACTGCGAATATTGCTAGGAGAAATCGAAACACATATAGTCTTATGTGTGATAGATATGGAATCTCCATATAATATGCTGATAGGAAGGTCTTGGATTCATGCGATCAAAGCTGTTGCTTCAACATTACATCAGAAAATCAAATTTCCTACACCAAATGGAATACAAGAAATAAAAGGAGATCTTGATAGTGCAAAATTTTGTTATCAGATTGAAGTAAAATAGTGTGGGGGGAGAGCAAGAAAGAAACAGTTTTGTAGAAAACTTGCGAAGGAGGTAAAAAAGGAAGAAGAATTCAGAGTGTATACAATAAGAGCAAAGGAAGGGAGAGGAATACCAAGTGAGATTCCAGAAAAGAAGGGGAACCAGCAAAAATAATCAAAGAACCAACACCTATGGGGGAGCAAAGTCCAAGCTATGTTGCAGCTGAACCAACTAAAGAAGTAAATATTAGAAGTAAAGATGAGCATTTATTCTTGCGAATTGGAACTAAGATGGATGAAGAAGAAGAAGAAAAGAGAACTATTGATCTCTTACGAGAATATAAAGATATATTCGCAGGAAGTGTAGATGAGATACCAGGAATTGATCCATCAGTGGCGTGTCATAGATTGAACATCGATAAAAATGTAAGACCATTCAAACAAAGAATAAGGAAGATATCACAAAGTTATCATTCACAGATAGAAGAAGAATTACAAAAGATGCTGGATGCAGGAATCATAAGGGAAGCAAAATACCCATAATGGATTGCGAATATGGTCATTGTTCCGAAAAAGAATAAAGGGATAAGAATTTGTATAGATTTCAATGATCTAAACAAAGCCTGCCCCAAAGATAGCTTTCCATTTCCAGACATACCACAAATGGTGGAATCAGCTGCAGGACATGTTAGAGTCACTTCACTTGATGGATATAAAGGGTATAATCAAATATCACTCGCAGAAGAAGATCAAGAACATACTGCCTTTTTTGCTCCAAGAGGTTTGTATTGTTATGTGAATATGCCATTTGGTTTTCGAAATGCGGGTGCTACATATCAACGAATGGTTGAAAACGTGTTCGCAAAGTGGATACATAAAACTTTGGAAGTATATGTAGATGATATGTTGATAAAAAACAAAGAAGCCAAAGATCATGTGCAAGATTTGAAGGAAATATTTGAACAAATGAGAAAGTTCAACATCAAATTAAATCCTGATAAATGTATAATCGGAGTTGCGTCTGGAAAATTCTTGGGATATATAGTATCAAAGGAGGGAATACAAGTTGATCCAGAAAAAGTACAAGCAGTTCGTGACATGCCAACACCTGCAACAGTAAAGGAAGTACAATAGCTAAATGGACTCTTGGCTTCACTCGGAAGATTTATTTCGCGAATGTCAGATAAGTGCAATCATTTTTTCAACATACTTAAGAAGGGAACAAAATTCAAGTGGACTGATGAATGTGAAAAAGCTTTTCAAGGAATCAAAGAATATCTCACAAATACATCCATATTACAGAAACCAGAGAAAAACGAAGAATTATTGGTATACCTCGCAACAACTCCATATGCTCTAAGTGCGCCTCATTGCGAATAGACGCAGAATAGAAAGGCCCATTTACTACATCAGTAAAACTTTTAACGCAGCAGAGAGAAATTATTCTAAAATGGAGAAGTTAATCTTAGCCCTGGTTTATGCATCATTCAAGTTACGAATATACTTCCAAGCACATGTGATAAAAGTGGTAACCAAGGTGCCAATTGAATCAGTTATGAAGAACACCAAAAGGTCAGGGAGAATAGAAAGGTGGAATGCACAAGTAAACCATTACAAGATAAAATATGAAGTATTATCATCGCAAAATTCACAAGTCGTCGCAGATTTCTTGGTAGAATTTCCTTTGGAAGAAGATGAAGCAGTAGAAGAAATGATGGATGTTGAAGAAGAGTTTGGGAATCCAAAAGACTTGTTAACATAACCAAATAGATGGGAAATTTTAGTAGACGGATCATCCAACAGTGAGGGGAATAGAATTGGAGTTGTGTTGATCTCACCAGAAGGAGAAAGAACAGCATTATCATTCAGACTAGAATTTGCATCCACGAACAATGAAACAGAGTACGAAGCTGTAGTGCACACATTGAAGATCGCAATAGAAAATAAGCTTGAAAGTATAAGGATAACAAGTGATTCGCAGCTGGTAATTTGTCAAATTAAAGGGGAATATACCACAAATGAGTCTTCCTTGAAGAAATACAAGAAACTTGTTGCTGAATTATCTGCGAAGATACCAAAATTAATGTGGAGGCATATAACAAGGAAATACAATCGACTCGCAGATGCTTTTGCATTCATTCCAAGTATGATGACAAATTCTAATACAAGAAATATCAAAATTCAGACGATTCAACACCCATTGGTGAACAAAGAACAAGAAATTGAGGAGGCAGTTGCGATGGAAGTAGAAATAGAATTACCAAATAACATCGCAGATTGGAGAAAAGAAATTCATGCATATCTCGCAACAGGAGAAGTATCCAGGAACAGACTAGAAGCACATAAATTAAAGAGTCGTGCAACAAACTATGAGCTACGAGAAGGAATTTTATACAGAAAATATTTCAGTGGACCACCTCTCAGGTGCTTAACTCGTGAATAAGGAGAAACAATATTGAAGATGTTACATGGAGGAGAAGCTGGCAATCATAGTGGGGGAAGATCTCTAGCGTACAGAGCAAAGATACAAGGATATTACTGGCCTTATATGCATACAGACGCAAAATTGTTCGTACGAAGATGCAAGGAATGTCAACGACATGGTAAAAGAATTCATGCACCAGGGGAAACATTAACTTCTTCAACAAGCTGCTGGCCTTTTGGGAAATGGGGGTTGGATATTGTTGGACCATTTCTGCTGATCCTAAAAAGACGATATTTGATAGTCGCAACAGATTATTTCACGAAGCTCGCAGAAGTAAAAGCAGTACAGCATATTCGTGATAAATATATTTTTACGTTCATATTTTAGAACATCATTTGAAGATATGGAGTTCCAGCACAGTTAGTATCTGATAATGGAAAACAATTTGAAGGGCAGAATATAGAGATGTTACTAAGTGCTTTTAGGATAAAATGTGGGAAACCAACTCCGTTATATCCACAAGCTAATGGACTGGCAGAGTCAACAAATAAAACAATCGCAGATACAATCAAAAAGAAATTAGAAGGACATCTCAAAGGGTGGTACGAGCAAGTACCTAGTGCAGTCTGGTCATACAATAAAACTAGAAGAGAGGCAACTGGAATGTCTCCTTATTTCTTAACATATGGAGTAGAAGTAGTATTACCAACAGAGGTTGTAATTGCGACAACAAAGAAAGAAGCTTGGGAAAGAAATTTAAGTGCAGGGGTAATATTAAGTGAACTGGATGATTTGGAAGAAAAAAGAGAAAAGGTGTTGCACCATATGAAGATTTATCAGGAACGATTAGCTCGAGAATACAACACAAGAGTCATTGAACGTGAACATCAACCAGGTGATTTGGTCATGCGAGAAACACCTCCATATCAGAAAGAAAATGGAGGAAAATTAGCACCAAAATGGGATGGACCATATGTTATCAAAGAGGTTGTGGGAAGCGGAGCTTATCGGCTGATGGATCCATAAGGGAGAGACATGGGTTTGAGACTTGGTAGACCTTGGAATATACTATATTTGAAAAGGTATTATCTATAAAACTCGTGATAAATTTTACGAATATTGTTTGCTCGCAGGAAATATGCAAAAATTACGAATTTCAAAATTTTTATTGCGATTAACTTTCATTAAAGAAAGACGCACACATTAACTTGCGAAGAAAAGACCGCAATTTGCGAATAAAAGACCGCAATCTGTGATCAGCTTTCAAAAAAGAAGAAAGCCGCAGAAATATTACACAGGCAAACCTTTGTGGCGTACAACCTAGTTCGCGAAGCAACATTTCGTAATAGGCAAAGTCCTAAAGTACGTCATTTAAGGGGGTACCTATAAGCATGGCTCAGGGACACCGGAACACCACCAAGGCATCTGAGTACATGGAACTTTACGGGGTACAACCCAATAACGGGGTACCTATCCGGGTTATACACCTTGGATTCTCACCTAATCTTGTGACATTACGCAATATTATGCGTTGTAACATGATTTAGGTTGGGAGACTAAGGCATACTGTCTTTCCCAAGAAGTGCAGAAAACGATCAAGGCGCCGAGGTACACGGTTGAGTCAAGAGTGCCGGGTGGGCTTGAAGCACATCTGCCATTTTTGACAAAGTCTTGGAAAATGATGCATTTGGCCCAAAGATACCCCATAGGGTGCAACCTCGTAACTATAAGCCCTATAGGCAAAAAGGATAAGAGGTTGCGATCAAAAGTCAGTTGTTTGCAGAACCGGATGGGAAGAGATAACCTTGTATGGTCGATGTATGCTTCCTTGAAGGGGCAGCCAAGGGGAAGATAAAGGGCAGCACCCTCCATTAGGGAGCTGATACGTGCTATAAGACGCAAATGTCACGAGGCTTCTTGTTTGCAAAAACATAAAGGCTTGTCATATTTGTGCAACAACTGAATTTCTGTGAGCATTCTAAAAAAATAAAAAAATATATATATACAAAGTGAACTCGCAGAACATAACAAATAAGTTAAGATGAGATCAATGGGTTATTACATGAAAGTGTAAAAACGTCCTGCGATTTCATCGCAAGATGATAATGTCACGAGGTTGTATATTCGGAAGAATGTTCAAACTTGTCATATTATCGCAAATACAAAAATATTATCACAAAAGAGGTGGAAAAATAAGACCTTTACTTAGGAAGGCATGATAAGACCACAACAATTAATGAAAATTATTCCATCAATATCATTGGAGAATTTTTACAAGAGTATATATATCATGAAGTTATGACAAAGAAGACAGCTCCGTCAATATCATTGAAGAATTTTTACAAGAATATAAATCATGAAGTCCTAAAAAAGAAGACAGCCCTATTGAAGAATTTTCATGAAGATATAACAAAAGATGTGATTTTGCTCGCAATCAAAAACAGATAATTCGTATTCATTAAATTTTACGAGAATTACATACTTCTTCATATACTGAATATTTCTCCACAACTTGAATACTTCTTATAATTCTTCAAGAACGTCTCATATTTATTATACTTCTTCAATGGATACTTCATTTTGCGAAGGTTAAGTACTTATTATACTTCTTCATACATTGAGTAATTCTTCATTGATTGAATAATTCTTATACTTCTTCATACATTGGATAATTCTTTACGGATTGAATACTTCTAATACTTCTTTAAAGATATTTTATACTTCTTATACTTCTTAAGGATATTTCATACCTCGTATTTCTTATAATTCAAAGGGAGGATTTCTTGTTCACAATCACAACAAGCTGAAGCTTCGTAAGTTGAATTAGGGCAGATATTCTAATACTTCCAACAATGTTTAATCATCTGAAGAGCAATAATAGGGGGAAAGGAGATACTAAACTATATTCTTTGAGTTATATTATTTCTCTTCATATGATCAAAAGATGCAAATAAGGAAAGCATTCAATTTAAGAAAGGTCAAATCACCTTCGCAAAATATCAAATGTACTTCTTAAAAGAACAAAAATAGTAGGCATAATTGTTTGCAAAAAGAAAACCAACAGTAGCTGAAAGAAGGAGTTCAAAGGAAAGGAGAATAAGAGAATAAATGATAATTTGAGAAAGAATATTATTATGATTCATCAACACTCTGTGCTGGATCTTTAAGATGAGCAGGGTCATTAGCAACCTTCGACTTTTGCGAAATATTATCCTTTGAAGAATCTGCAATAGGAACATCTCCTTGAGGAATAGATTCTTTTTCATCATCAAGTTCTTCATCATCACTCTCATAATCAAAATCACTATCAGGCTCACGAACAAATTCATCGTCAGATATTTTCAGAGGAGTAATTTTCATAGGAGGCAAGTCTCTTGATAAGAGAATGTTATTCGCAAAGACTTGAGCTTTCAGATGACTTTCATGAAGTATAGCTTTATGATGGTTGGTATCTTCGATATCTTTGGAATAAGCAAGATAGTTGAATCTCCGAGTAGCACGATCACGAGAGTTGATTAAGCGAGTAGAAAGCAAAGAAATTTTCTTATGAAGCTCAGAACAGGAGGCTTCTAATCCATCCTTAGCATTGCGAAGGTTGTTCTCATATTCTGCGAGTAAAACAAAATTTAAAAGGTCAAATTTGCGAATATAACAAAATTTAAAGATACATCAGAGGAAGTCAAATTTTAATGACTACCTTCTCTTTGAGAAATAAGAGATTGAGCTAAAGATAGACAACAATTCTTCATTTGATCCATCGCATTATCAAAACCATCACCAACTAATCCTTTAAGTCTAGATTGAAGCTTCTGATCTTTAGAAAGAAGAAAAAAAATTTCCTTCGCAAGTTTGGTATTAAGACTTTTTAGTTCAGAATAATCTTCTTCAAGTTGATTCTTCTTAGTACTTAAGATTATATTCTTATTAATAAGGGACTTCTTCTCAACGGCAAAAGAACTTCTCTCTGCATCTGAAGACTTCTTTAATTCCTCCAGTTCACCTTTTAACAAAGAATGAAGATTTTCTTGATCATAACATTTATTCTGAAGAGTATCTAATTTTTGCGAAGAAACGATCATTGTATTCAAATACGAGCATTTCTCTTCTGATAAGGTTTTGTTCTCTTCTAATAAGGTTTCTACTCTCAAGCCGGCTTTAGTTAAAGAAGAAGTAAGTTGACATATGTCATCATTCAAAAAATTTCGGTCGTAAATCAGTTGGGTATTCTCTTGAAAAAGGGCATCAAAATTATCAAGAGCACACGAATAAAGATTAGATAAATGGGAGAATTGGTTCAAGAGGCTTTCATGCTTGGCTTGATATTCTGTTGCATCTGATTCATGGCGAAGTACCAATATTCTACATTTCTGGATGGATTCTATAAAGGGGAATGGGTTTTAATGGGTGTTTCAAACATATGAAGAACAAAAGTAAACAAAAGGTGAAAATATGAAGATAGTAATCATACCTTTCAATTCATCATTCCTTTTGCGAAGGATCGCACAATCAAGAGAATCATTCTGAAGCTGATAATTCTCTTTGCGGAGATTCTCACATTCTGCTCTTGAAGACTTCAGAGATTGGCGAAGCAATTCAACTTCTTTTTCCAAGGATTGGCGTGAAGTAGAAATATCAGGATTAATGAAATTATTTAGTGCTTCGCAAAACTCATATTGCGAACGAATATTAGTAGACTTCGCAGTATTATTCAAAACCTCAGATAACATTCGAAAAGTTGAGTAAATTCCATCTCAAATTTCTTGAGGAAGAGGAGAAGAATTTGAAGGAATAAGAGCAAGTTGTAAATTGTCTGGAGCAATAGCACTCAAAGGATTAGGTGTCAAGATAGGCTTTTCAAGAGAAGATGTCGAAGAAGTATTTTGCGAGGGTTGATCTTGAAGAAGTGTTGATAAATTGACATTGGTGGGAGATTGAAAACTGGGTAATGGAGTAGAGGCAGGAGTTTGCGAAGAAGTATTTTCACGAGGAGGAGAGGGAAATTCCTTATCCATCTCAGGAAGGAAGTCATCAATTGAAATTATTGGTGTAGGTTTAATCACTCGAGATCTCTTGTTGGGATTGGATTTTTCACCAGCCTATGAATCAAAATGTAGATTAAAAACTGAGGAAACAATATATTGTTCAAGAAAGAAGACAGAGTATTTTAACTACCTTTTGATTCTCGGATTTTCTTCTTCGAAGATTAGGGCTTGAATTTCTGGGTGGAGATTTCACCTGAGGAATAGTCTTGATGAAATAAACCAAAATCAAACAATAAATTATACATAAATCAAAGAGGAAAACAAGTGAAAATTGTGAAGATAGAAGAAAATTACCTTGGAGAACTCATGATGATATGAACAGGAGGAAAAAATGGTAATGGAGAGTGTGATAAGAAGACAAAATTGCAGAAGTAAAAATAGAAAATAAGAAGAAGAAAAGGAAGAGAATATAAAAGAGTTTATATAAGGGAATAACTAGAAAAGAACGGTTACAAAAGACGTGTCCAAATTCTAAAAGACTAAGTAACGGTTATGTTCTCACGATCATTTCTTCTTCGCAGAATTGACATGAGAAGAGGCAAGATGTAGGTACCGAATATCACAAGGCATGAACTTACGAACATCGTGACAAATATAAAAGGAAAGAGTTACAAAACAATACGAAGATAGAGGAAGCACAGGGAAGTATGAAGATTTGTGAAGATAGAATAATCGTACGAAGATGTGTTGCGATACTTCGCAACACATATACAACTTTATAAAGTTCATTATAAATAGGAGTTCAAATGTAAAATTCAGGAGGTTCTTTTGGTGAGTATTAGAAATTATCTTAGGAAAGAGAATATAGAAAGTTGTAACTATTCTAGTTCTATTTAGATACTTCTTTGTAATCAATTGAGAGGATTAATAAGAAAGTTGTCATTCAACATCAAGAACTTCTCAAGTTTTACTAATTATACTGAGGGTGTAGTTGTAGGTTATTCTGCAACTACATGTCTCTTCAACAACATACCAAAAGGGTGCATTAATCGGACATACAATCTGAAATATATGGCCTTTACCGTCAGGTCTACGAAGCCTAAAAAATTTGTGCGGGATTACAAATTGCAAATGTGCACGCTTCGTTGGCAGACTTCTACAACTCCAGATTGAGTGATTCTTCTATCATTTAATAACTCAGTCTCTTAGCTTCAAAAGTTGGGGGCAAGCATCGAATTCCGACGCCATGTGAGGTCTCTTCGCTAAGTCCTTCATCAAGGTACCTCCAGCTTCATGGTTAGCTCGGCCACTTCATCTTCTTCAACACATCATCACTATTAGGTAAAGGAGAGTCACCCTTTTCTTCTTTCTCGATAACTTCAAGTCTTTCGCGGAGCCACTTCAGATTGAAGCCAAGTTCTTCAGCATTCTTCAAGTTGTACTCCCAATCAAAGAATACATCTTGGGAAACAACATTTCTGGTTGTAATCCGGATATCATCTATAACACGCAAGATGGCCTCTACTTGTTTCGTTAAGAAATAACTACGCCCTGGATCCCGAGTAACAACAATGTGTCCATACATTTCCCACAGTTCCTTGTATATAGCAACATATCCGATGGGAACGCTAAAACCTCCAATGAGCTGGTGATATGGGAGTAACTCACTAAACTGAGGATCAAAGGAAATCCCTGCAATAGGATACTCATGAACTATCATCTGGTTCTCAGTTACTGGGGCAGTGTCAATGATCATAGAGTCAACTTCAGGGGAAGTAACATCTGCTATTTAGGGTTCGGGTTCCACCGTCTGAGGCACAATTGGAGTTTCCACCACCTCTACGGCATCAGCGACCAACACTTCATCATCCTGAGGCGCAGCTATGAAAGTCTTGTCACCAACAACTCCTGGATTGCCCAAATCATCATTATTGGATCCATGATTCCCAACTTTGTCATTCGGCACCTAATGCGAAGATTACATGGGATTAGAATGATTCAAAGGAGATATACTTACTGGGGGAGTCTCTAATTCATTTGAAGGCTCGGAAATACCGGAATCTCCATTGGCAACGCCGCTATCTCCATTCGGTTAGGGATTTCGGGAATTCTCCATATTCCCATATCCCAAAGAAGAGCACGCTTCATCAACATGTTGCTTATCTACAATGATTTCTTCCTGGACTCATCAACAATAATTATTATTTCATTCAAGAAAATGCCATGATCGCCTGATGCTTACATCGACTTCTTCATCTGGATTGTTTGTCGGGAACAAGTTGAAGGCCGTCAATCGATGGAGAAAAAGTCTAAAAGTAGTAACAAACCTTGGCATCGTGATCCTAATTGCACGGGCATGGAAAATTCATGACACAAGGAGCGCTAACAACTCACCAAAGAAACGGCTGGTGACTGCACGTCATTTGCTAACATCCTGCAATCCTTACTTCTGGTTCTCCGCTCCCGTAGACTTTCTTCCATTTCTATGGAGTCTACATCTATTCAGGATTCCACTACGATCATCCTGTGGTAAATCTAAAGAAATAATCAGAAGCACAACTCAGTATGAAGGATCTCTTACCATCACTTAGAGGTCCCAGAAGCACCATTTATTGAAGCTGCATCTGTAGAGATATCATCTATGGAAATATCATCTTTGGAAGCATCTTCATGGGAACCGGTCATTCTTGCAAAGTTGCTGTGACGTCCATACAACATTCCTACTTCAGTATGTCATCCGTAGATACAGATTCCATCAAAGCAATGGAATTAAAGCACAATAGAAATGATCAGGATGCTTACATCAGCGTCTACAAAAATGGTAACTCTTAACTCTTACATTTTTACGCTTCCACTAACGGTGGTGATAGTAATGCTCTCCAAAATCGTTCGTCTCTTTGAACCTACAAAAGACGTTCAAAAACTCAGATTTTTCATAAAATCATGAACATTTCTACTGTGTGAACATTCACCATGGAATTATGAAAACTCACAGACATTATTTCACCATGTATAATTGTCTACTTTTAAACAGTTGTTCAAGATCAAAACATTGATTTTACAAAATACATATATTCAACGTGAAACTCACGTAAATTTTTTAAAAAAAAAAATATATATATATATTTTGCTCCATCGCACGAGCATCTGTCTTTGAAGCGAGGGTATATTTTCAAAATTTTGTGAACGCTCACATATCGAAAATAAAAAAATTCATGAAAGCTCATAGACAAAAAATTTATTAGCAGACGCACGTCTTCTAAAAAACATTTTTCTCTCGTACGAGCATTCACCTTTGGAACGAGAGTTTATTCCATTTTGTGAAATCTCACAAAGATAAAATTTTGTTTTTCGTGAAAGCTCATAGACAAAATTTTATATCATTAGACTCAGGTATATTTTGTTTGTTCCTTAAACTAACGAACAAACGAGTGTCTATTCCTAAAACAAGGATTTATTTTCATGGGCCCGGCCCGCGAATCCTAAACGACCAAGGTCCCGTCATCCAAATCAGCGGTTCAACACCAACTTATGCTCATCAAACGATATTCTACTATGCCACTAGAATCTGCTTTCAAGTCATGGTATGCTCGTACGATCGAAATCCGGTAACATCTTAACTTATGAATGAGTTCAATTGCTTATATTGTTATGACCGGAAAATCACCATTCAATGCTGACTGAGGAACACGGATTTCCTCACTAAGCAGGGGACTTAATGTAGATGGTGGATTTTCGACAAAGGCTAAAATCGCAAACCTAATTATATGAACTTCTGATCCAGTAATCAGATGCGAAAATTGAGACACGGGTCTCCCATCGAATCCTCTGATTGAGAATACTTCTCTCAGAATACATACAGATGTGTAGTATCACGGCTGGACAACGGAATATCTGTATTGAGACACGAGTCTCTCATCGAATTCTCTGATCTAGAATACTTTCTCTTAGAGTACATGTAGATATGTAGTCTCACAGATGGACAACGGCATATCTCATGAATACTGAACACTTCAGTAATTATTTCTATATAGTATCACGGGATGGACGGCTCCTACACAGCTTGCTCTGCTATTATAAAGCGATAACGTCTTCATGATACAAACAACGAGTTTACCCTGACTATATAAAGGATATGAAGCTCCGGCAAGCTCATATCAGAATAATTAATGCTCCTAGATAGCCTGCTCTACTAGTATAAAGTCATAAATTAATTAATCCTAAATTCCTGGATTCATCCACGAAATTTCTGAAAATATTCAAATATTTTTGCTGATATTTTATTACGCAAACCATGGTTCTTCCCAGCAGAAACACATGGGTTAGTAATAAATATTCGATGCACATGTATCAGAACTACCTCTGAGCGATCTCTGTCTCAAACCTAAATTCTTGGATTCATCCGCAGAATTTCTGAAAATATTCAAATATTTTCGCTGATATTTCATTACGCAAACCATGGTTCTTCCCAGCAGAAATTCATGAGTTAGTAATAAATATTCAACACACGGGCATCAGAGCTACCTTATGAGTAAGCCCCATTTCAAATGGTGCAAGTGTATTCAACAATGATACATTAACAACCACTACACAAACGAGTATTTCAAAATACGATGAAACGATGAACCTATGCAAAATAGGATGAAAAATAACAAATAAATAAAAATTGACCAAGGCGCTGGGAGTGCACGTGGTCAATCCCACGCCAGTTTCATATTTTTGTTGTTTTCTCTAAGTTTGTGAAAACCTTTCATTTAAACGAATATCCTTTGTTTTGAGGAAACTCCTCAATTCCATGGTGCTTCCTTCGCACGGAGGAAATAATATAAAATTAGGGAAAACGTGATGGGGCGTGACCATTGGCCAACCGGCCATGCCTTGGTCCCAGCCGGCCCCACACCTCATGTTTCCTCATCATTTTATTATTATTTCCCTAATTTCATGAAAACTCCTTAATTTCATGATATTCCATTGGTCCCATGAAAAATAATAAAAATTAGGGAAACCCGTTTGCACGGGCCATGGCCGGTCGGCCAAACCTTAGATGGGTCATACGTCCCGCTTTTATTAGCATATTTTTCATATTTTCATAATCCTATGAAAATTCCTTGATTTCATGATATTTCCTTCAAATTATGAAAATTCCTTCAAATCAGGAAATAATGCATAAAATAGGGAAAACGCACGGGACCGGGCTCTGGCCGGCCAACCATGCTTCAAGACGGTCCCACACGCCCACACGTCCCTATTTTATTTATTATTATTTTTTATGTTTCCCTCATCTCATGGAAACTCCTTTATTTCAACAAAACTCTTTAATTTTGGCAAAGCTCCTTCGTTTTATCATATTAGGAAAAATACTATGGGACCGGCCCCTTGAATTTTTCCTAAGTTTTACTCTCGGGCTGTTTTCACTTCCCGAACGAGCTTAAAACCTAAATATTCCTGCGTAGGGAGATATGAAATTCTTTTACGTACAGAATGGAGAGGCGTACCATCAAAATACGAGTCTGTATGAGAATCCTACATCGATTCTACTAAAGGGCGCTAACTAGGATTTCAACCAATCTGGGTATTGCTCAAAGCCTCAAACGATCAATATTTGATCCCGTGACCACCCAGAGCCGGTTTCATGACCCCTTGGTTGGTCCCTCACCTCTTCATAATTCCTTCACTTTTTCATTATTTTCCTTCATCCGATGAAGTTTTGAAGGTTTTATCAAAAAACCCTAATTTTGTCATATTTTCTCAAATGGTCGCTCAAATGTGCACCAGAAAATATCAAAATTCTCGGGACTGAGACACGGATGTCTCAACGAAGAAAGAATGTTACCTTGACCGACCAGGGTTGGATTTTTGGCTCGCAATGAGCCAGTCCCACGTGTTTTCACAATTTGACCTAATTTGCACAATTGCACGTATTAGGTCCAAAAGTCTCCAAATAATTTCAGAATTTGACGGAGCGATCATCATTTGATCTCGTGACCACCCAGGGATGGTTTCATGACCCATTGGTCGGTCCCTCACCTTTTCATGATTAATTAGGTTTTATCACCTAATACTGAACCCAACAGTAATTCAATAAATCATTAAACCAGCATTTAATCATTCTTTTATCAACTCACCAACTCTTCATGTCTTGGTTTTTGCTCATGCGAGCATATGAGAATTTCATGGTTGATCCACGGTCCCATGAAGCCAGTTCTCCTTCATTCCATGGTTAATTTTCAAATAAACCATCAATCGGTCATCAATTGATCAAATTAGGGTTTCTGAATCCAAGGATTATGATTCCAGATTCAAACACTAATAATTTTGCAACGATCTCATGCTCAATATTCTTATTAATTATGCTCGGTTCAACTACCAGCGCTTTAATTAATATTTGATTTTGGTCACACTGCCAATAATTCATCAAACGAGCAACACTTGCTCAGATGAGCAATATTTACTCAAATCAAAGAATATTAGTTCAACTATCAATATTCAACAAATTATCGAGAAACACTCGCTCACCTCAACATGAAGATTCTACCACTGTCTCAGCAGACACATTCGATTCATGAGTTGTAGAACATTTCACAAAATCATGTTTAACTCAGCAAATACGTGGACTCATTGTCCCACAAAGTCATGAAATCAACAACTGACTAAATTAACCACGAGACATCAATCGTGTCACTTGGGGGGATATCAACTAGGGTCTTGGTCTGGAGGTCTACGTCATGTGTGTTCACCCATGATCAGAATGTGAACAAGTCGTGAAATCAGTTGGAAGAATCAGCAAAGTAGTGGGTAGAAAATTAACCAAGTCTATGCACGATGAGTAATTGGTTTAACACGATTTCCCACTTCCCCACTCTTTGATTCCAGCAAACTGTCACACTTCATGGGATCATGGTGTTTTCATCTCCGGCATTATATAATGTCTCTGAATCCTGATTGAAAGAACAAGATTCGAAGAGTTTTCAAACATTCGAACAACAATCGTATGAACGAGCAATTTCTCACCAAAGTTCACACAGGCGCTCTTTTGTCTACACGAACTCATAGAAATTACTCCCAATCAGGCAAGATTCAATCATTCAGAGCATTTGACGTTGAATTCATAACACACCTACAATCTCAGATCATCATTGATCTCAAACATTTCTCAGCTTCCCTCCTACATGTCAACCCTTCCTCTCTTGTGACTAAATTTACTCTGGAGCGGCCATTGTCTTGGTTTAGGCCCGAATACTACAGATTGGTGTCTTGAACTTAAAGCATCCCCTTCATAGCGGTGCATCTGTATGAGGTTAAAATTTTCACTCGGTTCAAGGAATCTCCTCCGCACGGTCGTCCTCAATTCCGCAAAAACCAGCAAATTATTTTTCCCCATCTACAGGGATATAAAACTTGTTGTGGCAACACATATATGTATAAGTCCTTAGCACTTGAACCAAAGTTTGCGAACTTCGTTGATCAAGTGAAACCGGAACGTGAGCAGTCAACTCAGTCCGCGAACTGGCGTAAGTTCTCGAACCCGAGAATATCTGCTGGAGCTGAAGCTCAGGTGCAGTCCGCGATCCCGGTCCGCAAACTGACGGAAGTTATCATCCATAGAAATTCTGCTAGATTTTATTAATTTCAACCGGTTAGCTTGAGTCCGCGAACTCAAGAGATTATGTCTGAAAACGTTGTTCGTGAACTTATCTTAAATTACTAAGGAAAGCTTTTGCAAACCGTGGCTTTATAGTTCATGAAATGATTCGAGTGAATCACATCGTTTTTGATTCAATTGTGTCTCTTGTAATACTTGAGATCTCATAGCAATTGAACAACTCTCTAACTAGTTCATTTGAGTCATTTGGACTAGTTATGATGAAGAAGAATATGGTTGATATTAAAGTTATCATTTGGCTAACCATTTGGTTGACTATTATTGAACCAACCATTGTACACGTTTGGGTACGGTTACACAAGCCCAAAACATCAAGTACATGTGTGTACGGCAAGCTAAGTTTTCGATCTAACGGTTGAGAGATATTAGCTTGTATCTAATCAGGTTTTTATCTAACGGTGAATATTGAATGCTTTGTTACTAAGCTAACATTGATTGCAAACCCTGATTTGAAAGACTATATAAGGGAGAACTTTAGAAACTGGGAAACCTAATCCCCACACATTCTGTGTGATACTAGTTTGCTAAAGATAGAGTCGATTCTCCTTTAACCTTTGGGTTTCTTCTTCTAAAACCAGGTTAACAACTTAAAGACTTCATTGGGATTGTGAAGCCCGGAGGATACTACTTTTCTTATAGTTGTGTGATCTGATCTTGTTGTTTCTATCGTACGAGGACAATTGTAATAATTGGCTTGATATTTATATCTCCGATAGGTAAGATAAAAGTAGTCACAAACATCTTTGTCTCATTGTTTATTATTCCTCAATAATCTTCTTCGCTGCGTCGATTAAGTTTATTATGAGGTGATTGATGAAACTGAGCTGTTCCCCGGGAATATAAGTATGGTTTTATCTATTGGTTCATGTTCACCTTGATTTATCAAAAGACGGGACAAAACTTGTAGGTTTATTTGTGGGAGACGAATTTATCTATTACCTGTAGACTTTTCTGTGTGAGACATGTTTGTTTATTAAAGTCTTCGATTTTGTGTCGTAGCAACTCTTGGTTGTGGGTGAGATTATCTAAGGGAATCAAGTGCGGAGTATCCTACTAGGATCATAGGCGTAGGAGCATAACTGTACCTTGGATCAGTGTGAGATTGGTTTGGGTTAAACTACAGTCCAGGCCGAAGTTAATTTGGAATAGGCTAGTGTCTGTAGCGGCTTAATACAATGTATGTTTAATATGGACTAGGTCCCGGGGGTTTTCTGCATTTGCGGTTTCCTCGTTAACAAAAATTTTGGTGTCTATGTTATTTCTATATAATTGAAATAATATAGGTTGTGCGTTGTTCAATCAATTAGAATATCCGACCATTTTGGTTGTTGATTTAAATTGATTGACACTTGGATATTGGTATTTGGTACCATCTAAGTTATCTCTCTTTGATTAGACTCGAAAATTATATTTTCTTGAGTAAATCAAATCGAGAGATTAAGATAATAACTCCTTGAGTATTTTCTATTGATTGAGTCTAACTGTCTTGTTGATTCTCTAGAAAACAACTCGGAGTTGTCCATACAGATTGCTAATCGAAATATTGGGTGGTGTTGTTAGACCCCCGCTTTTTCAATTGGTATCAGAGCAGGCAAACACGTTCAAGACCTTACAAGTCTGTGTTTGTAGCGATCTAACTCTATGGACAAGAGTAGTATCTTTGATAAATGCATCACCAGAAATAAAAAATATGTCATGTCAAAGTCTATTAAAGAGAAAGATTCTACAATCTCAATATTAGACAAATACTGTGTTAAAATCAGATATACAGATATTGACATGCACCATTCTGATTGCCCTTCAAAATAGGTTACTTCTTTAAATGAACGGGAAACAGCTGAAGAGAGTAAGTTGATTCTAAATATGATTAGAATTCAAGATGATAGATTTAATCGGTTGAAGAAACATGTCAATAATCTTCTTGGAGTAATGAAAGACTGCAAAATTAAAGGAAATACTGAAGACTGTTCTTCATGTATGACTCTTGAATCAAGCCTCATAAAGGATGATTTTGAAATAGAACGTCGCTTTAATAAACTCTCCATCCAAGGAGGCTCTAGGAAGTCTAATGCATCAACTGTTTTTGCTACGACAGTAAATGCTCCAGAAGAAAAAACAGAGTCCCTTCCAAGGAAGGGAAATGTGCCAGTCTCCTCTGATCAAGGAAATCTCACATCACATGGAAGGAAGAAATCTCATGACGAGAATGTTAAGACTAAACTAACGAATCACGGTTGTGATCAGAAAGTATGTCACTTTTGCGAAGTAAAAGTTTCTGTTAAACTGAAAGGAAACTCTAAGTTGAATAAAAACTTTATTGTTCAACTTCAACGCACCTTAGATTTAATCCTCAAAGGTGTAACTGACATTCGTATGTCGATACCTATTGGTTTCATATGAACCCTGTGTATGCTACCAGGAAGGTCAGTTCAAGGATTTCCTCAAATATTAGGAAACAGAACAAAAGTCTTGATAAGAATCGTCTAAGGAAAGATCAAGTGGTTTCCTCTGAAAATAATGCTTCCCTTGATTTAAAGAGAATCCCAAAAGAAAGGAGAAAAAATGATGATACAAGAAACAACCTGATAAAGATGATTCAAGGGTATAAAGAAATTGTTGACAGGTTGTCATCCTTCTCAAGTCAAGACTCTTCTGGTAAGAATCCAAACTACATCTCATGTTTTGATGATAGTAAGTTTTATGATAATTTCTCAAAACAAAAGGAGTCTCTCTCAAAATTCAGAAGGAAAAAGAGACTCGATCATAGACACAGTTCCTTAGATGGGCTCAAAGCTCATACTTGTGCTAATTAATCACAAGAATAGGAATTTTCTCATAAAAATCCTGTTGAGCAAAATGTGTAAAAATCAGGTGTACTTTGGAAATTCGCATTTTGCATAGTTAAGCTCTACTCTTATCGCTTATAGCTAAACTAGTGCTAGCAGACAATATTGCCTAAAAGTATTTGTCTTATTTTAGGGTTTATTTTTTTTATATAGGGTATACTGTGTTTGGATGAGTACACGGGTTGCCATCTCGAGTTTACAGTTTGAAAACCCTAAAGGTCCTCCTTTCAAACAAAACCTTTAAATAGTCGACCTATTGAGTTACATAAGTTCACGTACGCCTAATCTAGGTCATATCTGGGTTATCAAGATGTCCTCTTCTTCATCTCTCTATGGTGTTTTTTCTAAGGGATTTCTTGAGAAAGGTTTTAGTGTAGAATTGAAAGGAATGAAGAAAAGAACTCTTGTAGAAGATGGTGCACCCAATGCCTCATGCTTTTATTCCTACTCACATCAAGATGTTGAGAGTGAGGATATGGTGTCCGCTGAAGTGGTTCATGACTTTCTAAAGTACTTCGAGAAAGCTAAACTGCAACTTTTTGATACAATAAGAGATCTTGGTGTGGTTAGAAGTGAGTTGGAAAAGGTTACTGCTGACCTTGGTCTCATGAAGACACATGTTAAAGAACTTCTCAACAAGGATATCTTCTTGGAAGAAGCAGTTGATGTGAATCACAAGCTCAAGGATCTCGAAACCCATGAAACTGTCAAACGTGAACTTTAGTTTGTGATTGGGTTTTACTATATTTTTGAGCTTATTATGTCTAGTAAATCTTCTATGTTTTCTGTTTTATTTAGAAGAATAACTAGTGTTTTGGAATAGCCATGATTGTGATTACACATAGCTATATCCAATGATTTCATCTTCTTGTTTTTATATTTATTGGTTTTAATTCTAAACTTGTTTGGAAGATAATGGTTGCAGTATTAATCTTTATGGTTTTATATATTGCAATATTTTGATGGGATATGTGTGTTTGCGTCCGTGAACTTGATTGTACCATATTTTTTCAAAAGTAAAGTCGTTCACATATTGGTATGCAAATATTGATAAAGGAATGAATGGACTTTTGGCAAAACACAAAAGTTAAGCCTATTGAAAAAGCGGGGGTCTAACAACACCACCCAATATTTCGATTAGCAATCTGTATGGACAACTCCGAGTAGTTTTCTAGAGAATCAACAAGACTCAATCAATAGAAAATATCTTAAGGAGTTATTATATCAATCTCCCAATTTGATTTTCTCAAGCAAATATGATTCATGAGTCTAATCAAAGAGAGATAACTTGGATGGTACCAAAGACCAATATCCAAGTGTCAATCAATTTAAATCAACAACCAAAATGGTCGGATATTCAAATTAATTGAACAACTCACAACCTGTATTATTTCAATTATATAAAAGTATAATACGGAAAAGAAATAACACAGACACCTGAATTTTGTTAACGAGGAAACCGCAAATGAAGAAAAACCCCGGGACCTAGTCCAGATTAAACATACACTGTATTAAGCCGCTATAGACACTATCCTACTACCAATTAACTTCGGTCTGGGCTGTAGTTGAACCCCCAACCAATCTCACACTGATCCAAGGTACAGTTATGCTCCTACGCCTCTAATCCCAGCAGGATACTGCGCACTTGATTCCCTTAGCTGATCTCACCCACAACCAAGAGTTTCTACGACCCAAAGTCGAAGACTTTAATAAACAAATCTGTCTCACACAGAAAAGTCTTCAGGTAATACATAAATTCGTCTCCCACGAATAAACCTACAAGTTTTATTCCGTATTTTGATAAATCAAGGTGAACATGAACCAATCGATAAAACCAGACTTATATTCCCGAATAAAAGCTAAGTTTCATCAATCACCTCACAATAAAATTAATCGACGCAGCGAAGAAGATTATTGAGGAATCACAAACAATGAGATGAAGATGTTTGTGACTACTTTTATCTTGCGTATCGGAGATAGAATCTCAAGCCAATTATTGCAATTGTACTCGTACGATAGAAAGAGCAAGATCTGATCACACAACTACGATAAAAATAGTATCGGTCTGGCTTCACAATCCCAATGAAGTTTTTAAGTCGTTAACCCGAGTTTAGAGAGAAAACTCAAGGGTTAATAGAGATCGACTCTAGCTTAGAGAAAACTAGTATCACACAAGAAAGGTGTGTGGGATTAGTTTTTTCAATATCTAGATTTCTCTTTATATAGTCTTCAAATCAGGGTTTGCAATCAATGTTAGCTTAGTAACAAAGCATTTAACATTCACCGTTAGATGAAAACCTGATTAGATACAAGCTAATATTCCTCAACCGTTAGATCGAAATCTTAGCTTGCCATACACACATGTACTTGACGATTTTGGGTTTATGTAACCGTACCCAAACGTATACAATGGTTGGTCCACAACTAGTTAACCAAAAGGTTAGCCAAATGATAACTTCCATATGAACCATGTTCTTCTTCACCATAACTAGTCCAAAAGACTCAAATGAACTAGTTAGAGAGTTGTTCAATTGCTATGAGATCTCAAGTACTACAAGAGACATAATTGAATCAAAAACTATATGATTCATTCGAATCATTAATCATGAACTATAAAGCCACGGTTTTCAAAAGCATCCCTTAGTAATATAGAATAAGTTCACGAATAACGTTTTCAGACATAACCTCTTGAGTTCGTGGACTGAGTTGTTGCTCACGTTCCGATTCCACTTGATCAATAAAGTTCGCAAACTTCGGTTCAAGTGCTAAGGACTTATACATATATGTGTTGCCACAATAATGTTTATATCCCCCAATGGTTATATAGTCTAAACTCTCATTTTAATCATTGAAACATGCTCAGAGGGCGTTATATAGTTGTTATTCACAAACTATTTTTCGTCGGAACATTTTCCAAGAAGATTGAAACTTAACATGACTTTCGTCACTAGGAAAAGATGAACTTGGCTAAAGCGAAAGCTTTACCAACACCCATTTCGAGAAATAGATAAGTGAGATATACTCAGATCCAAATGTCATATGTGCATATTCTTAGTCTATATAGTAAAACGACTTTTGTCTCAAAGATAGGAGATAGAGTAGATAGAATTTTGAGTGATAGATAAGTTCTAGTTTCCACATACCTTTTATTCGATGAATATCCACTGGTTCCTTGAGTAGTCCTTCGTCTTGTATGATGATTTCCATGGAGTCTTGATCTCAACTACACTTTCTATCCGAGTCCGAGACCTTAACTATAGTAGACTAGAAATTAAGACTTTATAGTTTTGATCACTAACATTGACAAACATGCTTGAGGTAGCAATGCATGCGAGTTTGACCGAGCAATGCTCTAACAATCTCCCCCTTTGTCAATTTTAGTGGCAAAACCATTAATATATCATTGTTATAAAAAAAAAGGTGGTCTTTGTGTCATGATAGCAAAAGCTATCAGACGGACGTCATTTAACGGGGACCTGTATCCGGTGGTTGGGATATTTTGGACGGGTTTTTCCATTGGACGGCTAGGAAACTTCGTTGGTCGTGGTAGGTGAACGACATTGGGATATGTAAAACCTTATTTTCTCAAGATTTCAAAACACCCTCTTTTCTCTCTTTTGTTTCTCTGAAACCACTTCGAGCAGAATACTTAGGTTTTGTTTGTTTCATCCATAGGTGTTAATTCATGGTTAAGGGGAAGGATATGTAGTGCTTCAAAGAGGGTTGAATATCGAATATAATCTTTCAAAGGTAATGTAATTGCATCAAGCCAGCAATAAATCCTTCTCAAAAGATAATCTAGCATATTATATGATTGTATCAACGCCTAATATCTAGGGTTTTTGATGTGTTGTTATTTCGAATTGTGGATTTCCTCTTGTTTGTGGATCCTGATAAAATTCTGTGATAAAATTTGTAACATTGTTGCAATATAGGGTATTAGGTTTAGGCAAAATTAGTGTTTTTTTCTTTCCAAATTGGGGTTTTCTGGGTTTTGTGCCTTTACATATCAGCCAACAATTGTTGCTGATGATGATGTTACTCCTACTCCTGGGATAGTAATTTTAACTCCAACATGAACTTTTGATTCCTATGGAGGTAACTCTTTCTCCGTGTTGAATTGTTATCCCCTTTTGCTGTTCATATTAATTTTCAATTGATACAGCGGTTATATTTTATTGTTCTCTATGTATTTTTTACTCTCATATGAAGTTCTTTATAGTTTTGTGTCTGTAATCAGTAGATCGTGGTCTAGCAATCAGGGCTGTGAAAACGAGTTGTTCAGCTGAGATGATGAATCACTGTTATAAAAAAAGGTGGTATATGTCTTTGTGATCAAAGAGTCATTCAGGGGCCAGGATTGATCCGGATGGAGTTTTTCAAGCCGACGACCAAGAAAATTTTATTATTGTTACGTGGGTGTATATGGGTCAGCAAAATTTTGGATGATTATTTTTTCATGAGTTCTGATTTGTTCTTTCAGGTTTAGTTAGCGGGGGAGGGAGAGGCGGACAAAGCGAGAGAGGTTTCTTGATTCTTCTTATTCGTTTCCTTGAATGAGTTACCCGCAATCCCTTACTGAGAATAAAACCAAAACAAATGTATTTGTCTTCTCTTTTGAATATAAGAGATGTAAAGAACAAAGATGAGAAGAAATATCGAGACTAGGTTAGTGAAAACAAATTCTAGGGTTTGCTACCTTAATTTTTAGCTTATCTCCTGTTCTTTTTGATGTTTTAGCATTTGTTTTCTTCTTATCAAGACCTAATTAATCAAACCTATATTTCTTTCAGGATAAGGGAACCCTAGATTATTTCTTCTGTTTGGCTGTATCCAAATGTTGGTTGTATATTTAACAGAGAATCGGAGTATTTCCCTGTTGCCAGTTGTAGTGCAGACCTTCCTCAAAGGCCTCATTTTGCAATTCGCCTGTATGTTTTGCTTCGCTTTTTTTTTTTTTTTGATCAGTTTTTTTTTTTCTTTCCTATTCTACATCCTGTTGCAGTATGACACTATCTTTGATCCATCAGTAGGAAGAATCAACCTACATATGTTTTTGTGTACAAATCAACGTATATATATTCACTTCATCCGTTATGGGATGTGTACAATTCAGACTCAATCTAATATTTTTGCAGAACAACTGATCACTCAATTCCTGCAACATCTTTGTATTCTCGACTTTTTGTGTTCATCCATCCACCCCAGAGTAATGAGAAGAATCAGAAGACTATACATTGAAAACGAGAAGAAAGGTTACACTTCTCCTTGAATTTAGATTGTTTTGATTTCACGTCTTCTCTGTATATATCATGCAATAAACTTTTTGAAATATAAATATCTAAACTATTGGATAATGGTGCATATCGAACTGACCAAATCCAGATAAAAATTCAGTAACTTCAGTTGGTTAAATTAGAATGTATCAATCTATATAATTCAGTTTGTTAAATTATAATTTTCTGAGATGTATAATTCATCGATTACAATGCATTACTGGCAAAACATTAACGGCTTATTATCTGACTCTATGGCTAATTTAGCTGAAATGAAACTGTCATCGTTAACAAGTCACCATTGCAAGTTTTTCGGGATGTTCATGATTAGTTATTTGGTAATCGTACAGGTCATGGGATGTTCATTTTTCATCTTATTAGCGAAATGTAACACTGTTAATAATGTTTATTCACTCATCTTTTCAGTATAAGGTCTCCGCGTTTTCAATACTAACTTCTATATAGGTGCATGGTTAGACTGTTACCATTCAATGGAACTTCCGATAGACTAGGATGCTATTTGTACAACATGGACTCCAATTTCGGACATTTAGTACTTTTGTCCACAGTGGACATATTTCCCTGTATGGTTCAGACTACCAATTACATGTGCAGCGTACACAACCTAGAGTGAATCCAGGATAGGAATTATTTTTCAGGACAGAGCACGAAGGAACGTACTGGGTATATTATTTTACGAAGTTACTCTTCCAAAACTTTGGCGTTAAATTAAGAAACAACTCTAAATTGTTCGTTCATTTTCATAGTTTTTTTTTTTTTTTTTTTTTGGGTTCTTTTGACTTGGCTAGATGTATTCATATCTCTTACTCCACTTTTTTTAATTGGACTAAATTTGAATTTTAGCCATTGTTTTATAGAATATCAAGGAATTCGATCTCATTTGCATTATTCAAGTGTTATGATCTGGCTGCCAAGCATAGGTTAAATGTGTATTGTTTACATTATATCCTGCTAATCTCTCCTATCGCTCTTTCACACTTAAAGTTAATTCCTCTTGGCAAGATGAATGATGTTGTTAGTCTTAGTTGGAAGTGGATGAAAATCAAAATTTTACTAATTAACAGGGCTTAATCTCTTTCAATTCAGTTAAAAATGTTGTTTTTTCACATTTCTTTATTATATCAGGTTATGAGAGTGGTGAGTTACTGGATTGAATTTTGTCAAGCTAATGCTTTTTGAAAATACTTTTGCTCATGTTTTTTCATTATGGGACTCATTTTGTTTCAACTAATTATAATAGTACAACCGTATTGTTGTATATAGTCAGTTGTTGCCCTATTGATGCTGGAGTTGAATGTTTTGCACCGAAAAAATAGTCTTTGCATGGAGAAAGATGCACCAGTAGTAGTACGACAGATATATCCTAACCCTTGGAAGTACTAATCATGACTTGTGATATGCAAGGTACGTAATTATGATTCCTTTCATCAAGATGGTTTGTAAAGCTACAAATGGACTTTTCAATTGGACGGCTAGGAAAGCTTGCATTTTATGTTATTTACCGTATTGATCCGACTCCTTCCACTTTTGTAGCTCTTTTTGTCCAGAAACTTCAGGTGCGAATCTGTCATGTAAAATATAATTTCTCAATACATATTCCTCAAGAGACACTCTTTCTCCTAAAAACCCTATTTTCTTTTTTCTTTTGATAAAATAAAGATTTTCTCAGTACATATTTATGTTTGATTTATTAATGTTTGCATCAGTGATTGATCAGCAATTTTCTCGCTTTATCTTTTTTGGTGCACTCATTGTTCGGTTTTTATGGATTAAGATGCAGTCAAGAAATTAGTGTATCGCTTTATCTTTTTTGGTGCACTGATTTTTCGGTTTTCATGGATTAAGATGCAGTCAAGAAACTAATGTAAAATCATTAATTGATTCTCACCTTTATGGGGAGGTGTGACAATGTGAGATTCTTAATAATATCAAGCACAAAGAAAATGAGGAAATTTATGTTTGCTTTACGTCCCTTATGTTTGCAGGAAATTAAGGAGGAAATTTAATAGGGTTGAATCACAAAGACAATGAGGGGAAAAGAAGAAGAAGAAGGTAAACACGTGGAAACCCTAGATTTTTTTAGTTGAAATCCGTTTTTGTTCAGTGATTTTCTCGACTTTACTAATTTTGTTTTTTTATGGACTAGCAGGCAGTCAAGAAATCAATTATCATTGTAATATAGGGTATTAGGTTTAGGAAAAATTAGTGTTTTCTCCAAATTGGGGTTATTCGGGTTTACTAATTTCTTTTTACCTTTCTGTCTCAGTTATCAGTTGTTGTTGGAGTTGGTGTTACTCCTCTTTCTCCACCATCTGCAACTGTAACTGTAATTCAACTGCTACATCAACCCCTCTTCCTGATTCCTTCCGAATTAACTAAATTACATTTTTTTACTACCAAGAGTTGGATGGTTAGGGATTTCTGCTTTTGAGAAATTTTGGTTTGTTTTTCATTTTTGGTTGAATCTGAATGTTGATATACTTTGTTTGTAACAGCAGGAAATGACCATTCATTGATGCAATGGGCTTTAATTGAGGTATTTCGTTCACCTGTTTAGATATATGAATGGAAGTTCTCATATGCAATTCTTATATGTTGTCATTCTTAAGCTTCTCATTAAAGCTTATTAGCTTTATCTATTTGATAGGCATCAGATGCATATATGAGAAAAAACTGAAGTTAATTGTCCATATAAGATTATTAGCTTTAGCTTTATGTTGTCATTCTTAAACTTCTCATTAAAGCTTATTAGCTTTATCTACCTGAAGTGCCCGTGATGAAGTGTGGGTATCCTTTAAGAACATCCCAGGAGAGGTCAACGAAATCTGAAGGATTTTTATTGTACCCAATCAGGTAGTTTAAATTAAGTTCTTCCTTATTCTATAATATGCATTCCCATAGTGTATTCTCCATTCTTATAGCATCAAATCATGATTATCTCAACCTAGAATTGGTGTATAAGTTTCCACAAAATTAAAATCCCCCTGTTAATGGAGAGACATGGAATTTTTTTTATCCCGGGGTTCAATTAATTTATGAGCCGACCTAAGGTGATAGGTATATGCACCTCACTACTTGGACAACTAAACTTATTAATGGAAAAACTTATATCCGAAAACTGAATTGAGTGATAAACAGGATGTCCTCTTTTGTGCAAACAGATTAGGTATTGAAATTTATTGGTTTTCTTTCTTTCGTTGTTTGGGAATTGATGGATCAATGTCAAGATTATCTTTGTCTGCATCAATGAAAAGCTTATCTTTGTCTGCATCTTAACTAGCAGCTGTCGATGGAATATCTTCCAGTTTCTCACTCAACTTTATTCAAAATTTTATGTCCTGAATTTATTTGTGCCTCAAAATTGTGGCTAATGGGATCAATATATATGCTTGGTATTCATTTGCATTATCAGTACCTCTAGGGCGTTGCAACCCAATACATGCTACATCCCAAGATTAACTATTAAAATAAAAATAACAATTTGCTAATGGCTATGAGTAGCTCCAGTTAAATTAGGGATTAAATTAAATTGCATGTTTCATATGTTGCTAATGGTTATGGATACCTCTAATCAAATTGGTAGTTTCTGATGCGTAACTTGGCTTATATTTTGATATGTCAGCGATCCATATTGGAAGCACAAAAAGCACGCTAGGGAAGATACGTCGTGAGAAATAAATAACACAATAACTACAATTAACTGATGGTAATGGACATCATGGGCAACAAACTTAATTTACATGTCTCAGCTATCAGGGATAAAGTATGGTTTCGTTTTGTTTTTTTAAACCAAAGTATGGTTTTGTGACTTAGGTATATATGTGTTTTTGTGATTAACCTCATTTTTATTATGTTTGTTTTCCGTTCGAATTTCTAGGGATCCCGCTCATCTCCCTAGAAAGCATGCCAAAGTAACGTAGTGCAACAACGCCAGGAGGAAAAGGATGAGAACCAGGTGATTTAGCTGCACACAGTAAAGGAAAAAATAGAGGAATAATGACCTTGGTTAGAGCCACTTTTATGTTACCTACACACATAGCCTTTTAAGCCTATCTGCACTACCAGGATAACCTTATATACTACATCATCATCTTTGGGCAGCACTATCATAATTAGTGCATCTATATGTAATCCAAAATGACAGCAAATCAACACACAACCATTAAACAAAAAATGTATGGTTTTAGGTGATAACCATGAATTTTGCACTACATTATTTGTGTTTGTCCTGAAACACAGTGTTTTGTGTTATATCAGACACTTTGTACAAGGACAGACCTGAGGAGGAAAGACGTACCTTTAAAAGAGGTGCACAATGCACCAATCTACATTGACAAAACTGGGCACAAAGTTTGGCATAGTTTGCACTGACTTTTGTATTCTATGTTTCTTACTATTCTATGTTTCTTACAAATATTAATGCTTATATTACAGATCCCGGGACCTAAACATTCAAGCACATGCTATTCAAAGAATTCATACGATGGTGTTGGCGCTGAAAATTCGGTAAGAATCTTCTTGATGGATATATTAAAGAATCTATTCAGGTGATTAATTATAGTCCAAAATACAGATGAATTCAGGCATCCCATGAACCCTTGGTATAGGATTTTGTCAGTCAAGCAGTAATACTACGATATACCCCATTCAACGATGTCCGCCTATTTATTTGGAAATTTTTTTATTTTTTTTGCAGATTCATGTGGTTAATCATGGAAATAGCAAGATTTACAAGGTTAATATCAAAATTGAATTTGCAGATTCTATTACTCTTCAATTATTTTTTGGTATTGTCATGTCTTTATCTGAACAAAAGCTATTAAGATGTAAAAAATCTAAGAGCTATTAGTGTATTTGAAATCTATACATATTTGCATTATTGTCGTATCTAATAAACTCAATCAGTTTTAGGCTTATTACGAAGGTTCTAATACACTTGTTCAATAAATTCTTACCTGTCAAGAGGCTTATTGCAGTTTACCAAGATGTTGGCGGTGATGAATGACGCATCTGAATGTGATGTCACCAATCTTGAGGCTAGGAAGACATGTTTTAAGAAGCTGGACCGGATTGGATATGGTACATTTATCCTTTTGTGTAATTGTTACCATCTTAGGTTTCAATAGCTAATCATTTGAGCTTCCAAGGATCATTACAAGTAACCCTTGATTACCATGATTACCAAGGACCCTCTTTAATTAGGTATCTTACCTGAAAGTGTGACTGATTTCAGGGAATCTTCTGAAATTGTGACCGATTTCAAAAATCTTCTAAAAGTGTGACCATGACCGATTTTAAAAATCTTCTGAAGTAGTCCGTTGGCAGGGAATATTGCATCTGGGAGTACACTATCAGATAGTTTAACATATATTATATAAAGTGTTCGCCTCAAAGTAAGCAATTTCCGTTTCACATCAATGATCTATAAGTTGTAGTGGGAATCATATAGCCGAGATATTCTTTTTGTTAGTGCTAATATGTGCAGCCAGTTTACATGACAGTGCAATGCTATTCATTTTTGATCCCCATATTTGTTTCTTATTTTTGTTTACCCTTTCCTCATGGATATTTCTATAGGAATGTGACTCAAGAACGGTGGATTCCTTAGGGTATCTTTTTCATCACAAATTTTTTATTATTGATGATCAGTTTTTCCTTTTCAGGATCCTTTTCACTGTGGAAAGTGATTCAAGGTAATGCAGTAAGTCTGTGTCTAATGAATATAGGCTAGACTTGGTATATTTGTAGTGCCTAAAAATATTGGTCTTCTCTATGTTTAGGTGTGAGCGCTGAAATTTTATTTTTAACTGCCATACTAATCTATGAATGAGTGCCAGTTTCATAATACTTTGGGTGTGTTTTGTAGGGCTCCCAAGCATTTTGTAGTGTTGGAGATCAGGCGTTAATAGGTAAAGATGGCTATGCTGATTTCGACAATTTTGGAATCACTAAATCTAACAGGTATGAGTCGCTTCTGCTTATATCAAATTCCAAATAATTTTTAAGATGTAAATGTGTTTTGTTTTCTGATTTTGTTTTTAAGTCCACCAACATGTTTTTGCAGCAACTTATTTCTTTCTGTTTCGGCAGGCCTTCTTCTTCTTTTAGTAATTCAAATTTTTGCTACTCCTTCCTTAATAAGATTCTAAGAAGAAGAAGAATTTAAGAGAGATAATCCAGAGTTTGAAACCATGGTCATGATAGTCGGTAAGAACCCTCACAATGCGCTCTTCATGAAACAAAATACTATTCTGTTTGTTGTTTGAGTAATTCATTTCGAGTCATCCTTTTGGACATTCTACACTTGACTGCTGATACTCAATCCCTCTGCATGGGAAAGAGGTTTATTAGTTTTCGTGAACTCATTTAGATTTGGACCATTTGCTGATTCTAATTTGTAGCACTGATAATTCTTAGGATGTAGTCTCTCAACATTTCTCTCACCATGGAGGTAAAGACTCGACTCTTTTTAACTTTGTTTGTTCGTTTCTTAAATGGGTTTTTGGTTTTACATTGGTTTTTTAAAATGGGTATTTATTTTTTAATAGATTTTCTGAGTTGCAACATTTCATTTCTAGAGATGATCAGCACGGTAACAAATGTGAATGGTTAACCAAAGAATTGTCCAACTAATTGTAGAGCTTATGAGAAATTATTATTCCATAGAGTAATGGTAATTGTAGCCAATGCTTCATATCTTGAATCCGCATTAGTAGTTTCCAGTCATTAGATCTTCATGACGTCGTCTATGCAAATAATTACGAGTCATCACTCATAAAATCAATGGTGTTGCGGCGACGCCTTCGCCACCATCTTTCTCTCCTTTAAGAAAAATTTCTTCAAGATTTGTTCTCCTTGGGTGGCATCCACAAATGACCAACTTATAGCTTGGAATCGCACTGTGAGTATTTTGTTATGACATTAAGATAATTAAATTGAAACCATATTGAAGTTGTTCTATCTTAAGCTTCTTTCACTCTTTTCATTTCAACTTTCGATCGTTTAGTAATTAGTTCTTTTCGCTAATTATTTGTTGAGAAATGCTCGGAGGAAATCTAATAAATACCTGCATTTCCATATTTTGACGGGTTTAGAGAAGGAAAACTAATAAATACTGTATCCTCATGGGTCTTAAAAACGTATGCGAGAATTTATGTTTTGTTTATTTTATTTTATTTTTATTTTGGTTTAGCGATAAGAAAATCTCTTTTGCTAAGATGTCGTTGCTTATTTGGCAAACACATGGTCTATATTGTTAACATTTGCTTCCCTATGAGGTCTGTCAATGGGATTTTAATTTTTTTAATCAACTTTCAGGAGCTCTACACTCAACTTTGCCAAAGGTGGAAAACTTCTCATGACTTTGTTACTGAAGATGATTGCTTACATTTTTATAAGTAAGCTAAAGGTAAATTCTCAGCTTTGTATCCTTTTATTTGTATGAATTAAGTGAGCTCAATTGTCATTATACAAATTCCCACTTATACATTATTAGGAAATGATATTTTGTTGTCTTTGCTCAAATGGTAGAGCACATGGTTCTCATGCAGTTGTGGGTTCGACTCCCACAGATAGCATACTTAATTGAGTAAGCTAAAATCTTACATGCTTTCGATGAAAATATTAGCTATGCAATACGTGGTGCAACACATAGGTATGTTTAAATAGCATGCCATATATATTAGCTTGGTTTATGTATCAAAAGAACACCAACAATCCTAACATTAACAAATGTAGATTTGTTTCTTCTCTTTTTTGATGATGAAGTGAAAATAGCATAATCCCAGTTCAAATTTGTCCAAGAAAGAAAGTAATTTTGTGATGGAAAAGAAGGTAGATTCTATGCGCTTAGTAACCCTTTAAGGGGATGCCTGTGAGGTACTCCCATTTGATAAAGAGTAATTGAGATGATCCCATCTTAATGACATGTATAAAGTTTTCTTGGATTTTAAAAAATAAAATGAAACTGTAACGACTTTCCGTCCTCATTGATTTGGATCTCTGGGATATCTTTTTTCCTTTACATTCGCTAATGATTATAATGCAGCATGGCCGTGGTACATAAGGATGCAACTTCCAAAAAACGCTTACATGTATACTTTTGATTTTTATGTATCCTACATTATTATTTTTTATTTTGTTTTTATTGAATATGTCTGCTTGACTTTTTGTTTAGTTTGTTTTATGATTGTCAAGAGTTTGCTTTTTCTCGAATTTTGGCGTCAAATATTTTAAGACATGCATCAGAATTTCCAGATAGTGAAGAATGCACCTCTCACAAAGGTTAAAGTGGAATTTCCCAATTATTATTTTGAGATTTAGTTTAAGTTGCTGAGAACACCCGTGGGAACGACCAAGTATTGTTGAAATTATTAGTCCCACATTGTCTGGGCATCTAAGATCCTGCGGTTTATAATCCCTTTAGGCATCTCCACTCATTGCCAATTGGTTTTGAGTTGGATGCCCGTATTCTAACATGGTATCAGAGCAGGCTATTTACGACGAGTCATTTGACCGCGCCTTTATTCCGTGTCACCCGATTTAATTGTCCACGTGTTAGACCCAACGAGGCTACACGTAAGGGGGCGTGTTAAAATTATTAGTCCCACATTGTCTGGCCATCTAAGATCCTGGCGTGTTGAAATTATTAGTCCCATATTGTCTGGGCATCTAAGATCCTGCGATTTATAATCCCTTTGGGCCTCTTCACTCCTTGCCAATTGGTTTTGAGTTGGATGCCCGTATTCTAACAAGTATATCTCACAGTGGAAGTTACAATACACCCCGTAAGATCCAATGTTAAGAGTTCCCGTGTTCATTTTTTAATGGCAGTCCATTGAGGTTGTAAAGTAAAATTGGTAATACACACATGATATGGACATTTGTCCTTGACCTCCCAAATTTAGCTATAATCTGTAATTGAAATTTGCTTTCCAAAATGGTATACGGTTTCTGAACGAGATATTGAGTTAGTACGAGGGATCTTGAAATTTATGATGCAATCAGATAATCAGGTTGATAAAATATGCTAGAAATCAATGTTATGCAATAAGAATCAATGAAGTTCAGGATAGCATCCAACATTTCTTCATTTAGTGTGACAATCAACTCTAACAATTTTTTTGTTCCCTTTTTAATGGTAGCCAGTTAAAACTAGATCCTAATAGTGTGAATAGAAAAGTGGTAGCTCACTAATAGTGTGACTTCATGAATGTTTGTAAAGGACAAAGCGTAAACACTTCTTTGGCCAAGACAAGGACCATGAAAGCTATGCCAATCATTGCTTCCAACATCATCTCGATCAGTATGAGGAATATCGCTCTCTTAAGTCATTTGAGATGCTTACACTTCCTAGAACAGTGAAAGGTGTAACACATATCCAGAACTAACATTTTCAGGCAGATTGAAATAGTTACTGCAGAATTGAATAACTTGCCATCTTGATATTGTATCCATCGCATAAAATACATGAATTCCATGTCGTTAAAGTAGTAGAGTCGCAATAGTAATCGATGACATAAACTAAGTTTCCTGGATTATGATTAAGAATAACAAATTTCCCTGTTTTACATTGTCTATAAGAATTATTTTCAAACCAACTTATTTGGCAAATAGTTTAGTTAGAATACACTTTCCTTGCAAACCAACTAATTTGGCTAATAAAACAAAACATGTGCATTCATGGGTGCACCGTTGGAACTTGCATAGGTTCCATCTAATAAAGGCTTAAAGAGTAGTTCTATGTGTATCGTGGGCACGCCACAACGGGTTGTCGCATGTGAGACAACCTGGCGGGACCTACAAAACCAAAAGACGCATCCACTGTTATCTCAACTTTTTCGTAAAACAAAGAAAAGCCAATAATTTTGTAACAGAAATTCGAACTTTTTTTTTCGCTTTTGGTAGACAACCAATTAGCGACCCAAAAAACAATCCCGCTCACAGCCAAACTTAAGGCCGACTGTACGGTTTGGGGATGCGGGTCCCACCTTTTCTGAGAGGGGTTATGTTGGGGTTACTTTTTGGTTGTTTAGTTCAAGAATGATTAATAGAGGTGATGGGTGGAAGATAATTATAGAGGACATGAATAATGCGGTTATGTTCAGGTCCAGTATGCGTTTTTATTCTGGTCATCTATGTAATTGAGAATTTATTACTATAGAAGACATAAATTATGCCACGATCCGGGTGAAAGCTAACCTAATCTCCACTAACCTCTAATCAATTTATAAGTCGGGCATTCCCGACCCACCAAGCAAAATCGGTGGTTTCTTGGTGACGATCAGTTTAGTGTCTATGTTTATATCTATATTTTCTAATCACATAATTTATTATTTTTAGTTTCCTAATTTTAACAGATTTCTTATGGTCCCAGCTACTATAACCCGACTAACAAAGTACATGGGCCATAGGCATTGCAAACTTATAGGATCACCCCCAGACCTAAGTTAATCCCTTACTTTACCACTATACCTAATCATGTCTACTTTTGATGCGGGTCTTACATTTTCTAATATAACTATAACTCCTAATCTAAACCATTTCTCAAAATTTTGCATATTTCAACATATTTCTAATGGTCGGGGCTATAGGCCCAAGCTACTATGACTCAACTAACTAAACACCATGGCTTGATCCCATAGGCTAACCTATAGGCTCAATCTCTTACATTTATTAGTTTTGATTCCTCTTTAGCATCTGCCACGACTATTGGAAGGATTATCGTTGTTGACCACATTTTTTATCTAAGAGAAATTGGTAAGATTATTCTTGGGGTGTTTTGGATTGACGAAAACAAACTAATTAAATTTTATTAGTTTTAAATTATTTAACCTTTCATGAATCGATTAATCCTGAAAGTTATTTTCCACGTTACACTTTAATTGCCATTGACTTTGAACCAGTTATATACAGTGCCCATAGGCTAGACGATATTCATACAACATAATTCGATCGACATGAACCTTATGAATTGTAAATACAAACTATATATACAACACAAATCGATCGAAAAGGTTGAGCCACACAAGTCACATTATACTTTTATTGTCATCAATTTGGAAAGGTGATCCTTACGTTCAATGATCACTACTTAATTATCTTAGAAGAAACGACAAAACATACCAAGGTAAACATTCTGAAAATCATTAATGGTGATACATACCTAGATAATATAAGCCGAGCTATATCAATGAGATACCTGGATAAGCATAATAATGGTATTTTAAAGTATTTTCGTGAAATATATATACCAAATTAAAAACCATGTGTTGAATACCAAAGATTAAGTTACACATTACACTAACCAGAGGTTGAGCCAGGGCCGCATGGCAGGTGATACCAGTTATTGATGCCAAAGTAATTAGCCATCAATAACCACGTAGTCATAATATAAGAAATATTAGGGTTCACAAACGTTGATGCATATGAAAATGTGTACTAATCCTTAGTGGCCTCATAAGTCACAAGCATTGAATTCACTACAAGAAATATTAGGGTTCACAAACATTGATGCATTTGAAAATGTGTATTAATCCTTAGTGGCCTTATAAGTCACAAGCATTGAATTCATTCCGTCCATCCATTGACTTTAATCGAGTCACTAATTTTTTCCTTTTATAACCTTTTAGAACCATGCGTTGTTAGTAATCATACATGGGATGAAATATATATAAAAAAATTGAATATCGTTAAAACTAAAATTCGTATAAAATCATGTTCAACTAACGAAATTTTATTGTTCCAAAATAGTATAACTATATCTAGGTAAAGTCGTTAAATTTGGTTCTTTTTTCATATGTACACAAATAATATTAGGTGTGATTATATGTAAAACTCCTATATTTAAAACCAAATCCGGGTAAGACATATATAAGAAAATCAAGTTTCATTAAAATTAAAATTCATTTGGGATTATATTAATAATTGGAGATTTTATATAAAATTTATAAACCATAATACTTAGGCTAACCCTACACTATGAAATTAAATAATGTTTTTAAGTAATTGGAAAATGCAAAACAAGATTTAATTATTTCATGTTTATTTTTTAGTAGTTGGTCCATGAGTAAGTATGCAATGAAACCATGTGTAAAATTTTAAGTGAATAAAGTGATATCTTTGATAATGTAATATGATTTACATTTATAGAAGCTTACAAAAGACAAGTTCCATCATTGAACAATAACTTAAAATCTCATATTATTTTTCATTAATACATTTTTTAATTATAACGTATGTTTATACAATATTTTGAAGTATTTTCATGAAACATATATCAAGATAGAATCCTCTATTGAGTCACGAAAACTGTGTGACGCGGTATAATTATCAGAGGTTGATGAGATTAGAGTTAAGGAATACATCCAGACGTAATATTTTTATTAAAGTTTCAATTTTTATTTGACCCTTACTTATGTATTTACATCTTTAAGAAATCAATTGTGTATTTATGATTAACATTCTTATATCTAAACCACCGATACACTTTTAATATCAAACTATTCAAAGGTTTTTTTGTATTTCATCAAATGAAGATAGCAATAAAAATACAAAAATAATAGATAATGTTATAAATCAAACTCTTACTCGAAACATAGTTCGTCACTATTTTGGAAAAATTGATATTACAAGTTTACATTGTGGACATTTCATTGGAATGTATGATAAATGGAAAGACGGATAAAAATATCCTTATGGGAATAAACATTCTGAAAAATATTATTGCCATGGGAAAATAAATCAGGCTTTGATAGGTTTGTATCACGACGATGATGACCCTTCGACATTATTTCGAAAACATATTCAAGATTATGATGCGTCAAATGCATTTACCAGTCTCGGATAAAAATTTGATAAAGTAGTTTTTTTTTGTTTTTTTTTTTAAAGTCATGGGTGCTTTTGTATACATGGGAAACTACAACATAAAACTGGAATGTTATTCATTATCGCAAGATAATTTGGAGTTCACCAATTGGGGATCCTAATTATTATGGAATGTGCTAGATCCAGTCCTGAAAAAAGAGGACATAAAAGAGAGTCGGGTCATACACCTATAAGCTAAATTTATATAAAAATGACCAACCAGGATAGAGGGGGCAAACAAATTGGTACATAAACTTAATCTAAAAATCTCGGAGACTTGCTCAGTTCTTTAGTGACAAGACAAGAAATTTATTTTGTGAGAATTCTTTGGAAGATAGAGCAGTGCAATGAAACACAATATCATGGTAAAGAACAAAGTTGTTGTTACTGTTGATTTTCTTAATGTTACTGATTGACAGATGCATATGCATGAAAAGGACAATAATGGTTTTTTTTTGGTGATTTCATAAATGCGCGATTTTATTTACCCGTTTGGTAGAAACATAACAATTACAAATGGAGATGAATATTTCATTTTTCTACGTTAATTAATTGGCAATATTCCATGATAAGTTCTTCTTACCTTATTTTTCCGGTTAGGTGTTAAGTGATCTTCAACCTATATGGATATATAATTACTTACTTGAAAAACCAGTAAAATAAATAATAGGATATGCAGGCATATAATTGTCGTATAACTTCAAAAAAATTGAAGATTCAAAGCCATGAGGTTCCTCAGTAATAAAAATAATTTAACCTTAAATCTTTGGTGCCTTCTGTCTATATTTTTTTGTTGTAAATATTAGTAGATACAAATTAGGTCTATAAAACACACTAAAAGTCATATATAATTGATCCAAGAGTTGTAAGTTATCCCGATTAGTTTCTTATAGTAAATTAGGTAATATAAAGGCAATGGACAACATATTAGGAATCTTCTTTGTCAAATTAAATAGAGTATGGTCTAAACTATGGTTGAAAGTGTAAAAGTGAATGGTGTAAACCATACAAATAAAAGAGGTCTCCATATACAAAAACACTTAAACTCAGTTATCATAAATAAATGTCAATATACCAATACTAAAGGTTGAGCCGGGGCCATAAGGCCCCGGTGATACCTAGTATGGAATACAAAAAATATATAAATAAACTTTGTAGCTCCTAATCCACATACCTAATCTTCAACAATACTCGAAATCTTCGTCACTTCCAAGTAGTCCATTGATCCCAAATGTTGTAAGTTTAGTATCATCGTTGTTGAAAATCCGTAGCTATAACAATGAGAAAAGCATCGGTTCTCAATCATTGTTATAAAGTGTCATAGTATTATTACACAACGTCAAAGTACAATTGCATCACAACTTCAACAATAATACTATGGTGATACTTCACTCCCCTTTAGTCAATACTCCATCTCTCATGGAAACCACTCCCCCTTACATAATGATCCGGAAACCATATGTATTTGTAGTATGAACTACAATTAATTCTCCCCCTTTTTGTCAATAAAATAGGCAAAGTTACAAGAACGGGATCCTAATGAAATTTCCGTAAGAGACATTTCATGACCAAAGGTAAATGTTCTATCATCTTGTTTAGATGCAATCATAAATCCGAGGCTAAATGCATTCATCAAGGAGTTCATAAAGATACAAGATAACCCCTAGAAATTTCACAGCCGCACTCCCCACAAAGATATGGCAATTAAGCGCAAGTTCAAAAGAACTCTCCCCGATAATATGTCATTCCCAAGGGAACAACAAAAGCGACCTTAATTTCAAGCGAAAAGAAGGATTTTTTAAGACTCAACAAATTACATACAAGTATGAATTTGGAATCCAAAAATATTCAATCATATTAACCAAAGCGAACCAAGATTAATTTGACTAAATATGCTCAACACAAGTAAACTTATGGAGACTTAATTACACAATTAAACTAATCACAAAAGCAATCAATTTAATTGGCCACACTCAACATGAGAAAAATCTATGGAGTGCTAACTAAATAATCACACAAGATGATTGATTTAGTTCATTTGGGCTCAACATAAGAGATTATGGAACTGATAAGTGTAGAATACACCGTATTTACTATCTAGTAGTTTATGCTTTCTTTGCTATTTTCCTGTAAATTATGTATTTTACGTGTGTTTTTGAGTTATTAGGTACTCTGGAGTCGCACGGAGGAAAAGAAGAAGAAATCATCAACATTGAGCAAAAAGGGCATAATTGTCATTTCATAGGGCAAACACTATTGGGAGACGAGCCACGGTTAAAGGGAAACTCTCTCAGAGGAGGATTAGAAACAGCTAGCTGACTCGGTTCTGACTCGTTCTAACTCAGCCCCTTGACTTTTGACTAACGTTTGACTTACGGTTTTGACCTGTTTGACCGTTAGTCCTAACGGTGGACTGACGGAATATACCTTGACCGGAGGAGAATTTTCAGGTGGCCGGCGGCGACGGATTCCGGCCTATTTCCGGCCAAAAACCCAGTTTTCCGGCGAGCCAAAAATACAGAATTTTTTGTGGAATTCTCCCATGGGATGTGAAGAGTTGGACTTGGAATTGAATGAAGAATTTGGCTTGGACTTGGAAAGAGGAGATGGAAGATTTGAGAAAGGCTTGGATTTGGAAATTGAGCTACAAAAGGAAAGGGATTCTATTCCTTAGAAGATATGGAGAACATTGAAGCCTATAAATAGAGAAGAACTTCTACACTTCCATACACATTGATACACTTTTACACACACAACACTTTTCTTTTCTTTATTATTATTGTGTGAACTCCTTAGCATGAGTAACTAAATTGATTTTGGATGAATTCCTAGTTCTTAACATGTTTTGAGTTTTGTTTAAATCTACTTTGAATTTTCACATGATTATCGTTTGTTTTTGCTAATAAGAATGTTTATGCTTGATTGATATGTCGTTTAGGATGCATACTAAATTGATTTTTTAATTAATTTATAGCTAGTGAAAGTTAGGGGATAAGTAATCGTTTCTTGACTCTTTACACAAGTAGAAAACACGAGACCTTGCGGAGGGATTCCGTGGAGCAATTGTGTGTAAAAACAACATTAGCAAGTGGACCTTGATCTAAGAGTCTAACTACTAATATCAACCTAATAAATTCATAAATCTTAATGCGTTTAATTAAATTATATCTTGAGTGATCTACTACTAGGTGGTTTGGTAAATAGAATCCGGTAGTCGAGAACTTCCGTATCCGGTGATATAAGGGATTTTGGGGTTAGCACTGATCTAGCTGCCATACCTACGGTTGGTGATAATTTGTGACTAATAAGAAGTGGAAAAGAACATAACTTTAATCATTGTTTTGCAGCGAAGAAGGATTCCTTGATCTAATCTCTCTTATTGATTTCCTTTTAATTGCTTTTTTTATTTTATTCACTTTCTTAAATTCTTAATTGTGACAAATTTACAACTAGAATCTCGTGCTCCTCGTGGGATCGACCTTGACTACCCTATATTACTTGTTAATTAGGTAGTAAAGTATTAATTAATTTGTTGTGGTTACGACACGCATACAAATTTTGGCGCCGTTACCGGGGAGCATCGGATGATTTTAGTTGTTTTCTTTTTACTTTTTGCTTTATTCTTGCTTTGTTGGATTCTTTATCGTATCTAACTTAGTTTTTGAGAATTGTTTTTCAGGTACCGGTTTTCCATGTATGGTGGACAAGAGCAAGCATATTACAACAATCAATACGGTTTTCAACCTCAACATCATGGCAACTTCCAACCATCCTTAGGATACAATCAAAACCAATCTTTTGGCTATGATCAAAATCCTTCGGAGCCTTATGGATATTCTCATGCATATCAACAACCTTATGACGGGTATGTAAGTGGACAATTACAAGGATGGACGGATAATTATGCTTCTAATACATTGTTTTCTAGTAATGTGCAGACAGAGAATTGGGAATATACTCCTATTCATCGTGTTTTTCCTTCACTTTTTAAGGATATACAATCTAGAAACTCTATACACGGTGGTAAGCGTGTTAATGTCCGTAAACTTGCACAAAATTTATACAAATTGGAAGATGATGGAGACTCGGAAGAGCTTGTCGCAGAAATTAGTAGGACCATTCATATGGAACTTAAACGACGTCGGGATAAAGGCTATGAAACCGATGAAGATTCTTATCATGGTGATTCCGATAATGAAGATGATTGTGTTGAAAAGGACCAACCTTTGGAGACTTTTGATGACGCTAGTGTAGATTACTCGATCCTTGATCTTAATAATGATCAATCACCTATTCAAAAGGTAGAGCTTGAGGAAGATGCATTTAGTGCTTGGAAAAAATTCCTTAGGGAAAGCTATGAGTCCGCGGAAGTGTATGAGCGTTGCAACAATGAGGAAGTTATTCCAACTCCGGATCATAATAAGGATCCTTCACCTATTCAAAAGGAGGAGATTGTGTGTGACTTTCTTATTGTTAAAAACGGTGTAACACCCTCACAAGAAGATCTTACAATTTTTACCGACGAAAATCACTTTAGTGAATGGCCCGATTCCGATGATGAAGATGTTGAAGAGGTGATGCTTGTTAATGGAACCGAATTGATTGAATTTGTGGAAGACCCAATTGAACTTGCTAAAGATTATGATGATGCCGAGACTTTGGTTAAGGTAGAAAATGATGAAGAATGGTTGCAAAGTTTGATAGAGGACCATGATATGCAAGAGGTAAGTAATTCACTTGAATTTTTTAAGGATGAGGAGGATACCGTAATACAAGAGATTGTGCAAGGTTTGTCTAACCCTTTGCATATTAATTCTTCTCCTTTACCTCTTATTGGTTTGAATGTATGTGCTTCGAAAGTACTTTTGAATGACTTTGTTTCTCGATATCTGCCATTGGAAACACTTGATGCTAACACTATGCAGGTTTGCCAAGAGGAATGCATGGAAATTCCCAAATTATATGTTCTTTATACACTTCCGGGTGCGGACAAGAATAAGTGTGGGGGAAATTTCTATCGAGCGATAATTTCACTATTATTTTCTTGTGCTAATATTTGTATGAAGCTATTGTTTGCAAAACAGGTACTATGGGAGGATCCCCAAATTTTCCGATTATTAGTATATGGGGAGTGAATCTTACAAGAGCCATGTCGGGCCGTCGACTTTAAAACAAGCGCTAAGTGGGAGGCAACCCACCGGTTTTGTATCTCTTATCCTTTTGTTTTTATTTGCGTTTTGTTTTGTGTGTTTATTTTTTTATTGTTCCATATCATATTAGGATTTCCCACCTTGATTTTACTTGGACGATTCAATTACATTGAGGACAATGTAAGGTTTAAGTGTGGGGAGTGGCTAAGCATATATTTTTTTGCATAAAAAAAAAAAATTTGCATAAAACTTTCAACTTTTAGAGATTTTAGAGTCACTAGCATACTTCTAGGTATGATTACATAGAGAATTCTGACCGACATAATTGAACTTGGAAGTGTTAGGGAACTACGTTCGATTTCTTGCTTGTTAGAGTGTTAAATAATGGATTTAATCATGCCGGTGATGCAAATTTGGTGCAGGGAGAAGTGCGTTATTAGAGTTGCTGATCAATCATTAGTGGAGACTACCCATTTTCATATCATGAGAGGCACCAACCAGAAATTCTTCCTTTACTAAAGAGCTTCTTTTGAGTGTGTGTCACCGTACGTTAATTCCGGGTAGAATGGTGAGCTACCCAATTTCACACCAATTTCAGCACTATTTTGATCTCTTGAGTGCTAATCTTTGTCAATCATGAGGGTGATGTTTATAGATGAAAGCTACCTTCTTGTAGTTCGATTTGCAGTTAGCACCATTCTCTCTCGACAACAACGGGTCCATAGAAACACCATAATCATCAACAACAATGGAGCGACATTAAAATCTACAAGGAAAGTTGAAAAGGTTTAAGGTTTGCAAGCAACAATGAAACAAGAAAAAAGAGAAAATTTCAAATCTAAGTAAAGCAACATACAATGAGCAGATTTTACATATATGTTGAAGACTTAAAATGCAATGAGGTAATTCTATATTCAAGTATTAAGACTTATTTACAAAAGCGAAGAAAAGTGAAAGGTGAGAATTATTGAAGTTTATGATTTCGAGACGATACAAGTTGTGAAGAATCAAGCGGTAAAGTACTTTTCCACGACCATGTTTGTTTCGTTTTTTTTTTCTCTTGTCTAAAATAAAATAAAATAAAATATATATATATATATATATGAGACAAGAGAAATATCTATTATTGTTTTGTTTTGAATAAGCCGTGGGGAAGGAAAATCTATAATGAAGTTTCAAGCGACAAGGATTTTAAGGAAAAAGGTTATAAATTGTTAAGGATTTATGAAGCTAAAGAGTTTATCATCAATAGTTGAAGCCGAAGACCAAGAAGATGAAGACAAGGAGCGGAAGACGTTTTCTTTTGGATTCCGTGAGAGTGGTGTTATCATAATTGGCAATCGGATGTGAAGGTAAGTAAGTAATCTCATCCTCGATATAAGTGGTTGATTTCCTTTCTTAGAGATCGTTAGAAAAATGGTTTTTCAAAATATTAAAAGATGTGGGTTTTTTAAAATTTCGGAAGTTATCCTTCCTACCATTCAACGTGTTGCAGGAATTCTCTCTTCATTCCTACCTGCACATATGTGAGACCCATAAAAAAGCCGTCTTTTTGAGTGAAATTATCATAAAATCCTTTTTGGTGAGGCAGAAGTCGAGGCGAAATGCTTATTGATCGTTTCTCAAACACGTGTTCTCTCATTATGGTGTGGTTATTTCTCACTCAACATTTAAGAATGAGAATATGTTATTTAGTATTTCTAATTTCTTATTACTAGCATGCAGAAACTCTATGTCCTCATAACTTTTTGAATGCTTGGGAAGCTGGAACGCTTTGAAGTTGTAAGTTTTGGTTTGATTTGCTCGAGGACTAGCAAAGTCTAAGTGTGGGGGAATTTGATAGGTGTAGAATACACCGTATTTACTATCTAGTAGTTTATGCTTTCTTTGCTATTTTCCTGTAAATTATGTATTTTACGTGTGTTTTTGAGTTATTACGTACTCTGGAGTCGCACGGAGGAAAAGAAGAAGAAATCATCAACATTGAGAAAAAAGGGCATAATTGTCATTTCATAGGGCAAACACTATTGGGAGACGAGCCACGGTTAAAGGGCAACTCTCTCAGAGGAGGATTAGAAACAGCCAGCTGACTCGGTTCTGACTCGTTCTAACTCAGCCCCTTGACTTTTGACTAACGTTTGACTTGCGGTTTTGACCTGTTTGACCGTTAGTCCTAACGGTGGACTGACGGAATATACCTTGACCGGAGGAGAATTTTCAGGTGGCCGGCGGCGACGGATTCCGGCCTATTTCTGGCCAAAAACCCATTTTTCCGGCGAGCCAAAAATACAGGATTTTGTGTGGAATTCTCCCATGGGATGTGAATAGTTGGACTTGGAATTGAATGAAGAATTTGGCTTGGACTTGGAAAGAGGAGATGGAAGATTTGAGAAAGGCTTGGATTTGGAAATTGAGCTACAAAAGGAAAGGGATTCTATTCCTTAGAAGATATGGAGAACATTGAAGCCTATAAATAGAGAAGAACTTCTACACTTCCATACACATTGATACACTTTTACACACACAACACTTTTCTTTTCTTTATTATTATTGTGTGAACTCCTTAGCATGAATAACTAAATTGATTGAGGATGAATTCCTAGTTCTTAACATGTTTTGAGTTTTGTTTAAATCTACTTTGAATTTTCACATGATTATCGTTTGTTTTTGCTAATAAGAATGTTTATGCTTGATTGATATGTCGTTTAGGATGCATACTAAATTGATTTGTTAATTAATTTATAGCTAGTGAAAGTTAGGGGATAAGTAATCGTTTCTTGACTCTTTACACAAGTAGAAAACACGAGACCTTGCGGAGGGATTCCGTGGAGCAATTGTGTGTAAAAACAACGTTAGCAAGTGGACCTTGATCTAAGAGTCTAACTACTAATATCAACCTAATAAATTCATAAATCTTAATGCGTTTAATTAAATTACATCTTGAGTGATCTACTACTAGGTGGTTTGGTGAATAGAATCCGGTAGTCGAGAACTTCCGTATCCGGTGATATAAGGGATTTTGGGGTTAGCACTGATCTAGCTGCTATACCTACGGTTGGTGATAATTTGTGACTAATAAGAAGTGGAAAAGAACATAACTTTAATCATTGTTTTGCAGCAAAGAAGGATTCCTTGATCTAATCTCTCTTATTGATTTCCTTTTAATTGCTTTGTTTATTTTATTCACTTTCTTAAATTCTTAATCAATACCCCCCTTTGTGTGACAAATTTACAACTAGAATCTCGTGCTCCTCGTGGGATCGACCTTGACTACCCTATATTACTTGTTAATTAGGTAGTAAAGTATTAATTAATTTGTTGTGGTTACGACACGCATACAGGAACCCCGACTAAGATTATCATAAAAAATGACAACCTTAACCGTACATGTACTCAACATAAGAGAACTCATGGAATACAAACTAAATAACCACACAAGTTGATTAATTTAGTTCTTAATGCTCAACATATAGCATCTCATGGAACAACCAACCATGACAATAAGAAATCGACTTAGTCGTATCGTTCTCAACATAAGATACACAATGGAGCCTTCACGGTAATGCATAATATTATGGAACAATTAAGCTCTATACCGTGGATAACAAAAAACAAGGACCTATTCTATTTTTCCATCACAAAGTGACATAATAGACTTTATCCTTGAATCACAAAAGATTTTAACCTATCTTTGCGTCAACAATTGGCAATATATGCTTAACTTTTGTGTTTTTCCAAAAGTCCATTCATTCGTTAATCAATATTTGCATACCAATTCGTGAACGACTTTACTTTTGACAAAATATGGGATAATTAAGTAAACACACATATCCCATCAAAATATTGCAATATATAAAAAGATTAATATTGCAACCATCATCTTCCAAACAAGTTTAGAATTAAAACAATAAATGTAAAAACAAGAAGATGAAATCATTGGATATAGCTATGTGTAATCACAATCATGGCTATTCCAAAACACTAGTTATTCTTCTAAATAAAACAGAAAACATAGAAGATTTACTAGACATTAAGAACCAAACAAAAAAACTTCCATGTCATACCGAACTAGGTTCAAATCGACAGTTCGGGACCTTCTTGAGCCTTAATATCTAGAAGCTTGTGAATGTAAGCATCTTCTGTACTTGTGATATCCTTATTGTGAAGTTCTTTAACATGGGTTTTCATGAGAACAAGATCAAACTTAACCTTTTTCAACTCAGTTCTTACCATATCAAGACACTTCATTGTATCAACAAGTAGTTGCTTAGCCTTCTCAAATTCCATTATGAAGTCAAGGACTACATCCGATGAAATCTCTTCAATTTTTTTTTATCCGAGGGTGAATCAGAGGATTGAGGAAGAGAATCTTCATTTAAATAAGAGTTTCTTTTCCTTTATCAAGTTTGCAATATACCGCCTTATCAATGACATCTTTAGTCAAATCCGATGTGCATGAAGAGGAAGAAGCCATTGATAACAAGAAACCTAGAGTAAAAGAGTAACTCAATAGGATAGGTATATATGTAAGAAAACTCGAGAGATTTAGGGTTACGGGAAAGGTTAAATGGATAACTCGAACCGTACATGAACCCGTAGGATGGTTTTTCACAAAGCTTTACATTGAAAAAGAAAACACTTTTATTTTTTCAAAGGTGTTTTAGAAAAAGAACAATTAAAAAGAAAAATACTCACAAACCAGGGTCTGAATAATTATCTTTCTAAAAACGATAAGAGATTAGCTAGATAATTAGAGTCAGTTAGTTATGGAGTATACCTATCCAATTCTCTCACAACTAGGCTTTTTGTATGTGAGATAATCAACCTTGTGATTAATTCACACAAGTATGAGCCTTTTGCTCATCAAATGAATATTGTTCATCTTTATCCTTCTATCTTTGATATATGTTCTTTCTAGAGAGAAGAGACACTGCTTTATCATAAGGACTAAATCTAGGACCGCTAGCAGTAGGTTCACGTGGATTAGAATAGATAGGAATCCATTTTCTAGATTTAGATTTATCAGAAACATCCTTATAAGTACAAGAAGTATTCTTACTAATACTGCAGTAAGAATTCCAGAAGGAACTTTATCCCTGTGATGATATCTAGAGTAGAGATCATTCTCATAAGGTTTCTGATTTCTTCTGGGCATACGATTCACTGCCTTAGCCGACTGACTATCTATTCCATTGACAGTGAAGAGAAGCAAATTATTAAGCTTAGAAATTTGTTTCCTTCTTTCAAAACAATGAATAGCATAATGATTCTGTTTCCCATAAAAGGTATAGGTTCGCGGAGGAGACGCAATAATTGGCACTTGCTTAAACTCCATAGCCATATGATAAGATAACAAGTTATGTAGACTTTTCTTGCCACAATTTTCTACTGGAGAACACTTCTTCGTATGTGGTAATTCATGAGAATTAATCACCGAAGACTTTTTATTTAAGACAGAGTTTTCCTTTTCCAAGGACTTACACTGTTCATGAGCTAAAGCAAGAGATGCACATAGTTTCTATTTTTCATCACGAAGTCTGTTGAGATTTGATGAATGAGTCTCGATCAAACGTTTTTCTTTGGTTGAGTCCTCTTTAACAACTTCCTCAAGAGTACTAATCTTTTCCTGTTGTAGAGTAGTTTCTTGTAGAAGTTTCTCAATGTTCTTAGAGAAGGACTTAATAATATTATAGAGTTCACGTTCTCGATCAAGAGACTTTTCAAATTCATCAAGGAGCTAATTATGATTATAGAAATCAATATCTTCAGGTGTATGTTTTGAAATTCTGGTGAGCTCCTTTTCATCTTTTGCCAGCGTGTCACATTCCTCATGAGAGGAACAAATGTCATTATCAAATTGAACATTCTTTCTACCCCGAGATTCGGAAGAATCAACTAAGGAACAATCCTTTGAGGTATTTTCAAGACACTTGACATAGTCAAATGCTTTAGGAGGCCTTTTGGTATGTGCCATAGAGATTTCGTCCACAGACTCATATTTCCACAAACACAGACCTGTAAGGTCTTGAACGTGTTTGCCTGCTCTGATACCAATTGAAAAAGCGGGGGTCTAACAACACCACCTAATATTTCTATTAGCAATCTGTATGGACAAATCCGAGTAGTTTTCTAGAGAATCAACAAGACTCAATCAATAGAAAATATCTCAAGGAGTTATTATCTCAATCTCTCAATTTGATTTTCTCAAGAAAATATGATTCGCGAGTCTAATCAAAGAGAGATAACTTGGATGGTACCAAAGACCAATATCCAAGTGTCAATCAATTTAAATCAACAACCAAAATGGTCGGATATTCTAATAGATTGAACAACACACAACCTATATTATTTCAATAATATAAAAATATAATACGGAAAAGAAATAACACAGACACCAGAATTTTGTTAACGAGGAAACCGCAAATGCAGAAAAACCCTGGGACCTAGTCCAGATTAAACATACACTGTATTAAGCCGCTACAGACACTAGCCTACTACCAATTAACTTCGGTCTGGACTGTAGTTAAACCCCAACCAATCTCACACTGATCCAAGGTACAGTTATGCTCCTACGCCTCTGATCCCAGCAGGATACTGCGCACTTGATTCCCTTAGCTGATCTCACCCAAAACCAAGAGTTACTACGACCTAAAGTCGAAGACTTTAATAAACAAATCTGTCTCACACAGAAAAGTCTATAGGTAATAGATAAATTCGTCTCCCACGAATAAACCTATAAGTTTTGTTCCGTATTTTGATAAATCAAGGTGAACAGGAACCAATCGTTAAAACCATACTTATATTCCTGAAGAACAGCTCAGTTTCATCAATCACCTCACAATAAACTTAATCGACGCAGCGAAGAAGATTATTGAGGAATCACAAACAATGAGACGAAGATGTTTGTGACTACTTTTATCTTGCCTATCGGAGATAGAATCTCAAGCCAATTATTGCAATTGTACTCGTACGATAGAAAGAGAAAGATCAGATCACACAACTACAATAAAAATAGTATCGGTCTGGCTTCACAATCCCAATGAAGTCTTTAAGTCGTTAACCCGAGTTTAGAGAGAAAACTCAAGGGTTAATGGAGATCGACTCTAGCTTAGAGAAAACTAGTATCATACAAGAAAGGTGTGTGGGGATTAGTTTTTCCAATAGCTAGAGTTCTCCTTATATAGTCTTCAAATCAGGGTTTGCAATCAATGTTAGCTTAGTAACAAAGCATTCAATATTCACCATTAGATGAAAACCTGATTAGATACAAGATAATATTCCTCAACCGTTAGATCAAAAACTTAGATTGCCATACACACATGTACTTGACGATTTTGGGTTTGTGTAACCATACCCAAACGTGTATAATGGTTGGTTCACAACTAGTTAACCAAAAGGTTAGCCAAATGATAACTTCCATATCAACCATGTTCTTCTTTACCATAACTAGTCCAAATAACTCAAATGAACTAGTTAAAGAGTTGTTCAATTGCTAAGAGATCTCAAGTACTACAAGAGACACAATTTAATCAAAAACGATGTGATTCACTCGAATCATTAATCATGAACTATAAAGCCACGGTTTGCAAAAACATCCCTTAGTAATATAGAATAAGTTCAAGAACAACGTTTTCAGACATAACCTCTTGAGTTCGCGGACTCAAACTAACCGGTTGAAGTTATAAACTCCAGCATAAATTCTCGGGTTCGAGAGCTTCCGTCAGTTCATGGACTGCACATGAGCTATAACTCCAGCAGAAATTCTCGGGTTCGAGAACTACGACAGTTCGCGGACTGAGTTCGCGGACTGCACATGAGCTATAACTCCAGCAGAAATTCTCGGGTTCGAGAACTACGCCAGTTCGTGGACTGAGTTCACGGACTGAGTTGATGCTCACGTTCCATTTCCACTTGATCAACAAAGTTCACAAACTTCGGTTCAAGTGCTAAGGACTTATACATATATGTGTTGCCACAACAATGTTTATATCCCCAATGGTTATATAATCTAAACTCTCAAATAAATCATTGAAACATGCTTAGTGGGCGTTATATAGTTGTTATTCACAAACTATTTTTCGTCAGAACATTTTCCAAGAAGATTGAAACTTAACATGACTTTCGTTACTAGGCAAAGATGAACTTGGCTAAAGATAAAGCTTTACCAACACTCATTTCGAGAAATAGATAACTGAGATATGCTTAGCTCGAAATGTCACATGTGCATATTCTTAGTCTATATAGTAAAACGACTTTTGTCTCAAAGATAGGAGATAGAGTAGATAGACTTTTGAGTGATAGATAAGTTCAAATCTCCACATACCTTTTAGTCGATGAAGATCCACTGGTTCCTTGAGTAGTCCTTCGTCTTGTATGATGTTTGTCATGCAATCTTGAGCTCAACTACACTTTCTATCCTAGTCCGAGACCTTAACTATAGTAGACTAGAAATCAAGACTTTATAGTTTTGATCACTAACATTGACAAACATGCTTGAGATAGCAACACATGTGAGTTTGACCGAGCAATGCTCTAAAACCTATATTGTCAATCTTTGATGTAAGATAGGTTAAAATCTTTTGTGATTCAAGGATAAAGTCTATTATGTCACTTTGTGATGGAAAAATAGAATAGGTCCTTGTTTTGTAATCCACGGTATAGAGCTTAATTGTTCCATATTATTATGTATTACCGTGAAGGTTCCATCTTGTATCTTATGTTGAGCATGATACGATTAAGTCAATTTCTTATTGGCATGTTTGGTTGTTCCATAAAAATGCAATATGTTGAGCATTAAGAACTAAATTAATCAACTTGTGTGGTTATTTAGTTTGTATTCCATGAGTTCTCTCATGTTGAATACATGGATGGTTAAGGTTGTCATTTTCTATGATAATCTTAGTCGGGGTTCCATAATCTCTTATGTTGAGCCCAAATGAACTAAATCAATCATCTTGTGTGAATATTTAGTTAGCACTCCATAGATTTTTTCTCATGTTGAGTGTGGACAATTGAATTGATTACTTTGTGATTAGTTTAATTGTGCAATCCGGTTAGAGTATTTATGGGTTCTCTTGTGAATAATCTAATCGATATATTAAGTCTCCATAAGTTTGCTTGTGTTGAGAATATTTAGTCAAATTAATCTTGGTTCGCTTTGGTTAATATGATCGAATATTTTGGATTCCAAATTCATACTTGTATGTAATTTTTTGAGTCTTAAGAAATCCTTATTTTCTCTTGAAAATAAGGTCGCTTTTGTTGTTCCCTTGGGAATCTGTGGAATTTTTAGGGGTTATCTTGTATCTTTATAAACTCCTTGATGAATGCATTTAGCCTCGAATTTATGATTTCATCTTAACAAGATGATAGAAAATTTACCTTTGGTCATGAAATGTCTCTTACGGAAATTTCATTAGGATCCCGTTCTTGTACCTTTGCCAATTTTATTGACAAAAAGGGGGAGAATTAATTGTAGTTCATATTAAAAATACATATGGTTTTCGGATCATTATGTAAGGGGGAGTGGTTTCCATGTGAGATGGAGTATTGACTAACGGGGAGTGAAGTATCACCATAGTATTGTTGTTGAAGTTGTGATACAATTGGACTTTGAAGTTGTGTAATAATACTATGACACTGTATAACAATGATTGAGAACCGATGCTTTTCTCATTGTTATAGCTACCGATTTTTAACAACGATGATGTTAAACCTACAACCTTTGAGATCATTGGACTACTTGGAAGTGACGAAGATTTCGAGTATTGTTGAAGATTAGGCATGTGGAATAGGAGATACAAAGTTTATTTATATAATTTTTGTATTCCATATGTATTAATAGTTTTGCCACTAAAATTGACAAAGGGGGAGATTGTTAGAGCACTGCTCGGTCAAACTCATATGCGTTGTTATCTCAAGCATGTTTGTCAATCTTAGTGATCAAAACTCTAAAGTCTTGATTTCTAGTCTACTATAGCTAAGGTCTCGGACTAGGATAGAAAGTGTAGATGAGCTCAAGAACTCCATGGCGATCATCATACAATACGAAGGACTACTCAAGGAACCAGTGGATCTTCATTGACTAAAAGGTATGTGGAGACTTGAACTTATCTATCACTCAAAAGTCTATCTACTCTATCTCCTATCTTGAGACAAAATTCGGTTTACTATATAGACTAAGAATATGCACATGTGACATTTAGAGCTGAGTATATCTTGCTTATCTATTTCTCGAAATGGCTGTTGGTAAATCTTTCTCTTTAGCCAAGTTCATCTTTTCCTTGTGACGAAAGTCATGTTATGTTTCAATTACTTTGGAAATCGCTCTCACGAAAAATAGTTTGTGAATAACAACTATATAACGCCCTCTGAGAATGTTTCAATGAATGGAATGAGAGTTTATACTATATAACCATTGTGGGATATAAACATTGTTGTGGCAACACATATATGTATAAGTCCTTAGCAATTGAACTGAAGTTTGCGAACTTTGTTGATCAAGTGAAACCGGAACGTGAGCAGTCAACTCAGTCCGCGAACTGGCGTATGTTCTCGAACCCGAGAATATCTGCTGGAGTTGAAGCTCAGGTGAAGTCCGCGAACCCAGTCCGCGAACTGACGGAAGTTCTCGACCCGAGAAATTCTGCTGGAGTTTATTAACTTCAACCGGTTAGCTTAAGTTCGCGAACTCAATAGGTTATGTCTGAAAACGTTGTTTGTGAACTTATCTTGAATTACTAAGGAATGCTTTTTCAAACCGTGGATTTATAGCTCATGAAATGATTCGAGTGAATCACATCGTTTTTGATTTAATTGTGTCTCTTGTAATACTTGAGATCTCATAGCAATTGAACAACTCTCTAATTAGTTCATTTGAGTCATTTGGACTAGTTATGGTGAAGAAGAATATGGTTGATATGAAAGTTATCATTTGGATAACCATTTGGTTGACTATTATTGAACCGACCATTGTACACGTTTGGGTATGGTTACACAAACCCAAAACATCAAGTACATGTGTGTATGGCAAGCTAACTTTTCGATCTAATGGTTGAGAGATATCATCTTGTATCTATTCAGGTTTTTATCTAACGGTGAATATTGAATGCTTTGTTACTAAGCTAACATTGATTGCAAACCCTGATTTTAAAGACTATATAAGGGAGAACTCTAGCAACTGGGAAACCTAATCGCCACACATTCTGATACTAGTTTGCTAAAGCTAGAGTCGATTCTCCTTTAACTTTTGGTTTTCTTCTTCTAAAACCAGGTTAACGACATAAAGACTTCATTGGGATTGTGAAGCCATACCAATACTACTTTTCTTATAGTTGTGTGATCTGATCTTGCTGATTCTGTCATACGAGTATAATTGTAATAATTGGCTTGAGATTTCTATCTCCGATAGGCAAGATAAAAGTAGTCATAAACATCTTCGTCTCATTGTTTGTGATTCCTCAATAATCTTCATCGCTGCGTCGATTAAGTTTATTGTGAGGTGATTGATGAAACTGAGCTGTTCTTCGGGAATATAAGTCTGGTTTTATCGATTGGTTCATGTTCACCTTGATTTATCAAAAAATGGAACAAAACTTGTAGGTTTATTCATGGGAGACGAATTTATCTATTACATGTAGACTTTTCTGTGTGAGACAGATTTGTTTATTAAAGTCTTCGACTTTGGGTCGTAGCAACTCTTGGTTATGGGTGAGATCAGCTAAGGAAATCAAGTGCGCAGTATCCTGCTGGGATCAGAGGTGTAGGATCATAACTGTACCTTGGATCAGTGTGAGATTAGTTGGGGTTCAACTACAGTCCAGACCGAAGTTAATTTGGAGTAGGCTAGTGTCTGTAGAATCTTAATACAGTGTATGTTTAATCTGGACTAGGTCCCTGGGTTTTTATGCATTTGCGGTTTTCTCGTTAACAAAATTTCTGGTGTATGTGTTATTTCTTTTCCGCATTATATTTTTATATAATTGAAATAATACAGGTTGTGCATTGTTCAATCGATTAGAATATCCGACCATTTTGGTTGTTGATTTAAATTGATTGACACTTGGATATTGGTCTTTGGTACCATCCAAGTTATCTCTCTTTGATTAGACTCGCGAATCATATTTGCTTGAGTAAATCAAATCGAGAGATTGAGATAATAACTCCTTGAGTACTTTCAATTGATTGAGTCTAACTGTCTAGTTGATTCTCTAGAAAACAACTCAGAGTTGTCCATACAGATTGCTAATCGAAATATTGGGTGGTGTTGTTAGACCACCTCTTTTTCAAGTGCCTATGTCTCTCTTTATATTATATTGAAACTCAAGCTCCTAGATGAATCGTCCACTAGTATAGAGCCTAATGAGTATATAGGATCCTAGCTGCATTACTCACAAATACCGGAGCTTGCTAAGTAATTTTCTTGTGCTAATGTTACCCAGCAGAACCCTTAATATTTGTATGGCATGATAGATTTATGTTCACTCGCAGGAGAGTACCACGGACCTCCAAGTACCAAGGTTAAGGCCCTTGCACAAAATATTCTGTCAAAAAGTAAAGAATAAACAGAGCCGCGGAGTAGGATAAACAACGACGGAAGCATGGCCATGCCATAGGCTATCCAGTGCCACTTGGACACACCCCATGCTACCCAACCGGCCCTTATTCCTTTGTCGACCAATCAGGTCGCTTTAAACCTGACACACTCCCAATGAGTTGTGGCTGGGCCCATATTTGCCGGCCCTATTCTCCATCGACCAATCGTGCCGCATTAAACCTACCACGTGTACCAGAAGTGTGTCCATACTCGTGATTGGACGACCCCCTCTTTTTTGACCAATCAGGTTGCTCTAAACCTGCCACAATATTAAAAGAGGTGGAATTGCGTTAAGTGGTCACTGTGCCAAATTGGCTTCCCAAAGATTGTAAAAACAACTAGGAACGTTTGGTAAACATTTTTAGTATGAGCTACATGAAAAAAAATTTGTATGGATGTCTATCATAACATACAAAAAATTCAAATCAATCGGAGTAACAAGCTAAAAGATATAGCATAAAAGGCGAGCTAGGTCATGTCTGAAAACTGACAGAATCCCTCCTGAATTCTTCCTAAGTTTTACTGTCGGGCAGTTTTCACCTCCTAAACGAGCTCAAAACCTAAATATTCCCCCGATGGGAGATAGGAAATTCTTTTCTTATCAGAATGCAGTGGCGGGCCGTCAAAATACGAGTTCATACAATAATTCTACAATGATTTTAGTGTGGGTCCCACATCTGAATTTTTCTGATTACGAAATTTCATGAGCTAACACAAATTTATGTGAATCATCTCAGCCATCTAACTTGGCTAGCCAACTTAAATGGTTTATATTTAATTTGGGCCAATCATCTTAGCCATCCACGGTCACATGCCGCATGCCTTATGCGTAAATTAGGGTTTCGTCATGCCAAACCCTAATTTAGGCAAAGTTGCCACACCAACCAGCCCAAATAATGTCCCACGGAGCATTGGGATAAATATGGCTACCAGAATTGATGTTGCCACATCACATTTGAGTTTAACATCAATGTGCTAAAATCCAGCGGCCATGGCTACGTCAGGCGCCACTCGCACTATCATGCACGAACTATGCCATCCATTCCATTGTGCCACTGGCATGCACAAACTATGCCATCCATGTCGCAGTGCCACTGGCATGCACTAAAAGTGACAATGTGCTATTATCAGGCGCCAAAAGGATATGTCCATAATCAATCGCTACCCTTCCTCCTGAGATGCAATCTTAGCCGTCCAAGTTCGCCACCGAACTGACAGGCTTGTGGAAAGTTTTAGGCGACCAGCGAGATAATCCTAATAGCACCATATGTTATTTTCCTGCGGCAAGTCTCTTGACCTTGACTTACCACACGTAGCAAAATGCTACATGTGTTCCACGAAAACACTCGAGACATCAAACATGTCACAAAACTGGGGGATACTCATCATGGTATTGGTCTGGCGGTTTACAGTGTGCGGCGTGCAATACGCCCGTTATAAGAAAGTGTCAGGAAACGGAAAATTTAGTGGTGGCAAGAAGTAACGGGTGTAAACATATCCACTTCCTTCATCATGGAAGCATGGTTTCCGACGGTTATACGTTATTCCACTCTTATCACTCAATCGTTCCCACTTCCTACGAGACCAAGGTACGTTTTATTATGACTTGTATAAATAGGTTTCACCTATTTCCACCAAAAAACAAGTTTTGGTCAGCAACAACATAGTATCTAGAAATCACCAAAGAACTGATAGCTTTTCATTATGCAAGCTAGTTCCACTTTATGATACAAGTCATAAAGCAGCCACACCTTCAGAATTAACCATTCTGGTCTCAACACTTTCTCCGCTTCCCTCCCTAAAACCAACCATTCTCCTCACTTTGTGACCGAAACAAGCCTAGAACGACCATTTCTTGGTTTAGGCCAGGATTGTACAGATTGATCGTTCGAATCAAAAGTACTCCCGTACAGTGCATAGTTTAGGGTCTAGACTTGTTTCTTATCCACACACCCATTTCTCGTCGTGGATGAACACACGTGCCGTAGGCCACCAAGCCAAAACCCTAAGTGAATCCCCCCATGTGACGTGATTGATGTCTCACGAATCGTGGAGTCTGCATGGCAGACGTGTATTTAGTTATTCAATTATTGACTGATTACACATTGTGTCTAGGTTTTGTTGAATTGAGCGTGATTGACGAATGCTCAGGGATTCATGAATGTTAATATTGATCGTCTGAGCAAATATTATAAATTCAACAAGTTGTTGAATATTGAGTTGCGATCAATATTCGAGTTGCCCAATTTGGCAAGTTACTGAATATTGATAGTTGGATCAATATTCGAGCAGCGAAGCAAGTATTGCTCAATTCGGCGAATTAATGATAAATCACTGAATATCAAGAGTTGGATTCGAGCGTTTGAGCAAGTATTGCTCAATTTGACAAATTACTGAATATTGATATCTGGATCAATATTCGAGCAACTGAGCAAGTATTGCTCAATTCAACGAATTGTTTATTGGTGACGTGACCCAATAAAATATTAATTAAAATATTGTAGATTACCGAATATTGTATAACTAATCCAAACATTGATTGCTGGATCACCATAAATTTATTAGTGTTATAACTATTACCATTCCATGAGATTAGTTGTGGATTCGATCATGAAATCAGAGCAATGAAAGTATCCATTACCATTCCATGAGATCAGCCGTGGATTCAATCATGAAATCGGAGTAATGAAAGTAGCCATTACCATTCCATGAGATCCATGGATTTGATCATGAAATCGTAGTAATAAAAGTAGCCATTACCATTCCATGAGATCAGATGTGGATTCGATCATGAAATCGGAGTAATGAGATTAGCTATTACCATTCCATGAGATCAGTCGTGGATTCGATCATGGAATCAGAGTAATTAGATAAAATATATTATCTTCTAGGAATTCAGTGGTGAATGTCACGGTAGAATTAATCTATTTCAGAAGGGATATTAGCCAGTTAAAGCGTCATACCCGTTCCGAAAGATGCATAGTTAGGAGTGTGGCCGATGTCCTGAAGGCGTTTTTCTCTCAATCTTACGGAGAACCGCCTGGATCTATACACGGTCTCTCTCTACATAGTCAGGGAACAGTGAGTGTCACCGATGTCCTGAAGGCGTTACTGCTTTCAGTCATACGGAGAACCACCCAATTATGTTATTCTACATAGAAGTCATGATGAAATGCGTGACAGTTGACACCGAATGCTCAGCTAGTGGAGGCCTTTTAGGAAACATATGTTGGAAATATATGCGGTTTCTGTTTCTCGGAAATCACTTTCATACTGTAAACAAAATAGTAAAAAGAAGAGAGTTAGAAAGACTTATCAAATTGGTTGATCGAGGCGAGGTAATCCTCTTTCCTTAAAGACAATTCATCCCTGCATACAATGCTCACGGTTCTACGGATGTTGCCTTCCAAGATACAACAATCACGCCTTATAGTAAGTAGCACTACAATACTTTTAAGCCAGCGAATGTTGACGATTAGTGTGCTCTTAAATGACTCTGACTCTTGACTTCAAAATCTGATTTTTAACTTCTCAAAATCTTGTAAAATTCATATAAAACAAAACTAAGAGATGGGTTTATATAGAGTCAATGGTGACTCTACAAGGTATCTTTTCACCCCAATGGCGACTCTCCGTAACACTTGTGCACTAAGTGTCTTATGGTGAAAAGGCATGACCCTTAAACACACCTCTTGGAGTTTAAACTTTCAAAACCAATTTTCACTCACATAATAATTTTTGACCCAAAATTCCAACAATCCCCCACATGAGTGAAAATACGGACTCAACAAAACTTACAAACTTTTAAGAGCACAAGCAGAAAATATAATGCATCGGTAAATGGTAGCTTTTGGTTTTGAACCAAACCTAGTAAAAATATATCGGATTTACTAGCCAATCATTGGACGCGATGCCATTGAACTGTCAGCCGTTGATGTAAATCGATAAAAAAAATCTCACACATTATATCTCATTATAATCGTCAAATTCTCGTTTGTGTTCATTTCGGCCCTGAACGTTCTTGGAATTCTATGAGTGCTCTAGATTAACCTAGCCTTTAAAGTTATCATAGAAGCGACCCCACTTCTCACTCATATAGGTGATCTCCTATTTGAAAGTATCATGCCATACTTTTCTTAGTTAGACTAAGCTATAGGAATCATTAAGAGAAAATCTCAACCTCTTACGTGACAGGAAACACTGACTCTTATCATAGGAATGGGAAAGAGAAAAATCTCTTTCAGTGTTATCTAGCGAGTTCGTCACAACTTAGTTTGCTCTTTTGAACCTAGACCATGGGGTCTCCAATCGCTTAGGTTGGGTTACCGCTGCAACTTACTCTTTAGTAAGGCTATAAGCCCATTCCCTCGATATGCAATTATAAGCTCTCTCTTGAATTTGTATCATTTACCGGCTTGATATAATACCCAAATACTATTTATTTTAGATGCACGCATTAGAGAGCAATTGCTTTATGGTATTACGTTGACCTTGTATTTATATAAACGTACCATAATATTGATTTAGGCACCCTCACATTTTGATGAATTTATCAATTTAACACTTCTGTTATATGACCACCCCCACAATCCTGTGGCTTAATAGTTTTAGATACTCATCATATAATATTCAGTTTTCCCAACACTGCTTTGCTTTTTCCTTAGCAAAATTGGTGCCAAAATCGAGATCCGATTCTCATAGTCACCCATTTATGATAAATGTCTCGGAGTCTCTGAACCCCCAAATTTAGAGGTACTAATTTGTACGGAGTACTCTTAGTCTCTTCCCCCACATTTCTTGACATTTTCTATGTTACGAAACTACCATTACCACTGGTGCTTTGCACAAGCAGAATTGCGCTTGCACATCCAAGGGGAAGCGTTGTATTAATTGTTTTTACTTATTTAGCTTACATAAGTAACTGTATACACAAGCATTCTCATATACCACCTACTGATGGTACATAGAATTTATCTCGCTTTCCGTACAATGAAGTCCATTACGGATTGTATCTCAAATGTAAGAACATACTTCTATACATTTCCTGTATTGCATTTTCATCTCTTATTCTTGGAAGAATTTCCAGGGATAAGAGACTTACGCCTTTCTGAACAAAGTAATTCAAACCCATCTAGGAAGCGAAATCCAGGTTCCCAAAATTCAGGTGGAATGTATGCAACCCACTGACGAAACTGTAAATTCACGTAAATCACATGAATCATCTAGACATCTATATCTTAGACTTCCCAAGTTCTCGGAGAAGACCAATTCTTTCGTAAATGTGGGCCAGAATTATCGGTCACATTGCATCAGAACCTATTCATGGTACTTCTTCCCCCAAATTTTATGGCTATCACCAATAGTCATGAAAACACTTTAATGGATTTGATCCGAAAGAATACCTCAATGCAAGATCTTAAAATTTGCAGAGGGATAATGAGGATCTGATTGGATGGTCATGGTACTAACCATTTGGTATCTCCTCACCAATCTCCAGAAACATCATCGCATAACAATTGATGGAATGAATTATTTTCCACTCTGGTTTTCTTCCTTGTCTCTTTGTCTAAAAGACAACACTTTCAATACCATAGAAGGGATTAATTTAAACCAGGGAAGAAAATTTCTAAACGGTCAGAAACCGTTTTCTACTGAGACGTGACCTTTAATGCCACCCTTCTCTTGATTAATTCACCATTAAAAACTGGTGATGGTTCACGTAAAATGGTGACAATTCACCATAAAAAAAAATGATGCCTTTACGCAGAGTCGAATGCATGACTCAAAACTTCATGTTACAAATGAATTGGCACACTAAATAAAGACACCTCTCGCACCAGTGATCATATCAAGATTTTTAATAATCCAAAAATTGTAAATCCTGTATATTCCTAATCGGAAAATTTTATGTTTCAAAGCTATTCCAACTTACGGTTCACATGGCAGTTATCGTGATCAGCCATGACAAGGATACAACGAATAGCCATGATGAAAGGATACCATTGTTTCCAAGTTAAACGTATCATGCATGCACATTTTGTTTCCAAAACAAAGAAATAACAAGATTCAAGATATACGGTGATGCATTTGATCATGTACTTTCCACAAAGAAGTTCCAGCCAATCATGCATTTTGATAGAGTTAAGATATATACAATACAAAAATGTAATGTATGTACAGTGCTTAAGTCGTGATGGAGATGTATATCATGAACACAAATTTATCTACCAAATGCATGTTACGTTTTAAGCCTATTAGCATGCGAAACATCCCAGTATCAGATTTCACAAGAAGCCAAAAAATTAGAACTGAATTGTCTTTAAGATTGTTGGAAATATATGCGGTTTCGGTTTCTCGGAAATCACTTTCATGATGTAAACAAAATAGTAAAAAGAAGAGAGTTAGAAAGATTTATCGAATTGGTTGATCGAGGCGAGGTAATCCTCTTTCCTTAAAGACAATTCATCCCCGCATACGGTGCTCATGGTTCTACGGATGTTGCCTTCCAAGATACAACGATCACGCCTTATAGTAAGTAGCACTACAATACTTTTAGGCCAGCGAATGTTGACAATTATTGTGCTCTTAAATGACTCTGACTCTTGACTTCAAAATCTGATTTTTAACTTCTCAAAATCTTGTAAAATTCATATAAAACAAAACTAAGAGATAGGTTTATATAGAGTCAATGGTGACTCTACAAGGTGTCTTTTCACCCAATGGTGACTCTCCATAACACTTGTGCACTAAGTGTCTTATGGTGAAAAGGCATGACCCTTAAACACACCTCTTGGAGTTTAAACTTTCAAAACCAATTTTCACTCACATAATAATTTTTGACCCAAAATTCCAACAACATATTCATCATGGCTTCATAAAATATGAATCGTCACATGTCTGAGGCCGTATTAGAAACATGTAGTATCATGATTTTACGGTTTTGACCTTTGTTGAAAATCCACCATCAATAAAATTATAGTCTTAAAATTTGGAACCGATATTGTGCCGATACTTAAACGATAATATCCCCGATATAAAGTTGTACCAGTGTATCGGTCCTGGCCGAAATAAACAGATATTTGATATTAACTACATTGGTAATAAGTAGGAAAAAACGAAATCAAAAGTGAATAAGTAAGAGAAATGCTAATAGTCATGGTCATAGTCATAGTTAGTTGACTTTTATATGTGGTAAGTAAGAAACCTGAAATAAAAAATGAATAAATATTTTAAATTGTAAAAAAGACGGAAAATAAAAAAAAAATGGGCATGAGAAATAAGGAAAACCTACTATTTATATTTTGTAGGTTTTTTTTTTTGAAGCATGGGTTTTGTAGGTTGTTGGAAGCGTATCTTCTTCTTCTACTTTTCTTTCGATTAAGGTCGGCTAAAGATAAGAAATATCTGTTATATAGGTTAAAACAAATGTCGATTTATGCACCACTTTATTCATTTCATGAAAACGGCTAGTTTCATTTCTTGTTTTGTAGCTTTCTAAAATACGCAGAAATTTCTTTTCCCGTCTATTTCTTTTAGCAGAATAAAGGTTAGTATTTTCGTCCTTTAGTCTGGTTGTCATCACCATGGAGATAAAGTCATTATAGAAGTAAGGATTGTTCATCAATTCAGCAGGACCCATGAACTGCATGCAGTTGAGATAATATTATAATGTGAGAAATAATGATCGCTCTACTCACCATGTCGGACCATGCTTACAAAAAAAAAAAAAAAAAAAAATGTCGGACTCCTATGATCTTTTATTCTTTTCCATTACATTCCAAATTTGTATTTATAATACATACATGCTTATCCTCCATTTGAGCTCACTTAATAAATGACCCAATATAAGGGGTAAAACTTTTAAATTAGCATGACACGTACGATTTAAGGCTTTTTTCATCAAAGCTTTATCTCCGATGCAAGAGTGAGGGTCGTAGAAAATGGGTCTTAGGTCCACATCATCTTTTGTCTCTAAATTTAAATGAAAAATATTAGATAAGACTTTAGGGATTCAAGATGAAATTTAGGTAGAGATTCTTTTCTTTTTTTTCTTTTTTTTTTTTTGTCATGTAATACAATAAAATCTCTCCGGAAGAATACTCCATATAAGAATAATAATTTCTGGTTCCGATTTGGGCCAGTTATATTTAATAATAAATTGGAATAAGTCATAAATTTTTCTGCCCCGTCTTAAAGAACTTACATTCATATAAGAATAATTGACATTATAATATAAATATTATAGGTCTTGGCATGCATCAAAGTTTAAGATAATGAGATTCTTGCAACCATTTTGCAAGATAATTTGGCTTCAAAGTAGAGTATTTTCATTTTTGTGCACAATTCAATACCAATATCATCATTAGTATAAAACATAGTTTGGACAAGTTGGGCTTTGTTAGTGGTGGTCAGGATTTGTCCAGACAAAGATAAATCAAGGGTTGTGGTTCCTCATACCACCCCCTACAACTCACACGTGTGGCGTTAATTCCAATATTATGAATGAAAAATGAATACTCAAGTCAAGATATGGAATTTCAAAAATTATAATGGGGAGGTTCGAACTCATGACCTATTGTGTCATAAGAGTGGCCTCTAACCAGTGTTTCACCTTGGTTGGAATCGATAGAAAAGATACATCAACAGTGGTGGTTTGTTCAACTTAAATACCATAACTGCTTTATTAATTAGTATTTCACTAATTGCACATAATAAATAATATATTCATTATAAAGTGTTTTATTAATTAGTGTTTCACTAATTGCTCATAATAAATGACTAATCATTTTTTAATTATAAATATTTTCTTAATTAATTTTAATATTTATTTCTATTAATAAGTAATTTTGATAAAAAATATCAATAGACATTTTCTACGACAATGAGTAGTAGAAGAGGTGGAGGCCGAAAGATTGTGGTGGTTAAGGGTGGAGCCAAGCACAATTATATTATTTTTGTTCTTTTATCATAAAATTGGATACAAAGTCCATTTTTCACATGTATCCAACTTGCCAAGAATTTTTACTCCCTCTCCCCTCAAAATCCTGGCTTTGCCCCTGGTTTGTGGTGGAAGAAGTAGTGACGGTGAATGCTGGTGAGTAGTGATGGACAATATTAATTTTATATTTTCGTTACAACATCGATAACATCGTAGTGTGGAAAATGTGGTTGGTTGTTTTTAACACTTTTGATAAATGAAGGTACCATATATTTCAGGGATGATGTCATACAAGACGATATTTTCAGGATCATAGTTGCATCACCTAAATGGTACCCATGTTATCTTTGGTACTATATCGTATAAATCATGATTTTTTAATGTTAAAATAAAATCGATTGCAATACAAAAAAGAATATATACACGGAAAAAAAATAATGAAACTAATCAATTGACGAAATTTTGCTCAATCTAAACATCATACATGGCATTTGTGATTGAAAATTAGAATTGCGTCCAACAACCTACATGGGATGGGCGGCAGTGATGGTGGCAGTGGTGGAGTCAAAAATTGACATTGAGGAGGCCTATTTTTATTTTTAAAAGAAACATGTAAACTTTGGTGGACTAAGCCATAAATATATATGGACAAAATACTATTTATAAAATAAACTAAAAATTTTATGTAGTTATTAAAAATTTAAGAGGTTAGAGCCAGGTTAGTCAACCCTTGGCTCCGCCACTAGGTGGCGGTGGATAAAAAAAGTGGATTCATATGGTTTTATGGTGGTGGCGGGTATTGGTGAACAAAAACATATTATGCTAATTTCGTAACGCCACAAAATGTGTAACGTTATATTATAAAGTATAAAACGTGGTTGATCATTCTAATGTTAAAATAAACTCGATAAAACACATGTCCATTTTAAAAAAATTGGTGCAATCAATTGCCATGTTATGTAATAACTAAACGAACGACGCGAATCAAGATCAGAACATATGAAATTATTTGTTATCGATTTGTTTATGTAAAGAGTGGTCAAGATTTGTCCTTGGCAAAGATAAATTTACCGCTGGGATTTGTTCAACTTAACCATTTTTAAACGTGTTATTAATTCGTGTCTCATTGATTGTTCATAATGATTAATTAAATTTCTATTATAAATGTCCCTTTAATAATCTAACATAAATACATAATTTTATTAATAAATAATTTTACTAAAAACTATATTAATTCTAATGGTGGTAGTGGAAGTAGGGTTAGTATAAGCGGTGGCGGGTGTTTGTGAATGGTGGAGGCGGTAACATTACTATTGGTGGAAGAAATAGTAGCGGTGGATTGTTTTTATGGTTGTGGGTGTTGGTAATAGTAGTGTATAATAATAGTTTTTGCTTTTTAGTGAGTTTAATTGACCAAGTAAAAAAAATAATCTTCACAAAACATCCAACATTGTATTATGACAGATGTAATTGGTTGTTTTTAGCACGATTGATAAGGACAAAAACCAAAAATTTCGAGGATGATACCGGAACGTATAAGACAACATGATCATGACTGTTCGATCACCCGTATTATATAAAAGAAATTGGTGTACCCGCGTAAGAGAACATTATCGCTCTCTCAAGTACTATTACATTCTTTTTCCTGAAAGACCATCAATGTCGAGTTGCTTCGCAACAACTACCTATAAAGACAACAACTTTTACTCAATTCCCGATATAAAACCTTATTGTCCGGGAAAATGTATTTGCATTCTAAAAAAATTGTTTGAAAATTATGTTTGTTCATCAAAATCATCATAAAAAAAAACTCTAAATCATAAATCTAAATTTCGCCTCCGATGTTTATAGAATATTCTTTATATTTTACATTCTCAAATTACGGATCAATATGTATAGGTTTCATTCACTGGGTTAGAAGGTAGAGTAGACACAAATGGGTAGATCACACAATGCAGAATATGACTGAGAATACTTCAGTAATTTGGTCAAGAGATAAGGTCAAAAATTTAAGATTAACTTTCTATAGGACTAATTAGATGAACGGCTTCGATAGGAGCTGACTAAAATATGGATTAATAATAATTTTCACGTAAGACAGTTGCAAAACACAGTTTGGCTAACTCTGCCTATGTAAAGAGTGGTCAAGATTTGTCCTTCCTCAATTTCTATGTTATGTGAGAAGAAGATGATATCTAAGATTGAGGTATAATTCAAATATATTAGATTCATACCATTTACAACTGGATTCCTATTACAGGCAAGGGATACATTTACATTGACCACACTTGCGCAAATAGCTCACTTCGCAAATGATTGGTGTTGCATGTACTATCAAGAATGCAACGAGGAATTTGAGAAAACAAGGCACCAGAAGCAGTGTCCGGAGTATTTTGGAAATAGTAACTTATACCCGATGTAATACTTATGTTCTTTTGTTTTTATAGTTTTTCCACAATCTATTTATTTAAGAAAAATGAACATTGCAAATACATAACATCAACAAAAATTAGACAGATTACGTTTGAAAATAATGGCTACAGATGGTCCGGGAACGGAAAAAGAAAGGAATTGTTGTAGAAGAATTATTGGGATAAGCAACGGATTACTTGATATGAATGAAAGGGGTATAACTATTACGATTCTGAAATCACATAAAGTTCACAGTAGAAGATGACATAAAGTTTGAAGTTAGTAACAAACATAATATGGCTAACTAAAATGTTAAAAAAAAAACAAGATATATAAACTTAGAAAGCCGTGGGACTTAGAAAGCAACGATCCACAATACCATAATTTTTTTTTATAAATATTCAACGTAGAATATGTCAACTTTTGGTAAAGGATCTATTGACAGGCTATTAATTTGAAATAGGATCAGGGAGTACAATATGTGTTCATGGTTCTTTATGAGGTAATGTGTAGCCAGATTGTATTCCAAGTGAAGGTAGGATCATACGGAAGTGACAAAATGTTTCAGACTTTTGAAGTTACCAAAGCCTTCGTTAAGACGAATTGCTGGGCACAATACTTTGTTGAAGATTTAATGACAGAGGTTCGCATATATACAATCCCTTCGAAAAGGTAATGGGTACACATTTTAAACATTGTCATCTAATGGGTGTTGAAAAATTACAGGAAAATCATGTCACATTGGATAGTTTGTATCATTCGCGATGCAAAAAAATAATATTCTCTGCCTATTTGGAGGATTAACAACATGATCATGGTAGATGAGTCAGCTGGAGCGAAATAAGAACATGTGGAGACTTTTATGGACGATATTGATTAGTTGATTTCACTGAGATGAGCGCTGATGATGACATATTTCTAAAAAATATTTAAACTTCCATGTTCATGTAGAGCATTATCTCATTATAAGCAATGAACCTAAATAAAAAAGTATCCGGAAGTTAAGATTATATTTCTTTCTTTTGAGCAAATCTTCGGTGGTAAAATATTAAAGGAAAAAAGAGAGGAAAATCCCAACTATTTTTATGACAAACACATATATTAAATTATAAGGAGTTGATAAGTATTCGGGACACAAATTATACGATATATTAAAAATGAACCAATATCATGGCCCGTGCCGTTACGGCACGGGTTAAGGGCTAGTTCACTCATATAATATCATCAATCAATTTTCGTTGACATATTTCACCCATATAATTTTATTGGTCAATTTTCGGTGTCAAAGTTGAGTTTATATTTACTAAGATACATTTTTGTGTTTCCAATGCATATATGTGTATTTTCTCAAGTGCATGTATGAATTTTTTTCTTTTGGTCTATTCTAGGTAGACCTCCGTATAAGAATAACCCCCATATAAGAATATATTTTTGTGATCCCTATGATATTCTTATACACATGTTTTACTGTAAATGACTCACAACCAAAAGGTATAAATAAGACCTCCACACATGATGCCCTTGATAATTCTTATCTCTAACACTGGAAATGCTCTAATGATTAAAGATAATTAATAGGGGGAAAGCCACTTTCACTAGAGGGAAAGATGACTGTGATCTAGTCTTGTTGACCTCTGATCAATATGGGGTGAATATAATAACAAGCTTTCCCCTACCAAAAATTCCATATATACATCACCCTTTACCGTGACCCAAACTGTATCCATTAAACCACCATTAGAGTTGAGTTTGTAATATAACCCAGTATTTCTTCATTAAAAAAAAGAAAAACGAAAAAAAGACTACCCCGCATACTTTATTAGTTGCGAAAAGAATCAGTTATGTCCAAAGTAGATGATCAGGCGAACTCATTGCATATAACATCTGCAACTGGAAAACCTTGTCTTTGTCATCGAGAAATTTAAGTTGTATACCCAAATCAAAAATTATTGTATATGCCAACAAAAATCTAAAGCAGTAAGCTAATCGATACTAATATAAAGGGAAAGAAAAATGAACCACTTGTATATAAAAACAAAACTATCAGATCATTCTGGTTGATCATGATAAATCGATATATATATATATATATATGCACTGCATTAACAAGTTAATATATATTTTCATCTAAGATTGTTGATCGTCTGTGCTTGCTGGAGATTTAGTATTACTACGATTATTTTCTCCATTTCGTTTCAATATCTTGGGATTTAGACGATTGATCCTGAACAATTGAATATATTTGATATTTAGGATTTTACGGTTTATACATGAAATCAAATATCCAAGAGGATAGGGAAGGGTAATTTTAAATCCACCCAAAGTCAAATAAATTTGACGATAGTTAGCTTTCCCTTTAGTAAAAGTAGCTTTCCCCCTATTAATTATCATGATTAAACCCCTCTCCATTTTTTCCAACTAAAAACTGAAAACTATCACAATCAGAAAAAAATAATTAAATCAGAAAATACCAAATAATTTTAATATTCTTACATAGCAGGCAACCGAGCAACAAGTTGCGCTGCAAGCCCTTTTTGAATTGCAAATCTTATTCTTTTGAAAATAAACTCTCTTGAACCGGGGGTCATGACATTACTGTGCATGACTTTCTGAACTCTTTTGAGGAGTCCAACCACCTCAGGAGCCAAGAAACCAAAAGTATCAAAATCAAAGGGAATAAAAGTGTGTCCATTATCAATACATGCTTTCTCATGCTTCGCTATCTTACCTGAGGCATCTCTCAGCGCTGCTTGGACGACAGTAAAGGTACCATGTCCAATGCCTACTAACGGAGAAACCCCCGTGAGGTCAACACATGCATGTTTTCCATTATCCCATCCAAAGATAAGTACGTCTTCTGGTATGAGTGTGGATCTCCCCTCCAGTGGGTTTATCCAACTATAATTTTTTTTTTAAGTAACTACAATAATGTGATTAGACACATTTTTTGGAAATTACTTTTGATAATTCGGGAAACAAAAATTGAAAAAGATAAAAAATGTTACATCAACCAAATTCATAAGTGGAAACTCACTCCTTCTCTCTCCTCCCTCTCTCTCACTCCTTCTTCTCCAATAAAACCATCAAGAACAACCCATCTCTGCTTAGATCTAGGGGAATTTTTTTGATGTGGGACAAATTTTGATGAGGCCATGAGGGACGAATGGTAAGCTTCCATTTGTCATGACCAAAAACAGTTTTATCCAAATCAATACGTTTTTATTTTCCTAGTTTACCCTTTCCTGATAAAGCAGAATCTTTATTAACGATAAAAGATGATAATTATCGGGTGGCGTTATATCATGGAACGAAGATGGTACTACTTTAATGATTTGAGAAACCTTTTGTTTGGGATACCGAAGACCGACACTTTCTCCCTCTTACGATTTTTTCCAGATCTTGATTTTTTCAAGTTTTTCTGATTCTAAATTCTAATTAATGGAACATATGCACTTTGTTTAGTTTGCCCATTACTGGTTGTGGTACCAAGATAATGGATTCTATCTCAATCTTTAAATAAGTAGTTTTTCTTTATTTTAAATTCGGTTCTTCCTTATCTATGCTTCATTTTATCTCCTCCCAAGTTCTCTATTCGGTTGGAAGTGGAACCTATATACTGTACGCCTGTCGCCTGTTGTATTCCATCATCCCAAACGCAACTATTTGGTTGTATCAATCGTATCATTTACAAAAGAATCTTATTTTTTTATTTTCGTTGAATCAGAGTCGTGTAAGGAAATTTTCAACATTGAGTTATGAAAGTAAGTTTTTTATTTCTCCACGTGGATTAACTGAATCTTTTGGATCCTATTCGTTTTTAGCAGCATCACGGATGGAGGCAATTGAAGATCGACAATTAGACATTTCAAATAAGAGATATTGAGCATCTTTTTCAAATTCATTTTTTAAAATCTTTAAATTGGTTGAACTAGAGTATGAATCCAAGTCTAATTAAGGTTGGTTTTCGATCTTTATATCTGGAGGTATGATTCTAGGGGTCAGAAAAGGTTGACGTTTCTCCAAGATCGAGCAGGGAAGAACAAGTATTATCATCGAATTATTCTCCTTCAACATCATTAATTCCACCGGTGATGATGGCGAATAACATCATTAACTATATCAGGCCTACTATTAATAACGGAGGTTGCAGTAGCAGTAGTACTAATTCAGAATTAGTTGAAGAAAATGAAAGATTAAGAAAAGAGAATCAACTACTTTCACAAGAATTAAAACAGATGAAGAATCTCTGTAACAATATCTTTGCTTTAATGACCAAGTATAAGGCTTCCACTAATCATCATGGAGAAGAAGCGGAAGATGAACAGGATAAGAGCGGTGGTGGTGGTGGTAATGGTTTTCCGGTGGGGAAAACGATGGAATTTCTGTCATTAAACCGGTTTTGTGACGATAACGATGGAATTACTGGCGAGAAGAAGATACAAGTAGTACTCGATTATTTGGTGTTCCGATTAGAGCGAAACGGGCGAGAACAGAGGATGATGAAAATGAAGAACCGGTGAAACCAGAGCCGTCGGATTCAAATTCGAAAAAAGTAGTTGATGATGAATGGGAAAATTATCGTTTGGTCCTTTTTTAGGTGGGCCCATGTCTGTTTAGTCCTTTGGTCAAACGCCTTTACTGTTTGATCCATAATTATTTAAAAATACTTAAATGGACAAAAATACCCTCTTCTCTCTCCTGGCGGTTTTTTCACTTGCTACAGTAACTAAAAATTGACAAATGTTACAGTAACTTAAATGGACAAATGTTTGGAGCTCGATTTTTTTTTTTTTTGTAGCAGTTCATTCTTCAAAATGAACTCCTTTTAATTTATACATATTTTTTCATATAAAACCTAAAAAAAAAAACAGAGTTCATTCCAGAAAATGAACTCCATATAAAACCTAAAAAAAACAGAGTTCATTCCTAGAAATGAACTCCATATAAAACCTAAAAAAAACAGAGTTCATTCCAGAAAATGAACTCCATGTAAAACCTAAAAAAACAGAGTTCATTCCTAGAAATGAACTCCATATAAAACCTAAAAAAACAGAGTTCATTCCAGAAAATGAACTCCATATAAAACCTAAAAAAAACAGAGTTCATTCCGGAAAATGAACTCCATATAAAACCTAAAAAAACAGAGTTCATTCCAGAAAATGAACTCCATATAAAACCTAGAAAAAACAGAGTTCATTCCTAAAAATGAACTCCATACATAAACCAAGAAAAAACGGAGTTCATTCCATAAAATGAACTCCATATAAAAACAGACTTCATTTTTGGAATGAACTGCAGCATCATTATCTTCTTGATTTTGGTCATTTTCTTGATGAACTCCATCGCTTTCATCGTCAACAGCAGCAACAACAAATAGATATTTATCTTCTTCATCTTCATCATCATCAACAACAGAGACAAAAACATTCAAAAATCAAGATCAACACCATCGTCTTCATCATCAACAACAACAACAGTAACATATTTGATTCATTTTTTTGATGAAATTCATCATCTTCATCGTCAACAGCAGCAGCAGCAAACCAGATCTTCATCTTCTTCGTCGTCATAATCAGCAGCAGTGACAAGAACATTCAAAAATCAACAAATCGTAAACAACAACAGCAGAAATCATTTCTCAAAACAAGATCGTAATCAAGAACACATAAATCTACACACAAACAACCGATTTCATTATCAAAAACGAATTTCAAAAGAATATATTTTCAGATCTATAATCAAGCAGCAGCAGGATGATGAACTCTGAAATCAAAACAAAAGCAGCGGTTGATTTCTTCTTCGTCGTGTTCATCACAGCAGCAAATTATTGTTTCGTCTTCATCTTTAATTGCAAGACGAACATCAGCAAATCGAACTCAAAACAGCAGCGGCAGAAAAAAAAAACCCTAAAAGTCGTAGATGAAATCATCTTCACGAACAACAACAGCAGCAGATGAAATCATCTTCAAACCTTCTCTGTCGTCTTCATTAATGGAGGCAAAAAAAAAAACCTAGAAACTAGAGAGAAGAGAAGAAACCATAGAGGAGAGAGAATGTAAATCTGAGAAATGATTTTTTTCTCTTACCTTTTGACTATATATTGGTCCTTATCCAAAAGGGTATTTCTTCCACTCCAATGTGACATTTACATCATCCATGACATCAGCCTAGGACCAAATAATAATTTTTAGGACCAAATGATAATTTATATTATCAAATAGGACCAAACAGACAGTTGACCCAGTCAACTGGACTAGACCCTCTCTAATATATTATTCCTAGGACCAAATGGTATTTCCTACATGATGAATCATGTTTTATCTTGTCCCTTTTAGTTCCGTGTATAACGCTATTAATTTAGGATAATTATCATTAATAAAGATTATGTTTTATTTATGAAAGGGTAAACTCGGAAGGTAATATCCAAAATAGTAATTTGGATAAAACTGTTTTTGGTCATGACAAATGGCAGCTTACCATTCGTCCCTCATGGCCTAATCAAAATTTGTCCCACATCAAAAATTTTCCCTCTAGATCTAGTCTATTTTTGGACTATATCTGAGCAGATTTTTTCATTATTTCTTTTTTTATAATTTAATTAGTAGTTATTTCCTTCAACGACTAAATGCCGGTAGAGTTGTACAAAACTTTGGTTGGTAACCTAGCAACAAGCTGAGCACCAACCCCTTTTTGAATAGCAACCCCTAATCTGTAATTTTTTATTTTACCTACCCCACTATTGACGTCATTACTGACCAGACAGTTCTTTAATCTCTTAAAAAAACACAAAGTATCCTCACCTAGTTCTCCCAACGTGGTAAAGGCTAGGACACCCAAACCATAACCATGCGAAACACATTGGTCTAAGTATTTGTTACGTTTTCGCAATACATCATGGGAAATGGCTTGGCCGGGAACAAAAGCACGCACACCTTCACCCGTGAAAGGGGAGACTCCTGTAACATCCATACAAACATCCTGACCATTCTCCCAATTAAGAACAAGGATGTCAGCAGGACGCAGATCTCTATTATCATCAGACAAAAACCCAAGAGAGGCTTCTTTACGAGCGGGCACACCAGCTTTGTAGCAAATGTCAGCAATTACATCACGTACCAGGTCATGCCGAAACTTGAGCCCCACATCCTTAGCACAATGAAGAGCGTGATCTCCAAAAATATCCATGACTCTATTACATCTTGAGCAGAGGCCACCTTCAACAAACATGGGGATACAAAGGCGGTAGGAGACTACAGCTCTAAATTATCTCGGTCCAAGACATTGATTCAGCTCGCTGATTGGTACGTCCAAAAGGTAATCTTGAGCATGCTTAACACGATTGCATTGCCACAAAATGGAATCTCTTGCAGACATAGAGAATTGGTTGGGGATTTGCTTCTTAACTGCGTCGAAATAAGTGACTGCCAGGGAGTGCATAGAAGGGGGGGGAATTATCATCAACGCAATAGGTAGAAGGTAAACCACATACCTGGATGAAGTTCTGAATTGCCGACTGATAAACATAACCTTTGTCTGAAGAAAATAAGTTCCCAAGAATCACCTTTTGAACAACAACTGTTTGACTCTGAGAAGAAAGATAACAATAGTGCCGGGTATCTGCCATAGTGTAAATGCCAAGACCACCTTCCTTGATTGGAAGAGTAGATAGTCGCATTTGTAAAGGCCCGAAACCTGCCCCGTCACCTGTGACCATAAGTCTCAAGTATTGAAATAGATGATCATCAAACAACTCAGTTGCATGTTGTAAAGCTTTTGGGTTGGTAGTACGCATAGCAAAGTACAACCTGGACACACCGGTGCAGTTACGAAGCAATAACATCTCACTCTGAGGGTCCTTGAGTTTTTTGATGGCAGACATTAACTGGATAGTCTTGTGAACTCTAGCCAACGCCATATCACTAATAAAACTCAAATCAAGACTTACCGCCCCCCCCAAGAGTTTCACACCCTTAGTTGGTCTTCCAATATCTCTAGGGAAAACATCTTCATTAAAACTTCTAGAATCAGCAGTCGGCCAAAAGACCTCCGTTTTCTTAATATTAAGATGCAAACCTCTGTCCGGGCCCTCAGATTCAATAATTCTCAGAGCTTTAGCCACCTCGAGAGTGTCCCCAATAATAGTGCCATCATCAAGATACCAGGCATGCAAATCAAGTTTGCACTGCGAGGCAATAGTTTTCACTAGAGGATGGAGAGTCAAGGCGAACAACAATGGACCGAGTGGGTCCCCTTGTTGAACACCAAGTGCCGAGGACAAAATATAATTATCATAATAAAGTCTAGCAGGCCTACTATAGCAAAATTCCACCCAACGTGAAATACCTGGACAATGAAGCTGAACTTCCTTAATGAGGTGTGACCGACTGACCATATTGTCGGACTGGCCTTTCAATTCCAACAAGCTATTTGTCGGATTGACATTAGTAGTTTAGTTTAGTTGTTATTATGTTTTCTACTTATCTACACCGTTATGGTGGTTTTATCTACTCTCTTGAGGTTTATCTTCGCTTTAATGGCGATTCTTGGTTACCGGGTTGGGTTCTAAGATCAATAGTGATGCTCTCCAACACGAAATCTTCATCTTAGTTAACTCCGACGACAAAATCTTCATCATCAACTTATACGGCGACGGAAACTTCATTGATGGTCCTTTTGATGAAGGAAGCTTCATCGCTAGTTACAAGGGATTTGAGCAAATCACTCCTATTTTGGGAGCACATCTTTCTAAAGAAGAAAAAAAACTAAATGGTTGGAATTTAATTTCGAAAAAACCCATCCTTCTTCCTATTTAATCAGATCTTATTCATACTTGTATTTGTCTTACTCTGGTAATCCTTCTCTTTCTCTTGTCGGATTTCTCGGTATTGTACTTTTACGGTATGTTCTTGTTACTTTCCATCCTCTCTTTTTCGATTTTAAACTCATTGTAACCTCAAATTTCCAGTAATGAAAAGGTTTCTTGTTAAAAAGTAAATTGAAAAAAAAAAAAAAACCAAATTTATTCAATTTTTACTAAAACACAAGATTTGTACGTGCAATTTTATTTTGTTTATTTTGTGAGACTAGGATAAAAGTGAGACCGGTTTATTCAATTTAGTAAATAAGAACAATGCTTCGATAAAAAGAAAAATGAAAAAATAAATAAAGAATTTCTGAATTAAGGATAAACATATCCTTATGAGACACAGAGATAAAGACTAAAGAGAAAGAGGCACGGTCACCACCACCAGCATCATCGGTTTATCCAAGTAGTAGTAGTGTGAGGAGAGTGATTAGTGACTCATCAAGAGGCCCCCGCCTTGTGTCATTGTCGTATGTATAACTGTTAGTTTGGCTTTGGCGTGCCGTCATGAGTGTCAAGGTTATTAAAGTGAGTAATGAGTGATCAGCAAGTACACGAATTTGTGAAATTTTGAAGCTTGCATTTTTGATCTCACTCGCCTTGCTTAACTGGGTTGTTTTCGTGACTGGTTCGAAATATAAGTTTCAAGAGAAACTTAGGCACATGCCCAAAAAAAAAAAATATTTTCATTATCAGACCCAAAATCTCTATTTGATTATTTGTTAAGTAAAATAAAACAATATTTTTTAAATAATTACAAAGTTAAAAATTACATACTAGGCAAGCGAGCGACAAGCTGTGCCGCTAGCCCTTTTTGAATAGCAAAACCTATCCTATTAAAAATAAAATCTCGTGAGCCAGGGGTCATTACATTGCTGCGCATGACTTTCTGGACCCTCTTGAGTAGTCCAACTGCTTCTGGAGCCAAATAGCCAAAAGTATCAAAAGCAAAGGGGACGAAAGCATGCCCATTGTCAACACATGCTTTCTCATGCTTCGATATCTTACCTGAGGCAGCCTTTAGCGCTGCTCGCCCGACTGTAAAGGTGCCATGTCCAATGCCTACCAAAGGAGATACCCCGGTGAGGTCAACACATGTGTGTTTCCCATTAGCCCATCCAAAAATAAGAACATCAGCTGGTCTTAGTGTCGATCTCCCTTCAAGTGGGTCTGTCAGAAATGCACAGTGTGCTTCTTTCTTTGCCGAAATGCCAGACCTCCACAGTACATCATACAAAATATCCCTCACATGATCATGTCTATATTTATAACCAGGGTCTACTTTACAATGAACTGCATGTTCACCATATGAATCCAAGCAACCTGTGATGCAAGCAGGGCAGCGAGAGTCAGAGGGATAAAGCGGGATCATTAACCTGTATTTGAGGATAGACCGGTACTCCAAAGGAGACATCTTCTGCCCCAGCCCCTCAATCGGAATAGCCAGAAGAAAATCTTGGGCATGTCTCTGCTTGCAAACAACCAAAAACCGCTTTATGTCTCTCCGTTAGCATGTAAACTCTATCAATGTCCTTAACCACTTTACCAAAAAGAGCACTCGCCAGGATGCTTTGTGCTTTAGGGGGGGCGTTGTCTTTATTGGTGAAGTTGTTAAGATCAAAATCAGGAAGAGTCACTTGTAACGTTTCCAAAGCCTTATTAAAATTATCATCCATACCGTCCACACCACTACTCCTCAATATGTGATCCTGTAATCCCCAAGATTGCACACGTGAAGCCACAAAAACATACTCAGACGCCTCCCTAGCAGTGTAAAGTCCAAGACCTCCATATCTGATAGGTAGAGTAGATAGTCTCCACTGTAGCTCTCCAAAGAACGGTCCCCCGCACACCAAGATGCCTTCCACCACTTCTCGCAAGCCTCTATCAAATATATCTACCGCCTCCATAATATAGTCTGGGTGACAAAATACCCATACACGTTCGTAAAAGCAGCAATTCACTTTGAGGATCATGGAGCTTGGATAAAATCTGCATTAAATTTACTGCTTTTTCAGCCCTCTTAATGGCAAGGCCCTTCACAAAACCATCGTCGAGGCTAACTGCACCACCTAATAGTTTGACTCCCTTATCTGGTCTTGAGATTTCGACATGAAACATCCCATCACTTATCCTTCGTCCATCACAAGAGGGCCAAAATATTTCAGTTTTCTTAATATTCAAGATAAGCCCCAAATACAGCCCTTCTGTTTTGATAATAATGAGTGCTTTTGCCACTTCTTCGGTGTCGCCAATAACAGTGCCATCATCAAGATACCAGGCATGTAGGGATAATATGCAGTGCTCATTTATCTTAGCTATAAGCTGATGAAGTACCTGAGCAAATAACAAAGGCCCTAAAGGGTCACCTTGTTGTACTCCTGTGGATGAGTAGATAAAGGAGTCCCCCACATAGAGCCGTGCAGGTTGATCATACAAGTATTCTACCCAAGGCGATATAGATGGACAAAGCTTACGTACCTCCGAAAGCATAGCCGTTCGGTCAACTAGGTTAAAAGCATTGGTAAAGTCAACCATTAGCATAGAGAGGCTAGCGTCTACATGATGTTTACTGACAAACCTATTCACATCATGTAGGATTGCCTCAGCACCACCTGAAACACCTACACCAAACTGAAATCCTGTAGATACGCTGCCATGTCCTTACCAACCCCTTTCATCGCCGCTTTGGACACCAGTCGACGCCAAATTGTCCCAACAAAGAATGGGACGAATGCTCTTATCCGGTTTAAGGAGGGGTGTTAGGGGAGCCGATGCAATGAACTCCGCTAGGTTAAGAGGGCATCTCCCGCCAAGACAAAGATTAACAACCCTAGTTATGGCCGTGACCATATCAGCAGCCACAGTTGATCCTTCCCCACAGAAAGCATCCAACAAATGTTGTGCCCGAAGGCCATCCCTTCCACACGAAGTTCCCTTAGGGAAAGATTTAATACAACTAAGAATGGTACCTTCTTCGGCCACTAACGGTGTCTCCTGCAACGTACAAGTTGGTTTCCGTGGAGGCGGCATCGTCGGATGCTTATCCTCAAGTGCTTTCCTTGTGTTCTCGTTATATGGCGCCACCCCGGACGAACTGATGGCTTTAACAGCCGCTGTGAAGTGCCCATCCGCCACCTTGCGCAAACAAGTACATATATTGGTACCGAGCCTGTTGTCTTTCCCCGTGTCATCATCTTTGTTGTCTTTCTCTGTGTAATCATCTCTAACACTAACTGTTGCCGGCAGCTTTAAAATCTCACGAACAAGATTTATAGTCCCACTAGGTTCACCCCAAAGTGCCAGCGCTCTAAGAATTTGTGTCTGTTGTGTCGCCTTGCGATTACCAGACCTGCATTCAGCTCTACCCTTAGGTCGGAACACTCTCAAAGTGCATCGAGGGAGCAGCAAAAGCCTGACCCAATGTTTAACAGCTTTAGGTTCAGCCGCGACTTTCTGTAGTGCCGCTTTCAGGGCATGAGAAAAAGCTAACCTGCAACCTCTTGGAATGCTCTTAACCGTACATACCGGGGCTCTAAAGACTGCATCCACAATTGCTTCATTCAATTCGAAGTCGCTGTCAAGCTGCACTAAATCCTCCTGTAGACGAGGCTTAGGCACTCCAAAAATTATTTCAGCTACTTCACCAGAACTCGCACATATCTCAGGCTTAATATCAGTGTTCCCTTCATGCTTGCACGCTCTGCTCCAAGCCTGAATACTCATACATTCGAAGCACAACCATTGTCTTAAGGTTCTCAGAGTTTCCTCTAAACTCATGAAGACATCAACATCAGTTCTTATGGCCTGTTGGAGTGCAGTCTTCTTTTCTTTATTGCAGAGGTGTTGTCTCTTCAGGTGGGGAATCAAACATGAAAAACCTTTACTCCCAGTCCCCCCATCTGGACAACCATGAAAATCTCTAAACGGACATCTGATGATTCCTTTACTTGCAACTGTCATTGAAGCATAATGACAAACAGTTTGAGTGCTTAAATAAATTATCCACTCTTTGGTTCAGAAACACACAGAGTAGCACCCGATTACAAGCAGTTTTCTAGGTGTATGACAATTCAAAAGCACAAAATCAATCAACCAAAATGAGTATGAACAAACTAACCCATCAACACACCATGAGAGTACCAACATGGAAAACATAAAAACTAAAATAAAACGAAACCCCCCAAACCACTGTAACCCATCGAGATGATGGTGGTGGAAATGGGAGTTTGCTGCTGGTAGTTTACAGTCGGTGATTTGAAAACGAAATGAATTTTCCAATGAATTTTTTAGTTACTGTAGCAGGAGAGAGAGGGACCCAAAGTTAATTTTTAGTTTCATGACACCCATAATTATATGAAATTGCATCTGTATGACGGGTTATGCATTAGGAGTATAATTGTCAACGCAACTTGGATATAACATATCTAAAAATCCGCACCTTAGAATTTTACAAATTTTATATCGTTGGAAATCTTTTTAAGAGAGCTATGCAATGAGTACAAACAAGAATATCAAATTTTTGTTTTTCACGAAAAAATCGGAGGTGATCATCATTTTAGGAAAATTTTTCGAAAACTTAATACATAACCATTATGCAGGGTCCAAATTTGTGCACCCCTCGAAAACCGGGGTGCACGTTAATGCTTCTCTAATTAGAGGATAAAACTTCATAAACCGCCTAGTATTCTTCAAAAACCGCCTAGTATTATTTTTCTTTTTTCTACTTATATTTTTTCTTTGTAAAAATAAATAAATATGTGCACGAATCTCGAAGTCTTTTGCTTCTCTTCCCCAAAACTCAATTGAGAGTTCCGCCCCTCTCTGTTCTATATATCTCTAATTAAAATCAAGCTAGCTCTATTCATTCTTCTCCATCCCCTTTGCCTATGTATTCTCTCTTCTAGGATTTCAGTGGATTAATGTATCTTTTTTTTTCGTGTTTTAATAATTAGGTTTGGATCTAGTTATTATGTGAAAAGAATCCTTTAGTAATTCTCATTCTTTTCATTGGATGACTATTGAGATCAGAACTGATAGAAAGGCTTTTGTTGTCTCTGATTAATTTGTGATCTCAATATATTAAAATATTAATGTTATTTCTTATTTATTTGTGATCTCTACCTTCATCATCTCTGATTCATCCTTGAAATCCTACTGATACATGTGTATCTTCCTTTCCCTAGGAACTAGTGATCCTCAAGACAAATTGAGGATAAAATCCTATATTAGGAAGGATTCCTTGTTTAGGATAAATTCCTAGTTTAGGAACGAGTATTGTTTTGAGATGTATTCTTCGTTTAGGTAATATTGTTAACTCAAGCATCAGTTGGTGTCACATAGGATCATTCTAGTCTCTATACAACATGTTGTACTTTAGTTTATTATGTTGTTAACTTGCCTGATGGGCAACCCGTGTATTCCTTAATTCATATAAATATATGTCTCAAACCCTGATTAGGGTTAAGAGAGTTTATACACTTTCATGGTATAGAGCCATTAGGGCTGTCTTCTTCTTTTTTTCTCTAGCAAACCTACACCTAAAACAACCATGTCTACCGAACCTGCTTCTGCTGTCATCTCTTCCTCTTCTTCTTCTTCTTCTTCTCTGAAACTAAAAACTTCATACATCTCTTTTAAACTTGATGAAACGAACTATATTCAGTGGCGTCACCAGATAGTTCCTGTCCTGCGTTCTCATGACATCTACAACCATGTAGATCCAACTGTTGTATCTCCGTCTCCCAATCTTCCATGTTCAGATAATGAAGAACCCCGTCCCAACCCTAAATATCTCCCCTGGTTTCAAGTTGATTCTCATCTTCTTAGTTGGCTGCAAGCTACCCTAACTCAATCTGTCTTTGCTGATATCCCTGATTTCACCTCTTCACGTGAACTTTGGAAATACCTAGCTAATACCTATGCTGCTCCAACTGCATCTCGCTCTCTTCAACTCCGCCATCAACTACAAACTCTTCACAGAGAAAACCTTTCTATCTGGCTAAAATCACCTCCATTAGAGACTCCCTTTTAACATCTTCAGCTCCATTAACTGATGTTGAACTTGTTCTCCACACTCTAAGAGGTCTAGGGCCTGATTATCAAGCCTTCTCAACGGCCATAGAAACTCGTTCTTCTCTCCCTTCTTTCTCTGAGTTGAAACTGTTGCTTATCAACCATGAAATCCGACTCACTCAATACAATCAACCTATATCAGACTCTACTCCTTCAACTGCCTTCTATGGTTCTACCTTGTCGTCTTTTTCTTCTAAAAATTTTTCCCCTTCTCGGTTCTCCAACAACTCCAGCAGTGGAAGTTTTAACTCTTACAGAGGTGGCCGTGGTGGAAACAATGGCCGTGGTTATCGTGGTGGTGGTCGTGGTGCTGGTGGACGTGGACGTGCTAGTTACTTTACACTACCAACCTATTCGTTTGGCACTCAATCCCAACAACAGCAATCTATACTTGGTGCGCCTCCTTTACAGCTTTCCAGCAGCAAATAACCTTGTCAAATTTGCGACTCCAAAACACATACGGGATTGACTTGTCCACACAGATTCAATCATGCATATCAAGCTCGTGACCTTCCTCAGTCGTTTTCTACAATGCAACTTCAGGCTACGCCTTTTGATCAACATTGGTATGCTGATACAGGTGCTACAAATCACATGACAGCTGATCCTAATCTGATCACTACACCAGTAGCATACTCTGGCTCCAATCACGTCATGGTTGGTAATGGTAATCTTCTTCCTATTTCTTCTACTGGAAATTCCTTACTCACCACACCTCATAGTTCCATCTCATTGAATCGTGTTTTCCATGTACCGTTAATTGCTAAAAATCTTATATCGGTTTCTCAATTAACTCTAGATTATAATATTTCTGTGTGTTTTGATCGATTAGGTTTTTCTGTTAAGGATCGAAAAACGGGGAAACTCCTACTAAGCGAACCCAGTAATGGTGGTCTATACTCCATTCATCTTGTTTCTTCTCACCCATCTTCTGCTTCAGTTGCTGCTCAAAGTCATGTTGCAGCTCTTTCTCCTTCTAAATTATGGCATATGCGTCGTGGCCATCTCCACAATCGAAGCCTTTCCATCTTATCTTCTCAGAAATTATTTTCTATTCCTTCAATAATACGGCACACCTTATGTAATAGTTGTGCTTGTGCTAAGCATCATAGGCTTCCCTTTTCTTTAAATGATTCAGTGAGTGATAATATACTTTTTAAAGTTCATAGTGATTTATGGGGACCTTCTCCAGTTATCTCCAATTCTGGTTTCCGGTATTTTCTTCTCATTGTGGATGATTTTTCCAGGTTTACATGGATATATTTTTTGCATAATAAAACGCAAGTTTTTAACTGTGTCAAAAATTTTAAGGCTCAAGCTGAGAATAGGTTTTCAACAACTTTGAAATTTTTTCAAAGTGATGGGGGTGGAGAATATATCTCTCACTCTTTACGTGGCTTTTTTGCTTCTCAAGGTGTTTTACATCAGTTTTCTTGCCCTCACACTCCACAATAAAATGGTGTATCTGAGCGTAAAATTTGTCACATTATTGAAACAGGCCTGGCTCTTCTTCATCATAGCCATATGCCTAAGTATTATTGGCCAGAGGATTTTGCAACAACTGTTTACCTCATTAATCGTATGCCTACTCTTGTTCTGGGTGGATATTCACCGTTTTTTAAGTTGTATAATCAGCAGCCCGACTACAATTTTCTGCGTGTTTTTGGTTGTTTATGTTACCCTCATCTGGTTCCATACAACAAAAACAAAATGGAGTATAAAACGAAACCATGTGTCTTCATTGGTTACTCTAACCAACACAAGGGTTACAAGTGTTTTGATTTGAGTAATAAACGTGTCTATATCTCTAGACATATTCTTTTTGAGGAGTCCTCTTTTCCTTTTTCTACTACTAATCCTTGTGCTCCTCCTGAAATTACTTCTATTTTGCCCACTTGGTTTGTTTTACCATTAGTAACATCGCCAGTTTTACCTCCATCTCCTGGTCCTGTCGCACCAGCTCCATCGGGATCTATTTTGACTGCATCTAATACTTTGTCATCCTCTAGAAATGATTCTTTCTCACCACCTCAGTCTCCAGCGGTAACCACTTCTGCATCTTCATCTCAGGTATCTTTTCCAAGAACCGAGTATGTTGCTTCCGCTGCGTCTCCTCCTCAGCAGGGTGCTACAATCCATCCCATGACTATTCGTTTACGTGATGGTATTCGTAAACCTCTTGTTAAGATGAATCTCCTTGCTGCTACGAAGCACCCGGTTGCTTCTTGCTTTATTTCTGAGATGAAAGATTCTTTTGTTGAACCCAAGTCTTACAATGAATCATGTAAAATTCTACAGTGGCGCGATTCTATGAAATATGAACATCATGCTCTACAAATTAATGATACATGGTCGTATGTTCCTCGTCAACCGCATATGAACGTTATAGGCTGCAAATGGGTATATCTAATTAAGCGTAAATCGGATGGCACAATTGATCGTTGCAAGTCTCGTTTGGTTGCAAAGGGGTACACTCAACAATTTGGTATTGATTACGATGAACCTTCATCCCGGTAATTAAGCCTGTTACTATTCTTTTGGTATTAAGCATTGATGTTTCTTGCTCTTGGCCAATTCATCAATTAGACTTTAAAAATGCATTTTTGCATGGTTTTTTGGATCAAGGGTCTTTATGTCTCAACCTCCGGGGTTTGTCAATGAAAGATATCACAATCATGTTTGCAAGTTGAATAAATCTATCTACAGGCTAAAACAAGCTCCTAGAGCTTGGTTTCAACGGTTTACTAATTATCTCTCCGAATTGTGTTTTGTTGCTTCCAAGTCCAATACTTCTCTGTTTGTTCGCAAATCTTCTACTGGGGTTTTGTTACTTCTTATGTATATGGATGATATTATTATTACAGGGTCTGAATCTTACTATTTTACTAGTCTGTTGATGGCTCTCAAGCAATAATTTTCTATTACAGATTTGAGAGATCTACATTTTTTTCTTGGCATTGAGGCATGCAAGTCTTCTTCCGGTCTTCATCTCTCTCAAACACGGTATACTCTTGACATTCTTCAACGTGTTGATATGTTAACTGCAAAAGCAGTTTTGACTCCTATTGTTGCAGGTGCAATACTGTCAGCGCATGCGGGTACCTTATTTCCTGATGCTACTCTATATCGCAGTTTGGTAGGTGCATTACAATATTTAACGATGACTCGAACATATATTACTTATGCCGTCAATCAGGTTTGTCAGTTTATGCATGCTCCTACTGACGTTCACTTTCTAGCAGTGAAAAGAATTCTTTGTTATCTCAAAGGCACACTTGGTAAAGGATTAATTTTTCGGCCATCTTCATCCTTTCAAGTTTCTGGCAGCTCCTCTCAATTTTTCTATGCATATAGTGATGCTGATTGGGCTGGTAACCCTGATGATCGTCGTTTTACAGCTGGCACTTATGTTTTTATTAGTCCAAATTTAATTTCCTGGTCTTCAAAGAAACAACCAACGGTTTCTCGTTCTAGTACGGAGGCTGAATATCGTGCCTTAGCTCTTGCTGCAGCTGAAGTTATTTGGATATTGTATCTCTTGAATGATTTGGATTTATATATCAAGCAACCACCAATTCTATTCTGCGATAATATCAGTGCTACATACATGGCCTCTAATCCTGTCATGCATTCTCGTGCTAAGCATATTGATATTGACTATCATTTTGTTCGCGAACGTGTTGTTCGTGGTTCTCTACTCATTCGTTACATGCCTACTCAACATCAACTTGCAGACCTATTCACCAAAGGACTTCTCAAGTCAAGGTTTCACTATCTGTCATCCAAGATGTCACTTCAGGATTCTCCACGTTCAGCTTGCGGGGGGTGTTAACGCAAGCATCAGTTGGTGTCACATAGGATCATTCTAGTCTATATACAACATGTTGTACTTTAGTTTATTATGTTGTTAACTTGCCTGATGGGCAACCCGTGTATTCCTTAATTCATATAAATATATGTCTCAAACCCTGATTAGGGTTAAGAGAGTTTATACACTTTCAAATATACCTAAAAAAGGAATAAGTCATACAAAGTGAAATAGATTCTTAAGAGGTTTGGGAAACCAAACCAGACCTATAAATAGGGATGTTTAGCTCATAACTAAACACATCTAGTTAGTATGTTCTTGATATAGCCGCACCTACACAGAAAACTAGGCATAGAAAACCTAGAGAAAGCTTGGAACAATACTTGTGTAAGCTTAGCAAACAGTTTAAGGTTAATCCATTGTTTAAAGAAGATTGTGAGCGTAACAAAGAGAGAATTGTAATCGTTTTATTGTTCATAATCTAAAGAAGATATTTTCTTCGAATTACTACTTGTGTCTCTGTTTTCTAAGTTTATCGTCTATTATTATTCTGAATTACGCCTTTATAGTAATAGCTACCAAGGTATAGAGATCAATACGTATCAAGTTGGTACCAGGAGCAAGGTTCATTTTTAGGGTAGATCCCCATGGTTTATGGTTTTCACTAGATCTCTCTACATAAATCTTGGTGAGGTACTCGAGAAGTTAGAAGATGTTAGGAGAACAAGGGGATCAAGGATGACAAAGTCAGATGATGAACCTAAGCATTGCGAACCACAAACTATGGAAGAAAATGTGGCTACGCTACAAACAGACATGAAGTCGATTAAAACCACCCTTGAAGAATTGACTGAATGTATTCGTTCTCATACATCAAAGCCGAAGACGAAGAAAAATATTACACCTTCGCCCGAAGCTTCGGAAAAAGATGAATCGGAAGAAGACGATTCGGAAGAAGGGGAAGAATATGAGGGAAGAAAAGAATAAAAGTGAGTTTCTTAAAAGTTCTACATCAACTAAACCTCATGGTAAGAATCTGAAAATTGATTTTCGTGTTGATATTCCACTTTACGATGGGAGTGTCGATGTAGAAAAATTGGATGATTGGATTGAATGTCTAGAGACGTATTTTTCTTTCTTTGAATATCATTCAAAGGAAAAGATTTCTTTCGCGGCATTGAAGCTACAAAAGCATGCTCTAACCTGGTGGAAAGCTTATCAAAGGCAGAACCTATGCAAGGGAGTATTGTCGTGGAGAAGATTTAAGGAATTTGTAAGGAAACAGTTTTATTCGGTTGGCTACCTTGAGGAAAGATGGTTCAAGTGGTACAACTTGAAGAATACTTACAACCAAACCGTGCAAGAATATACTTCGGAATTTCAGAATCAAGCTATGATTTTGGATTTAGACTTGGGAGATTATGTTATCTATATGAAATATATTTTTGGATTTCATGAGTATATACGGAAGGAGTTGAAGATGTTTTTGGTGGATACTATCTCCGAAAAAAGCATAAAAGCTGATGCTATTGAAGGCAGGCTAGAGAAAAATGATGTTGAGGGAAACGTCAAGGGGAAGTCTGGAAGTTTCGTCGCTAAAGGAGATGAAAGGAGCAAAGAGGATAAGAAGTCTAAAAAAAAAAGAAGGTTTGATTTGTACTCATTGCAAACAAACATGACATGTTATCGACAAGTGTTGGATGAAGTATCCTAATCTAAAACCAAAAGGGTTGCAGAAGAAAGAAGCCATGATGGCAACACTGGTCGTATAAGTATCCTAATCTAAAACCAAAAGGGTTGCAGAAGAAAGAAGCCATGATGGCAACACTAGTCGTACAAGTATCCTAATCCTTGGAAACACTAGCCAAGGACAAATAGAACCTAATCAAAAGCTCTCTATAATGACAGGTGGCGTAGAAGAAATTACAAAAGACGATCCTATGGAACGATTCTTCACGGTTAAGATGCAGGTTAAGACAACACTAATAGATGTTGTTATTGACCCGGGAAGTCGGAAGAATTTACTTTCACATTCTTTGGTACAGAAGTTGGGTTTGAAAACCTTCGAACATCTAAAACCCTATCCTTTAGGGTAGCTTCAAAAGGAAGGTGGGCTACAAGTTGCAGAACAGTGCACGTTCAAGTTTTATTTTGATGAGTCATACATTGATGAGGTTACATGCGACGTGGTTTCATTGGATGTTTTTCAAGTTGTACTTTGTAGTCCTTACTTGTGGGATCGAGATACGGTTTTACATAAGAGGGAGCAAAATTATACCTTTACCAAAGATGGGAAAGCTTTTGTAATACGAGCCATTAACTATCCTCTTGAAGGAACAAGATTGATTACGGCCACTCAGGCTAAGCGTTTGGTGAATTCTAGCACAAAGTTCATTCTCCTTGTGATCCATTCTCTTGACGAGAATCCGAGTAGAGTTAGTTTGGAATATATTACCAAACAAAAAGAAGAAGACCTAAAAAGGTTAAGTATGTTGGAACCACCATTACTAGATTATGATGGAGATGACAAGATGATCTTGCTACATTTGAAAGACTTGTGGTTTGATAGAGAAGAATCACTCTAAGAAGATTGCATTTTGGAGTGAAGAATGACAAAGACACACCAGGAAGAGAATGAGACTTTCCTAAGTAGATGTCAAGGTCAAGTTCCCAGCAAGAAGAGATGATTCAGCAGGGTGAAAGGAACTCACGAATTCCCTAACCTACAAATCTAACTTTCACAGGAGTTTAATTTCTTGAGGGAGGGGCGCATGATACATGTGTATCTTCCTTTCCCTGGGAACTAGTGATCCTTAAGACGAATTGAGGATAAAATCCTATATTAGGAAGGATTCCTTGTTTAGGATAAATTCATAGTTTAGAAAGGAGTATTGTTTTGAACCGTATTCTTAGTTTAGGTAATATACCTAGAAAAGGAATAAGTCATACTGGTTTTTACGGAATTGAAGAGTCAACCATGTGGAGATTTCTTGAACCGAGAGAAATGTTGATCCTCACACAGATGCACTGCAAGAAGGGAGTGCTTTAAGTTCAAGAGATCAATCTGTAAGACTCTGGCCTAAACCAAGAACAATGGCCGTTCCAGAGTCAATTCGGTCACAAGAGACGATGGGTTGATCTGTAGGAGGGAAGCTGAGAACTGTATGAACTTTTATAAGAATTTAATCGTTTAGGCGAATGTTCGAATGTTCGAAAAACTTGTTCTTTCAATCAGGATTCAGAGATATTTTATAATGCCGGAGTTGAAAACACCATGATCCCATGAAGTGTGACAGTTTGCTGGAATCAGAGAGTGGGGAAGTAGGAAATCGTGTTAAACCAATTACTCATCGTGCGGAGACTTGGTTAATTTTCCACCAACTACTTTGATGACTCTTCCAACTGATTGCACGACTTGATCACATTCTCATCGTGGGTGAACACACGTGCAGTAGACCGCCAGACCAAAACCCTAGTTAATATCCCCCCATGTGACACGATTGAAATCTCGTGATTGTGGAGTCAGTTACTTACTTTATGGGATGATGAGTCCATGTATTGCCGAGTTGAACATAATTTGCAATGTTCTGAAACTCACTAATTTAATGCGTCTGCTGAGATGAGGTATTATTGCAGAGCAAACCATGTTGCTGAATTGTTGAATGTTTGATAGTTGATCCAATATTCTTTAATTTGAACAAATATTGCCGATTCGAGCGAATATTGCTAGTTTGAGAAAATATTGATTGTTTAATGAATTGTTGGTAGCAGGACCAAATAAAATATTAATTATAAGTTACTGACTGCTGGGTCGAGCAAAATAAATAAAATGTTGATCATGGAATCAACATAAAATTATCAGAGTGTTTGAATCTTCTTAGAATCACGTTTTTGTAGAGCTCTGGATTCAAAACCCTAATTTTACCGAGATGATGATTTATTGCAAATCAACATAGGACCGACTACATGGGATGACGGGTTCACCATATATCGCCCAGATGCTCGAATGATCAAAAATACCAAAGTCCCTTGAGGACCAATTGGTGAAATAATGATTAAATGCTGGTTTAATCATTTACTGAAATAATGCTCGTGTGAGCAACAAATAATGAAACCTGGTTTATGGAAAAATAGGGAACCGACCAAGAGGTGACGGCTAGGGCATGGCCGGTCAGATGAAAAGCACGGTCCCTCATATTTTCCTGGTTTTATGTAATTTTATATGTTTTCTCTGATTTGAGGGAAATTCCATGAAACTGGAGAATTTGATGAAATTAGAGAACTTCCATGAGATGAGAGATAAAATAATAATAAAATAAGGAATGGGAGTGTGGTACCGGAAATGGCCAAGGCATGGCCGTCCGGCCATGGGCGCGGGTCCCAAGACACTCTTCCCAATTTTATATAATTTTCATGATTTTAGGGAATTTTCATAAAATCAAAGAGATTTGTTGAAATCAGGGAGTTTTCATGGAATCAGGAAACAAAACATCAAATAATAAAAAAATAATGGGCATGTGAGACCGGCTAGGGCATGGTCGGTAGGCTAGAGCCCGGTCCCACTTTTTTTTCTCAATTCTACCATAATTTTAGAGAAAATTCATGAAATTAGGTAATTTTCATGGGTTTAGGGAAAATTCATGAAATTAAGGAATTTTCATAATTTAAGAGGAATAATAAAATAATAGGGACGTGAGGTGTGGGACCGGCCACGGCCAAGGCATGTCCGTCCGGCTGGTGCTCGGTCCCGTGACACCTTTCCCTAATTTTATTATTTTAATAAAATCATGAGATTAAATAAATTTTTTTTTTTGAAATAAAGGAGATTTGCTCGAACGAGAGAATTTTCGTGAGATTAGAGAAAAATAATAAAATGTGATAAAATATAAAATCTGGCGCGGGACTGGTCACGGCATGACCGGCCGGCTGGTGAGCCCAGTCCCCTAGCGCCTTTGTTAATATTTTTTTTTTCCTTTCTATTTTGCATAGGTTCATCGTTCATTCGTATTTTTGAAATGCTGGTTTGCGCATTCAAAACACTGGTTTGTGCATTATTTTCTAAGTACACTTGCACCGTTTTTTTTCAGGGCTTAATCGATGCTCAGATGCCTGTTTCGTTGAGTATTTATCACTAACCCGTGGAATTCTGCTGGGAAGAACCACGAATTGAAGTGACGAAATATAACGAAGAATCGTAGAATATTGCTGGATATTCAGGCGATTAACTGATGGCTCGTAGAATATTGCTGGATATTCAGACGATTTAAGATAATTGATTGATGGCTCTATACTAGAAGGGCTTCCTATCTAGGAGCATTAATTATATGAGGGTCGAGAAATATGAACTTGCTGGAGTGTCATATTCCCCTTGTATAGTCAGGGAAAACCGGGTTGCATACGGAAGACGTTGTCGCTCTATACTAGAAGGATGTTGTCTAGGATTCGCCCAATCTTTCGATTCTATACAGTATGAGATGTGACATGGTGTCAGCTGGCAGACTACACATCTGCATCTTTTCTGAGAGACTTTCTCCATCAGAGGTTTATGGCATGAGCTTTCATGCTTAGAGACATGAGTCTCAATACTCATCTGATTGCCGGATCCGGAGTAATTACTGAAATTGATCAGTATTCATGGGATGTGTCGTGGTCTCATCTGAGAGACTACACGTCTACACACACTCTGAGAGACAACCTTCTCAGTCAGAGATTTATGGAATGAGCTTTCATGCTTCAAATGAGAGACATGGGCCTCAATACTCATCCGATTTCCGAATCTGGAGTATAGTTTTATAATTTTACCCTTTGTCGAAAATCCACCATCTACATTAAGTCCCCTTCTTAGTAAGGAATAGTCATGTTCCTCAGTCAGCATTGAATGGTGATTTTCCAGGTATAAACATAAATAAGTAATTGAACTTAGTCATAATATAAGATATTACCGGATTTCGGCTGACTGAGCAAAACATGGTTTGAGCGGAAACCCCATGGGCATAATAAATTATCATCCGGTGAGCATAAATTGGTGTAGAACTGCTGATTTGATGACAGAACCTTGGTCGATTTAGGATTCATGGGTCCGGGCCCATGAAAAGAAATCCTTGTTTTAGGAATAGACGCTCGTTCGTTCGTAAGTTTAAAGAATAAACAAAATAGACCTGAGTCTAATGATATAAAATTTTGTCTATGAGCTATCATGAAAACCGAAATTTTATCTTTTAAATATGTGAGTTTCACAAAGTGGAATAAACTCTCATTTCAAAGGTGGATGCTCGTACGAGAGAAAAGTTTTTTTTTAATAGACGTGCATCTGTTAGTAATACAAATTTTGTTTATGAGCTTTCATGGAAAATTTTATCTTCGAGCTTTCGGAAATATTTGAAAATATACTCTCGCTTCAAAGACATATGCTCGTGCGAGGGAGCAAAAATATATAAATATATTTTTCAAATTTACGTTGAGTTTCACGCCAAATATTTATATATTTTGTAAAACCATGTTTTGATTTTGAACAACTGTTGAAGTAGACATGGTTAAATAATGTCTGTATGTGATTTTACACAATTGTAGAATGGACGTCTGTCTGATTTTTGAAAATCAGTGAACGATCATATAGTAAAAATTTATATGGGTGGTTCACGGTTTTATGAAAATCAAATCATGATTTTGAATAATGAATTTTGCTCATTCTTGCAGGTTTGAAGGAATGAGCAAGTTTTCGAAATTCTGACGTTATAATCACCATAACTAGTGAAATTGTAAATAGGTAATAGTTGGATCGTTACCATTTTTGTAGACACTGATGTGAGCACCTTTGTTATGCTTTAATTCCACTGCTTTGATGAAATTTGCAGCTCTGAATGACATTCTGAAGTAGAAATATCACATGGATACCGCATCTACTTTGTATAGATATTAAACGGCGGTTATGAGACCCCTTTAGTCGACAAAGAGGAAGAAGCGGTGATCAAGAGTTTTCCAAATGCAGATGACGAATTCTTCTTTGCCCAAGTAGAAATATCACATGGATACCGCATCTACTTTGTATAGATATTAAACGGCGGTTATGAGACCACTTTAGTCGACAAATAGGAAGAAGCGGTGACCAAGAGTTCTCCAAATGCGGATGACGAATTTTTTTTGGCCCAATATAAACCCGAAAAACGTCATCCAGGTTCGAGCACTGTAAAGTCCCTTGTCTCTTTGGTGAGTTGTTAATACTCCTGACATAATGAATTTTTCTTGTTCGTGCAATTAGGATCACAAGACCAAGGTTTGTTATTTCGTTTCAGAACTTTTCTCCATCAAGCATTGGCAGTTTTCAATTTTCCACTGGGCAAGCGGCTTCTGAGTTGAGTGTCGAAGAAGAAGATGTAAGTACTTCTTCGTATAGTCGTTCATAGCATTCCTTGAATGAAATATCACTAATCATTGTTGATGTATCCAGGAGGATATTTCCATGGAATGAGGGAGTATTAATGATGCCCATTCGTCTTCGGAGGAGGGTGAAGAAGAAAACCCCGGATTTCGAAACCGAGTGAAAGCAATGATGTTTCCAATGGTGATGTTGGCAATTCTGGTCATTTGAGCATTTTAGGGACCACTCCAGTAAATACCCTTTGTATATTTTCTTCATAGAAGTATGAAATTTCTGATTTGTGAATGAATGAACGAGGACCCGTATGAAATGAATGAATATTTTGCCGAAATACGTCACCAGAATATTTAGACTTCAGCCTTTCAGTAAAAACGCTGTAAAATCTTCATACGATGTCGGATTTTCACGATATACCCATGTTTCTTCATGCCCGGGAAATTTCAAGATTTATCAAAGAAGCTTTTTGAGTTTTGAGCACTTTCAGGGCCTGAAAAAGGAGAAATAGTAAACTTCCAGGAGACTTTCAGAACTTTTTCAGACTGTACGTTGTCCAATGCTTTGACCACATATCCTCGCTCGTTCACCAGCTTTTTATGAAATTTTTACATGTTGTAGAGGACATCCATATGAAGATAATGGTATATAACTCACCCTCAGATTCCTTGTATATTGATCCCAGTTCATCATCTTGTACAGATCAGAGTAGAGTCTCTTCAGACGAGCTTGCCGCAAAACATATTTTCATGACTTTCATGTTATTTGCTTGCGTCTTGAGTATATTATAACGAACATTAATGATGTTGGACTATTTGTATGTTTTATTTTATGATCTTATTCAGTTTCATGTTTAGATTGCTTTAACCTCGTGTAATTTTCGCATTAGGTGCCAAATACTGAAGTTGAGGATATTGAAACCAATAAGGATAACTCGAGCTGACCTGGAGTTATTGATAAAGAGAAAACCTTCCCTGCACTTCAAGGCAATGAGAAGATTTTCACTGAAGTTATGGAAACCTCGATTATTGCTGCTTCAGTGATAGAAGAAACTGAGCCACCAGTAGAGAAGACTGAAGAAACTGTTGTAGTGGAGCGTCAGTCCCTAGTGTTTTGTTAAATCTCTTCTTTTTGTTTTCCCTTCTTCCGGCAAGACCTAGATAGAGGACCCGGGTAGAAAAATTGATGTAAAGATCAAGGTGGTAGAAGCTGGAGGTACCTTGATGAAGGACTTATCAAAAAAACCTGGTGGAGATCGATCGACCGTAGGGGTTATGAACCCCGAATTTCTGCTTGCATGTTGTATGCTCTGGAAGCTGCAGGAACCTCATATGACATCATAATTTGACTTGACCCCAACTTTTGAAACTAAGAGACTGAGTTATCTTATGAGACAAGAATAACTCAATTTGGAATTGTTGAGGTCATCCAACGAAGTGTGCACATTTGTAATTTGTAATCCCGTACAAATTTTTCAGATTTCATAGACCTGACGGTAAATGCCATATCTTTCAGCTTGTATGTTCGATTGATGCTCCCTTTTGGTATATTATAGAAGAGACATAGAAGAACATATTTCGTTGAGGAAGCATTGTTCCATTCCTCACCCATTGGTACATTTTTTGCAAACCCATGACCTGGAGTGTGTTTTATCTCATTTGTAAAGGTGATGAGAGTATCTTGTAGAAGACTTTGGATTGTGCTCACCAGTCGTGCCAGCTTTGGGAAGACTTTCACGTGAGCATTTTATCAGGTATACACATCTTGATATGAATCATTGGTTCTTCGAGAAGTCTGCTTCATGTATAACACTTCAGAGAATGATTAGTTGATGAAGCCCAGAGGATGTTTCTCTTGAGACCGTTGTTGCTGCTGAAACCATGAATGATTATGCTCCAGAGATCCTTGTCGATGTTGAGATCATGGATGGTGTTCCTCTAGAGATTATTGTTAATGTTGATACATGGTTGAAGTTGCTTCAAAGACCGAAAAGGCTAGAACCATGATTATAGATATAATCTTTGCTCCTTCATCTAGTGAGCCTTTTACATTCACGAACTAGTTGATGAGTTGAGCGTCCGTAAGATGAAGGTGTACTGATAGTTCAACCTGAATGCTTCCGAAAGCATAACTTTACCATGAACTGGCTTTGTTAGTGAGTCAACATTGATGCGGTAGATAGCATCAGCAGTTTTCATACTGGATGTGATTGGTGAAGAGAGAAAGTTCCTCAAATCATGCAGGGGATTGTGATGTAAAGAAATCCCGTTGATGAAGTTTCACGGAATTACCTCAGGTTGCCCAGTGTATATTGAAGGATTTAGTGCCATCCATGTATGAATGATGTTGTATATGCTTCAGAAGTCTTACCATGGGATAATGAAGACTTATCGATTGTAGTTTAGTAACACTTTGATCATGATGGTGTTGAATCAATGTGTCATCGTCGAGATGTTTGTGCTGAAGCTGTACCCTTTGATTGGGAGTACAATTTGATGGCTTCTTAGATTCTTGGGCATTGAAGCGTATATTTCTTAAGCATGAAACGTCTTAGGGGTTTGATAATCTCGACCCTGGAATATCTTCCGTTGATTCAGCATCCCTCTCGTTGCAGTGGTGGTATTCGACACTTGTACAGGTATCAGAGCTTCTGATTTTGTGGAACACATGGACTTGCAGGAGAAAATACCAAAGTATTTTTTGCGGACATCATCTCAGTAATGAATGTTTCAGTGCTTGATTCAGAGAAACTTCAGATTCGACCACTTGGTAAAATACTAATGCGGTGAAGTTACCATTCATAACGTCTTGCAGAGTTGCTAGCATAATTAAGTCCCTATGCTAGGGTAGCATGTGAGGAAATAAATTACATAGACATGGAATGAGACTTTCCTGAGTGCGGAACCTCTTGATGAATGTTTATGCATCTTTTGCAGGTTCTTGCTTCAACCTCGTCAAAGTACTTTGATGATGGAATGTCCGTAAAATCTTATGGATCAGACTTTTCTTCAGTAGTAGAGATATGTAACACCAAAGGCACTTTGTAAGTATCCATCTTTTCAGCATGGATCCACGCTCGTCTGAAGGACATATCATATCCCGGATCTTCCTGATTATGTGAAATTTGGTTTCTGTCCAGGTTGAACTTATGTTCACTTTGAGAGTGATGTAGCCATAAGTATTTATGAGCATTCCTTCAAGGTCTCTGATTGAGATGGGAGGATAAGTAGCTTCTTGTCGAGTGATGCCTGTGGATCTGATGGTTTTCAATGGAATGTTGTTGATAGCGGTGCCAACATCGATCAACGTTCTTCCAAATTCATTTCTTCTGAGATTGACTGAGGTAAGCAGTCCCCAGTCGTACACCTCTTGGTCTATAGCCGTGGGCTCAAGAAGTATTTCCGGAATAGATTTCTTGATACGATGTGGTTCAGTGTTGTGAACATGTCTCTCCTTTGTGCATTCGACAGATAGTGCAATTCACGTTCGACCAAGGATTGAACTGCCTCTTTGATAGGTTGTTCAGAGAGTGTAAAGGTTCTGATTGGGAGAGGATTCTTGTGTACTCCTTTAGTACCCATTTGAGGCTAGTGTGGATCAACCTTCTCTTTGAAAATACACTTCAAAAATATTGCAGTTGCTTGTTGGATGATTGATGAACCTATGAAGGTGAGAGTACCTAGGATTCTCCATTTCTTCTTCAGTCGTATCTCTCCTGATGAATGAAAATTTGATCATACCATCTTGAACCCATATTTTCAGTAACTCGATCACTCATTCGTGAGAAGAGAGAAGTTTGAGTATGTCATACCATTTCCCCGTTCGTTGATGTCGGGTCGAGGTTTATGCATTTCAGGATTGGTTATCTTTTCTTTGTGCCTCCAGAGGAACCTGAGATGTTGGAGAAGCATTCTGATGCTGTGTCTCGGCTTTCCTTTCAGCAACAACTTTTGTTAAAGGCTGGAGATTGTACTAATTATTGACTAGGCCTCAGCTATTTCGAGATTCCTCGACCTTGTGGACTTTGCTCTTTCCAGTAAAGCAGGTGCAGTATTTTTCGATCTCTTCGCCGTTTCATGAAGCTCTAATAAGGTCTGGAAATGAAGAGTTTCTAATAAAGCTCTGTAGACCGGGATCATGCCATTGATAGACAAGTCTACCAGTTGCTTCTCCGTAACGTTTGGATCATGACAGTCTAGGGCCTAGACTCTGAATCTATTCACGTAATTAGTATGTTCATTATTCCTCTGAAACATTCTTCCAAGATCAGAGAGAGTAACTTTCTATGACACAAAAAAGTACTTTATGTTGAAGGCATTAATTATTTCTCCCTAATTGTTGATAGTTCCTGGTGTGATGTTGTTGTACTAGGTGTATGCCCTGCCTTTCAAGGATTTTGAAAATTCTTTGAGGCGAACAACATGGTTATGTTCATGTTCACCCAAGTCTTCTTGGAACCAAGAAACATGTTCCCGAGAATTTCCTACTCCGTTATACAAAGTGAAGGTTGGAGAGGTATAACCTTTTGGAAGAGGAATCCTTTGCGTAGCAGCAGGGTAAGGAGGCTGGTGACGATGGACATTTGATGTCTTGTCTTTTCCACGGTTCTCCAAGATGCGTTCCAAATCTTCCCGATTAATGAAATTTAATGATTCTTTTGCTGATGGATCGTCTGTAGCTTTGCGGACTTCGTTTCCATCCACTATATGAATTGGAACTACTTTAGGATCAGTATCTGGAGATGTCTACTTTTCTTTTCCCTTTCCTTGAGTCTTCTTTGACATCTTGTCAGTAAGAGTTTAGAGATAATTACACATTTCCTTCTCTGTAGCAGCCATGTTAGTTTGATTCTTTGCAAGAGTTTCCTGCACCTTCATGAGATCTCCTATGGTATACGGATTTTCTCTGATTTATTCGGGATGCCGGTCGAAGAGTGAATGATTCCTGGGCAGAGTAACGCCACCGCTATTGTCATTGTTAGTGTTGTTAGTGCTAGCAGTATTTGTGTTAGGATCTGCAATTGCGCGTGACCTAAGATCAACCATCTTGTGACAGCCTGAGATTGCAACCGAGAGATTAATCTCCCACTTGATCTCCAATCTATAGATGGGGAAAAACGATTTGCTGGTTTTTACGGAATTGAAGAGTCAACCATGTGGAGACTTCTTGAACCGAGCGAAATATTGATCCTCACATAGATGCACTGCAAGAAGGGAGTGTTTTAAGGTCGAGAGATCAATCTGTAAGACTCCGGCCTAAACTAATAACAATAGCCTATCCAGAGTCAATTCGGTCACAATAGAGGATGGGTTGATCTGTAGGAGGAAAGCTGAGAAATGCATGAGATCAATGGTAATATGATATTGTAGGTGTGTTGTGAATTCAGCGTGAAAATGCTCTGAATGATTGAAATTTTGCTTAATTGAGAGTGATTTCTGTGAGTTCGTGTAGATGAGAGATTGTTTGTATGAACTTTTATAAGAAATTACTCGTTTAGGCGAATGTTCGAAAAAACTTGTTCATTCAATCAGGATTCAGAGACATTTTATAATGCCGGAGTTGAAAACACCATGATCCCATGAAGTGTGACAGTTTGCTGGAATCAAAGAGTGGGGAAGTGGAAAATCGTGTTAAACCAATTACTCATCGTGCGGAGACTTGGTTAATTTTCCACCCACTACTTTGCTGACTCTTCCAACTGATTGCACGACTTGCTCACATTCTCATCGTGGGTGAACACACGTGTCGTAGATTTACAGACCAAAACCCTAGTTAATATCCCCCCATGTGACACGATTGAAATCTCGTGATTGCGGTGTCAGTTGCTGAATTTATGGGACGATGATTCCATGTATTGCTGAGTTGAACATAATTTGCAAATATGATGAAACTCAAGAATTTAATGCGTCTGCTGAGACAAGGTATTATTGCAGAGAAAACCGTGTTGTTGAATTGTTGAATATTTGATAGTTGATCCAATATTCTTTAATTTGAACAAATATTGCCGATTCGAGCGAATATTGCTAGTTTGAGCAAATATTGCTTGTTTGATGAATTGTTGGTAGCAGGACCAAATAAAATATTAATTTTAGTTACTGACTGCTGGGTCGAGCAAAATAAATAAAATGCTAATCATGGAATCAACATAAGATGTTAATCATGGATTCAAAACCCTAATTTTACCGAGATGATGATTTATTGCAAATCAACATTGGACCGACTACATGGGATGACAGGTTCACCATATATAGCCAAGATGCTCGAATGAGAAAAAATACCAAAGTCCCTTGAGGACCAATTCGTGAAATAATGATTAAATGCTGGTTTAATCATTTACTGAAATAATTCTCGTGTGAGCAACAAATAATGAAACCTGGTTTATGGAAAAATAGGGAACTGACCAAGAGGTCATGAGACCGACTCTTGGTGTCCATGGGACCAACAGATGGTCATTTGAGCAAACTCCCAATTGTTTGGAAAGAGTTTGAACTAATACGAGCAACTGAGCAAATTAGGTTAAAATCATTAAAACATGCGGGACCAGCTATTTGCAAGCCTCAGGGTCACCCTTGGCCGGTCAAGGGGATGTGACCATGTCACCATGGCGTCCACGCTTCAGTCCTGAGAATTTTTATATTTTCTGGTGCACGTTTGAGCAACATATTGAGAAAATATGCAAAATCCATGGTTTTGCTGAAACTGGGAAAAATACATGAGATGAGGGAAAATAGAACAGGGAATTGTAAGTTGTGGGACCGGCCACGGGTAGGGAATGGACGGCTAGCTGACAAGCACAGTCCCACATATTTTCCCAGTTTTCTGTAATTTTATATGTTTTCTCTGATTTGTGGGAAATTCCATGAAACTGGAGAATTTGATGAAATTAGGGAACTTCCATGAGATGAGAGATAAAATAATAATAAAATAAGAAATGGGAGTATAGGATCGGAAATGGCCAAGGCATGGCCGGCCGGACATGGGCGCGGGTCCCAAGACACTCTTCCCAATTTTATATAATTTTCATGATTTTAGAGAATTTTCATAAAATCAAAGAGATTTGTTGAAATCAAGGTATTTTGTTGAAATCAGGGAGTTTTCATGGAATCCTGAAACAAAAACATCAAATAATAATAAATTAATGGGCGTGTGGGACCGGATAGGGCATGGCCGGCTGGCTAGAGCTCGGTCCCACAGTTTTTTCCCAATTCTACCATATTTTCCATAATTTTAGAAAAAATTCATGAAATTAGGTAATTTTCTTGGTTTTAGGGAAAATTCATGAAATCAAGGAATTTTCATAATTTAAGAGGAATAATAAAATAATGGGGACGTGAGGTGTGGGACCGGCCAAGGCATGGCCGGCCGGCTGGTGCTCGGTCCCGTGACACCTTTCCCTAATTTTATTATTTTGATAAAATCATGAGATTAAATAAAAAAAAAATTGAAATAAAGGAGATTTGCTTGAACGAGAGAATTTTCGTGAGATTAGAGAAAAATAATAAAATGTGATAAAATATAAAATCTGGCGCGGGACTGGTCACGGCATGACCGGCCGGATGGTGGGCCCAGTCCCCCAGCGCCTTTGTTAATATTTTTTAATTATTATTTTTCCTTTTTATTTTGCATAGGTTCATCATTCATTCGTATTTTGAAATGCTGGTTTGCGCATTCAAAACATTGGTATGTGCATTATTTGCTAAGTACACTTGCACCATTTTTGTCAGGGCTTACTCGATGCTCAGATGCCTGTTTCGTTGAATATTTATCACTAACCCGTGGAATTCTACTGGGAAGAACCACGAATTTAAGTGATGAAGTATAACGAAGAATCGTAGAATATTGCTGGATATTCAGACGATTTTGTAGTTGCAGGAAATCCCACACTACACCTCTCACAAGAATTCATACAATCAAGTCATTTTAGGATGAATAATCACTATCTTTATTGATTAATCTCATAAATTCTACAAGAAAGGAAAGAAATGAAATTAATAAATTAACAACTGCTCTGGACTTTCTCTCTCCTAACGACTTACTTAATACTTGAAAAAGATCTCTCCTCTCTTAAGACTATTCGGCTCTTTAGGAGAATATTGCTCTAGAAGAAAAACAAAATGAGATGGAGTCATACCCAATTGCAAATACGAGTTCAGCAGCAGCGAAGGCAAGCTTACTACCCAAATTGATAAACACAGTGGCGAGCACTTCGCAAACACACCAAGAGAAGATAATGGAGAATAGTCAGCCAAAAATGGTAGCTATGGGAAGTCGTGACCAAGAATAATTCGAGAGAGAGATAAACTCCTATAGCCGAGGTAGAAACAACAAAATTCAAAAGACTTGATCATCCACAAGAAACTTATGGAGGACAAAGACAAAATTATTATAGAGGATCAGGAAGTCAAAAGATAATATGGGAAGAGATCAAGATGCCACCTTTGAATGCTAGTGTGGAAAAAATTGGGAAGCTATAATCTTGATGGAGAACGTACCAGCACCCTGGAACATGGGAAAGAAACCTCTTCCAAATCACCGAAGTCAAGAATTTTGCTATTACCATCATTTTCATGGGCATTCAATAAATGACTGCAGGAATATAAAAAGGATTATCCTCAAGATGATAGATCAAGGAAAATTAAATCATTTTCTAATAGGGCACCCTCAATCTCAACTCTTACCACCACCACCATAAATTCGCAGAGTAGATACAACAAAAGGAGGAGAAACATTTGTCATAGAAGTTGGAGCAAAGGCGAAGAATTTGTTTTGTAACTCTATTGTACATTCGTACAAAACAATTGACGACTTTCACGACAATGTTCTAACCAGAGTTTTCGCAAGAGATGATGATGGAAGAGAAATTATGAACATTGCGAAAATTTCACCACTAAAAGAATGGCAAAAGCAAATTATTTCTTTCACTGCAGAAGAAGTACCTGAGGGAGGATAAATGCACGATAATCCATTAGTGGTGAGATTGGAGATTAACCCAAACCCTAAAGATGATGAAGCAGAAGATTCATGGCCAATCAACCGAGTTTTAATTGATACTGGAAGTTCTGTAGATATCATATTCTATCATGCTTATAAAACTATGAGAGGGAAAGATGAAGATCTAATACCTTCAACCTACAAAATCTATGGTTTTAGTGGTACTTCCAATAAGCCTAAAGGAGAGATCACTATGCGAATTCCATTGAAAGGATTATCTTTTGAAATTCTATTCTGCGTTGTTGATATAGAGTCACCTTATAATGCTTTGATCGGGCGACCTTGGTTGCATGGTATTCTAGGCGTAGTATCGACATTTTATCAATGCATCAAATTCCCTCATCCCAGTGGAGTTGGCGTCATAAATGGAGATTGGGTTGAAGGAAATAAATGTTATGAAATCGATGTAGAGTCATATGAAGAACGAACAACGACGAAGGAGAATTGGAAAGGTAACATCAGAGAGCAACAAAGAAGTGAAAGACTCATGGTAGATGCAATAAAGAAGAGAGAAGAAGAAATCTTGCTGAAAAGAACAAGCAGCGAAGCTCTCGCAGAATTTAAGAAAATAACAAAAGCTGTCAAAGATACTGAGGAAGAGAATAACAAAGGTAAGAAACTTAAATGTGAATGTATTTGCTGATGTTATGACTGCAAAAGTATAACTGTGAAGAAAAAGAAAGATGTGTGACTGATTTGTCATAAAAAATTCAAAAAATAAATTTTACTTAATGACAAAAATGAGATTGAGAAATTACAAAAGAGATGAAATGCAAAAGAAAAAATAGAATAATCCTTAGAATGGGACGAACCTTTATGGAGTACACCCTAGTTCGCGAATAAAATTTCACAAGAGTAAAATGTAAGACCTAAAGTGCGTCATAGAAGGGGGTATCTGTTGCATGGCTCAAGGATAAGGTTATACCGCTGCTGGAACCCGAGTCATGGAAATTTGGGGTCAATGAAAGCCCATCCAGGAGAGGCACATTGGATTCTCAACTTGAGCATATGACTTAAGTTGGGCAACTAAGGTAATAAGGACTCTCCTAAGGAGTGCAGAGTATGATCAAGGCGCCGAGGTACACGGTTAAGCCAAGAGTGCCCGGGCGTATGAAACTACCCTGGCCATTCTTGGCAAGTCTTGACTATGATGCACTCGGCCCGAAGAAAAACCCACTTAGGGTGCAGTCTCATAACCATAAGCCATATAGGCAAAAGGGATAAGAGGCTACGAAAATAACTGGTTGTTGTAAATATTGGATGGGAGGAGCTAGTCTTGTATGGCAGAAGTACGTCTCCTTGAAGGAGAAACATAAGGGCTGCACCCTCCATTAGGGAGATGATAAGTGTCTTAAGACGCAAATGTCATGATGCTTTATTTTCGCAAGAAAATTTAGGCTTGTCATATTTGTGCGATAATCCAGAAGAGGAAATAATACAAAACAAAAAGATAAGACAATATCAATGGGTCACTACATGAAAGTGTAAGGATGTCCTGCGATTTCTTCGCAAGACGGCAATGTCATGGGGCTTTATTTTCGCAAGAATATTTAGGCCTGTCATATTGTCACAACAAAGATGACAAAAGAACAAAAAGTTAAGGCAAGATCAATGGGTTTCTACATGAAAATGCAGAGATGTCCTGCGATTTTGTCGCAATGACAAAAGGTGGAAAAATAAGACCTTTACTTAGGAAGGAAAAATAAGACCACACCAGAATACAAGGAAGAATGCAATTTTAAAATATGCGATTGCGAAATTATGCAGAAATAATTGCGAGGTTGTCGCAATAATCTTACTGAACAACAGTAACTTGCTTAATCTCTCATTTGAATACAAATAACATAGGCAAGTATGGGAATGCATAAAATGAGAATATGTTATATGTCTCCATATGATAGATTTACGCACAAAATGAAAAATAAATTACATACTGATTAATCATATTGTGAGAAAGGATTGATTTTCTAACACATGCAGGAAGAAACAAAGGAAATAGAACTTGTATTGAAGATTGGAGAAATTCGCAGTGATAGATTACAAATGTACAAGAATAGAAGATCAAAAAGCAAATGTGCAAGTTTTACAAAAAGACGAACAAGGAAACAAAAGATACTTCTTGCTTGATTCTTCATTATCGTCATCAGATTCTTCACCAGAGCTTTCTCCTTCATCGTCATCAGATTTTTCTTCTTCATATTCATCAGACTCTATTTCTTCATCAGCATCACTATCAGAAATAACCAAGTCAGGAACATTCTCTGGAACTTTGTCTGAGAGGCAAGGATATGTAGAATAAGGAATTTCATTATCATCACAAATTGTTTTAATAGTTTCGTTGCGGAAAAGAACAACATCATTCTTGAAGTTCGCAACAGTGATCTTTATTTGGTTCTTCAGCCTAGAACATTTCTCATTGCGAGAAGAAAAATCCTTTGCGAGCTTCGCTTTCTCATTTTCAAGTTCTTTAATTCTTTTGCGATATCTATCTTCAGCTTCTGCGAAGATATAACAATAAATCAACAACTAGATGGTATTTTATGAAAAACAAACAATTAAATAAGGAAGAATAGTTAATAACCTTCTCTGTTAGAAATCATATCTCTAATCAAGGCCGTATGCTCAACTTGGAGACTGACATTTACACCTAAATTATTCCCGGCGTTATCTAGAAATCTCGCAACCCAAGCAAATTCATCATCATCATTTATGAGAAGGAGGGAGCGAGTTTGGTTCTCTCTTTCGCGGAGCACAACATTTCTATGTTTGAGATCATCTCTTTCAATTTGGACCTCAAGAAGAGTTTCTTGGAATTTCGCTAAAGTTTGAGCACCTTGGAGAGCAATACGATCTTTTTCATCTATGAGGTCACTATTCTTGGCTCTTAAACTATTGATTTATTCTTTGGAATTATGAAAGAAACGTTTAAATTTATTATCCATACTCAAGACGGATCTATGGTCAATTTCTAAGAGGTGAAGTTTGGATCTGAGTTCATTTATGGGAAGAGATTCTATCTTATCATTTGAAAAACTATTTAAAGAAGTATTTAGGTGTTCAAGAAGGGTATCATTATCCATAAGATTGGGAAATGTATGAAGAAGAATAGCTTCATCAGAAAGACCATAAACGTCTGCTAAATGGTAAATTGTATAAGAAAAAATTATGAGAAAATAAAATAAAGGGAAAGTAGAAGAGTCCCATACCATAGAGTTGCTTATTGGCATCCTGAAGACTAGATATTTTTTTCTTTTGAATGGAATTTTCAGATTCCAATTGCTTACTCTTTTCACGAAGACCAGCAGCTTCAGTCTCCAACTCTTCATTTTTTTTGCGAAGTTCAAGATTCCTCTTTTCGAAAGCCGTATGCCTCTTTTTCAAATCTGAGGCAACAGGGAAGGAAGCTTTCCCAGCCTGTGAAATAATGCAGCAAATTTTAAGAATAAATTATGAATTCAAGGCAAAAATAAAAAGAAGAGAAATATAAGTATGAAAATTTACCAAGCTATTAAGTCAGTGTAAGAAACTTGGAGATATAGATCTTGAAACCCCGTGAAGAGACTCATTATTCTCTAAGAGGGGGGCATCACAGATAGCAGCCATGGACTTGCAAGTGTTGGTAAGATGATCATCCCCAATCCCTTGCATGGAATCATAGAATATACTAGACAACTGCTCCATATAAGATTCAGGTGGAGAATTTTCTTTGAAAAAAAAGCATCAATATATTCATCATCATCATCATCGTCATTATTAGAACTTTCACTAGATTGAAGATTTAAAGGAGAGGGAGATTGAATTTTTCGTATCTTTGAAGGAGGGGCGACAGATTTCTCCTTACGAATAACACCTTTATCTTTGCCTTTAGTTTTCACAACTTTTTTCCCATTATTTTTCGCAGCTGGGGCAGGATCTTCAATTTCTTCTTCTACAACACCAATCTTCACACACAGATAAAGTTAAGAAATAGAGGCAACAATATATTGTTAAAATATATAAAGAGAATATTTCTTAGTTCATATGTGATCGAACGCAAAGCCGCTAAGATACTTGGTTTCTTAGTATTGTTGTAGTTTCTCCTCAACCTCTCAATCTATCAAATTCTCAAGGATATGAAGACAATGGTGTAAGAATGTTCAGCGAAATCACATATAAGAATATGAAGAATCATAAGTAAAGCGAAATTCGCAAATATACCTCTGCGTTTTCTTCAGGCCAGTTGAATACCTATGGTTGGTACGTGGTGAGACTCGCAGGTAATACATGAGAGCCAGAGATGTACGGACCCTCTAGATTTAATGGGAAGATACACCACCTATCATCTTTAGAATGACGTGGGGTTGTATTATTGCCAGGGTGCCAATCGATGTCTTGCATAAGTATTTTATCATCATCGATGTTGTCCTTCTTCCTCAAGCGAACGCCCCAGCAAGTACTGTTTCTCTTCATGGGAATTATCTCATAATTTTTAAAGAAATTTTCTACAGTATACATCGTAGGAACAATGGCAACACCAACGAATCTAGGATCTTTAACTTCTGAGGGATAAAGAGATCCCTTACCAGCGCTACGATTAGAAAACTCAAGCATTAGGCGAATATAGTATCCACTCAATTGATAAACTGCTCGAGGGAATTTTGCATGAGAGAGTATTTCGTAAAATAAAGGAAGTTCAGGATCATAGAGAGGAACGGGAAGACCAGCTTGAAGCCGACCTAGCGAAACTATGATTTTTCCATGATTGCAGGGATGATTAGAAAATAATTTGGCAGAAAGATCATATTTAGGGTTTTGACCAGGAATGTGAGATAAAGTGAAACCTCTGGTTAGAAATTCCTTTCGAGTTTCTTCGAAGGAAACTTCATTTTTAGGACCAACTGGAGGCATTTTCAGTATATGAATGAAGAAGAAGTGAAAGTTAAAAGAAAAAGAAGCAAGAGGACTCACAGTAGCAGAAGCGGAATATACAGAAGAATAGTAAAAGAAGAAATTGCAGAGAAGATGAAAAAGAAAGTAAAAAGAAGAGAAGAGAAGAATGAGAAGAATATATATAAGAAGGTAGAAATTTTTGAGAAGGTAAGTGCATTCAATGCGAAGAGTAGACATGAACGGTTAAGAAGCAGTGGTTGAAAAAGATGTGTCAAGAGATGAATAGAAGAAGAGATATGTGTAATAAAGTTTGTATAAAGTACGGAACCGTGACAGTACAAAAATTCAGAGAAAGATAAGTAGTTACGGAATTTTGAAGTACAAATTCTCATGACATTATCCCTTTCGCAGAGAAGACAATATAAGAGGAAATATGTAGGATAAGAATATCACAACAAGGATACACTTGCGAAATCTTCACCAATAACACATTTCGAGTGTCGCAGGATAATTTAAGAGATGACGTAGCAGAAAACAACAACATAAACACGAGAAAGGTGTGAATATTTAGCGAGATTTAGGATGTTTGCAAATTTGTACATTTGTAAGCTTGCGAAATACCGCAAGCCAGATCCTAAAATAAAGGATAAATTAGCTGTCATCCACTACGTAATTCCATATATAAAGAGCCCTACATGCTTAAGAGAGGAGATATCTTTTTCAAGTATTAAGTAAGTCGTTAGGAGAGAGAAATTACAGAGCAGTTGTTAATTTCTTAATTTCATTTTTTTCCTTTCCTGTAGAATTTGTGAGATTAATCAATTAAGATTGTGATTGTTCATCCTAAAATGACTTGATTGTATGAATTCTTGTGAGGGGTGTAGTGTGGGATTTCCTGCAACTACAGATTTAAGATAATTAATTGATGGCTCTATACTAGAAGGGCTTCCTATCTAGGAGCATTAATTATCTGAGGGTCGAGCAATATGAACTTGCTGGAGTGTCATATTCCCCTTGTATATTCAGGGAAAACCTGGTTGCATCCCGAAGACGTTATCGCTCTATAATAGCGGGCATGCTGTCTATGAGCCGCCCAATATTTCGATTCTATACAGTATGAGATGTGCCGTGGTCTCAGCTGGGAGACTACATATCTGCATATTCTCTGAGAGACTTTCTCCATCAGAGGTTTATGGCATGAGATTTCATGCTTAGAGACATGAGTCTCAATACTCATCTGATTGCCGGATCCAGAGTAATTAATGAAATTGATCAGTATTCATGAGATGTGCCGTGGTCTCAGCTGAGAGACTACATATCTACACTCACTCTGAGAGATAGCCTTCTCAATCAGAGATTTATGGCATGAGCTTTCATGCTTCAAATGAGAGACATGGGCCTCAATACTCATCCGGTTTCCGAATCTGGATTATAGTTTTATAATTTTACCCTTTGTCGAAAACCCACCATCTACACATAGAAAAGAAAATAGATTCTTAAGAGGTTTGGGAAACCAAACCAGGCCTATAAATAGGGATGTTTAACTCATAACTAAACACATCTAGTTAGTGTGTTCTTGATATAGACGCACCTACACAGAAAAATAGGCATAGAAAACCTAGAGAAAGCTTGGAACAATACTTGTGTAAACTTGGCAAACATTTTAAGGTTAATCCACTGTTTAGAGAAGATTGTGAGCGTAACAAATAGAGAATTGTAATCGTTTTCTTGTTCATCATCTAAAGAAGATATTTTCTTCGAATTACTACTTGTGTATCTGTTTTCTAAGTTTCTCATCTATTATTATTCTGAATTCCGTCGTTATAGTAATAGCTACCAAGGTATAGAGATCAATACATATCACCTACATCCCATATCCAGTTGATATCTTTTGTTGGTCAACTATATCATTAATCAATACTTGGAAAAAATTATGGTTTCAGCTAACTAGCTTAGAACATGAGGAAGTGAGATCGTCTGGTCAATTATTAATAAATTCTATGATGGGAAGGTTGGATATTGCAGGCAACTCTGATAATAAACCAAATAGAAAAATAAAAAATAAATCTTGTGTCGAATTTTTTTTAATATCTCACAAAAACACCATTACCAAGCAGTGAATTATTCCTTGTTGTTTACTGTATGCATGGTTATTTGCTTCAATCTTATAATCATTGTCAAAATAAATAGTCTCTAAGGTTGATGTAACCCTATTAAAATCCTTAATACTTGTTAATAATTCACTTTAGATTCCATATAAACGGAAAATTGATCTTAATCAGAGATGGAACAGAGAGGGCTAGAGCTCTCAAATTGAGTTTTGGTAGAGATGAAACACCGAGAATCGTGTAATATTATGTGTTATATTTTATTAAATGAATAAAAAAGAAAAATATAGCACAAAAGATAAGGTTGTTTTGTGAACAACTATCGACCAATAGTATCAGCCGGAATGTGCACCCTGGTTTTGAAGGGGTGCAAAAATTTGGACTGATTATGCAGCCACCAAAAAAGACGCATAACACATTCTGCAGACGCATAACGAATTATGCAACCATTTTCTCCACTGCATAACAAATTATGCATTTGGATAGCAAAGTTATGTATTTGGATAAAAAAGTTATGCATCTATAACAATTTATGTAACTATCATTTTGGTTGATTTTAGTACATACATAAAAAAAATTGATGCATAATGCAGTATGCATCCATATTTGCGGATGCATATCAGGTTATGCATCTATTTTCTCGATGCATAAAAGATTGTGCAACAATTTTCTCGATGCATAATGCATTATGCAGTCATATTTTTGGATGCATAACATTTTCTCGACTGCATAACATGTTATGCATATATTATTATAGGTGTATAACGAGTTATGCAGCCTTTTTTTGTTGGTTTCAATACTAACAAAAAGTAGTTGCATAACGTGTTATGTAACCATTCTCTATACTGCATAACAAGTTATGCAAAAAATAAATGGCTGCCTAATTTGTTATCCACCTACAATAATAGTTGCATAACGTGTTATGCAACCATTTTCGGGACTGTATAACAAGTTATGCAAAAAAAAAAAATTTAGATGCATAACACCTGCAGCACAACCAACTCACACCAACCTCAGCATCTCAGATTCAAGCTTCATAAATCCTTGGAAGGGACATCAGTTCCCTGTACAACAAGGTAATAATCAATTGCTTAATTTTCATAGACCGTCATCTCCCAAATGTAATCTCCCTAGTTACTTGTGAAGTTTGTGAGCGTAGTCTTGTTGATTCATTTAAGATAAAATAGTGTTGCTCAACATAAAATTGTGTTGACTTGTAATCTCGCCAGTTTGTTAAAATACTACAGTAAGCTAAGCTGTTAATGTGCTTATTTTATTTGAAACTTGGCCACGACAGAGTAAAACAAATCATTAAGCTATGCAGTTACACACATAAGCTCTTGAATTCCTCTAGGCTCCCACTACTGATCAAAGAATGAAGAGAAAATATGAAATCAAGCCAAGAGTGGATTAAAAAGATGACCCACGAACAAAACAACCCTGTTAACGTTATCTTTGATAATAAACAAGAACGGATGGTCAGCAATGAAGTCTATAGGTTCCGATATTCATAATGAATTTTCAACACAAATAAAAGCAGTAGCAGCAGCAGCTTCAGTTACCTCTTCATCAATTTCCACAAAGCACTTGTGATAGGCTCCTGAAACAGAAATACTAATAGGGGATCCGTCTTCATATTTTGAACTAGAATGCATCACCATTTCAGTCAGCTCTGCTTGGCCTGATCAAAGATTAATCTAGTTCCAAATTCTCTTTAAAAACTCTTGATGCATCGAACCCAAATGATATCTTAAATTTAGGAATTTTAAGATGTCTCACTTCAACACGTCTAGTTGGGAGAAGACGGTCTAGGAAATCGGGTTCCGTCTAGTTCCCTGTTTACTTGTGAAGTCTATGAGAGTAGTCTTCTTGATTCCTTCAGATTTTGTTATCTTGGCTACAAGGTAACAATCAATTGCTTAAATTTATTCATGGGTTTTGTTTGAATTTCAATGTGCTTTGCTTAATTGAATTGGTTGATTGATTGATTGATTGATTTTTCAATTCAGATTATTGGGACTTCAAAGGATTTCTTAAAGAAGAAGAGGTCATCTCCAGCTACATCATATTTAGAAGAATCATACACTAGCAGTTGCACTCAAAGTCATCCAAAGTTTTACACCATCAACACCACCGCCAACAATGGTAAACTACAGAACTGCAAAAAGAAGAAAAGGAATTTAGAGTTTATGGATTCTTCTGAATCTGATTTTGATGGACAATTTGGTTTTGGTTTGGATTATGAAATTATTAGATACAGAGAAGAGGAGATTGAACTTTTAAAAAACGAAAACAAAGTTCTAAAACTTCTGGGTTTAGGAATAATTTTTGACCGAAGAAATGGGTGCGCACCTGAATTTTTTTGTCGGTGGGTTTCACAGTGTCCAAAATCTAGAAAATGGGTGTGGCTGTAGTTTTCACAAGTTTCAAAGATGTCCCACTAGCACATGAAGACACTATAATACAAATATTTATTTGCTGACGTTTATTCCCTTGTAACCCAATGAAACCTGTTAAATGGGAATGTTCTCTTTCCCAGTATGGAGCTTGAGGGTAGTGGAGTATCTTCATCATAAGCTACCGGTCCCAATACCTCGTAGTTACGAACAACAGCTGCTGGAATAATACTAGTTTGCTCAACAATTGGATGTTCTTCTATAAATAACTCATATAATGTTTCTATATTTCTTGGGATAGACAAAAAATGTTCTACAGACTCCATGTTATCATGAACATCAGTGTTTTCTTGAGGGTTACAGATCTTTATAAGTGTATTATCTAGCCAAAAGATGTCGTCTGCCAGACTCGTAGAATGTATGGAGATGTCATAGATATCCCCTAGAGGCCTATGCTGAAGAATGGCACATTGATTGATCCTATGTCCAAAACGGTGGCAATGAGAACATAACTTGGATGGGAGATTGAGGTAGGTGAAGGTAAGCTTTGTTTCAGGATATCGTTCTATCTTAACTCGGAGTTTAATAACTAGTGGTTTTTCAATAATAGGAATTACCAATAGGTACTAATCTAGTGGTCCTAGTTAATGGCAGGTCTACCCATTAAGAGGTTCATAATCGGAGGTCCATAATAAAACATAGAAAAAAATTGGACCTAAATTCTTATCTCCTGGTCCAATACATGTGCGGGAACATGGCTTCGAATTTTTAAAATGCCTTAAATAACTGTTTGTGGGAGAAAACTACTTCTGCAGGTTTAGGTAATTTTGGGTGTGTGTGGATGAGAAGTGAATTTAAACCTTCAACAAATGTGCTGCACAATGAGCACTTTTTATTCGATAGATAATCTGTACAATTCTGGCCTAAACCGAAGACACGGCCGTTCCAGATTTGTTTCGGTCACAGGTGAAGTATGTGAGGTTGATCTTAGGGAGGGAAGCGAAGAAGGTGTTGAGAGTATGAAGGTGAAGGATATTTAATGACTTGTTAACAGAAGGTTTAGCAGGCTATCAAATGTTGCAGGCAGGCTCTGGGTGTTGAATACGATGGTATTAACACTTGGTTTTTCTGTGTTGTTGTTGAAAATAGGGCGGAGAACCTATTTATACAAGTCCTTTAGCCTAACCTTCGTATCTCGTGGGAAGTGGAGAAAGTGGAGTGATGGAGTAGTGGAGTAGTGTGTTGGTGTCACACGACCAGGCTTGACCACTTCTCCCATTATCACTAACCGTCCATGACTTCCTGACACGTTCTTGTGATGGCGCGTTGTGCACTGCACGCTGTAAACCGCCAGACCAATACCCCAGTATGTATCCCCTAGTTTGTGACATGATTGATGTCTCAAATGTTTTTGGAAAACATGTTGCATGTTGTTGTGGCTTGGAAAGTCAGGCTCGGGAAAACTGCTAGCTTGGTGACCTTCGACGGTCGAGATTTTGCATCTTGAGAGGAGGGGCAACCGTTGATTGTGGCACTAGAAACCCTAATTAACGCCCCTTACTAGAATCGTTGTAGAATTCTAGTACGGACTCGAATTTTGATGGTCCGCCCCTCCATTCCATACAGAAAAGAATTTCCTATCTCCCAACACGGGAATATTTAGGTTTTAAGCTCGTTCGGGAGAAGAAAACAGTCCGAAAGCAAAACCCAGGAAGGAAATTGATACTTGTGAAGTATCGTGTGTATACTATACAGGTACTACATTGAGTATATCCAACATGGTTTGGAAGTTGCGCATGCAAACCCTTCCTTGACCGACCACATGGTGTGGTAGAGTGGAGGATGGTGATCACGGTGATACCTTGTTTGCCACCTAAATCCCTCCCTAGGCTATTCATCCAAGCATGCGAACTTGGACGGAAGAGATTGATGGAGAGATAACCGTTGGATTAGGGTATGGAAGGCTTGCGAGCTTCCTTCTTCACCCTAACGGTTTTATGCATTGGGAGGCGTGCAAGGGAGGACCGATTGGTCCTGCAGGCAGGCAGGACGCCAATCTACACGCCCATGTAGAGTTGAATCTCATTGGAGTGATCTGGGTCGCCCGTTCTGGCCTACGATGACGGATGGTCGAGATTAGAAGTGTCCTTACATGCCACCTTTGGGCACGCAAATCGAGACGCACAACAGCTATGGACACCGGCCGATTGGCATATAAGTGGGACCACGGTGAGCAGGTAGGTGTCATCGGTTGGAGACGGCGACTCAAAACCGTTAATGTACGGTGGTGTTAAGTTGCTTGGTCGCAACTGTCGGCAAACCCTAGTTTTAGGGTTTGCGGGTCCGCCTCCTTTGTGCCACCATATCTCAACGTTGGTGACTCCCATAGGGAAGCCGTTTGCACCAGCAGGGAGTTGGGTCGGTGGCGAGCATGCGCATGCTTGGTTTGCGACCATAGGCACGATCTAATCCATCCAAGCACGCCTGCGATGACGGATGGCTGAGATTAGAAGGGGACCGTGGATGCTATTTTGGACAAGGATTTCGAGGCGCATGGATATATTTTGCACCGGCTAATTGGTGCGTTGTGGATGTGGGCCCATGGTAAACATGTAGGCACCGTCGGCCAGCAGTTGCGCCTCTCTACGCTTCCCGTTCGTTATCTCCAAAGTGGTTGCCTGCGACCACTTAATGTAAACCCTAATTTAGGGTTTTGGTGCGTAACTTCCAACCTGGTGGCTTTGTGCCTTCCACGGCTCCCATGGGGAGGCCGATTATACCAGGAGGAGGGTAGGCTGGCGGTGAGCATGTGTACGCATGTTACTCGGTCCCGCGTGCGATCTAGGTCGTCCAACCATGCCTGCGAAGTTGGACAGTTGAGATCTATTTTTTAAGTTTGTTTTCAGCAGGTGAGACTAGCATGGGTAGTCTTGCCTGCGCTCAACGGGGCTAATATAACCCGCCGTCAGGTAGCCTACGGGTGTTTGCATGTTGAACACAAGGCTTTAATTAAAGCATTAATAGTAATGATGTATACCTACAGAAAACCGGGATGGTTGCTACATGCTCCGTCGGGATGGTTGCTACATGCTCCGTTCTGGGTATATTAAATTCACAGGATGGTTGCACATTCTTTGGTGAATTAATAAAGTGAGAAGTATTCGTCACTTGAATGGTTTTATTCTTTGCAAGATGTCAGCCTATTAAATTTGGTTTTACAATTTTAGCCCTAAACTAAAATCCACCATCAACAATAACCTTGTATGGTAGAATATATATAAGCCAGTCATTTTCCTTTTTAGCATAATAAGATCTGTTTTATTCTCTCTCCTCTTTCTCTGATACTGCTCTTAAATCACCTCTCCGAAACTAGGGTTTTGAAGTTCGTTTCGTGGTTTGCAGGTATGTTATTTAATCTTAGCTCCAATTATTTCTTGTTTTTGTTTTGTTTTTCAACCGATTCATGAATATTTGATTGATTTCATGATGTTTTCACTTACTTTTTTTTTTTTGGTAGTTCCCTTGTGATGTTCTATCTATTATATATAGATTTATGTGATGTTTGTTTGTGCGTTTTTGGAAGTTCGATTTCGATGTTCTATCTATTATTTTGTTTTTCGTTGATTTCATTAATAGATTTGATTATACCAGTTTCATTTTGTTGGTTTTAGATTTTTTTCAGTGTATTTTTGTGTATGAACCAACAATACATATATGCAGTACTGGCGGAAACCTAGTTTCAGAGAATTTTTTTTATTTGATTCCGAAGTACGTATAGAATATTGAAATAAAGTGTTTCGATTCAGTTTTTTCGTAGATTCGTTGATTGTTTTTCACATGCAACTGATTTTTAGATTATGAATCAGCGGTACATATATCGCGTACTGAAAAATAATGCTTTAGTTTTGTTATTTTTGTAGTTTTGGAGATCTTTCTTGTTCAATCCAAAAGTAGATATATGGAATACTGAAATAAAAGTGTTTCAATTATGTTTTTTTTTATAGATTCATTACTTGTTTAAACATGCAACTCATTTTTAGATTATGAATCAACAGTACATTTATGTCGTACTGAAAAATAATGCTTTAGTTTTGTTATTCTTATAGTTTTGGAGATCTTTCTTGTTCGATCCAGAAGTACGTATATGGAATACTGAAATAAAAGTGTTTCGATTATGTTTTTTTATTTATAGATTCATTACTTTCTTTTCACATGCATTCTATTTTTAGACTATGAATCAACAGTGCATATATGGCGTACTGATAAATAATGCTTTAATTTTGTTATTTTTGTAGTTTTGGAGATTTTTCTTGTTCGATCCAGAAGTACATATATGGAATAATGAAATAAACGTGTTTCAGAAGTACATATACGTCTTTTGATTTTATTATTTTTTTATAGTTTTCTCGCTTTGTTTGTTTGATCTAGAAGTACATATATGGAATACTGAAATAAAAGTGTCTCAGAAGTACATATATGGCATACTGAAATATACCGCAGTACATATATGGCATATTGAAATTTTGTTAATTTTCATAGTTTTATTGCTTCTTCTTTTTTTATCCAGAATTACGTATATGAAATACAAGAGTTTCAGAAGTACGTATATTGCATACTGAAAAATACTGCAACACATATATGGCATACCTAAGAATATTGCTTTGATTTTTGATTTTTATAGTTTTATAGTTTTATAGTTTTTTCACTATTTTTGTTTGGTGCAGAAGTACATATATGTGATACTGAAATAAAAGTGAGAATTTTTTTTCCCCATAGATTCATTACTTATTTTTTATTATGAATCATCAGTACATATATGGTATATTGAAAAATACTGCTTTGATTTGGTTTTGGTGTCTTTGAAGTCGATTTCCGAACGTTATAGCATAATAAATGTTGAACCTTTTTTGCAGGTGGTGTTTGTATGGGAAATTTAAGGAGAAATGGGATCGTGGGATAGAAATCTATTGCTTATTTTGTTATTTTTTTTTATAGTTTTATCACTTTTTTTGTATAATCCAGAAGTACATATATGGAATACTGAAATAAAAGTGTTTCACTTCTGTTTTTTCATAGATTCATTACTTGTTTTTGACATGCAGTTGATTTTTATATTATGAATTAGCGGTATATATATGGAATACTGAAAAATATTGCTTTGGTTTTGTTATTGATTACAGTATTATCACTTTTTTTTGTTTGATCCCCTAGTGCATATATGGAATACTGAAATAAAAGTTTTCGATTCTGTTTTTCATTGACTCATTGCTTTTCTTTGACATGCAGTTGGTTTTTAGATTATAAATCAGCAGTACATATATGGAATACTGAGAAATTTGTTGTTTCACACCTATTTAGTAATAGGGTATATTAGTCATTTCCTTGTTTCAAAAAACTTTGGACCTTAAGATAAGGATAAAATCCGGTTGGACCCTACTATAAATAACTATATGGGCCTGAAACCAACCAATAAATTTTCCTTTTCAATATTAACCCAAACCAATACTCTTGTTTCGCAATCAAAGCTTCTATTTTCGACTCTACTAACTGCTCCTACCCTACTAGAAATTAAACCAATGCGTTCTCCTATTATATGTTCATGTCTTGTGTTCGAGATACAAGCCCAAAGAGGGATTTCCTTAACAGCTTTAGTTGAAATTTGCATACCTGGGAAAACGGATCTAGCGGATAGAACATTACCATATGGGTACCAAGGACCATTTAAAGCTATCCATTTTAGATCGTCAGCAGTACGGAAAGTAATGATGAACAAGTTTGGATCAACTTCACGGATTTGAAAACCTATATGAAGACCCCAAAAGTGACGCAGTACTCCTCTTATATCTTCAGTTTTTTAAACTTCAGTTGAGAATATTCTAGCCATAATACTGTTGTCTTTAATACTAAATTCTCTCACTAAAGCTGGGGGAGTTGGTAGAATGCCAATATTCGTGTAATTTGCATATCTCTGAGCTACAGAAAGACCACTGAGGTGCTTATATAAGTCGTACCTACTCATAATGAAAAAGAAAGAGGGATACAAGAATCAATCAGAAAAAAGAAAATCAAAATCACAAGAGAGAAGGAAGAAATGATTGAAAGGCATTGAAGAAGAAGGTGATCCATAACACTATGGTTTAAATAGACTGTCTTCCTTATTCCAACAGCTTAGATTTCTCGAAATACCCACCTTAAACAAATGAACTGAAGGATCTAATTTTTAGATTAAACCACAGCCAATCAAAATACGACAATAAAAGACTAGAAAAAAATCGAGCAAATAGGATACATGGTCCATTAAATTCCTTGCAAGTACATATTTCCACCACTCGCCACGTGTCCTCGGGTAAGCACGTGGAGAGCATGTGACGCGCGCCATCAAAAGACGATGCCACATGGATATAGCCAAGAAGAGTGTACCGGCAGGTTAGGACCCTCATCTCGGGGATCCAACGGCCACAAATGAAGGAGCACCGAAGTAAAGAACCCATGCGTTGGACCCAATGCACCCTCGGAACTGCTTTATCCCATCCCGAGAGAAATCCTAGATCAACGGTCAGGGATCAACTGACTGACACGGACAAGACAAGGGTAAGAGACTGTGGTCTGACGCGTGCAGAGGACCCAACCACCCGCATTAAACGCCTGGGGCAGCACACGTGTCAACTAACCAACGAAACAGACGAACATGCATCTGCGGTAATATCGAAGACACGAAGAGGGCCTCGTAGGAACCGAAGGCTCTGCATATCGGCACAAAGCACAAGAGGATAAGGTTACAACGGCTCCATCAGTGGACCCCATGACGGAACCCATATAAATACCCCTCCTCACTAAGAGAGGGGGGGAGGTTGTTTCGAGAAGAGAAAGGGAGAGAGAATTAGGAAGAGTAAGTAATCCCCTAATCCCGCATCCTAAGTTAACACACCCAAAGTCATTTGACTACGCTTGTATCCACTTTGCATATAATAAAACCCCTCTTTTACCCCGTGGATGTAGGCCTCAGTGCTGAACCACGTAATTATCCGTCTCATTTACATTGTGCATTTTACATTCTGCACTTACATTATGCACTTTACATTCCGCACTTACGTTATGCACCTTATATTCCACACTTACGTTATGCACCTTACATTCTGCATTTATAGTACGCACTTTATATTCCGCACGTTATATCATATCTACGGATTTCACTATGTGCGAACATTGTTTGTGGACACGTACATACCATCGTAATTTATGTGTTCACAATCTGGCGCTAGAAACAGGGACTTTGTCCCGGTAAAAGACTTATCTTATCTTGTGGTTTGAACGCTCTGGCTATTCCGAGCATCGCTCTCTGAAAATAACGGTGCTTGGAGCATTTTTGTGTGGACATAATCTATATCTTCGAAATGGTTTTCAAAACTTTATCTTTAGAAAATCATGCATGTGGACATATCCACGTATATTTCAGTAGATCTACATCTTCGAAATGGTTTTCAAAACTTATCTTTAGAAAATCATGCGTGTGGACATATCCACGTATATTTCAGTAGATCTACATCTTCGAAATGGTTTTCAAAACTTTATCTTTAGAAAATAAAGCGTGTGGACATATCCACGTATATTTCAGTAGATCTACATCTTCGAAATGGTTTTCAAGCTTTATCTTTAGAAAATCAAGCGTGTGGACATATCCACGTATATTTCAGTAGATCTACATCTTCGAAATGGTTTTCAAAACTTTATCTTTAGAAAATCAAGCGTGTGGACATACCTACGTATATTTCAGTAGATCTACATATTCGAAATGGTTTTCAAGCTTTATCTTTAGAAAATCAAGCGCGTGGACATATCCACGTATTTTACAGTAGGTCTACATCTTCGAAAGTACTTTAAAGAAATAAATCCCTCCGCGGATATACTCTCCGTCGTGTCTGGGTTACTTTTATGAGCCATACCTGCTCATGGTCTTATTTTGCGACACAAACCAAAGGAATCAAGAGATCCGATACCCGTGAAAAGGGGAACAATAACCAGATAATCTCTTAAAACCTCCGGAATCTGATTTCCGGGACTCTACTAACGGGTTCCCCATGAACCACTCTTTTCTTTTGTACATGGTAACTTTTTCAGAAAAAATATCAAAAATGGAAAAGAACAAAGATGCAGGAAAAACGAAAGCCTCATCAAAAGAAACACCACGGACAACACCGGTAATGACTAGGAGCAAGCAAATGGGCGAAAAGCTCAAAGCCGCAGACAAAACGCATAATAGAGCGGAAAGCTCGAGGCCTTTGGTTGCAACCATTATTGCGGCGGAGGCCCTAAAGGTCGAGGCTGCAAAAGCTGCAGCATCAAAGATCGGTGCATCCAAAGGAGCGGCCTCCAAAGCGACCGCTGCCACCCGACCACGCGAACCGCGTGAAGGGGTGGCAGAGTCAGGAGTACAGCAGCCACTCTACGGGATGCCTCGCACCAATGAACGGAATGTACCCCTCCAAGTAAACCAGTCGATCCTAATAGCGAACATACACGCTCAGCAGCCAGCGGAGCAGCTACACCCACATACAGATCCACCTGAGCCCTTGATTCAAATCATCGACGAAGATCAAACGATAGTCGCGGAGGCGCCTCTGCCGGAAAGGACTCCTAATCAAGGGTCAAACCAATCTTCCCAGATGAGGGTAGAATTAGAAGAGTTGAGGAGAGCTCAAAAGACATACGCAGAGGTGGTAGCTCTGTTGGCACAGGAAAATCATCAACTCAGAGCTACCCGTAGTAGGAGCATGGGAGTCTAGCGCGAAGAAGTGATAGGTGTAGAATACACCTAATTTACTATCTAAGAGTTTATGCTTTCTTTGCTATTTTTCTTGTAAATTATGTATTTTACGTGTGTTTTTGAGATATTAGGTACTCGGAGTCGCACGGACGAAAAGAAGGAGAAATCATCCAATTTGAGTCAAAAGGGCAAAAAGGTCATTTCATAGGGCGAACACTATCGGGAGACGAGCCACGGTTAAAGGGCAACTCTCTCAGAGGAGCACTAAAGACAGTCTAGTTAATGTTAAGGGGCAACCTAATTGGATAGCCCTTATCCAAAGAAGAATGCTTGTTATAAGACCTCCAAATGGGTGGTCTATATCCATGACCCATATACCCAAACCCGAACCCGAACCCGGATCCACCCCAATCATATCCTAACCCTAAAAACGAGAAACATTCTCGTTCAATCATTTCCCATTCACTGAAATTTAGACAGAGGAGAAACGACTGATGTCCGGGAACAAATCGAGAGCAGTTAGTTCTGCTGAGAAATCAGAAGAGTTGGGAATGAGAAGAGACAGAGAAGATGGGTTGCGGCTGTTGATTTTGAAAGAATTGGAGGTGGTGTTGAACTGTTGAAGGTGCAGTCCGTGTTGGGGTTTTGAGCTGCTGTGTTGAATGGAACAAATTGAGAAGATAATGGTGATTTTGAGTTCCAGCTGCTGATGACAGAATGGGTATTGTGGCTATGTGAAACTGTTACAATGGTGGAACTAAAATTGGTGAGCTGCTGCTAGTGAGAATGGGAGATGGAGACGGCTAATGATGCAATAGAAGCAAAGGGTTCTGAGTTGCTACTAAGACGATTGTGCGAAAGTAAACGAATGGAATTGCCTTAGATGTATGCTAGGTGGAGTTTGCCAGGTAGCCAATATGGAGTTGAACTGTGGTGTTCTCAGTGATCGATTGGAAGGAGTAGCTGAAATTGAACGAGTTTGTAATGCTGTCTGGGATTGATTGAGCAGATGGGTTTGTCGAATGAATCCACGATGGGTGCTTTGCCCTGTGTTAGTGAATGAGGAGTGTTGTGGAGTTGCTTTGTTGCTTCAGGTGGTGGTTGGTAGCTGGAGTTGGGCGGTGCGAGGCTTGAATCTGTGGTCGTGATGCTTTGCAGTGGGATTGCAAATGGAGTTAAAGCTACGATGCTTGTGTTAACCGCAGTTGTAGATGGATTACAGGCTTGAGGTTGTGAACGCTGACTATGAAGGCATGACTGAGGTGAAACAGTGATTGCAGGTGCAGAGAGGCAGCTGCAGTTGACTTGTAGGTAATGGCAGCATTGGAATTTGCTGTGGAGATGCAGGTAGTTGGTGGTGATACTGTTGAGCTGATATGGCCAGGCAGCTGGAGTTGATACTGGTGGTTGATGATGGAATAGATTCCAAGAAGACATGGCGGGAAGGTTGCAACCCGACCATCATGGCTGGTGTGCAGGTGAAGCACGGCCATCTTGGCCGTGAATGAAGTTACAGGAAGTTGCAGATGGATGTTGGCAGAAGTTGCGTACTCAGCCATCATGGCTGAGTGACAGATTATTCGATGCACGGCCATCTTGGCCGTGCATAATCTTGGCAGAATAAGATAGCCAACCAAGATTTGACCCTAGTCAACTAACAGTTTGACTGTTTTGACCGTTAGTCTTAACGGTTGGCCAACGGAATATTCCGTCGAATATTCTCCCGACGACAGAAAATTCAGGTGATCGGCGGCGACTTCCCAGCGCCGGATTCCGGCCAATTTCCGGCCAAAAAAAACCAGTTTTCCGGTGAGCAAAAATGCAGAATTTTGGATGGACTTCTCTCATGTGTGTGAAGACTTAGAAGTGGGAATTGGATGAAAACTTGGAAGCTTTGGAGAATTGGACTAGAATTTGGAATATGGCTCAAATTGGGAAAGTGGTGTTCTTTTGGAATGAGGATTCTTTTCCTACCAAGATATGGAGAGTATTGAAGCCTATAAATAAGAGAGTTCTCTACAACTTTTTACACACATCTACTTTGGAGAAGGAGTCAAAGTGCACAAGGATTGGAGGAAGGAGCAACCATCATCTTTGCAATAAGTTTTTCTTTCTTCCTTAATTATTATTATTGTGTGAACTCCGAATTATGAGTAGCTAAATTTCTTATTGATTGAGGATGAATTCCTAGTTCTTAATATATGGTTTGAGTTTTGTTTCAATTCTACTTTGAAGTTTTTCATATGATTATCGTTTGTTTTTACTAATAGGAGTGATCTTAAAGACATTCATGATTGATTGATAGGTCGTTTAGAGTGCACGCTAAATTGATTTGTTAATTATTCTATAGCTAGTGAAAGTTGGGGGATAAGTAATCGTTTCTTGACTCTTTACACAGGTAGCAAACACAAGACCTTGCGGAGGGATTCCGTGGAGCAATTGTGTGTGGAAACAACGTTAGCAAGTGGACCTTGATCTAAGAGTCTAACTACTAATATCAACCTAATAAATTCATAAATCTTAATGCGTTTAACTAAATTACATCTTGGGTGATCTACTACTAGGTGGTTTGGTGAATAGAATCCGGTAGGCGAGAACTTCCGTATCCGGTGAAATTAGGGATTTTGGGGTTAGCACTGATCTAGCTGCTATACCTACGGTTGGTGATAATCTATGACTAATAACAAGTGGAAAAGAACATAACTTTAATCATTGTTTTGCAGCGAAGAAGGATTCCTTGATCTATTCTCTCTCATTGATTTCAACTTACAATTTTAATTACTTTGTTTATTACTTTTGCTTTATAAATTTTACAACCAATACCCCCCTTTTTGTGACAATTATACAACTAGAATCTCTTGCTCCTCGTGGGATCGACCTTGACTACCCTATATTACTTGTTAATTAGGTAGTAAAGTATTAATTAATTTGTAGTGGTAACGACACGCGAACAAATTTTGGCGCCGTTGCCGGGGAGCAACGGGCGATTTTAGTTGTTTTTTATTCTTGCTTTGTTAGATTCTATACCGTATCTAACTTAGTTTTGTGAACCTTGCTGTAGGTACTATATCTTTGGTGAATGCTTCAAGGGGGAAGACCGAGTTCAACTAGAATACGTCTTCGATCCGTCACTCAACTAAAGGATTTCATTCAAGCGGTTAACACTCCGCTTCCTCGTTCTACATCAAGTGAATTCGCAGATTCGGACATTGAAGAAGAGGCAATGGGTGATCGTACACTCAAGGACCTAGCTTCTCACAAGCTCGATACACAACAATGGTGTATCCAAACTAACTCAACTTTCGAGATCAAGACGGGGTTGATTAGAGAATTACCAAAGTTTCATGGCATGGTGAATGAGGACCCAAACAAACATCTTATGGACTTCAATACCTTAGTCATGGCTATGCTTCCACCGAACACTAATGCGGATGGAGCAATGTTGAAAGCTTTTCCGTTTTCTTTGGCGGGCAATGCTAAGGAATGGTTATACTATTTGCCTTCCGGAAGTATCACAACATGGAATGGGATGAAGAAAATTTTCCTCGAGAGATATTTTCCCGCATCAAAGGCTACTCAAATTCGCAAAGAGATTTGTGGGATCAAGCAACATGTGGGAGAGTCATTATATGAATGTTGGGATCGATACAAGAGATTGGTGGCAAGTTGTCCACACCATCAATTTAGTGACGCCATGATAATCCAATACTTCTATGAGGGTCTTCAAACCAATGATAGATATCTTCTTGACGCCGCCGGTGGTGGTGCACTAGTGAACAAGACGGTGGCCGAAGCTACCGAGTTGATTGAAAGTATGGCGGCAAACTCGCAACAATTCTATGCAAGAGGTGATTCAATGGTTAAGTTGGTGCATGAAGTTAGTGACTCGTCTCCACAATCCGATCAACGGTTAAACAACATAGAGAGGGTAGTGCAACGATTGGCCGCGGTAATTATTCCGGATGATGAAACCGAACAAGTAAATGCTTTATATCCAAATCAAAGGCCAAGGTACGATCCATACTCGAATACTTACAATCCCGGTTGGAAGGATCATCCCAACTTTAGCTATGCAAACAAGCAAGCGGCGGCTCCTAATCCATATGAGCAACAAGGTGGTTTCCAACAATCACGCTTTCAACCTCAACAACAACAATTCCAACCACAACAAGCAAAGGAACAAGGATCTTCGAATGATGACAAGTTGAATGTGATAATGCAAAGCATGCAAGGTCTCACTTCTATGATACAACAACATCAACAAAAGACCGATTCGGCAATCAAGGATTTACAAACTCAAATGGGACAATTGGCAACCGATATGAACTTAATGAAAGCTCAAATGTCTACAAAGCTTCCTTCACAACCATTGGTGAATCCAAGAGAAAGTGTGAATATGATTACTTTAAGAAGTGGAAGACAAGTGGAGAATCCAACTCATCATGAAGAAGCTAGTGAAGAGGTAGTCAAAGATAAGGAGGAAGCCGAACCAAGGGAAACTTCAACACCAACCGCCCAATCCAAGGAACCGGTTCCTACTTTCACTACTCCACCCCCGTTTCCTAGTCGATTTGCTAAGTCGAAGAAAGAGTTGGAATACAAGGATATTTGGGACATCCTTAAGAAAGTACAAGTTAATATTCCACTCATTGAAGCTATTCGTCAAATTCCTCGCTGCGCAAAGTTCTTGAAGGAGTTGTGCATGAAAAAGAAAAGGTTGCAAGGTAATGAAGTCATGAGTGTGGGGGAGAATGCTTCGGCGTTCATTCTCAAGAAACTCCCACCTAAATTGAAAGACCCCGGTAGTTTCACTATACCTTGCACAATTGGTAAAACACGGTTTACTCGAGCTATGCTAGATTTAGGAGCATCGGTTAATGTTATGCCATCCTCAATTTATGATTCTTTGAATCTTGGTCCTCTTAAGGAGACCGGGGTAGTTCTTGAACTTGCTAACCGATCTAATGTTTACCCGAAAGGGATTGTTGAGAATGTCTTGGTGCAGGTTAATGGGCTTGTATTCCCGGCTGATTTCTATGTCTTAGACATGAATGATGAGAATTCTTCCAAGTCTACACCTTTGCTATTGGGTAGACCATTCATGAGTACCGCCGGAACGAAGATTGATGTCCAAAATGGCAACTTGACTATGGAGTTTGATGGTGCAGTCATTCACTTCAATATCTTTGAGACAAGGAGATACCCAAGTGATGCGGAGTCACATTTTCCCGTTGAAGAGATTGATGCGGGCTAATGAATCTTGCAAGAGCTATGTCGGGCCGTCGACTTTAAAACAAGCGCTAAGTGGGAGGCAACCCACCGGTTTTGTATCTCTTATCCTTTTGCTTTTATTTTTATTTTTGTTTTGTTTTGTTTATTTATTTTTTATTGTTTTCATATCATATTTGCATCCCCATATTTAATTTCATTAAGTCCATAATCTATCTTAGAAGAGAATTATGATGAATACCTTTTCGTCAGAAAATTTCAGACTGCGCGTAGTTCAGTCCAGAGACCATAACTGTCAGACCGTTTATCAGAACACTATGAAATTTTGACACTGTGTAGAAAACACGTAGGTGAACAACTTTTGTGAAATGGAGTTTTTCCAAATTCCTTACCAATTTGCACAGTTTTTGCGTTTTATCTGCTGTTACGTCAGAATTCAGAACTTTCGGTTTTACACATTGAGGACAATGTGAAGTTTAAGTGTGGGGGAGTGGCTAAGCATATATTTTTGCATATAAAAAAAAAAAAAAGAGAATTTTTTTTTGCATAAAACTTTCAACTTTTAGAGATTTTAGAGTCACTAGCATACTTCTAGGTATGATTACATAGAGAATTCTGACCGACATAATTGAACTTGGAAGTGTTAGGGAACTACGTTCGATTTCTTGCTTGTTAGAGTGTTAAATAATGGATTTAATCATGCCGGTGATGCAAATTTGGTGCAGGGAGAAGTGCGTTATTAGAGTTGCTGATCAATCATTAGTGGAGACTACCCATTTTCATATCAACCAAGGCACCGACCAAAAATTCTTCCTTTACTAAAGAGCTTCTTTTGAGTGTGTGTCACCGTACGTTAATTCCGGGTAGAATGGTGAGCTACCCAATTTCACACCAATTTCAGCACTATTTTGATCTCTTGAGTGCTAATTTTTGTCAATCATGAGGGTGACGTCTATAGATGAAAGCCACCTTCTTGTAGTTCGATTTGCAGTTAGCACCATTCTCTCACTCGACAACAACGGGTCCATAGAAACACCACATCAACAACAAGGGAGCGACATCAAAATCTACAAGGAAAGTTGAAAAGGTTCAAGGTTTGAAAGGAACAATGAAACAAGAAAAAGAGCAAATTTTTATCCAAGTAAAGCAACATACAATGAGCAGATTTTACATACATGTTGAAGACTTAAAATGCAATGAGGTAATTCTATATCCAAGTATTAAGACTTATTTACAAAAGCGAAGAAAAGCAAAAGGTGAGAATTATTGAAGTTTATGATTTCGAGACGATACAAGTTGTGAAGAATCAAGCGGTAAAGTACTTTTCCACGGCCATGGTTTTTTTTTTTTTTTTTTTTGTTTTTTGTTTCTCTTGTCTAAAAAAAAAAAAAAAAAAAAAAAAAAAAAAAAAAAAAAAAAAAAAAAAAAAATAGAAAAAGAAAAGAATATATATATATATATATATGAGACAAGAGAAATATCTATTATTGTTTTGTTTTGAATAAGCCGTGGGGAAGGAAAATCTATAATGAAGTTTCAAGCGACATGGAGTTAAGGAAAAAGGTTACAAATTGTTAAGGAGTTATGAAAGCTAAAGTTTATCACCAATAGTTGAAGCCGAAGACCAAGAAGATGAAAACAAGGAACGGAAGACGTTTCTATTGGATTCCGTGAGAGTGGTGTTATCATAATTGGCAATCGGATGTGAAGGTAAGTAAGTAATCTCATCCTCGATATAAGTGGTTGATTTCCTTTCTTAGAGATCGTTAGAAAAATGGTTTTTTTCAAAATGTTAAAAGATGTGGGTTTTTCAAAATTTCGGAAGTTATCCTTCCCACCATTCAACGTGTTGCAGGAATTCTCTCTTCATTCCTACCTGCACATATGTGAGACCCATAAAAAAGCCGTCTTTTTGAGTGCAATTATCATAAAACCCTTTTGGTGAGGTAGAAGTCGAGGCGAAATGCTTATTGATCGTTTCTCAAACACGTATTCTCTCGTTAGGGTGTGGTTATTTCTCACTCAACATTTAAGAATGAGAATATGTTCTTTAGTATTTCTAACTTTTTATTACTAGCATGCAGAAACTCTATGTCCTCATAGCTCTTTGGATGCTTGGGAAGCTAGAACGCTTTGAAAGTTGTAAGTTTTAGTTTTGATTTGCTCGAGGACTAGCAAAGTCTAAGTGTGGGGGAATTTGATAGGTGTAGAATACACCTAATTTACTATCTAAGAGTTTATGCTTTCTTTGCTATTTTTCTTGTAAATTATGTATTTTACGTGTGTTTTTGAGATATTAGGTACTCTGGAGTCGCACGGACGAAAAGAAGGAGAAATCATCCAATTTGAGTCAAAAGGGCAAAAAGGTCATTTCATAGGGCGAACACTATCGGGAGACGAGCCACGGTTAAAGGGCAACTCTCTCAGAGGAGCACTAAAGACAGTCTAGTTAATGTTAAGGGGCAACCTAATTGGATAGCCCTTATCCAAAGAAGAATGCTTGTTATAAGACCTCCAAATGGGTGGTCTATATCCATGACCCATATACCCAAACCCGAACCCGAACCCGGATCCACCCCAATCATATCCTAACCCTAAAAACGAGAAACATTCTCGTTCAATCATTTCCCATTCACTGAAATTTAGACAGAGGAGAAACGACTGATGTCCGGGAACAAATCGAGAGCAATTAGTTAAATTCATGAGAAATCGAAGAGTTGGGAATGAGAAGAGACAGAGAAGATGGGTTGCGGCTGTTGATTTTGAAAGAATTGGAGGTGGTGTTGAACTGTTGAAGGTGCGATCCGTGTTGGGGTTTTGAGTCTTTGTGTTTGAATGGAACAAATTGAGAAGATAATGGTGATTTTGAGTTCCAATTGCGATGACAGAATGGGTATTGTGGCTATGTGAAACTGTTACAATGGTGGAACTAAAATTGGTGAGCTGCTGCTAGTGAGAATGGGAGATGGAGACGGCTAATGATGCAATAGAAGCAAAGGGTTCTGAGTTGCTACTGAAGACAGTATTGCAGTGAAGTAAACGAATGGAATTGCCTTAGATGTATGCTAGGTGGAGTTTGCCAGGTAGCCAATATGGAGTTGAACTGTGGTGTTCTCAGTGATCGATTGGAAGGAGTAGCTGAAATTGAACGAGTTTGTAATGCTGTCTGGGATTGATTGAGCAGATGGGTTTGTCGAATGAATCCACAGATGGGTGCTTTGCCCTGTGTTAGTGAATGAGGAGTGTTGTGGAGTTGCTGGTTGCTTCAGGTGGTGGTTGGTAGCTGGAGTTGGGCAGTGCAGGCTTGAATCTGTGGTCGTGATGCTGCAGTGGGATTGCAAATGGAGTTAAAGCTACAGATGCTTGTGTTAACCGCAGTTGTAGATGGATTACAGGCTTGAGGTTGTGAACGCTGACTATGAAGGCATGACTGAGGTGAAACAGTGATTGCAGGTGCAGAGAGGCAGCTGCAGTTGACTTGTAGGTAATGGCAGCATTGGAATTTGCTGTGGAGATGCAGGTAGTTGGTGGTGATACTGTTGAGCTGATATGGCCAGGCAGCTGGAGTTGATACTGGTGGTTGATGATGGAATAGATTCCAAGAAGACATGGCAGGGAAGGTTGCAACCCAGCCATCATGGCTGGGTGTGCAGGTGAAGCACGGCCATCTTGGCCGTGAATGAAGTTACAGGGAAGTTGCAGATGGATGTTGGCAGAAGTTGCAGTACTCAGCCATCATGGCTGAGTGACAGTTGCAGTGCACGGCCATCTTGGCCGTGCATAATCTTGGCAGAATAAGATAGCCAACCAAGATTTGACCCTAGTCAACTAACAGTTTGACTGTTTTGACCGTTAGTCTTAACGGTTGACCAACGGAATATTCCATCGAATATTCTCCCGACGACAGAAAATTCAGGTGATCGGCGGCGACTTCCCGGCGCCGGATTCCGGCCAATTTCCGGCCAAAAAAACCCAGTTTTCCGGTGAGCAAAAATGCAGAATTTTGGATGGACTTCTCTCATGTGTGTGAAGACTTAGAAGTGGGAATTGGATGAAAACTTGGAAGCTTTGGAGAATTGGACTAGAATTTGGAATATGGCTCAAATTGGGAAAGTGGTGTTCTTTTGGAATGAGGATTCTTTTCCTACCAAGATATGGAGAGTATTGAAGCCTATAAATAAGAGAGTTCTCTACAACTTTTTACACACACATCTACTTTGGAGAAGGAGTCAAAGTGCACAAGGATTGGAGGAAGGAGCAACCATCATCTTTGCAATAAGTTTTTCTTTCTTCCTTAATTATTATTATTGTGTGAACTCCGAATTATGAGTAGCTAAATTTCTTATTGATTGAGGATGAATTCCTAGTTCTTAATATATGGTTTGAGTTTTGTTTCAATTCTACTTTGAAGTTTTTCATATGATTATCGTTTGTTTTTACTAATAGGAGTGATCTTAAAGACATTCATGATTGATTGATAGGTCGTTTAGAGTGCACGCTAAATTGATTTGTTAATTATTCTATAGCTAGTGAAAGTTGGGGGATAAGTAATCGTTTCTTGACTCTTTACACAGTAGCAAACACAAGACCTTGCGGAGGGATTCCGTGGAGCAATTGTGTGTGGAAACAACGTTAGCAAGTGGACCTTGATCTAAGAGTCTAACTACTAATATCAACCTAATAAATTCATGAATCTTAATGCGTTTAACTAAATTACATCTTGGGTGATCTACTACTAGGTGGTTTGGTGAATAGAATCCGGTAGGCGAGAACTTCCGTATCCGGTGAAATTAGGGATTTTGGGGTTAGCACTGATCTAGCTGCTATACCTACGGTTGGTGATAATCTATGACTAATAACAAGTGGAAAAGAACATAACTTTAATCATTGTTTTGCAGCGAAGAAGGATTCCTTGATCTATTCTCTCTCATTGATTTCAACTTACAATTTTAATTACTTTGTTTATTACTTTTGCTTTATAAATTTTACAACCAATACCCCCCTTTTGTGACAATTATACAACTAGAATCTCTTGCTCCTCGTGGGATCGACCTTGACTACCCTATATTACTTGTTAATTAGGTAGTAAAGTATTAATTAATTTGTAGTGGTAACGACACGCGCCCACTGTTTGTCGAAATCCACGGAATCGTCCCTGCAACCGAAGGAGATCTTCGAATGATCATAGAAAATCATGCCATACTAGAAGAAATACAACGAGAGAACCCCAGAGCTCAGACCCAGCGTCCACCATGAACCAACTCTGCGGAACAATCCAGCAGACCTATGGGGTAAAATCAGGTGAAAGACCCAATGAATATAGAAGAGAACGCAGAGATGATCGCCGAGGGGATATTAGAAAATTCGAAGATCAAGTCTATACGAAGATGAATGCCAGTTATTCTCGCATCCTTAGAGAAATCAAGGACTGAGAGAAGTTGGAATGGTCGTGTTCTAAGGGGAAACAACCCCTAGATCAGAGCATGCTAAAGAATACTGCGAATATCATTGTTTCAACGGTCACTGGACAGAGAAGTGCAAGAATCTGAAGATGATGATTCAGAAGCTGGTAGATGCAGGAGACCTCCAATAATTTGTGCAGAAGATGGGTGAGGAAGATAAAGCTAAACGAAGCAAGCAAGTCTAATTTCCTGAAGGCAATCGCACCCTTAACACCATCTCCTGTTCTGAGTCCGTGGGACCTTCCCTAACGGCTCAGATAGGTAAGAGGTTGAGGAAGCAATTTGAAGACTACTGCGAGATTTATAAAATCGACGGGGAAGAAGTTGACGAGCATGAACAGTGGATGGACGCACCCCTGACTTTCGACACGGACGATGTAGGGGAAGACATGGAAGATCATAACGATCCCCTTGTTCTCACACTACCAATTGCAGGATGCAATATCAAGAAAATCCTCATCGATGGGGGAAGATCCGTCAATGTTCTATTCTATGATACATTCAAACGAATGGAACTCAATGATGAACAGCTGCTATCTTCGTACTACACTATCTACGGATTCAATAGAGCAGCCACGAAGCCCTTAGGGGACATTATCTTACAAGTTGATGCAGGATCAATGAAGGTCGACACCCGGTTCAGCGTGGTGGACGCACCCTCACCATACAATGTTATAACTGGCCGAAGGTGGGTGCATAAACTGAAAGGGGTGGCCGCTGCCTACCATCAGTACCTTAGGTTTCCAACCACCCAGGGGGTAATGGAGATAAAAGGCGATCAAGTCTCGGAACGAGAGTGTTAAACTCTGCAAAACAAGCTCAACAACGAACAAGATGAGCAAAAAAAGAACCGAAGATCCCGAAACAAGGAGAACGCAAAGGAAAAGACCATCAATGCTTACCTAGAAGAAATCTCCGGTAAAAGCCTTCCAAAAGGACATACGACTGGGAGCACGTAGGCAAGTACCCCAGCCACAAAGGAAAGCAAGGAATTTACCAAATAGAAATCAAAGAAAATTCCTCTCCTAGGGGAATCAAAGCCCACGTTTACACCTGTAGAAGCTGTGAAAGAAAACTAAAGAAGAACCGAGGATGATCAAGATCGGAACACTGAGGGACAAGGAGCGCGAGGCATCCTTAATAAGGCTGCTCACGGAGCATGCAGACATCTTCGCATGGAAACTAGGAGACATGCCTGGGATCGAACCTAAGACTATCTAGCATGAACTCCGCATAAAGTAGGGCACACCACCTTTCAGGCAGAAGGTACGAAAAGTAGCCTCAGAATATCACAAAGCCGTCGAGATGGAGGTTTGTAAGCTACTAGAAGCCGGATTTATCAAAGAAGTCAAATATCCAACATGGATATCAAACATGGTCATCGTACCGAAAAATAACGGCGGGGTGAGAATATGCATTAACTTCACCAACCTCAACAAAGTGTGCCCCAAGGACAACTACCCTCTACCAAGCATCGATCAACTGGTCGAAGCGATCGAAGGGTACGAAGAGATGTCATTTATGAATGGATACTCCGGGTACAACCAAGTGTTCCTATCATAAGAAGACCTACAACATTCTACACCCCGCATGGCCTCTACTGCTACGTAAGGATGCCCTTCGGACTACGAAACGCAGGGGAAACATACCAAAGGATGGTCGACGCCATTTTTAAGCCATGGATTGGAAATACTTTGGAAGTCTATGTGGACGATATGCTGGTCAAAAGTAAGCTGCAAAAAGATCATCATCAAGATCTGAAAGATATCTTTCAGGCAATGAGAGAGCATAACATGAAGGTAAACCCGAAAAATTGCACTTTCGGTGTCACTTCGGGGAAATTCCTCGGATATCTGGTAACAAAACGAGGAATCGAAGTAGACCCTGCCAAAATTCAGGCTATTATGGAAATGCCCTCTCCAAAGAACTTGAAAAAAGTCCAAAGGCTCAACGGCTCCCTAGCAGCGCTAGGGATATTCATATCCAGGTCCTCAGACAGATGCAAGCCCTTCTTTAACATCCTTAAAAAAGGGACCAAATTTGAATGGACAACAGAGTGCGAGGAAGCATTCAAAGAAATCAAAGAATACCTTGTTGGAATACCCATCTTACAAAAACCCGACCCCGATGAGGTTCTGGCCCTATACATAGCAGCAACAAAGAATGCAGTCAGCACGGTGTTGGTCAAAACCAACACGAAGATAGAACAGCCCATGTACTACGTCAGCAAAACTCAATACAGCGGAAAAGAACTACACAAAGATCGAGCAACTCTTCTTGGCGCTAGTATGGGCCACCCAGAAGCTAAGGACCTACTTCCTAACGCACTACATCCGCATCCCCTGCAAAGCCCCGCTAGAGGCTGTCCTCAAAAGCGCGATAAAAATAGGGAGAATCGCAAAATGGAATACTCATCTCGACCAGTACAACATTATACACGAGCTCCAGCATTCCCAGAAGTCCAAAATATTAGCAGATTTCTTGGATGACTTTCCACTGGACAACGATGAAGAAATCCTTATTGAGGGGCTTAACACGACAGGGTTACCCAAGGGCAGCATAAGAAAAGATCCCGTCGATGTCCTCGAGCCGGCGAACCCAAGACAATGGGAAATATTTGTCGATGGCTCGAGGAACAAAGAAGGAGCGGGCATTGGCATCGTAATTACTATCCCCACTGGAGACCGAATCATCCACGTGTTCAGACTGGAGTTCAAAGAACACACCAATAATATCGTCGAATACGAAGCCATTGTACATGCTCTACGTCTGATAATAGAAATAGGTATAACAAATGTACGCTTGACTAGTGACTCACAACTGGTCATCAGGAAAATAGAGATGGAATATAATGTGTATGACGAAACCTTGTCGGCATACATGACTTTAGTCCAGATACTAGAACATCAAATACCAAACATTATATTCCGGCACTTGAGCAGGAAGGAGCTCAGGCACGCATATGCTTTGGCATACATCTCATCTATGTTAAAGAACAAAGATATAGAAGCAATTAAAATAACTAGGGTTTACGAGCCGTCAATCCCTCCCCGAGAGCTCTGCGCTACGAACATGAAGCATGGCGCGGAGGGGGAAGTGACAGACGATGATGTGGGAGAATATATCGCCGACGAATTCCAAGAGGATGATATCATGACAAGAGCGGATGAAGACGAAGACTTCAGCAAAGAAGAAGACTGGAGGGTGGATATCCACCAATTTCTCAAGGAAGGAACATTACCTAGAGACCTAAAGCAGGCCAGGAAGATACAATCAAAAGTAGGAAAGTACGACTTGAGGGGAGAGATTTTATACAAAAAATATTTCCTCGGACCTTTGTTACGATGCTTGTCCAGATCCGAAGGCCACTTAGTGCTAAAAGATATCCATCGAGGAGACGCGGTAAATCACAGCGGGATGAGATCCCTGGCCGACAAATTAAAAACACAAGGGTACTATTGGACAACAATGATACGAGACGCTGCAAGAATGTCTAAAAGGTGCGAAGAATGTCAGCGGTTCTCTAGATGAATCCACGCACCTGCAACAATGCTAAACTCAGTAGATAGTCCTTGGCCATTTTCAAGATGGGGCATAGACATCGTAGGACCCCTGATCGAAGGATCAGAAAAAAGAAGATTTTCGATAGTGGCCACGGACTATTTCAGTAAATGGGTAGAAGCTAAAGCCTTGGCTAGAATCTGCGACTCGGATATCTTCACATTCATCTTTCAGAACATAATCTGCCGGTTTGGAATCCCGGCAGAAATTGTCTCTGAGAATGGTAAGCAATTACAAGGTAAAAACATCGATTTACTATTTGATACTTTCAAAATAAGAAAAAACAAGTCAACACCAATATACCCACAAAGCAATGGCCAAGCAGAGGCTACAAACAAGACCCTCGCACTCATTCTCAAAAAATAATTAGATGAGCACAAAGGGCGATGGTGTGAACAACTGCATAATGTCTTATGGGCATATCGAACAACCCGAAGATAAGCTACAGGGGAATCCCATTTTTTGATGACCTACGGAGCCGAAGCTGTCATCCCCATGGAAATCATCATGCCAACCACAAAGACAGAATCATGGGAAAAGAACCTCACAACGGACATGATGCTGGAAAGGCTCAATGATCTCGAAGAAAGAAGAGAAGCAGCGCTACAAAATATGGAGAATCACCAAAGAAAATTAGCAAGAGAATATGATAAAAAGGTCAGACTTAGGAACTTCGTAGAAGGACAGTATGTGCTAAGAACCATACCCCAATACCAAAGAGAAAAGAAGTGGGGCAAGTTGGCACCAACATGGGGAGGACCTTTTGTCATACAAGATATAGCAGGAAACAGATCCTATTACCTGCGCAACCTAAAAGGGGAAGTCCTCTGCCACCCTTGGAACGCCAAGTATCTCAAGCCATACCATCCTTAGATCACATCGCAGCGTTACAACTGCGTAAAGAATACCAGAAGAAGAAGACGATGCTTTTTCGATATGTTTCTATCTCTGGACGAGGAACAATAGGCCTCAATAAATCAATGAAAAACTTTTCTGAATCTATGAAAAGAAATCAACTCAGGGTATAATACAAGGGGAAGACATACATCAGAAGGAAATCTCCTACTATTTTAAGTCAGCGGGTCGACATAATGAGGGACATGTACATAGTGACACCCCATATCCTAGAACGCTGCATCGACCCCCACTGTCTGGGAATCCTCTGATCAAGGATTATCCAGCGGGGGACAGGTCTCAATATGTTCACGAAGGTACATACCTTCGGCATCGCACTCAAACACTAGGTCAGCAGGTCAACGGAAGGAGGGACATATACATAGCGACACCCCATATCCTAGAACACTGCACCAACCACCACCGTTTGGGAATCCTCTAGCCAAGGATTATCCAGTGGGGTCACAAGTCTCAAGATGCTCACGAAGGTATATACATTCGGCACCCCACTCAAAAACAAAGTCAGCGGGTCGACGGAAAGGGGACATGTACATAGTGACAACCCAATTCCTAGAACGCTACACCAACCCCAACCATCTGGGAATTCTCTTGCTAAGGGTTGGCCAGCAGGGTGATAGGTCTCAAGATATTCACAAAGATATCCAACAAACGATGATCCATTCCATAAAAGTTGATTATAAGATTCAAAAAAATAAGCAAAAAGGAAACAAAACAAGAAAAAGAAGTTCGACAGACGCAGCAAAAACTCTATAATCAACAAGGAACAAATTTTTATGACAAAAGAATCTACTTAGACGATTCAGTACCACTCGTAGGGATTTCCATCTGCAGCAAAGGTACGCTCCCACCTGAAGAAGGTCCTGAAGACCCAGACAAGGCCGAAGGTTTAGGACGACGAGGATAGTGCTTTTCAATACCATGCTCAATCAGGAGGTCATGCTCTATCTTGGCCAGCACCTTGTTCGTCTCTTCGACCAACTGACAGTGAGCCTTGTACGTAATAGCAGTGTTACGCATCTCAACCTGGGACAACAGGGTAGATAGACGGTTCACTTTCGAAGAGGCCAAGTTAGCTGCCTGTTCGTTGGACGTAGCCAAGCCTTTGAAATACGAGGTCTATACCTCCTATTGCACCAAGGCAGTCTGAGATCGCTGTAGATCAGATTGAGCAATGTCAAGTTTTTTATTTGCAGCGAGAAACTGTCCCGGAGCTCTGGAAAAAAAAGAAAACGAAGAGTTAGGACAACGAAGCCCTAAAATCACACCCGGCAAAGCAAATATATACCTTCGACTCTAGCCGAAGCTATTTCATATTCGTTAACAACCGCATCCCGAGCCTCGTCAAGAAAGTCATACTCGTCGGACATTTTCTTATAATCCTTTTGAAGAGTGGAAAGAGCAAATTTACTAGCGTCTAAATCTACCTGCTTCATTGAATCCAAATGACGAAGATGATTGACTTCGTTATTCAGCTCCTCCAATCCTTTATTAAGTCGGTAAATGTTAACTTCAAGATTTATCTCGGACTCGGCTTGACGAGCTACGGCGGCCCGGGACGCGGCTAAGGCCTTGCCAAGGGCAGAGGCTTCGGCCCGAGCATCGTCTCTTTCTTTGGCAAGGCGTTGTATATACCCCCGTACCTTGGAATCCTGGGAAGAACGAGCCTACATTAGCTCTTCCTCCAGAAGATTCATCTTAGACAACAGAGACGAAGCAATTTCGCGGGCTTCGCGAAGATTATCACGCATCCACATCAAAGTACCATTAAAAAGACGATGATCCGCGTTATACTTATTTTGCATATAAACTGTCTGGGTATGTCGTAGACGCCATACCTCGGCCATGGCATCCCACCTCTCGGCCTCACTCTTAAGTTTTTCCACTAGCTCGGAAATACGGGTCTTCTGTCGGTTTCTCTCATTTCGAAGCCATATCAACTCGGGGACTCCGCCCACTGAAGATAGGGTGGGGATACTCAGATGGAGCAGGAATTACCAAGAAGAAAACAATGATAAATAACAAGGGACAAACCCGTGAAAGATGAAGCATTTTTTCGAACAGCCTCCAGATCACTACTCACCATAGCAAGCTCCAAATGAAGCCTCTCTTCCTCATTGCCCAGATGCTCTTTCCCCTTAAGATGGTTCTTCAGCTCACTTATCTCCTTATCTCTGGCAGAGATGACACCCTCGGCCACAGCCAACTCCTCCTCTCTGTGATGAAGCTTACCCTCTAACTTAAGGGACCTGGCCTTGAAAAACTGGTACAAGTTATGATTGCAGTATTCGATCCTCATCACCTACGAAGAGCAACATGTCAGAATATCGTGGAGTACCCACAAAAAATAAACACAAAACACCACGTACCTCCAGCATCCGCTGGTGAGGGTAACCATACTGATATCCATCATCTATGGACATCATGTCAACAACGGTGGCGGGAGGGTCAACCACTAAGGTAGCCTCCAGTGACCTCAGATTCCTGTCCCAGACCTCCGCAACTCGATCTTCAGTGGACAACTGCATCATCTTACGGGTATAAGCGTCGGAATCTTTCTCCCCAGCAACAACGGGAGCAGGATTTGGGAAGAACATCAAATTTTTCTTCTTCAGCCAAGCAAGGACAGCGTCATCACCCTCCAACATCAAGGACCGTGGGAAATAATTCTGGGGGGACCGAGTAGAAGATTCCCCAACAACGGGAACCTTCTCTGAAGCATCAACATGCGAGGAAGTCTTTTCCAAAGCTTTCCCATTGCCTGTACGTCCCAATCATCGCTTGGGGAAAGAAGGGAAAAATCATCAGCAAAAACCATGGCAGCATTCACATCAAAGGACTGTCCCGCAGAGTGGACTCGGCCAAAGGAAAATTCCTGGAAAACCGGGTCCCCGCCACCAACGCCAGCAACAGTATTATCCTCGGCATCATGACCACCATGGGGACCCTTCATTTTATCACCATCAGCGTTGGTATCCTTAGCATCATGACCACCAGGGATACCCCTCGTACCATCACCATCAGCGGTAGTACCCTCAGCCTCATCACCACCGGGGGCACCCTTTGTACCATCAACATCAACGACATCTTCACGAAGAGGGGGGAGAAGTTTCAGTACGTTATTCCCATCGGATATATCCTCATCTTCATCGAAGTCCTCATTAGAAGGACTAGTAATCTCCTCTTGGACCTCTGCCTCATCAACAACAATGGTAGAAGAGCGCTTGGGACCGATCCTCCTTTTCTTTGACATTTACAGAGTAATAAGGGAATCAAAGTAAAAATTCTTTCCTTGACTCAAAGATTTCCTTTGAGCAAAGAAAAAATGGGCAACTAAAGGAGTAACGGATCCGCACCTTCACAACAACCGTACTCTTCGAGGAAGGGGCAGCACCCGAAATCTCGTCATCAGCATCAACAATATCGAAGTCATATGGAAAATTCATACCTTCGAAGTTCAATTTCCAAGGGAAGTAATTCCCATAACGAAGAGGGGGAACCTCACGAGGAACGCTATCAGCAGTAGGACGCCATCCGTCGGGACCAGGAATCCAACCCCAAGCCTACGAACCAACAACCTCGATAACAATAGCATGCCACTCATAGTCATGGTCGCGCTTGATCCTTTCATGAGAAGGAAAAATATTCTTATTAGCAGACCCTTCAGTACCAGGAACATACTTCAGCTTGGCATCGCTAACCTCACTAAAAAGACGAACCTCTCCACGGGAAGTAGTAATATTACGAAGACTCGCACTCCACGGCTTACGGTTCCTACTGTTGACATAATCCTCGAAAGAACTATTAAAATTTTGAGGGGTATACCATTCCCTCTCAGCAGGATTGGGGGTATAGCAGATCATCATCGTTTCTCCCTTGCTGCGAAGATAGCACTCCTTCAGGGCGCGGAGATAATTCCCAGTCAACTGTGATACAGAACGACTATGGGTATTCGTCGAAGAACCCTCACGACCAGCCAACGCATCGTAATAAAAAGAATCACCTAACTTGTACAAAGAGAGCATAAGACGCGATTCATAGGCCCCCACGGTGGTCAACAAATGAAACTCATCAAACTGGTACCCCGAGATGAGATCATAAGTAATGTTATCATCAGGGGAATACAAGCGAACATCAAAAGCTTGAAGTTCATGCTTCTCCTTAAACACTTCCAGATCAATGTGTTTGAAGGTAACTTTTTTCTTACCAACCGGGACGCTTCGAATAACCAACGTAGCGTTTTCCTCATCAAGAGAATCCTGCGCGGAGTCTTTTGAAGGGCTCGTATCCAAGGCTTTCCTTTTCAAAGGCACATTCTTAGATGGTTCGACCTTCTAAGCACCACCCCTGGCAGATTTTCCTCTAGAAGGGACCGCCAGAGGAGGGGGAAGACTCTGTTGAAACACCGGAGGAACCGAAGAGCAAAGGGGATGAGCAGCCAAAGATTCGTTACTAGGAGCACCTTGTGGGTCTCTAGGCTCATCGCGCGGACGGGAAGAAGCGCGGGTAGCAGCGTATCTAGAACCAGGGGGATCCCGCGGGGGATATAGACTCCTAGAAGAATGTCTATGACCAGAAGAAGAAGAAACCCTCTGAGAACAAAGATCCACGTATGAAGCCCTAGAGTCTCCTGGCTGAGATACGTCCGGGTCTCTATGCGGAGGAGATTAGGAGGACTAGAGGGCGGGGTCTGATAAGGAACCCGCGGACGATCGGCCATATCTACGGATATACAAACAAGTTATGAATCCCGCAGAATCTCAAGTGAGGATCAAAAAGCTGAACTTTCTAAAAAATTCTCAAAAGAAGAAAAAAAACAGAAGAAAAACCCTAGCTGATTTATGACACATGGAAAAACCTCTGCTACTATGAACTTTTGACCCTTGTGATAAATATACTTTGTATATGCGTTCTTCATCACAAGGTAACAAAATAGCAGCAAAAGATGAACGGTTAGCAAGAAAAAAGACCAGAAGTTAAAACCTTACCTGTACCAAGAATTTCAGAAGAACGAGCAACATCGAGCGAATGCACGGAATCAAGGACAGGTCGTATTCAAAACAAAATAGCAGCAGGAAACAGTAGCAGCAGCAGTTAATGGCATCCAAATAAAAAAAGAAGAATTTAAGCAGAGGAGAAGAATGAAGGACCAACAGAGAATGAAATTTATTTCACATTCTTTACCCCTTTATAAACACCCAAGAAAATCGAAACCGTCCATTCTCCCAAGGGGAAGTTATTGCAAGAAGTTAATGCGTAATGGGAAACGTACCCTAAAATCAAGGGGAAGTTATTGGGCGAGTGGGGAATGTGACGGTTTTCCTCTCACTTCAACTGACGCCCCAAGTCAGAAGGAAAGGGGAAAATTGTAAGTACATATTTCCACCACTCGCCACGTGTCTTCGGGTAAGCACGTAGAGAGCATGTGACGGGAGGCATCAAAAGACGATGCCACATGGATATAGCCAAGAAGCGTGTACCGGCAGGTTAGGACCCTCATCTCGGGGATCCAACGACCACATACGAAGGAGCACCGAAGTAAAGCACCCCTGCGTTGGACCCAATGCACTCTCGGAACTTCTTTATCCCATCCCGAGAGAAATCCAAGATCAACGGTCAGGGATCAACTGACTGACACGGACAAGACAAGGGCAGGAGACCGTGGTCTGACGCGTGCAGAGGACCCAACCACCCGCATTAATCACCTGGGGCAGCACACGTGTCAACCAACCAACGGAACAGAAGATCATGCATCTGCGGTAATAGCGAAGACACGAAGAGGGCCTCGTAGGAACCGAAGGCTCTGCGTATCAGCACAAAGCACAAAAGGATAAGGTTACAACGGCTCCATCAGTGGACCCCACGGCGGAACCCCTATAAATACCCCTCCTCACTAAAAGAGGGGGGGGGGGAGGTTGTTTCTAGAAGAGAAAGGGAGAGAGAATTAGGAAGAGTAAGTAATCCCCTAATCCCGCAGCCTAAGTTAACACACCCAAAGTCATTTGACTACGCTTGTATCCACTTTGCGTATAATAAAACCCCTCTTTTACCCCGTGGATGTAGGCCTCAGTGCTGAACCACGTAATTATCCGTCTCATTTACATTGTGCATTTTACATTCCGCACTTACGTTATGCACTTTACATTCCGCACTTAAGTTATGCATCTTACATTCCGCACTTACGTTATGCACCTTACATTCCGTATTTATATTATGCACTTTATATTCCGCACGTTATATCATATCTACGGATTTCACTATGTGCGAACATTGTTTGTGGACATGTACATACCATCGTAATTTACGTGTTCACATTCCTAAGATTAGACAAAAGAGGGACACTTTAATCAGAGACAATGAAATACACGATTGAAATCAGCAGCATCAGGAATTAAATGCTAATAAAGTTTGACTAAATTCGTACGCTTGCTAAGTTTGGGGAAAATAAAGGTTACAAGGAAGGATAAAGGTAACCTACAAGAGACTAAGAGCAACCACAGTCTTGGACCAAAACTAAAAATTTAGTCGAAACACCAGGCGCTACGGGACAGAGGAAAGACCAAATACCAGACTAAAACCAAAAACCAGAGTATATTTGGTCTTTGGTTTGGTTATGGTCGGGCATAATTCACGACTACGCCTGATTGGGACGGAACTGCAGGTTACGCCTCACGGTGAGGCGAATGTAATATTTGCGCCCGGTTGAGGCGGGAGTGCAGGTTATGCTCGACGAGGCGGAATTTCAAGTTGCGCCTGATACCAGGCGGTTTCATCAGGTTACGTCCCATTCAGCCGTAATTAAACGTTACGCCCCATCAGGCGCAGTTATAAGTACCGCCTGACTCCTGGCGTAATCACAGATTACGCTTGATGCTGAATGGATCACAACTACATACTACGCCTGTTACTCATGGGGCGTAATTTAACTGTATGCCCCATTCTTTAACCCATTTCATCTGTTTTTTGAAATTATGTATGATACAGGGTTGGGTTGAGCATAATTGCATACATGTTATCATACGCAACATCAAATGCCTATTTAACCGCTGAATTAAGCTGTGGCCACATCAAAAGAAAATGCTTAACCGTAGTAGTCTTATATAGCATCAAAATAATAATAATAATAATAATAATAAAAGCCATGTGTGGCATCCTTTTATTTATAATAATAATAAGAAGAAGAAGAACGGTCCCTAGCTCAGCTGGTCATTCTCATTCCCCGAAGTTTCATGCGTTCCAGGAGGTCACAGGTTCAAGTCCCCAATGGCGTAATATTGCAGGAATTAACATGGAAGGTAGTGTTAGTTTGCCCCCCTTGTGACACAATCTCGCCCCCCTCCCGCTTCGGCTCCCCTTGGCAAGGTTACTCATGAGGCTCGCTGGTAGGCTAGCAAAGCAACCTGTTCAATTAATGTAGTAGTATGTCATTGGAGCCTAGCTTGTTAGGCTTCCAACTAGTTTCATATAATAATATTAATTTTTTTTAAAAAAAAATAAAAAAATAAAAAAAAATAAAAAATAAAAAAAATAATACGCTTTGATATTACACCCCATTCAGTGAGGCTTAACCGTAGTAGTCTTAACCGTAGTAATACGCTTTGATATTGCATCAAAAAAAAGAAGCAATGCTTAACCGTAGTAGTCTTAACCGAAGTAGTCTTATATACGCTTAACCGTAGTAGTCTTATATAACCGTAGTATTCAGTGAGGCGCAAGTTGGGATCACGCCCCATCGGGAGGAATTTGGGATCACGCCCCATCAGGCATAGTTTTAAGTTGCGTTTCTCCATGGGGTGGTTTTATATATTACGCCCCACACCAAGCGTAATTTATACCTACGCCCGTGTGGATGGGGAGAAACGCTCTGCTGGTTTTTAAGGGATTGGATTGAGGAGATGACCGGACGGAGGAGGTTCCTCGAACCAGGCAAAATGCTAATCCTCACACAGATGCACCGCTGCAAAGGGGGTGCTTAGATTCGAGAGATCAATCTGTAGTACTCCGGCCTAAATCGAGACAACGACCGTTCCAGAGTAAATTCGGTCACAAGAGAGGATGGGTTGATCTATAGGAGGGAAGCTGAGAAATGTGTGGAATCGATGGTGATAAGGATTGTGGGTGTGTGAATTCTGAATATGATAAGTTCTGAATGATTGAAGTTGAACGATTGTGAAGAAATTGCTCAATTGATGAGTTTGATGATCTCGTGTTGTCGAAGAGACGTGAGATTCTTACTCTGAGTATTCTGTATATTCGTTCCATTTTTCGATGATCTTCCTTCAATCTTGATTTAAGAACTTATTTATATTGCTGGAATTGTAGACACCATGATCCCATGAAGTGTGGCAGTTAATGGAATCAAGGAGTGGAGAGGTAGAAATCGTGTTCGAAACAGGTTGTCCAACGTGTAAAGACTCGGTCGACCTTCCACCCACTATCTCGTGAATTCCTTCAACTGATTGCACGACTTGCTCACATTCCATCGTGTGTTTGAAAACACGTGCCGTAGACCTCCATACCAAAACCCTAAGTGATATCCCCCCAAGTGACACGATTGATCGTCTCGTGGTTTGTTAGTCAATTGATGACTTCGTGGTTTGATGGGACAATGAGTCCATGTAATCGCTGAGTCGAACAAGATGTTGTGAAACTCACGAATTGAACGTGTCATGAGACAGAGGTATAATTCTTACGATGAAGTGAGCAAGTATTGCTCATTTGGTGGATTGTTGAATATTGGTGGATTGTTGAACCAATATTCCTTAACTCGAGCAAATATTGATCATCTGAGCAAGTGTTGCTCTTGTGATGATTTGTTGAATATTTGACCGTCTGAGCCTGTGTTGCTCATGAATGATTGGCAGTGTGCCAAGAATATTAATTAAAATTCTAGTCGTTGAACCTAGCATAATTAATAAAATTCATGACCATGAGGTCACCGTAGAATTATTAGTATTAATTCATGACCATGAGGTCGTCGTAGAATTATTAAGGTTAGAGTCTGGAAGCATGGTCCTTGAACTCAGAAACCCTAATTTGACTGATTGATGATCAATTCATGGTCAGAAGTTTTAACCATGGGACGAATGAGGAGCAGCTACATGAGACCGTGGATCAACCATGTAGTATCCATATGCTCACGTGAGCAAATATGATGAATTCACGAAGAGTTTATGATTTTTTGGTGAAAGAATGATTAAATGTTGGTTCAATCATTATTCAAAATGCTCGTCTGAGACTTAGATGTGAAAACCTAATTAATTATGGGAGAGTGATGGACCGACCATAGAGTCATGGAGCCGGCCATGGGTTGTCATGTGACCGTTTGATGGTCACTTCATGAAAAATCCAAAGTGTTGGGAAGTTTTGGACCTAATACCAGCAATTGTGCAAATTAGGTCAAAACTATGAAAATCGATGGGATTGGCCTCCGTGAGATGAAGAGCTAATCTTGGTTGGTCAAGATAATGTGCTCGTGTCCCTAAGGTGTCCGCGTCTCAGTCTTGAGAATTTTGATATTTTCTGGTGCACGTTTGAGCGACCATTTGAGAAAATATGACAAAATTAGAGTTTTTTGATAAAACCGTCAAAACTTCATCGGACGAGGGAAAATAATGAAAAGTGAGGGAATTATGAAGTGTGGACCGGTCACAGTGATCACGTGACCAACTGTTGGTCGCTTGAGCAACCCTCAAACCCTAATTAACGTCCTTTACTAGAATTGATGTAGAATTCTCATACGGACTCGGATTTTGATGGTCCGCACCTTCATTCCATACGGAAAAGAATTGAGAAATTTCCTGATTAGTCCATAAAACCCGACCCGGGTTAGCATGTAGTCCATCCAGAAAAAACATTTAATAGGAGGTCCAAAAAAGTTCTGGCCTTTGCAAAAAGACCCGTGCACCCTTTTTATTATACGTGCGAATACTAAAGAATCAACCTCTCTCTGAATTTTTCCATTAAACAACTACTCCCTGTTACTTCCTCTCATTTTCTTCTACCTCATCGTATTCAAGTGATCTTCCTAATCGGTCATCAACAAACAAAAGAAGAATCAACGACAAAACCCTAGATTAGATGAAATCATTACAAAAATCTGCTGAAACCATCACATTATAAAAAATTAAAATTAAAATAGGAATAAGAGAAGAAATTAGCATAAGAAGAAAATAGTATTCCTGCACCAGCAACAAAATAAGAAGAAGGAAACAAGTTGTAGAAGAACAAGAAGAAGTTGATCTTTATTAGTCACAAAGAACAGTACATAACGATCCAACAGTACATATTGATATGTACCGAAGGATAATGTGTACTTAAAAAAATGTGTATGATCCTACAATACATGTTGATATGTACTGAAGGAAAATATGTATTGAAGAAAAAAATATCTGATCCCACAGTACATATTTATCCAACACTACATATTGATATGTATTGAAGAAATATGTACCGAAGAAAAAAGGTTATGATCCCAGTACATATTGATATGTATTGAAGAAATATGTACCGAAGAAAAAAGTGTATGATCCCAGTACATATTGATCCAACAGTACATATTGATATGTAGTGAAGGGAAATATGTACTAAAAGAAAAAGTGTATGATTCAACTGTACATATTCATCCAGCAGTACATATTGATATGTACTTAAAGAAAATATGTATCGGAGAAAAATAGTAAAAAAATGTGTATGATTCAACTGTACATATTGAATATGTACTGCAAAATCGCTACAGAAATATGTGTAGCGTCAACGAATATTTTGTCTAAAAATCAAACTTACATCTAATGATGAAAAGAAGAATAAAAAAAATTAACTAACCGATCTATCAAGTAAACACAAAAATGTTCAAATTAACTCAACAAAGCACCATTCAAACAGATTTTCAAAACCAAATCAAAACGACGATTTAATGAAAAAAAATAGGTCGATTGCAAAAATCAAATTATAAGAAATCAACAAAATTGCTTAAAACACGAACAAAAACGGAACTAAATCATGAAATTGTACCATGTGCATCATAGAAAATTGATTATTTACTAATCGAGAAAGAGAACAACGGAAAAAAATTCGTCAAAAATTATGAAATCGAGTTGATCATAATGAACAAATTTTTTTTTAAAGAATATAAGAGATTATAGAAAAATACCTGGAGATTGTAGCAAACTACATGAGATAAAACCCTAGAAATTTAAGATAAATAGCAAGAGCAGAGAGAGATTCAGATCTGAGATGAAGAACAAAAAAGAAAGAAGCGGAACTTGATTTGATTTTCTCATAGTAGTTGTCGCAGGGTAATTTAGGAAAGAAATAAAATGGATATTAGGGACTCGCACGTGTGCTGGACCAAAGAATAACAAATCTGGTCCAAAAACATGTTTTTGGACTATACAGTAATTGATTTCTGGTACCGGACTATACAGTAACCGATTCTTCTAAAACTGGATTAACCAGTAATTCCTAGAAAAGAATTTCCTATCTCCCAACGCGGGAGGTTTTATGTTTTGAGCTCGTTCGGGAGGTGAAAACAGCCCGAAAGTAAAATTCAGGAAAGATTTAAGGGGCCGGTCCCACGATTAAACGAATGAGTTTTGTTAAAATCAAGGAGTTTCCATGAAACGAAGGAAACACCATGAGACGATGGAAAATATTTATAAAATAAGGAATTGTGAGACTGGGACGCCGGTGGTCAAAGTACGGTCGTCCAGTTATGACCACGGTCCCGTGGTGTCTTTTCCTTAGTTTTACATATTTTGATGATTTTATGAAGGATTCATGAATTTTGAGAAATTTGATAAATTTAGAGTGTTTTCATGAATTGAAGGAGTTTCCATGAGTTCATGGTCTTTGAAAAATATCAAAATAATAAAATTCGGCTATGTGAGATCATGGAGGCGTGACTGACCGGTCATGGCCCAATCCCACGAATTTTAATAATTTTTTAAATAATTTTTGGGTATTTTTTGATGACTTGAAGGAATTTTGAGAAAAATACCATGAAATCAAGGAAAAATAAGATAATTAATAATGAAATAAATAAAACAGGGCGTGTGGGACCGGCTAGGGCATGGCCGGCCGGCCAAGGCCCGGTCCCATGAGTTTTCATAATTTATTTTATTTTGTTATTATTTTTGATGATTTAAAGGAATTTTTTGAGGAAAAATACCATGAAATCAAGGAGTTTTTCATGAAATTAGAGAAAAATAATAATAATAAAATAATAAGGACCGTGAGGTGTGGGCTGGCTGGGACCAAGGCATGGCCGGTCGGCCAATGGTCACGCCCCACACACTCTCCTTAATTATTTTTTGACGGACTCATAGAAGTACCACGAATCCGAAGAATTTCCTCAAGACGGAGATTTGATCAAACGAGAGAATTTTATCAAATCATGAAAAATAAAAAAAGTGTATTAAAAATATAGAATTAGCATGGAACTGACCATGACACGATGAGTTGATCGTGTGTCCGTGTCCCAGCGCCTTGGTCAAATATTTTTTATTTTTTATTATTTTCTTCCCTATTTTGCATAGGTTCATCGTTTCGTCGTATTTTGAAATACTCGTTCGTGCGGTGATTGTTAATGCATTATCGTTGAATACACTTGTACCATTTGAAACAGGGCTTACACAAAGGTAGCTCTGATGCCCGTTAATTATTTATTACCAATTCATGAAATTTGATGGAGAATAATTCATAAAACGAGTAATAAAATGGATAGATGTTTACTGTTAATTCATAGGATCAGCAGAAGATTCGACTATGAACTCAGAATAATGAGGTGACCATTTCCATCCCATGGGATCGACGTTGATTTGACCATGGAATAAGAGAAATGATATTGCCATTCCATGGGATCGTCGTTGATTCGACCACGGAATCTGAGCAATCTTGTTGCCATTTCGTGGGATCGTCGTTGATTCGACCACGGAATCGGAGCAATCTTATTGCCATTCCGTGGGATCGTCGTTGATTCGACCACAGAATCAGAGCAATGATATTTCCATTCCGTGGGATCATTGTTGATTCGACCACGGGATCAGAGCAATGATATTGCCATTCCGTGGGATCATCGTTGATTCGACCATGGAATCGGAGCAATCTTATTGCCATTCCGTGGGATCGTCGTTGATTCGACCATGGAATCGGAGCAATCTTATTGCCATTCCGTGGGATCGTCGTCGATTCGACCACGGAATCGGAGCAATCTTATTGCCATTCTGTGGGATCGTCGTCGATTCGACCATGGAATCGGAGCAATCTTATTGCCATTCCGTGGGATCGTCGTTGATTCGACCACGGAATCGGAGCAATGAAGGGGTAATTAGCCTCATGGGTCTATGCCTAGCAGAATAAACTGACTACGATAGGAGCATTAATTATCCTGACATGACTTGCCGTTAAGCCATATCCTTTATATAGTCAGGTTAAACTCGTTGTTTGTTACTGAAGACGATATTTCCCCGTAGAGCCGTCCATCCCGTGATACTATATAGAAATAACTGAAAATATTCAGTATTCATGAGATTATGCCGTTGTCTAGACGTTGACTGCATATCTATATGTACTCTGAGAGAAAGCACTCTCCGTTGAGAATTCAATGAGAGACTCGTGTCTCAATACTCACATGCGATTGGTGAACCGGCGGTCCGTACAATCATGAGTTTACGATTTTAGCCTTTGTTGAAAATCCACCATCTACATAAAGTCCCCTGCTTACTGAGGAAAGCTGTGTTCCTCAGTCAGAATTAAATGGTGATTTTCAGGCCAAAAATTATACTAGTAATTGAACTTAGTCGTAAGTTGAAACATTACCTCATTTTGAGCCACGACTTGATGAAGGCTTCGTTGTCATGGTTAGGGAGCTATTTGGTGAGCATAAATTGGTGTTGAACCGCTGATTCGAATGACGAGCCCATGGTCGGTTAGGATTCGCGGGCCGAGCCCTCTCCATCACATTCACGCCAGCATCAAGAGGAGGAAAAGTTGTCGGACCACCAGCGCCGCCACCGTCGCCGCCACCGTCCGGTCGTTTGCTGGAGGCGCCGACGGGTATGCGTCCGAACCTTTTTTTCTGATGTTTGTTAATGTTCATGAGTTCTATGGGTTTTTCACATATTTATCATGATAAAATCATATACCCGTGTATATATATAATTGTGGGTTTCGTCGAAAACCTTCGTTTTTGAAAACGTATGTTCGTTTGATCGTTAGTTTTTGAAAACTAATAATAATCCCTAATTTAGGAGAGGTTTTCCTTCATATATGAATATGTAGGTTCAGCGATAAAACTATGTTTATGAGCTTCCATGTGAGTCAAAGTTTTATCATGAAAAAAGTGAATTTTCACAGAAGTAAAATCTTCGTTTTAGGGAATAATGATGATACGGAGGAAAGAGTTTCTCTCGTTACGTATATATGAACTTGTGTCCAGTGATAAAATTTTGTGTATGAGCTTTCACGTAAATCAAAACTTTATCTCGTAATGTGTGAACTTTCACAAAGTTGAAATAAACCTTCGTTTCAAATACGTACGACGGCACGAAGGAAAAGAGTTTTTTTTTTTTTTTTTGTTTGTAAAACCATGGTCAATTCATGGGATTTTTTTTTTGAAACCATGGAGTGTCCACAATTTATTTTCATGAGCCCGGCTCATGTTGAAAATATTTTCTATCTATTTACATGAGTAAATAAAACGATTTCTTTATATATATATATATATATATATATATATATATATATATATATATGCAAATATATATTATTTTTTCTAAAATCAAAACTTGAGTTTTGTGTGACATTGCTTAGAAGTAAACAATTATTTATGATGAAATAATGTTTTAGTTTTCATAATTCTATAGTGAATGTTCACACAGTAGAAATATTCATGATTTTATGGAAAAATCTGAGTTGTTCGTTTTTATAGGTTTCGAAGAAACGAACGATTTTGGAGTGTCAACTCTAGCATTACTCTCACTACTGTTAGTGGAAGCGTAAAAAGGTAAGAGTTAAGAATTACCATTTTTTTAGATGCTGATGTGAGCATCCTGATCATTTCTGTTGTGCTTTAATTCCACTGCTTTGATGAAATTTGCATCTACGGATGATATAATGAAGTAGGAATGTTGTATGGACGTCACAGCAACTTTGCAAGAATGACCGGTTCCCATGACGATGCTTCCAAAGATGATATTTCCATAGATGATATTTCTACAGATGCAGCTTCAAGAAATAGTGCTTCTGGGACCTCTGAGTGATGGTGAGAGATCCTTCATACTGAATTGTACTTCTGCTTATTTCATTAGATTTACCACAGGGTGATCGTATGGTGGAATCCTGGACAGATGTAGACTCCACAGAAATGAAAGAAAGTCTACAAGAGCGGAGAACCAGAAGTAGGACTACGGGACGTTAGCGAATGACGTGCAGTCACCAGCCGTTTCCTTGGTGAGTTTTTAGCGCTCCTTGTGTCATGACTTTTCCCTGCCCGTGAAATTATGATCATGATGCCAAGGTTTGTTACTTCTTTTAGACTTTTTTCTCCATCGACTGATGGCCTTCAACTCGTTCCCGGGCAAACAGTCCAGCACTGATGAAGAATTCGATGTAATCATGCAGGCGATTGTGGCATATTTTGAATGAAATAATAATTATTGTTGATGAGTCCAGGAAGAAATCATTGTAGGTAAGCATCATGTTGATGAAGCATGCTCTTCTTTTGGATATGGGAATATAGAGAATTCCCGAAATCCCGAACCGAATGGAGATATCGGCATTGCCAATGGAGATTCCTGTATTTCCGAGCCTTCAAATGATTTAGAGACTCCCCCAGTAAGTATATCTCCTTTAAATCATTCTAATCCCATGTAATCTTCACATTAGGTGTCGAATGACAAAGTTGGGAATCATGGATCCAATAATGATGATTTGGGCAATCCAGGAGTTATTGGTGACAAGACTTCCATAGTTGTGCCTCAGGATGATGAAGTGATGGTCGCTGATACCGTGAAGGTGGTGGAAACTCTAATTGTGCCTCAGACGGTGGAGACCAAACCCGAAATAGCAGAAGTTACTTCCCCTGAAGTTGTTTCTATGATCATTGACACTGCTCCAGTAACTGAGAACCAGATGATAGTGCATAAGTATCCTACTGCAGGGATTTCCTTTGATCCTCAATTTAGTGAGTTGTACGCGTGTCGTTACCACAACAAATTAATTAATACTTTACTACCTAATTTACTAGTAATATAGGGTAGTCAAGGTCGATCCCACGAGGAGCAAGAGATTCTAGTTGTAAAATTGTCACAAAAAGGGGGGTATTGGTTGTAAAATTTATAAAGCAAAAGAAATAAACAAAGTAATTAAAAGTATAAGTTGAAATCAATGAGAGAAAGTAGATCAAGGAATCCTTCTTCGCTGCAAAACAATGATTAAAGTTATGTTCTTTCCCACTTGTTATTAGTCATAGATTATCACCAACCGTAGGTATAGCAGCTAGATCAGTGCTAACCCCAAAATCCCTAATTTCACTGGATACGGAAGTTCTCGCCTACCGGATTCTATTTACCAAACCACCTAGTAGTAGATCACCCAAGATGTAATTTAGTTAAACGCATTAAGATTCATGAATTCATTAGGTTGATATTAGTAGTTAAACTCTTAGATCAAGGTCCACTTGCTAACGTTGTTTTTACACACAATTGCTCCACGGAATCCCTCACTTAAGGTCTTGTGTTTTCTACTTATGTAAATAGTCAAGAAACGATTACTTATCCCCTAACTTTTACTAGCTTTAGCTTAATTAACAAATCAATTTAGTTGGCCACCCAAACGACCTATCAATCAAACATAAACATTAATATTAGCAAAAACAATCGATAATCATATGAAAAACTTCAAAGTAGAATTGAAACAAAACTTAAATCAAATATTAAGAACTAGGAATTCATCCTCAATCAATAAGAAAATTAGCTACTCATAATTCGGAGTTCACACAATAATAATAATAATTAAGGAAGAAAGAAAAACTTATTGCAAAGATGATGGTTGCTCCTCCCTCCAATCCTTGTGCACTTTTACTCCTTCTCCAAAGTAGATGTGTCTAAAAAGTTGTAGAGAACTCCTCTATTTATAGGCTTCAATACTCTCCATGTCTTTGTAGGAAAAGATTCCTCATTCCATAAGAACACCACTTTCCCAAATTGAGCCATATTCCAAATTCTAGTCCAATTCTCCAAAACTTCCAAGTTTTCATCCAATTCCCACTTCTAAGTCTTCACACACATGAGAGAAGTCCATCCAAAATTCTGCATTTTTGCTCACTGAAAATTGTGTTTTTTTGGCGGAAGTTGGCCAGAATCCGGCATTAGGAATGTCGCCACCGTTCACCCGAAATTCTGTCGTCGGGAGAATATTCGACGGAATATTCGTTGGTCAACCGTTAAGACTAACGGTCAAAGCGATCAAACCGTTAGTTGACTAGGTCAAAGAGGATCATCGAGTCGAACCCGGTCAAATTGAGTTAGCTAGCTGACTGGTCTTGGTTGGCTATCTTCTCCCTGCCAAGTGTTATGCACGGCCAAGATGGCCGTGCACTGCAACTGTCACCCAGCCATCATGGCTGTTCATCCTGCAATTCCTGCAACTCTTGAGCCAACACAAACCAACTGCAAGACTCACCACAGTTCAACCACACAAATCAAAACTTCACTGCTCCATTGTATTGCAGTTGAAACAACCTTCAATCACCTCCAACTCAGCCTTTTATCACCAGCTTCAGTTCAATTACCACCTGAGCTTAAATCAGTTCCAGTACTCCATTCCTGGTTTCTCTCCTTGCTGCATCAGTTGCATCCTCTAAGAACAACACAAGCATAATCTGCACATAAGCTTCATAAACTACTCATACTTGCAATTGCCAGTCCCTGCAATCTCGAGACAAACCCTTGCAACCTAACAAGCCGCCAGTTCCATGTAATGCACAGCTCGATTGTGCTCGAGCCAACATATCGATTCACTACAACAGCTCCACCGCTACTCCATCACCGAATTGCACTCACTTGCAATGCCATACATTCAATGACTCTAATTGCGAGCACCAATTCCTATCCACTGGAGCAGCAACAAACTAGTTCTCAAACCACAGACCCATCAATCTGCCAACCCACAGTAACTCATTTGAGTTCTCACTGCAGTTTGTACATAGAAATGAACTCAAGTTCTATTGCAAGCACCAACATCCCAATTCAAAAAACGTACAACCACCGAGATAAGAGCATCAACTCCACCCCGTGTTGTTCTTGCTCAAATACAACTCCAAGACCACTGCTTTAATTCCACAAAACCCATCTCTCGGTTGATCTTCTCTGCCCAGACCACCTATCTTCAATCATAGTTCAAACACATCTCAACTTCACTTCACAACATCATAACCATTATCCCTGTCCATACCATATATCTCTCAGAAGTTCCATAGCATCAATAATCACCAGATTCACCCTTGTAAACCCTGTAATCCAAATTCCATTCAAACCCATTCACCAGAGCTTCTAATCTATGGCAAGTTCCAACCTATTCACAGGGCAAAACCCATTTGCTCACAGCAACACCACACAACACTTCCAATCATTCAAATCCAGCAAACACCACCAATTTCCATTACCAGCTGAAGCTCTATTTCTATCAGGTGATTTCATAAACTAGTTCCACTTTTTCTTCACAAAGCAGCCCATCTTCCATTAACTCTGAAAACCATTTCATTGTTGAACTCATTTGAACAGCATTGCCATACCCCTCAAGAACACCAACAAATCCAGTCAAAACCCGTCTTCAATTTTGCATCTCTGATTTCACAGAAAAACCAATCAATTCTTCATTCTTCTCCTCTGCTTTTAAATCTGTTTCCAACCCAACTTTGTTCTTAAATTTCAAGAACAATCACAAAACATCAGCAACTTCTTCTCCCTTGCTTTCAATTCCAGTGACCACCTTCTATAGTTGAACCCCTGAATTCCATTTCTCACCATGGTCAACCGCCTCACTTTTCTCTCTTTTCTTCTCAATTTCGTATAACTTGAATGAGAATGATTGTTTCTCGAGTCTAGGTTCAGTCAATATAGTTGGGTCTTGGATCCGGGTTCGGGTCTAGATGGGTATGCCCCACGGGTGTGGGGTATATGGGTCAATTAGGACACCCCACTAATTAGCAACCCCATAGGATATTTACACCTACTCATAATGATAAGGGACACCCAGATGGCACCCCTTAACCACACTAGACTATATTTAGTGCTCCTCCAAAAGCTTCCCCTTAACCTTGACTGGGCTCCGATAGTGCTCGCTTTGTGAAATGACAATTATGTCCTTTTTTTCCCAAATTTGGTGATTTCTTCTTCTTTTCCTCCGTGCGACTCCAGAGTACCTAATAACTCAAAAACACGCGTAAAATACATAATTTACTAGAAAAATAGCAAAGAAAGCATAAACTACTAGATAGTAAATTAGGTGTATTCTACACCTATCATGAGTTACTCCCATATCACCAGCTTGTTGGAGGTTTTAGCGTTCCCATCGGATATGTTGCTATATACAGGGAACTGTGGGAAATGTATGGACACTTTGTTGTTACTCGGGATCCAGGGCGTAGTTATTTATTGACGAAAAAAGTAGAGGCCATCTTGCGTGTTATAGATGATATCCGGATTATAGCCAGAGATATTTTTTCCCAAGTTTTACTCTTTGATTGAGAGTACAACTTGAAGAATGCTGAAGAACTTGGCTTCAATCTGAAGTGGCTCCGTGAAAGGCTTGAAGTTATCAGGAAAGCAGAAAAGGGTGACACTCCTTTCCTTACTAGTGATGCTGTGTTGAAGAAGATGAAGTAGCCGAGCTAACCAAACGGCTGGAGGTACCTTGATGAAGGACTTAGAGAAAAGACCTGGTGGACATCGATCGACTGTAGAGGTTATGAATCCCGTCCATGAATTCTTGCATGTAGTATGTTCTAGAAGCTGTAGGAACCTCACACGGCGTCGGAATTCAATGCTTGACCCCAACTTTTGAAGCTAAGAGACTGAGTTATTAAATGATAGAAGAATCACTCAATCTGGAGTTTTAGAAGTCCGCCAACGAAGCGTGCACGTTTGCAATTTGTAATTCCGTACAAATATCTTAGGTTTCGTAGACCTGACGGTAAAGGCCATATCTTCCAGCTTGTATGTCCAATTAATGCGACTTTTTGGCATGTTGTTGAAGAGACACAGACGAACATCTTTTGTTGAGGAAGTATTGTTCCATTCCTCACCCATTGGAACGTTTTTTTGCAAACCCATGACCTGAAGTGTGTTGTATCTCATCTGTAGAGGTGACGAGAACATCTTGTAGAAGACTTTGGATTATGCCCACCAGTCGTGCCAGCTTTGGGAAGACTTCATGTGAACTTGTTATCAGGTCTATACATATTGATATGAATCATTGGTTCTTAGAGAAGTCCGCTTCATGTGTACTACTTCAGAGAATGATTAGTTGATGAAGCCTTGAGGATGTTGCTCCTGAGACCATTGTTGGTGTTGGGACCATGAATGATGACGCTCCAGAGATCTTTGTTGATTTTAAGATCATGGATGGTGTTCCTTTAGAGATTATTATTGACGATGATACCACGGTTGAAGTTGCTTCAAAGACCGAAAAGGATAGAACTATGATTATAGACATAGTAGTTGCTCCTCCATCCAGTGAGCCTTTTGGTGGGTTGAGCATCTCTAAGATGAAGGTGTTCTGGGATTTCAACATGAATTCTCCTGAACAATATGATTTTACTGTGAACTGGATTCGTCAGTGAGTCGACGATGTTGCGGCGGATTGCATCAGCAGCCTTCATTTTGGGTGTGATCGGTGAAGAGAAGAAGTTCCTCAGTCATGCAGGAGCTTGTGATGTAGAGAGATCCAATTGATGAAGTTTCGTGGAATCATATTTGGTTGCAATAACTTGTTATGTGGATAACATTTATTGAAATAAAACTGATTTCTCCAGTAAGATCAAGTCCCCAGCGTATATTGAAGGAATTCGTGCCATCCATGGGTGAATGATATTGCATATGCTTCATAAGTCTTGTCATGGAGATAGTGAAGACTCAGCGATTGTAGTTTAGTTGCATTTTGATTGCACTAGTGGTGAATCAGTATGTCATCCTCGAGGTATTTATGCTGAAGCCAGAGGCGTCAATATCGAAGGTGTACTCTTTGATTGGGAGTACAATTTGAAGACTTCTTAGATGCTTTAGTGTTGAAGTGTCATATCCTTCGAGCTTTGAATGTCTTAGGCTTAATCGTCTCGGCCCCGAGTATCTTCCATTGATTCATCATCCCTTTCGTTGCGGTGGTGGGATTCAACACTTGTGCAGACATCAGAGCTTTCTGATTTTCTGGGACACGTGGACACTCCTGCAAGGTTCTAGAGAAATGCCCAAAGTGTTCTTTTCCATGGTTGGACATCATCTCAGTAATGAATATTTCAATGCTCAATTCGGAGAAATGTCATACTAATCCGGTAAAGCTACCATTCATAACATCTTGCAGAGTTGCTAGCAGAATTGATTCCCCGTGCTAGGATATCATGTGAGGAAATAAATGACATAGATATGAAATAAATGAGACTTTCCTGAGTGTGGAACCTCTTGACGAATATCTGTGCATCTTTTGCAGGTTCTTGCTTCAACCTCGTTGAAGTTTGAAATTCCTCAAAGTACTCTGTGATGGAATGTCCGCAAAACCTTCTCGATCATAACTTTCTTCGTTGGAGAGATGTGTAACCAAAGATTCTTTGTAAGTATCCATCTTTTTAGTGTGGACCTACGCTCGTCTGAAGGACATGTCATATCCTGGGTCTTCCTGATTATGCGAAACTTGGTTTATGTCCAAGTTGGACTTATGTGATGTAGCCATGAGTATTTTCGAGCGCTCCTTCGAGGTATCTGATTGAGATAGAGAATAAGTATCTTCTTGCCGAGCGATACATGTAGATCTGATGGTTTTCACTGGAATGTTGTTGATGGTGGTGTCAGTATCGATCAACGTTATTCCAAATTTGTTCCTTCTAAGATTGACTGTGGTAAGCAGTCCCCAGTCATACATCTCTTGATCAGTGGCTGGAGGCTCAAGAAGTATTTTCGGGATGGACTTCTTGACACGATGTGGTTTAGTAATGTGAACATGTCTCCCCTTTGTACCTTCGTAATTCATGTTCGTCTTGAACTGCTTCTTTGATAGGTTGTCCGAAAAGTGTAAAGGTTCTGACTGGGAGAGGATTCTTGTGTACTCCTTCAGTCCCCAGTTGAAGCTATTGTGGATTAACCTTCTCTTTGAAAATGTGTTTCAAAACTGCGCAGTTGCTTTGTGGGATGATTGACGAACCTGTGGAAGCGGCAGTAACGAGGACTTTCCATGTCTTCTTCAGTTGGTTCTTTCTGGACATATGACAACTTGATTTCACCATCTTGGATCCAGACATCCAGGAGTTCGATCACCTCTTCAATGGAAAAGGAAAGTCATGTGCTTCTTGATCAAGAACTCTTGTGCGTTGGTCAGAGGCTTATGCATCTTGATTATTCTTGCTTTGTGCTTTTGAAGGAGATGAGGTATGCTTGCGCGGCAGTTTGGCTTCCCGTTTGCTCCTTTCTGCAACAGTATTTGTGGAAGGCTTGAGGTTGTACTGCTTGTTGATCAGACGCCTGCTTCCCCAAGTGTCTCGCGATTCTTCAGTCTTTGTAGATTTTGTTCTTTCCAATAGAGCAGGTGCAGTGGTTTCTGATCTCTTCGCGGCTTCGTGGAGCTCTGAGAAAGTCTGGAACCAAAGGTTCTCCAGTAAAGCTCTGTAGGCCGGGAGAATGCCGTTAATGGATAAGTCCACCAGTTGTTGCTCCATGACGTTTGGATCATGGCAGTCCAAGGCTTGGACTCTGAACCTATTCATGTAATCGTTGGGGTTCTCACTTGTCTTCTGAGATATTCTCCCAAGATCAGAGAGAGTGACTTTCTCTGACACGAAGAAGTATTTCCTGTAGAATGCATTGATAATTTCTCCCCAATTGTTGATGGTCCCTGGTGCGATGTTGTTGTACCAGGTGTATGTTCTTCCTTTCAAAGACTTTGAGAATTCTTTGAGATGAACAACATGATTGTGTTCATGTTCTACCTAGGCTTCGAGGAAGCGGGATACGTTCTCTCGAGTATTTCCAGTTCTATCATATAAGGTGAACGTTGGAGAGACGTGGCCTTTCGGAAGGGGAATCCTCTGTGTAGCGGCATGATACGGAGGTTGGTGACAATGGACGTGTGACGTCTTTTATTTTCCATGGTTCTCCAGAAGATGCTCCAAATCTTCACGAGTAATGAAGCTTGATGATCCCTTTGTTGACGAGTCATCTGCAGCTTTGTCGGTTTCGTTATCAACGGGAATTACTTCAGGATTGGCGTCTGAGGCTTTCTCCTTCTCTTGAGTTTTACCTGATATCTTGTCAGTAAGAGTTTTGAGATAATTACACAGCTCCTTCTGCATAGTAGCCATGTCTGCCTGATTCTTTGCAAGAGTCTCTTGTGTTTTGAGGAGATCAGCCATAGTAGGTGGTGGATTTTCTCTGATTTCTTCGGGATGTCTATGAACAAAGGATGACCTTCCGCGCTGGTGTGAGGAGGAGTGATGCCACTACCATCAGTGTTAGTGGCCGGAAAAGTTTTTGGGATGTCTTCATTGGTGCTAGTGATAGCGATATTTATATTAGGATTTGTAACCGATCCTGACCTAAGACCAACCATCTTGTGAAAATAAAAGATTGCAACCGATAGAATGATCTCCCACTGTGGTCGCCAATCTGTGGATGGGGAGAAACGCTCTGCTAGTTTTTAAGGGATTAAGGAGACGACCGGACGGAGGAGGTTCCTCGAACCAGGCAAAATGCTAATCCTCACACAGATGCACCGCTGCAAAGGGGGTGCTTAAATTCGAGAGATCAATCTGTAGTACTCCGGCCTAAATCGAGACAACGACCGTTCTAGAGTAAATTTGGTCACAAGAAAGGATAGGTTGATCTGTAGGAGGGAAGCTGAGAAATGTGTGGAATCGATGGTGATATGGATTGTGGGTGTGTGAATTCTGAATATGATAAGTTCTGATTGATTGAAGTTGAACGATTGTGAAGAAATTGCTCAATTGATGAGTTTGATGATCTAATGTTATCGAAGAGACATGAGATTCTTACCTTGAGTATTCTGTATATTCATTCCGTTTTTCGATGATCTGCCTTCAATCTAGATTTAGGAACTTATTTATATTGCTGGAATTGTAGACACTAGGATCCCATGAAGTGTGACAGTTAATGGAATCAAGGAGTGGAGAGGTGGAAATCGTGTTCGAAACCGGTTGTCCAACGTGTAAAGACTCGGTCGACCTTCCACCCACTACCTCGTGAATTCCTTCAACTGATTGCACGGCTTGATCACATTCCATCGTGTGTTTGAACACACATGCCGTAGACCGCCAGACCAAAACCCTAAGTGATATCCCCCCAAGTGACACGATTGATCGTCTCGTGGTTTGTTAGTCAATTGATGACTTCTTGGTTTGATGGGACAATCAGTCCATGTAATCGCTAAGTCGAACAAGATGTTCTGAAACTCACGAATTGAACGTGTCATGAGACAGAGGTATAATTCTTACGATGAAGTGAGCAAGTATTGCTCATTTGATGGATTGTTTAATATTGGTGGATTGTTGAACCAATATTCCTTAACTCGAGCAAATATTGATCATATGAGCAAGCGTTGCTCTTGTGATGATTTGTTGAATATTTGACCGTCTGAGCATGTGTTGATCATGAATGATTGGCAGTGTGCCAAGAATATTAATTAAAATGCTAGTCGTTGAACCTAACATAATTAATAAAATTCATGACCATGAGGTTACCGTAGAATTATTAGTATTAATTCATAACCATGAGGTCGTCGTAGAATTATTAAGGTTAGAGTCTGGAAGCATGGTCCTTGAACTCAGAAACCCTAATTTGACTGATTGATGATCAATTCATGGTCAGAAGTTTTAACCATGAGACGAATGAGGAGCAGCTACATGAGACCGTGGATCAACCATGTAATATCCATATGCTCACGTGAGCAAATATGATGAATTCACGAAGAGTTCATGATTTGTTGGTGAAAGAATGATTAAATGCTGGTTCAATCATTATTCAAAATGCTCATCTTAGACTTAGGTGTGAAAACCTAATTAATTATGGGAGAGTGATGGACCGACCATAGAGTCATGTAGCCGGCCATGGGTTGTCATGTGACCGTCTGATGGTCACTTCATGAAAAATCCAAAGTGTTTGGAAGTTTTGGACCTAATACCAGCAATTGTGCAAATTAGGTCAAAACTATGAAAATCGATGGGATTGGCCTCCGTGAGCCGAAGAGATAATCTTGGTTGGTCAATATAATGTGTTCATGTCCCTAAGGTGTCCGCGTCTCAGTCTTGAGAATTTTGATATTTTCTGGTGCACGTTTGAGCGACCATTTGAGAAAATATGACAAAATTAGAGTTTTTTTATAAAACCGTCAAAACTTCATCGGACGAGGGAAAATAATGAAAATTGAGGGAATTATGAAGTGTGGACTGGTCACAGTGATCACGTGACCAACTGTTGGTCGCTTGAGCAACCCTCAAACCCTAATTAACGTCCTTTACTAGAATTGATGTAGAATTCTCATACGGACTCGGATTTTGATGGTCCGAACCTTCATTCCATACTCCTAGCGCGGGAGGTTTTAGGTTTTGAGCTCGTTCGGGAGGTTAAAACAGCCCGAAAGTAAAATTCAGGAAAGATTTAAGGGGCCGGTCCCACGATAAAACGAATGAGTTTTGTTAAAATCAAAGAGTTTCCATGAGACGATGGAAAATATTTATAAAATAAGGAATTGTGAGACTGGGACGCCGGTGGTCAAAGCACGGTCAGCCAATTATGACCACGGTCCCATGGTGTCTTTTCCTTAGTTTTACATATTTTGATGATTTTATGAAGGATTCATGAATTTTGAGAAATTTGATAAATTTAGAGTGTTTTCATGAATTGAAGGAGTTTCCATGAGTTCATGGTCTTTGAAAAATATCAAAATAATAAAATTCGGCCGTGTGAGATCATGGAGGCGTGACTGACCGGTCATGGCCCAATCCCACGAATTTTAATAATTTTTGGGTATTTTTTGATGATTTGAAGGAATTTTGAGAAAAATACCATGAAATCAAGGAAAAATAAGATAATTAATAATGAAATAAATAAAACAGGGCATGTGGGACCGGCTAGGGCATGGCCGGCCGGCCAAGGCCCGGTCCCCACGAGTTTTCATAATTTATTTTATTTTGTTATTATTTTTGATGATTTAAAGGAATTGTTTGAGGAAAAATACCATGAAATCAAGGAGTTTTTCATGGAATTAGAGAAAACAAATAAAAAAATAATAATAAGGACCGTGAGGTGTGGGCCGTCTGAGACCAAGGCATGGCCGGTCGGCCAATGGTCACGCCACACACACTCTCCTTAATTATTTTTTGACGGACTCATAGAAGTACTACGAATCCGAAGAATTTCCTCAAGACGGAGATTTGATCAAACGAGAGAATTTTATCAAATCATGAAAAATAATAAAAGTGTATTAAAAATATAGAATTAGCGTGGAACTGACCATGACACGATGAGTTGATCGTGTGTCCGTGTCCCAGCGCCTTGGTCAAATATTATTTATTATTTATTATTTTCTTCCCTATTTTGCATAGGTTCATCGTTTCGTCGTATTTTGAAATACTCGTTCGTGCGGTGATTGTTAATGCATCATCGTTGAATACACTTGCACCATTTGAAACATGGCTTACTCAAAGGTAGCTCCGATGCCCGTTAATTATTTATTACCAATTCATGAAATTTGATGGAGAATAATTCATAAAACGAGTAATAAAATGGATAGATGTTTACTGTTAATTCATATGATCAACAGAAGATTCGACTATGAACTCAGAATAATGAGGTGATCATTTCCATTCCATGGGATCGACGTTGATTTGACCATGGAATAAGATAAATGATATTGCCATTCCATGAGATCGTTGTTGATTCGACCACGGAATCGGAGCAATCTTATTGCCATTCCGTGGGATCGTCGTTGATTCGACCACGGAATCGGAGCAATGATATTGACATTCCATGGGATCGTCATTGATTCGACCACGGGATCGGAGCAATGATATTTCCATTCCGTGGGATCATCGTTGATTTGACCACAGAATCAGAGCAATGTTATTGCCATTCCGTGGGATCGTCTTTGATTCGACCACGGAATCGGAGCAATCTTATTGCCATTCCGTGGGATCGTCGTTGATTCAACCACGGAATCGGAGCAATCTTATTTCCATTCCGTGGGATCGTCGTTGATTCGACCAAGGAATCGGAGCAATCTTATTGCCATTCCGTGGGATCGTCGTTGATTCGACCACGGAATCGGAGCAATGAAGGGATAATTAACCTCATGGGTCTATGCCTAGCAGAATAAACTGACTACGATAGGAGCATTAATTATCCTGACATGACTTGTCGTTAAGCCATATCCTTTATATAGTCAGGTTAAACTCGTTGTTTGTTCCTGAAGACGATATTGCCCCGTAGAGCCGTCCATCCCGTGATACTATATAGAAATGACTGAAAGTATTCAGTATTCATGAGATTATGCCATTGTCTATACGTTGACTGCATATCTACATGTACTTTGAGAGAAAGCACTCTCCGTTGAGAATTCGATGAGAGACTCGTGTCTCAATACTCACATGTGATTGCTGAACCAGCGGTCCGTAAAATCATGAGTTTATGATTTTATCCTTTGTTGAAAATCCACCATCTACAGCCCGACACCAGGCGTAAATTACAGTTACGTCCCATGCAAGCGTAATTTATACCTACCCCCCGTTTCGGACGAACCTGTGTAACTTCGCTCCACCAAATTTACTCCTCCACCGTAGCGTCGCTAAACGAACTAAACCAAATTATCTTAATTTTTTTAGTCTTTAGTCTTTAGTCTTTAGTTATACTCCCATGACTGCAGTTTCTCTAAGAAGAAGAGACTAGACAGATAGGGGTCTAAATCAATAAGATTTCCATGTATTATCTAGGTTAGCCTACATCTTAATAATACATAAAAACAGAGTATTGTCTAGGTTAGCGTGCATCTTTATTAATGCATAAAGCCACTAATCAAAAAAAATTCTGAGAGATCGAAGAACACAAGAAGATAAGGCGTCTGAGATTATCTAAACAAAACGTAGAGAGTTTTAAAGGATTTAAATGCAATAAGAAACCCAAGAGGTGACTTAGGCTATAAAATCTACAGTCCGGTACCAATAAGGACCAAAATAGAGAAGACAGAGGGACAAGAAAAGGAAAATAGAAGAAATGGATTGTAATCACTTTAGAATTCCTTTAGGGGCACCAATTTCATCAAATAAGTTAAAACGATGCTCTACTTTCTTAAAGTATGTCAGGTTCAAGGTTAATAATGGGAATCTTTGTAGATTTTGGGATGACAATTGGATTTATGAGTCTCCAATCAAGTTATGCTACCCTAATCTTTATGCGGCCTCTAGAACAAAAAGTTTATCTGTTGCTGAAGTTGGAAAAGTTAATGGTAATGCTTTAGATTGGGATCTTAAACTTCCAAGAAGACACAATGCTTCCATAAGAACCTAGCTTTCTCTTTTAACAGCTGATCTTAACAATTTCAGTTTCACCCTCAACAAAGCAGATGAGCTTCAATGGTCTCTTACTAAAGATCATCAATTCTCAGTCAGGTCAGTTTATGATAATTTGAATCTTGAAGATGCTTCTCTTTTGTCAGATCCCATTTTTTCTTTAATCTGGAAACTTAAATGTCCTCCCAAGATTGGTTTTTTCCTTTGGTTGCTAGCTTACAATAGACTTCCAACTAGAGATTTTTTAAGAAGAAGAAGAGTGGAGGTGCCTGAAATCTGCCTTTTTTGTGATGAAGTAGAAACTTCTTCTCATCTCTTATTACATTGCAATTTTGCTAGAAAGGTGTGGGAATATTTTATGTGTCAGATTAATTTGTTCTTTACTATTCCAGATAATATTGATCATTTACTTCATGCCTGGAGTTTGAATTTCAGTAACAAAGAAATCACAGAATTCTGGAACCTCATTCCTGGTGCAATTATGTGGAATTTATGTAAAGATAGAAATGCAAGGGTATTTTCAAATAAAAGAAGCACTGTCAGAGCTGTTATCAAAAAAATAGTGTACTGTCTCTTTACTTGGGATTTATCTATTCAAGAGTTTGAAGATGTAAATTCGGCTGAAATTATGAAGCACTGGAGTAGGATTTACTTTGATGTTTAGTTAGTTGATTTTCTATACCTTCTTTCTTTTTCTTTTTTTAGCCTGGTAGTCTGTTACCGACTATTTTTATTTTTGTTTTGTAGGGTGGTATAATCCTTTTATACCCTCTTCTTTTTTTATCAATATAATCTTTTCTTTACAGATCAAAAAAAAAAGTTAATACGATGCCAGGAAGGGCAACTACATTGAATGCAGTATTATTGATGTGCAGTCTGCCAATGAGAAGCTTTCTTGTATCCTGCACAAGCACAGAGATTGGCACTATGAAATTTAAGCATAGCAGAGAACGAAATGTTGGGAAAGCAAGCTATCAAGGACCTTCATGCAAGGTTGACCACCAGAGTTCCAATAACTGCCAATTATTTCCTCACTGAATATCCTCCAGGAATGGATTATGCCTATGTGCATGAGAAATCAACAATATATCAGCAATAACGAGAAGGAGGCTTAATAATGGTGGATGAATCATAAGACAAAGATTGACAGTGCCAAGAATGAAAAAATTACCATGGGGAAGAAGCCAGTAACCATTGTCGTTTTATATTTCCATGTTTTATGTTTTAAGAAATTAAGTTGAAGGTCTTTTATGTTTTCTTTTAAATCCCTAGGTATCTTACTTGCGTTATTTGGATTAATACTTCCGTTCTATTTCAAAGGTTTAAATGAAAATTAAATAATTTCCCCTATTCTACTGTCTTTCGTGTCCTCGCCAACTACATAACAGTTCCGCTAACTAGATCTAGGAATCGAAAGCCTTCAGAAATCAAACTAAGAATTAGGACAATAAACGAGAAATCCACTAAGTGGAAGAAGATATGATCAAGATATAAAGATACGAAAATAATCAGAAGTATGCATAATGATATATGAATTAAAAGACATAAAGAACCATCCTATGTATGCAAAATATTAAACAGGTGCAAAAGATGGAGAAGATGAATGAATGATTATTTAGGACTCATAACCCGGATTCCTGAGCTTAATGATAAGATCGAACAGAACCATGGAAATAGTTGATGCTAATTACCCCTTTCCTAGATCCCCATCTGGATTGGGATCGAAATCCAGATGAGGAGATTACTCAGAACTCATAATAATAGAGGAAGGAAAGACGAAAAGGTAAGAAACTGGATGAAAAAAAAGAGTCGTTAAGAGGAGAGAGGGCACAACATTTTTTCTCGGAAGTGAGGATTGCAACGTCTCCTCTTTTTTAAACTGAGTCCACTAAATCAGGTAACTCGGAGACTCACCGAGTTATCAACTCAATGGCACAAGTTGAAAACAACCCGAAACAATATAATGCGCTAGAACAAGTTCTTGCTAATCCAATCAGTCCTGGGATAGAACCAAAACCTCTCTTAGTTAATCGAAGATTGTCTTTCTCATCTTCCCCTTTTGAAAATGCTCAAGAAAATCTAACTTCTCCAATCTATATTGAATCAATTGCGTCATCCATCTTTGCATCTCATGATAGATCTAGTTATCCTAGTTTGCATCCATTGCATACATCGGCATTGAAAAGGCGGAGGTCTAACAACCACACCCAATATTTTGAATTAGCAATCTGTATGGACAAACTCCAATATACTTTCTATAGAATCAACTAGACAGTCAGACTCAATCAATAGAAAAGTATATCAAAGAGTTTATATCTCAATCTCTTGATTTAAATCCTACTCAAGCAAACTGCGAGTCTCAATTTAAATAAAAGAGAGATAAACTTGGATGGAACCAAAGACCAATATCCAAGTGTCAATCAATTTAAATCAACAACCAAAAGGGCGGATATTCTAATTGATTGAACAACGCACAACTTGTATTATTTTAATTATAAATAAGACATACACCAGAATTTTGGTAACGAGGAAATCGCAAATGCATAAAAACCCTGGGACCTAGTCCAGATTAAACATACACTATATTAAGTCGCTACAGGCACTAGCCTACTCCAAACTAACTTCGGTCTGGACTGTAGTTGAACCCCAATCAATCTCACACTGATCTAAGGTACAATTATGCTCCTACGTCTCTTATCCCAACAGGATACTACGTACTTGATTCCCTTAGCTGATCTCACCCATAACTAAGATTTGCTACAACCCAAAGTCGAAGACTTTAATAAACAAATTTGTATCACACATAAAAGTCTACAGTAATAGATAAATCCGTCTCCCACGAATATACCTACGAGTTTTGTTCCGTTTTTTGATAAATCAAGGTGAACATGAGCCAATTGATAAATCAGACTTATATTCCCGAAGAACGGCTCAATATTATCAATCACCTCATAATAGTCTTAATCGACACAGCGAAAAAAGATATCGTGGAATCACAAACGATGAGACGAAGTTGTTTATGATTAGTTTTTATCTTGCCTATCGAAGATAGAAATCTCAAGAAAATTATTACAATTGTACTCGTACGATAGAAACAACAAGATCAGATCACACATGAAAACATGTTTAAGACCTTACAAGTATGTGTTTGTAGCGATCTGACTCTATGGACAATAGTACTATCTCAATAAATACACCACCAGATCCAGGGATTTCAGAATTCTCTTCCATGATTGATTTAATAAAATCTGTAGAAGAAATTCTACCTAAACCTTCATCAGGTTTAAAATCCTTTGAAGTATTCTCAGGGATTGAAAAGAAGCTTGAGAGCTTATCTCTTGATGTTGAGTTATACCTCCAGAAAGAGCAAGAATCTCTTGATAAGATAAATCAAGTTATAATAAATAATATTCATGTTGAGGTTGATATTTATTTAATAATCAGTGACAGTAGTTCTCTTCCTCTGCGTAATCCAATTAATTGTGATAAACTAAACGAATTACAAGAGGAGTTTGAATCTTAGTCATCTGAGAATATCACCTCAATGCATGAATTGATTTATTACTCAATTCATGATACTTCCTATCAAGATAGTAGTATAATTTTCTTTTATGAATAATCTAGGACGTCTCTTTTTATCAAAGGAGTTTCCCTTCGCTGTACTAAAAATTATCTGCAGAAACTGTTTCTTAAAAGTTGGAAAGCAAGAAATCAGAACCAAGAATCTTTTTGGATTCTCTTGGAATTCTTTGATAGACTTATAAAAACAGTTCCTTGGGTGTTTCTCAACACTACAAGATTTAAGAGTTGTTGGAAAGAAGCTCTCTCATGGTGTCATGCTATGGAAAATTGTTACTCAATTATAAGCAGACCCTGAGATATTGTTTTTGTGAAACAAACATGCCCTTCTCTGACACGTGTGGTTCACATGTAAGGAACCCAAACTTCTTCACGAACGAGTATTGTTCCAAAACGTGCCTAAATGGTTCCATGACACACATAAAAAGGGGAAAGAAAATCTCCTCGTTCACTTCATCATCTTCTCTGAGTTCGAATACGCAAGAGTTTCTCAAACAGTTCTCGTTCTCTTGCTCCATCAAAATCATGTTTCTCCAATCAATTCGAAGGTTGTTGGCAGTTTTGAACTCATGTAAAGCTCATGAACATCGGTTCAAGTGTAGTTTTTATATCGGTCTCTCATATGAAGAACTGCCATTAGACACTATTCACGAGCCAAGACCGCCTGAGCTAATTAAGAATGTCTAGCATTAACAAAATGATGCCTTTTATAGTCAGAGCCAACCCAAGAACCTCTAGCACTCTAGCAACTGAGGAACTGTCTCGTCTTAGAGGAGAACTTGCTGAGATTCGAGAGGAAAATGCAGTACTTAGAGAACAGTTTATGTCTTTGTGATGTAATAACTCTTTACGGCACAATAGTCTTGGTTGATATGTATTTTAATTAAAAGTGTTGTTCATACTAAATCCATGAGAAGTACAGGTAATACTTTGTTTGTAGGAGCGGAATATCACAGCAAATGATAACTTACGAAATTATGGAGAGAAAATACATTTTGCGAGTATAGAATATTTTGCGAAGATAAAGAAATCACGAAGAACGTTTTACGAGTAAAGGAAGTTCGTGAAGTAAATTTGCGAAGGTTCGTATGATGATTCTTTGATCCAAAATTAAGGGAAAGATTAGTTGTTATCCAATGTGTAAAATCATATAAATAGCCATTTAGGCATGAGAGGAAAGGGGGGACACATTTTGAGAGAGGGGATAATTTTAGGAGGAGAGAGAAATTTTTATGAGAGATTTTATTTTCTTTATCATCTTCTTCCCTAAAAAAACTAGAGCTCCAAATATTCATTAATGGAGTCTCAATTGTAAAATCATGTAATTACATACAATCACTAGTGAAGCACCGTGGATGTAGATCACATTGATCGAACCACGTAAAAATATTTGTGTCTCCTTTATAATTTTAGTACCTTAATTCTTAGTTTCATATCAAATTAATTAGGTTTAGGAATCATTTTAATGGATTCTTATGAGGGTGTAGTTGTGAGATAATCCGCAACTACATAATTGGCGCTAGAAACAGGGAAGATTAAATGGATTTATCCTTCCTGTAACTTGTTGGATCAACAATTTCGTTTCATAATTGGTCCCCTTCTCTCTCTAGAAAATTCAATTTTCTTCCCCAATTTCACTTTCTAGAAAATTCAATCTGAAACGGTAATGGCGTCCTCCAGAAGTAGATCCAATAATGGAGTAGAAAACGGATTTGAAGGTTTAATATCATCTTCAGGGAGATGTTATGGTTCAATCAACTAAGTCTGCATCTCACTAGTTTATATCAACGAAGAAAAATGATGTTATGAAGAATTAAAAGTCATGAGGATGTAAAGTGTACAGCTGAGAAGAAGCAAATTATTGGAAGAAATTACTTCGTCACAAACATGGTAGCTCGTACCAGGTATTTTCTATGCGAAGTATGTATTGAGATTAACAACAAACTACTACGTAAAAGTTTACTTCGTCGAGCCAGCAATCCACCTGAAGCCTCCTTAAAGAATAAAACGGATCATACTCATCAAAGTATATTGAAGGATTACATTCAGAAGGGCACGAGTGAAACGATCAGGAGGGAGAAGTCCTGAGAGGTTAACCTGAAAGAAGAAAACAATAGTAAAATATCAACGTCAATAACTTCAGCCAAACTTTCCGCCTGCGAACTAACATTAATTTTTGCGAAGTTGCTATTTCTCCTCTAATTTGAAGATTTGTTCCTCGCAAATATTCAGTTTGCGAACGTTCGCAGAATCAACACTTCTACTTTTTACAGCTCGCAAATATTTACCTTGCGAACGTTTGCAAGACCAACATTTCTACTCTTTTACACTTCGCAAATGTTTACGGTGCGAACATTCGCAACACCAACACTTCGCAAATGTTCGTTTACTTCGCAAAAGTCCGCAAAGCAGCAGAATTCTATTTCGCAAGAGTGGGCTAGAATAATTGGTATGATGTGAGAACATGCAAGATGATGCTAGCTTCGCAAGCAAATCTCATACTTCGCAAGAGACAACAACGACTCACATAAAAGCTAAGTACCTCTTTCCTTAAACATTTTACTTGCAAAAAATAAAAGATTTTTGATTTGATTTATAAAGCGCGATACAATCGCAGAATTACAAAGATTTCACAATTACAAAAGATGATACAATTACAAAGATCTCAAGATTTCACAATTACAAAAGAAACCGAGAAAAACATCTCGCACAAATCAATTTATATATTTCTCTTGAAAAATTTACTTTATTTCCAATGATATGATATTCGACATGGAGAGTAGTAGTGGCAAACCTTTATGGCGTATACTCATAAAAGGCAAAGCACCTCCTCGGTCGTCATATGAGGGGGTACCTATTAGGATCATTTCCATGGAAAAATATTTGTCAAGAGAGATGAAATAGATAATACAAAGGAAATCAAAACAAACAAAAAGATTTTGAAGTAGCATATAAATAAAAAATAAGAAATTTTGATAAAAGAAATGTTGAATACTAATCTAAATTTTTATTTGCATTACATCATAGCATGAGGCAAAGAACATGGAGTGAGAGTTCGCATGATGGGTTCGCAATATTTCTTACATTAAGAGGATTAAGTACTTCTTAAGGATACTTCATACTTCTTATATATTTCGAGGATTAAGTACTTCTTATACTTCTTCAAGGATACTTCATACTTCTTATACTTCAATGGTTGATACTTCTTATTTACTTCGCAAAAGAATAGAGGCAAGTATATACTTTTCAAGACTAGTATTCTTTCGCTCGTTCCTTCATCAACAAAGATCAAAGATTACTACAACAACGGATTTTTTCTTAAAGATCGCTCTTCAAGCAATATTCAAGAAAAAAGAGGCAAGATGTAGGAGCGGAATATCACAGCAAATGATAACTTACGAAATTATGGAGAGAAAATACATTTTGCGAGTATAGAATATTTTGCGAAGATAAAGAAATCACGAAGAACGTTTTACGAGTAAAGGAAGTTCGTGAAGTAAATTTGCGAAGGTTCGTATGATGATTCTTTGATCCGAAATTAAGGGAAAGATTAGTTGTTATCCAATGTGTAAAATCATATAAATAGCCATTTAGGCATGAGAGGAAAGGGGGGACACATTTTGAGAGAGGGGATAATTTTAGGAGGAGAGAGAAATTTTTAGGAGAGATTTTATTTTCTTTATCATCTTCTTCCCTAAAAAACTAGAGCTCCAAATATTCATTAATGGAGTCTCAATTGTAAAATCATGTAATTACATACAATCACTAGTGAAGCACCGTGGATGTAGATCACATTGATCGAACCACGTAAAAATCTTTGTGTCTCCTTTATAATTTTAGTACCTTAATTCTTAGTTTCATATCAAATTAATTAGGTTTAGGAATCATTTTAATGGATTCTTATGAGGGTGTAGTTGTGAGATAATCCGCAACTACATTGTCAAAAGTAAATTCATTCGTAAATTGATATGCAAATATTGATAAAAGAATGAATAGACTTTTGGAAAACACAAAAGTTAAGCCTATATTGTCAAGTTTTGATAGAAGATAGGTAAATCTTTTGTGATTCAAGGATCGTGGCTATTGTATGTCATTGTGCAAATAGTGATGGAAACAGATTGAATCCTTTATTATTCCACGGTATAAGGTCGATTCTCCGATTCACAATTTTTGTATAAATACTGTGTTGTTCCATTAAGTGTCTTATGTTGAGCACTAAAACAACAAAAGTTGATTGCTTTGGTGATTAGCTTAGTTGTTGTTCCGTAAGGTACTTTATGTTGAACATGATAAACTAAATTAATCATCTTGTGTGGTTATTTAGTTATGACTCCGTAAGTTTTCTTATGTTTGAGCATCTCTTTGACCAGGTTGGTTATTCGTGATTAACTTAGTCATTTCTCCATTGAATTTCTTATGTCGAGTGTGGCCAATTAAATTGATTACTCTTGTAATTGGTTTGGTTGTGCATGACAATTATATTGTTTGCGAGTTCTCTTGTGATAAATCTAATTGGTTTCTTAATTCTCCATAAGTTTACTTGTGTCGAGCATATTTAGTCAAATTAATCTTGGTTCGCTTTGGTTAATATGATTAAATATTTCTTTTTTGATTCCAAATTCATACTTGTATGTAATTTGTTGAGTCCAAAGAAATCCTTCTTTTCTCTTTTGAAATTAAGGTCGCTCTTGTTGTTCCCTTGGGAATGACATATATAGGGGAGAGTTCTTTTGAACTTGTGCTTAATTTCCAAATCTTTGTGGGGAGTGCGGCTGTGGAGTATTAGAGGGGTTATCTTGTATCTTTATGAACTCCTTGATGAATGCATTTAGCTTCGTCTTTATGGTTTCATCTAAACAGGATGATATACATTTAACTTTGGTCATGAAATGTCTCTTACGAAAATTTCATTAGGATCCCGTTCTTGTACCATTGCCAATTTTATTGACAAAAAGGGGGAGAATTAATATGTAGTTCACACTACAAATATATATGGTTTTCATATCATTATGTAAGGGGAGTGGTTTCCATGTGAGATGGAGTATTGACTAATGGGGAGTGAAGTATCACCATATTATTGTTGTTAAAGTTGTGATGCAATTGGACTTTGACGCTGTTGTTGATGGTGGTTTTTAGCTTAGGGTCAAAATCGTAAAACACTAAACCCTAGCAGACAGTAATTTCATGACATTTAAAGAAACAAACACTTAATAGGCATATTTACTGAAATCTTTAACGTGTCTCTAAAATAATTACCCGGGTATATTTTTCAAATTTAGGGTTATAACGAACCAAACCTTAATTTCCACGTGTGCCAAATGGCAAATCATGCCAGCCACACCGACCGCGCCCAGGCATGCCAACCATGCTATCTGCACCTCTGTGCCAATGGAAAATCATGTCAGCCACACCAACCACGCCAAGGCATGCCAACCATGCTAGCCGCACCTTTGTGCCAATGGAAAATCATGTCAGCCAAACCGACCACGCCAAGGCATGCCAACCATGCTAGCCGCACCAATGTGCCAATAGAAAATCATGGCAGCCACACCGACCGCGCCAAGGCATGCCAACCATGCTAGGCGCACCTCTGTGCTAATGGCAAATCATGCCAGCCACACTAACCGTGCCAAGGCATGCCAACCATGCTAGCCGCACCTCTGTGCCAATGAAAAATCATGCCAGCCACACCGACTGCCCCAAGGCATGCCAACCATGCTAGCCTCACCTCTATGCCAATGGAAAATCATGCCATCCACACTAACCGCGCCAAGGCATGCCAACCATGCTAACCGCACCTACGTGCCAATGGAAAATCATGCCAGCCACACCTAGCCGAATCTAGCCGCGCCATGCCAAACACACTCTGCCTTGGCCCTATCTATGCTAGTCGCACCAAGCCAATCCAAACGCCCCTACCTTGGCCCTAGACGCACCTCCGTGCCAATGGAAAATCATGCCATCCACACCTAGCCCAATCTAGCCGCGCCATGCCAAACACACTCTGCCTTGTTCCTAGCTATGCTAGTCACACCAAGCTAAGCCAAACGCCCCTACCTTGGCCCTAGTCGCGCCATGCCAAACCATAGCCCCTCATGACGCGCCACCATGCTGGCCTTCCTCATGCGGCTACCAAAGAGATGTCAGGAGACAATCCACGGTTTCCGTTCAATCCCATGAGCAAATCCTGGCCGTCTAAAGTCCCATCACGACTTTAGGCCCAAAACCCTAGCTTGGTCACGCACCTAGCCAAGATAATCGCGCCATGACAAACCATGGCCCCTCATGCCGCGCCACCATGCTAGCCTTCCTCATGAGGCTACCAAAGTGAAGCCATACGACAATCCACGGTTTCCCTTCAATCCCAGGAGCAAATCCTGACGGTCTAAAGTCCCCTCATGACTTTAGGCCCAAAACCCTATCTTGGTCATGCACCTAGCCAAGCTAGCCATGTCATGCCAAACCATGGCCCCTCATGCCGCGCCACCATGCTGGCCTTCCTCATGCGGCAACCAAAGTGAAGCCAGGCGATAATCCACGGTTTCCCTTCAATCCCAGGAGAAAATCATGTCCGTCTAAAGTCCCCTCATGACTTTAGGCCCAAAACCCTAGTTTGGTCACGTACCTAGCCAAGATAGCCGCACCATGACAAACCATGGCCCCTCATGCCGCGCAACAATGCTATCCTTCCTCATGCGGCTACCAAAGTGAAGCCAGACGACAATCCATGGTTTCCCTTTAATCCTAGGAGCAAATCCTGGCTGTCTAAAGTCCCCTCACGACTTTAGGCCCAAAACCCTATCTTGGTCACGCACCTAGCCAAGCTAGTTGTGCCATGCCAAACCATGGACCCTCATGCCGCGCCACCATAATGGCCTTCCTCATGCGGCTACCAAAGTGAAGCCAGGCGATAATCCATGGTTTCCCTTTAATCCTAGGAGCAAATCCCGGCCGTCTAAGGTCCGATCACGACTCTAGGCCCAAAACCCTATCTTGGTCGCGCACCTAGTCCGTGCTAGTCATGCCACGGTGATCCAAGCGCCCTTGACTTGGCCTTATCCATGCCATACGACCATGGTAAACCCTTGGCTCCATGTGCCAAGCCAAACCTAACTTAGCCAAGCTAGCCGCGCCATGCCAAACACACTTTGCCTTGGCCCTAGCCACGACATGCCAAGCCAAGCACCCTCGCCTTGGCCCTAGCCATGCCATACACCCATGGCGAACCCTTGGATCCTCATGTAAATTACAAACACACCCTAGCTGTGTCACCCCGTTGGACCTCACTACGCGGCTACCAAAATGAAGGAATACTCCTCTCAAGATGCAATATCTCGACCGTCAAAGGTCACCTGGCTAGAAAGTTACCCAAGATAGACTTGCCAAGCTGTAGTTGCGGATTATCTCACAACTACACCCTCATTAGAATCCATTAAAATGATTCCTAAACCTAACTAATTTGATATGAAACTAAGAATTAAGGTACTAAAATTATAAAGATACACAAAGATTTTTACGTGGTTCGATCAATGTGATCTACATACACAGTGCTTCACTAGTGATTGTATGTGATTACATGATTTTACAATTGAGACTCCATTAATGAATATTTGGAGCTCTAGAATTTTAGGGAATAAGATGATAAAGAAAATAAATCCCTCTCTTAACAATTTTCTCTCTCCTCCTAAAATTATCTATCTCTCTCTCAGAAAGACCTCCCCTACTTCTCATGCCTAAATGGCTATTTATACAATCTTACAAAATATGACAGTTGTGTTGTCCCGCCATTTCGGATTTGAAAATTATCTTGCGAACCTTCGTAACTTCACTTCGCGAACTTCTTTTGGTTTCCTTGTGACTTCCTTTGCTCGCAAAATATTCCTTGCTCGCAAGATGTCTTTTCTTTCCATAATTTCGTAAGTTATCATTTGTTGTGATATTCCGCTCCTACATCTTGCCTCTTTTTTCTTGAATATTGCTTGAAGAGCGATCTTTAAGAAAAAATCCGTTGTAGTAGTCTTTGATCTTTGTTGTTGAAGGAACAAGCGAAAGAATATCAAACTCGAAAAGTATATACTTGCCTCTATTCTTTTGCGAAGTTCTGAAACTTTAAGAAGTAATTAGAAGTATTATCCTGCGAATTATGGAATGTGTGAAGTATCTTGAAGAAGTATGAAATATAAGAAATATAAAATATCCTTGAAGAAGTATAAGAAGTACTTAATCCTCGAAATATATAAGAAGTATGAAGTATCCTTAAGAAGTATAAGAAGTATTTAATCCTCGAATTATATAAGAAGTATAAAATATCCTTGATGAGAGTGATAAATATTGCCTCTGTTCATGTGAAATTATTATTCCACTTTTGGTGAGGATTCTTGCTGAGAAGATAAAGAACATCAAATATTTTCTTGGGTATCCGATAAATATTGCCTATGTTCATGTGAAATTATTATTCCACTTTTGGTGAGGATTCTTGCTGAGAAGATAAAGAACATCAAATATTTTCTTGGGTATCCATAGTTGCCTCTGTTCTTTATCTTCGAAAGAGAATTCTTGAGAAAATGTTGAATAATTAAATTGCATCTCTATTGTTATGTTGCCTCTTCCTCAAGTGGTAACCCTGTTATCTTCTGAATATTTCTACGAATTCCTGAGTTTTTCTGCGCATTTCTGAACTTCTGAATAGTGCTGTGAATAGTGCTGCGAACATACTGTTGCGAATGTACTATTGCGAATATAGTGTTACGAACATAGTGTTGCGAATATAATGTTGCGAATATAGTGTTACGAACTTTGAATAGTCCTGCGAATTATGAACTTTTCTGCGAAGTTTCGTGGTATTTTCCTGTAAAATTTTGTACAATACTTGTGCGAATATAATATTTATGTAATGATTACTTTATGAAATGCGTATGCGATTCTTATGCCATGAAATGTTTATGCAATGCATTTATGATGCAAATATGATGCTTGAATGATGCGAGTATGATGCTTGTATGATGCAAATATGATGCTTGTATGATGCAAGTATGATGCTTGTATGATGTGAATACTTATCTATTATAATGCATAGCTAATGTTTGTGTTACTTAGCTCATTTTGCTGCGGTAAAATTGATATATCTTTGAATTGCCTCTATTCATATAATTATCTTCGTAAGTTTATTTGTGTATTTTCTTATATAAATTAGTCTTTGATCGCGAATGAAATCGCCTCTTTTGCTATGACTTCATGATATATATTCTTGTAAAAATTCTTCAATGATATTGATGGAATTGTCTTCTTTGATATATATTGTCTTCAAAATTCTTCAATGATCTTGATGGAATTGTCTTCTTTGATATATATTCTCTTCAAAATTCTTCAATGATCTTGACGAAGTTGTCTTCTCTTCAAAACTTCATGATGTATATTCTTGTATAATTTCTTCAATGATTGTAATGAATTTCATTAATTGCTGTGGTCTTATCATGCCTTCCTAAGTAAAGGTCTTATTTTGCCACCTCTTTTGGAGCGACAAAATCGCAGGACGTTCTTACACTTTCATGCAAAAACCCATTGATATTGCCTTAACTTCTTTGTATAGTATTTTAGCATCTTCAGGAATTGTTGCGACAATATGACAGGCCTAAATATTCTTGCGAACGTAAAGCCCCATGACATTGCCGTCTTGCGATGAAATCGCAGGACGTCTCTACACTTTCATGTAGTGACCCATTGATCTCATCTTAACTTCTTTGTTATGTTCTGCGAGTTCTTTATTATTTTATTTATTTCTTTATTTTATTTTTTTTAGAAGGCTGGCAGAACTTCATTTGTTGCACAAATATGACAAGCCTTTATGTTTTCGCAAACAAGAAGCCTCGTGACATTTGCGTCTTATAGCACGTATCATCTCCCTAATGGAGGGTGCTTCCCTTTATCTTCCCCCTGGTTTCCCCTTCAAGGAAGCGTACATCGACCATACAAGGTTAGCTCTTCCCATCCGGTTCTGCCAACAACTTGACTTTTGATCGCAACCTCTTATCCTTTTTGCCTATAGGGCTTATAGTTACGAGGTTGCACCCTATGGGGTATCTTTGGGCCAAGTGCATCATTTTCCAAGACTTGTCAAAAATGGCAGATGTGGTTCAACCTCACCCGGCACTCTTGACTCAACCGTGTACCTCGGCGCCTTGATCGTTTTTTGCACTTCTTGGGAAAGACAGTATGCCTTAGTCGCCCAACCTAAATCCTCTTACACCGCATTTTATATTGCGTAATGTCGTTAGATTAGGTGAGAATCCAAGGTGTCTAACCCGGATAGGTACCCCATTATTGGGTTGTACCCCTAAATTTTTACCATGTACTAAGGGCCCTTGGTGGTGTTCCGGTTACCCTCAGCCACGTTTATAGGTACCCCTTAAATGACGTACTTTAGGACTTTTCCTCTTACGAAATATAGCTTCGCAAACTAGGGTGTACGCCACAAAGGTTTGCCTGTATAAAATTTTCTGCGGCTCTCTTTCTTTTTTGGAGGCTGATCACAGATTGCGGTCTTTTATTCGCAAGTTAATCGTAAATGGCGGTATTTTTTCGCCTTTTAAAAATTCATCGTAAATTTTTCATGTACATAAAATGTTGAATGCTTTCATGAAATGTTTAGTATAAGAAGTATGAAAAGTATGAGAAGTATTAATCAAAATTGTTCTATAGGAATATAGGAATTTAATTTTCTCTATTTTTTTGTAATTTTGAAGTCTTTGAAAAAAAATTTTGAGATCTTTTAAATTTTGCGATGAAGTCATTTTTGAATCTTGTGATTGTATTGCTTTTAACCAATCTAAAAAATCTTTGAAATGTTTTGAAATCTTAGAAATTGTAGAAATTTTACGAGTATACCCGTTTTAGTAAATAAATTCAAAAATCTTTTGTCTTCTGTAAATAAAATATTCAAGGAAATGGTACTTATCTTTTTCGGCTTGTTGTTGTCTCTTGTTTGTGAAATAATGAAACAATACTGGTAACTTTTGAACTGGTGTGTTGCCGAAGATACATGCCCGCGAGAGTTGTGATAGAGTTCACCTTATGCTTCTGATGGATTGCTGGTTGTTCACGGAGTAGTTTGCTTCTTCCAAAAGTAGGTTATGTCGATGCAAGTCTTGGAAAATATATGCGAAGTAAAAATTTACGAAGTTAGATATTTGCGAACTTAAGTGAATATTCATGAAGTAAATGTTTGCGAAGCAAATGTTCACGAAGTTAAATAGTTGCAAACTTCCCTCTTCATAAAATGGATTCTGGTTACCGCCTTAGGGAAGCAATATACAGTCATTGGCTACTGTTCTTTTCACCTTCGCAAAAATTGATACTCGGTTGCTGTGAGTTGGACTAATTCATTTCTCCATTATTTATTTGCGAAGTATATCTTCACGCATCAAATGTTCTTAGTATATATGTTTCTTCGCAAGAATGAAATTTCTTTATAGCTGATGTGAACTGCATCCACCTACAGGAAGTTCTGCTAGGATTTCTTCTCAGAAATGATGTTGACTCAAATTATGTTTTTAACTTTCTTTGCTAATAAACTTAATATTTGGAGAAACGTCATTGCATTTTTGCATCACTGGAAAATATTTTAGTCTCAGCTATAGTTGACTCTTTTTGTTGGCCTGAACATGCTTGCTGGATTTTAATTGTTCTCTCGCTGGAAAATCTTCTTTGATCAATAACTCTGTTTCTTTACAATCTATAATCATGTTTATATCCTTGCTGCTTCCGGATTATGGTCTTTTCTCTCTCATGTTCGCTGATTGTTGACAATGATTGTAGTGGTAATGTTATAATCTCATCAACATTCCTTTCCAGCTAAGATTGCGAACATTCGTCAGTATAATTACACTAGCAATAACATTCATCAATTTTTGCGAAGCTGTAGAATTGTTTTCAATATGTTCTTCTTTCATGCTATACTCTTCTTCACGCTGTTGAGTCGAGATCCCTTTGAGATGCGTATTTCCTTGTTTTTTCTTGCGAACATTCGCAATCTAATTCGTATAATGATCTTTGATCTTTTCCTGATACTTTTATTTCTTCATGTGATGTTCCTCCATTCATATTAACAGTGATAAATATTCCTCCTATCAGCTTTATGTCTTCCCTAGAGGAATTTCAACTTCCCTTTTGCCACTTTTCGAAGTGATGGCTCCATTTTATTAGTTGGCTGGACATTTTCTTTTCATTCTTTGCTTTTATTCTTCGTAACTGTTTATATCTATCTTCGCAACTATTCCCTTGTATCTAATGATACAAATTGTTTAAGATCTCCCCATGTGTTCTTCTCCGGAGTTGCTGATGGTATAAGCTTCGCAGATTTTTTCTCGCAAATTTTTGCCCGGCTTAAACTTTTGTTTCTTCTCTTAAAATTTACTTGCTGATGGTATTTACTTCCATCACACGTGACTAAAGCATCCTTTAGTAACTTCATTCGTAAGAATTAGTAGCTGCGAACTTTCTTCTTCGTATATTTCTTCTTTTGTTCGTAATGGGGATAATATCTTTCGTAAGTACATTAATGAACATTTGTACGTAAATCTTCTTTTGTTCTTTTGCTTACTTATATCTCCCTGAACAGTTTATGTAACTCGAATTGTTTTGTGCAAAATGAACTACTGAATTTCACCCCGTCCTACTGAATTTCTTCTTCTTCTCCCTGGACATTTATGTTCGTAAGATTCGAACTCATGATGACATTTATCCCATTTCTTCGTAGGAATGACATTTCTTCGTCAGTGACGCAGAGCTTTGCAAAATTTTTGCTGCAAACGATTAGTAAATTTGGTTAGAAGTTTATAGATCATTAAGATGAGTAATGTTTTCGTATGAAGAATGAAAACTTTCCATATATTCTTCTTGTTTTTTTTCTTGCGAAATGTAAATCTCTAAATCTCTAACCAACAGAAAATCTTGAAATTTGAGTTTGTCAGAAATTCTTTAAACAAATTTGTAAAACGAGATTTTGTTACTACAAATTTATAGCAAAAACATTTTTAAATTCAAAATTTCCATAATAAATCAGATTTCTACAAAAAGCAAAGTTTAGATCGCAAAAAATTTATTTTTCAATTTGTGTTTTGAAATTCCCAAATTTTGAAAAATGAAACAAAGAATAAGAAAACGTGAGAAGAAATTTGTCCTTTTTGGAAGCGATTGTTGACGTAGCATGTGTAAATTTCATTTTGCTTGACGATTTCTCCATATCCACATCTCTCTTCCTGAACTACTACTAATGTGTTTGTTGTTTGAAGATGCCAATAAAAGAACTTCCATTTCTGTCTTCAAGACTCATAGATCCGGTACAATTCATCACCATCAATAACCAATTTTTCGAACTTTCTTGAACCAACAAGGTTAGGTCCCTGTTTCTAGCGCCAATTATGTAGTTGCGGATTATCTCACAACTACACCCTCATTAGAATCCATTAAAATGATTCCTAAACCTAACTAATTTGATATGAAACTAAGAATTAAGGTACTAAAATTATAAAGAGACACAAAGATTTTTACGTGGTTCGATCAATGTGATCTACATCCACGGTGCTTCACTAGTGATTGTATGTGATTACATGATTTTACAATTGAGACTCCATTAATGAATATTTGGAGCTCTAGAATTTTGGGGGAAGAAGATGATAAAGAAAATAAATCCCTCTCTTAACAATTTTCTCTCTCCTCCTAAAATTATCTATCTCTCTCTCAGAAAGACCTCCCCTACTTCTCATGCCTAAATGGCTATTTATACAATCTTACAAAATATGACAGTTGTGTTGTCCCGCCATTTCGGATTTGAAAATTATCTTGCGAACCTTCGTAACTTCACTTCGCGAACTTCTTTTGGTTTCCTTGTGACTTCCTTTGCTCGCAAAATATTCCTTGCTCGCAAGATGTCTTTTCTTTCCATAATTTCGTAAGTAATCATTTGTTGTGATATTCCGCTCCTACACAAGCCACAACAACGTTTTACATGTTTTCCAAAACATTCGAGACATCAACACAAACAAGGGGTTTCTTTTTGGGTATTGGTTTGGTGGTCTACAGCGTGCGGCGTACACTATGCCCCTCATAAGGAAGTGTCACAAGGGTGAGGCGCCTAGTAAATACAGGAGTTATGCGGGAAAACGTTCATGGGACATAAAGGTATGAGTTAACAAACTTTATGGAACATCAATTCCATAACGTTAACAGTTTCATGAAAACCAATTTCATGCGTTAACCACTTTATAGGACATCAAGTCCATGCATACGGTTACCACCTCCTCACATTTACTTCCCCACTTCTTAAAGAGACCAGGGTACGTTTCTACCTTGACTTGTATAAATAGGTCTTACCTATTTCCATTTGGACAACAAGTTCATTCGGACCACACAACACTCAGAAGTACTTACCTGTTATCTCTCCTCGTGAGATCTCATACTTCTCTAACAACAAGTCGTAGAAACCCAATTGCTTTTCCAAAATCAACTATTCTGGTCTCACCAATCTGTTTGCTTCCCTCACCAAAACCAACCCATTCTCCTCCTCTTTGTGACCGAAGCAAGTCTGGAACGACCATTTCTTGGTTTAGGCCGGACTTGTACAGATTGATCTCTCGAATCTAAAGTACTCCCTTGCAGTACATTGTTTAGGGTTTAAATTGTGTCTCACTTTCACACCCGCAATTACCAAAACTAGAAGAAACTATTTTCACCTATAAATAATTGGTGACCATAGCGGGAGGATTGATATATCGGTTACAATATAAACTCCAACTCTTGATTTCGTTTCTCGAACGTCAGTCCCAATATGGTGGAGCTCAGGTCCGGATCAGCCGCCGAGAATACCAGCACAGAGCACGTCCCTGATGTTAACGTCTTTCCCAATAACATCATTACATCATCTACTGACTACAGTAACTCTGAATGCACCCCCTCAAGCGTGACGGCGCCAATCACCATGGACAGAGCCGCCGCCGCCTCTAACGTCTCTGCACAACCCTCTAATCACGGCAACGAAAACACCTCTTCGGGCGTTACGCCACCAGTCACCAGGGCCAGAGCCGCCGCCGCATCCCCTAATGTCTCGTTTGGCATGGCACATCCAACCACAACTAAGGTTATAACTACCCCACCTACGGGACGAGAGACCGGAGGGACCAGGGGAAGCCGTCCTTATGTCACCATCGTTGATTTGATGGAAAGACATGAAATGCTCGCCAGAGCCTAGACGGACATGGTTTCAACACAGAAGGAAGTACTCGTCTTTCTCAAGACCTTGATAGAGCGGCTACCACGTGAGTCGCGTCCTCCAGAGACGTTTAGAAACGTCTCCAACAACCCCGACGCTAGCACCTCGGCGGAACGCTCCCCCGCGGACGAGGAGATTCACGCCATAATTTCATTGGAAAGAAATCAGCCATCCAACTTCGTCACGCGGTAAGATCTGGAGAAACTTCTCCACAACCGAATCAAGAATGATGAACTGGACCTGCATCAACACCATCCCCCTTACCCATCCGAAATGCAGAGAATCCCTCTTCCAAGGGGATATTCCTCTCCTCAATTTACCTTGTACGATGGTACCGGGAATGCACATGAACATATCTCCCGTTTCTTGGAATCCCTAGGTGAACATGAATATAATCACGTTCTTCGTCGAAGGGAATTCTCAAAATCACTTACTAGAAGGGCGTATACATGGTACAACAGCGTCCCTCCGAACAGTATTCCCAACTGGATTAGCATGGTCACTGAAATTTATAGGAAATACTTCTTCGTGTCTGAACAAGTTACCTTCTCAGACCTCGGAAGGATGTACCAGTGGGATAACGAACATCTGAATGATTTTGTCAAAAGATTCAGGGTTCAAGCACTGGACTTCCATGACCCAAACGTGACTGAGCAACAGCTGGTGAACGCATGCATCAATGGCATGGTCCCTATTTATCGTGCCTTGTTAGAGAACTTGCGTTTCCAGGCATTCTCATAACTCCATGAAGCTTCCAGACGTTCTGCAGTGACAGCACCAGTGTTACTAGATAAGGCTAGACCGACTCGAGCCGAAGAAATGCGCGAAACTCGCGGGAAAAGACGCCTCACTAGCAAACAATTTATTGTTGGTCCCTCCTCTGTAAACATAGTAAATAAGAGAGGTAAAAGGAAGGCCCTACCTGCAGATCATCAGCCTAAACATGAAGCACCAGCACAACGAGCAACCCCTCCACGGAAGGCCTCCCCTAAATCTCCCATGCGTCGACACGAAACTGAAGGGAATTCCCAAGATTTCCCGTTTCCCATCGAGGAGGTTATTGATCTCCTAGAAGCGTGGGTCCAAGACGATATAATCATACTGCCACCTCCCAGGTGCCCATCGACTGAGGCCGAGATGGAAAAACCCAAGTACTGTCACTATCACAGATTTGTTCACCACCCAACCAGTGACTGCAACAGACTAAAGCATATCTTCAAAGAGAAGATAGAAGCGGGGGAACTCCAACTGGGAGATGAGGGAGTACATCGAGACCCACTCCCAATAAGAAACTACGGGTCCTCTGGGGACTCCGTGCACGAAACTGTACAATCCATGATGCATCATATATGCGAAATTCTCTATCTTTCCAAGGTGCATCGCCAAGATGTTTTCGCGGATCTCAATCACGTTGTATCCGGCAAACGACTTTTTCTCTCTCCGGAAGCCACGCCAGGTACCCAGGCTTTCCAAACAAGCGGAGCCAAAGGAGAGAACTGGGGACTGCTGACCACGTCCCATTTATGAGGTATCAAATTTGACAACACGCTCATCGACACGGCCTCTGACCTCAACATCGTCACTTTCAAGACACTGAAAGCAGCTGGATTTACGAAACAAGACGCTACCCATTCCCCGTCCGTGATTAGGAACCCGAGAGGAGAAGCTTTGAACGCGCACGGCTACATCAACCTCGAGATCAAGGTGGGAGACGCTGTAACGCATTGAAAATTACACATTGTTAAAGAACTAGGTCACGACATGATATTGGGATACTTATGGGTACTCGACAACAAAGAAAAATTAGATGTGCACCCTCTACCGACGTCCACGCCCGAAGGAATTTCCAACGAATCATCCCACTGGTCATCGCATCAACTAACTATCAAAGGAATCCAGACACCTGGAGAGGACCCGTTGGCGCTAGCTCATGGATTTCAAACTCAAGTAAGTCTGACTGAGAAACCTTCTCTACGACCAGTCATTCCTTCCCCTATTCCATCGTGGGGACTCGACCGATTACTGGCATGGACGTTGTCAAGAAATGTGAGTGGGGTGCTGGGCAATTTTAACACTTTGCAAAAATCTTGGAAACTTCTATTGAAGCCAATAAAGACAAGACTCAAACGGTTGCACGACGTCTGAACCCATTTTCAATCGGAGATGTAGTGGTTAAGGTAAACTCGTTTCAAGTTGGGAAGATGACGGTAAAAATGACTATTCAGACTGATTCACTCAATGGAAGAGAAGACGAGCTGTATCTGGTGGCGGACATCCTTTTAGGAGGATATTGCAAGCTCATCAACGTAGACACACCCGAAGGCGTGATAATTCACTCACGATGGCTCAAGTTCTCTAATCCCTGAAATGATGTACTTCCCAGTCACTCTCCCTTTAGTATTTCCTTTAACAATTCATCTTAGTAGTTGTATTCCCCCAAGATGAATACACCGTTTGTATTCTCCCCGGGAGTTCCCTTTTCCGTCAAAAAAAATATCTTTTTCCAAACAAGTTTCCCTGATATCAGAGAAGCCATCATACCACAACCAGAAATACCTCAATCAAAAAAAAAAATGTAAAGCAAAATGTTGACCGATGAAGAAGAAGGTAAAGATGAGTTTACGAAAAAAAAAAACATCAGGGGAACTAAGTAGCTAACAAGAATAGAAAAAGGGAGGAGATAGCCCTCGAAGGGTGGAGCACAAGCCCCCTTGGTCAAAGCTATCTTCAAGCACTTCCCCCAACAATCCCTCGGGCAACAAAGATTCCATTCAATGGTGTTAGCAGCAGCAACCCAAACATCCCACCCTGAAGCAACCACAACAGCAGCAGTGCCCGCTCCGATGATCGGTTCAGCATACGCCACCATGACCCCTCCAACATCACCAACGACACCTTTGGCATCAAATTCAAAGGCTACTTCTTTTACGTCAGATGATCCCTCGAGGTTTTTCTCATTGATCCTCCGAAGAAGATTTTTTGATTCATCCGCATCAAAATCAAGAACCATGGCACCTTCCTCCAACAGCTCCACATGCTCGATTTTCCGCTGCTTTGACCTAGAAACAGTTCGATCCGCTCCATAGCCGGACCAAGTGAGGGTTTTGCCACACTGAAACTCCTCAACACGCTAAGGTTCTTCCTCGCTTTCTCATCCCTCCTTCATGCTCACCGAACCCAAGAAGGTCTGAACACGCGCCTGCACTTCATGGAGATAGATGGAAGGGAGGTCCTTGATGATTTCACCTGCCTCATAGAACAAAGATTCAATTATAACCAATGCCTCCTCATGAGGAGAAGATCGATTTACGCCAATTCTGAAGTCCTTCTCCGAAGAATTGAAGACACGGATATCCCTAGAGGGTCCCATAATACACTACAAAGAATAAGTAAAATGGTCAAGTTCTATTCTATCTATACACGCATAAGAAATAGGATACAAAATAAAAAAAAAGAGAAAAAAAACGCAAAGCGATACCAGCAAAGGGGATGGAAGAAGACAAACTACGCGAATGTAGAGTTCAAGATCATCTTTTATGCATGGCAAGGTGATGCAACCTCAAAAGAGAAAGTTTTTATACTGGCCGTGAGTTAAGGCATAATATCCGGTCCTAATTAAATCTCATGCCTGGCTGTGAGAAATAATTATGGTTGATGAGAAACCGCAGAAGAATATGCTCGAGGCCCACTAGATCGTGTGTTCCCTTCTCATCGCCAATTCCAAGCTTCGGAAGCAAAATCGGCAACATGGATAGATCATAAAGAGTAACGCTCTTCCTCTTTTGTGGGCGTAACATTTTGGTTTGGAGAGAAAAGAGTTTCCTGGTCAAGTTAAATAAGGAAAGAGGCAACCAAGCCATTGAATATAAATCACCAAGCCGCGTCCTGTCGTAGCCGCGCCATGCCAATCTGCCTGCTCCACTATCACTACCTTATCGACCACACGCGTCTACCTTACCAAGCCCACGCTCCATCATCACGACCCCACCACGCCTAGCCGCCCTTGCACGTTTCACCATGTCACTGCCGCATCCAGGACCACTCCACCTCTTGGCCCTTCGAGACAAGCCATCCACTTGCTTTGCCTTCCACAACTGCGCCCCCCTTTTCTTGGAGGTGTACGACCAGATCAAGACGGTAACGTTCTCCTCATAACTCCACGATCTGCATTTCCAGTACAACTTACGCAGGGCCGTAATGAAAAATTCTCTTTATCGCTCAAAAAGGTTAGTCGGATTCTCCTGACCATCTTTGCAATGATTTACATCTTGATTCCATCCTTGTCTAGCACCATCATATGCTTACCTCGCAACAAGTTACTTGTTCCGAGCTAAGAAGGGGACTTAATGTTGATGGTGGTTTTTAGCTTAGGGTCAAAATTGTAAAACACTAAACCCTAGCAGACAGTAATGTTGCGACATTTAAAGCAACAAGCACTTACTAGGCATATTTACTAAAATCTTTAATGTGTCTCTAAAATAATTACCCGGGTATATTTTTCAAAATTAAGGTTACAACGAACCAAACCCTAATTCCCACGTGTGCTAAATGGAAAATCATGCCAGCCACACCGACCACGCGAAGGCATGCCAACCATGCTAGCCACACTTCTATGCCAATAGCAAATCATGCCAGCCACACCAACCATTCCAAGGCATGCCAACCATGCTAGCCGCACCTCTTTGCCAATGGAAAATCATGAACATCCATACCGACTGCGCCAAGGCATGCTAACCATGCTAGCCGCACCTCTGTACCAATAGAAAATCATTCCAGCCACACCGACCGTGCCAAGGCATGCCAACCATGCTAGCCGAACCTCTGTGCAAATGGAAAATCATGCCAGCCACACCAACTGCTCCAAGGCATGACAACCATGTTAGCCGCACCTCTGTGCCAATGGCAAATCATGCCAGCCACATCGACTGCGCCAAGGTATGCCAACCATGCTAGCCGCACCTCTGTGCCAATGGAAAATCATGACAGCCACACCAACCGCGCCAAGGCATGCCAACCATGCTAGCCGTACCTCTATTAGTGGCGTCTACTAGCATATCAATGTTGGGAAGAGGAAAATCATCTTTAGGGCAGCATTTGTTCAGATCCATAAAGTTGACACAACACCTAATTTGACCGTTTTTCTTCTTTAAAGGAACCACATTGGCCAACCAGGTGGGATGGTCAATGGGTTTGATGAATCCGGCGGCTAGCAACTTCTGAATCTCAGTTTTGATTTATTCCTCCACATCGTGTATGAACTTCCTTGGAGATTGCTTGACTGGTTTGGATCCAGGTATTATATGCAGATGATGATTGACTGATTTTTCATCCAAGCCAAGCATTTCCTCGTACGTCAACATAAATACATCTTGATATTCCTTAAGGAGGTTCACAAGTTTTGCGCATTCGTATGCACATAGGGCCGAGCTGATGGAGATGATCCGCGGGAATTCTTCGCTTCCGATGTTGACAATCTCGAGTTCATCCGTGGTATAATTTGTGTCGTCTTGTAACTGTCGTAGAGCGTCTAGTACTTCTTATTGTGGCTTGTCATTATGATTGCATTCCATTGGGCGGAGAGACTCCCCTGCTAATTCCTAACAACAACACCGATATATGGTTTCCCCTTTTTCATAATGACTTGCAACAAAAGCCCGCTCCCTCTTGGTATAAGGATGAGCCTAATTTCCGTTTGATGAAGGAAAATTGGCATGCCCTGTCAGTGGAGGTATGTCGTGATATCGGGTACCTTTGTATACTGACACGACTTTATCCTCCTCCTCAATTAATGTCCATGTAGGGAGTGGAGTGCAGTAAACCTTGCCTGATGAATCTCATGAATTTTTCTTTGGCTCGAATATCTCCACACCACAAATTGGTGCATAAGGATACAATGACGCGGGAATGCGGACAACTTCTTAATTCAGCATGGTTTTCAGGCATTGGTGATATCTTAGATGGATGATCCGGTTATCATGGAGCCATGGTCTTCCCAGTATCATGTGGTAGTCTGGTTCTTTCTCTATTACTTCGAATTTTACTTTCGACTAGACTGGTCCCACTGACAGATTCATACTGATGCATCCATACGTGTTGGTTTGGTTTCCTTCGAAATCTATCATCATGATAGGCTATCGTACGATTTTATTTGTCCATACTTTGGCTGTCCTGAGCATTCTAAGAGTAATAACATTTGAGGATGATCCCGTATCAATGAGAGCCCTTTTGAATTCTGAATCCTTGATGCATGCAGTGACATGTAGGGCTCTATTATGACCTTTTTATGTCATCATGTAGTCTTCAGTAAATATAACATTGTTGGCGGACATCTCTGACGTTCTTAAAGCCTCTGGATGTGAAGGAGCCAAGCGTGCATCTAGGGATATTTGATTGATTGCAGAAAATGTCTTTGCTTGTTGAACCTTGGAAAGGTCCAGAAGTTCACATAAATTTTCTACCAAAGAAGCTGCTTCCTGGTCCACTTGCCTCTGGTTGGTAGTGAAACTGTTGATTTGAGGATGATCATCTGAGGCGTCAGTCCCCAGCGTTGGAATTTCTGGGACAGGGGATCCGCTAAAATTTGATGTCAATCTGACAAGGAAATTGAGTATGATGTTTATTTTCTCCTTCAACAGGTTCATGTTCCTTGTGTGGATCTCCTGACCTCGCGCCAGCTCGATTAATATTGGGATTTCCTCATTGGCTGCGCCATTGGGTATGGTGTTAGGAGGAGAGATGTCGCCATTCACAAGACTCTGACAGGAATTTGGATTTGATGAATCAGTTCTAAGACCGACTATCCTTTTAGGAATTGGGGTTGCAACTAAGAGATTAATCTCCCACTGTGGTCGCCAGTTGTTTTGGGGTAAAATCTATTTCTGATGGTTTTGGTAAATTTGGGTGTGTTGATGAGAAACGAATTTAGACCTAGGCAAATGCAATGCATGGGAGTACTTTAGATTCGAGAGATCAATCTATACAATCCTGGCCTAAACCAAGAAATGGTAGTTCTAGTCTTGTTTCGATCACAAAGTGAATGAGAAGAGCTGGTCTTAGGAAGGGAAGCAAAGAAGGTGTTGAGACCAAAATGGTTAATTCTGAAGGTGTGGTTATTTTATGACTTGTATCATAATATGGAACTGGCTTGCAGAATATAATCTATCAGTCCTTTTGTGTTTTTCTGGATACTTGTGTTGTTGTTAACCCAAAAACTGGTATCTGGTCGAAATAGGTAGAAACCTATTTGTACAAGTAATAATTGAATGCACCCTGATCTCGTAGGAACCGGGAGTAGTTGAGTGATGGAGAAGTGAGGTAATGTGTAAATGCTAGAAACCACGTCCCCACTATGAAGGAAATGGGTTAGTTTACACCCACTACTCCTTTCCGTCACTAACCACATGCTTTCCTAACAATTTCTTATAATGGGCGTGTTGCACACCGCACGCTGTAAACCGCCAGACCAATACCCTGATGAGTATCCCCCATTTTATGACATGTTTGATGTCTCGAGTATTTTCGTGGAAGATGTGTAGCAGATTACTGAGTGGGTCTTGCAGGCAAGACCTAACTATTCTGATTAATTGTACGCCAATTAAGTAGCAAATAGCCATGTGTGGAAAGTCAAAGTCGGAAGACTTACAGCAGGAAAATAACGTGTGATGCTATTAAGTTAGTCTTGGTTGGTATCCTAAGACTTACCATAGGACGATCAATTCTATGGCCAATTTGGACGGCTGAGATTATAATTCAGGAGAGAGGGTGTCCGTTGATTATGGCCACATTCCGTTGGCACCTGTTAATGGTATAGTGCCATAGACGCGCTCGTGGTGTGGTGGCATGGCCAAATCTAGAATTTGGCGTAGTGGCCAAAGTTAGGGCTTGGCAGCATGGCCAAGGCAAGGATTTGGCGCCATGACCAAATTTAGGGCTTGGCCAAGGCTAGGATTTGGCGTTATGGACAAAGTTAATGCCCTAGGTAGCATTACTTGGCTTGATTGGTGTAGCAACCTTTCCAAAATTAGGGGTTGGCATACCGAAACCCTAATTGGCGCGTGTGGCATGAGGCCACGACACAGTGACGTCTTTTGTGCAAACGGTACCATGGCCGCGCCAAAGGAACTATGGTAGGGCCATAACGTGGGGACAGCCACATAAGCAAGGGTAGCTACGAGTGGCCATAGCAAGACGCCATTTTTAGGGTTTCTTGGGCCTAGAATGGCTCGTGGCATGTTGTGGGGCCAAAGTGGTGTAATTTTGGGCCACGACCATAAATTAGGGTTTCAACCAATGCTACTGAAGCAAAAGTTGTGTTTTGATCATGAAACCCTAATTGGAGTCTGTTATGGCGTTGGCCACGACAGAAAGTGGGTTAGCACGTTGTTGCGCCATTTGTGGCGCACTGGCATGCCTATTAGCATATTGGCGTGGTATGTCACGTTTGGCATGCTGATTATCATGGTGGTGCGGCATGGCACATTTGGCATGACAATTAGAATGTAGCGTAGCAGGGTGAATTTGGCATGATGTATTGTACTTAGTACAATTTGGTAATCAAAGGTAGAAGAAGATAAATCTGAGTCCCTAATGAACACAGCCGCTAAAACTAAACTGCATATATTTCTCATTAGCCACAAAGAGAAGAGGTTCTTACATATTTAAGAGAAGAGAGGACCTAACAAAAATGATCAGATAGTTGACACATGTCACTATCTGATCGGCTTAACAATCGACCAATGACCAAATAGTTATAAGCACACCCATTAATATACTACGGGCATACACCCTAAACAACCTAACCAACAAGACTATGACATTGCATACTGCTGGGAATTATCCTTGTCCTCAAGGATAAAATTGTGATAGTGATACTTGATGGTTGCCACATCTTCCCAAGTAGTCTCCTCTGGTATTGAATTAGTCCATTGGATGAGAACCTGTTATACTTGTCTTTGGCCAATAAGATTGGTTCTGTATTGGAGAGATTTAGCAGGTACCATGATCACTTCACCTACATGATCAATAAAAGGCAAGGTAGGAGAGGGGATATGCTTCTTACCAATGTGTTGCTTCAATTGTGACACATGGAAAACTGGGTGAATCCTAGCCTGAGATGGGAGCTGTAACTTGTATGCCACTGGTCCAATTTTTTGTAAAATAGGAAAAGGCCCATAGAACTTGGCAGACAACTTGAAATGCTTTCTCAAGGACACAGAAGCTTGTCTGTAAGGTTGAAGCTTCAGATATACTAAGTCTCCAACTGCAAAGGTTCTATCTTTCCTAGTTTTATCTGTAAAAAACTTCATCCTTTCCTGAGCTTTGTGAAGTGACTCTTTGAGAATAACAAGCATTGCCTTTCTTTCTTTCAAGTATGTCTCCACAGTAGCTACAGAAGTAGTGCTAGTAGATGGGAAATCCATATGAGGTAGAAGATAGCCATAAAGATCTTGAAATGAAGACATTTTTAAACAAGTATGATAACTAGTGTTATACCACCACTATTTACTAGGTTTGTGTCCAGTAATGCATCTTAAGTAAGTTTCTAGGCAGGAGTTGACTCTCTCTGATTGGCCATCAGTTTGAGGGTGATAAGCAGTGCTGAGGTTCAAACCAGTACCCAAGGCTTTAAAAAGATCTTGCCAAAAGTGACTACTAAACACCCTATCTCTATCAGAAACAATAGAAGCAGGAAGACCATGAAGTATGAATACCTAATCTAAGAATACCTTTGCCACTGAAGCAGCTGTATAGGGATGGGGAAGAGCAATGAAATGGCGGTACTTAGTGAGCCTACCCACAACCACCTGTATCACACTTTTTCTGTCAGTTAATGGTAACCCTTCAATGAAGTCCATTGTAATGTGCTTCCATGCATGTTTAGGGATTGTAAGTGGTTGTAAAAGTCCCGAAGGAAAAGTAGTCTCACCTTTATTTCTCTGGAAGATGTCACATTCAGCTACAAATAAAAGTATTTCTTTCTTCATTTGAGGCCAATAGAAATGGGACTTTGCCCTAGTATAAGTGGCATGCATGCCTGAGTGACCCCCAGCATTAGAAGTATGGACAATATGTAAGATGGTATTTCTGACACCATTGCTAGCTCCCACATATAATCTAGATTTGTACCTCAATAGCTCATCTTTATAATAATAATACTGAGTATAATGGGCAGATACTAGTAGTTGAGTAATGAGTTGTTGAACTTTGGTGTCCCCAACATAAATTTGAAGAATGGTTGAGAGACAGATAAGGAAGATCAAACATCTTGTGAACTTGATCTTCAAGATAAAACATCAGCAACTACATTTTCTTTGCCTCTTTTGTATTTAATTTCATAATCAAAACCAAGCAACTTCATGAGCCATCTCTGTTGCAGAAATGTGGTGAGCCTTTGTTCTAAGAAGTACTTGAGACTGTGATGGTCAGTTTGAATAACAAATTTTCTCCCTTGTAAATAATGTTTCCATTTATGCACAGCTTTGACAATTGCCAAAAATTCCTTTTCATATGTTGATAAAGATCTGGATTTAGGACCCAAGGGTGAGCTGAAAAATGCAATTGGTTTACCTTCTTGAGTAAAGACAGCACCAAGATAAGAATCACTGGCATCACTCTCCACAGTGAATTGCTTTGAAAAATCAGGTAAGGTAATAACTGGAGTGGTTGACATGGCTAACTTGATTTCCTCAAATGAAGAAGTAGCAGCTGCTGTCCAATGGAAAGAATTCTTCTTGAGAAGGTCATTGAGAGGCTTGCAAATTGAACCATAATTCTTCACAAACTTCCTATAGTACCCTGTAAGACCCAGCAATCCTCTCAATTCTTTGAGAGAAGTAGGAAGTGGCCAACTCTGTATTGCTGCAATTTTGTTGGGATCAGCACAAACACCTTTAGGAGTGATAATGTGGCCTAAGTACTCCAATTGTGATTGACCAAAACAATACTTTGACATTTTAGCATAGAGTTGATGTTGTCTGAGTAATGAAAAAACTAGCCTCAAATGCTCAAGATGTTCAGACATTGAAGAACTATAAATTAAAATATCATCAAAAAATACAAGAACAAACTTCCTCAAGTAAGGAGCAAAAACTTCATTCATAAGGGCTTGAAAAGTGGCAGGTGCATTGGTTAGCCCAAATGGCATGACATTGAACTCATAATGCCCATGATGGGTCCTAAAAGCAGTCTTGCGAACATCCAAAGGATTCAACAATATCTGATGATAACCTGCCCTTTAGTCAAGCTTTGAAAGGAACAAAAAACATTTTAGCTTATCCAATAACTCATCCACAATAGGAATGGGAAACTTGTCCTTAATAGTGATGCTATTGAGCTTCCTATTGTTGGTGGTGGAATTATGTTCAGGGGTAAAATTGTAAAAGACAATTTGTGTAAGCTGACGTCCTGCAAAGGATAAAGACTTCAGGCGATGAATACTTCTCGCCATATTAATTCATTGGCGATGAAGCCTTCACCCGTAGGCTACCTGACGGCAGGTTATACTAGCCCCGTTGAACGCATGCAAGACTACCCATGTTAGTCTCACTTGCTAAAAACAAACCCAAAAATATATCTCTTCCGTCCAACTTCGCAAGCATATATGGAGGGTGTAGATATAGATTCAGGGGGTCCTGAGCATGCTACCATGATCACCTTGGACCCACCTTCATACATGACCGAACGGTCAAGACCGACTACATTTGGTCCTTCCAAAACAAGCACTCAAAGTGAGCATGACGCACGGCTAGGGTTCCTTTTAATCGTGAACGTCCAACTTCGCAGGCATAGTTGGACGGCTTAGATTATACCCGAAAACAAATAGTGAAGTGATGGTACACCATTGGCGGGCCCACTTTCTACCTACATGACCGACTACCTCATAGGCAAGCCGTGGTGCAAGAAACGATTGCCCAAACAAGGCTAGATTAACGCCTTATGCAGGTTGATAAGATCCAAAACGATCACGACCATCCGACTTCGTAGGCATAATTGGATGGCTTAGATTGCGCCTAGGGTCATAGAGCAAGCATGTACATGTTCACTGTCGACCCAAGATTTTGCATACATGGTCGGTCTCCCCAAAGGAGGCGCACGCAACCCAAAACCGATCACCCAAAGTGGCTGGTCCAAAACCCTAATTAGGGTTTGCGGCGCAGAAACATCTCGAGCGTCCATCTTCGCAGGCTTGGATGAAAGGCAAAGATGGAGACTTAGAAGGAACCGAGCATGCTAGCATGACCGCCGTGGGCCCTACTTCACGCCTAACTGATCGGCCAAGACCGGCAGTGGTCAAGTTCCTCGGTACGCGCGTCCAAAGGTGACATCTCACGGCCCCTCCATAAGTTCTAATCTCGACCACTCGTCTTTGCCACCTGAGTCGAGTGGCTTAGATTAAATATTTGTGAGTCAAACAGGCATGGGCGTGAACACCATTTTACCACCTCCATGCAGGGCCAATCGGTTCCTCCATAGAAACTCCCTTAGCATGCAAACGTTTGGGTTGAAAGAGGCAGCATGCGCGCCTCCCATCCAACGATCGCATTTAGGGTTGCAAACCATCTCGTCCGTCCAACTTTTCAAGCTTGGACGAATGGCTTAGGGTACGAATCAACCAGCAAACAAGGTATCACCATGATCACCATCCGTCACTCTTCTTCACAAGATGATCGACCGAATTGTGTCCTGCCCATACAGCCTCCAAAAGGTCAGCTGAAAATGGTTGCATGCGATGTCATACCAAGTTCACGATTCACCCTGCATTATTTTATGTGGGTCCCATGATCCACACACTCGAGACATCAATCATGTCACAAACTGGGGGATAAAAACTGGGGTATTGGTCTGGAGGTTTACAGCGTGCAGCGTGCAACACGCCATCACAAGATCGTGTCAGGGAAACATGGGAAGTTAGCGATGATAGGAGAAGTGGGCAAGAAACCGTGTGGCACTAACACACAAATCCACTTCCTCCACTTTCCCACGAGATACGTAATGAAGGATTATCGACTTGTATAAATAGGTTCTCCTCCCTATTTCCAAAGAAAAAAGTGGGAACAACACAGAAAACTAAGTGTTAATACCGTCGTATTCAACACCCAGAGCCTGCCTGCAACATTTTTTAGCCTGCTCAACCTTCTGTTAACAAGTCATCAAATAACCTTCACCTTCACACTCTCAACACTTTCTTCGCTTCCATCCCTAAGATCAACCTCACATCCTTCACCTGTGACCGAAACAAATCTGGAACGACTGTGTCTTCGGTTTAGGCCAGAATTGTATAGATTATCTCTCGAATCAAAGTGCTCATCGTGCAACACATTTTTTAAAGGTTTAAATTCACTTATCATCCACACACACCCAAAATTACCTAAACCGGCAGAAGTAGTTTTCACCCACAAATAATTGGCGACCACAGTGGGAGGTTAATATCTCGGTTGTGAAGTCGATTTCTTCAATACCAATTCAATTTCTCTGATTTCAAGAATGGTGGATCTTAGGTCTGGAGCAGCAACCAACGATGGAGTTAGCACCGACAACGCTTCTAGTGGCGCCGATATCCCAATTACTGGTGTTACGGTGCAACCCGCCGATGCAACCAATGTGTCTCATGGAATCGCGTATTCTATCATCGGTACCAGGTGGAGCGGGAGAAGACATTCCAACAGGCGTGACACCTCCCATTACAAGAGCCGGAGCGGTCGCAAATCCGGCATTTCCTCAAGCATGACACTTAGTTCGTCACCCGGAACACTGTTACTTCCCCTTCAGGACGAGGATCTGGAGGACCCAGAGGAGGAAAACCTCCTATCACCATGGTGGAATTGATGGAGAGACAAGAAACCCTCGCTAAAGCTCAGGAAGACATGGCAACCGCTCAGAAGGAGGTACTCACCTTCCTTAAAAAATTAACCGATCGATTACCACAAGAATTGAGACAGCCTCAAGGGCCAACAAGAAATACGTTTAGCACACTTGGAGTAGGTGACTCGATTCATAAGCCTACGAACGAAGAGTCTTATCTTTGCGACCACGCAAGAGAAAGGGACGAGCGTCTCAGGGAAAGAAGCCAATCGTCCAACTTTATTACACGTGAAGATCTGGAGAGACTCCTCCAAAATCGTGGCAAAGAAAATCCGATGGACGCGCATCAACATCAGCCTCCATATCCATAATACATGCAGCGAATTCCTCTTCCCAGGGGATACACCTCCCATCAATTCATCCTTTACGATGGTACCGGTAATGCTCGTGAACACGTCTCTCGATTCTTAGAATCCTTAGGAGAACATGAATACAATCACGTTCTCCGCCTGAAGGAATTCTCTAAATCACTTACGGGGAGAGCCTATACGTTGTACAACAACATCGCACCCGACAGCATATCCATTTGGAATGAGATGGTCAGCGCGTTTGACAAGAAGTACTTTTTTGTATCTGAGCAAGTTACTTTCTCAGACCTGGGGAGAATCTCCCAACGGAATAATGAACATCCAAATGATTTTGTCAAAAGGTTCAGAACACAAGCGTTGGACTACCATGAACCAAATGTCACAGAACGACAACTGGTGGAATTATGCATCAACGAAATGATACCCATATATCGCGCCCTGCTGGAAAACTTGGGATTCCAGACATTCTCAGAGCTCCATGAAGCATCCAAACGTTCGGCCACTACCGCCCCAACATTATTTGAAAGAACCAGAATCGTTCGGAGCGACGATTCACGAGATAATCTGGGAAACATGCGCCTCATGAACAAGCAGTATAATACTAGCCCTTCTGTCAGTGTAGTAAGCGAAGGCGGAAAGAGAAAAGCTACAGCGGCGGAAGAACAACTACCCAAGCATGTGGCTCAAACGCATAAAGCTTCTCCTCGAAAAGGAACATGCAAAGATCCTGCGCAGAGCACCGAAGACACAGGCTTCCCGTTTCCGATAAATGAAGTAATAGAACTCTTGGAGGCATGGATTCAGGATGATGCTATCAAGATACCTCCTATCAAACGTCCACCAACTGAGAAAGACATGGCAGACCCTAAGTACTGCCGTTATCATAGGTTTGTCCACCACCCAACTAAGGATTGCAACAAGCTGAAATAAATCTTCAAGGAAAGGATAACATCAGGAGAGCTCCAATTGGGAAATGAAGGAGTTCACAGAGACCCCCTTCCTGTCCGAAGTTTCATGATCTCTGGAAGCTCTGTGCGCAAGACTGTACAATCCATGATGGAACACCTGTGTGAAATCTTGTACTTTTTCAAGGTACAACGTCAAGATATGTTCATGACCCTCAACCGTATTGTGTCAGGCAGGCGCTTATACCCATGAAGAGAAGTCGTTCCAGCATCTCAAGCCTCTTTGGAAGACAGCTCCAGCAAAGGAAACTGGGGACTTTTGACCGTCGCCCATCTGAAAGATGTCAAGTTCGATAGCACATTAATCGATGCAGCTTCTGAATTCAACATCGTTACTATCAAGACCCTGCAAGCTTCGAAAATCTCAAAGCAGGAGGCTACCCGTGGTCCGACTGTGATCAAGAGCCTAGCAGGAGAATTTGTGGATGTTTACGGATACATTGACCTTGATGTCAAGATTGGTAACACGGCAACACAAGCTAGATTATATATAATTAAGGAACATCCGGATTACGACATGATTCTGGGGCGCCTGTGGGTACACAAGGCGCATTCCTTACCAATCTCATTACCTGAAAGAATCTCCAACAAGCCAGCTCCGATGATTTCCAACAAACCTTGGATAATCGAAGACTGCCTGTTGCCCCCATACCAACAACTCAGAGGCATAATGCAACTCCTGGTGAAATCCCTTCATCCTGCATTAAGAGATTCCGAGCCCAAGTAAGTCTCATTGAACGACCCTCTTTGCAAGTAGTGGATGATTGTCCTGCTAGACCATCGGGGACTGTTTCACCTGACAGGCGGGCCACCACCAAGAGATGTGAATGGAGTGATGGCCCCTTTAAGCGCTTTACCAAAGGTTTAGAAGCAGTTAAGAATGACACGTGTCAGAAGCAAGATGTTGTACCAAGTCCAAATCCATTTCAAATCGGAGATATGGTAACAAAGGTAACCACGTTCCAAGTTGGGAACATGGCAGTAAGAATAAGCGCCCAGATCGATATGCTGCAAAGGAAGAGGAAATATTCTTAGTGGCAGATGTTATCTTGGGCGGTTACTGCAAGATCATCAATGCAGACGAACTCGAAGGTGTAGTTGTTCACTCACGATGGCTCAAGCCCTACCTTACTTGAAGATACGACATCACCTCTCTAATCCCCCCGTGGGATTCCTCCAACAATTTTCCTTTTCACAATATTTGTAATTCCTTCAAAATGATGGAATTGCTTGCCTTCATACTTATTAGGGTTCCAATATTTCTTCAAGTAATCAAGATTTCATTCCTTTTACAATTTCTCATAAAATCGCACAAAGTTATGAGTCACCTTCAAACCACCATTACCCATAAAGAAAACCCTAAACCCTCAAACCAAATCTTCATACCATCCTGGTAATATGGGAGGAATAAAACATGTAAAAGGGGAGGAGGAAGGTATCCTACATGATCTACTTCAACGGAGCCAGACTCATGTCAAGGGGCACAAACTGAAAAATATGCATGTTTCGGAAGCAGCACTGAATAAAACTTTGTTCAACACAAGCAAGCAAAAGCAAAGAAGAAAACTTCAAACTCAGCCGCCACTGAGTATATAAGAAGAAAAAAAATACAAAGAAGAATAATAGAGAAACTCAATTGCTGGTTGCGTCTTCATCGCTGTTGGGATCCACATCTTGTGCCGCTTTCTCCAGAGATGCCTCAACTTCTTCGGGCACAGCAGCTACCACCTCAACATCTTCAGCATGCGTATCCTCTGTACCTTCTACAGAATCCATTGCAACCGCGGAAATCGAGCCAATCACTTTCGGACGTTCAGTCTCATCAGTATCAGGGTCGAGGATTATCACACCACCACGTATTGGGTAATCATACTTCCCATCACCCGCAGGACCTTCGTGTTCAACCCTCCGTCTCTTCAACCGAGATGCCAACCCTTCAGCTCTCGAGCTTACTGGTGCTTGTAATGCCTCGCGTTTCCACTTCTCCCGCAACGCTTCTTCATGTCTTTGTTTCTCCTCTATATCGATTGCAACTGAAAGAGCACGGAGCCGCATCCTGACAATGGTTAAATGCAAGACAGACATTCCCTGTTTGACATGGCTGACTTCACGAAGTGGCAAATAAATTTTATCCATCATCTCTTCATGTGCGTTAGCTTCTAGTTTATCAACTTCAAAACTTTTTTCTGAAGAAGCTGCAGAGTGATCATCACCAACTCCTTTCATGATGTACTGCAAAAAAGAGAGGAAGATGAGTTACGGCGGCACATAAAAAATATTCTAATCACAACTATCGCCGATCGATTAAGAAATCAACGTGTGAATCAATACCTGAGATGTTGAAGAAGATCGCCTAATGAGAAGAATACAGAAAACTTCTTTATATGCTTCACGATCCAACAAGATCCCCAGGAGAAAAGAAGTCCGCCTTGCCGCTTTCTGAGGATGTTGAGTCGGGATTGTGATCAACAATGCTTATCGAATGCACGATGCTTGCTAGGCATATGAGAAGGCACACAGAAAGAGGAAGGCCAAGGTGGATCGACCCATCAAGCTGTACTTCCCCAGCCGAGCTTTACCGTTGGAAGGATCAACTCAACCGGCTCCAAGGCATTTAGCACAAGTGACATACCTTCTCCCACACGGTAAACATGTATTTTACTCCGGCTTTAATTATTTTTGTATGCAACTTGTCACTATCTCATGCCTACCCTACAATAATGTAACCATTGCATGCTAGGCAGGGGACTTAATATTGATGGTGGAATTATGTTCAGGGGTAAAATTATAAAAGCCAATTTTTGTAAGCTGACGTCCTGCAAAGGATAAAGCCTTCAGGCGATGAATACTTCTCGCCATATTAATTCATTGGAGCATATGCAACCATCCCTGAGAATTAAAACCTACCCAGAACAGAGCATGTAGCAACCATCCCGACGAAGCATGTGTCAACCATCCCGGTTTTCTGTAGGTATACATCATTACTATTAATTCTTTAATTAAAGCCTTGTGTTCGACATGAAAACACCCGTAGGCTACCTGACGGAAGGTTATACTAGCCCCGTTGAACGCATGCAAGACTACCCATGTTAGTCTCACTTGCTGAAAACAAACCAAAAATATTCCGTCCAACTTCGCAAGCATATATGGAGGGTGTAGATATAGATTCAGGGGGTCTTGAGCATGCTACCATGATCACATCGGACCCACATTCATACATGACCGAACGGTCAAGACCAACTACAGTTGGTCCTTCCAAAACGTGCGCTCAAAGTGAGCACGACGCACGGCTAGGGTTCCTTTTAATCGTGAACGTCCAACTTCGCAGGCATAGTTGGACGACTTAGATTATACCCAAAAACAAATAGTGAAGTGATGGTACACCATTGGCGGGCCCACTTTCTACCTACATGACCGACTACCTCATAGGCAAGCCGTGGTGCAAGAAACGATTGCCCAAACAAGGCTATATTAACGCCTTATGCAGGTTGAGAAGATCCAAAACAATCACGACCATCCGACTTCGCAGGCATAGTTGGATGGCTTAGATTGCGCCTAGGGTCATAGAGCAAGCATGTACATGTTCAATGTCAACCCAAGATGTTGCATACATGGTCGGTCTCCCCAAAGGAGGCGCACGCAACCCAAAACCGATCGCCCAAAGTGGCCGGTCCAAAACCCTAATTAGGGTTTGCGGCGCAGAACCATCTCGAGCGTCCATCTTCGTAGGCTTGGATGAAAGGCAAAGATGGAGACTTAGAAGGAACCGAGCATGCTAGCATGACCGCCGTGGGCCCGACTTCACGCCTAGCTGATCGGCCAAGACCGGCAGTGGTCAAGTTTCTCGGTACGTGCGTCCAAAGGTGACATCTCACGGCCCCTCCATAAGTTCTAATCTCGACCACTCGTCTTTGCCACCTGAGTCGAGTGGCTTAGATTAAATCTTTGCGAGTCAAGCAGGCATGGGCGTGAACACCATTGTACCACCTCCATGCAGGGCCAATCGGTTCCTCCATAGAAACTCCCTTAGCATGAAAACGTTTGGGTTGAAAGAGGCAGCATGCGCGCCTCCCATCCAACGATCGCAGGTAGGGTTGAAAACCATCTCGTCCGTCCAACTTTGCAAGCTTGGACGAATGGCTTAGGGTACGAATCAACCAGCAAACAAGGTATCAACATGATCACCATCCGTCACTCTTCTTCACAGGATGACCGACCGAAGCGTGGCCTGCCCATACAGCCTCCAAATGGTCAGCTGAAGATGGATGCATGCGATGTCATACCAAGTTCACGATTCACCCTGCACTATTTTATGTGGGTCCCACGATCCACACACTCGATACATCAATCATGTCACAAACTGGGGTATTGGTCTGGCAGTTTACAGCATGCAGCGTGCAACACGCCATCACAAGATCGTGTCAGGGAAACATGGGCAGTTAGCGATGATAGGAGAAGTGGGCAAGCAACCGTGTGGCACTAACACACAACTCAACTTCCTCCATCACTCCACTTTCCCACGAGATACGTAATGAAGGATTATCGACTTGTATAAATAGGTTCTCCTCCCTATTTCCAAAGACAGAAGTGGGAACAACACAGAAAACCAAGTGTTAATACCGTCGTATTCAACACCCAGAGCCTGCCTGCAACATTTGTTAGCCTTCTCAACCTTCTGTTAACAAGTCATCAAATAACCTTCACCTTCACACTCTCAACACTTTCTTTGCTTCCCTCCCTAAGATCAACCTCACATCCTTCACCTGTGACCGAAACAAATCTGGAATGGCCGTGTCTTCGGTTTAGGACAGAATTGTATATATTATCTCTCGAATCAAAGTGCTCATCGTGCAGCACATTTGTTTAAGGTTTAAATTCATTTCTCATCCACACACACCCAAAATTACCTAAACCGGCAGAAGTAGTTTTCACCCACAAACACCTATAATCCACACAAAATCTCCAGGTATTGTTTTTCTTTTTGACCAATAGAATTAAAGAGGAAAATGGGATGTGGCTGCTTTGAATAATTCCAGCAGAGAGCATTTCTTGAACAAGATTTTCCACTACACCTTTTTGAATGTATGGGCATCTATAGGGTCTTTGATTTGGAGGTTGAGCACCAGGTTTTAAGGGAATAAAATGGTCTAAAGTTCTGTGAGGAGGTAAGGAAGATGGTTCATCAAATATATCACTATATCCAGAAAGAAGTGGTAATATTTGAGTTGGTACTTGAGGGGATATAGGTGAGGTTGTAACAGAAAAAAGGTGACCAATGAGGCTATGTGTGGTTTTTTCCACAAATTTCTTTACAGCTGAACCACTCATCATTAGAAGGGAAGGAGAGTTGGTAGTACCTTGTAAAGTAATTTGATGACCATTATGAAGAAAAGAAACATTGATTTTAGCAAAGTTAAACACAACATAACCTAGTTTCTTGATCCAATCAGCACCTAAAACCATGTCACAACCTCCCAGTGGAAGTAATCTCAAATCCTCAGTGAATTGATACCCTTGCATACTCCAAAGAAGTTTGAACAAATACCATTACTCACAGTTTTCTCACCATTAGCAAGAGTAACTAGCATTGAAGCAGTGTGCTCGGCCCTGCATTTGAGCTTAGTAGCTAAAGAACAATCCAAGAAACTAGTTGTGCTACCAGTATCAATAAGAATGGAAATAGGTTTGCTATTAAGAAGACCAGGGATTCGGATTGTGTCACCTGTAATAGTACCAGTGAGGGCATGAAGAGAAATCTCCATGTCAGATTCCATTGGAGATTCTACAGCTTCCTCAAAAAATTCTTCCTCCTGATCTTGGTCTTGGGAGTCAGAACTCTCAGCTTGAACCATAAATAATTGTTGTCTACCCTTACACCTATGACCCATAGAGTAAACTTCATCACAATTATAACAGAGGCCTTTATCTCTGCGAATGCGCATTTGGTCATGTGTGAGTCTCTTAATAATAGGGTTAGTTAATGTAGGTTTAAGGGGTGTGGGTGAATAAGCATTGGGAGTTATAGGAGCTAACTTGGAAGTAGTGTATGAAGTAGAGGTTGGTTTAGGTTGAAAATTAATATTAGAGAAAGCTCTAGAGCAACTGAAAAAGCTGGATGGTGGCTTAACATGCTTAGAAAAATTAGAATGACATTTCTGCTCCTCCATTCTGGCTAAGGAAAAGGCTTGTGCCAGTGATTTTGGGTAAAACATAGCAACAGAATTGCGCAATTCCTCTTTCAAACCACTAATAAAGCTCATGATGAAATAATATTCACTTAAGGAAAGATTGCTAGCAAGCATAAGAGCTTCAAAATTCTCAAAATATTCTTCCACAGAACCAAGTTGTACCAATTTATTAAAACTACCAATAAAATTTTCTTCTACCGGATTCTCAAAGCGAACAAAAATACCATGAGCAAATACAAACCAGTTTATACGATTTCTACCAACCTGAAAATTGAGAAACCATTTATCGTCCTTACCATTTAGATAGATAGCAGTTATATCCACTCTGCGAAATTCATCGATGTTGTGAAGATAGAAATAACGTTCACATTTCTGTATCTATCCACGAGGATTATCGCCATCAAAACGTGGAAAATCAAGCTTTGGTACTCGATTAAAGTTATTGGAATGTCCCCAAAGAGGAAGGGAACCAAAGATTGGAGTATTTTCGAATTGAGAACCATGGTTTTGTCCAACAGAATCGTCTTGGTGATCATATCGTGATGTAGAAGGTAATCTAGCCAGAATTTCATCAAAACGTTTGTTAATCGATACTTGGTTCGAATCAGTAAGTTGTTGCTGCTTTAAGAGATTGTTTTCAATTGAAGTAAAACGACCATCAGAGTTTAGTTGATTGCGGTTAACTAAATCCAATAAATCCTTCACTGTTTTTGGATCAGAAGCACCCATTGGAAATTTTTTGAAGTGGCTCTGATGCCAAATGTACAGTACTCAGTACAATTTGGTAATCAAAGGTAGAAGAATATAAATCTGAGTCCCTAATGAACACATCCGCTAAAAATAAACTGCATATATTTCTCATTAACCACAAAGAGAAGAGGTTCTTCCACATTTAAGAGAAGAGAGGACCTAACAACAACGATCAGATAGTGGACACATGTCACTATCTGATCGGCTTAACAATCGACCAATGGCCAAACAGTTATAAGCGCACCCATTAATATACTATGGGAAGACACCCTACACAACCTAACCAACAAGACTATGACACATGCCAATTAACATGGTGGCGTGGAAGGGTGTGTTTGGCCTTTAATGCATGTGGCGGGTTTAAAGTGACTTGATTGGTTAAGAAAAGGGGCCGGCCAAACCTAGGGCACGGTCACACCTCTAGTGATCGTTGCACATTTAAAGAGACCTGATTGTTCGACGGGAAAGAGAGGGGTTGGCAAAACAGTCTGCGGCACGGACACACCTCCCTTGTTGCTGCTCCTATTTTCTGCGACTCTTTTATTTGTTGTTTTCTGATTTTGGGTAGGATTTTTCACATACTAATCCATGGAAGATCAATTTCCTAGCTTTCCTAGGTTTATTTTCGACCAGCATGGTCTGATATACTGCGCGGGGCGCAAAAACCCTTTGTAAATTAATTAGGTTGAGATTTGAATCTCTTGGATTATCACAAAATTGATTGAACTCTGCACAGAGTTATTTAAATTTATTTCCAGAGAGCAGTATGTTTTCCGATTGAGTACTTTTATGCGAATCCTTAACCTTGATACTTGGGGAAATTTATGCTACTCTGATGTGAGTGAACACTAATTGTCATGTCATACCAACATTAAGGGTTCAGCTGGGGAATATAGCACAGAAAGTATTCAGTGAACCTTATATTATTGAATAATACATGCATGGTGTCGAAATTTACTGAATATCTGAGATTGTTGCCACATGCGCCATTCTGGATAAATTTCATGTAAATATATTGAATTGCTCAATAAATGCGTAATTAACAAGGTTGGGTACTGAAAAGCGGGGATTTAACAACCTCACCCAATATTTCGATTATCAATATGTATGGACTAACTCGAATATACTTTTAAGAGAATCAACTAGACAGTCAAACTCAATCTTAATAAAAAGTATATCAAGGAGTTAATATCTCTATCTCTCGATTTGATCTATAATCAAGCAAATAGGAATCTGCGATTCTTTATTAAATACAAGAGAGACATAAACTTGGATGGTACCAAAGACCAATATCCAAGGATCAATCGATTTCCAATCAACAACGAAAGGTTTTATTTCACAATTGATCAATACAACACACAACCTGTGATATTTAAATTATATAACAAAATATAATGCGAAATAGAAATATAATGCGAAATAGAAATAACACAGACACCGGAAATTTTGTTAACGAGGAAACCACAAATGCAGAATAACCCAGGGACCTAGTCCAGATTGAACACCAAAATGTATTAAGCCTCTACATATACTAGCCTACTACAAACTAACTTCGGTCTGGACTGTAGTTGAACCCTAATCAATATCACACTGATTCAAGGTACATTTGTGCTCCTTACGTCTCTGATCCCAATAGGATACTACGCACTTGATTCCCTTAGCTGATCTCACCCACAACCAAGAGTTGCTACGACCCAAAGTCAAAGACTTGAATAAACAAATCTGTATCACACAGAAAAATCTACGATAATAGATAAATATGTCTCCCAAAGATAAACCTACGAGTTTTGTTCAGTATTTTGATAAAATCAAGGTGAATAGGAACCAATCAATAACCCGGACTTATATTCCCGAAGAACAACGTAGAATTATTGATCACCTCACAATAATCTAAATCGTATGGTAGCGAAACTAGATATTGCGGAATCACAAGTGATTTCTTTTTATCTTGCCCTATCAGAGATATAATCTCAAGCCAATTATTCAATTGAACTCGTATGATAGAAACTGGCAAGATCAGAATGCTCAACTACAAGAGAAGTAGTTTCGTCTGGCTTCACAATCCCAATAAAATCTTCAAGTCGTTAATCGACAGGGTCTCGAGAAGAAACCTATTATTAAAGGAGAATTGACTCTAGCAAAATCAACTAGTATCACACAGGAGGTGTAGGGATTAGTTTTTCCAGTTGCTAGACGTCTCCTTTATATAGTTTTCAAATCAAGGTTTGCAATCTAAGTTACCTTGGTAACAAAGCATTTAATATTCACCATTAGATGAAAAACCTTATTTATCCAAGCTAATATATTTCAACGGATATATCGAAAGTTATCTTGTCATACACACGAATGAAAAGTATTTCATTTAGGTTTTAGTAACCGTACCTAAACGTGTACATTTAGTTGGTTCACAAATAGTTAACCAATGGTTAACCATATGATCACTTTCATATCAACCATATTCATCTTTCTCATAACTTGTTCAAATGACTCATAAGAACTAGTTCAAAAGTTGTTCAATTGCAAGGAAATCTTATGTAATTACACAAGACACAATTGAAGCAAAATCGGTTTGATTCACTCAAATCAATTCATGAACAATATATCCACGGTTTGCAAAGATTGCATTCCTTATTGATTTATTGTTTAAGTTCATGAACAACCGATTTGAGATATAAGTAGCTTGGGTATGCGTACTCTAGCTTTACCGGAATTGGGTTTGAAAACCCAGCAGAAATTTTCGGATGGAAAACTTCCGTGGGTACGTGTACCTAAGGTGACTGTTTTGTAAGTTTGTAAACTCCAAACTCAGCAGAAAATCACGGACGTGAACTCCCTCCAGTACACGTACGGGTACGCGTACCCAACCTTTCTCCTTCACCAATACCGCATGCACACATATGCACGCACTTGGTTTTCGTTACATGGACTTATACACTAATATGCGAACACACTATATATGCTTATATCCATATGTAGTTACGTAATCTCAACTCTACATTTCAATCATTGAAACATTCTTATATAATATTATAATAGTCGTTAGACATAAAGAATCGACTATCGTCATCAAAGCTATTTTCAAGATTGAAACGTCATCATGACTTTCTTCACGGGTAAAGATGAAATGTGGTTAAAGCGAAAGCTTACCAACACATATTTTGAGAAAAAGATAGACGAGTAAACTCGGATCGAAATAGCAAATGTGTATGTATGAAAACTATCATACTTATACCACTATTGTCTCAAGAGTAGGAGATATATAGACTTCTGAGTGCTATATAAGTTCAAGTCTCCACATACCTTTTTGGTCGGATGAAGTTCCACCGGTTCCTTGAGTAGTTCTTAGTCTTCATAAGATAATCACCATGGAGTCTGGAGCTCAACTATACTTAACTATCCTAGATCGAGACATAGTCATAAGTAAACAAGAAATAAAGACGTACAATTTTGATCATTAATATTGACAAATATACTTATGATAGAAACGCATGCGAGTTCGACCGAGAAATGCTCTAACAAGTACTCATAACTTTTACATGGCTTTGTCTCTTTGCAGAATGACAACATATTAAATGCATGGTTTTACAATTTTAACCCTGAACTAAAAACCACCATCAACATCTATCTAAAGCTAGCCTTTTAGATTTAGGTTTTAAAGGATATGACTTTACTTGGAATATTCACAGAGAGGATGTGGATAATATCCAAGAGATACTTGACAGAGCTGTAGCTAACATAGAATGGGATACTAACTTCCCTAATGTTGAACTCTCCAATCTTGTGGCAGCTGGATCTGACCACTTCCCTATAGCCTTAAACTTGGATATTACTTGTACCAAAATTTCTTACACTTTTAAATTATATGACACTTGGAAAAAGGAAAAATCTTGTGTCCAAACTATTAAAGATTCTTGGGACCATGTTATTAGGGAGAATCATACTAATTCATTGATTTTCAATCTTCAATCTTTGCAAACCAACTTAGATTTTTGGAAGAAAAACATTTTTGGCCTCCCTTCTAAAAAATCAAAAGAATCTTGTCAGTTTTGTGTTAAAAAAAGAAGATAAAATTAAGTCTAAGCTCTCTCAACTAAAAAACCTTTATGTTACTCAAGAATCCATAGCAAAACAACAATCTAGAGATAACCTGGTCCAACTAGAAAAAACAAATACTAAATTCTTTCATCCTAAGACTATGAAAAGAACAAAATGGAATAATATAGAATGTCTCAAGAGGAGTGATAATGAAATAACTTTCAAAATAGCTGAGATTCAAGAAACTCTGTCAGATTACTTCTTGAAACTTTTCTCAGCTCCTTCTCCTCCTCCCTCTTCGAATCCTATGCTTTTTCAGAATATTCAACCCTGCATCTCTCCTGAAGAGAATACTATCTTAAACTATGTCCCTTCAGTTGAGGAAATTTGGCTAGTTGTTAAAAAACTTAATCCAAACAAATCACCAGGACCATATGGCTTCCCAGCTAGTTTTTTTAAATTAAACTGGGAAACAGTAAGAGAACAAATAGTATCTGTCATTCAGCATTTTTTTGAATCAGGTGTGTTACACCCTGAATTCAATAAAACTTTTATTTTCCTTATCCCTAAGAGAAGACATCCTAAAGATTCTAGTGGTTTTATACCAATAGGTATCTGTAATACAATGTATAAAATCATAGCAAAAAGTTTAACAAATAGGATGAAACCTTTACTTAACTCTATAATCTCTCCCTTACAAGCTTCCTTACTCTCTGACAATATCATTATTGCTCAAGAGATAATTTATTCCTTTAATAAAAAGAAAGTGAAACATGTTGGAATGGGAATCAAGATTGACATGTCTAAGGCTTTTGATAGAGTAGATTGGGAGTTCTTGATCACTGCAATGAAATCATTTGGGTTTGACAACAGTTTTTGGAAACTCATCCATCAATGCATATCAACTTCTTCCATAGCAGTTTTTCTCAATGGTAGCCCAGTGGAGTATTTCAAACCATCAATGGGACTTAAGCAAGGGGATCCTCTTTCCCCTTATTTGTTCATCATTTGCATGGAGATTTTCTCTAGATTACTTTTAACTAGTGAAAAAGAGAGGTTAATAAATGGCATCAAAATTACCCCTAAGAACAATCCCATTTCTCACCTTTTTTTTGCTGATGACTGCCTTCTTTTCATTAGAGATGATCTCAGAGAGATTCATAACATTCTTTCTCTAATTGAATCTTTTGGCAAAGCTTCAGGACATTTAATAAACTTTGATAAATCATGAGTATTTTTTAGTAAAAAAGTTCAACCAAAACATCAGAGAATGATTAGCAAATTACTTTAAAAAAAATAAACCCTTTAGACTCTTATCTAGGAACTCCCCTTTTCATTAGTAAAGCAAAAATAAAACTTTTTGAAGGTCTGGTTGAAAAGACGGAACAAAAAATACAAGGTTGGATGGGCAAAATCCTAGCACAGACTAGTGAAGTGGTGCTTAATAAGACAACTTTGGATAGCATGGCCAACTATCAAATGAGTTGTTTCATTCTACCAAAGAAAATCACAAACAAAATAAATGCTCTACAAAGAGATTTCTGGTGGGGAAAGGAAACTGATTATAAGGGATATTACCCTAAATCCTATTATTGTCTTTGTAAACCTAAAAATAAAGTAGGGCTAGGATTCAGAAATACTCAAAAAAATTAACTTAGCAATGATAACTAAATTAGCCTGGAGTCTAATAACTGAGCCCAAAGCCTTATGGGTGTCATAATTAAATCCTAGATACTTTAGAAAGTCATCTGTTTTCAAAGCTAAAACCCCAACAACTAGTTCTTGGATTTGGAAATGCATAAGTAGGGGTATACAACTTGTTGAACAAAATAACATATGGGAAATAGGTGATGGTAACAGTACTAATATTTGGGATGATAGATGGATACCCAAAATGGAAAATAACCTTAGCATCTTTAGGACAGCTACTTACACTCACTTAACACTTGTGAAGGATCTGATTGATCCAATCACTAAGAAGTGGAACAAAACCTTAATTTTTGAAATGTTTCCTGAACATATTGCTAGGAAGATCAACAATACTATAATATCTAGAGACAAACCAGATACTCTTAGATGGATTCTTACAAAATATGGTGTTTTTACTGTGAAGTCCATGTATAACAAACTTACTGAAAGAACTGTGAATCATTACAACTTAGGACAGCTAGATTCCTTTAGGAACAAATTATGGAATCTAAATGTGTCTCAAAGAATTAAAAAAAAATTCTTGGAAGTGTTTACATAATTCCATTTATACAAATCTAAAACTGTCTAGATTTATGGAGGATATTCATCCTAACTGTTCTTTTGGCTGTAATGTTGTAGAATCCATAGAACATCTACTGCTTTTTTGTCCTTTTGCCAAGTCTGTCTGGGATGCAGAGCCATCTTCTGTAGAGCTCAACTTTAATAATTCCATAACTTTAGTGGATATCTGTAAGGAATTGATAGGAAAATAAACCCAACTATACACATAGAAATAATCTTGACAAAAGCCTGGTTCATATGAAAGGAAAGATGTAACAGAGTTTTTGAAAAAAAATAACAAACTAGTGCTCAAGTAGGTTTAGAAATACAAATATTTTTAGATTTATGGTATAAAGATAATATCCCAATTAGGCAACTGTCAACTGATAAATATGAGATTCATAAAAGTCTCCTCCTAGGAAAACACAGTTGAAACTCACTATAGATGTTGCTTGGATTTCTGTGGATACACCTGTAGGTTTCTCTTTAATTCTTAGGAATGATGAAAGAGACTTTGAACAAGGCAAAACAGGACCATTCACAGCTTTTACCTCTGAAGAAGTGGAAGCCTTAGGACTGTTACAAGGAACTAAATGGGCAGTGGAAACAGGATTGTCCAACTTTACCATGGAAGGTGATTGCAAGAACCTTTTTGATTATCTGAATGGGAAAGTATCTCAAATTTCCCGACAGAACCATACTATAATGGATGAAGTAAAAAGGGAGTTTAATCTTTGTTATAACTTTTTAGGTTTTTATTTTGTACCAAGAACATCAAACAATGTAGCTGATGTATTTTCCAAGGAAGCCAAATCTTTTAGAAATATCCTCAATTGGAGGAATGAACCTCCCTCTTATATTAATTCTGTTTTAGAAGTAGATAAATCAAATGTTAGGGTTGAAAATAATATCCCAACATTCGATGGGTCTACTCATCCTGATGTAAGGGTTACTAACTCCTTAAGTTAGTCTTTTGAATGCACTTAACTTACAAAAAAAAAAAACCCAATGAAACCTGAAACTTTATGATGTGCATCTTATAGTCTTGTTGCTAAGGATAATTCTTTCTCCAGATTTTTCTTTCATATGTGGAATGTCTCTTGTTCCTTTCTAATTAGAAAAGAGATTAAGTGCACCTAGCTTAGAACAGAAAGAAATGTTATTATGTTAAATTGGTTTGGCTCCCTGGGAGAAGATACTGGTGGTTTTGGTGCAGTTCTAAGGAATGTCTAGTGCGTGTCGTAACCACAACAAATTAATTAAGATATTTCCCACTAATTAACTGGTAATATAGCGGTAGTAAGAGATCGTTCCCACGAAGAGCAGTGTAGTTGATATGTTATTTAGTTCAGCAAAATAATAAAAGACAAGGGGGATTGGTTTGATTATAATTAAAATAATAATAAACAATAAGATGAAAAGATGATTAGGAGTCATTCGTCGTTACCAAACGTTGACTTGCATAGTATACTCGTTTACCTTTCGTAAGAATCATATATCAACAACCGTAGAATAGCATCTAGCTCAGTGATATCCCCAAAACTCCTTTTAATGCGGATACGGAAGCTCTTCAATATCAGATTCTATTCAACCGAACCACCAAGTAGTAGCTCACTCAAGGTGTAATCCAACTGAATGCTTTAGGATTTGTGAATTAGGTTGATCCCAGTAGTTAAAATCTTAGCTCAAGGTCCACTTGCTGGTGTTATCTTCACTCGAAATTGCTCCACAGGATCCCTCTGTAAGGTCTTGCGATTTCTACTTGTGTATGAATTATTCGACGATTACCTATCTCCTAACCCAATACTAGCAATAGAATAATTAATAAACTAATCTAATATGCATCCCAAATCAATCTAAGAATCACTCATAAAGATCAAATATGGTAAAGACAATCGAAAATATGATAAAAACTTGTTATAAACTTGTATAATAATTAAGCTTCACGCCCGGAACTTTAAATTCATCCTAATCAAATACTATTTAGCCTCTCATGTTACACCGTTTTATGGTTTCCCCCTAAAGGGGTAAACCCTAAAATATGAATTAAGAACAAAGTGTATTATGATATGTGTAGAGATATGATATGAGATTATTTAGGTTAAGAAATCCTTATATAGTCTCTAAGTAGTAGAAGTGCCCGTGCTTAAATCCGTGCCAAGTAGGTTGCCAAACTTGGCCGAATTTCCAAAAGTAGTTCACCAGATAGTCACGTCCCATTCTGTCTCGCACAAAAGAGCTGTAAAATAGCTATTGGGCCACGCATAAAGCTTGAAAGTCCAGCCCATTGAACTCATTTCAACTGCTACATGGCCTGTCAGTTTGACTGAACTAACAGTGTATTCCTTCCAATCTTGTTACGGCCAGAACTTTCCGTCCATTAACTGAGAATTATTGAAAATTATGAAAATTATGAACTTTCCGTCCATTAACTTTCTGTCTACTATGGAAAGATGGAATTGATATGAAAATTATTGATTGCCAATACAATGCCATTAACTGTATTATCACCATTGATGCTAGAACCAAAGAGTCTTTGTTATCCTTTGTTTATGGTGCCCTTGATGAGAATACAAGGGATACTCAGTGGGACTATCTTCAAAATATATCCAACCATTATAACCTACCTTGGGCAGTTATAGGGGATCTTAACTTTATTCTCAATCAAAATGAAAAGGAAGGTGGAAATTTTGTTAGTCAGTCTGATTTAGACAAAGCCAATAATATTCTCAATAGTTGCAGCCTTCATAGCATGCCTTTCATAGGAAACCATTTTACTTGGTCAAATAGAAGACAAGGTCAAGAGCTCATCCTAGAAAGACTTGATAGATGTGTTTCTAATATTGCTTGGCAACATAATTACCCAAAATCTACTGTTTACCATCTTACACCTATGGCCAGTGATCACTGCCCCATTCTCTTAACTACTGCTAGAAATGAGACCAAAGTTTTCAAACCATTTAGATTCAATAGAACTTGGTTTAGAGATGCTTCTTGTAAATATCTTATTGAATACAGTTGGAAAAAGTATGGTATGGGCTCCCCAGCTTTCAGGCACTCAAAATGCTTGGCTGTCACAAAAAATGATCTGAGAAAATGGAATTATTGTGTTTTTGGTAATATAACTACTTAAATTAATAAGCTTGAATTTACTTTGCAAAATATTTTATCTACTAATCATCCTCCTAATTCTGCTGTTGTTGTGAATATTCAATCCAAACTTAAACACTGGTATGACATTGAGGAAGATTTCTGGAGGCAAAGAGGTAAGGAAGAAGCCTTTAAATTTGGGGAAAGAAACACTGCTTATTTTCATAATAAGACCAACTTTAGAAGGAAAAGGACTCAAATTGATACCATTCAAAATGAGATGGGTATTTGGCTAACTGATAGAACTGATATTGCTGCTAGTTTAAAATGTCAGTTTTTCAAGATGAGTAGAACTACTATGCCTCCTAATGCTAATACCTATCTAGACTATATCATGCCTTGTATTTCTGCTGAAGAGAATAACATGTTAACTAGTATTCCTGCTCATGAGGAAATCAAAGAGGTGGTCTTTAGCATGCAACCTTGGACTACTCCTGGTCCTGATGGATTCCCTCCAGGTTTCTATCAGGAAATGTGGTCCACTATAGGTGATGACACTGTTAGAATGGTTCAATCTTTCTTTAGGAGTAAGCATATGTTGAAACAGATTAATCATAACTTTATCAGTCTCATTCCTAAGATCCAGAACCCTAAATGTGCTGTTGATTTCAGACCAATAAGTTTATGTAATGTTTCTTACAAAATCATTTCTAAATTGATAGCCTCTAGATTAAAAGGCCTGCTGAATAGAATCATTACTCCTTTTCAATCTGATTTCCTCTCTGGAAGACTAATATCTGATAACATTGTGATTGCTCATGAATTGATTGATTCTATGAAGCATTGTAAAGCTGAGAAGGGTTGGATGGCCATTAAGCTAGACATGTCAAAAGCATTTGACAGAATTGAATGGAGCTTCCTTCTAGATGTCCTATCTAGACTAGGATTCTGTGAAGATTTTTGCATCGTAATCAATCAATGTTTGTCTACAGTTAACACCTCTATCCTGTTAAATGGCTCTCCTGGAGATTCTTTTAAGCCTCAAAGGAGTCTGAGACAAGGAGACCCCTTATCTCCTTACGTATTCATCATTGCAACGGACTCATTCTCTAGAGCCCTGATTAATGCAGAAAGCACAGGTGAGATCCATGGTTACAAGATTAACAAAAATGCTCCTTCCATATCTCACTTGTTCTTTGCAGATGATTGCCTTCTTTTCACCAAAGAAAATTCCAAGGAAGCTAGGAAACTCAGCAGTATTATTGATCAATTCAGCCTCTACTCTGGTCAAGCTGTCAACTTTAGTAAGTCTGGCCTATCTTTCTGCCCTAAGATTCCAAATCAGGTAAAAAATGAAATTGTCAACATATTAAAGATTAAGAAATTAGCTTTAAATGACAAGTATCTTGGTGTTCCCCTTCTCTTGCAACAAAACAAAATGGAGTCATTCTCTAGCTTAATTGACAATAACTATGGTAGACTGGCAGATTGGAAAGCTCATTTCCTAAACCAACCTGAAAGAACTATTCAAGTTCAATCTGTCTTAGGCACTTTAGCTACTCATCAAATGGCAGTCTTCCCTATGCCTAAGAAATTGACTGATAAATTAGACTCAATTCATATGAGATTCTGGTGGAATAAGAAAGAAGGAAAAAGAGGTATGTTCTTTAAAAAGTGGACTGAAATTGCTCTAGCAAAGGAGTTAGGAGGGTTAGGTATCAAACAATCTGCTATAATGAATCAAGCTATGTTAGCCAAACTAGCTTGGAGAATGCTACAAAATCCAGATGCTCTGTGGGTCAAACTTATGGAAAGAAAGTATTTCATGGGGAGTAATCCCTTAGCTGATATTGTCTGTAGCTCAGGGTCTTGGATTTGGAGGGGCATACAACAAGGCTTAGAGATCATTAGGAAACATGTTTGCTGGGAGATAGGAGATGGTTCTAGGATTAATATTTGGAAAGATGTTTGGATTCCAGATACTGATAAACCAGTTGACAATTCTCTAAGTTCTGCTCACTATGTAACTGTTAACCAACTTGTTGATCAGGATACTAAGCATTGGAACATGAATATCATAAATTCTTTATTTGATGATACCACTGTGGCTAAAATTGTTAGAATCAGGATCCCTTATAATGGTAATGATAGGCTAAGATGGAAGCATACCCATGATGGTAATTTTTCTGTTAAATCTGCTTATAAAACCATTGAGAATTCCACAATTGCAGGTCCCCAACCTTCTAGAAATTGGAAAGGATTCTGGAAAAAGGATCTCCCTCCAAGAATTCTAACTTTTCTGTGGAAATGTATGCAATCTTGTCTTCCTACAAGGGATAGAGTAAGTAAATATGTTTCCACATGTCCTGAAATTTTCCCACTTTGTGACTCTGAAAATGAAACTTTTCAACATTTATTTTGTGATTGTCATGTCACAAAAGAAATCTGGAGAGCCACTGATCCTGTTATAGATGTTTTCATGGAGAATGTTATCTTATATGATTGGCTGGTCAATACTTTCTTAACTGCAGCTAATAATCCCTCTGCTTTAAATGTTAATGCTGACAAAATTGCAACTTGTTTATGGATTATCTGGAAGGTGAGATGCTCCTTAGTTTTTGATACAATCCAGGTAAGTATTGCAGGCACTGCAGAAATGATTAATAAGGAGTTTAATGAATGGTTACTCCACAAACCCAGGCAACAACCAGGAAGTAGTACTGTGCCCACTCAAAATATATCTTGGAAACCTCCAAGACAAGGATGTTTCAAAATAAACTTTGATGCTGCTTTTTATGGTGAGTCAGGTAAATCTGGATTTGGACTAATATGGCGTGGCTTTGCAGGTATCTGCCATGGAGTTAGATGCATACCCACATCAGCAGTAGATGCAGAACAAGCAGAAGCACTTGCATTATTGGAAGCAATCAAATGGGCAAAAGAATTAGGGCTAAAGAAAGTTCATTTTGAAGGCGACTGTAAGAATGTGGTGCTGGCTGTTAATGGACTCGGGGGAGCAGTACACTGGATCCACAATAACATTATTGAAGACTGCACATGTTTACTTCAGTTCTTTGAATATTGGTCATGCTCTTTTATTAAGAGAATAGTGAATAATGCTGCACATGTAGCAGCTAAGTACTCAGTAGACTTAAATATCAAAACAGATTGGAACTCATCTTTTCCATCTGTGATTGAAAACTATATTCAAGCAGATAAACCTGCTATTTAATCTTCAATGCAACCCATTTTTCTATTAAAAAAATAAAAGAACTTTCCGTCCGATTGTTCTCCTGGATGTTTTTAACCATTTTTCTTCTTTCAGTAACGGCTTGGATTCTAGCCGTAAACTTGTCCCGTAAATTCTTTTTATTTCTTTCCTTCTCTTCCGTACTCGAACTCGTGTTCTCATACTCCACCAGTATTCGTCTCGAGCTTCCATTCCTCTCTCCTATCTCGAGCTCATTCCATCATTCTCATCCATTCACAACTGTCGTCACTCAACTCTACTCCTTCGTCACTGCCATTTTCCATCATCGACTGCCTTGCTGCCATTAGCAGCATCACCGTGAACAATCAACTCACCACTGCCAGTATTCATATATAGCTCCTCCTCCTCGTTCTCTTCATTGTTCTTGGTAGCAATCCCCATCAACCAGCTCGTCATCACCATGGCAGTTCACCATTACCATTTTTCTTCATCGCGACCAACAACTCACTCTTCACGACCATTGAACTCCAACATGCACGAGCTCAGTGAACCACCAGCTCTGCCAACTGCCATCACTAGTATCATCCAGCAGCAACCTACAACCACCAATATCCATGATTCCATCGCTGGCAATCATTCATTCACCGAAAATCATCAGCACGTACTGCCATCGTTCACAGATCTGAGCTTTTATATTCGAGTTCATCACCATCAGTGTCTCCCTGACTTCTCTCAAACTCTGTCCCAGCAACATCGAAGGACATTAACGTATCTCATCTCCTTGTTTATCTCAGTAAATCCTCACCACCGTCACCGTCCCTGCTGTGCAAGTTAAAGCTAAACTCCACGAGCATCAACAATGGCAGCAAGCCATAAACGTCACTCACCATGACATCATTACCGTATGTGAAACTCCACTCTTAGCAGACAACCATCCCTGACCTTCACTTCAATCAACCATCGTCACCTCTGATGATGGCAGCAACGCTCAAACTCGTTGGAAACTCAATTTTAGATAATACCCATGTCTCCTTATAACTCTGGCGGCTTAAATATGTAGGCTCGAGTTCATCAGACCAAGAAATCACCATCGGGGTCATTAGATGCCATGATCATCACCCTTGGTGATACTCTGTTGGAATGGAGAAAGACGAAGGTTGTTCCCCGAGTAGATAGGCCGGGTGCCTTTAACATCTTTTGAATTCCGGCTTCCCCCTAAGTAAAGGTCCTGACTCCCTTTAGCAGCTCCTTTGAAAATTTTCATCCCTTAATAGAATGACTGCCGCTTAACGTAGAGAGGGGATGCCAATAGCACTTGTTATGGGAAATGACCATTTTGCCCTTCTAGCCTTCCGAGTTATTCTTTTGCTCATAACTTCTTTGTACGAACTCAGAATGACTTCGTTCTTTCGCCGTTCACTTCGTCTTCTCGTCCTCTTCAAGATAATGACTAGAAATCCCCCATTTGATCGATTTACACTGGGTCTTTGGCCCTTCTTCACTTGTGACATCACTTTTGTAACTATTTCCACTTCTTTTGGATGATTCACCTAATGAAACACAAATAAAACAAAACAAACGTAATATACAATAATTTGCAAGAATATAAGCAATTACTAGCATGGATTCAACACTAAATATATGCAAAATATGCAATTAACAAATTCCCCCACACTTGGCTTTTGCTAGTCCTCGAGCAAACTACTTAAAACACAACAACTCCATGTCGCCGAGAATACGGTTACTCTTAGCATGAATAACAGGCCTTTAAACCCCTAGGTGTCCCTAGTGGACAAGTTATAGTCTCGTGAGGGCTTACGAGAGATATACCCACAAAACCTACTCCAACTTCAAAGCGTTCCAGCTTCCCAAGCATCCAAAGAGCTATGAGGACATAGAATTTCTGCATGCTAGTAATAAGAAGTTAGAAATACCAAAGAACATATTCATTTTTTAATCTTGAGTGAGAAATAACCACACATAATGAGAGAAATGTGTGTTTGAGAACGATCAATAAGCATTTCGCCTCGACTTCTGCCTCACTTAAAAGGATTTTATGATAATTGCACTTAATAAGACGGCTTTTTTATGGGTCTCACATGTGTGTAGGTATGAATGAAGAGAGAATCCTACACATGTTGAATGGTGGGAAGGTAACCTTCCGAATAATTTTTGGAGACTCCACCAAATCGTGGAAAATAAAGACTTTTTTTTTTCTGATGATCTCTAAGAAAGGAAATCAACCATTATTATTAAAAATAGAGGATGAGAGTACTTACCACCTTAACATCTGATCGCAATGATGAAGGCACCACTCTCACAGCATCCAATAGAAACGTCTTCCTTCCTTCGGCTCGTCTTCTTCATCTTGGTCATCGGTCTTCAACTGTTTATGATAAAACTCTTGAACTTCTTAGAACTTCGACAATTTGTAACTCTTTTCTTCAATTTCCTTGTTGCTTGAAACTTCTTTATATATTTTTCTTCCCTATGGCCTTATTGAACAAATAACAACCTAAGTGCAAATCTCTTTGTATATATATATATATTTTTTTTTTCTTTTTTGTATTTTCTTTTTGTAAAGAGATTGCAACTAAAACATAGGATGAGAATGTTTCTATTGGAGATTTTTTTTTTCATAGGATAAGTGTGGTTCTTAATAAAGGGATTGGAGCACAGCTTATTGCCAGGCTTCCATCCAATAGTTGTAAACTCCTTGTTGCTGATGATGATTAATAAATTTTTTTGACTAAAACAATAAAAATAAAATAAAATAAACATGGCCATGAAAGAAGTACTTTACCACTTTAATCTTCACAACTTGTATTGTCTTCGTATCATAAACTTCAATATATCTCATCTTTTGATTTTATTCACTCTTGTAAATAAGTCTTCAACTTAGATATATAATTCCACTCCTTATATGTAAGTCTTCAACATGTATATAAAAATCTGCTCATTTATGTTGCTTTACTTGAATATGAAAATTTTGCTCTTCCTTGTAGCGTTGCTTGTAAACCTCAAACGTCTTCAACTTTCCTTGTAGATTTTGATGTCGCTCCATTTTTGATGATGATGTCTTTCTATGGACCTGTTGTTGGCGAGAGAGAATGGTGCTAACTGCAAATCAAACTACAAGAAGATGGTTTTCGTCTATAGACGTCACCCTCATGATTGACAAAATTAGCACTCAAGAGATCAAAAATAGTGCTGAAAATGGTGTGAAGTTGGGTAGCTCACCATTCTACCCGGAATTAACGTACGGTGACACACACTCAAAAGAAAGCTCTTTAGTCAGCTACAAAGAAAATTTGGTCTGGTGCCTTGGTTGATATGAAAATGGGTAGTCTCCACTAATGATTGATCAGTAACTCTAATAATGCATTTCTCCCTGCTCCTAATTTGCATCACAGGCATGATTAAATCCATTATTTAACATTCCAATTCGTAAGAATATTCCGAACGTAGTTCCCTAATACTTCCAAGTTCAACTATGTCGGTCAGAATCTCTATGTAAACATACATAGAAGTATGCTAGTGACTCTAAAATCTCTACAAGTTGAAGGTTTTTTTATGAATTTTTTTTAAAAATCTATATGCAAAATACCCCCCCACACTTAAACTTCACATTGTCCTCAATGTGTAAAACCGAAAGTTCTGAATTCTGACGTAACAGCAGATAAAACTCAAAAACTGTGCAAATTGGTAAGGAATTTGGAAAAACTCCATTTCACAAACGTTGTTCATCTACGTGTTTTCTACAAAGTACCAAAAGGGAACAGTTTTTAAATAAACGGTCTGATAGTTATGGTCTCTGGACTGAACTACGCGCAGTCTGAATGTTTCTGACAAAAAGGTATTCGTCATAATTATCTTCTAAGATAGATTACGGATTCAATGAAATTAAACATGGGGATGCAAATATGATATGAAAATAATAAAAACGAAAAAATAAAAGGGTTTAAGATACAAAACCTATGGGTTGCCTCCCATTTAGCGCTTGGTTTAAAGTCGTCAGCCCGACTCTTTTGTTATCGTCCATATACCAACAATCTGAAAATCTGGTAGTCTGCCCAGAAAACAATCTGCAATTCTAATAACAACTTCACACAATGATTAGCATAAAATATGAATAATGAAATTTTTATAGCTTGAAAGCTTCCCCCACACTTAGTCCTTTCTACATTCGAAAGTGGATAAAGAACATAAAATAAGGGAGCTTCTATAGGTTCCTCAGCTTGGTGAACCTGCACAATTCTAGAATCAAACACATCAAGTGGTGGATACTTAGAAGGAAAATAATCCTTAAGAATTTTAGAAGAACAAATACTCAATCCTAAGTGATGTGAATCAAAAGATTTAGAAATATGCAAAGGATTCGACAAACCTTCCATAATCTCTTTTATTACAGGATCCTCATCATTCTTAAAGAATTGCAATGAATTATTTACCTCGTTTGTATCGTGGTCCTCTATCAAACTATTTAGCCATTCTTCGTTTGCTTCAACCGAAACCTCAGCATCAATATAATCCATGCCTAGCTCAATTGGGTCTTCCACGACTTTAATCAATTTGGTTTCATTCTCAATCTCAATCTCTTCAATAATCTCATCATCAGAATCATCTCCTAGAAAGTCTAGTTCATTGGTGCAAATCCTAAAATCATTGTTTGAGTACGTTACACCATTTATAACAAAGGTTATGTCATATTCATTCTCCTCCTTTTGAATAGGCGAGTGATCGTTATTATGATCCGGAGTTGAAATAACATTACCATTATTGCAAGATTTTCTAAAGGTTGCTCATCTTCATCAGAGTCTTCGTCAACCTCATAATCTTCAATATCCCAACGACGTTGAAGTTCCGCTCGTATTTCCTTGTTAATTTCTTCGAGAGTCTTTTCCGATGCTCTAGCTTCTTCTAACTGATCATATTGCTTAGAAAGTTTTCTGATATTAATACGTTTTCCGACGTTATTCACGATGGAAAGTTCAGACCGTATCTCTTCTTTTGACATAAATGAAGAAGGAACATGATAAAGAGGAGTAGGTCTTTCCAAACTCTCTGTCATCTGCACATTACTAGAAAACAACTGATCATAAGTATAACTATCCTCCCATCCCTGTGATTGCTCACTTACATACCCGTCATAAGGTTGTTGATATGTATGAGAGTATCCATAAGGCTCCGTAGGGTATGGTTGGTAGTTGTTATATGAATGAGATTGAAATTCATATTGATTACCACTATAATATGATGATAATTGTTCTTGTGCTCCGTACATGTTATGTCCGTAAGGAAACATGACGACTCACAAGAACAAAAGAAAAATCTAAAAACAAAAACAAGCTAAACAAATAACAAATCAATTAGCAACCGCTCCCCGGCAACGGCGCTAAAATTTGGTGCGTGTCGTAACCACAAAAAATTAATTAAGATATTTCCCACTAATTAACTGGTAATATAGCGGTAGTAAGAGATCGTTCCCACGAATAGAAGTGTAGTTGATATATTATTTAGTTTAGAAAAATAATAAAAGACAAGGGGGATTGGTTTGATTATAATTAAAATAATAATAAACAATAAGATGAAAAGATGATTAGGAGTCATTCGTCATTACCAAACGTTGACTTGCATAGTATACTCGTTTACCTTTCGTAAGAATCATATATCACCAACCGTATAATAGAAGCTAGCTCAGTTCTATCCCCAAAACTCCTTTTACCACGGATACGGAAGCTCTCCAATATCAGATTCTATTCAACTGAACCACAAAGTAGTAGCTCACTCAAGGTGTAATCCAACTGAATGCTTTAGGATTTGTGAATTAGGTGATCCCAGTAGTTAAACTCTTAGCTCAAGGTCCACTTGCTGGTGTTATCTTCACTCGCAATTGCTCCACAGAATCCCTCTGTAAGGTCTCACGATTTCTACTTGTGTATGAATTATTCGACGATTACTTATCTCCTAACCCAATACTAGAAATAAAACAATTAATAGACTAATCTAGTATGCATCCCAAATCAATCTAAGAATCACTCATAAAGATCAAATATGGTAAAGACAATCGAAAATATGATAAAAACTTGGAATAAACTTGTATAATAATTAAGCTTCACGCCCGGAACTTTGAATTCATCCTAATCAAATACTATTAAGCCTCTCATGTTACACCATTTCATGGTTTCCCCCTAAAGGGGTAAACCCTAAAATATGAATTAAGAACAAAGTGTATTATGAGATGTGTAGAGATATAATATGATATTATTTATGTTAAGAAATCCTTATATAGTCTCTAAGTAATAGAAGTTCCCGTGCTTGAATCTGTGCCAAGTAGGTTGCCAAACTTGGTCGAATTTCCAAAAGTAGTTCACCAGGTAGTCACGTCCCATTCTGTCTCGCACAAAAGAGATGTAAAACAGCTATTGGGCCACGCATAAAGCTTGAAAGTCCAGCCCATTGAACTCATTTCAACTTCTACATGGCCTTCCAGTTCGATGGAACTGACAGTGTATTCCTTCCAATCTTGTTACGGCCAGAACTTTCCGTCCGATTATCCTCCTGGATGTTTTTAACCATTTTTCTTCTTTCAGTAACGGCTTGGATTCTATCCGTAAACTTGTCCCGTAAATTTTTTCTATTTCTTTCCTTCTCTTCCGTACTCGAACTCGTGTTCTCATACTCCACCAGTATTTGTCTCGATCTTCCATTCATCTCTGCTATCTCGAGCTCATTCCATCATTCTCATCCATTCACAACTGCCGGCACTCAACTCTACTCCTTCGTCACTGCCATTTTCCATCATCGACTACCTTGCTGCCAGCAATAGCATCACCGTGAACAATCAACTCACCACTGCCAGTATTCATATATAGCTCCTCCTCCTCATTCTCTTCATTGTTCTTGGTAGCAATCCTCATCACCCAGCTCGTCATCACCATGGCAGTTCACCATTACCATTTTTATTCATCGCGACCAACAACTCACTCTTCACGACCATTGAACTCCAACATGCACGAGCTCAGTGAACCACCAACTCTACCAACTACCATCACTAGTATCATCCAGCAGTAACCTACAACCACCAATATCCATGATTCTATCGCTGGCAATCATTCATTCACCGAAAATCATCAGCACGTACTGCCATCGTTCACAGATCCGAGCTTTTATATTCGAATTCATCACCATCATCGTCTCCCTGACTTCTCTCAAACTCTGTCCCAGCAACATCGAAGGATATTAACGTATCTCAGCTCCTTGTTTATCTCAGTCAATCCTCACCACCGTCACCGTCCCTGATGTGCAAGGTACAGCTAAACTCCACGAGCATCAACAATGGCAGCAAGCCATAAACGTCACTCACCATGATATCATCACCGTATGTGGAACTCCACTCTTAGCAGACAACCATCCATGACCTTCACTTCATTCAACCATCGTCACCGCTGATGATGGAAGCAACACTCAAACTCGTTGGAAACTCAATTTTAGATAATACCCATGTCTCCTTATAACTCTGGCAGCTTAAATATGTAGGCTCGAGTTCATCAGACCAAGAAATCACCATCGGGGTCATTAGCTGCCGTGATCATCATCATTGGTGATACTCTATTGGAATGGAGAAAGACGAAGGTAGTTCCCCGAGTAGTTAGGCTGGGTGCCTTTAACATCTTTTGAATTCCGGCTTCCCCCTAAGTAAAGGTCATGACTCCCTTTAGAAGCTCCTTTGAAAATGTTCATCCATTAACAGAATGACTGCCTCTTAACGTAGAGAGGGGATTCCAATAGCACTTGTTCTGGGAAATGACCATTTTGCCCTTCTAGCCTTCCGAGTTCTTCTTTTGCTCATAACTTCTTCGTACGAACTCAGAATGACTTCGTTCTTTCGTCGTTCACTTAGTATTTTCGTCCTCTTCAAGATGATGACTAAAAATCCTCCATTTGATCGATTTACACTGGGTCTTTGGCCCTTCTTCACTTGTGACATCACTTTTGTAGCTATTTCCACTTGTTTTGGATGATTCACCTAATGAAACACAAATAAAACAAAACAAACGTAATATACAATAATTTGCAAGAATATAAGCAATTACTAGCATGGATTCAACACTAAATATATGCAAAATATGCACTTAACAATGTCCCACGTAAATGCTTGGAAGTTGTGGCTGGTTCTAGTCATGCTATTTTTGTTCTTGGTCATGAGTTGAAGGGGTTGAGGCAGGCCTTATTATTACAGTGGATGGTTGGTATAGAAGAGTTCACATCGGCCTTGACTCCATGGCTGTTATAGTTTTGTTGACTAGTAGGAATCCATATCCTCCCTGAAATATGTTTTATATTTGGAAATATATTTATCAGTTGTCGAAGAGGTTTGAGTGGGTTAAAATTATTCATATTTATCATGAAATCAATAGGGCTGTTGACTGGTTAGAAGGGTTGTACTCCCATTCTTCTTATGAGAGGCTTGATCCTGATGCTTTAGGTGAGGAGTTTAATAGAATTTTGGCTGAGGATGCTGATTTTTTTTTTTACTACGAAAGAAAATTTTATTATAGATAGAATCAGGCAGAGGCTGCCAATAAGTTTTCATCAGATGTAATAGCTGATTTTAATCAAGCAGGCATATAATCTTGCTATTCCAGGATACTAGAAAAATAAAGTGCTTTATTTGCAATAGTATCTGCAATATTGTTCCTTCACGATGAACGAACGTACCTTTCCAACTACTAAATTTATTTAAGAGAAAATGGAGTATGTTATTATGCTTGCATTGGTCCATTTTACTAATCCTTGCTTCCCATTTAACGTATTCACCACCTTTTGGCTATCTCCTTCCAAGTGCAGCCTAGTGATCCCTATATCTTTAGCCCACTGGATTGCTTCAAAAGCTGCTAGTGCCTCTGCTTGCTCTAGTTCTGCTGTTTTTGTGTATAGACCTCTAGCTCTATTTTATGTACCTGCAAAGTTGCGACAGATTAGTCATATGCATGTAGATTTTGTAAACTTACAGAAAGCCGCATCAAAATTAATTTTGATATCCCCATGTTCTAGTTTTTTCCAGGTTTTTGACACAATTTCAATTGAGTTCTCTCTTTGTCTGGGGGAGATAAAATTTGAACTCTCTTCCAATCAGCCATATGAGTCTTTATGCTCATAATAATCTCTTTTGTCTTAACCTGCATGTTTTCAAAGACAACATTGCACCTGGATTTCCATATTTTCCGCATTGTAAAGCAAATAATGTTGAACTGAGCAGTATTGGTTGGTCTATTATGGTAATCATTATCAAACCAGGTTTTCACCCAAGAGTGGATATCTTTTCCCTGCAACAAATGCATACAATTTACATCAACACTCACAAGAACAGATTTAAAAATAATATAATCCAAGAACAGATGATGTAAGGATTCACTTTGATTTCTGCAAAAAGGACAGTCAACATTAGTATGTTTAGTGAATCTAGCCAATCCATCTCTAGTAGACATACATTTATGGAGAAATTTCCATAGAAAATGTTGGATTTTAACAAGAAGCTTAGTTTTCCAGAGTGCTTTCCAATCAATTTCATTATGGCTAGGAGGTATGGCTTGGGTATTATCCAAAATAACTCTATAGGTAGATTTAACTGAGAACACCCCATTGTCAGCTGGTTTCCACCTAATTATGTCTTTTCCAGAAATTGGAATCCTTATATCTTGAATAGCTTTAACAATATCACTATCAAACAAGGCTTCAAGAGTATTCATATTCCAAGAATTGGTACTTTGATCTATTAGGTGACTCACTTTGCTAATGTTGGCATAGACAAATGTAGACTTAGGGGGACCACTCATACTAGGAATCCAATTTTCCTTCTATATAGAGATATCATTACCATCTACTAATTTCCAGCAGTAATACTTTTTTAAGATTTTTAAGCCATCATAGATGCCTTTCCAAACCTAAGAACCATGTTTGGACAAGACACAGTTTAAAGGGTTATAACCATTGAAGTATTTATGTCTAAGAAGCACAGCCCAAGGGGCATCAGGATCTTCTATCATCCTCCAAGAAAGTTTAGTCAACGAAGCTTGATTTAGAATAGCAGATTGTCTAATATTAATCCTCATAGATCTTTAGGATAAGCAACATGATTCCACTTTTTGGCATAGATACATTTTTCACATGTCTTTCTGTTCCACCAAATATTTCATTGTATTGCATCCATCTTATCTGTAATTTTCTTAATTATTGGAAAAATTTCGATATGGTGGCTAGCAATTATTCCTAAAACATATTGAGTTAAAGTGGTCATACATGGTTGGGCAATGAATTTAGATTGCCGGGGAGCAAGGTGTTTGCACCCAGAAATATTTTCAGGCACTAAACACGATGATTTTGGTGTTGATGAGGAAAACAGAGTTATAAAAAATGAAACAAGGGTAAAGATAATGGACACGAATTTTACATGGTTCGGCAGAGTTTGCCTACATCCACGGACGAATCCCCTTGGGGAGTGATTTTTTTTATTGATAATCGAATTACATAGGATTTTTTTCTCTCCTAGCAACCCCGCTTTTCTCTATCAGGGCATCCCTATTTATACAGTTGCGAATTCTTTCCTCTCTTAATTGCGAAATAACCTAAATTAAGTTAAATTTCCCTACATGCCTGCTGGACATGCCCTGCATGCCTCCTAGCCATAAACTGTATTAATTCTGCATGGTCATAAACTGTATTAATTCTGCACTTGTTGGCTTTTGCATTCCTCCTGGCATTAACTCACATGAAACTGCTCATTCATGCCTCCATGTTAAATTCTGCATGAAACTGCTCATTCATGCCTCCATATTAAATTATGCATGAAAATTCCCCTTCATGCCTCCCTGTTTAATTATGCATGATGGACTAACTGGCTGACATGTATAATGGCTAGTAGTATGGATGGATGCTGGCTGACAACATGGGTAGAGACTGGCTGGCAACACACCTGACAGCATGGCTAGAAACTAGTTGGCAGTGTGGTAGATTACTTGGCTGGGAATTGGTTAGCAGCATTGCTGGCTACAAGACTGAAAATTGGCTAGAGGTGCGACTTGCAACCTGACTTCGACAGTTGACCGATGGTTGACTTTGACTATTGATCGGGCGTTGAATTTGACCATTGACCAGTCATTGAATTTATGTGATACTGGGCAGCTAGTGGGATGCTTAGGTTGACTGGTTACCGTGCTTGGATGAGGACCAAAAGATGATTCAAGTACCTATTGGGCCCATTATGTGGCATTTTTACTTATGGTACAAACATCGCCCCTTCTTAACCTCCAACTTGTTGGGGGTTAAAAAAAATTCATTTTCCTTAGTCAATGATAAAACTCGCCCCCAAGTGTGGATTATTGATGTTGAGGTGATTGGAAAACTTCCCTTATTGTTTGCGGAAATCATAATCAAGATGCCCCCAAGTTAGGATATTGTGACTGGGATATCGGCGGGCAATAATTGGGCATGAACAATTGTTGTATGCAAAAACTGGACTGAAGGCTGAACTAGACTGCAACGGAAGAATGATACTGGAGTGGAGTGATGTTGAAAGTGAGCGGTAATTGTTAATGTAAAACTGGACCGTGGTAGTTGTGTAGAACTAAACTAGTAACTGTTGTTTGGAAAAGATGAGTTATATTTGACGTCACTCGGCTGGAATCTTTGTGAGCTGCTGGAATTAAGATGCTGTCGATTTTGGACTGAGCCGCGGTAGTTGCGAGCGAAAGGGTGTGACCCTTTAGTAGTTGAGTTGGTAACATACTTTGTGTGTCGTTGGACCTCCAATGGTCTTGATTGTGCTACTGGATGTGACATCGATATTTATATGTCTTTAGTAGTTATATGAATCAGGATAACAGCAGCGGTGTTGACTAGATTACAATAGTTGCTTCGGAACTGGATTGCAATGATCGCGGTAAACTGGACTGCAACGGCCACAAAAACTATCCTCCGCAGTAATGAGCAAAACTGGGTTACAACAGCTTCGAGCAAAGCTAGTCTGCAGCATCTGCGATCAGCTGGACTGTAGGAGCCATAAACATGGTTGGAATGCAGCAGCTTCGATCAGCTGTAATGCAGCAGCGACGAGCATGACTGCAGGAGTTGCGAACATAGATGTACTGCAGCAGCTTCGATCAGGTGGAATGCAGTAGCGACGAGCAAAAATGCACTGCAACAGCTTTGATCAGCTGGAATGCAGCAGTGACGATCAAAGATGCACTGCAGCAGCTGCGATCAGCTGGACTACGGGAGATGCGAACATAGATGGACTACAACAACTTCGATCATCTGGAATGCAACAGCGACGAGCAAGACTGCACTGCAGCAGCTGCGATCAGCTGGACTGCAGGAGATGTGAACATAGCTGGACTGCAGCATCTTCGATCAGCTGGAATGCAGCAGCGACGAGAAAAACTGTGCTTCAGCAGCTGTGATCAGCTGGGCTGCATGAGCTGCGAACATAACTATAATGATATAGCTTCAATCATCTAGATTGCAGCAGTTGCTGAGGAACTGGAGTAAAATCGTTCGATACGCCATGAATGTAACAGTTACATAAAACCAGACTGCATCAGTTTCGTCCAACTGATTACAGAATTGATGAGCAAAACTGGACTACATCAGTTGCGTCCAACTAAGTGCAGAATTGATGAGCACAACTGGACTGCATCAGTTGCGTCCAACTGATTGCATCGGTTGCTTTTGAACTGGACTACAACAATTCGATCAACTTAACTGTAGAAGTTTAACATTACTGATTGCAATAATATGCAGCAAAATATTAGGGTGAATGCTTGCCCCCTCTTAATCATGTAACTCTTTGGAGGATTAAGAAGTTTGGGTTACCTGAAGTTTCAATTTTCAGAAGCTAAATTCCGCATTGAATTTAGGTGCTATGTAACTCGCCCCCAAGCGCATGGAGTGTTACCATCTCACCCCAAAAGAGTTATTTTTAGACCATGAGGTGTTATATATCTCGCTCCAAAGTGATAGTCAGTCACGTTGAAGTGATATGCAACTCGCCCCCAGAAAATGGTGATTATCATGCTACTTAATGCTCTCACAAGGGTGTAGTTCCTTGCTGCATCTTGCTCGCGCATGAAATTTTGAAGCTGTCTGCTATCTGGAATTCGCGTGGGGGCCAATCCCACTATTCCATATGCGCGCATAATTGAAATGTGTGCATCTCCTTGTGATAAAATGCTCGCCACATTGTCGATGTCTCATTGAACAAAAGTATGCATGATTATATGAAAAGATGCGAAAATATGTAAATTGTATTCGTACCATATTTATTGCGGCTTCGCTTATGAGGTGATTAGGATGTCCACTGGCTATGTTGATGTTTTCCAACGACAATAACTAGTGTAGTTACTTTAGCGTCTCGGCTTGATTCGGAAACAAGATTTTTCCGCGGGACTGGAATGCACCGGTTGAATCAAAATTGGATTGAAGATAGCTTCCATGGAACTGTATTTCAGTAACTGTGATCAGCTGAACTATAATATTTATAAGTAAAACTGGACTGAAGCAGTTGCTGAGAAACCGAACTATAGAAGTTCGATCATATTTGACTGAAGTAGTTGTTAGGAAAACAGTACTAAAACAGTTTTGAGGAAAAACGGACTACAAAAGCTCGATCAACCGGACTGTAGTAATTATACGAAGAAAAAAAAGACTGCGAAAGTTCGATCAACTAGACTGGAGTATTTGCTGAGGAACTGGACTACAACATCTCGATCAACTGGACTGTAGTAATTAGGCGAAAAAGGACTGCAACAGTTCAATCAACCGGACTGCAGTATTTGCTGAGGAACTCGACTACAACAGCTCGATCAACTGGACTGTAGTAATTATGCAAAAAAGGACTGCAATAGTTTGATCAACCGGACTGCAGTATTTGCTGAGGAACTGGACTACAGCAGCTCGATCAACTGGACTGTAGCATTCGTTTGGTGATTGAATGATACCGTTTCCGATGCTGCAATTTTAAATTTCTAAAAATTTAATTTTCTCAAAAAATTGAAATTTCGCCTTCATGATGTTGTAAATTGACATACGATCTCAACGGGCCGAATATCATCAAATTCAGATGTCGTATGAATGAGATATCAAAGAAACAAGATTGATGACCAAGCCCAAGACAAATAATTCATTTAAGCCCACAATGGGGCGTGTAAATCCGACAACCAAATGAAAGTTGGCTGAAATATCAGTGAGCCACGGCTCAACTCGGCAAGACTCAGCGAGCCGACTCAGTCCAACCCGTTGGGTGTAAATATCTGTCACTTCACACGAGTGGGGTGTAAATATACCATGGAGCATGGGAGTAACTTGCGTCGGGATGTATCGAATCAGGGCCACTGAACTATGTTGTGTCGTGATATACTGGAGCGAAACCAACTGACCTGCCAGACTATGGCCGCCGACCTTTATTTTTTATTTGAAAGTTTTCGCCACAGGTTTTGCGAACTGTGATCTTTCCTCCAAATATTTAATGACAGTTTCGTAGAATTATTATCTTTTCGATCATGCCTTCTTGCAACGGTTTCTTGCTTCAATTTTTAGCAACAGTTTTCTTCAACTGTATCTGTTTCTCATGGAATCTTTTTTGGACTTTTAGCAACGGTTTCGAACGCTGTGGCCGTTTATCATGGACTCTCCGCCAATGTTTCCGCTATACTTCTGTGACCTTTTCTGGAACCTTTTGAGATGTGTTTCTGGGGATCTTCCTTAGGGTTACCGCCTCGTGTCTTTGTCGTATGTGCAGCTGGTGCAGATTGCTATGGACCTGGAACTCGGACATGGTGGAGGTGATTTAGACAAGCTACGAACTCGAATATGCTGCTGATGTGTTATGGATGAACTGACTTTTTTAAAAATTTGGACTGTAACATGCTGTAGGTCGAACATCCTGCCAACAGCTTTTAGCGATCTTTGCAGAGAGTCAACTTTGGTGGCTTCCGACTGTGAAGCTGGACTGCAGCAGTTGCGATCAACTGGACTGCAGTAACTGTGATTAACTGGACTGCAGCAGCTGTGATTATCTGGACTGCAGTGATTGAAATTAAAACTGGACCCATCCATTTTGCGGATCAAATATCCAACAATAATTTTGATGATGTTTTTACGATCTTTTACCATGGACCGAACGTCATGAGAGCGGTTTTATCGGTCTTTGTAGTGATGCAGTTTTAGTAGTTTCCGAAGGTAATAGTTTTAGTAGATCTCGAACAACGAATATGGACTGCAGCAGTTGCGACCAACTGGATTGCAGTAACTGCGATTATCTGGATTGCTGCAATTGTGATCAAAACTGGACTGCAGCAGTTACGATCAACTGGACTGCAGCAGTGATTTTTTAAGACGTTCAAACTGCTTTTTCACGGACACGATTTTGAAGAATTTTGTACAACTTTTCTCAATGGTAAAACACGATTCCTTTTCTCGTATTCCCCTTAGTCGGCGCCAATGTTTGCACCCATAAATATTTCCAGGCATTAAACACGATGATTTTGGTGTTGATGAGGAAAATAGGGTTATAAACAATGAAACAAGGGTAAAGATAAGGGACACGAATTTTACGTGGTTCGGCAGAGTTTGCCTATATCCACGGACGAATCCCCTTGGGGAGTGATTTTTTATTGATAATCGAATTACATGGGATTTTTTTCTCTCCTAGCCGCCCACTTTCCTCTATCAGGGCGTCCCTATTTATACAGTTGCGAATTCTTCCCTCTCTTAATTGTGAAATAACATAAATTGAGTTAAATTCCCAGTATGCCTGTTGGACATGCCCTGCATGCCTCCTAGCCATAAACTGTATTAATTCTGCACTTGCTGGCTTTTGCATGCCTCTTGGCATTAACTCGCATGAAACTACTCATTCATGCCTCCATGTTAAATTCTGCATGAAACTGCTCATTCATCCCTCCATATTAAATTATGCATGAAACTGCCCCTTCATGCATAATGGCTGGTAATATGGATGGATGTTGGCTGACAACATGGGTAGAGACTGGATGGCAGCACACCTGGACGCATGGCTAGAAACTGGATGGCAGTGCGGCAGAGTACTTGGCTGGGAATTGGTTAGCAGCAATGCTGGCTACAAGACTGAAAATTGGCTAGAGGTGCAACTTGCAACCTGACTTCGACAGTTGACTTTGATTATTGACCGGGCGTTGACTTTGACCATTGACCAGTCATTGAATTTATGTAATACGGGGCAGGCTGGTGGGCTGCTTAGGTTGACTAGTTAGCGTGCTTGGATGGGGGCCAAAAGATGATTCAAGTACCAATTAGGCACATTATGTGGCATTTTTACTTATGGTACAAACACAAGGCTATCACTAAATCTATCCATCAAAGGAGTGAAGGATTTAACCTTGTTCTTTTACAACAAGAGAGGTACTCCTAAATATTTGTCCTGCAAATCCATTCTCTTAATTTTTAAAATGTTAGCAATTTCAGTTTTGATTTGATTAGGTACCTTAGGGATAAAATCCAGGCCAGACTTCTCAAAGTTTACAGATTTTATTCAAAATATGCTGATCTGATCAATAATATTTGTTATCTGAGCAGCTTCCTTAGTGTTGGTTCTAGCAAATAACAGGCAATCATCTGCAAAAAATAGGTGGATAACATAAGGGATATCTTTAGTAACAATACATCCATGGATGAGATTATTAGATTCATCAATAAATAAAGATCTAGACATGGATTCTGTAGATGGGGAAAACGGTTTGCTGGTTTTTAGGGAAGTGAAAAGATGAATATGCGTGCAAGACTCCTGAACCGAGAAAACTGCTTAACCTCACACATATGCACCACAATGGGATTGCTTAGATTTGAGGGATCAATCTGTAGGACTCCTGCCTAAACCAAGTCAATGGTCGTTCCAGAGTCAATTCGACCACAAAGAGGGAGATGGGTTGATCTGTAGGAGGGAAGCTGAGAATTGTGTGGGATCAGTGATGATCAAGGATTGTGGATGTGTTGAAGGTTTCTGCAATAACCGGTGAACTGTTGAGTTCGAAATAAGTTCTGATAGATTGATGAATTCTTTAGAGTAGTTACTCGACAAATTCTGTATAGACTAAAAACGTTGTCTCAATCATGGATTCAGAGACTTATTTTATACTGTCAGAGTTGCGAATACCTTGATCCCTGTAAGTGTGATGGTTTCATGAGTAGAAGAGTGAGCTGGTGGAAGATCGTGGTAAAGTCAGTTCCATGTCGTGTGAAAACTTGACAGATCGTGCACCCACTACTTTGTTAACTCCTTCCACTGTTGACACAACTTACGCACATTTCTCGTTGTGGATGAATCCACGTGATGTAGGCCGCCAGACCAAAACCCTTGTTGTTATCCCCCAATTTGACGTGATTGATGTCTCACAAATCGTGGAGTTCGCAAGACAGATGTGTATTTAGTTTGTTAGTTGTTGACTTATTAGGCAATGAGCCTAGGTTTTGTTGAATCGAGCATGTTTGGCAAATGCTCATTGATTCATGATCATTAATGTTGTTCGTCTGAGCAAATGTTGTAAATTCAACAAGGTGTTGAATATTGATGAGTTACTGAATATATGTGGATTATTCGAGCAATTGAGCAAGTATTGCTTGATTCGACGAAATACTGACTGAATATTGATAGTTGGGTCAATATTCAAGCAACTGAGCAAGTATTGCTCAATTCGACGAATTACCGAATATTGAGAATTTGGCGTGCAATTGAGCAAGTATTGCTCAATTCGACACAATACCGATAAATTGACAATTTGACGTGCAACTGAGCAAATGTTTCTCAATTCGAAAAATTACTGATAAATTACTAAATATTGATAGCTGGATCAATATTTGAGCAATTGAGCCAATGTTGCTCAATTCAACGAAATATTTATTGGTGACGTGACCCAATAAAATATTAGAATATTGGTAGATTACCAAATATTATATAATAAATCTTCATGGATCAACATAAATTTATTTGGTTTTTGAAATTGCTCGGAATAATGATTTGTTGAGCGTTTGTTCGAAAACCCTAATTTTGATGAATTGCTCATTATTCGACGAATTGCTAAAAATAGGTCATGAGCAAAAGAGGGACCGACCTCATAGGAGCATGGACGTCCATGTGATTCCCAATTGATCGAGTGAGCATGTACCAGGGTTCTCAGTTGGAGAGTTGGTGAAGGAATGATGATTAAGTGCCGGTTTCATCATTTATTGAATTACTGCTGGGTTCAACATTAGGCAAAACCTAAGTATGAAAGATAGGGGACCGACCAAGAGATCATGGGACCGGTTCTTGGTGATCACGGGACCAGTTGTTGTCCTTTTGAGCAATCCTCAGGTTGGTTGGACAGAGTTTGAGCCCAATATGAGCAATTGAGCAAATTAGGTCAAAATTATGAAAACATGTGGGACCGGCTTTGTGCAGGCCCTAGGAATGACTCTGGTCGGTCATCAAGGTATGCACGTGTTACCATGGTGTTTGTGTCTCAGTATTTTCTGATGTGCGTTCGAGCAATATTGTGAATTTCAGAAGAGTTTCATCTTGACTGAAATTCTTGATTTTTATTGGAATGAGCATGTATGCTCAATTAATCAATATTTTGTAAATATTAAAATAAGAGTGTTTTAATATTCAAAATTTCAGTGAGAGGCTATCCGATCATGTGACCACGTTGGCTTTTGAATTTTCATGATTTGAGAAATGTTCGAGAAGTTATGAATAAATCATGATTTTTAATCAAACCAAGGAGTTTCCTGAATTTGAGGAAAATAATAATTATAAAAGACTAGGGATTACATGGCGTGGGACCGGACACGGCTAGGGCATGGCCGGCCGGCTATGTTGCCCGGTCCCGTATACTTTTCCCTATTTTATAATATTATTTCATGAATCCATGAAGTTATGGAGAATCCATGAATTTTGTTGAAACCCAGGAGTTTCATGAAATTGGGGAATAATAATTATAAAAAGACTAAGGATTGTAAGGTGTGGGACCGGCCATGGCTTGGGCATGGCCGGCCGGTTAGGTTGCCCGGTCCCGCACACTTTTTCTTAATTTATAATATTATTATTTTTCATGAATCCATGAAGTTATGGAGAATTCATGAATTTTGCAAAAACAAGGAAAGTTGCTAAAATCAAGGAGTTTTTCATAAGTTCATGAAAATAACAAAATAGGGAAAAATAATAAAGGAAGCATGGGGACCGTCCATGGCTAGGTCATGGCCGGCCAGCCAGTGGGCCCGGCCCTGGGCGCTCCTTATTATTTTATCAATATTTGTTGTTTTCTCCTATTTTGCGTAGGATTCCCCATCTATTCATGTTTTTGGGTGCTCAGTCGTGCATCATTGTCGAGTACACTTACACCATTTTTGTGGGGCTTACTCAGTGACGATCCAGATGCCCGACTGTGAGTATTTCTTGCTGATCCATGAAATTCAGTGTTGAATAGTTCATGAAATTGAACTAATGAAAATTAGTAGTTATTTATTATAAACTCGTAGGATCAGCTGTGGATTCGACCAAGAATTCGAAATAATAAAATAAGCATTACCATTCCATGGGATCATGGATTCGACCATAGAATCAGAGTAATAAAATTATATTTTACTATTTCATGAGATTAGCAGTGAATTCGATCATGAAATTGGAGTAATGAGATAATACGGTTGTTCATTGCCATTCTATGAGATCAAGACGTGGATTCGATCATAGAATCGGAGCAATTGTTAATGCCATTCCATGGGATCAGGCTGTGGATTCGACCATGGAATCAGAGCAATTGTTATTTCCATTCCTTGGGATCAGGCCATGGATTCGACCATGGAATCGGAGCAATAATAGATTATTCTAGGAATTCTGTGGTGAATGTCACACGTAAAATTTATTATGGAGGAGGTTCCTTGAGTAGAAGGACTTACCTTGCTGATTTTTTTGGGAATGAGTGTGGCCAAATTAATCTATGTGCATAGTCAAGAGAAGGCTAATATCCCGAGGGCGCCCTAGAATCCTTACGAGAATTCCCAAGTCTATACACGTCTCCCTACATAGTCATGATCAGTGAGTGTCACTATCATGAAGGCGCTGTTACTCTCAATCTTACGGAGAACCGCCTAATCGTTCTTCTATGTAGAGGGGGGTCTCTCTCATGTAGTCAGGGAACAGTGAGTATCACCGATGTCCTAAAGGCGTTAAGCCCTCTCAACAAACAATTATATAGGAGGACCGCCCAATTATATTATTCTATATAGAGGGCACAATGAAATGCCAGGGATCGAATGCTCGGCTAGTGGAGGCTTTTCGAAATACATGTTCATCATGGATTCGTAAAATATGAATCGTCACATGCCTGAAGCCGTATCAGAAACATGCAGTATCATGATTTCACGGTTTTGAACTTTGTTGAAAATCCACCATCAACATTAAGTTCCCTGCATAGTGAGGAACAATCATGTTCCGCAGTAAGCATTAGATGGTGATTTTCAGTCGACGAGATCGTGGTTGAACTTAATCTACAAAGGTAGTTTCAGAATCCTCGACTTGCTCCAATGGTGTCATGTACGAGCAAATGTTCAGGTGAGGACCCTGATGGTGTGATAGAGTGTTATTTTGTGGATACAGAGAGGTGAAGTGCAGCTGATTTGGTCAGTTAAAAGCCTAGTTTCGGTTGATTTAGGATTCATGGTCCCGAGCCCAAAAAAGGAAACCCAGATGTTTTAGGTTTTGGAAATAAAAGTAATATAAAAGGGTGAAGCCCTAAATTTTTTTTATTTTTTTCTAAAGTTCAGTTGTTCATGAGTTGTTCAAAATAAAATTTCATGTGTGCATGTATGCGTAAGATTCATGAAAATTTATTTTTAGAAAACATATGCACGTTCGTTCGTTAGTTTAAGAAACGAGCAATAATCCCTAATATAAAAGAGATACATAAATTCTTGAGTAGACATGGTCTGGTTACAGTAGATAAAAAAAATTTTATGAAGTTTCATGAAAACTAAAATTTATTTTCAAAGCATGGAGTTTCACAAATACTTTTAGGAACGTAGGTTCGTTCATAGTAAAAGTAATAAATAATGATCCTTAGAGTTAGACGAATTTTTGAAAAGACCTGCACCTCATGATAAAATTCATTTGGAATATGTGGACCTTTACAAAAGTATAAAAGACCCTCATTTCATAGACGAATGCTCGTGAGAGGGAGAAAAAATATATATATACATATATTTTCAAAGTTACGTGAGTTTCACATTAAAATATATATTTTTTGTAAAATCAATGTTTTGATTTTGAACAACTGTTGAAAGTAGACAACTATACATGGTGAAATAATGTCTATATGTGAGTTTTCACAATTGTAGAATGGACGTCTGTCCAAATTTTGAAAAACCGTTCACACAGTAAAGATTTACGTGGGTTGTTCACGATTTTATGAAAGATTTTACAAAATGATTTTAAACAAGTGTTAAAAGCGAACAATAATGTTTTCGTGAATTTCGTGATTTCATAGTGTTTGCACACTCGGTAGAAAATCAGTGAATGTTCACATGAATGGTTATGTGAATTATTCATAATTTCGTGAAAAGTCAGGTGTCAGACTTATAAGTAATGGGTGTTGCTCGTCTTTGGAGGTTTGAAGGAGCGAGCAAGATTTTCGAAGTTTTACGTTATTATCACTAAGTTCGTGAAACCATAAATAGGTAAGAGTTGAGAGTTACCATTTTTGTAGACGCCGATGTGAGCATCCTAATTATTTTTGTGGTGGTTTACTGCTTTGATGAAATCTGCATCTACGGATAATATACTGAAGTAGGAACGTTGTATGGACGTCACAGCAACTTTGCAAGAATGAATGGTTCCCACAATGATACTTCCAGAGATGATATCTCTACAGATGCATCTTTTATAAATGGTGCTTCTGGGACCTCTGAGTGATGGCGAGAGATCATTCACATTGAGTTGTACTCCTGATTACTTAGTATAGTAATGCACGGGAAGTCTCTGATGAAGGAATATAACATCGATAGAGCAGTTCGACAAATGATTCCTTGTTCGATTGATGTGGATTACCCAGAAATAGCAGTAAGTCTTTGGAGTGGAGAATCCAGAAATAAGGATCATAGAATGATATCGATCACTGTAAAGTCCCCGGCTGTCTGTTTGGTGAGTTGTTAGCACTCCTTATATCATGACTTTTTCTTGTCCGTGCAATTAGGATCATCAAACCAATGTTTGTTACTTTGTTTCATAACTTTTTCACCATCGAGACTTGACGGTCTTCAATTCATTGTTGCTGAACAAATAATTTCTAAATCGAGCGCCAAAGAAAAATTCAATGTAAGTACCTCTTCGTATAATCGTTCATGGAACTCCTTGAATGAAATACCACTAATTGTTGTTGATGTATTCAGGAGGAGATTTCCATGGAATGAGGGATTACTGACGATTCCCATTCATCTTCGGAGGATGGTGAAGAAGAAAACCCTGGATTTCAAAACCGAATGAAAGCAATGATGTTTCCAATGGTGATATTGGCAATTCCGGTCCTTTGAGCACTTTAGGGACTACTCCAGTAACTACCCATCGTATATTTTCTTCATAGAAGTATGAAATCGCTGATTTGTTGATGAATGAATGAAGATTCTCATGAATAAGTGAAAAGTTTTACCGAAATACGTCACCAGAAAATTCAGAACTTGGCCTTTTAGCAAAAACGCCGTAAAATATTCATCCGATGTCATATTTTCGCGATCTTCCCATGTATCCTTATTCCCAGGAAATTTCCAAGATTTTTAAAATAATACTTTTAAGTTTTGAGCATGTTTAGGGGTCGAAATCTATGAAACAGTAAACTTCCAGGAGACCTTAAAAAAAAATTCAATTGGCATGTGGTCCAATGTTTTGGCCACAACTCTTCGCTCTTTCTCCAATTGATGTGAATTTTGGATATACTGTAGAGGACATCCAAACTAAGAGAATGGTATGTTACCCATCCATAGATTCTTCACCAATTACTCCCAGCTTGCCTATTTGTGCATGACAGTGAAAAATCGTCTCAGGAGAGCTTGTTGTAAAACGCCCCCGTTGCGTCTTCAGACCATTTTCTCGTGTCTCGAACGGTTGGTGAAGGATTTTGATGTCATTGATTCATTTGAGATCAGGAACCCTTGATCGATACATGAGCATGGTGGTGCTTGCAGTGCTATCTTCTGTCAGTAGTAGAAACATTACTTCTAAAACCCTGGTCACCGGACCATAGATGATGTTGCTCTCAAGAGGGGGTGATGTAATGACCATGGTTTCATGTCCTGGTCGTAGCATCCCTTTTATTATGAATGATTAGCATATGAGATTCTGGTTCCATGGGTCTTAGACAGTGAAACTGATCATCATGATTAGTGGACCATCAGTCCCCAGTATTTTGTTAAATCTCTCCTTTTCGTTTTCTCTTCTTCTGGCAAGACTTGGATAGAGGACTCATGTATAAAAATTGATGTAAAGACCTAGGTGGTCGAAGTTGGATGTACTTTGATGAAGTACTTAGTGGAAAGACCTAGTGGACACCAATCGACTATGGAAGTTATGAATCCCGTCTAAGAATTGTTGCTTGCATGTTGTACGCTCTGGGAGCCGTAAAAACCTCATACGACGCCAAAATTTGATGCTTGACCCCAACTTTTGAATCTAATAGACTGAGTTATCATTTGAGAAAAGAATCACTCAATTTGGAGTTGTAGAGGTTAGCCAACAAAGCGTTCACATTTGTAATCCCGTACAAATTTTTTAGATTTCGTAGACTTGACGGTAAAAAGCGATATCTTTCATCTCGTATGTCCGATTGATGCGCCCTTTTGGTATGTTGTATAAAAGATATAGACTAACATCTTTTGTTGAGGAAGATTTGTCCCGGTCCTTACCTATTGGTACGTTTTTGTAAACCCATAGCCTGAAGTGTGTTGTATCTCATTTGTGGAGGTGATGAGAACATCTTATAGAAGACTTTGGATTGTGCCCACAAGTTGTGCAAGCTTTGGGAAGACTTTCATGAGAGCATGTTATCAGGTCTACACATCTTGATATGAATCATTAGTTCTTGGAGAAGTCTGCTTCATGTGTAACTCTTCAGAGAATGGTTAGTTAATGAAGCCCTGATATGAAGATGTTTCTCATGAGACCGTTGTTGATACTGAGACCACGGTTGAATTTTCTCCAGAAATTCTTGTTGATGTTGAGACCATGAGTGAAGTTCCTCCATATATCCTTGTTGATGTCGATACTATGGTCGGAGTTTCTAAGATGTAGGTGTACTGGGAGTACAACCCGAATTCTCATGATCAGTATGACTTTACTATGAACTGGATTCGTCAGTGAGTCAACGTTGTTGCGGCAGATAGTAGCAGCAGTCTCCATTCCTAGTTTGATCAGTGAAAAAAGATGTTCCTTATTCGTGCAAGGTTCGTGATGTAGAGAGATTCCGTTGATAAAGTTTTCATAGAATCGCATCAGGTTGCAATGACTTGCTATGTATTGAATCTTGTCTAGTAAGATCAAGTCCCCAGTGCATGTTGAAGGAGTTTGTGCCATCCATGGATGAATGATGTTGCATCTACTCCAGAAGTCTTATCATGAGATATTGAAAACTTATCGATTGATCGTGTTGGTGTTGGTGTTGGATCAGCGTGTCATCATCAAGATATTTGTGCTGAAGCCAGATGCTCCATTATCGAAGGTGTACTCTTTGATTGGAAGCACAATTTGAAGGCTTCTTAGGTGCTTGGGCATTGAAGCGTCATATCCCTTAAGCATCGAATATCTTAGGTTTAATGGACTCGGCCCTGAGTATCTTCTGTTGATTCAACATCCCTTTCGTTACGGTAGTGGGATTCAACACTTTTGCAGACATCAGAGCTTTCTGATTTTCAGGGACATGGACACTCCTGCAAGGCTTTGAAGAATGGCCCAAAGATTTCTTTGCCATGTTTGGACATCATTTCAGTAATGAATGTCTTAATGCTCGATTCGGAGAAATGTCAGATTCAACCACTTGGTAAAATACTAAAGCGGTGAAGCTACCATTCATAACGTCTTGCAGAGTTGCCAGCAGAACTGAGTCCCCATGCTAGGATAGCATGTGAGGAAATAAATGACACAGACATGAAATGAATGTGACTTTCCTGAGTGTGGAACCTCTTGATGAATGTCTATGCATCTTTTGCAGGCTCTTTCCTCAACCTCGTCAAAGTTTGAAATTCCCCAAGTGCTCTGATGATGGACGTCCGCCAAATCTTCTTGATCAGAACTTTCTTCGTTGGAGAGATGTGCAACCAAAGGCGCTTTATTTTTAGTTATCTTTTCAGCATGGATCCACACTCATCTGAGGATCGTGTCATATCTTGGATCTTCCTGATTATGTGAAACTTGGTCTCTGTTCAGGTTGAACCTATTCTCACCTTGAGAATGATGTAGCCATAAGCATCTATGAGCATTCCTTCATGGTCTTTGATTGAGATAGGAGCATGAATAGCTTCTTGTCGAGTGATGCTTGCAATTCCGAAGGTTTTTAGTGAAATATTATTGATGGCGGTGTCAGCATCGATTAACATTCTTACAAATTAATTTCCTATGAGATGGACTATGGTAAGCAGTCCCCAGTTATGCATCTCCTTGTCTGTGGATGAAGGTTCAATGAGTATTTCCGGGATGAACAGATGTTTGACACAATGTAATTTGGTATTATTAACATATCCTTCCTTTGTGTTTTAGACAGATAGAGCAATTTCACAGATACGCTCGATCAATGATTGAACTGCTTCTTTGATTGGTCGTTCAGAGAGTGTAAAGGTTCTGACTGGGAGTGGATTCTTGTGTACTCCTTCAATCCCCAATTGAGTGATCAACCGTATATTTGATGATGTGCTTCAAAATATTACAGTTATTGTTGGATGATCGATGAACCTATGAAGGCAGTACCTGGGATTCTCCATTTCTTCTTCAGTTGGCTGTCTCCTGATGAACGACAATATGATTGCACCATCTTGAACCCAGACTTCCAGTAACTCGATCACTCCTTCATGAGAAGAGAGAAGTTTGAGTCTGTCTGATCATTTCCCCATTCGTTGATGCCGGGTCGAGGTTTGTGCATTTCAGGATTGGTTATCTTTTCTTTGCGCCTTCAGAGGAGCCTGGGATGTTGGAGAAGCGCTCTGATTCTATGTCTCGGCTTTCCTTTTATTCCTTTCAGCAACAATGTTTGTTAAAGGCTGGAGATTATACTGATTGTTGACTAGGCGTCGGCTTCTTCGAGGTTCCTCGACCTTCCATACTTTGTTCTTTCCAGTAAAGAAGGTTTAGTGGTCGCTGATCGTTTGGATGCTTCATGAAGCTCTGAGGAAGTCTGGAAATGGAGATTTTCCAGCAAGTCTCTGTAGACATGGATCATTCCGTTGATTCACAAGTCCACCAATTGTTGTTCAGTAATATTCGAGTCATGGAAATCCAAAGCTTGGACTTTGAACCTCTTCACATAATCGTTCGGATGTTCATTGCTCTTCTGGGACATTCTTCCTAAGTCATAGAGAGTAATATGCTATGAGACAAAGAAGTATTTCATGTAGAAGGCATTAACCATTTTTCCCCAACTAGTGATGCTCCCAGGTGCAATATTGTTGTACCAGGTGTATGCTCGGCCTGTTATAGATTTATAGAATTCCTTCAGACAGACGACATGATTGTGTTCGTGCTCTCCTAGTGCCTCCAGGAATCGAGAGACATGTTCTCGAGCGTTCCATGTTGAGTTGTATAGTGTGAACGCTGGAGAAGTGTAGCCTTTTGGGAGAGGAATTCGTTGTATAGTAGCAGGATATGGAGATTGATGACGATGAACCGATGGTGTCTTTTCTTTTCCCCGATCCTCCATAAAGCGTTCCAAGTCTTCACGGGTGATGAAGCATGCATGTTCCTTCGTTGGTGGGTTATCTTCAACCTTATGCACTTCATCATCATCCGCTACATGGATCGGAGTGACTTCAGGATCGGTAATCAGAGACGTTTCTTTGGCTTTTCCTTTCTCCTGAGCTTTCTCTGATATCTTGTCAGTGAGAGTTTTGAGATAATTGCACAGCTCTTTCTGAGTGGTGGCCATGTCAATCTGATTTTTGGTGAGAGTCTCTTGCACCTTCATGAGATCACCTATGGTAGGTGGGTTTTCTCTGATTTCTTCGGGAGACCTGCCGAAGAGAGGATTGTCTCCAATGTTAGTTTGCAGAGGAGTGGTATCACCAGCACTGATGTTGGAGGCATGAGTAGTTTCTGGAGTACCACCATTGTTGCTAGTGCTAGCGTTGTTTGGGTTAGGATTTGTAACTGAGCCTGACTTAAGATCAACCATTTTGTGAAAGTTTGAGATTGCAACCGAGAGATTAATCTCCCACTGTGGTCTCCAATCTGTAGATGGGAAAAAAATAGTTTGCTGGTTTTTAAGGAAGTGAAGAGACGAGCATGCGTGCAAGACTCCTCAACCGAGCAAACTGCTTAAACTCACACAGATGCACTGTAAAGGGAGTGCTTGGATTCGAGAGATCAATCTGTAGGACTCCGTCCTAAACCAAGTCAATGGCCGTTCCAGAGTCAATTCGGCCGCAAAGAGGGAGATGGGTTGATCTATAGGAGGGAAGCTGAGAATTATGTGGGATCAGTGATGATCAAGGATTGTGGATGTGTTGAAAGTTTCTGCAATAACCGGTGAACTGTTGAGTTCGAAATAAGTTTTGATGGATTGATGAATTCTTGAGAGTAGTTACTCGAGAAATTCTATATAGACTAAAAACGTTGTCCTCAATCATGGATTCACATACTTATTTTATACTGTCAGAGTTGTGAACACCTTGATCCCTGTAAGTATGAGGGTTTCATGAGTGGAAGAGTGGGTCGGTGGAAGATTGTGGTAAAGCCAGTTCCATGTCGTGTGGAAACTTGACGTATCGTGCACCCACTACTTTGTTAAGTCCTTCAACCGTTGACATAACTTACGCACATTTCACGTTGTGGATGAATCCACGTGCTGTAGGCCTCCAGACCAAAACCCTAGTTGTTATCCCCCAATTTGACGTGATTGATGTCTCACGAATCGTGGAGTCTGCGTGAGAGACGTGTATTTAGCTTGTCAGTTGTTGACTGATTAGGCAATGAGCCTAGGTTTTGTTGAATCGAGCATGTTTGGAAAATGCTCAGTGATTCATGATCACTGAGCATGAATATTGATGAGTTACTGAATATATGTGGATTATTCGATCAATTGAGCAAGTATTGCTTGATTCGACGAAATACTGACTGAATATTGATAGTTGGGTCAATATTCAAGCAACTGAGCAAGTATTGCTCAATTCGACGAATTACCGAATATTGAGAATTTGACGTGCAATTGAGCAAGTATGGCTCAATTCGACAAAATACCGATAAATTGACAATTTGACGTGCAACTGAGCAAATGTTGCTCAATTCGAAAAATTACTGATAAATTACTAAATATTGATAGCTGGATCAATATTTGAGCAATTGAGCCAATGTTGCTCAATTCGACGAAATATTTATTGGTGACGTGACCCAATAAAATATTAGAATATTGGTAGATTACCAAATATTATATAATTAATCCCCGTGGATCAACATAAATTTATTTGGTGTTTGAAATTGCTCGGAATAATGATTTGTTGAGCGTTTGTTCAAAAACCCTAATTTTGATGAATTTCTCATTATTCAACGAATTGCTGATCACGGGACCAGTTGTTGTCCGTTTGAGCAATTCTAAGGTTGGTTGGAGAGAGTTTGGGCCCAATATGAGCAATTGAGCAAATTAGGTCAGAATTATGAAAACATGTGGGACCGGCTTTGTGCAAGCCCTAGGAATGACTCTGGTCGGTCATCAAGGTATGCACGTGTTACCATGGTGTCCGTGTCTCCGTACTGAGAGTTTCAGTATTTTCTGATGTGCGTTCGAGCAATATTGTGAATTTCTGAAGAGTTTCATCTTGACTGAAATTCTTGATTTTTATTGGAATGAGCATGTATGCTCAATTAATCAATATTTTGTAAATATTAAAATAAGAGTGTTTTAATATTCAAAATTGCAGTGAGAGTCTAGCTGATCATGTGACCACGTTGGTTTTGAATATTCATGATTTGAGCAATGTTCGAGAAGTTATGAAGAAATCATGATTTTTGCTCAAACCAAGGAGTTTCATGAATTTGAGGAAAATAATAATTATAAAAGACTAGGGATTACAGGGTGTGGGACCGGCCACGTCTAGGGTATGGACGGGTGGCTATGTTGCCCGATCCCGCACTCCTTTTCCTATTTTATAATATTATTTTCATGAATCCGTGTTGTTATGGAGAATCCATGAGTTTTTGTTAAAACAAAGGAGTTTCATGAGTTTAGGGAATAATAGTTATAAAAAAGCTAGGGATTGTGAGGTGTGGGACCGGCCACGGCATGGCCGGCCGATATGTTTCCCGATCCCGCATACCTTTCCCTATTTTATAATATTATTTCATGAATCCATGAATTTATGGAGAATCCATGAATTTTGTTGAAACCCAGGAGTTTGATGAAATTGGGGAATAATAATTATAAAAAGACTAAGGATTGTAAGGTGTGGGACCGGCCATGGCTTGGGCATGGCCGGCCGGTTAGGTTGCCCGGTCCCGCACACTTTTTCTTAATTTATAATATTATTATTTTTCATGAATCCATGAAGTTATGGAGAATTCATGAATTTTGCAAAAACAAGGAAAGTTGCTAAAATCAAGGAGTTTTTCATAAGTTCATGAAAATAACAAAATAGGGAAAAATAATGAAGAAGCATGGGGACCGGCCATGGCTAGGTCATGGCCGGCCGTCCGGTGGGCCCGGCCCTGGGCGCTCCTTATTATTTTATCAATATTTGTTGTTTTCTCCTATTTTGGGTAGGATTCCCCATCTATTCATGTTTTTGGATGCTCGTTCGTGCATCTGGGTGCTCAGTTATGCATCATTGTCGAGTACACTTACACCATTTTTGTGGGGCTTACTCAGTGATGATCCAGATGCCCGATTGTGAGTATTTCTTGCTGATCCATGAAATTCAATGAAGAATAGTTCATGAAATTGAACAAATAAAAATGAGTAGTTATTTATTATCAACTCATAGGATCTGCTATAGATTCGACCATGAATTCGGAATAATAAAATAGGCATTACCATTCCATGGGATCGTGGATTTGACCATAGAATCAGAGTAATAAAATTATCTTTTACCATTTCATGAGATTAGAAGTGAATTTGATCATCAAATCGGAGTAATGAGATAATACGGTTGTTCATTGCAATTTTATGAGATCAAGCCGTGGATTCGATCTTAGAATCGGAGCAATTGTTATTGCCATTCCATGGGACTAGGCCGTGGATTCGACCATGGAATCAGAGCAATTGTTATTGCCATTCCATGGTATCAGGCCGTGGATTCGACTATGGAATCGGAGCAATAATAGATTATTCTGGGAATTCAGTGGTGAATGTCACGACAGAATTAATCTATGTGCATAGTCATGAGACGGCTAATATCCCGAGGGCGCCCTCGAATCCTTAAGAGAATACCCGAGTCTATACACGTCGCCCTACATAGTCAGGATCAGTGAGTGTCACTGTCCTGAAGGCGCTGTTGCTCTCAATATTACGGAGAACCGCCTAATCGTTCTTCTATGTAGAGGGGGGTCGCTCTCATGTAGTCAGGGAACAATGAGTATCACCGACGTCCTGAAGGCGTTAAGCCCTCTCAACAAACAATTATGTAGGAGGACCGCCCAATTCTATTATTTTACATAGAGGGGTTAATGAAATGCCAGGGATCGAACGCTCAGCTAGTGGAGGCTTTTCGAAAGACATGTTCATCATGGCTTCGTAAAATATGAATCGTCACATGCCTGAAGCCGTATCAGAAACATGAAGTATCATGATTTTACGGTTTTGACCTTTGTTAAAAATCCACCATCAACGGATTCCATGCACAGGATAAAAAGATATGGTGATAAGGGATCACCATGTCTTAATCCTCTTTGAGGAATAAATACTTCACCTGTTGAACCCATTTAGCAATATAGAAGTAGAAACAGTAGAGATGCATTGTCTAATAAGATCACACCAGCAATCAGAGAAACCAAGGCTCTTAAGACTATCAATTACAAAAGTCCAATCAATTCTATCAAAAGCTTTGCTCGTATCTAGTTTTATAGCCATCCACTTTTATAATTTTTATTTTTTTCATGGTATCAATTAATTCATGGGCCCTAACAATATTATCATGTATCACTCTACCAGGAACAAATGCTGATTGAAATGGAGAAATAAATTTATTCAAAAGGGGTTTGAGCCTAATGACTAACAATTTTGAGATAATTTTATAACTCATATTACATAGGCTAATAGGCCTAAAATCAGCTGCAGTGACAGGGCAATTTTTCTTAGGAATTAAGGCAGTAAAGTTATGGTTTAACTATTTTAAATGGTGTTTATTAGAATAGAAGAAAGCTTGCACCATACTAACAATATCATCTCCTACAGTGGTCCACATTTTTTGATAGAATCATGGTGAGAATCCATCAGGACCTGGGGTAGTCCAAGAATGCATACCAAAAATAACATTTTTAATTTCATCATGAGTGGGAACAACAATTATCTTAGCATTTTCTTCTTCAGTAATACAAGGGGTAACAGTACTAAAATAAGCATCAGCATTAGGGGGAGATGTGGACCTGCTCATGTTATAAAAGTGATCTTTTAAGTTACTAGGAATATATGTTCTATCAGTTAACCATTCACCCATGGAATTTTGGATGGTATCAATATTGGTTTGTTTTCTTCTAAAGTTCACTTTTTAATAAAAATAAGCAGTATTTCTTTCCCCATTTTTAAGGTCCTCATCCTTATTTCTTTGTTTCCAGTAATCCTCCTCAATATAATATGATAGGTGTAGAATACACCGTATTTACTATCTAGTAGTTTATGCTTTCTTTGCTATTTTTCTTGTAAATTATGTATTTTACGTGTGTTTTTGAGTTATTAGGTACTCTGGAGTCGCACGGAGGAAAAGGAGAAGAAATCACCAAAATTGGGCAAAAAGGGCATAATTGTCATTTCAGAAGATGAGCACTATCTGGAGCCCAGTCAATGTTAAGGGGCGTCTTTGATTTGGAGGAGTATTAAGCAATGACCAGTGATGGCTAAGGGGCTTCTATCTGGGTATCCCTTATACATTATCAAAGGGTGTAATTAGCATTGGGTGGTTCTTATCATGGGGTGCAAATAAGCCGTCCCATGTTCAAGAGTCAAGACCTAAACCTAAGTCGAGAGAAAGCCGTTTCTCAGTTCTTCCCCCAAATTCCATACAACAGCTAAGAACTAGTTAGGGTTTGTGGAAGTTGATTGAAATTCAGAGAAGAACTGCAATGATATTCATGGGTTCGGTTGGAGCTGTTGATTCTCAAGAGTTCGGTGGAGTTTGAGGAATTGAATTATGAAGAATGGGTATTAGAATTCGAATGAGTTCTTGACTGAGTTGTCTGGTGGTATTGTAATGAAGAAATTTGGGTTTTGGTGGATGAAATGGAAGCAGAACAAGTATGGGATTGTGGCCAAGGTTGGGTGGAATTGATTCAAGAGATTAATGATAATCATGGAAGACGGAATTAAAGTTAGGGTCCTGAGCTACAGGTTGATGCTGATGTTCAAAGTGATGGACTGATTAATTAATGGGTTACGTGTGAGTGATAAACAGATCGGGTAACAGATACAATTGAAGTTCAAAGGGATCTGTGATGGCTTCTGATGATAAAAGGATATGTTCACTGTGAACTGAATTGGCGATATGAACTGTAAAGGTAATTGCAGGTGGTAAAGCTAGAGAGGGAGGAATTGATGTTGAATCAGTTCCCTGAACCATAGAGAAAATGAATCAAAATGGCTTTGAAGTGTTGGTTGTAATGGGGTTGTTTTTCTTTGTGAGCTATTGAAGTTGCAGATGGTGGTGTTGATGATTTGTGCTTTTATGGAGTTGCGGGGAGGTGGTATGGCTGGTCAAAGGCATGAAATGAGTTTCTCAATTGGTGAAGATTGAGTCTTTGTTACACGGGGAGATGATGAAATGAATTGAGCTGGAGTTGGTTCTATGTATGTGAGTTACAGGGGCTAGCTATAGATTACGGGGATGGAGTTGGTCTTGCAGCTCGAGATATAATTGTTGTGCAAGTGCTAGGAGAAGAAACGAAGGAGAATTGCGGTGGAATGGCTATTTTGTGGCGTTGAGATGGACTTACAGTGGGGAATGAATGATATGAAGTGCAGGAATGTGCACACCATCATGGTGGGTGGAAGAGAATGCACGGCCATCTTGGCCGTGCATAGTATTTGGCAGAAATAAATTGGCAACCAGAACCAGTCAGCCGAATTAGCTGGCTGATTTGGTTCTGACTCAGCGATCCAGCGACCTTGACCCTTGACCCGCTGACTAACAGTTGACTGACGGTTGACACTTTTAACCGTTAGTCTTAACGGTTGACCAACGGAATATACCTTGACCGGAGGAGAATTTTCAGGTGGCCGGCGGCGACGGATTCCGGCCTATTTCCGGCCAAAAACCCAGTTTTCCGGCGAGCTAAAAATACAGAATTTTGTGTGGATTTCTCTCATGGGATGTGAAGAGTTGGACTTGGAATTGAATGAAGAATTTGGTGGGAATATGGAAAGAGGAGATGGAAGATTTGAGAAAGGCTTGGATTTGGAAATTGAGCTACAAAAGGAAAGGGATTCTATTCCTTAGAAGATATGGAGAACATTGAAGCCTATAAATAGAGAAGAACTTCTACACTTCCATACACTTAGATAGATATAGATGCACTTAGATACACACATCTTTTACAATATCTTTTGCACACTTTTACACACACAATACTTTTCTCTTTGTGTGAACTCTTTAATATGAGTAACTAATTTGATTGAGGATGAATTCCTAGTTCTTAACATGTTTTGAGTTTTGTTTTAAATCTACTTTGAAGTTTTCACATGATTATCGTTTGTTTTTACTAATAGGAGTGATCTTAAAGACATTCATGATTGATTGATAGATTATCTAGGTGTACAACTAGATTGATTTGTTAGTCTAATCTAAAGCTAGTGTAAGTTAGGGGATAAGTAATCGTTTCTTGACTTTTCACATAAGTAGCAAACACGAGACCTTGCGGAGGGATTCCGTGGAGCAATTGTGTGTAAAAACAACGTTAGCAAGTGGACCTTGATCTAAGAGTTTAACTACTAATATCAACCTAATAAATTCATAAATCTTAATGCGTTTAACTAAATTACATCTTGAGTGATCTACTACTAGGTGGTTTGGTGAATAGAATCCGGTAGTCGAGAACTTCCGTATCCGGTGATATAAGGGATTTTGGGGTTAGCACTGATCTAGCTGCTATACCCACGGTTGGTGATAATTTGTGACTAATAAGAAGTGGAAAAGAACATAACTTTAATCATTGTTTTGCAGCGAAGAAGGATTCCTTGATCTATTCTCTCTTATCGATTTCTTTTTAATTGCTTTGTTTATTTTATTTACTTTCTCAAATTCTTAATCAATACCCCCCTTTGTGTGACAAATTTACAACTAGAATCTCGTGCTCCTCGTGGGATCGACCTTGACTACCCTATATTACTTGTTAATTAGGTAGTAAAGTATTAATTAATTTGTTGTGGTTACGACACGCATACAAATTTTGGCGCCGTTGCCGGGGAGCATCGGATGATTTTAGTTATTTTTACTTTATTCTTGCTTTGTTGGATTCTTTATCGTATCTAACTTAGTTTTTGAATTGTTTTTCAGGTACCGGTTTTCCATGTATGGTGGACAAGAGCAATCATATTACAACAATCAATACGATTTTCAACCTCAACATCATGGCAATTTCCAACCATCCTTAGGATACAATCAAAATCAATCTTTTGGCTATGATCAAAATCCTACGGAACCTTATGGATATTCTCATGCATATCAACAACCTTATGACGGTAATGTGCAGACGGAGAGTTGGGAATATACTCATCTTCATCGTGTTTTTCCTTCACTTTTTAAGGATATACAATCTAGAAACTCTATACACGGTGGTAAGCGTGTTAACGTCCGTAAACTTGCACAAAAGTTATACAAATTGGAAGATGATGGAGACTCGGAAGAGCTTGTCGAAGAAATTAGTAAGACCATTCATATGGAACTTAAACGACGTCGGGATAAAGGTTATGACACCGATGAAGATTCTTATTATGGTGAGTCCGATAATGAAGATGATTGTGTTGAAAAGGACCAACCTTTGGAAACTTTTGATGACGCTAGTGTAGATTACTCGAGCCTTGATCTTAATAATGATCAATCACCTATTCAAAAGGTAGAGCTTGAGGAAGATGCATTTAGTGCTTGGAAAAAATTCCTTAGGGAAAATTATGAGTCCGCGGAAGTGTATGAAAGTTGCAACAATAAGGAAGTTATTTCAACTCCGGATCATAATAACGATCCTTCGCCTATTCAAAAGGAGGAGATTGGGTGTGACTTTCCTATTGTTGTAAACGATGTAACACCCTCACAAGAAGATCTTACAATTTTTACCGACGAAAATCACTTTAGTGAATGGCCCGATTCCGATGATGAAGATGTTGAAGAGGTGATGCTCGATAATGGAACCGAATTGATTGAATTTGTGGAAGACCCAATTGAACTTGCTAATGATTATGATGATGCCGAGACTTTGGTTAAGGTAGAAAATGATGAAGAATGGTTGCAAAGTTTGATAGAGGACCATGATATGCAAGAGGTAAGTAATTCACTCGAATTTTTTAAGAATGAGGAGGATACCGTAATACAAGAAATTGTGCAAGGTTTGTCTAACCCTTTGCATATTGATTCTTCTCCTTTACCTCTTATTGGTTTGAATGTATGTGCTTCGAAAGTATTTTTGAATGACTTTGTTTCTCGATATCCACCATTGGAAACACTTGATGCTAATACTATGCAGGTTTGCCAAGAGGAAACCATGGAAATTCCCAAATTCTATGTTCTTTATACACTTCCGAGTGTGGACAAGAATAAGTGTGGGGGAAATTTCTATCGAGCTATAACTTTACTATTATTTTCTTGTGCTAATATTTGTATGGAGTTATTGTTTGCAAAACAGGTACTATGGGAGGATCCCCAAATTTTCCGATTGCTAATATATGGGTAATGAATCTTACAAGAGCCATGTCGGGCCGTCGACTTTAAAACAAGCGCTAAGTGGGAGGCAACCCACCGGTTTTGTATCTCTTATCCTCTTGCTTTTGCTTTTATTTTTATTTTTGTTTTGTTTTGTTTATTTATTTTTTATTGTTTTCATATCATATTTGCATCCCCATATTTAATTTCATTAAGTCCATAATCTATCTTAGAAGAGAATTATGATGAATACCTTTTCGTCAGAAAATTTCAGACTGCGCGTAGTTCAGTCCAGAGACCATAACTGTCAGACCGTTTATCAGAACACTATGAAATTTTGACACTGTGTAGAAAACACGTAGGTGAACAACTTTTGTGAAATGGAGTTTTTCCAAATTCCTTACCAATTTGCACAGTTTTTGCGTTTTATCTGCTGTTACGTCAGAATTCAGAACTTTCGGTTTTACACATTGAGGACAATGTGAAGTTTAAGTGTGGGGGAGTGGCTAAGCATATATTTTTGCATAAAAAAAAAATTGCATAAAACTTCAACTTTTAGAGATTTTAGAGTCACTAGCATAATTCTAGGTATGATTACATAGAGAATTCTGACCGACATAATTGAACTTGGAAATGTTAGGGAACTACGTTCGATTTCTTGCTTGTTAGAGTGTTAAATAATGGATTTAATCATGCCGGTGATGCAAATTTGGTGCAGGGAGAAGTGCGTTATTAGAGTTGCTGATCAATCATTAGTGGAGACTACCCATTTTCATATCATGAGAGGCACCGACCAAAAATTCTTCCTTTACTAAAGAGCTTCTTTTGAGTGTGTGTCACCGTACGTTAATTCCGGGTAGAATGGTGAGCTACCCAATTTCACACCAATTTCAGCACTATTTTGATCTCTTGAGTGCTAATCTTTGTCAATCATGAGGGTGACGTTTATAGATGAAAGCTACCTTCTTGTAGTTCGATTTGCAGTTAGCACCATTCTCTCGCTCGACAACAACGGGTCCATAGAAACACCACATCAACAACAAGGGAGCGACATCAAAATCTACAAGGAAAGTTGAAAAGGTTCAAGGTTTGAAAGCAACAATGGAACAAGAAAAATAGCATAATTTTATATCAAAGTTGAAGACTTAAAATGCAATGAGGTAATTCTATATCCAAGTATTAAGACTTATTTACAAAAGCGAAGAAAGTAAAAGGTGAAAATTATTGAAATTTATGATTTCAAGACGATACAAGTTGTGAAGAATCAAGCGGTAAAGTACTTTTCCACGGCCATGGTTTATTTTATTTTTTTTGATTTGTATTGTGTTTCTCTTGTCTAAAAAGAAAAAAAGAAAAAAAAAATGAAAGAAAAGAAAAAAAAAAAAAAAAAAAAAGAAAGAAAAAAAATATATATATGAGACAAGAGAAATATCTATTATTGTTTTGTTATTGAATAAGCCGTGGGGAAGGAAAATCTATAAGGAAGTTTCAAGAGACAAGGAGTTAAGGAAAAAGGTTACAAATTGTTAAGGATTTATGAAGTTCAAGTGTTTATCACCAATAGTTGAAGCCGAAGACCAAGAAGATGAAGACAAGGAGCGGAAGACGTTTCTTTTGGATTCCGTGAGAGTGGTGTTATCATAATTGGCAATCGGATGTGAAGGTAAGTAAGTAATCTCATCCTCAATATAAGTGGTTGATTTCCTTTCTTAGAGATTGTTAGAAAAATGGTTTTTCAAAATGATTAAAAGATGTGGGTTTTTCAAAATTTCGGAAGTTATCCTTCCCACCATTCAACGTGTTGCAGGAATTCTCTCTTCATTCCTACCCGCACACATGTGAGACCCATAAAAAAGCCGTCTTTTTGAGTGCAATTATCATAAAATCCTTTTGGTGAGGTAGAAGTCGAGGCGAAATGCTTATTGATCGTTTCTCAAACACGTGTTCTCTCATTATGGTGTGGTTATTTCTCACTCAACATTTAAGGATGAGAATATGTTCTTTAGTATTTCTAACTTCTTATTACTAGCATGCAGAAACTTTATGTCCTCATAACTTTTAGGATGCTTGGGACGCTGGAACGCTTTGAAGTTGTGAGTTTTATTTTGATTTGCTCGAGGACTAGCAAAGTCTAAGTGTGGGGGAATTTGATAGGTGTAGAATACACCGTATTTACTATCTAGTAGTTTATGCTTTCTTTGCTATTTTTCTTGTAAATTATGTATTTTACGTGTGTTTTTGAGTTATTAGGTACTCTGGAGTCGCACGGAGGAAAAGGAGAAGAAATCACCAAAATTGGGCAAAAAGGGCATAATTGTCATTTCAGAAGGCGAGCACTATCTGGAGCCCAGTCAATGTTAAGGGGCGTCTCTGATTTGGAGGAGTATTAAGCAATGACCAGTGATGGCTAAGGGGCTTCTATCTGGGTATCCCTTATACATTATCAAAGGGTGTAATTAGCATTGGGTGGTTCTTATCATGGGGTGCAAATAAGCCGTCCCATGTTCAAGAGTCAAGACCTAAACCTAAGTCGAGAGAAAGCAGTTTCTCAGTTCTTCCCCCAAATTCCATACAACATCTAAGAACTAGTTAGGGTTTGTGGAAGTTGATTGAAATTCAGAGAAGAACTGCAATGATATTCATGGGTTCGGTTGGAGCTGTTGATTCTCAAGAGTTCGGTGGAGTTTGAGGAATTGAATTATGAAGAATGGGTATTAGAATTCGAATGAGTTCTTGACTGAGTTGTCTGGTGGTATTGTAATGAAGAAATTTGGGTTTTGGTGGATGAAATGGAAGCAGAACAAGTATGGGATTGTGGCCAAGGTTGGGTGGAATTGATTCAAGAGATTAATGATAATCATGGAAGACGGAATTAAAGTTAGGGTCCTGAGCTACAGGTTGATGCTGATGTTCAAAGTGATGGACTGATTAATTAATGGGTTCTGTGTGAGTGATAAACAGATCGGGTAACAGATACAATTGAAGTTCAAAGGGATCTGTGATGGCTTCTGATGATAAAAGGATATGTTCACTGTGAACTGAATTGGCGATATGAACTGTAAAGGTAATTGCAGGTGGTAAAGCTAGAGAGGGAGGAATTGATGTTGAATCAGTTCCCTGAACCATAGAGAAAATGAATCAAAATGGCTTTGAAGTGTTGGTTGTAATGGGGTTGTGCTGCTGTGAGCTATTGAAGTTGCAGATGGTGGTGTTGATGATTTGTGCTTTTATGGAGTTGCAGGGAGGTGGTATGGCTGGTCAAAGGCATGAAATGAGTTTCTGAATTGGTGAAGATTGGAGTGCTGTTACACAGGGAGATGATGAAATGAATTGGAGCTGGAGTTGGTTCTGTGTATGTGAGTTACAGGGGCTAGCTATAGATTACGGGATGGAGTTGGTCTTGCAGCTCAGATATAATTGTTGTGCAAGTGCTAGGAGAAGAAACAGAAGGAGAATTGCAGGTGGAATGGCTATTTTGTGGCGTTGAGATGGACTTACAGTGGGGAATGAATGATATGAAGTGCAGGAATGTGCATAGCCATCATGGCTGGGTGGAAGAGAATGCACGGCCATCTTGGCCGTGCATAGTATTTGGCAGAAATAAATTGGCAACCAGAACCGTCAGTACGAATTAGTTAGTGATTTGGTTCGACTCAACGATCCAAATGACCTTGACCCTTGACCCGCTGACTAACAGTTGACTGACGGTTGACACTTTTAACCGTTAGTCTTAACGGTTGACCAACGGAATATACCTTGACCGGAGGAGAATTTTCAGGTGGCCGGCGGCGACGGATTCCGGCCTATTTCCGGCCAAAAACCCAGTTTTCCGGCGAGCTAAAAATACAGAATTTTGTGTGGATTTCTCTCATGGGATGTGAAGAGTTGAACTTGGAATTGAATGAAGAATTTGGTGGGAATATGGAAAGAGGAGATGGAAGATTTGAGAAAGGCTTGGATTTGGAAATTGAGCTACAAAAGGAAAGGGATTCTATTCCTTAGAAGATATGGAGAACATTGAAGCCTATAAATAGAGAAGAATTTCTACACTTCCATACACTTAGATAGATATAGATGCACTTAGATACACACATCTTTTACAATATCTTTTGCACACTTTTACACACACAATACTTTTCTCTTTGTGTGAACTCTTTAATATGAGTAACTAATTTGATTGAGGATGAATTCCTAGTTCTTAACATGTTTTGAGTTTTGTTTTAAATCTACTTTGAAGTTTTCACATGATTATCGTTTGTTTTTACTAATAGGAGTGATCTTAAAGACATTCATGATTGATTGATAGATTATCTAGGTGTACAACTAGATTGATTTGTTAGTCTAATCTAAAGCTAGTGTAAGTTAGGGGATAAGTAATCGTTTCTTGACTTTTCACATAAGTAGCAAACACGAGACCTTGCGGAGGGATTCCGTGGAGCAATTGTGTGTAAAAACAACGTTAGCAAGTGGACCTTGATCTAAGAGTTTAACTACTAATATCAACCTAATAAATTCATAAATCTTAATGCGTTTAACTAAATTACATCTTGAGTGATCTACTACTAGGTGGTTTGGTGAATAGAATCCGGTAGTCGAGAACTTCCGTATCCGGTGATATAAGGGATTTTGGGGTTAGCACTGATCTAGCTGCTATACCTACGGTTGGTGATAATTTGTGACTAATAAGAAGTGGAAAAGAACATAACTTTAATCATTGTTTTGCAGCGAAGAAGGATTCCTTGATCTAATCTCTCTTATTGATTTCCTTTTAATTGCTTTGTTTATTTTATTTACTTTCTTAAATTCTTTTTAATACCCCCCCTTTGTGTGACAATTTTACAACTAGAATCTCGTGCTCCTCGTGGGATCGACCTTGACTACCCTATATTACTTGTTAATTAGGTAGTAAAGTATTAATTAATTTGTTGTGGTTACGACACGCATACATAATACCACTGATTAAGTTTGAATTTTAATTCTTCTATCATGGGAATATTGGTAGTGCTATTTAACCTGGAAAGATCTTCTACTTGGGCATAAATCTTCTTTATCTGGGTACTAATATTTACAAAGCTAACATAGTTCCATTTCCTCAGTTCTTGCTTAGTGTTATACAGGGATTTTGTGACTCTAAAAGCATGGGATTCTTTTTTATTTATTTTCCAACTTTTCTCAATGATAGATTTGCAGTTGTTATCTCTAAACCAAGCTTTATTTAGTCTAAAAGGTTTGTAGGTATCATTTTGAATTCTAGAAGTGACTAGCATAATGGGACAGTGATTACTAGCTAGTGGAATAAAATGATAAGCAATATTGTTAGGATAATATTTCAACTAGACATCATTAGCAAGGAACCTATTAAGTATTTATAGAATGAAAGCATGTCCTTGTCTTCTATTAGTTCAACTAAATGGGTTTCCTATAATATTTATGCTATGTAGACCATTATTAGCTAACAAATTATTAGCTTCATCAAGCACAGTTTGACTGATTGAGTTCCCACCATATTTTTCATCTTGAGAGAGAAAAAAAATTAAATCTCCTGCAACAATCCAAGGAAAGTTAAGATGATTTGCAATAAGATTCATATAATTCCATTGCTCATTTCTGACAGTTGGATCAAGAGAACCATAAATAAAAGTTACCAGAGTTTTGTTTGTTCTAGCATCAATCTCCACTGTGCATTGAATCATATTGTGTTTGACATCCAAGATTTCAAAATTGATACCATCCTTCCACATGAGACATAAACCCCCTGATGTGCCTATTGGGTCATGTATGCATCTATTTAGGTAATGAAAAATGGAGATATATATTGTTTTATTTTTCTATTGTTATTTTTAGTTTCAATAAGGAAAACAACATCAGGGTTATTTGATCTAATCAGTTCTCTAAGGTGTTTTCTTGTGTCCTTATTTCCAAAGCCACACATATTCCAGGATAAGAATTTCATGGTTTTCCTATTAAAAAGAGATGGTAAAGTTAGAATAAACCAGTAGAAGCAATAAGGAATAAAAGGATAGTTTTTGTTGTTTACCTCATTCTCCCCTGCATGTTTTCCATATTTCTTGTCCATTTGTGTGACTCTAGATGTTGTTTGTTTCTCACCAGCATCTCCAATATTATTAGCACTTTCTTTCTCAGAAGCTTGATTAACTGATACTATGCTTAAATCAACAAGCCGCTGCCTCTTTCCAAGCCTTCCTTGAGCATCACCTGCTTCAACTTCTGTTTGTATCTTGACAACTACACCATCTTGAGATGGAATGAAGGGTGCCCGTTTTGGGTTTCTTCTAGTAGTTGGCTTTGGGATAGGAGAGAGATTTTCATGCACATAACTAGTTTTCTCCAGCTTTCCAACACCCCCAAAAGGAGATGGTTTTTCATGAACATCTTTCATATACTTGGTTGCATCCTTGCAGACCCCCTTGTAGTGGTTGATTATGAAGCAATCATTGCAGAGCTTATGTGGTTGTTTTTCAAAGAACATTTTGACCCATTTTGTAACTCCAACTGTAGTTATGGATAAGATACCTCTTCTTAAAGGAGTGGTGAGTTCTATCTTGACACATATTTTGGCTGGAACTCCCTCATCAGGGATTGCATTAGGAGGATGAATTGCAATTACTTCTCCCAATAGTTTCCCATTTCTCCTACATCTTTTGGATTCATATGTTCAGGTTGAAGAAACTTGAGTTGACTCCAGTAGGTTTGGTTATTCCAGTCCAAATTTTGATGAATTAGACCTTGATATTAATCATACAGGATACACATGTACCCATCAATATTCCATGGGCCTTTTTCAATGACCTTATCTACCCCTTTCTTATCTTTCAGCTTGAAAATCATTACATTGACATCTACCTCTATGATTTTCACTTCTTCTGGAGGGATAAAGTTCCATGTGAAGTGAATATTCTTTTCTATATTTCCATAAGAAATTTTCTCTTCAAAATGAGTTTTCCTATTAAACAGAAATCCCATTCTCCTCCTGCGGTTTCTTCATTATCGGATTCATAATCGTTGAGGATGATTGAATCCTTTTAATTTTCCAGCTTCAATATTGCTTTTCTGAATCTCAATGCTAACTCTGAGACTTCAGTATTTTATGTTGTAACAATATCTTTTATTCTTTCCAAGTCCGCCATATTTAGATTTATGGAAAACAAAAGAAGAAGATGTGTATAACAAAGGGTTTTAGGGTTTATGTTTATAGATATCACATTAGGGTTTCTGAAAATAAGATTAGGATTATATCCCTGGATATTTGCCATTGAGGTATTTTTGGATGTGATTGATACCAAATCGGCAACAGAATTTGGTAAGTTTGACCCAAACAGAAAAGCAAGAAACAAAATTTCAAATTTGAATTTAACCTTACATCTTTTATGTATGCGGCTACTACGTGTGAGTTTAACCTTTTCTGAATCAGAAATGAATAACTCGGTTTCCATGGTAATGCTAATAATAATGGAGATTGCGGGGATAACTTCAGCTTCAACAAGCAAATAAACAACATCAACAAACGCGATAGTCAACACTTTAAAACACACCAACGCCATTTTTGGACAATAATCTATAAACACAAAGGGAGAAAACAAGAGATTTAGTTAGACATCATCACAAATGGATATATTTTGTAAAACTTAAGTTTGATAGAACATTAAAAATCCTTGAAATTTGAAAAACCAATCACTGAAAAATCGAAAACGCTCTGAAAGATAACAGATGATGATTAAAGTTGATGCATAAGTACGGAAAAAAGAAATTTAAAAAATGGGTTGACTCAGTTTTTCGCCGATTCTCAGAGCCTTCGCACCTGCATCCATCACCTACGCGAATGGCTGAGGATGCTGATCAGAGGACTTATTGTAGGCTTTAGGAGTGGGTAGTGCCTGGCTTAGTGAAAGTTTTTTGTTTTCTTTTTATTGTTTCTTTCAGGGTTGGCCTTAATCCTTGCTGAATGAGTCATAATTAAAAAGAAAAAAAAAACAATGAAACTTGATTATTTCGTTGGTTTGCTTTGCGATGCCTTTCATGTGGTTTCCAAATCAATAGAAAACCACCGTTAAAAAGAAGAAGAAAATTAACATAACGGAGACGGTTGCAGTGAAAAATACATGCAATTGTTACGAAGAAACAACCAACCCAGTAAAAGATATATAGATAATGCAACAAAGCATGTCAGATGGATAAGGGGTACATTTAAATTTATTTATTTTTTTGAAAGCGAACCCAATATATTAAACAATAAAAAGTTACATATAAAATTGGAGTAGGAATAACTCCAGAAGGAAACGTATCCCATTCTTTAGTTACATGAGATTTTTTAGCTAGTTTAGCTAAAGTATCCACCATTTATTCTTTCCTTGAGTTGGTATGCAGTGGCCTTTTCTTGTAAAAGAGATCCAAAAAAAAAAAAAAAATCTTATTCAAAATCTGCACCTCAACTTAAAATATGTTTTAAGACAATAAGTACAATTTCGTACCACGCATGACTTCATGTGTCGTTATGAGCTGGCATTTACTGACGAATAAAAGCCTACATGATGAGATATGGAAGCTTAGAGCATCTCAAATGCAAGAGGTAAAGGTCTAAAAATAGGATTTAAGACCTTCTCCACGGAATTTTCATCTCCAATGAAAGGGTCAAGGTCATAAAGAAAGATGACATGACTAAGTGGGAGTAAAGGAGAAAGTTTAAATTAGAATTTCTTCATTACCTTGGACCTTAAGTCCACATTTTCATTTCGTCTATAAATTTAAATAAAATCACTGGGATTGGAGATAAACTTTGGGTACAAAAATTTATCCGTTTTTTTTTTTTTTTTTTCGTTTAACAATGACCCTAAAAAGTGTTAATAAGACATCTACCCAGGATGACCTTGACCCCTTGCATTGGATATGCTCTTACAATTGAAATTAAAATAAAATGAATAATTTATTAGACAAACACTGGTCAGTATTGCTTTTCAGTATTGTGTGCACAGACCTTCAGTTATAACACACCATCGTGAAGCTTTCTTCAGGCCTGGAATCGAGTCTCAGATTTCAGCAGGCCTTGCAGTCGTTTATTCAAGTTTGTGGACTATCAGAATCCAATTTCAGCATCAACGACGCTGCCCCTCAGTATATGAAATCACTGGCAGGTATATACTTTAGTGTTGTCAAAAAGAAAGTGGCCACTAGTTACTCATTGTCTGAACGAGATTTCACTTTATGACAGTGTTGAAAAGACGAGGGTACCCAAATACACCATAATCTTTAATTTATCCACCTATAAGCCCTCTTACCGAAAGTGATTGTCTCTGGAAAAAGTCGAGACAATGCGACAAATCGGTATTCACACTTTGTGTGATCGTCTATGGATACGAGATCGAGACAATACAACAATCAAAGTGTGATTACTTTATAATAGGTTCGGACTTAACCAAACTCTATATGATCACTATCAAGTACTCCCTCTGTCTTTTTTTTATCTTTCCTAATTTCTACTTTGGTCTGTCTGCTCTGTTTATAGACATATTTTTCCCTCAAACTATCAAATATACCCTTTATTTTTTATAATCATAGAATCATTTCTAATATAAACTTAATTCAAAATCTTAAATATTATCATTATATATATCTATTCAATATCTTTGTATTAATCGTTATTCCCTTTTAAAAAAAACATTTATGGATATATATAAAATTTATAATAAAACTTCTACTTATTCTAACATAATTTTAGTTTTGGTAATAACATAACATTAAATGGGTTAGTCATGACATTTTATAGGATTTCCTTAATATTTTGACAAAGTCAATTAAGACTGTTAATTAGAGACGGAGGGAGTAACACGGAGTTAACATTTGTTTATTTTACTTTTAATTATAATAAACAATTATAATTGCGGAAATAGAAAAGTAAAAGACACATCAATATTTTGTTAACGAGGAAACCGCAAATGCAGAAAAACCCAGGGACCAAGTCCAGAATTGAATACTCTCAGTATTAAGCCGTAATGCATATTTCTACACCTTTTTATTGGCATTTAACTCATCTTTTGCGCTTTAAAATCAGATATTATCCCAAATTCTGTATTTTCTCTGTTTTCAAGAATAAATATTTGTATTAATTAACTTTGTGTTTTTAGGTACCAAATAAAGCTTGGATGAATTGAGGACGAGAAGGCAGAGACAATGGCGAAAGAACTGAGTCATTCGGAATTCGTACGAAGAAGTTATGGGAAAAAGGGCAAAATGGTCATTTTACAATGGAGAATACTATTGGCACCTTTACTGTTCGTTAAGGGACACGCTCATGTTAAGGGGCATTCAAGTTTAAGGGAACTGCTAAAGGCAGTCCAGTCTTTTACTTAATGGGGTGCCAAGATTCAAATACTGTTTAAGGCACCCAGTCTTGTTATTCAGGGCACCACCATCTTCTTCATGCATTATCAAAATTCAGGGAAAGTGATAATGGAGATGGTTAGCTGTATGCATGGAGTTGGCTGACGATGGAGTTCTGGACAGCGAGGAGAACACAGCATGGTTTGCTGTTGACAGTTCTTGACGCTGGAGTGATGATGATCATGACATGTGAGCACGAGTTGTCGGGACTGAGCTGGTGAAACACGTGAAGGAGATGATGGCAGTAACGCCGAGATCATTGCATGATGTTGAAGACCGAGTAGTGACAGTGATGATGATGTTGGAGACAGCATGGTTTGTCGGAAGAGAATAAAGAAATAAAAAGAAAAGAGAACGAAGAAGGTGAGGGTTGGCTTGCTGTTCGCTGGGAAGACTTGAAGTATGAGTCATACACGAGTTGTCGGGAGCTGATGGCAGAGAACGTGAATATATAAGCACGGGTTATCGAGCTGTTGGCAAGCACGTGAAAAGCAGCGACGAGATGGCTGGTAAATGATGTTGGAGCTCAAGTATGCAGTGTTGATCATATCGATGTGGTTCGATGAATATGGATTATAGTTGCTACCTGATCATGATTCGGTGGTTTTACTGTGATGAGCTTAATGAGGACGAGATAGTTGCAGCCGAGAATATGCATGGCCGGAGATAGCAAAGAACTCGAGCAAGTTGAGAGAAAGTGGACTGAGCTGGCAAGTGATAAGCACGTGAAAACCAAAAGATAAGAAAACAATGAAGTATGGGTCATGCACGTGAGAAAAGAAAGAAGAATAATTCACATGCGCCAAAAGTGCAGCATCCAACGAATGCGACTGATGGGAGGTGCATGCGGTGTCGGGTATTTCATCCTATAAATATGCTCGAACTCTTCTCCCAGAGGAAGACCCGACTGGTGGAGACCCGGTTGGGAGATATCAGACACCATATTTTCGATCAATTCAATTTATTTCCATTTCTATCATGTTCTAAAACTCCCTGCTAGAGTTTAGATGAAGCTCTAGTCTCACGATATGTCACCAATACTTTGTGAGTTGTTCTTGAATGTTTGAAATTGTTTAAGATATAATTTAATCCAAGTTTGTCAATATTTTTCTCTCACAATGTATGCCATGTATCCATTGTAGTTAGAATATCACTATGTTGATTATGCTGCAACTCATGCTTAAAAATATTAGTGATCCTTAGATTATTTGTGCTTTAACTAGACAATTAATGCTTTGGAGAAATATTTTAGTTGTGATTAAGTTATCCATTGGAGAAACACCTTAGATATAAGGTAAACTTGAATCTGCTATAAGGACAAGAATAACATCATAAGTTAAGTGCATATTGTAGGTTAGTGGTGGATTTGAAAGCTCTAGTATTCATATTCTCAGTATTTACATCTTGAGTTAATTGCATCTTTTACTTCTATTCAGTTTTATTATTTCAGTCACTTGAAAATCATCTCGTCAGATCGACAAAACAAACTCCTTTGGTTACTTTTATTTAAATCAGTTTAGTAATATTTTGGAATCACTTATACACCCACCAAGTCTCGTGGATCGACACATATTTGCCCTGTCTACATTAGACGCTGTGCACTTGCGGTTAGACATAGTCGTAGGTATCTTTCCGAGCCTACCAAGTTTTTGGCGACATTGCCGGGGACTCGGTTAGCGGTGTAGCTGAGGTTTCTATCTTTACTGATTGAAAAAAAAAAATTAAAAAAATTATACAAAATAAAAAAATAATTTTTTTTTTATAATTACATGTTCTTCTTTACGTTTTTGTTATTTTTGTCTTTTCCTTACAGAATTTGGAATTCGGAGCGAAACAAAATTTTCCAAAGATTTTGGTGAATATTTAAAAGTCTTGGAGTAAAAGGCGAAGCTAAAGGGGCGAAAGAAGAAGATTTTTTTTTTTTACATAAAAAAAAAAAGAGAGTTTATTTTATTTATTTATTTTTAGATTGTATTAGGATTTCTCTATTCTTGTAATTTTCTATTTCTTTTGCATTTTATCTTTTTGGACTTGGTCATTATTTTATTTTTATTTTTAAACTCTACGGAAGGGTAGTATTAAATATCAAACTGTTTGCAGAGAAGGACGGTGATTACAATATCACCTCGGCCCCTCGGGTTCGTTCATGACATAGGAGTCGTGGCCCGAGTCGATAACAACGGTTCATCCCCCGTCTGGTACGGGAGGTAAATTTGTCGAAACACTCACGAATTCCATGTTAGCGAGTTACTGTATTCCTTCGTTTGCATATATGTTGAGGACTTGAATACGGTTGCTTTTATTTTCCTAGTAAAGGGCAAGAACTGGCCATATAAGATAAGGGTTCGGATTTAATCACTGTTCTCTTCTTGCCCGCCTTAGGAAAACGATACCTAAACGTGAACCTAAGCTTTAAAATTTGAAACAGAACAAGACCTATAAGGTAACGAGCTTAGTAGGAAAGTCGTTCGGAAAATATTGGTTACTCTTTAAGCATACTTCGAAGTTCATGATAGTTTCTGTAAATTGAATGCGTGACTGCGCCGCCTTGTGATACGGTGAGGCCTTGGGTATCAAAGCTCCAGCAGCTTCCCTCGCCTCTATTCAATATACTTTAACTCAGATTGATTCCAGAGGGGTTTGCTCAGATTGTAACGAATTTCCTTTCGAAGGATTAGAAGCTGTTCTAGAAAACAATCTAAGTGGAGCCATCATGCTTTTTGTTTGCTAGAAATCAGTAGGTTTACTATGGTGGAGTCAGCCTTGTTTGTGATTGAATAGAACTTCCCTTCCTTGTTTGTGGTATTCTATATTTATTTTATTTTTATTTCTTCATTAAAAAAAAAACGACTAGTTAAGGCTGTATGAGTGTTTAGCATGCTTGATGTGCTAGCTGGGCTATGATTGTGTCTTTTAGAGACCAAACAAACCGACTAGCTAGAATTACCCAAGCAGATATAGTCGGCATACCTAGTCCTGAAATAGAAAGTCCCAACCAATCTGAGAAAATGGGTGAAACCCGTAGTCTCAAGGACTACATGTACCCAACGAGGACAAGCCAGTCCTCGTGCATTGTCTTACCGGCTGTTGTTAGACAATTTGAGATAAAGGCAAGTATCCTTAATATGTTGCCTAAGTTTAGAGGGATTGACGCTGAAAATCCCTACCACCACGTGCGAGAATTCGAGGAAATTTGTGGGACTCTGCGGATCAACCAAATGACGGATGAGGTCCTCAAACTGAGACTATTTCCTTTTTCTTTGAAAGACAAGGCAAAATCTTGGCTATGTTCTTTGCATCCACAGTCAATTAATTCATGGGATGAACTTACAAAAGAGTTTTTCAGAAAGTTTTTCCCCAATAATAGAACTACGACCATTCGTCAAAGTCTAAATAGTTTTGTGCAATTAAATGATGAGACTCTAGCACAATATTTGGAGAGATTCAATGAATTATTGCTCCAATGTCCCCATCATGGTTTTGAAAAATGGAGACTTGTGCAAATTTTATATGAAGGCCTTGATGTCAGGACCCGAACCACAGTTGAGGCAATGTGCAATGGTCTGTTTATTGACAAAAGTGCTGATGACTCTTGGGATTTCTTAATCGAAATCGCTGAAAAGACTCAGCAGTGGGAGTCCATCCGTGAACCTAAAGATACTACCCGTGTATCTAATGTTCATAGAATTGAGTCTGACTTTGAGGGAAATGCAAAGATGTCATCTTTGACTAGGAGAATAGAACTGCTAGAGATGCAGAAGAATGAAAAAACTAATGCCCCTACTCTCCGTAACCAAATTGAAATGGCCACTTATGCCGCGTGCCATGGTTCAGACCACTTAGTGGACACTTGTCCAGACCTCCATGCATTTCAAGAGTCTACAACCGAGCAAGCCAATGCTTTGTACAATAGGCAAGAGAACAATCCGTACTCTCAAACCTATAACCCAGGGTGGAGGAATCACCCTAACTTTTCATGGTCTAAAGGGCCCGTCCAAGGGGGAACAACAAATAATAACCAAGGATACTCATATCCTAGAAACCCCCAGGTACAACCACACACTCAGTACCCTGTAGAGAAAAAACTTATCTTTGAAGACAGTTTCAGTCTGTTGACCCAAAATCTTGTACAACAGACCCAAAATCTGGCACAACTTCAAAAGACAACCGACCAACGTTTCACGAGTCTAGAACTTAAAATGGGTCAGATGTGTGATGCTTTGAGTGAGAGAGAGAGGGGAAAGCTCCCTAGTCAGCCCCAACAAAATCCAAAGACTGTATTTCAGGCAAGTACATCAACTTGCAATGAAACTTCACATAGTCCTGTGAATGCTATCACCACTCTTCGTAGTGGTAGAGCTATTGAAAACAATGTAGGTGTACCACAGTCGAGTGAGTCTAGATCAGACTCACCAGTGCATATAACTCCACATAAAACACCTATTGTGGAAAAGGAATCTGAGCATGATACTGACTCTAAGAATTCCACTGATGCTAATGTACCTGCACCATCTCATGTACCTTTTGCTCCATTTCCTCAAAGATTAGAGCAACAGAAAAAAGGTACCCAATACAATGAGATGTTGGAGATGTTTAAACGAGTCAATATAAACATTCCTTTTCTCGAAGCAATTAAGCAGATACCTGACTATGCAAAATTTTTGAAGGACCTATGCACACAAAAGCGAAAGATTCATGTGCATAAGCGTGCCTTTCTCACTGAGCAGGTAAGTTCAATTATTCAAAACAAAACACCACCTAAGTATAAAGTCCCAGGTAGTCCAACTATCACATGCACTTTAGGCAAACATACAATCGATAGGGCTTTATTAGACTTAATTGCAAGTGTGAATATTTTTCCATACTCTGTGTATGTGCAGTTAGGTCTTGGGGAGCTGAAACCCACTCCTGTTACGCTACAATTAGCAGACAGGTCTGTAAAAATCCCTCGGGGTATTTTGGAGGATGTATTGATAAAGGTTGATAAATTTTATTTCCCCGTGGACTTTATTGTGCTGGATACTCAACCTGTGCAAAACCCAGATTGTCACATTCCTGTTATTTTGGGACGTCCTTTCCTGGCTACGTCCAATGCTATCATAAACTGTCATAATGGAGTGTTGAAATTATATTTTGGTAACATGGCTGTGGAACTGAATGTCTTTCGTGTAAATCAACAACCCATAGATTGTAATGATGATGAATTGCATGAGATTAACATGATTGAGAGTCTGATTCAAGACTCATTGCCTGATATTTTATCTGTGGATCCTTTGCAAGCATGTCTAGATAACTTCTACTTAGATCTCTTCGACTCTAAGTACATTAGTGAAGTTCACTCTTTGCTTGAATCTGTGCCACCCATGGACATTGATAAATGGCAATATGATGTGGAACCACTTCCACTCTCTGTTTCCAAATCTGCCCCATCTCTGGTTGAACCACCAAAGCTTGATTTGAAACCATTACCCGATACATTGAAATATGCTTTCTTAGGTCCTTCTGATACTTTTCCTGTGATTATTGCATCATGTTTAGACACGGAACAAGAAAATAAACTTTTAGAAGTACTTAAAGAGCATAAGGAGGCCTTAGGATGGACCATCTCAGAACTTAAAGGTATAAGTCCCACAATTTGCATGCATCACATAAACCTGGAAGAAAACACTAAACCGTCCATGGAAATGCAAAGGAGAATTAACCCAAACATGAGAGATGTTGTTAAGGGTGAGATTCTGAAATTGCTTGATGCGGGTATCATATACCCAGTTCCTGATAGAAAGTGGGTCAGTCACATTCAAGTGGTACCCAAAAAGTTTGGAATTACTGTAGTTCCAAATGAAAAGAATGAACTTGTCCCCACCCGTGTAACCACAGGGTGGCGAGTTTGTATTGACTATATGAAATTGAACACGGTAAAAAAGAAGGACCATTTTCCTCTGCCCTTCATTGATCAAATGCTAGAAAGGTTGTCTAAACATAGGTACTATTGTTTCTTAGATGGCTATTCAGGATACAACCAAATTCACATAGCACCCGAAGACCAACATAATACTACATTTACTTGTCCTTATGGAACATTTGCTTATCGTCGTATGCCTTTTGGGTTGTGTAATGCACCCACTACTTTTCAAAGATGTATGATGAGCATATTTTCAGACATGATAGATGAGTTTCTTGAAATCTTCATGGATGATTTTTCTGTCTTTGGGTCTTCTTTTGATGAATGTTTGCATCATTTTACTCGTGTGCTTATTCGGTGTAAAGAAAAGAATTTGATCTTGAATTGGGAAAAATGTCATTTCATGGTTGACTCAGGAATTGTTCTAGGGCATATCATCTCAGAAAAAGGAATAGAAGTAGATAAATCCAAGGTTGATCTCATTCAACACTTGCCTCAACCTCGTTATGTGCGGGACATAAGATCATTCTTAGGCCATGCCGGTTTTTACCGCCGATTCATCAAAGATTTTAGTAAAATTTCAAGACCTTTGTGTAATCTTCTTGCAAAAGATGTTGCATTTGTCTTTGATGATGCTTGTAAGGAATCCTGGGAGCAATTGAAGGCTCTCCTTACATCTGCCCCTATAGTCAGACCACCCGACTGGACCTTGCCATTTGAACTTATGTGTGATGCATCTGACTATGTTGTAGGAGATGTTTTAGGTCAACGAGTAGACAAACTCCCTTATGTGATCTACTATGCTAGTAAAACACTTAATGATGTGCAAATGAATTATTCAACAACTGAGAAAGAGTTACTAGCTGTTGTGTTTGCATTGGATAAGTTTAGATCTTATTTGATAGGGTCTAAAATCATCATATATTCTGACCATGCTGCGTTGAAATATCTTTTATCTAAAAAATATGCTAAGGCTCGTCTAATTCGATGGATATTCTTGTTACAAGAGTTCAACCTCGAAATTCGAGATAAGAAAGGGTCGGAGAATGTTGTAGCTGATCACTTGTCTAGGTTGAATGTTGAATCTGCTAATGAATCAGTGCTTATTAGAGAATCATTCCCTGATGAGCAATTAATGCTTGTATCTGAAATGCCTTGGTTTGCGGATATCGTGAACTACCTTGCTACAGGTAGAATGCCCTCTCATTGGTCTAAGCAAGACCGTTATAAATTCTTGGAGGAAGTTAAACACTTCCTTTGGGATGACCCATACCTGTTCAAGTACTGCCAGGATCAAATTATTAGGAAATGCATCCCAAATTCTGAACAAAGGGATGTCATCTCTTTTTGTCATGACCATGCTTGTGGAGGCCACTTTAGTGCCAAGAAAACTGCTGCAAAGATCTTGCAGAGTGGTTTTTACTGGCCAACATTGTTCAAAGATAGCCATGCTTTTTGCGTTGCTTGTGACCGATGTCAGAAATTAGGAATCATATCTAAATGAAACATGATGCCCTTACAACCCATTTTGATTGTTGAGCTGTTTGATGTGTTGGGTATTGATTTCATGGGTCCATTTCCTAACTCTGAAGGTAAGTTGTACATTCTTGTTGCTGTTGATTATGTCTCTAAGTGGGTAGAAGCCATTGCATCCAAAACAAATGATCATAAAGTTGTTCTTTATTTTCTTAAAGAAAACATTTTCTCTCGATTTGGAACACCTAGAGCAATAATCAGTGATGGAGGTAGTCATTTTTGCAATAGACCCTTTGAATCACTAGTGCGGAAGTATGGAATCACTCATAAGGTAGCAACACCTTATCATCTTCAGACCAGTGGCCAAGTAGAAGTTTCTAATAGGGAAATTAAGCGTATCCTTGAAAAGACTGTTAATCCTTCTAGGAAAGATTGGTCTTTACGTTTAAATGATGCTTTGTGGGCCTATAGAACTGCATACAAGACTCCCATTGGCATGTCCTCTTACAGACTTGTGTACGGTAAAGCTTGTCATCTTCCGGTTGAGTTAGAGCATCGGGCATATTGGGCTATAAAGAAACTCAACTTTGATCTTGATAAGGCAGGTACCCAAAGGAAACTCCAACTCAATGAGTTGGAAGAACTAAGAAATGATGCATATGATAGTACAAAGATGTACAAAGATAGGATGAAGGTATCCCATGACAAGCGCATTTTGCGCAAGTCATTCACTTCAGGCCAGAAAGTTTTATTGTACGACACTCGTTTGCATTTGTTTCCAGGAAAGTTACGTTCTCGATGGTTAGGTCCATTCTTAGTACGTACTGTTTTTCCCCATGGAGCTGTTGAAATCGGAAACCCAGCGACCAAGAAGATCTTCAAGGTCAATGGTCAGAGATTGAAACCATTTCTGGAGCCTCTTCCACCAGAAGTTGAGACCGTAGACTTGGAAGACCCTGTTTATGTGGACTAAGCTAGTCCACCCGTGTACATACATATGGATTAACAGTCCATTATCTTTCCCTTTTCTTTTTATATTTTGCATAGTGTTCATTCAATTATGGTTAGCACCACCCTTTCTGCATCGGGTAATCCCTTTCCTTTAAATCTGCTTTGCCTTGTTCTCTTGATATGTGTTCTTATCATCTTTTGAAACATTGAGGACAATGTTAGATTTAGGTTTAGGGAGTGTTTTTCCTATAGTGTTGTTAGTTTTTCTTAATTTTTAAAAATAATAATAATAATAAAAAAAAGTCGAAAATAAAAAAATCTTTGTAAATATTTGCATAAAACCTCCAACTTTTAGAGATCTTAGAGTCACTAGTATGCTTCTAGATATGTTTACATAGAGAGTCTGACCGAAATAGCTGAACTTGGAAGTACTGGAGAACACAATCGGGTTTCTTAGGTTATTAAAGCGTTAAAGTTGGATTTAGCCATGCCGGAGGGCGAATTAGGTGCTGTAAAGATATTCGGTAGTAGAATTGTGATCACCCATAGTGGAGACTACCCATTTTTACATCAAGCGAGGCACCGACCTTCAATTTGTGACTTTCTAAAAAATATTTTAGAGTGTGTGTCACCGTATGTCAATTCCGGGTAGGAATGGTGAGCTACCCAACTTCACACCACTTTCAGCACTATTTTTGATCTCTTGAGTGCTAATTTTGTCAATCATGATGGTGACGTCTAAACATGAAAACTCCTTCTTGTAGTTCGATGAGCAATTAGCAACACTCTCTCTCTCAACAACATCAACAGATCCATAGAAACACATCATCAACGAGCACATCAACATCATAATTAGTCCAAGGTTTACATGCAACAATACAGTACAAAGAGCATAATTTTATACACATTTGAAGAGGTATTTCACAAGATCAAAGAAAAGAAAATAAGATGAGAATTAGTGAAGTTTATGAAATCAAGACAACACAAGTTGTGAAGAATTGAGTGATAAAGTCCTTCATCCATGGAGTTAGTAGTTTCATTGTTTTTGTTGTTATTTTCATTTCATGTCTAATTAAAAAAATCAAAAAAATCAAAAATCAAAAAAATCAAAAAAATCAAAAATAATATTGAAGTTTATTTTCTTAGTTTAGTTTTGATACCACCATGGTAAAGAAGAAGAATTCAAGAAGAAAATTCCAATCAACAAGGAAATTGAAGAGAAAAGTTACAAATTGTCAAGTTTTTGAAGTTCAGAAGTTTATCATCAACAGTTGAAGACCGAAGATTGAAGACATTTCTATGGATGCTGTGAGAGTGGTGTTGATTGCCGATCGGATGTGAAGGTAAGTGAGTACTCCCACCCTTGCTAATGATTGATTTCCTTTCTTAGAGATCATCAGAAAAAGATTCTTTTTGTCCACAATTCTGTGGAGTCTCCATAAATTATTTCGGAAGGTTCTCCTTCCCACCATCAACGTGTGCAGGATTTATATCTTTATTCATGTCTGCACACATGAGAGAGTAAAAAAAAATAGTCTTTTTGAGTGAAAATATCATAAAACCCTACTGGTGAGGCAGAAGTCGAGGCTTGTGATTATTCTCGAACCCGAATTCTTTATTATGGTATGGTTATTTCTCGCTCAACTCTTAAGGATGAGAATGTGTTCTTTGGTAGTTCTAACTTCGTGTTACTAGCATGCAGAAACTCTATGTCCTCATAGCTCCTTGGATGCTTGGGACACTTTTACGCTCTGAAGTTGGAGAAGGTTTTGTGGGTACATCTCTGATAGGCCCTCACGAGACTACAACTCTTCCACTAGGGACACCTAGGGGTTTAAAGGATTAGTGCATACGCTAAATGCATTCGAGAGACCAGCGACAGTGGTATAGTTAGGATTTCTTAATTTCTGTTTCACTTGAGGACAAGTAAAATTCAGGTTTGGGGGTATTTGATGAGTGCCAAATAATGCATATTTCTACACCTTTTTATTGGCATTTAACTCATCTTTTGCGCTTTAAAATCAGATATTATCCCAAATTCTGTATTTTCTCTGTTTTCAAGAATAAATATTTGTATTAATTAACTTTGTGTTTTTAGGTACCAAATAAATCTTGGATGAATTGAGGACGAGAAGGCAGAGACAATGGCGAAAGAACGGAGTCATTCGGAGTTCGTACGAAGAAGTTATGGGAAAAAGGGGCAAAATGGTCATTTTACAATGGAGAATACTATTGGCACCTTTACTGTTCGTTAAGGGACACGCTCATGTTAAGGGGCATTCAAGTTTAAGGGAACTGCTAAAGGTAGTCCAGTCTTTTACTTAATGGGGTGCCAAGATTCAAATACTGTTTAAGGCACCCAGTCTTATTATTCAGGGCACCACGATCTTCTTCATGCATTATCAAATTTCAGGGAAAGTGATAATGTAGATGGTTAGCAGTATGCATGGAGTTGGCTGACGATGGAGTTCTGGACAGCGAGGAGAACACATCATGGTTTGTTGTTGACAGTTCTTGACGCTGGAGTGATGATGATCATGACATGTGAGCACGAGTTGTCGGGACTGAACTGGTGAAACACGTGAAGGAGATGATGGCAGTAACGCCGAGAGAATTGCATGTTGTTGAAGACCGAGCAGTGACAGTGATGATGATGTTGGAGACAGCATGGTTTGTCGGAAGAGAATAAAGAAATAAAAAGAAAAGAGAACGAAGAAGGTGAGGGTTGGCTTGATGTTCGCTGGGAAGACTAGAAGTATGAGTCATGCACGAGTTTTCGGGAGCTGATGGTAGAGAACGTGAAGATATAAGCACGGATTGTCGAGCTGTTGGCAAGTACGTGAAAAGCAGCGACGAGATGGCTGGTAAATGATGTTGGAGCTCAAGTATGCAGTGTTGATCATATCGATGTGGTTCGATGAATATGGAGTATAGTTGCTACCTGATCATGATTCGGAGGTTTTAATGTGATGAGCTTAATGAGGACGAGATAGTTGCATCCGAGAATATGCATGGCCGGAGACTGCAAAGAACTCGAGCAAGTTGAGAGAAAGTGGACTGAGCTGGCAAGTGATAAGCACATGAAAACCAAAAGATAAGAAAACAATGAAGTATGGGTCATGCACGTGAGAAAAGAAAGAAGAATAATTCACATGCGCCAAAAGTGCAGCATCCAACGAATGCGACTGATGGGAGGTGCACGCGGTGTCGGGTATTTCATCCTATAAATATGCTCGAACTCTTCTCCCAGAGGAAGACCCGACTGGTGGAGACCCGGTTGGGAGATATCAGACACCATATTTTCGATCAGTTCAATTTATTTCCATTTCTATCATGTTCTAAAACTCCCTGCTAGAGTTTAGATGAAGCTCTAGTCTACTGATATGTCACCAATACTTTGTGAGTTGTTCTTGAATGTTTGAAATTGTTTAAGATATAATTTAATCCAAGTTTGTCAATATTTTTCTCTCACAATGTATGCCATGTATCCATTGTAGTTAGAATATCACTATGTTGATTATGCTGCAACTCATGCTTAAAAATATTATTGATCCTTAGATTATTTGTGCTTTAACTAGACAGTTAATGCTTTGGAGAAATATTTTAGTTGTGATTAAGTTATCCATTGGAGAAACACCTTAGATACAAGGTAAACTTGAATCTGCTATAAGGACAAGAATAACATCATAAGTTAAGTGCATATTGTAGGTTAGTGGTGGATTTGAAATCTCTAGTATTCATATTCTCAGTATTTACATCTTGAGTTAATTGCATCTTTTACTTCTATTCAGTTTTATTATTTCAGTCACTTGAAAATCATCTCGTCGTATCGATAAAACAAACTCCTTTGGTTACTTTTATTTAAATCAGTTTAGTAATATTTTGGAATCACTTCTACACCCACCAAGTCTATGTGGGATCGACCTGTATTTTCCCTGTCTACATTAGACGCTGTGCACTTGCGGTTAGACATAGTCATAGGTATCTTTCCGAGTCTACCAAGTTTTTGGCGCCGTTGGCGGGGACTCGGTTAGCGGTGTAGCTGAGGTTTCTATCTTTACTGATTGAAAAAAAAATATTATAAAAATTATACAAAATAAAAAAATAATTTTTTTTTTATAATTACATGTTCTTCTTTACGTTTTTGTTATTTTTGTCTTTTCCTTACAGAATTTGGAATTCGGAGCGAAAGAAAATTTGCCAAAGCTTTTGGTGAATATTTAAAAGTCTTGGAGTAAAAGGCGAAGCTAAAGGGGCGAAAGAAGAAGATTTTTTTTTTTTTTACATAAAAAAAAGAGAGAGTTTATTTTATTTATTTATTTTTAGATTGTATTAGGATTTCTCTATTCTTGTAATTTTCTATTTCTTTTGCATTTTATCTTTTTGGACTTGGACTTGGACATTATTTTATTTTTATTTTTAAACCCTACGGAAGGGTAGTATTAAATATCAAACTGTTTGCAGAGAAGGACGGTGATTACAATATCACCTCGGCCCCTCGGGTTCGTTCATTACATAGGAGTCGTGGCCCGAGTCGACAACAACGGTTCATCCCCCGTCTGGTACGGGAGGTAAATTTGTCGAAACACTCGCGAATCCCATGTTAGCGAGTTACTATATTCCTTCGTTTGCATATATGTTGAGGACTTGAATACGGCTGCTTTTATTTTCCTAGTAAAGGGCAAGAACTGGCCATATAAGATAAGGGTTCGGATTTCATCACCGTTCTCTTCTTGCCCGCCTTAGGAAAACGATACCTAAACGTGAACCTAAGCTTTAAAATTTGAAACAGAACAAGACCTATAAGGTAATGAGCTTAGTAGGAAAGTCGTTCGGAAAATATTGGTTACTCTTTAAGCATACTTCGAAGTTCATGATAGTTTCTGTAAATTGAATGCGTGACTACGCCGCCTTGTGATACGGTGAGGCCTTGGGTATCAAATCTCCAGTAGCTTCCCTCGCCTCTATTCAATATACTTTAACTCAGATTGATTCCAGAGGGGTTTGCTCAGATTGTAACGAATTTCCTTTCGAAGGATTAGAAGCTGGTTTAGAAAACAATCTAAGTGGAGCCATCATGCTTTTTGTTTGCTAGAAATCAGTAGGTTTACTATGGTGGAGTCAGCCTTGTTTGTGATTGAATAGAACTTCCCTTCCTTGTTTGTGGTATTCTATATTTATTTTATTTTTATTTCTTCATTAAAAAAAAAAACCCGACTAGTTAAGGCTGTATGAGTGTTTAGCATGCTTGATGTGCTATCTGGGCTATGATTGTGTCTTTTAGAGACCAAACAAACCGACTAGTTAGAATTCCCAAAGCAGATATAGTCGACATACCTAGTCTTGAAATATAAAGTCCCAACCAATCTGAGAAAATGGGTGAAACCCGTAGTCTCAAGGACTACATGTACCCAACGAGGACAAACCAGTCCTCGTGCATTGTCTTACCAGCTGCTGTTGGACAATTTGATCTAAAGGCAAGTATCCTTAATATGTTGCCTAAGTTTAGAGGGATTGTCGCTGAAAATCTATATGGATACGAGATCGAGACAATACAACAATCAAAGTGTGATTACTTGATAATAGGTTCGGACTTAACCAAACTCTATATGATCACTATCAAGTACTCCCTCTGTCTTTTTTTTATCTTTCCTAATTTCTACTTTGGTCTGTCTGCTCTGTTTATAGACATATTTTTCCCTCAAACTATCAAATATACCCTTTATTTTTTATAATCATAGAATCATTTTTAATATAAACTTAATTCAAAATCTTAAATATTATCATTATATATATCTATTCAATATCTTTGAATTAATTGTTATTCCCTTTTAAAAAAAAACATTTATGGATATATATAAAATTTCTAATAAAACTTCTACTTATTCTTACATAATTTTATTTTTGGTAATAACATAACATTAAATGGGTTAGTCATGACATTTTAAAGGATTTCCTTAATATTTTGACAAAGTCAATTAAGACTGTTAATTAGAGACGGAGGGAGTAACACGGAGTTAACATTTGTGTATTTTACTTTTAATTATAATAAACAATTATAATTGCGGAAATAGAAAAGTAAAAGACACATCAATATTTTGTTAACGAGGAAACCGCAAATGCAGAAAAACCCAGGGACCAAGTCCAGAATTGAATACTCTCAGTATTAAGCCGTTATATAAAATATAAACCAACTTCGTATAGTTGAGACCAATCAACTAAACCTAGTTCACTTAGTTCCTTCAGTATCCCCGCGCTTCCGACATTCAATAAGTGCACGCACTGGAACAATTCCTTTGGATCATATTCCACACAGTAAAGAAAAAATAAATCTATTTGGTAACAACTCTCTTGATTCTTTCAGATGAAGATATCTCAAGTCATACGCAAAGGATCTTCCGTTTAAACTAATAAACTCCTTTTCCTAGTTAGATCAATCTATTCAACAACTACTATCTCAAGTCATACGCAAAGGCTCTTCCGTTTAAACTAATAAACTCCTTTTCCTGGTTAGATCAATCTATTCAACAACTACTGAAGTAGCAGAGTTTAGATTTACAATCAATTAATATAGAATCCAACGAGAAACTATAAAACAATGCCGATCTTACACAACTAATCAATCGAATAGTTGGATCCCATCCGATCAAGGTTTGTGCTACACAAGGATATGAGAAACCAATAAGAAATCTTATTTGTCTTCAAATCTTCTTTAATCTTCAATTAAACCTGCACAACACCAATTGAATCTCTTTTGATCAATCACGCATAGAGCGGAGTCTGTTAACATTGGATTACCACAAGATGTCTTTAGATCTACAAACAGTTCTAAAGATCTCGTCGACACTGCGATCTAGTTTGAGTGAATCTTATATCAAAAGAGAAGATTCTCAAGAATAAACAAACTATGTGCAATCAAAGTTCAACAACTGTTAGTCAATCAAATCAATCGAAAACTAATAAACGATAATTATCTAGTTTCCCACCAATGCTACTCGTAGAGCTTCTTGATCCCACAAAAGTCTTTAAACGAGCAGTCGTAAGAGATTTTGCCTAATTAGGATACTTTCCACTCCGGATAGAGACTCTACCAAAAACAACAAAAAGATGAAGTTTGCCTGGATCTTAGGGTAGTTTTCCAGAAATGCAAACTTGGGTATTTATAGACCAAGGATGTTTGGACACCAAGGAATTTCCAAAACCGAATATTCTCAAGATATGCAATAAATGCCCAAATTGGTTTTCATAATTCGTGGAAATGCTCTGTCTAATATTTTTCGAAATCTCTCAATAGAAAATCTCTAATTAGTAAATGCAAATTACTAATTTTTTTTCTCTAGAGATATGCATATAATTTTTGGTAATTAAAGCATATAAAACTAACAACCTTAATTAAAAGATTCTTAATTTATTTCTGACTGGGATCTCCTTGAGTAGTTAAGGAATAACTTTGAACAATAAAAGATAAGAGTTATTGTTTGTGTTCAAAGTATGTTGACATCTTTTTTAAATCCTCTTTCATATTTACAATCTTGGAATCGATTATACCACACTTCCAAACAAGTTTAAAATTGGTTCATATGTATTCCAAGATAACTATGTGATTGATCAAGTTTCAAATCACAATCATGGGTTCAATCGGTTCTACCAATCACAAGGATCGATCCTACCTCAATATGGATTACTTTTGATCGAAAACACAAGTTACCAGGACCGGTTACATTAGTTACATCACCAGGACCGGTTACCATATACTCATGGTATTTCTTATGATCGGTCACACCAGTTATATCGGCTACACCAATTACCAGGACCGGTTACACCAATTACAGGGATCGATTACATAATTCTTTTGCGATCGGTCACACCAATTACAAATATCGATCATACCATCTCGGGTGATTACTGAGGATCGATTACACTAATTAATAAAAACTAGTCATACCAAATCATAAGTTAGGCATTGTGATTAGTTATACCAAGATACATAACAAGTTATGATCGGTTCTACTAACTCACACATATTGGTAATCCAAAGATATGTTATGAATAACAATACCAATAAGCCTAACGATTTCCCTTTCGATTCATAAAACAAGTTCATGAATGTACTTCCTTTAAACAAATGTAAACATTGTTTCTTAGGATAAAATCTTCACCTTTACCCAATCACATAATCACAATAGTATTCATACGATTATGTCGATGTCATATATACGAAGTTCAAAAGATAAGCATTATACTTCGTATCTTAATTCCTTAACACTATGATCATGTGATCATGTCTCACTACTATAGTATAATCATTCACAGCTTCACAGTTATGTTTTAAATATAGCACGACTTGAAAGATACGTTAGGAATGAAACAGTTCAAGTCAATATTACTAACCTCAAGAGGAAGGATGATGTCGTCGTTGTGGCTTGTTACTTCTTCACATTCTTCGGGTCTTAGAGTAATAATTGTATGTCTCATAATCCTAGTCTAACCTATATGAAGTTTTCTCTAGTACATAATCAAACGAATCTTAGATGAGTCTTGATTCACTAAGATATGACAACCAAACTTGACATACCAATGCTTGGTGGGTTCAACTGAGCTATGCTCTAACAATATCCCCCTTTGTCAATTTTAGTGACAAAACTCTTTATACATATGGATAAACAAATTATAAGAATTCATTAAACATATGCTTGATTCCAAGTTTCAACAACACAATAACCTGTATATATTCAATTAATAAATGCCGATGTTGAGATTTTAATAACAAAGCTTATACCCCCCCCCCCCCCCCCTAAAGGTAAGATAGATAGATTTTCAATCTAAACATCTTTGTTATTTCTCTTTTTTAGTCCAAATAACCACAATAGCAATATGATATGTTGCTCCCCCTTAGTTAATGCTTTACTATTTCGTTAGATATAACGTTTAAGCACAATTTGAAAATGCGGGGGTACAACAACCACACCCAACAATTCGTTTGGAAATCTGAGATGACTTACTCCAATATACTTTCTAGAGAATCGACTAGACAATCAGACTCAATATAGAGAAAAGTATATACAAGATTTTATATCTCTAACTCTTAATTCAATTTGCAATCAGCAAATAGAAATTTGCGATCCCGATTGAATATAATACTTGAACGGTACCAAAGACCAATGTTCAAGGATCAATCAATTTCAATCAACAACCAAAGGTTGGATTTCCTAATTGATCGATACAACGCACAACCTGTGATATTTCAATTATATAACAAAATATAATGCAGAAAAGAAATAACACATACACCATAATTTTGTTAAGGAGGAAACCCGCAAATGTAGAAAAACCCCAGGACCTAGTCCATCTTTGAACACCATACTATATTAAGCCGCTACAGACATTAGCCTACTACCAATGAACTTCGGACTGGACTGTAGTTGAACCCTAATCAATCTCTCACTGATTCACGGTACAGTTAAGTTCCTTACATCTTCAATCCCAGCATGATACTATGCACTTGATTCCCTTAGATTATCTCACCCATAACCAAGAGTTGCTACGACCCAAAGTCGAAGACTTGATAAACAAATCTGTCTCACACAGAAAAGTCTATTGAAATTGATAAATATGTCTCCCACGGAAATTCCTATGAGTTTTGTTCCGTCTATCTTGCCTATCAGAGATTTAAATCTTAAGCAAATCTTACGATTGCACTCTGTTAGAGCATTCCTCGGTCGAACTCGCATGCGTTGCTACCTCAAGCATGTTTGTCAATATTAGTGATCAAAACTATAAGTCTTGATTTCTAGTCTACTATAGATAAGGTCTCAGACTAGGATAGAAGGTGTAGTTGAGCTCAAGAACTTTATGACAATCATCATACAAGACGAAGGACTACTCAAGGAACTGGTGGATCTTCATCGACTAAAAGGTATGTGGAGACTTGAACTTATCTATCACTCAAAAGTCTATTTTCTCATATCTTGAGGCAAAATTAGTTTTGCTATATAGACTTAGATTATACACATTTGGTATTTCGAGCCGAGTTTAACTCGCCTATCTATTTCTTGAAATATGTGTTGGTAAAGCTTTCGCTTTAGCCAAGTTCATCTTTACCTAGTGAAGAAAGTCACGTTAAGTTTCAATCACTTTGAAAATTTCTCTGACGAAAAATAGTTTGTGAATAACAACTATATAACGTCCTCTGAGAATGTTTCAATGATTAAAATAAGAGTTTAGACTATATAACCATTGGAGGATATAACCATTATTGTAGAAACACATATATCTACATGTTCTTATTGATTGAACCAAAGTTTGTGAATTTTGTTGATCAAGTGAGACCGGAGAAGTGCGCGAGCTAAGTCCGTGAACTGGCGAAGTTCTCAAACCCGAGAATTTTTGCTGGAGTTTGTGAACTCCATCTGGGAACTTAATTCAGCGAACCCAGTCCGCAAACTTGAGTAGGTTATGTCTAAAAACGATGTTTGCGAACTTATCTTTATAAACTAAGGAATGCTATCGCAAACCGTGGCTATATAGTTCATGAACCGATTCGAATGAATCAACCATATGTCTTGTGTAGTACATGAGATTTCCTTGCAATTGAATAACTCTCTAACTAGTTCATTTGAGTTATTGGAACTAGTTATGCTGAAGAAGAATATGGTTGATAAGAAAGTTATCACATAGCTAACCATTTGGTTTACTATTGTTGAACCAACTAATGTACAAGTTTGGGTACGGTTACACAAGCCTACAGACGTGCATTTCATTTGTGTATAACAAGCTATGTTTTCAATATAACGGTTGATAAATATTAGATTGAATCTAATCAGGTTTTCATCTAACGATGAATATTGAATACTTTGTTACCAAGCTAACATTGATTGCAAACCCTAATTTGAAAGCCTATATGGGAGAACTCTAGCAACTGGGAAACCTAATCCCCACACATTTTGTGTGAAACTAGTTGTTCTAAGCTAGAGTCGATTCTCCTTTAACCTTTTGCTTATTCTTCTAAACCAGGTTAACGACTTAAAGACTTCATTGGGATTGTAAATCCAGACCGATACTACTTTTCTTGTAGTTGTGTGATCTGATCTTGATGTTTCTATCATGCGAGTACAATTGTAATAATTGGCTTGAGATTTATATCTCCGATAGGCAAGATAAAACGTATTCCACAATATCTTTTTTCGCTGTGTCGATTAAGACTATTGTGAGGTGATTGATAATACTAGGATGTTCTTCGGGAATATAAGTCTGGTTTATCAATTGGTTCTTGTTCACCTTGATTTATCAAAAGACGGAATAAAACCCGTAGGTATATTCGTGGGAGACGGATTTATCTATTACCGTAGACTTTTCTGTGTGATACATATTTATTTATTAAAGTCTTTGACTTTGGGTCGTAGCAACTCTTAGTTGTGGTTGAGATCAGCTAAGGGAATCAAGTATGTAGTATCCTGCTGGGATCAGAGATGTAGGAGCATAACTGTACCTTGGATCAGTGTGAGATTGGTTGGGGTTCAACTACAGTCCATACCGAAGTTAGTTTGGAGTAGGCTAGTGTCTGTAACGGCTTAATATAGTGTATGTTCAATCTGGACTAGTTCTCGGGGTTTTTCTGCATTTGCAGTTTCCTCGTTAACAAAATTCTTGTGTCTGTGTTATTTTTTTTCCGGCACTTGGATAATACATTTGTTATATCATTGAAATAATACAGGTTGTGCGTTGTGCAATCAATTAGAATATCCGACCTTTTGGATGTTGATTTAAATTGATTGACACTTGGATATTGGTATTTGGTACCATCCAAGTTATCTTTCATATATTTAATCAAGACTCGCAGTTTGCTTGAGTAAGATTTAAATCGAGAGATAGAGATATGAACTCTTTGATATACTTTTCTATTGATTGAGTCTGACTGTCTAGTTGATTCTCATAAAAGTATATTAAAGTTTGTCCATACAGATTGCAAAGCGAAATATTGGGTGTGGATGTTAGACCTCCGCTTTTTCACACTCAATCACCATAGAAACAGCAAGATCAGATCACACAACTATAGAGAAAATAGTTTGGTCTGGCTTCATAATCCCAATGAAGTATTCAGGTCGTTAACCTACAGGGTCTCATGAGAAACCTAATGTTAAAGGAGAATCGACTATAACTATTCAACTAGTAACATACAGAAGTATGGGGATTAGGTTTCCCAGTTGCTAAAGTTATCCTTTATATAGTTTTCAAATCAGGGTTTGCAATCTAAGTTACCTTGGTAACAAAGCATTCAATATTCATCGTTAGATGAACAACCTGATTCAACCAAGCTCATATCTTTCAACCGTTAGATCGAACTTAGCTTGTTACACACAAATAAAATGTACCCTCATTTAGGATTTTGTAACCATACCGAAACATGTACACCATATTGGCTCAACAATAGTTAACCGAAGTTAGCCATATGACCACTCTCATATCAACCTTGTTCATCTTAACCATAACTAGTTCAAATGACTCAAATGAAACTAGTTAAAGAGTTGTTCAATTGCTATATTCTCATAGAAGTATACAAGAATACAATTGAAGCAAAATCGGTTTGATTCACTCGAATCAATTCATGAACATTATAGCCACGGTTTGCAAAGATTTCATTCCTTATCATATAAATAAATGTTTAAGTTCATGTACACAACCGATTTTAGAACTTTAACCTTCAAGTATGCAAACGGGTACACATACTTGAAATACCCGGACCAAGATTGGGTTTTGCCAGTACGCAAACGGGTACGCGTACTTCTAATTCCATCATAAATATTCGGACATCAACCTTACGCCAGTACGCGAACAGGTGCATATACTTAGGTTCCCGAATTTCTCAAGCCAACAGGTACGCGTACGGGTACGCATACTATGGTTCCCGGACATGGATTACATATGTGCAAGAGTACACAACATGTCATATCCAATAATGGTTAAGTGTTCTAAAATCTTATTTGAATCATCGAAACTTTCTTAGAGGATGACAATAGCCTTTTTCACACACTATTAGCATCAAAGCAATTTTCAAGTTATTGAAATAATCATAATGAAACATTCCAAGTCTACACCAAATGATTGTATCACACAAACCATGTAAGATGTTACTCAACATTGGAAATTTTCACATGATCATCTTTTGACTTGCATCAAGAATATAAGATGGACTTGGTCGAAGCGAAAGCTTTCCAACACATATTCCGAGAAATATGTAAGTGAGTTAAACTCTGGTTGAAATCTCAAATATGTATAATAGAAAACTATATCGTAACACGACTTATGTCCCAATATAGGATATAAAGTAGAAATAGAATTTCCAAGTGATATATGAGTTTCAGTATCCACATACCTTTTGTTGATGAAGTTCCATAAGCTCTCCTTAATAGTTCTTCGTCTTCAAATGATGAACACCGTGAAGTTTAAGGCTCAATTACACATGTCCTAGTCCGAGACATCTATAAGTAGACTAGAAATCAAGACTTATAGTTTTGATCACTAACATTGACAAACATGCTTGAGATAGCAACGCATGCGAGTTCGACCAGGCAATGCTCTAACTGAAAATGCGGGGGTCTCACAACCACACCCAATATTTCGTTCGGCAATCTATATTGAACAAACTTCAATATAAATCCAAGAGTATAAACTCAATTGAATAATATTAAAGAGATTTATCTCTTCCTCAACACAATCAATAGTTAAACAGAAGCAAATCAGTAACCTGATTTTAGTGTGAAGTTCTTGAACCAAAATATTTTGTGATAATCACAACCTATTCAATATCCACCGTGTATAAACCTCTTTAAGCAACAATCACTAAAGGAATATTTCAACATGGTGTCCACTTGAAACAGGGTTAGTCCGGGATGGTCTAACAATGTGAAAATAACAAAATTAATTGTTCAAGATCAATACAGTCTTATCTAACAAACAAGGACATATTTAACAACTATGATTGATTAACGTACGACCTGTATTATTTCAATTATATAAATAAAATTTAATGCGGAAAATAAATAACACGGACACCAAAAATTTTGTTAACGAGGAAACTGCAAATACAGAAAACCCCCGGGACCTAGTCTAGAATAAACACACACTGATTATAAGTTGTTACACCAATTTCCTACTACCTATTCGGACTAGACATAATAACTGCTTCAGCACAAATAGAACTCCTAGCACAAAATCGATTGTCTTTCGGAATTCTTATCCTTAATATTCTAGCAGAACCGAAGGCTCTCTTTAGAAGATACAACAACACGATTGATACGATTCGATATTTTGTTTGCACAATACACCGGTTTGATTTCCCTTTAGATGTGAATCAAGGTTTTGGAAATCTTGTGTTTTTTTTGATAAAAACAATTACTAAGGAAAAGTAATTTCAAAACAAACATGTAGATTAGGGATTATTATACTCTTTAATAAAGGAAGAGAAACCTAATTATTCTAACACAAGAACAACTAGAATAAATCTAGAGATATCTTGTTTAAAACTTCTTAAGGATTTTTACGAGATGCCTTAATCGAAGTTTTCTTTCTAGCTTCCGGTTTTGACTAACAAAAGTTGGTATACGATCGAAAACTGAAATCTATCAAAACCTAGGGTTTATGATCAACAACTCTTGAATGGTTTTATATCAGAAGTGAAAACCTAAGAATAGACAAGAGGTGAAAAACCTAGATTAAAAGTTTTATAATCAATCAATAAGATTAATCCAACTCGGCTTTGTGATCCCCAATACAAAGACTTTTATCTCACTCTTGTTCACGAAGAACAGAAGACATGAAAAACAACCTTATGAGCTTACACCAATTTTCCAAAGGGGATGAAAACATGTAGCACTCACGAACCCTTATTTATAGTGAAACATAGCTTGAAAACTAAGCAAAGCTATTTTCCTTTTTCAAGACTCTCCTAATTTTGGGAGTCTTTCCTAAGTTACAACTCTTGCCAAAATAATTAATTAGCAAATATTATATTTATGTGAATAAATCACATTTTAACTTAGGCGGGAATTTGAAGTTATCAAAAACACTTTAATATGGAAATCAAATATGTTTGAATTAATAGCCATCTTTCCTAGATAAGGAAACATCACTAGTTTGACCAAAAATGCCTTTTAGTCACGTAATTGGGCCCAAGTCTGTGAACCGTTACAAGCAGCCCATGGATTGTTTCCTACTAACGAACCTTTAATAAATCACTCATAACTTTATCGTTATAACTCGGAATTGAGCGATTCTTGGATCGTTGAATTCGTAAGCTCATTCAATATAACATGATAAACTTTCCAAGGATAAAGGTTATTGTCACAAAAGTCGTGGCTCAAATAACCCCAAGTATATATACATAAATGTACATTTACCGTCATAGGAATTGTTCCATAGAGTGAGCATTTGTTTGGATAGATTAGAAAGGTAGAATTGAACAAGAACCAAATGAAATCAATTAAATCATACCTTTGTTGATGAAAGTCCTTGTTGATGTCTTCTTGTAATCTCAATCTTCATCCTCTTAAGAATAACACTTCTTAGACCTAATCTAGTCTGAAACTATATATAGTATATTAAATCAAGAATACATTTTGGCAACTAAAATTGACAACTAAATTGACATACCAACGCTAGTGGGTTCAACCGAGCAGTTCGCTAACACTAAAAATACCCCCTTTGTCAATTTTAGTGACAAAACTATCAATACATATAGATTACAAAATAAATAAAACTTAGTAGCTTCTTATCCAAATGCTTGATCTCCTTGGCATCTTCAAAACGACTCTAAATCTTCGTCACTTCCAAATACTCCATGATTCTAAATGTGTTCAACTCAGCATCATAGTCATTGAAGATCCGTAGTGATAACAATGAGAAAACAAATGCTCTCAATCATTGTTATACAGTGTCATAATATCATTACACAGCATCAAACTTCAATTGTATCACAACTTTGACAATAATACTATGGTGATATGTATCACTCCCCCTTAGTCAATACTTCATCTCAACATGAAAACCACTCCCCCTTACATAATGATCTGTAAACCATATGTATTTGTAGTATGAAACTACACATTAATTATCCCTCTTTTTGTCAATATAAATTGGCAAAGGTACGAAAACTAGTGGGATCCTCATGAAATTTTTATAGAGATACTTCATGACCAAAAAAGAATAACATACCAACTTATTTGGATGCAATCATATAGCCAAAGCTAAATGCATTCATCAAGGAGTTTATAAAGATACAAGATAAATCCTACAATATTCCACAGCCGCACTCCCCACGAAGATTTGGCAATTAAGCACAAGTTCAAAAAGAACTCTCCTCCATAAAATGTCATTCCCGAAAAAACAACAAGAGCGACCTTACTTTTACGAGAAAATAAGGATTTCTTTGGACATAATCAAATCACATGAGAACATGAATTTGTATCCAAAAATCACAATTGGATTAGCCACAAAAATGATCAATTCTGAAAAAGCGGGGGTCTAACAACCACACCCAATATTTCGATTAGCAATTTGTATGGACAACTCCGAGTTACTTTCTAGAGAATCAACTAGACAGTTAGACTCAATCAATAGAAAATATCTCAAGGAATTTATTATCTCTATCTCTCAATTTGATTTACTCAAGCAAATACAATCTGCAATTCTTAATCAAAGAGAGATAACTTGGATGGTACCAAAGACCAATATCCAAGTGTCAATCAATTTAAATCAACAACCAATAAGGTCGGATATTCTAATTGATTGAACAATGCACAACCTGTACTATTTCAATTATATAACAAAATATAATGCGGAAAAGAAATAACACAGACACCAGAATTTTGTTAACGAGGAAACCGCAAATGCAAAAAAAAAACCCGGGACCTAGTCCAGATTAAACATACATTGTATTAAGCCGTTACAGACACTAGCCTACTCCAAGCTAACTTCGGTCTGGACTGTAGTTGAACCCCAACCAATCTCACAATGATCCAAGGTACAGTTATATTCCTACGCCTCTGATCCCAACTGGATACTACACACTTGATTCCCTTAGCGGATCTCACCCACAACTAAGAGTTCCTACGACCCAAAGTCGAAGACTTTAATAAACAAATCTGTCTCACACAGAAAAGTATACAAGGATAGATAAATTCATCTCCCACTAATAAACCTATGAGTTTTGTTCCGTCTTTTGATAAATCAAGGTAAACAGGAACTAATTGATAAAACCAGACTTATATTCCCTAAGAACATCTCATCTTTATCAATCACCTCACAATAAACTTAATCGACGCATCGAAGAAGATTATTGAGGAATCACAAACGATGAGATGAAGTGTTTGTGACTAGTTTTATATCTTGCCTATCGGAGATAGAAATCTCAAGCCAATTATTACAATTATGCTCATGCGATAGAATATGCAAGATCAGATCACACAACTATGATAAAAGTAGTATCGGTATGGTTTCACAATCCCAATGAAGTCTTTAAGTCATGAACCTGGTTTTAGAAAAATAAAACCAAAGGTTAAAGGAGAATCGACTCTAGCTTAGCAAACTAGTATCACACATAATGTGTGGGGATTAGGTTTCCCAGTTGCTAGAGTTATCCCTTATATAGTCTTTCAAATCAGGGTTTGCAATCAATGTTAGCTTAGTAACAAAGCATTCAATATTTACCATTAAATGAAAACCTGATTAGATACAAGCTAATATTTATCAACTGTTAGATCGAAAACATAGCTTGTTATACACACACGTACTGCACGTTTGCTGGCTTGTGAAAACCATACCCAAACTTGTACATTAGTTGGTTCAACACTAGTTAACCAAATAGTTATCCAAATGATAAATTTCATATCAACCATATTCTTCTTCACCATAACTAGTCCAAATGACTCAAATAAAATAGTTAGAGAGTTGTTCAATTACTCAGATCTTTATGTACTACACAAGACACAATTGAAGCAAAAACGATGTGATTCACTTGAATCGATTCATGAAATATAAAGCCACGGTTTGCAATAGCATTCCTTAGTTTATTAAGATTAGTTCACAAACATCGTTTTTAGACATAACCTACTCAAGTTCGCGGAATGGGTTCACGGACTTAAGTTCCCGGATGGAGTTCACAAACTCCAGCAGAAATTCTCGATCGAGAACTGAGTTTGTATGCTGAGTTCGGGGACTGAGCTCACGCACTACTCCAGTTTCACTTGATCAACAAAGTTCGAAAACTTCAGTTCAAGCAATAAGGACTTATACATATATGTGTTACCACAACAATGCTTATATCCTTCAATGGTTATATTATCTAAACTCTTATTTCAATCATTGAAACATTCTTAGAGGGCAAACTATTTTCGTTAGAGAAATTTCCAAAATGATTGAAACATAACATGACTTTCGTCACTAGGTAAAGATGAACTTGGATAAAGCGAAAGCTTTACCAACACATATTTCGAGAAATAGATAAGAGAGATATACTCAGCTCGAAATATCATATGTGTATATTCTTAGTATATATAGTAAATACGACTTTTGTCTCAAGATAAGAGATAGAATAGATAGACTTTCGAGTGATAGATAAGTTCAAGTCTCCATATACCTTTTAGTCGATGAAGATCCATTGGTTCCTTGAGTAGTACTTGTCTTGTATAATGATCGCCATGGAGTTCTTGAGCTCAACTACACTTTCTATCCTAGTCCGAGACCTTAGCTATAGTATACTAGAAATCAAAGACTTTATAGTTTTGATCACTAATATTGATAAACATGCTTGAGATAGCAACGCATGCGAGTTTGACCGAGCAATGCTCTAACAGTCTCCCCCTTTGTCAATTTTAGTGGCAAAACTATTAAAACATATGGAATACAAAATATATAAATAAACTTTGTAGCTCCTATTCCACATGTCGTCTAATCTTCAACAAATACTCGAAATCTTCGTCACTTACAAGTAATCCAATGATCCCAAAGGTTGTAAGTTTAGCACCATTGTTGTTGAAAATCTGTAGATAACAATGAGAAAAGCAATGGTTCTAAATCATTGTTATACAGTGTCATAGTATCATTACACATCGTCGAAATCCAACTGCATCACAACTTTAACAACAATACTATGGTGATACTTCATTCCCCCTTAGTCAATACTCCATCTCTCATGGAAACCACCTCCCCTTACATAATGATCCGAAAACCATATGTATTTATAGTGTGAACTACATATTAATTCTCCCCCTTTTTGTCAATAAAATTGGCCAAGGTACAAGAACGGGATCCTAATGAAATTTCCATAAGAGACATTTCATGACCAAAGGTAAATGTATATCATCTTGTTTAGATGCAATCATAAAGCCAAAGCTAAATGCATTCATCAAGGAGTTCATAAAGATACAAGATAACACCTATAATATTCCACAGCCGCACTCCCCACAAAGATTTGGCAATTAAGTACAAGTTCAAAAGAAGTCTCCCCCATAATATGTCATTCCCAGGGAACAACAAGAGCGACCTTAATTTCAAAAGAGAAAAGAAGGATATCTTTAGACTTAACAAATCACATACAAGTATGAATTTGGAATCCAAAAAGAAATATTCAATCATATTAACCAAAGCGAACCAAGATTAATTGACTAAATATGCTCAACACAAGTGAACTTAGGGAGACTTAAGAAACCAATTAGATTTATCACAAGAGAACTCGCAAACAATCTAATTGTCATGCACAACCAAACCAATTACAAGAGTAATCAATTTAATTGGCCACACTCGACATAAGAAATTTTATGGATTAATGACTAAGTTAATCACGAATAACCAACCCAGTCAAAGAGATGCTCAAACATAAGAAAACTTATGGAGTTATAACTAAATAACCACACAAGATGATTAATTTATTTCAACATGTTCAACATAAAGTACCTTACGAAACAAAAACTAAGCTAATCACCAAAGCAATCAACTTTTGTTGTTTTAGTGCTCAACATAAGACACTTAATGGAACAACACAGTATTTACACAAAAATTATGGATCGGAGAATCGACCTTATACCACGGAATAAGCAAGGATTTATTCTATTTCCATCACCATTTGCACAATGACATACAATAGCCATAATCCTTGAATCACAAAAGATTTTAACCTATCTTACATCAATAATTGACAATATATGCTTAACATTCGTGTTTTCCAAAAGTCTATTCATTCTTTTATCAATATTTGCATATCAATTCACAAACGACTTTATTTTTGACAAAATATGGGACAATCAAGTTCACGGACGTAAACACACATATCACATAACAATATTGCAATATATAAAACCATAAAGATTAATACTGCAAAAATCATCTTCAAAACAAGTTTAGAATTTAAACCAATAAATCTAAAAACAAGAAGATGAAAACCTTGGACATAGCTATGTGTAATCACAATAATGGATATTCCAAAACACTAGTTATTCTTCTAAATAGAACAAGAAAAATAGAAGATTTGATAGGAAATCATTAAAGAACGTATCTTTCAATGAAACCATCAAAGTACGTATCGCTGATTTCTTTATTCTCTTGACCGTAGACACACCATGTTCGTGAGTTAGAACACTAACTTTGCGATCAATCACCCGAGCAAGTTGTCTAGATTTGGCACAGTCCATGATGAGCTTCTTTTGATTCCGTATCAGAATGTTCTGATTAGCAAGAATTCTGGCCTGACCATCTAGAAGTTGGTTTATTTGCAATTGAAGATTTGCAAACTCGACCCTTAAATCGTTCTGAAAATGAGTTAAATCCTTGACATAATCATCAATCCAGGAGTTGTGATCCTTTCTTTCAAGCATCTTTTTTAGAACCAGCTCCTGAATTTACGTTCCTGGTTTCTTCCTTCATATCTAGACGCACAATCTCTTGAGATTTTGCAGAGTTCTCCATAGAGTTTCACAATATAGAACAAGTATATATGCGTTCGTCAACCAGAGTATAAAACTCTGGTTTTGAAAACCCTAGAAACTCACAAGAGGAGGACGCGGACGTTTGTGGACTACCAACAAAAGGACTCAAACATAAATAATATACAATATACTTGAGTATTCCCCAACTATTTTCCTGTCACCTCTTAAGTTAGAAACAAGGAAACAAATACCTGGAATCAGGTAGTAGAGTGAAAATTAATTCCACTATGATCATCGGGAAAGGAGTTGCATATATCACCTGGCTATTTGTTCTTTGTTTTCGTCGCCTTTCTTTGATTGATTTTCATTCCTGAGGAATAAGACATGGCGTACTTAACAAATTCATCAGATGGCTTTCTCTGAGGACTAAGTCTAGGACCTCTTGTAATTGGTTCAAGGGGATCAGAATAGAAATACATCCATTTTCTAGACTTAGATTTACCAGAAACATTCTTATAAGTACATGGAATGCTTTCTTTAGCAACACACGAGTTTATACCAGAATGCACTTGAGCCCTGTCATGATTTCTAGAATAGAGATCATTCTTATAAGGTTTCCGGTTTCTTATGGGCATATGATTCATTACATTAGTCGACTGACTATTTGTTCCATTCATAGTGAAGAGAAGCAAATTATGATGCTTAGAAATTTGTTTCCTTCTTGCAAAACAATGGATAACATAGTGATTCTTTTTCCCACAAAAAGTACGTAGTGATTCTTTTTCCCACAAAAAACATTTCTTCATGTACGACAGTGATAGGTGTAGAATACACCTAATTTACTATCTAAGTGGAGAAGAAGAAATAATTGGCACAAAAAGGTCATTTTAGGGGCGCCTAACTTCATAGCCATATGAGAAGATTGCAAGTTATGTAGACCTTTCTTGACACAATCTTCTGAATTTATGAATAGAAGAGGAGATTGATGGAGGAATTGAAGAACAACAAAGGGTTCTTCAATTGGGTTTATTTCTTTGTTGCTTAGAGTTCGATGAGAAGAATTGGGTTGAAAGCTAACGATGAAGATGGTGGCACTCTAAAGAACGTGATGGGTTTCTTTTGTTGGTTTGAGTTTGAACATTTCTTCATGTGTGATATTGGAGTTGTTGCATGATGGGTTTGTGGCTATGAAGATTTTCTCCTTAAGACAGAATGATGATCTTTGAGCTCAACTCAAGAGTGCAATATTTCCCTTTTCATTTGGCAACCAAACCAAGTCAGCCGAGTTGCCGACTACTCGGTCTAACTCATTATGACTCATTTGACCCTAGTCAACTAACGGATTGACTGTTTTGACCGTTAAGGATTTACACATTCCGGACGGATTAGGCTGTCTCCGATTTTGTTCATGGGCTCTTTTACAATACTTTTGCACACTTTTACACACACAATACTTTTCTCTTTGAGATTGAGGATGAATTCTAACATGTTTTGAGATGCACATGATTATCGTTTGTTTTTACTAATAGGAGTGATCTTAAAGACATTCATGATTGATTGATAGATTATCTAGGTGTACAACAAATTTGTTAATTTAATCTAAAGCTAGTGTAAGTTAGGGGATAAGTAATCGTTTCTTGACTTTTCACATAAGCTCAAGGATCAATCAATTTCAATCAACAACCAAAGGTTGGATTTCCTAATTGATCGATATAAGGGATTTTGGGGTTAGCACACCCCACGGTGATATTTCAATTATATAACAAAATATAATTCCTTGATCTAATCTCTCTTATTGATTTCCTTTTAATTGAAAAAATAAATAACAAATTTACAACTAGAATCTCGTGCTCCTCGTGGGATCGACCTTGACTACCCTATATTACTTGTTAATTAGGTAGTAAAGTATTAATTAATTTGTTGTGGTTACGACACGCATACAAGTATTTCCTTTTCCAAGGATTTACACTGTTCATGGGCTAGAGTAAGAGATGCACTTGAACGGTACCAAAGACCAATGCTCAAGGATCAATCAATTTCAATCAACAACCAAAGGTTGGATTTCCTAATTGATCGATACAACGCACAACCTGGGATATTTCAATTATATAACAAAATATATTAGCCGCTTTGTTAACGAGAAAACACTACACTAGCCTACTACCAATGAACTTCAGACTGGACTGTAGTTGAACCATAATCAATCTCACACTAATTCAAGGTACAGTTGCGTTCCTTATATCTCTGATCCCAGCAGGATACTACGTACTTCATTCCCTTAGTTGATCTCACCCACAACAAAGAGTTGCTACGACACAAATTCGAAGACTTGATAAACAAATTTGTCTCACACAGAAAAATCTATTGAAATAGATAAATCTGTCTCCCACAGAAATACTTATGAATTTTGTTCTGTCTTTTGATAAATTAAGGTAAACAGGAACCAAATGATAAACCAGTCTTATATTCCCGAAGAACAACCTAGTATTATCAATCACCTCACAATAATCTTAATCGATTAACGAAACAAGATATTTTAGAATCACAAACGATGAGACAAAGGTATTTGTGACTACTTTTCTATCTTGCCTATCGGAGATATAAATCTCAAGCCAATCTTACGATTGCACTCAATCACGATAGAAATAGCAAGATCAGATCACGCAACTACAAAGAAAATAGTTGGGTTTGGCTTCACAATCCCAATGTTGTCTTTAAGTCGTTAACCTACAGGGTCTCGTGAGAAACCTAAGGTTAAAGGAGAATCAACTCTAGCTATGTAACTAGTAACACACAGAAGTGTGGGGATTAGGTTTCCTAGTTGCTAGAGTTCTCCTTTAATAATCTAAGTTACCTTGGTAACAAAGCATTCAATATTCACCATTAAATGAATAACCTGATTCAACCAAGCTAATATCTTTCAACCGTTAGATTGAACTTAGCTTGTTACACACAAATGAAATGTACTCTCATTTAGGTTTATGTAACCGTACCAAAATGTGTACTCCATGTTGGCTCAACAATAGTTATCCGAAGTTACCCATATGATCACTCTCATATCAACCTTTTTCATCTTAACCATAACTATTTCAAATGACTCAAATGAAACTAGTTAAAGAGTTGTTCAATTGCTACATTCTCATAGAAGTATACAAGAATACAATTGAAGCAAAATTGGTTTGATTCACTCGAATCAATTCATGAAAATTATAGCCACGGTTTGCAAAGATTGCATTCCTTATTATATAAATGTTTAAGTTCATGTACATAACCGATTTTAGAACTTTCACCTTCAAGTATGCAAACGGGTACGCATACTTGAAATACCCGGACCAAGATTGGGTTTCTCCAGTACGCTAACGGGTACGCGTACTTCCAATCCCAGAAGAAATATTCAGACATGAACCTTACGCTAGTACGTGAACGGGTGCGCATACTTAGGTTCCTGGATTTCTCAAGCCAACAGGTACGCGTACGGATATGCATAATATGGTTCCCGGAGATGGATTACATATGTGCAAGATTACACAACATGTCATATCCAATAATGGTTAAGTGTTCTAAACTCTTATTTCAATCATAGAAACTTTCTTAGAGGATGACAATAGCCGTTTTCACACACTATTAGCATCAAAGCAATTTTCAAGTTATTGAAATAATCATATTGAAACATTCCAAGTCTACACCAAATGATTATATCACACAAACCACGTAAGATGTTACTCGGCAATTTTCACATGATCATCTTTTGACTTGCGTCAAGAATATAAGATAGACTTGGTCAAAGAGAAAGCTTTCCAACACATATTCCGAGAAATATGTAAGTGAGTTAAACTCAGCTCGAAATCTCAAATGTTTATAATAGAAAACTATATCGTAACACGACTTATGTCTCAATTTAGGATATAGAGTAGAAATAGACTTTCCAAGTGATAGATGAGTTTTAGTCTCCACATACCTTTTGTTGATGAAGTTCCACAAGCTCTCCTTAGTAGTTCTTCGTCTTCAAATGATGAATGTCGTGAAGTCTAAGGCTCAACTACACAATCCATTTCCTAGTCCGATACATCTATAAGTAGACTAGAAATCAATACTTATAGTTTTGATCACTAACATTGACAAATATGCTTGAGATATCAACGCATGCGAGTTCGACCATGCAGTGCTCTAACACAACTGTCCTTTCCTTAGTTATTACAAATCACTTGTTTACTCTATATGTTTCTTTCCCTTTTTGTCACAAAATGACAAAGGTTCAAGCAAATAAAGGTCAAACCGAAAGGATCTTACAAATCTAAAAGACTTGTACAACCTATAAGAGTTAAGCACGAAGGTTTCACATACCACTATAGATAACCAATATCATGACCGAAACTACAAGTAATTTGGTTTTAATATGTTATCAAGGAAACAGTTTCCTGAAATAATTTTCCCTAATTGTTTAACAAATTGACTAAGAAAGTCGGTTCCCTTGCAAAACCGATTGTACACAAACAATTGCTTATTTCGATTAGACCAAAATAAAGATCATAATTAACTTTATTTTTCTCATTAGGTTTTTAATTATTCAGACAATAACTTAGACCTTTCACTTTAGACAAGACAAGTACTAGGTTAGTTAACTAGTATTTCTTGTTAAGTCATTCGATTAGACTTGAATAACCGAATCTTTTAATTTGATAAGTCTAACTAAGATAAGAATAATTGAATCCTTTATTTACTTACCTCAATGTTCTTTAGGTTCTCTAGCTCCGTATGCAATTTCACTTCTCAATCATGACTTTCTTTAATTTGTTCTTTATAACATTTCATGCATTCAAGATAATTACATGTACCAATAATCTCTATATCCTTGTACAAATCATCAAGTTCCTTTTTCAAACTTTCATTCTCTTCACGAATATCACATTCAAGTGCCTTTGGATCTGGAGTTACTTCAGTATCCTTTTCAGGCGTGTTCTCTTTATCCTTGGAATAATTAAAGCTATCACCATCATTTTGCTCTCTATTCTCTACACATTTCAGTGATTTTTGAAAAGGAGAAGATGCATCTTTAGAAGATCACCTTTTCTTTTGTCTTAATAACTTTCTAAATTGTCATGTAATATCTTCACTAGAATTCACAGTTTGTGTCTCACAAGAATTTTCTACTGAAGGACTAGTCTTAATCACAGCTTTAAGGGTAATACCCACTTCATTCTTGGATTGGTATTCAAGGTCAAAGATCTTTAATTTACCAACTAGAGCGCTTCTAGATAGTATGGAAAGATCATTTTCTTCCGTGATGGCATGCGTTTTAGACTCGTATCTTGGTGGTAAAGACCTTAGAGTTTTACACACAATATCCTTATCTGAAATAGTTTTTCCTAAAGCGTAAGAGGCATTCACTATTTCAGAAAGTTTTTGGTTAAACTCATCAAAAGTATTTTATTCATCCATACAAAGGTTTTCTCATTTAGAAGAAGGGTTTGAATCCTAGCTTCCTTTTCAGAGGCATTCCCTTCAAATACGAATATTAAGAATATCCCAAGCCTCCTTTGATGTTTTACACATGGTTACATGATTATGGAGGTCTCGAGTCAAATCATGAATAATGATTGTGGGATTCAAGTTACACTATATGTGTTATTACTAATTTATCTTTCTCATTCAAATTATAAATCTTAGGTTGTTATAGTTTTCTTTTTTCATTTGACTTTTTTTTTCCGATACCTGTTCTATTTTGTTATTGATTTAATTTTTTTATTTTCCGTAGGTGATGATAGGTTCTTATATGTGTAGATGGTGGATTTTCGACAAAGTCTAAAATCGTAAACCCATAATTATATGTAGTCTTCATCCAGCAATTAGACGAATATTGAGGCTTATGTCTCTTATCGAAAGCATGAAAGCTCATGCTATAAGAATCTCTGACTGAGAATACTATATCTCAGAGTACATGTAGATGTGTAGTCTCTCAGCTGAGGCAACGGCATATCTTATGAATACTGAGCAACTTCAGTAATTACTTTTATATAGAATCGAAAGATTTGACGGTTCCTAGACAGCTTGCCTTCTAGTATAGAGCAATAACGCCTTCAGGACGATGTTTTCCCTGACTATATAAAATAAATATGACGCTTCAACAAGCTCATATCAAATAATTCCTGAATAATTAAAGCTCCTAGACGATCATACTAGTATAGAACCATCAATTAATTATTCTTAAAATCAATAGATTCATTCACTGAATCCCTGTAAAATATTCAATATTTTTTATAATATTTCGTTACTTCAATATATGGTTCTTCCCAGCAGAATTCCATGGGTTAGTAATAAATATTCAACACACGGGCATCTGAGTTACCTTCGAGTAAGCCCCGACCTACCGGCCGGCCATTCACGCCGTGGCCAGTCCTACGCCCAATTCTATATTTTATCATATTTTATATATTTTCTTTGATCTCATGAAAATCCCTTCATTTGAACAAATATCATTTGTTTTAAGGAAACTCCTCCATTTCATGGTGTTTCCTTCGCATCAAGGAAATAAAATAAAATGGGGAAAGGTGTCATGGGACCGTGTCTATTAGCCATCCGGCTAGGCCCTAGTCATGGTTGATCCCACACCTCATGGTTCCTCAATATTTTATTATTATTTTCCTAATCCCATGAAAACTCCTTAATCTCATGATATTTCCTTGATCCGATAAAAAAAATATAAAATTAGGGAGACCCGTGTGACCTGGCCCTAGCCTACCCCACACGTCCCATTTTATTATTATTATATTTTTCATGTTTCCATAATCCCATGAAATTCCTTGATTTCATGATGTTTCCTTCAAATTATGAAAATTCCTTCAAATCATGAAATAATACATAAAATTAGGGAAAAATCACGGGACCGGGCCCTAGCCGGCCAACCATGCCCAAGCCGGTCCCACACTCCCCTTTTTTTTATTATTATTTTTTATGTTTTTCGTATCTCATGGAAACTCCTTGATTTCAACAAAACTCCTTGGTTTCAACAAACTTCTTGGTTTTATGATATTTCCCTAAAATCATGAAAAAATATTATAAAAATAAGAAAAATGACGTGGGATCGGGATCCTTGGCCGGCCGGCCGGCCATGCCTTGACCATAGTCGGTCCCACACTTCATGATTCTCTCATTTGTTTATTATTTTCCTTCATCTCATGAAGGTTTTTGACGGTTTTAACAAAAATCCTTGATTTCTTCATATTTTCTCAAATGATTGCTCAAACGCACACCGAAAAATATCAAAATTCTCAGAACTGAGATACGAACACTTTGGTGATGTGGGCATATTACCTTGACCGACCAAATTTGGCTCTTTGGCTTGCAAGGATCCGGTCCCACGTATTTTCACAGTTTGACCTAATTTGCGCAATTGCTCGCATTAGGTCCAAAACTCTTCCAAACAACCTGGAACTTCATGAAACGATCGTCATTCGATCCCGTGAACACCCATGGATGGTTTCATGACCCCTTGGTCGGTCCCTCATCTCTTCATAACTAATTAGGATTTATCACCTAAGGCTCAGACGAGCATTACTTTAATAAATGATTAAACCAGCATTTAATCATCCTTTCATCAACAAATCAACTGGTCTTCAAGAGACCTTGATATTTTCTCACGTGAACATATGGGCGCTACATGGTTGACCCATAATCCCATGTAGCCGGTCCCTCCTTCACTTTGTGGTTAATTTTCAATAAACCATCAATAAATCATCAATTGATCAAATTAGGGTTTTGAGCCCAAGGTTCATAATCCCAGATTCAAAAGCTAATAATTTTACGTTGATCCCGTAATCAATATTTTATTTATTATACTCAGTTCAGTTGCCAGTATTCTGATTTAATACTTTATTTGGTCATGCTACCAATAATTCATCAAACGAGCAACATATACTCAGATGACCAATATTTGCTCAAACCAAGGAATATTGGTTCAACTATCAATATTTAGCAAATCATCAAATGAACAATATTTATTTACTTTCGTTATCAACATTTATTCGTGAGAATTATACCTCTGTCTCAGCAGACATGTTCAATTCATAAGTCTCGGGATATTTTCAAATCACGTTCAATTCAACAATACAAGGACTCATCGTCCCATGAAGTCAGCAACTGACTAACTAAATACACGTCTTCCTTGCAGACTCCACAATCACACTAGACATCAATCGTGTCACATGGGGGATATTAACTAGGGTTTTGGTATGGCGGTCTACGGCACGTGTGTTCATATACACGATGAGAATGTGAGCAAGTCATGCAATCAGTTGGAGGAGTTAACAAAGTAGTGGATGGAAAATCAATCAAGTCTCCGCACGTTGAGAAACTGATTTTAACACGATTTCCACTTCCCCATTATTTGATTCCATCAACTATCACACTTCATGGGATCATGGTGTTTACAATTCTAGCAATATAAATAAGTCTTTGAATCATGATTGAAGCAAGGACAATCTCACGTCAAACAAACAACACGAGATTAACAATCCAAATCTCAACATAGCAAATTCAATCATTCATAACTTATCTTATTATCAGAATACACAACACACCTACTATATTCGATCACCATTGATCTCACACATTTCTCATCTTCCCTCATACAGATCGACCCATCCTTTCTTGTGACCGAATTTACTCTGGAACGACCATTGTCTTGGTTTAGGCCGGAGTACTACAGATTGATCTCTCGAATTCAAAGAACTCCCTTCTTGCAGTGTATCTGTGTGAGGTTAAGCATTTCGCTCGGTTCAAGGAGTCTCCTCCGTATGGTCGTCTCCTCAATTCCTTAAAAACCAGCAAATCATTTTGCCTAATCTACAGATTGGCGACCACAGTGAGAGATCATTCTCTTGGTTGCAATTTCACTTATCACAAAAGTGGTCAGTCTTAGGTCCGGTTCGTTTAACAACCCAGATTCAACACCCGATTCTAATATTGCAAGCTCTAGTGGCACTGTTAACACCACTCCTCCAGTGCAATCTTCTACTACCACTCCTCCGGGGAAACCTGCCACTACCACTCCTCCGGTGCAACCCGCTACTACTACTCCTCCTAACGCTGGTACCGGTACTGGGGCCATCAATAATCCACCTTTTGGCCGGTCTCCTGAAGAAGTCATAAAAAATACACTTACCATATGAGATCTCATAAAGGTGCAAGAAACTCTCGCCAAGAATCAGACTGACATGGCTATTACCCAGAAGGAACTATTCAACTATCAGGCAAGATGTCAGAGAAAACTCAGGAGAAAGGAAAAGATAAGGAAGTGTCTTCGGATGCTGATCCCGAAGTCACTCCAATCCATGTAGTAGACTATGAAGAAGTTCCTAAGACTGCAGACAACCCAACCCAGCGAAAGAGTTGTCCAGTTTCATTACTCGTGAGGACTTGGAACGTGTTTTGGAAGATCGTGGGAAAGACAAAATGCCTTCTGAACATCGTCACCAACCTCCATACCCTGTTGCTACACAAATAACTCCTTTTCCAAAAGGTTACACTTCTCCAACCTTCACACTTTATGATGGAACAGGCAATGCTCGAGAACATGTTTCTCAGTTTCTGGAAGAACTGGGTGTGCATGAGCACAACCATACTGTCTATCTGAAGGAATATTCAAAGTCTATGAAAGGTAGAGCATATACTTGGTACAACAACATCGCACCAGGAAGTATCAAAAGTTGGGGAGAAATGGTTAATGTTTTCTAAGGAAATACTTCTTCATTTCATAGCAAATCACCCTCTCTGACCTCGGAAGGATGTTTCAAATGAGCAACGAACATCCTAACGATTATGTGAAAAGGTTCAGGGTTCAAGCCTTGGATTTCCATGATCCGAACGTCATAGAGCAACACAACTCGTGGATTTGTGCATCAATGGAATGATTCCAGTCTACAGATCCCTATTAGAAAATCTCAGGTTCCAGACCTTCTCAGAACTTCATGAAGCGGCCAAGAGATCAACAACTACTGCACCTTCTTTATTGGAAAGGGCTAAGACTACAAAATTCGAAGAACCACGAGAGACTCGAGGTAGCAGACGTTTAATCAATAAACAATAAAACCTCCAAACTTCCACAAATGTTGTTACGGAAGGGAACAAACGAAAGTCTGATCCACCGCGCAAGCATGTTCCTCAACTCCTGCAAATACACAAAGGAAAGATAATGCGCAAACTCCTGCTCAACACACATAAGCTGATCCAGATGCACCTGATTTACCCTGCTTCATTGAGGAAGTTATTGAGCTGCTAGACACCTGAGTTCAAGACGGCGCAATCAAACTGCCTTATGTTAAGAAAGAGCCAACTGAAGAGGCCATAGAAAACCCTCGCTATTGTCGCTTCCATAGGTTCGTCAATCATCCCACAAGTGATTGCATAACTTTGAAGAGCATATTTAAAGAGAAGTTCGAATCAGGAGAACTCAACCTGGGGACTGAAGGAGTGCGCATAGACCCTCTCCCAATCAGAACCTTCACTCTTTCTGAACCACCTATCAAAGAAGCAGTTCAATTTTTGATCGAACATGTCGGCGAATTGTTATAATTATCAAAGGTTCAAAGGGGAGACATGTTTGCCGCACTGAATCACATCATGCCAGGAAAGAGTTTATTAATTCAATAAGCATTTATTGAGCCTCCCTCAATGACAGACAAATAAATATATGACAGGGGACTTCTCACCACAGTCCATCTCAAGGGAAATAATTTCAAACGAGAACTGATTGATGTTGGCGCCGCTGTCAATGTTATCCCTCTGAAAAATCTCAGAGTTGCTGGTATCACACGACAAGAAGCCATTCATGCTCCATTAATAATCACAGATCATGAAGGAACACCCAGAGATGCTTATGGCCACATTACTCTCAAGGTGAACATAAACTCAGTCTAGGCGGAAACAAAATTTTACATAATCCTATAAGACCCAGGATATGAAATAATCCTTGGACGTACATGGATTCATGTTGGAAAGGTAACACCAACTCCTTAAATTGCACATTTCTCTGTTGAAGAAACCTCTGATTCGGAAGAAGAAAAAGAAGACATTTCGCCATTCAAGTATCTGAAGGAGGTCGAAGCCCTGATGGAGCTAACCCAAAATCCTAAGGAAAATGCAAATGCTTTCAGCAAAAGATTTAGTACCCATGCAAGTCTTATTACTTCTCATGTACCCATATATTCAGTTTTCAAATATGCTTATTTGATCGGAGGGCTTCACTCCACCAACAACTTAGCAATTGCAAAATGCTATGAATGGATGACCTCACCTCAGCAATATTTCACCAAATAGATAATCTCCGAGTTTCTTCAAATCGAGCATACCATCAAAAAGTTTATTGCTGAAGACATAGCCAAGCATGACAAACAGTATCTCAAATACTCTCTCCCGCATGAGTGTCCATACATACCGCAGCCATGAAACTCCACTATATGAGGAATTCCAAATCAGCAGAAGATATTCAGAGCACGGATGGTCAAGCTTAACAAATTCCAGGAAGGAGATTTAGTTCTCAGAGTAACTAAGCATAATTCATATTCTGCAAAGAATTCCAACTGGGAAGGACCCTTCATGATCTCTAAGTCTGTTATTGGTGGATACTACAGATTGATCAACATGGATGGCAAGGAAGGTGTGGCCGTGATACATGAAAATTGTCTTAAGGCCTTTGACGTATGAGGTTTTGGATATTTGGAGCATTGGGCATAACGTCCAAAATATTTGGAATTTAGAGTTTTCTTTCATTGTATTTCAATTCCTCCAAAATGTTTGCAATAATTGCATTCAGTAATTTAAATCCAGCAATTTATCAAAATTCATTCTACTTAAATAAAATATATATTAAATCCAAAGAAAATCCTCAATCATCTACTTACTCAAAACTAATTAAAACCAGAAATAAACCTCACATCTCTCAGAAGTTCAAAAGTTCAAGAGATTATCAAAGGAAATCAGCAAAGAAATATTTTTGCTCCTCTGCATCCATCAAGACTTGTAAAGCCGCCTTCTCTATGTTCAACTCTTCAGTCAGTCTGGAAATTTTGTCTTCTTTCTCCATCACATCGTCATTGGGAAATGGTATGTTATTTTCACATGAGTCCTTAATAGCAGTCATCTTCTTACGAAGCCACTTCACGTTGAAGCCAAGTCTTTCAGAATTCTCCAAGTTGAACTCCCAATCAAAGAGTACATCTGGAGTCATAGTATTTCTTTCCCTAGTACATATATCATTTACAATACGCAAGATAACACTCACTTGCATTGTTAAAGAATAAGCACGCTTTGGGTCTCTAGTGACGACGATGTGACTGAACTTCCTTTATATTTTATCATATAAGCCTGAATATCCAACGGGAACGCTGAATCCACCAACTAACTCATGGTATGGGAGCGATGCATCAAATTCGGGATCAAAATAAACTCATGCACTTGGGTATTCATGCACCATTATACGGTTTTCAATTACTGGAGCAACTTTTGCAACAACAGTTTCTTCAGTCTCTTCTACTGACGGCTTAGTTCCTTTCGCCACTAAAGCAACAACAATCGAAGTCTCAGTCTCCTTAATTACTTCAACAACAACACTCTAATGGACCTGAAGTGCATAGATGGTTGCCTCTTTATTGATAACCTCAAGGTTGCTTGTTTCATCATTATTGGCTCCTCCATTCTCAACTTCGGTATTTTTCACCTAATACGAAGATTACATGCATGAGATTAGGACCATCCAAGTATAAAACCAAAAGAAGTCATGAAATACAGCATAAAAATTGTATAACATCATCAAAGTTCTTTATTACACACGCTATATGTCAGCAAATAACATGAAAGTCGCAAGAAATCGTTTTACAACGAGCCCGCCTGGGGAGATTTTACACTTCCCTATACAAGACGTTGAACTGGGAGAAATTGGTGAAGAATAGAAGGTTGAATTATATACCATTCTATTTGTATGTATGTTAAATACAACATATCAAAATGTCATAACAATCGGATAAACGAGCAAGAAGATGTGGTCGAAACTTCAGACTACATGACAGCTGAAAATTTCCTGAAAGTCTCCTGGATGTTTACTATTTCGTCTATTGAGACTCCTAAACATGCTCAAACCTTAAAAATCTTCTTTTCTAAATTTTGGAAATTTCCTGGGAATAAATATACATATGTGGATCATGAAAATCTGACATCAGACGAAGATTTTATGGCGTTTTTGCTAAAATGTTGAGTTCTGAATTTTCTGGTGACGTATTTTCAGCAAAACTTTTCATATATTCACATGCATTCTCACTCATTCAGTCATAGATCAACAATATTATGCTTCTATGGATAAAATACAAGAAAAATACTTACTTGGGTGGTCTTCGAAGCACTCAAAGAACCAGGATGGCTCACACCGACATCGACAACACCATTACTATCATTCGGTTTTGAACTCTGGGAGTTTTATTTATCACCATTCTTCGGGCGAGCATCACCAGTATTCTCCGCTTCCATGGAAACATCCTCCTGGATATATTCTCAACAATTAGCATTTTATTTACTAAACATCATAATTTGCTATATGAAGAAATACTTACTTCAGATTCTTCTTCAACACCCGAGTCAGAAACCTTCTGCCCAGCAGCAGAGAACTGAAGACCATCAATACTCGATGGAGTAAAATTCTGCAATAGAATAGCAAAGGTTGGTTTCAATATCCTAATTACACAGATGAGAAGAAGTCATGATGAAATAAATATCGATAACTCACCAAACAAGTCACTGGGGACTTTATGGTGTTAGGTAACATCTTATAATTATTTCTCCTTCCTTCTCCGCCGTGAACAGTTGCTTCAGCCTCCGAGAGGCTTACATTAGTTCGCGGTCTTACATTATGACCACCATGTGAAAAGAAATTTTGATGTAATGATCAAATACAATCATCATAATCTTGTGAAGACTTCGTAAAATACTTACTTGTGAACATCCTGGAGATGTTTTCCGTTTATCACTACCACGGAAATGCTTCAATCTTGGTCGAGTATCAATCATCTCAGGAGAAGGATGCTCCTTCACTAAAGGTTTATCAACTCTCACAAAATCAAGTAAACACTGGAGTTGTTGATCCCAAAAGTTTATGTAACCCGGAGTTACATATGAAACTATCTCAGAGCTGGGGAACCATAATTCGCTTCCTTCCACATGTGTGCGATCTAGACGGGTCATGAGCTTATCAACTAAAGGTTTTTTTCTTCGAAAAGTCGGAACACACTGATCCATACCCATTTGCCGAGCTGCCCTATCAATATTGTATTCTTCCACTGAGAATTCACCATGCATTATGGATATCAGGTGACCGGGAGTACAACTTAGCATAAAAGCTCTCTCACCGTCTTCCAAATCAACACCAGATTTCAAAGTCATGCTCTCTTCATCATTAAAAGTTCTCAACTAAAATATGTAAGCGGGAATTGATACCCATGGGCAAAAGGTGAATTCAGATTCACGATCCAGGATATCAACAAAGCGGGTCTTAAGTTGAGGTTGTTTTGTGGACCAGTGCATGATCCCGGCATTAGCTTTCTCAGAGAAAACGTGGCGAGCATCAGTATTCAATCATTGCAAAATGGTACGTGGAATAGGTGCATAATTCTTGAAGTGCTCCCACATCAAAGCTTGAAGAAACATTGTATTAGCATAACACTCAATCTTCATAAAACCGTTCGAGATACTAGATTCCATGATCAGGGAATCCAAGTTAGAGTACAAAGAACCCAGGAACAAGCTACCTATTGGGAGTTGCTCACCCTGATCCATATTAATCGCAAAAGGAATCACGAATGGCTTCAACAAATTTCCAGCATCTTCAAATACATCTCTGGACAGCCATAGGCACAAGAAAGCAGCAATAGAAAACGTACCATCAACAGGCCACTCCAGAGGAGTATCTCTTGGACACCAGTGTATTGACCAATGAGCATAACAACCTTTGCTTCCAGACGCCTTATTGATCTCTTCCATCGTGGTTGTCAAGATGTTAGAGATTGCAACTTCCTATGATGAAGAAAGATTTTCAGGAAGATTCCCCGTGATTGGAAGATGCAACAAAGAAATTACATCTTCTAAAGTAATGGTAAACTCTCCCCATCTGCATATGAAAGAGTGAGTTGGAATACACCATCGAGCAACTAAAGCTATAATACCTCGTGCATCATGAAAAATGAATAGATCTCTGGAAGCTTGAATAGCTCGTATTACTCGTGCGTCATGCAACTTAGCTCCAACACGAGGAAAACCCAACATGTACCTCGCCCATCCATAAAATTTTTCCAAGGGACGTCGAGAAAGATTGAATTCAATAATCGATGCAGAAAAATATCCTCGTTCAAGACAGAACCGAATAGCTGCATGAGGAGTCACCAATTTTTTCTGAGTAACCTCTCTGAGATTTATCAGAAGACGAAATGCTGGAGTTTTGAGACGCTTTTCAGGCACTTGATCTATGAAGAAGGCATCCTCTATGTTTGGAACGTTTAGGGATGGCCATTTGCCCCACCCAAACCAATCCCCGTGGGTACCCGACCCTATTGGGTAGGGTTTTACCCGTAAAAATGGGGATGGGTTTGGGTATGGGTAATACCCGAAATCAATGAAGCGGGGATGGGGTGGGGATGGGATTCAAGGTCTCCGCCCCATACCTTTTACATTTTAGGGTTTTAGATTTTTAGTTTTAGGTTATATTACTTCTTCATATATTGTAATCCTATGGTTAACATTAACCTAAAGAAAGTATATAAGAAATCGTAAAATTTATATCTTATTTTTTTTAGATCTAATACATCATTATGGTTATATGATACGCTTTCTTATTTTGGCTAGGTGGATCAAAATTTGATGGTCAAACATTTTGGAAAGAAACTGAAGCAGATGATGAGATGGTTAACATGGAGGAAGATACTTGATTAATAAGAATTAAGAACTAAAAGGAGTGATATTCATTTATAGACCAATTATTTTTTTCGTTTGTTTGTTTTAAGATGAGTTTGAGATTTTAGAAATCATTTTCTTAGACTATTATTATTATTGGTTGAAACATCGTGCTTAAGTTTTGGTTATTAAATTAACTCATCATACTTGAACTTAATGTTATGGGTAACCCATGGGAACCCTCCCCGTACGGGTATTTCCCATACCCGCCCCTTCCCAGATCATGCGGGTAACGGGGAGGGTATGGGTTTTTTTTTTTTGAACGGGGTAGTGAGTGGGATATAAGGTCCCCGCCCCATGACCATCCCTAGGAACGTTCTTGATTCCAGGAGTCTCGTCTTCGCCAATGGAAGTCTCTTCCGTGCATGAATCATCCCTAGAGGCATCATCATCTATGTGTGAATCTTCCATGGAAGCGTCATTGTCCACACACATATCATCTCTGAAAGCATCATTGGCTTAGGAATCATACATCCTTGCAAAGTAGTTGTAACATGCACACAATGCTCCGCTTCAGTATATCATTCATATAAGATGCAAACATCAGTGGGATGAAGTAATTAGAAAAATGCTTATGCAAGCATCTACAAACCGGTAATTCTCAACTCTTACTTATTTTTTTTACGATTCCACTAACAGTAGTGAATGCAATGTAAGAGTTAATACTTCAAAACTTGCTCGTTTTTTTCTAACCTACAAAAGACGTGCAAAAACTCAGATTTTCATAAAATCATGAATATTTCTGCTGCGTGAACATTACCATGGAACTATGAAAACTAAAACATTATTTCATCATAAATAATTATTTACTTCTAATGAATAAACAAAACTCAAGTTTTGATTTTAATGCATATATTCATATACATATACAAAATTTGATTAACTCACGTAATGTTTTTTACGTGAGCAAGCTCACTAAATAAAATTCGTGGAATATCCCACGGTTTCAAAAAAAAATCCCATAGATAAACTATGGTTTTATAAAATAAACATTTTCCTTCGTACGATTGTCTTTCTTTGAAACGAGGGTTTATTTCGGTTTTATGAAAGCTCACATCTTTTCAAGATAAAGTTGTGATTTTATGAAGGCTCATAAACAAAATTTTATCACTGGAAACAAGTCTATATATATAAAAAATCTCTCCTAAATCAGGGATTATTATTAGTTTCATAAACTAACGATCGAACGAACATACGTTTTATGAAAACAAGGGTTTTCTACAAAACTCACACTCATATATGCACATGCACATAATTTAAATATGATCAAAGCATTAACACCTCATGAACTCAGCAAACTTAAAAAAAAATCATCATTTACCTGGTCGGTGCCGGTCGGAATATGGCCGGACTGTGGTCGGACGGCGTCGACGATCAGCAACAGCTCCGGCGAAAATTCTCCTACTCTCTCCTGTGCTCGGACGTGAGGGTGATGGGAAGACGAAGGTGGTGGTCGGTCGTGAAGGTGAAAAAAAAGAGAGGATTAATCCCTTTTATATCAAATTTTATTTTCAAAATCTAATTCTATAAGGATTTCCTTATTGGGCCCGGCCCGTGAATCCTAATATGACCAAGGTCCCATCATCGAAATCAGAGGTTCAACACCAATTTATGTTCATTAAATGATGCTCTATCATGCCACTGGAATCTTCATTCAAGTCGTGGTTTGCTCGTACTATCAAAAATCCGGTAAGGTCTTATCTAATGACTAAGTTCAATTGCTTATATTGTTTGCGACCGAAAATCACCATTCAGTGTTGACTGAGGAACATGACTGTCCTTCACTAAGAAGGGGACTTAATGTAGATGATGGATTTTCGACAAAGGCTAATATCGTAAACCCATAATTATATGTAGTCTTGATCCATCAATCATATGAATATTGAGGATCATGTCTCTTATCGAAAGCATGAAAGCTCATGCTATAAGAATCTCCGACTGAGAATACTGTCTCTCACAGTACATGTAGATGTGTAGTCTCTCACCTGAGGAAACAACATATCTTATGAATACTGAGCAACTTTAGTAATCTCTTCAAAAACTGCAACCACATTATACTTTCCCTTCTCATGGTGCCATTTAAACATGAAATTGGATTTACATAATTGATATTTTTATCTTAAAGAGATTAATAACAGATTCATGAGTTATTACATAGAAGGCAAGCGAGCAACAAGCTGCGCCGCAAGCCCTTTTTGAATGGCAAACCCTATCCTCTTAAACACAAACTCTCTAGAATCGGGAGTCATGACATTACTGTGCATGACTCTTTGAACTCTCGCTAGGAGTCCAACCGCCTCTGGAGCTAAATACCCAAAAGTGTCAAAGGCAAAGGGAATAAAAGCATGTCCATTATCAATACAAGCCTTTTCATGCTTCGTTATCTTACCCAAGGCAGCTTTCAAAGCTGCTTGTCCAACTGTGAAAGAGCCTTGCCCGATGCCTACTAATGGAGAAACCCCAGTAAGATCAACACACGTATGTTTTCCGTTGGCCCACCCAAAAATAAGAACATCTGCTGGCCTGAGTGTTGATCTGCCTTCAAGAGGATCCGTCAAAAAGTTGACCGACGCCTCTTTCTTTGCCGAAATACCAGCCCTCCATAATACATCATATAAGATAGAATCGAAATATTATACGGTTCCTAGACAGCTTGCCTGATAGTATAGAGCAATAACGTCTTTAGGACGATGTTTTCCCTGACTATATAAAAGAAATATGACGCTTCAACAAGCTCATATCATATAATTCCTGAATAATTAATGCTCCTAGATGATCGTACTAGTATAGAACCATCAATTAATTATTCTTAAAATAAATAGATTCATTAACTGAATCCCTGGAAAATATTCAATATTTTTCAAAATATTTCGTTACTTCAATTTATGGATCTTCCCAGCAGAATTTCATGGGTTAGTAATAAATATTCAACACATGGGCATCTGAGTTACCTTCGAGTAAGCCACGGCCAAAATGGTGTAGATGTATTCGACAAATAATGCATTAACAAACACCTGGATGAACAAACAAGTATTTCAAAATACGACGAGACGACGAACCTATGCAAATAGGAAGAAAATAATAAAAATAAAATATTCACCAAGGCGCTGAGGGACTGGACCCACCGGACGGCCAGTCACGCTATGGCCAGTCCCACGCCTAATTATATTTTTTTATCATATTTTATCTATTTTATTTGATCTCATGAAAATCCCTTCATTTGAACAAGTATCCTTTGTTTTAAGGAAACTCCTTTGTTTCATGGTGTTTCCTTCGCATCAAGGAAATAATATAAAATTGGGAAATGTGTCATGGGACCGTGTCTATTAGTCGTCCAGCTAGGCCCTAGTCATGGCCGGTCCCACACCTCATGGTTCCTCAATATTTTATTATTATTTCCCTAATCCCATGAAAACTCCTTAATCTCATGATATTTCCTCGATCCCATGAAAAATAATATAAAATTAGGAATACCCGTGTGACCGGGCCCTAGCCGGCCGGTCATTCCCTAGCCGGCCCCACACATCCCATTTTATTTTTATTATATTTTTCATGTTTCCATAATCCCATGAAATTCCTTTAATTCATGATGTTTCCTTCAAATTATGAAAATTCCTTCAAATCATGAAATAATACATAAAATTAGGGAAAAATCACGGGACCGGGCCCTAGCCGGCCAACCATGCCCAAGCCGGTCCCACACGCCCTTTTTTTTATTGTTTTCTTCATATCATGGAAACTCATTGATTTCAACAAAACTCCTTGGTTTAAACAAATTCCTTAGTTTTATGATATTTCCCTAAAATCATGAAAAAATATTATAAAAATAAGAAAAATGACATGGGACCGGGATCCTTGGACGACCGGCCGGCCATGACTTGACCATAGCCGGTCCCACACTTTATGATTCTCTTATTTTTGTTATTATTTTCCTTCATCTCATGAAGGTTTTTGACGGTTTCAACAAAAATCCTTGATTTCTTCATATTTTCTCAAATGATTGCTCAAACGCACACCGAAAAATATCAAAATGTTCAGAACTGAGATACGAACACTTTGGTGACATGAGCATACTACCTTGACAGACCAAGGTTGACTCTTTGTCTTGCAAGGAGCCGGTCCCACGTATTTTCACAGTTTGACCTAATTTGCGCAATTGCTCGCATTAGGTCCAAAACTCTTCCAAACAACCTGGAACTTCATGAACCGATCGTCATTCGATCCCGTGACCACCCAGGGCTGGTTTCATGACCCCTTGGTTGGTCTCTCATCTCTTCATAATTAATTAGGATTTATCACCTAAGGCTCAGACGATCATTACTTTAATAAATGATTAAACCAGTATTTAATTATCCTTTCATCAACAAATCAACTGGTCTTTAAGAGACCTTGATATTTTCTCACGTGAGCATCTGGGAACTACATGGTCGACCCATAATCCCATGTAGCCGATCCCTCCTTTACTTTGTGGTTAATTTTCAATAAATCATCAATTGATCAAATTAGGGTTTTGAGCCCAATGTTCATAATCCCAGATTCAAACGCTAATAATTTTACGTTGATCCCGTAATCAATATTTTATTTATTATACTTGGTTCAGTTGCCAGTATTCTGATTTAATACTTTATTTGGTCATGCTACCAATAATTCATCAAACGAGCAACATTTACTCAGATGAGCAATATTTGCTCAAACCAAGGAATATTGGTTCAACTATTAATATTTAACAAATCATCAAATGAACAATATTTGTTTACTTTCGTTATCAACATTTATTCGTGAGAATTATACCTTTGTCTCAGCAGACATGTTCAATTCATAAGTTTCCGGATATTTTCAAATCACGTTCAATTCAACAATACAAGGACTCATCGTCCCATGAAGTCAGCAACTGACTAACTAAATACATGTCTTCCTTGCAAACTCCACAATCACACTAGACATCAATTGTGTCACATGGGGGATATTAACTAGGGTTTTGGTCTGGCGGTCTACGACACGTGTGTTCATACTCGATGAGAATGTGAGCAAGTAGTGCAATCAGTTTGAGGAGTTAACAAAGTAGTGGATGGAAAATCAACTAAGTCTCTGCACGTTGAGCAACTGGTTTTAACACGATTTCCACTTCCCCATTCTTTGATTCCATCAACTGTCATACTTCATGGGATAATGGTGTTTACAATTCTAGCAATATAAATAAGTCTCTGAATCATGATTGAAACAAGGACAATCTCACGTCAAACAGACAACACGAGATTAACAATCCAACTCTCAACAGAGCAAATTCAATCATTCATAACTTATCTTATTTTCAGAATACACAACACATCTACTATCTTTGATCACCATTGATCTCACACATTTCTCAGCTTCCCTCCTACAGATCGACCCATCCTCTCTTGTGACCGAATTTACTCTGGAACGGCCATTGTCTTGGTTTAGGCTGGAGTACTACAGATTGATCTCTCGAATTCAAAGTACTCCCTTCTTGCAGTGCATCTGTGTGAGGTTAAGCATTTCGCTCGGTTCAAGGAGTCTCCTCGGTACGGTCATCTCCTCAATTATGTAAAAACCAGCAAATTATTTTTCCTAATCTATAATATGTAACAGTGATTTAAGATGCAAAGTCTAATTTCAAAGATAGACAAGGTAACATGCAAGCAAGTAAATCAATGTGAATATTCGTAAGAAATCATTGTGAACATATGAAAACACTATTTAATTTGTTTTTAATACGGTATAGGATGATTGTCTAAAATCAGGATGGGTATTCAAGGAAAACACGCTTCAAATTAAACTTTGATTTGTATGGATGATTATGCGTTGCTTATATTTGTTTTCTTTGAAGTATTCTAGAATTAGGAAAGCTCGGTAAAAGGTTTTTATAGACTTACACGGGTTAAATGGAAAACATAGTCTTCGGATGGCAAACCTACTAGAATGTTCTACAATACTGGGTCTCAAGGTGGTGGTTAGGAAAAAACTACGTGAGTCTCCATATCCTTTTTTTTTCTACCTAACAAATATCAAATTCTCCACTTCACAGTACATCTATTTTTTCTTTTACTTCTACTGATGCACATAAAACTTGATTTGTTGCTTATCTGTTTTCTTTTCTTCATGAAATGTAGGAGGCAGAGTTTTGCATCTTAGCATCTTAGGAGCACTGCATTAGATTATATTTGGTTTAACATTGTTTATATGAAAGATTCCATATGCCCATCAAACTTCAGGTCTAAGAACTCCTACACTAGGAAAGTTGTTGAAGTTGTTGCATCTGCTGATGCTCTAGGTGAAATCCGAACTAGCTTTGAGCCTTTTTTGGAAAAATACTGAGTTCCAGGCCTTATTCATGTACAGATGATCATTCTTCGGGGACAAAATTTTGTATCCCCGGGTTATATTGTTTCGATCATTTGCTTATCTCCAGTCATTGATGCTTTGATTCGAGCAACTATAAGATTCATCATGAGCAGATTATATTATATAGGCATGTCTTTAATTCTTTTTTAACCTAGATGGGTGCCTCAACATTGCTCAATTGAACCAGAAATAAGATATTTGCATGTTTGGTTATCTTTCTTCATGTGGTACTGAAATTATAATTGGTGCTTTTATATCTTATGGTATTGAAGTCACTCAGAATCATGAAGTTGTAATGCAAGCACGAAAGATCATTCTTATTTTAACGAATTATAAAATTACCATTGGGCAGATTTGTTGAAGTGTTCTACAATGCTACATCTATTACAGGTGGTCCAAAACCAAACTTAGCACATCTTTCTATGGTGGAGCACATTCACAAAGGTAATTTAGTATCCAATAATTGAAGGATAACTTCAAGGCATAGACTACTATCCGTGGTTTAAGACATAAAGCCATAAACTACTGTCGCCAAATTTGGTTCAAGTTGAGTGCATAAATACCGTTTGGATTTAATGATGTGCTCAAATGTTTTTAGGATCAGAACGAAATATAAGAAGTGATATTTTTATCCAGTTCATTATGTTCCAAAGATTTTTTTATATGTATACATACTATGTGCGGTTAACAATGATTCATCCACTGAATTATACTTTTATTCAAAATCAACCCTCTTTCTCCTCTTCCCCAAAGAGAAAAAAAAACAATTTCATCTTCATGCTCATATCTAGTCCCAATGGACTAGATCTGAGCAAGGATCTTAGTATTTTTGTGTTTTAGTTTTAGAATAAAAGGATTATCTCCTATTAGGTTTATTTTCTTCACCTTCATGGTTGATTTTTATCTTCACCTTCATGGTGATTCTTGTCTTCACCTTCATGGTGATTCTCTTTTATTTTAATGGTTACTTGATCTTGATTATATGTTTGTTCAAGTTCAAATTAGGGGGAACTCACAAGCGTTTAGGATCGGATTGAGTTGAGCTATGCGACTCGGGAGACAAAATCGGAGATTTTCAGTTTCATTTTTTTCGATCTTCGTCCTCATTAATTCAGGTATTCGGGGGAATTCAAGGAATTAATTCAATGATTGGTGATATATTTACTGTGTTATCTTGTCTGAATTCTATTTACTGTTGAGTCTTATTTCATTTCGATTAGATTTTGGGATTTCTAAATGGATTCTAGATCTACAATGAATGAAAATAACTTTAGCTTCTTTTCTTCTGAATCAATTCCAAAGAGGATTGAGACAGAAATACCTCCTATAGTTCCATCGTGCTATATTCCAGATAAGGAGATAGGTGATAGTTTAAATGAATGGCAGTTTAGTTTAATTGGAAGATTGGATTTAGTTAAAATGAAATTTGTTGTAGTAGAAGAATCATTGAGGAGACCATGGAAAACATCAAGTGATTATAAATTGATACCTATTGGGAGAGGTTTTTTTATCATCAAGTTAACTAATGAAAGTGATGTGAAGTATATTTGGAATGGGTTCTGGGAAGTTGAAACTCAAATTCTAAAATTAAGATTTTGGGAGCTAAATTTCAATCCAACAGCGCAAAGAACCAATCTGCTTTTATCTATGGGAGATCAATCCAAGACAATATCATGGTGGCTCATGAGCTGGTAAGAAATTATCATAGATCTTCAGGCTCTCCAAGATGTGCTTTGAAAATTGACTTAAGAAAAGCTTATGATACAGTGAAATGGGAAGCTATCTTCTATGTTCTTCAACAAATGGGTTTTCCTTGTATATTTATTCAGTGGATCAAATTGTGTATATCTACCTCTAAGTTCTCCATCATTATAAATGGTTCCCCTTATGGTTTTTTGGAGCTTCTAGAGGTCTCAGGCAAGGCTGCCCCACCTCTCCTTATTTATTTGTTATTGCCATGGAAATGTTGAGTGCTTTTCTTCTACGACAGGTTCAGCTTCAAAACTTTGGTTTTCACCCAAGATGCAAATTGACTGGCCTTACCCATTTATGCTTTGCTGATGATGTTATGATCTTCTTCAAAGGTACTACTTCAGCTGCTTCTAGTCTCAATAATTCCTTATCCGATTTTAGTACCTGCACTGGGTTAGAAATGAACAAGCAAAAAACTTCCCTTTTCTCTGCTGCTGTGGAGGAAGATGTTCTCAACCAAATTATTCAAATTTTAGAGTGCTCAAAGGGGGAGCTTCCTGTATAAATATCTTGGTATTCCTCTAATCTCCACTAGATTGTCTTACAAAGATTGCATTCCTCTGTTAGAAAAAGTTGATGCTAGGATTTTGTCTTGGAAATCTATTTTTCTATCATACCTTGGCAGAGGTTTACTTATCAAAGTAGTTTTAAGTGGCATGTTATATTTTTGGTTTTCTTATTTTATTCTCCCCAAGAGAGTAATTAAAGAACTTAATACAAAGTTTAAAAGATTCTCGTGGGCTGGATCTGATATGAAAAAAGGTTATAATCCCATAAGTTGGTCTAATGTTTTCCATGATTATGATGAAGGAGGTATAGGAATCAAAGACCCTGAAATTACTAATATTGATGCTAATCTAAGACACATTTGGGATCTTATTTCTGGGAAAAATACTATATGGACCAATTGGGTTAAGGTTAACCTTATCAAAACCAAGGACTTCTGGACTATGAAGGTTGCTCAAGATTTTTCTTGGTGCTGGAGAAGAATTCTTGATCTCAGGGAGTTAGCTAAACATCATATAGGAGTGGTGCTTGGAGATGGCAGTAGCACTAATTTTTTACATGATAATTGGCATCCAAAAGGTAAGCTGATTGAATGGGTTGACTCTAATTTTATTGAATCTATTGGAGCTAATGATCATACAATGGTAGCTGATTTCATCTCTGAAGATAAATGGGATTTCCCTGACTTTATGCATGAAGAAATGCATACTGTGGTGCACCAGATTTCTACTGCTGAATTTAATAACCTTGAAGCTGACAAACTGGTTTGGAAGTCTAGTACCTCAGGTGAGTTTTCTATGAAGTCTACTTATCAGTCTATCTCCTCCCATAACCCCCATCCTTTTTGGAAAGATTTAGTTTGGTTTAAACACCACATTCCTAGACGGTCTTTTATTTCATGGTTGGCCTTCCACAAAAGATTAAAGACTAGAAGAAAATTATTCAGATGGGGAAGGATTAATGAGAACTCTTGCATTCTGTGTAATGGAGCTGAAGAGACAGAAGATCACATTTTCCATGATTGTGAGTTCTCTGCTGAAATATGGAAGGGGATTATTTTGAAGCTTGACTATGTCCGAGATGTTTTTCAAAGTTGGGATGAGGAAATATCTTGGTGTGCTCAAACTTTTAAAAATTCAGGATGCATTGCAACTATTAAAAAGTTGGTTTTAAATGGCTTCATCTACCATATCTGGATTGAAAGAAACCAAAGGATCTTTAAAGCCCAATACAATTCTCAAGATCAAATTAGTTTGCTGGTGGTTCAAGATGTTAGAATGAAGATGGCTGCTTCAAAACTCAGGGTTGATGACAACTTAAATAACATGTGGTTTATGAATAGATGGAGTACAGATTGTCTTTTTGTTATGCCTAAAACCATTGACTGTAGTTCGTTAGCTCCCTCTGAAGATGATGTGATGATAAATATTGATGGTTCTATGTCTGATGACTCTGGCGGTTTTGGTGTTGTTATTAGAGACTATACTGCAGAAGTTTTAACTGCAGCTAAGGGAGGAAGCTTGCCTATTTCTGTTCTAGCCCATGAGCTTCAAGGTGCTGAATTAGGTATGACTCTGGCTGTTCAAAAGAACTTGCTTAATGTTCACATGGCTACTGACTCAATGGAAGTTTACAACTTGTTCACAAATCCTAATGCTGTCCCTCCTTGGAATGTGCTACAAATTTGGAGACGAATCAAAAAGATGCATAGTAGACTGTCTTCTTGGAAGATTTCTCACTATTACAAGGAAGCCAATAGAGTTGCTCATAGTCTTCCAAGTCATCACCATCCTAGTACTTGGGTAGAGGTTCGCCCTGAGGATTTCTCTCCTGACTTTAGAGAGATTTTGGCAACTGATAAAGCGAGGAAGATCTATCACAGAAGGAAGAGGAGAACTGATTAACTCCTCCCTGTCTGCTCTCTGTTTTTTGGTTGCTTTGTGTTTTAGTTTTGTTTTCTTTCCCTTTTTGTTTTGGTTTGGGCCTCCTTAACCCAGCGGAATGTATCAAAAAAAAAAAAAAAAACCTTTCCTGGTTTAGGAATGGAGTACTGGAAGGAGAAAATTCTTATGTCTTTAGGTGATACATTTGGAAGAGCTATAAAAGTGGATGAAACAACTCTTAAAAGAGAAGTTGGCTATTATGCAAGTGTGCTTGTTGAAGGTTATTTAGAAAATAATAAACCAAGTCAAATCTTAGTTAAATCCAAGTATGGTATCTTTGAACAGGAGGTGCAAGTACCAAACTCTCCAGGTTTTTGTGGTCATTGCAAGATGGTTGGACATTTAATATTTGAGGCAAAAGAGGATATGGATAGTGATCCTAAATTGATAACAAGGAAGGTTTGGAGAAAAAAGAAACAACAACCACAACAAAGTGGTTTTGATATTTGTAACTCTCCCAAAACCCCTAAGGTGACAGAAGTTGAGAAGATTATTTCAAGTGAAGATGGTGTTATAATGGATAAATATTCTGGCAATAGCAATCCAACTTTTTCTCCAGATGAATTTCCACCTCTTTCAGCAGAAGTTTTGCTTAGAGCATCTACAAGTATCCCTAATTTGTTGGCATCTGAGTTACCTGATCAAGAAAATCCAGTTTTAACCATTCAAAATAAGCCTTCAGTACAATTTGGATCATTAGAATCATTTGCAACAAAAAGTAAATTTCAAGTATTGGTGGAAGTTGCTGAGGAACAGAGTTCAGAAGAAAATATGAAAGTCTCAAAGTCTAGTCCAAAAACTTTTGAAAATAACAAAGCAGCTAAAGACAACATTAAAGCAACACAATTAAAAGGTATATCTCTTATTACAACTAGGAAAAATGCTGGGAAAATTTTAGTTAAAAATAAAGGTGTGAGAGGGCCTGAATCCTCTCAAGTTAAATCCTCTCAATGAGAATAGCCTTCTGTAACATCAGAGGCCTCAAGAGGACTAGAGCAAAATACAAATTAAGATCTTTAGTTAAACAGTTTAGTCCTTCTCTGATGTGGATAGCTGAGCCTAAAATAAGAGTTAGAAACAATTTTATTAAAAATTTGAGATTACTTGGAATGAATCACATGTTGATACATAATTCAACAGTTACTGAAAAAGGAAATATTTGGTTACTATGGCATTCTTCTTTGTCAACTCAAACAGTGGTTTCTAGTACTAAACAAGCAATTATTGTCAGAGTAGGAGAGGTTTTGGTTACTGGTATTCATGCAGCATGTTTAACAGTGGACATAAGAGTTCTTTGGGAGGAATTAATGAAGATTAGTCAAATGCATTGTCCATGGCTGGTAATTGGTGATTTCAACACAGTTTTAAATATTGAGGAAAAAGTTGGAGGAAGAAGCCCTTTAAGAGTTTCAATGTCAGATTTCAACAAATGTTTAGATTACTGTGGTCTTTTAAAGCTCCAAGATCCGGAATCAAATATTCTTGGTGCAATAGAGTGGGTAAAAAGAGGATATTATGTGATCTGGACAAGTCTTTTTTCAATGTGAAATGGATGGAGAAATATGAGGATTGGAGGTATAAGGTTGGAGTGAGGGGAGTTTCAGATGATGGTGCACTACTAGGAGGTACCAACAATTTTCCTAGACCAAATAATATACTATTCAAATATCAAAATGTATGGTCTTCTCATCCTGATTTTAAGCAACTTATACAAGCATCTTGGGAAGAGGAATGTTCAGGAAATCATTCTTTCAAATTTATGAGCAAGCTAAAAAGATTTAAAAATTGTGTTAAGAAATGGAATTGGGAGGTTTTTGGCGACTTAAGAGTCAAGATTAAAGAAACTGAAGAAGAGGTATTCAATGCTTCATTACTTTCAAATACTCAGCCAGAAAATGTGGAATTACTTAATAATTTGGTAACTGCAAGAGGAAAACATGAAATAGTTGATAATCAGTTTAATGAATTGATGAGGTCAAAATCTAGAGTTAAACGGGTCAAGGAAGGTGGTGCAAATACTGGTTTTTTCCATACTTCATTGAAGATTAGGATAGCTCATAATAACATTGTTGAACTTGAGGATGATTCTGGTGATATTGTTACAAATCAAGAAAACATTGCAGAGATGCTTGTAAATCATTTTAAGAGGAAATTTGGTTATCAAGAAGTCATTCTGGAAGAAGAACATTTTGACATTATTCCAAAAGTGATAACAGATGAGGAAAATTTTCACATGGATAAGTTGCCATCAAATCAAGAAATCAAAGATGCAGTATTCTCAATGGATCAAAATAACTCTCCTGGTCCTGATAGGTTTCCAGGTAGTTTTTATAGATATTCATGGGATATTATTGGGAAAGATTTAATGGAGGCAATTCAATACTGTTGGAGATGCAGATTTATACCAAAAGGGATGAATTCCAGTTTTTTATTTTTATTGCCTAAGATACCAGGAGCTAAAAGAACTAAGCAATTCAGACCAATTGGCCTGTCCAATTTTTGTTTCAAAATTATTACAAGAATCATCACAACAAGAATGCATTGTGTGCTTCATAAAGTTATATCTAGTCAGCAGGGGGCATTCATAAAAGGTAGAAATATTCAGGAAAAGATTATGCTAGCTTCTGAATTAGTAAATGAGTTGGATGTTAAGAGAAGAGGAGGTAATGTTGGTTTGAAGTTGGATATCACTCAAGCCTTTGACTCCATGAGCTAGGAGTTCATCTTTAAAGCACTTAAACATTTTGGTTTTTCTGAAGTTGGTATAAATTGGTTGAAAACTATTTTTGAATCTGCAAGAATCTCAGTTTTAGTTAATCGAGGTCCATTTGGTTTCTTTGATGTAAGAAGAGGGCTCAGACAAGGAGACCCACTCTCTCCCATTTTATTTGTGATTGCTGAAGAAGTTTTAAGTAGAAATATAACAAGAATAGTGCATGATGGAAAGATAAAAGCAATGGTTAATAGAAATGGTTGTCAGCCATCTCACCTGATGTTTGCTGATGATATTTTTATTTTTTGTAATGGTCATAAAAGATCTCTGGATAATCTAATGAAAATTCTGATGAGATATCAAGCAGCTTCAGGGCAGATAGTTAACAGAGCAAAAAGTAAGTGTTTTTTAGGAGGAGTTACTGAGGCAGGAAGACATGCTATAGCTGAGAATCTGCAAATGGAGTTATCATAATTCCCAGATAAATACTTGGGTGTAATTTTGAAGCCTGGTAGAGTTAAATCAGTTCATGTTTGGGGGATGGTTGAAATGTTACAAAGGCAACTGGCTGGTTGGATTGGGAAATTGCTGGCATTCTCAGCTAGATTAACATTAGTGAAGTTTGTTCTTTGTAGTATACCACTTTATACTATGTCAGTGTATAAGTGGCCCAAGACAGTTATCAAGGAATGCGAGAGAATCATAAGGAACTTTTTATGGACTGGTGATCCATCTGTGAAGAAACTAGTAACAGTTAAATGGGAAGAAGTAAATGCTCCTTATGAGGAAGGAGGGCTTAGTATAAAAAGGTTAGAAGTGATGAATAAGGCCTTGTTACTGAAATTATTATGGAAAATTGAAACAAAAGATGGGGAATGGACTAGATTCATGAAAGCAAAGTACAAGACCAAAAATAATCAATGGATAACTAGTTACAAAAAATCATCAATTTGACCTGGTTTAAAATAGGTAATAAATGATCTCAAGGAAGGGAGTAGATAGCTGGTGGGGTATGGAAAAGGTATTTCAGTATGGGAAGATAAGTGGGTGAAGTAATATGCAAGTGCAAAGCATTATAGCTCAGATCCTTTTGTGCAACAAAACAAAGATTTAAAAGTCAGTGATCTAATATCAAATGGTGAGTGGAATGTTCCTGAGGAAATAAAGAATTTTTTTGACATAAAAGAATTGCCAGTATTAGGCAAGGGGAGTGATAAAAGAATCTGGGCTGCTGACTTAACTGGAAATTTTTCAGTAGCTAATGCAGTACAACAAATTAGATTTAAATACCAGAAAGTTCAGTGGGCTAGATTTGTGTGGAGTCCTTACATACATCCTTACACATCTTGCAATGTTTGGAAGCTTCTTAGAGGAGCTTGTGCAACTGAAGAGAGTGTCAGGAAGAAAGGATTTGACACAGTATCAAAATGTTATCTATGTGGAAATGGCCAAGACAATATGAAGCATATTCTGTGGGAATGCTCTTTCAGTAGTGAAATTTGGAGTTGGCTGGGAGGTATGTTTACTCTTAATGCCCCTAATAATTTTGATGAATTAATAATTTGTGTCAAAAATCAAAGCTCTGCAATCAAACATATATGGTACATAAGCTCATTTTCAGTGATGGTGGAGTTATGGATGACAAGAAACTTGAAAATATATGAGAACATCAATCCCAATGCTATGATATTAAAAGAGAAAATCACGATCTTTAAAAAGGAATGTGGAGTCAGAGTCAATGGAATCATGAAGAATAGCATGCATGATCTTACATTATTGTCACTTTTGGTATAAAATGGATTAAAAGCAAATGAAATGTTGTTAAAGAAGTAATGGCCTGAACAAAAGGAAATCAAACTCTAATATGTTGTGATGGGGCTGCAAAAGGAAACCCTGGTGCAACAGGGATTGGGTTTATTGCAAGAACAAGTGAAGGGGGATGCTTGGGAGCTGGAAGTGGTGGATTGGGAACTGCAACAAACTACATTGCAGAGGTAATGGCCTTGATAACTGCAGGTGAATTGGCTGTGAACAATAATTTATTGGACATATGTTTCGGCCTAGACTCTAAAGCAGTCATTTTAGCATTCATTGGTGGAAAAATTCCTTGGATAATAAGGAACAGATGGGAGAAAATTACTGAATATCTGAGAAGTATCAGTTTTAGACATACATACAGGGAAATAAATTTTTCAGCAGATCATTTTGCAAATGAAGGAACCAAACTTGGGAGAGGGGTAATAAGATTATATGAAGGCACACCTGATTCTTTGAGAATAATGGAGCAAGAGAATGAACACTATTTCAGATTTTCTTGATAAATTTTTTGTTTGTTTTTTTCTTTTAGCTTTGCTTCTGTATTCATTTGGTTAATCTTGGTATGTCAAGATTAACAATACATTTTTGAGCTTCCTTCTGGTAATAATTTTTTATGATTGAAAAATAAAAATAAAAATAAAAATATTTGTTCAAGTACATCACCGGATCCAGATTACTCTCTATTCTCTGGTCAACAAATTTGCAGATTACTCCTATACCATTGGAGCATTACTTCATCAGGAAGACGATTTATCAAATGGTCCATGAATATTATGAAGATCATTTTCTCTCCGATTCGATCGGTTCTTACATTCTTGTATTAGGTCAGTATTTGGAATTCCTTCTCTTTTCCTTGTCGGAATTTTCAATCATGTACCGTTACAAGCTTATTGTTTCTTTTTTTCTTTTTCAATTTGATGTACTTGAGATCTATGTAATCTTGATTCCCATTAATAAAAATTGAATTACTAAAAAAAAATAAAAAAAAAAATAATAATAATGATTCATCCAAAAATTAATGAAAGGCTAATTCTTTATTGAAGCAAAACTACTGGGTTTTTGGTCTGAGCATTTGAAATAATTATTTGCAATTTCACTAAAGTTACTCCGTATTGAAGCTATACAAAATGCTCAACTAAGAATTAATCAAAGTTTATCCATTCAAAATGACGATGTACGACATGAGTCCGGTTTTGATTGTCTATAAAAGAGAAAGAACATAAATAAACACCTACTAATTTGCACACTTAGTACATCAAAATAAAAAATGCATCAGGAGGCGGCCATCCGAAGCCGCACGTCACCAAATTAAAAATTTATCAGGAGGGGACGGGGTGAGACGAAACCGAGCCACACCTAATCAAAAATGCATCGGGACGAGGCGAGGCGAAGCCGAAGCCGAGCCACACATAATCAATCATGTATTAATATTAAAGTTGTGACAAATTATCTATCAACTAAACTAATCACAGGTAATTAAAAAGGTTATAGTGAAAGGTTTGCAGAGCTGCCTGGTGCGTAGCACGGGCACAAAATCTAATATTTTTATAATTTGTAGTACTTAGTATATAGTGGAGGATGAGTCATGGTGGGATATAAGTGGAATCGTGGAACACCACACCTATCACTCGGAAAAGACTCCTCCAACTTTGATAAGAACACTCACTTGTCACTTCTGCGCTTATCTTACTATAATAAAGAGAAAACCTCCTTTTGGTGAAGCCTTTTTTTGGTCACAAAAAAATAAAATAGTTTGATGTCACCTTTATATTACTAATATGATCTTAAATATCAATCATTACTATGCATATATTCAAGGGTAAGAATGTATATTAAACTAATGATTATATATTTACATGAATGCCATTGTTTTAAAATTAGATATAAAAAATTTAAAACTTGATATCTTTCAAAATACATATCGGATTTTTACAAAATTAGTATATTCGGAAAGCTATTTGAATTATCTACGTAATGAGTACAAATAAGAATATTAAAAAAATAAATATTAAGACTTTTTTTTCATTACCATCAAATTTGGTGTTGTTAAAGTAATCAAAATCAAGCATGTGCATCGCACATGTGGTCTTACTAGCATATCATTAAGTGAAGAGTTGGGTATCTATTCTTTCTTTGTCTTGTCAATGGTCACTTCCATCCCCTCACTGAACATTCTTACGTAATCTGGTCGTGTTAGAAAGTACCACTAGGGTATTGTCACTCCCATTGTCATGGTTTGCCTTATCAGCCAAGAGGTGTCGCATCCGTTGGCACTGATACAGACCGGAAATCTATCTGAATGTTCCGTGTTGTAACAAGTTTAAAATTGATGAAATCGACTGATACTAGTATTTTTCGTGTTTAATAGTCTAATGAGTCAAAGTTTTATTTTTATTTTTATTTTTTTTGAAGGGAAGACGGGCTTAAACAAGCCCGAGAGAAAATTATTCAGTGACCTCATTGAAGGTGAGGTTAGATGAGATACAATCTGGTGGAGATGAGGCATTCCACCTATAAGTTACATTATTATGCATAGCAAATTGACATAAGTTATGAGCTAACTGGTTGACAGGTTTCGGAACATGAACGAATCTAATATCATTAAAAGAGTTTGCTTCATTACGAATTTCCAAAACCATCAAACGGATGCTCCAAGGGATATCTCTTAAATCACCCAAAATTGCCGTTGTCACATTTAATGTATCACCTTCAATGATAATATGATGACACGACAGTCTTTTAGCCAAAGTAATACCCAACTTACAAGCCACAGTCTCTGCCAGTAAGGAAGAAGTAACGTCAAAAGTAATAGTTTCACAACCTAAGAACTGACCATTGTGATCTTGAGCAATTGCGCCAGCTGCACCAGAATTTGGAACAAAGGCAGCATCAACATTAACTTTGATTAAAGGACTCTCTGGTGGCAACCAATGCACGGAGTTAGCACCATGAACCGAAACTGGAGGAGTAGGTTGACGATTTTGAATACACATGTTAAGATCCAACTCTGCTTTGCGAAGTATTACCTCCAGAGAGAATGTATGGTTCGAGAACACCATATCATTTCTCATTTTCATAAGTTCCATAGAATACAAACCCTGTGTAGGAAGCTATTATCCATATTCTGCTCTATCCAGAATTCAATAATCCTTAAAGGATCTCCAACAAATACCAGGGGATCATAATCTAATAAAGCCTGCTGAAAAATCAACCTAGAATAAGGGCATTCAAACAGCAAATGCGATACTGATTCTTCACACTGATTACAGAAAGTGCACATACTATTAGAATATTGTGCGAATCTGTTAATTTTCTGTTTCACAGCAATAACCCCATGAAGAACTTTCCAAACAAGTATATGAATCTTAGGCAGAATTTCCGTGAATGACCAGAAATTTTTCCAAGGAAACTGGCTAATGGCCGAAGAGACTGGAATTTCATTTGTCAACATATGATAGCAAGATTTAGCAGAGAATTTACCTGCCACAGTGCAAGACAAAGTTAAAATATCATCCTCACCAGAGCACGAAATTATAGCAATGATTTTCTGCACAATATCAGGGGGGAATAAATACTGTAGAATTTCAATCTTCCAAGAATTATTGTTATGGTCAATAAGATCCGAGACATACTGAACATCAGAGGAGGATTGAGAATTTCTACATAACAAATGCTCCATGTGATTAGGTAACCACGGATCTTCAAAGATTTTCACTTTATCTCCAGTATCCACTTGCCAGAAAACCTTATTCTCCATAATATGCCTAACTTCTAGCATGCTATCCCAAACAGAATGAGCATTTAGCAGGAGTAGAAGCAGTCCAATAAGAGGAGTCCTGCAGATATTTCGCAGTCATTAATTGAATCCACATAGCCTCCTCCCCTTCTAAAAATCTCCACACCAACTTACAGATAAGGGAGATGTTCATCATTTCTGCATTTCGAATTCCCAAGCCACTATATTCTTTAAGAAGACCCATTTTCTGCCAGTTAATAAAGTGCATCCTATTTTCCTCCTGAGAATGACCCCACCAAAAGCATCTTTGAGTCTTATCGATATTGTTGGTGACACCTTTTGGTAATAGACATATATCCATTGCATAAATGGGAATTGTAGATAACGTGGTCTTACATAAAACATTCCTTCCCGCCAGATTAAGAAAATATTGTCTCCATCCTGATTGTCTAGATGCAAATATGTCATTTAGAAAACCAAAACTTGAAATTCTGTAGTCTGATTTTAATGGGTAGATACCTAGATATTTATCTTCAACTGTCATCTCACGAACACCTAGATCCTGAATTGTGGACTGTTTTCTGATATCTGAAACACCTCTGCTAAAATGAATCGCTGATTTGGTGTAATTAATCTGCTGACCAGATATCAAAGCATATTCTTCCAAGATTTTCTTCAGGTTGAGAACATTTATTCTTGAATGAACACCAAAGAAAAAAAGATCGTCTGCAAACATCAAGTGACTGATTGTTGGAGCCATACTATTTATTTTATAACCTTGGAATAAACCTTGGATTTCATGTTGATGCATCAGGATCGATAGGCCTTGAGAACAAATAATGAATAAAGATGGAGATAATGGACAACCCTGCCTAATTTCCCTCTCACTCTTGAATAAACCTTGAGGAGAACCATTGATATTTATAGAGAATGAAGCCGTTGTGACACAGTTCATTAACAGAGAATGTGTTGTTCCATGAATCCCTATTAAATGAAGCATATTATCCAAGAATGCCCAATTAACTCTATCATACGCCTTTGCCATATCAACTTTCAAAGCAAAATGACCATTTATAGCATAAGAAGTATTCATAGAATGCAAGATTTCTTTTGCCACTATTATGTTATCCAGTATTTGTCTCCCTGGCACAAATGCATTTTGCGACCAACTGATGAAATTATCCAAGTGTGGTTTAATTCTATTCGAGATAATTTTTGCCACCACTTTGTACAGCACATTACATAATGCTATTGGACGAAAATCAGATGCACATTCCGGGTTTTTTTATCTTGGGAACAAGAGTAATGTTGGTATGGTTTAATAACTCAGGAAACTCAACATATTGAAATACGTGATTTATTAATTTCACAACATCATTACAAACAATGGACTAACATTTTTTATAAAACACGGGAGAAAATCCATCCGGCCCTGGAGCAGTATAAGAACCCATTTTGGATATCACAGACCATATTTCTTCTTGAGTAGGGATTCTAGAAATTTCAGTATTATCAATCATAGAAGTGGTACTTAAAGATTGGAGCGAGAAATCATGAGTACTTACTGAGGAATTTTGTTGAAAGAGAGATTGAAAATGATTGACTAAAATACTTGCGATTTCGCATTGATCTGCTGTCCAGGAGTTGTCATACTTCCTCAAGTGACTGATATTATTTCTTCTCCTTCTATGTTGAACAGATAAATGGAAATGTCTTGTATTTCTATCACCATCTTTGGCCCAAGCCTGTTTCATTCTCTGATCCCAGTAAGTAGCTTCCATTACAAGATAGTCATTTAATTCCGCCATTATAATCTTTTCCTGGTGGATTGAATAGGCAGTTGGACGTTTAGCTTGAATTCGCAGAAGTTTTGCTTTTAGGATGGTGATCTTATGTTTAACACATCCGATTCTTCTTCGACTCCAATCTGAAAGAAAAACACCCAATTTTCTTAACTTAGACAGAATATCTTCCTCCAAGTCTTCACTCCAACATTCTCCCACCTTATCTAAAAATTCCTGATGTGAAATCCAATAAGCTTCAAACTTGTAGTTTGGTGGAGCTCTAGCAATTGGTCTTGAAGTGTTCAGAAGAATAGGGGCATGATCACTAGAAATTCTTGGAAGGTGGAAAACAGCAGCCGAATGAAAAGCAATACACCATTCAGGGTTTTCCAAAACCCTATCAAGACGCTGTCTAATAAGGCCTTGGAACGCTCTACCATTACTCCAAGTGTATGCTGGGCCAGAAAATCCTAAATCCAATAGATGATTCTGGTGAATGAAATCATTAAAAGCAGATATATTAGAATCTAGAACCGGCAAGCCTCCAAATTTTTCCTGGCTCGAAACGATAGCATTAAAATCTCTGATAAAGCTCTTACAACCATCAAAATTGCTAACATAATTGGTTAGAGAAGACCAAAATGCAACCCTTTGGTTTGTGATTGGAGGACCATAAATACAGAATAAGTGCCAAGAATTTCTCTGACCATCATTTTGGATCATAGCATGAATCATATTTGAAGAATGAGAAATAATTTCAATATCTATTCCTTCCATCCAAAGAATCCAAAGGCCTCCACTTCTGCCTACTGAAGAAACTACACAATGGTGATCAAAACCAAATTGACTGATCTTTTGAGAAGAGATCGATTCAGACATCTTAGTCTCAGAAAGAAAGAAAATGGATGGATTCGTACCTCTGAGGAATGAATGTAATGTGCGAATTGTTGGGATATTCCCCAAACCCCAACAATTCCATGATAAGATCAGCATTTATCATGCGGCATTTTAAGGATAACCGCCTTACCATTTGTAGAATTTGTAGTAGATTTTCTTTGAATCTTTACCTGGGGAGAGTTTCTAATAATATAGTCTTCATCTTGACCATGTTTTTCACCCTGACCTCCAATATTATTATCATCATTACTTGAAGAAGATTTCCCCTGTAATCTAGCCATCATCTTCCAATCATTATGAATAGGATTATCTTTCGGGATAGAGTTGGCAACCATTTCCTTGGTGCCCATTGAAATATGATTCCTTGCATATGTAACAATGGGATTGAGTGAAAGTGGGCTTTCAGTGATAATCTGATCATTATCAGCAAGTCTTAGATTGGTGCTACAAATACAATTTTGCATGGCTTGTTTGCCTCTTGAAACCATCATGTTCATTCGATCCTCTTCAACCTGGTGCTCTGTCATGAAAGAAGGATTTCCCCTAGAACCCGAGGCCATATCAGAGTTTCTTGAACAATTAGTATTATTAAGATCAACAACTTCAGATCTAACACGAAAATGTCTTTGGTACCCAATAACCAGGTCTGATCGTTCGTAAGTACGATCAGAAGCAGAAAAAGATCTTCCCCTTGAAGTAGAAGGAATGGATCTGTAATGAGCATGGTTGGAAGAACAATTTTCATCCTTTTCAAGAGATGGGGCTTTACCAACTACATAAATATCTTTGAACTCTGGAATTTCCTTAACTTGAGATTTTGCAGAAACATTAATTGAAGGATGGTATACCGGTTTGATCATTTCCATTGCTGCTTGATGTAGATTTTCAGGGTGATTCTGAAAGATGTAATCCTTGTAATCATTTACCTTTGGGAAGTTACGCATCAGATGGCCAATAAAACCACAGAAAATACAAAATTTCGGAAGCCGTTCATATTTGATAGTAACTTTATAGTTTGGATTATTCGGCAGAGGAAACTCAATATCCTGTGGAAGACGTCGGTTGAGATTGATGTGAGTTTTAGTTCTTGCAAATTTACCCCATGTAGTTCCTTCATAGACCGGTATTGGACGAGTTTCACAAATTTGAGAGACAAATTCGTGAACATACATTGCACTTAAGTTTTCCACAGGTAATCCGTGAATTTGAAGACCAAGTTCTACAGATTCAAACTTGTAATCACTTGGAAATTTACCCAAAACGCACCTCTCTAGAGCATAGAGATCTTCCTTAATGATCCAAGGAATTCCATCCATAATCATGTCCGTATCAGCACGAGATTCAAATTTTATTAGGAATGTATCATCAGTAAAAACTGAGACATAGAAGGCATGGTTGGTTTTCCAAAAATTTTGGAGAATTTCTCTTACAGAAGTAATTTGCAGGGATTTTTTGGTGATGATTTTAAGGACCAGACACATATTGTGATTGAGTTTGGAACCAGGAAAGTGATTGTTGATATTGATCGTGGAGGATGATTTTTCCTGAGCCAATAGGTTTGCAAAATCATGCAACAGATCATCATGGAGATTTTTTTGAAAGTTTTCTTGATTGGAAGACATTGTTAAACAGTATAAGATAGGAAATACTGATAAAGCAACCACAACAGGATTATATAGAAAAGTTCAGAAAGAACCAATAAAGACAGTTACGAAGGAGGTTATGAACAGTTACAGAAAGGAACTTAGAAAGGGATAATTAAATGGATGTTGGTTTGAGGATCAGATAGATAGAACTTGATTACATAATGAATTAAACCATAATAAATAGAAAGACTGGTGAACAGAGAATTAGTTTGTATGATGATTCTTTGTGATGAATTTTCAGAGGAAGACCTTAGAACTTGAACTAAAAGATACTTTTCTAACGATCTAGGAGATACATTGTTAAAGGATGTTGATGATTACATTAATGATTAGATGATTCAAAAACAATGGTTGATTATTTCTGACAGAATGATTCTGTCAGAAGATGATTGGAAATCAGATTATTACTTTGTTGAAAAACAAGAGGAATTTGCAGAGAGGAGAGAGGATACAATATTCCAATACAATAATAATATTAGTTTTTTAGTTTTTTTATTTTTCTATACTTTGAAACATGTATATGTAATATTTTGAAAAGCGTTCCAGCATAACTTTAATCATGATTAACCTTTGTCCCTTAGACAAATAAGTTCTCTTCCAAGCTGCCATTTTTATTTTTTGAAACTTTTGAATAATGTAATACCAAACACCTTTACATTTAAGCTTATTGCCAAGTGGGATTGCTAAATAATTCGTAGGTAATTGAGCCAAAGAACAACCAAAGATATCATAACATGCCTGAAAGGAGAAGATAACTAGTACACCACCAAATTTTCGTTCGTCAACGTATATAGACAATCCTTGTAAAATTTATACGTTTGGTTACAAAACTATATACAAGATTTTTTAACAAGGTAAACCTTATATATACCCAAACTATACTAGAACCGAATTCCAATATGAAAAAGTTGAGGTCTAAAAACCACACCCAATATTTCTATTAGCAATCTGTATGGACAACTTCGAGTTACTTTATAGAGAATCAACTAGACAGTCAGACTCAATTAATAGAAAATATCTCAAGGAGTTTATTATCTCTATCTCTCAATTTGATATTTACTCAAGCAAATATAATATGCGAGTCTTTATCAAAGAGACTTGGATGGTACCAAAGACCAATATCCAAGTATCAATCAATTTACATCAACAACCAAGAAGGTCAAATATTCTAATTGATTGAACAATGCACAACCTGTATTATTTCAATTATATAACGAAATATAATGCGGAAAATAATAACACAGACACCAGAATTTTGTTAACGAGGAAACCGCAAATGCAGAAAAACCCCGGTACTAGTCTAGATTAAACATACATTGTATTAAGCCTCTACAGACACTAGCCTACTCCAAGATTACTTCGGTCTAGACTGTAGTTGAAAACCCAACCAATCTCACACTGATCCAAGGTACAGTTTTGCTCCTACGCCTCTGATCCGAGCAGGATACTGCGCACTTGATTCCCTTAGATGATCCCACCCACAACCAAGAGTTGCTACGACCCATAGTCGAAGACTTTAATAAACAAATCTGTCTCACACAGAAAAGTCTACAAGGATAGATAAATTCGTCTCCCACGAATAAAACTATGAGTTTTGTTCCGTCTTTTGATAAATCAAGGTGAACAAGAACCAATTGATAAAACCAGACTTATATTCCTGAAGAATAACTCATCTTTATCAATCACCTCACAATAAACTTAATCGACGCAGCGAAGAAGATTATTGAGGAATCACAAACGATGCGACGAAGTGTTTGTGACTACTTTTATATCTTGCCTATCGGAGATAGAAATCTCAAGCCAATTATTATAATTGTACCCATACGATAGAAGATGCAAGATCATATCACACAACTATAATAAAAGTAGTATCGGTCTGGCTTCACAATCCCAATGAAGTCTTTAAGTCGTTAACCTGGTTTAAGAAGAAGAAAACCAAAGGTTAAAGGAGAATCGACTCTAGCTTAGCAAACTAGTATCACACAGAATGTGTAGGGATTAGGTTTCCCAATTGCTAGAGCTCTCCCTTATATAGTCTTCAAATCAGGGTTTGCAATCAATGTTAGCTTAATAACAAAGCATTCAATATTCACGGTTAGATGAAAATATGATTAGATTCAAGCTAATATTTATCAACCGTTAGATCGAAAACATAGATTGTTATACACACTTATAATGCACATTTCTAGGCTTGTGTAACCCTACCCAAACTTGTACATTAGTTGGTTCAACACTAGTTAACCAAATGGTTATCTGTATGATAACTTTCATATCAACCATATTCTTCTTCACCATAACTAATCCAAATGACTCAAATGAACTAGTTAGAGAGTTGTTCAATTGCTTAGATCTTTATGTACTACACAAGACACAATTTAAGGAAAAACGATGTGATTCACTCGAATCAATTCATGGACCATAGATCCACGGTTTGCAATAACATTCCTTAGTTTATTAAGATAAGTTCACAAATATCGTTTTTAGACATAACCTACTTAAGTTCGCGGACTTAAGTTCCCGGATGGAGTTCACAAACTCCAGCAGAAATTCTTGGTCGAGAACTTTCTCCAGTTCACGTACTGGGTTCGCGGACTGAAGCTCACGCACTACACCGGTTTTACTTGATCAACAAAGTACTCAAACTTCGGTTCAAGCAATAAGGACTTATATATATATATATATATATGTGTTTCCACAACAATGCTTATATCCTCCTATGGTTATATTGTCTAAACTCTCATTTCAATTATTGAAACATTCTCAGAGGGCGTTATATAGTTGTTATTCAGAAACTATTTTTCGTCAGAGCGATTTCCAAAATGATTGAAACATCACATGACTTTTGTCACTAGGTAAAGATGAACTTGGCTAAAGTGAAAGCTTTACCAACACATATTTCGAGAGATAGATAAGCAAGATATACTCATCTTGAAATATCCACATGTGTATAATCTAAGTCTATATAGCAAAATGACTTTTGTCTCAAGATAGGAGATAGAGTAGATAGACTTTTGAGTGATAGATAAGTTCAAGTCTCCACATACCTTTTAGTCGATGAAGATCCACTGGTTCCTTGAGTAGTCATTTGTCTTATATGATGATCGCCATGGAGTTCTTGAGCATAACTACACTTTCTATCCTAGTCCGAGACCTTAGCTATAGTAGACTAGAAATCAAAGACTTTATAGTTTTGATCACTAATATTGACAAACATGTTTGAGATAGCAACGCATGCGAGTTTGACCGAGCAATGCTCTAACGCAATAGAATAAGTATTATAATCTATGTCCCAAGATAAGAATCAAACAAGAACGGTGTTGATGGTGAGTTTTTGACAAGGACGTTCACGGTAAATTGTCGTTGCCCTATTTGCAGAAACATAATGAAAATCCCTGACCCGACACTAGGATTAGGAAATTTGTAATGAATTGGTTTGTATTACGTAAGAGAATCAATAAAGAGTATTCAATTAATGGACCTAGTAGTCATATAGCTGATATAGATATGTATATGCATGCCAAATTTCAGGGTTTTCCCCAGCAGAAATCTTGTTTTTTCATGTGCGCCAATACATACACCTCTGTATATATGACATTATTCATATTCAGAATTGGATTAGACGTCATTCTTGAGTTAATGAGTAATTAAGAATATTATGCTTAGTACATAGTCATATCAGTATCGTCTCAAGTCGCAAAACTACCACGGCCGAGTTCCTTGAACATACTATAGCGACACTATTGTATTTAAAGTTTATACTAAAATGGCATTATGTTTCCAAATCTAAACCTGACATGTTTCCTTGAACTCAAATTCTATATTACAGCTATATGATTACCACATCATAAGCATGGCGACATATTATCTAGGCATGGCCAAGCCCATGGCATACACCACATATCTCATAAAGCACCTTAGTCTGATATGGCTAAGGCCACGGAATATCCATTGTGGCTACAGTACTTTGGATAATAAAAATGGGCAGAATAAATCATTTCAAAATAATTGACTAAGTCTATAACACAATTTGGCAAAATATGGCATGTGGCATGTCCTTCATTGCGCCACATCTAAGGCCGTAGCACCTAGTTGTGTGTCATTCTCGGACTTGGAAGCTTAGGCCAAAGCCGTAGCACCTAGTCGTGTGTTATTATCGTCCTTGGTAGCTTAGGCCAAGGCCGTATCACATAGGCATGCATCATTCTCGGCCTTGGAAGCTTAGGCCAAGGCCGTGGCACCTAGCTGTGAGTCATTATCGTCATTGGCGGCTTAGGACAAGGCCATAGCACCTAGGTATGCGTCATTCTCGGCCTTGGAAGCTTAGATCAAGGCCGTGGCACCTAGATGTGCGTCATTCTCGGCCTTGATAGCTTAAGCCAAAGACGTGGCACCTAGTCGTATGTTATTCTCGGCCTTGGAAGCTATGGCCGGTTCAAACGGTTAAGCGCAACAGTTGCGCTATACTGAAGTTGTAGCCTAGAAGATGGAGCTGCATAGCCCAGAGATATAGCGCCAACATGGCTGAGACAAGAAAGGCTACTTAGCAAATGAAATACGATGCGATAGTGTTGCATATTATTATTCAGAGTTTTCCCAGCTCAAGGGAAGAGAAAAGGATGATATGCAAAGTCATGAGATGACTTTGGCATCGTTCCAAGCATTGGCCAAGGCTTGGACAATGCAAATACAACAATGGCATTGCCAAATGCGTCATTGGTGATTATTGCTCACCAAAAAGGATGCAAGTGATGCATATGAAACATAAAGTTGAACAAAGCAAGCCAAGACTTAGTTGGCATGATATTTGGGTGTTGGCATCCAAATAAGCTAAGTACATGATCTGGATGAATGAATCACAACCATTATCAGATACTTAGTAGAAGTGCAAGTTGAATAAAGCGAAACCATTGCCAGACACTTGGAGTAGGCCGAGAGTGAGTGAAGCATAATCATTATCGAACATTGGCATTGTCCAAAGTTCGGTGCATCACAATGATTGTCGGATTTGAGTTCAAGCTGTCAGTTACGAGTGTGTGTGTATCACACACATGCCAAAGTGAAAGAGTAAGTTAGATACGGTTATAAGAGTTTGGCATAGCCTAACCTTCTAGAACAAGTGTGGCGCCATTGTGCAAGCCAGCACTAAAGTTAGCAGTTAAAAAGTGAATTGTGGCAGTTAGGAAACTGCCAATGAACAGATGGTTGTTCATAGGGCGTGCAAGAGAGTTGCATATGGATTGGCCCTAGTTTTTGGCATTATAAATAGCCTAAGAACCCTTACAGATAAGAGTTGTTCAATATTTCAAGTGTTGATGAACCACATTGCAGTAGAGAGTTAATTCTTTGTTAGGCTTAGAGAATAAGCTTGTAAGTCCATTGGTTGGACGAGTTTTTTTTATCTTCCCCTTAATCTAATAAAATAGAGTTTGTTGGCTCACATGTTGGTGTTAGTATTTTGTTAATTTGATAATACTCCCTAATCCTATGAAGCATAATCATGGAACTAATCCCTTTGTAGTATGGGCTACATAGCTGGTGATAAGAAAATCTAAGTTAGTTTTTCGTTGCATACTCAAGGTAGAGTTGGCTATTTGCATATGTGCAAAATTATAAGGATGAAATATGAGTGGGTGATAAGAGATCACTGAACCACTGTATTGTCGAGTCACAGTTGCGCAAAAATTTGTCAGAGATATTTGCAGGTATGACATTTTGGGTATCATAGCTAGGTTTCTTTGTTTTGGCTTTATTTTAGAAGATTTTATCTATTTTGCTCGAGTTTAGTTGCTGAAATTGTTAGATCGTAATGGCTGGTAAAAAGAGTTTGATGGATGCCTTAACTGATAAGGTAGCAGACTTGGAAGACAGGATTGGTAATGAGGTGTGCCATCTTAATAATGTTAATTATGATGCTACGATAATGGCTCGCATTCAAGCATTAGACACATATGTTGTTAATATGCTTGCGGCAAGCCAGAATGCAACTAAGAAGCATGCTAATTTGGAAGGCCAAATTGCTGCTGATAAGACCATGTATACAACTGTCTTGAAAGATCTAACTGATAAGTTAAGCCTCTTAAGGAGAATGGCGAGTACTATTGGTTCAGATCAAGCTAATGCGGGTGGTAGTGGCAGTGACTTTAGGAAGATTAAAGTCTCAGAACCTAAGGCATTTTCTGGTGCAAGAGATACGAAGGCATTGGAGAATTTCATGTGGGACATGGACTAATACTTCAAGGCCACCAGAACCCCAGAAGTGAAAAAGGTTACTCTCGTTAGCATGTACCTAGAAGGTGATGCGAAATTGTGGTGGAGAACTAGAACTGATGATGACCTTACTGCTGGTCATCCAAGCATCATAACATGGGATGTCATGAAAAAGAATTAAAGGGTAAATTCTTACCAAGCAATGCGGCTTGGCTAGCCAGAGAGAACTTGTGTAAGCTGAGGCATACCAGTATACCACGGGAATACGTCAAAGAGTTTTCTTCTCTGATGCTAGATATTCGCAACATGTCTGAAGAAGATAAGTTGTTTAATTTCACATCTGGTTTGCAACCATAATCTTAGGACGAAGTACGAAGGCAACGTGCCAAAGTCCTACCTTCGGCCATTGTAATCGTGGACAGCCTTGCTGATTTTAGGTCAGTCAATACCTCAACTGATGCTAATAAGAGGGGAAAGGATAAGAAAGGCCAGAAGAAGAAGGATGATGGAAGTAGGAAAAATTATAAGGCTAAGGAAAAGAACTAACAAAGGGATGATAGTCAGGTCGTGAAGAACAAAGCTAGTGGATGTTTCCTATGCAAGGGTCCTCACCTTGCGCGTGATTGTCCTAAAAGAAAAAAATTATCTGCAATAGTCACTGAGGAAAGTGGAGAGAAAGAAGAAACTGATGGAGTGGAACATGTTAATCATATTTAACTATGCAACATAGTATCAAAAAAGAAAGCAACACAGCATGGGATGAGAGGCGCTGACCTGGTTTATGTGAAAGTTGGCATTCATAATAATCGACTCTGGGGCATGGCCGATACAGGTGTTTCGCACACTGTTATGAGCTTGTTGATGGCAGAGTACTTGGGTTTGGAAGTGTATCAGGATGATCACTTCATAAATCCACTGAATGATATAACTAAGTCAATCAAGGGGATGGCTGTGGAAAATGTTGAAGTAGTAGTATGGCGTGGCCAAGTCAGTGTAATGGTGATGCATCTCAATGATTTTAAGATAATCCTTGGTAACAACTTTTTCAAGCAAGCAGAGGCAACAGTGATGCCTCACCTTGACAGGATTTTCATACAAATTCCAAGTGCACCTTGTTTCGTGAAAGGTGTAAGGAGAATTAGTCCAGTTGACATGAAGTGTAACAAAGGAAAGGAAAGTGAGTTTGCTTCTGTCTGCTCGTTCGAAGAAAGCTTAGCTGAGATTTATGAAGAATTTGGATATCCTATGGATCTTAGTATCTCTTATTCACCGTGATTAGCGTGTGTATGAAGCAGGGGCCTTGCATTGCTGTTTGCAAGTGCCTGAACCTGCAGGGTTGTTGAAGTATGGAGACTTTGGCATCTCAGTTTAGCTATTTTCTGTTTGAAGTTTAAGTTGGGTATTGGTGATCTTATGATCTTAGAAGATAGCACATTGGTTGTTGGTGTATTTTCTTTGGTTATGTATTTTCTTTCAGTAAGGCCGAGTGTTGGCCAAGGTGTAAATGGGAAGGAGTCCCTATGTTTATTATGTAAGGCTAGTGTAATGAATGAAGGTGGTGTTTAAGAAAAAACCTTGTATTTTTTTGCTTAATGTAAAGCTAGTTAATTGGGGAAGCACTACAAGTATACCTATCCAAAGTATGCAATAAGAAACACTGAAACCAAGGTCAAGCAAGAAGAATTGAAGTTGTTGGCATAGCGAGTTTGTTGTTGGGAAAGTTACGTAGAAGTGCGACAGTATTTGGCAGCGATAGCATGGAGTAACGCAACAAGAATGAAGATGTAAGTCAATCAAGCATATGAGTTAAGAGTAACTCATAGTTAGGAAGAACATGATGTTTTTTTTTCGCTACATTAAAGCGTAGCATTTTGAGAGAACAGGTGAGGTCTTGTTAGTTTCAAATGCGCGTGAAGAGGAACCTGGTCCAAAGAGACGGTAGGATGTCCCTGGTATCCTAAGTCATGGCTAATGTCATGCATTTCAGTCGAATTTGCACAAGAGTGTTACAAAGTGATTTAAGAACACTTAATCTACAGTAAGGCCTGTTGAATTACAAGGGTGCAATGTCAGTTGAAATTGAAGGAAGTAAACTAACTTATGCATATCAGGGTGATATATTGGTTGTTTGGCGTGTACACTTAGGCATGGAATGGATAGAGAAAATATTTGTGATGCGGATGTACTCAGATGTGAAAATTTGGCTTAGAAGTATCTAGCAAATACTGCTGAATTTCAGAGAAGTTCTGAAAGTGCATAGCAACAGATCGCAAGAGAATTTTGGGTGTTAAGATGTGAATGAAGTATAATTGAAGCATAGTCGACGATGCGATAGTGAAGCTAGAATTCATAGGCTTAATGGAAAGGCAAACTGTAGATGGGGAAAAACGAGTTGCTGGTTTTTACGGAATTGAGGAGACAAACCTGCGGAGGAAACTTCTTGAACCGAGCAAACTGTTAAACCTCACACAGATGCACTGCAAGAAGGGAGTTCTTTGAATTCGAGAGATCAATCTGTAGTACTCCGGCCTAAACCAAGACAATGGCCATTCCATAGTAAATTCAGTCACAAGAGAGGATGGGTCGATCTGTAGGAGGGAAGCTGAGAAATGTGTGAGATCAATGGTAATCAAAGATCGTAGGTATGTTGTGTATTCTGAAAATAATATAAGTTCTAAATGATTGAATTTTACTCCGTTGAGAGTAATTGCTCAGACGTTGAGTTGTTGATCTCATGTTGTCTGTTTGACGTAAGATTGTCATGTTTTCAATCATAATTCAGAGACTTATTTATATTGCTAGAATTGTAAACTCCATGATCCCATGAAGTGTGACAGTTGATGGAATCAAAGAGTGGAGAAGTGGAAATCGTGTTAAAACCAGTTGCTCAACGTGCAAAGACTTGGTTGATTTTCCATCCACTACTTTGTTAACTTCTCCAACTGATTGCACGAATTGCTTACATTATCATCATGTGTATGAACACACGTGTCGTAGACCGCCAGACAAAAACCCTAGTTAATATCCCCCATGTGACACGATTGATGTCTCGTGATTGTGGAGTCTACAAGGCAGATGTGTATTTAGTTAGTTGCTGACTTCATGACTTCATGGGACGATGAGTCCTTATATTGTTGAGTCGAACATGATTTGAAAATGTTCTGAGACTCACGAATTGAAGATGTCTGTTGAGACGGAGATATAATTCTCAAGTAAATGTTGATAGTTAAGGTGAGCAAATATTTCTCATTCGATGAATTATTGAATATTGATAGTTGTACCAGTATTCCTTGGTTTGAGAAAATATTTCTTGTTTGATGAATTATTGGTAGCATGACCAAATAAAGCATTAAATCAGAATATTGGCAAATGAATTGAGTATAATTAATAAAATTTTGGTCATGAGATCAACGTAAAATTATTAGCGTTTGAATCTGGAATTATGAACCTTGGAATCAAAACCCTAATTTGATCAATTGATGATTTATTACAATTGAACCACAGTGTGAAGGAGGGACCGGCTACACGGGATAATGGATCGACCATGTAGAACCCAGATGCTCAAGTGCGCAAAAAATATACCAAAGTCTTTTGAAGACCAGTTGGTGAAAGGATGATTAAATGTTGGTTTAATCATTTATTAAAATAATGCTAGTATGAGCCTTAGGTGATAAAAACTAATTAATTATGAAGAGATGAGGGACCGACCAAGGGGTCATGAAATCGGCCTGGGTGGTCACGATATTGAATAACGATTGTAGTTGCAGGATTTCCCACACTACACCCTTGTTAAGATCTTGCTATAATCAACTCACAATTGAAGATTAAAAACGACACTTTATGATTTTGTTCTCAGAAATGTTTACAGAAATGGAAGAATTCAAGATTACAACTATTCTCTTGAAGTTTCTCTCTCCTCAAGACTTTCTTAACTCTCAAAATACATCATCCTTTTCTGGACATATTGGGTCTCTATTTATAGGGTAGTTACATAATGGATGACAGCTAAGTTTTCCTCTTATCTCGGATTTGTTCTACGATTGAACCACGATAGTTACAATATTCATTCTCGCAAGTTTTGTATCCATCGCGGGACAAACATGCTCTTCTCATGTTTTCTTCAATCGTCAGCTATTACGTTACTCTTTTGACTTCTTTTGTAACATTCGCCAAGTGTTGTTAAAAGATTGCGATAATGCTCGCTGAGAAGCATTGTTAATCTCGCAGAGAAGTATTGTTGCGATATTCTAGTCCTACAACGATCGTTCCATGAAGCTCCAAATTGTTTGGAAGATTTAGAACCTAATATGAACAAATTAGGTTAATTGATAAAAATATTGTTGCCTCTGTTTCTTATCTAAGTTATTATTCACAGAGTGTCGAGAACATAGCTAATCCTCCCAAAAGACCTCGTCAATTTAAAGTTCTTGAGGCTGATTTCACCATCCCCACGTTAACATCTGCGAGAGTTACTCCTACACCCTCGCGATTGGATCCTCTTTATTTTATCTGCGAGAATACCACTGCCAACACCTCTATTTCTTTTGATTCTTTGACAAATCAGGCTCCTGAAATTGCAGTGACTGAAATTCCTTCTAGCCCTTTATTGCCTTCAACTATTGTTTTTCCCAATACTCCTCCTTCTGATAATACAACCATCGCAAATGACTCAAATCATCAACTTGTCCTCGTTACTACTTCACCCTCTGCATCTCTTCCTCCATCAAATGAAACCTCTTCATCAACCTTAGTAGGAGTTGATGTTGCTTTTAAAATTTTATCTAATATTTTAGATGATGCTAGAAAATCTTCTACTGATTCTCTCCAATATGAAGTTTGCGAGACCTTACTCAAATATTTTGGCTCTGATAATACTGCTTCACGAGCATCTTTAGAAAATGAAATTGAAGCTCTAAGAAAAATCCTTCAAGTCAAAATTTCTGAATGTGATATGCTGAAACATATGCTTCGCAATTCTTCACTTAACTGTGAGAACCTTCGTAGAAAAAATGACGAGATGAAAGGTAAAATTTTCTTGCCTCTACTCTTTTGTCTTTCTATTTTGCTTTCATATCCTCTGTACTCAAGTCTCCTTCTTAAAATTCTTGGTTCATATATTAGTTTCAAATCAGACTCGTTTCATGGAAAGACTTAAATTTGAATCTATTGCTGAAGAAGCTCGTGTTGAAAGAGATTCTTGGATGGACCAGTATAATAGACTAGATAATTTCTACACATATTCGATAGATCAAATAGATAATCTTACTAATGAGAATAATCAACTATCGCAAAGTCAAACTTTATTAAGTAATGAGGTTACTCGTCTCTCGTATTTGTTAATCAAGTCTAACTTGGCGATAGAATATTTATCAGATGAAAATAGAACTTTATCCCAAGAGAAACATAGATTTTCAAGATTGATGGCAATTTCTTCACAACAATTGAGTAATATACAAAGAATATGTGATAATCAAGAGCGACCTCTTGGCTCCCTTAAAGATGAACTCAAGGAAGTAACTGAATCATCTACCGCTGAGAAGGATAAACTTATTAAGGTTAGGTTAACTCTTAGTTTAAAGGCTAGCGATCTTCAAGACCAGTAATCCCAATTAAAGAAATCTCATTCTCTATTAGCAAAGGAAAATTCGTATCTACACTTCAAAGAAGAAAACATGAAATATCGTCTGAAGGGTATGGTTGGCAATAAATTTGATGACGCTATGAATCATGAGAGGACTGTTTCTTTACATTAATCCAAAACTTAACCTCTCAAAAAGAAGGTAGTCAATTAACTGCCTCATTTGTTGATCTTTCTATCAAATTTTACGTTATGTTTCTTGCGAGATCTTTGTCTAAATAATATTTAATTATTTTTTTTGCTCGTAGAATCTGAAAGAAATATTCATTCCACCATCGCTGATCTTACTGATAAATTAGATAAAGTTCGCAAAGAAAACAAGATTCTCACTTCTGATCTTGTAGAAGTTCGCGATAAGGCAGAGAGAAGACTTGATTATCTTGAGTACTTCAAAAATATAGAAATTAGAAATAGTGATAGTGGTTTCCTTCGCAAGGTTCACCTTAGTGCTGAAGTTCTTGTGAATGATATTCTGATATCCCATTCTCTCCCTCCTATATATGTTCTTCCTCTAGAAGTTGATGATGATGAAGTCCCTCTCCCCATGGATAAGGATTTAGAATATGCATCTGTTGAAGAAGATGTTGAAGAAAATAATCCAGAAGAAGAAGAAAAAGATTCTCCCAGAGAAGGAGAAACTCGAAATGAGAAAAAATTTGGTAATGCTGACAATAATGGCAAAAACCCTGAGTCTGGCGAGACCATCGCTGAAGCTTGAATTTCATTCTTGTTTTCTTTTCCTTTTTCTTTCGTGCATGTAATGTAACTTTTGCAACTTTTAGAATTCAACCTTTAATTTTGTTTACTTTGAACATTATCAAGGAAGATAATGAGATCTTATTTATTCATTCCCCTACTTGCCCTTCATTAACCTTCTTGAGATGTGGAATTATTTCCCGTATCTTCTTTTTGCGATCTGCGATGTAATGAATTCCTGCGATATTCCGAAAAATTCTGACAAAGGTTGCCTTCTCATATATTCTCCTGCGATGAACAAATATTTCCTGCACTCTTAAAATAGTTAATGTTTAATATTATTCTGTTGGTCTTATTTTGCCTTCCTAGTTAAAGGTCTTATTTTGCCAAATTCTTCTTTTTGCGACAAAATCGTATGACATCTCTACATTTGCATGTAAAAATCCATTGATCTTTCCTTATTCATTTTTCTTTGAACTTTCTGTGACAATATGACAGATCTAAATCCTCTAGCGAGAATAAAGTTCCATGACATTGCCGTCTTGCGATGAAATCGCAGGACGTCCTTACATTTTCATGTAAAAACCCATTGATTTCATCTAAACACATCTCTTTTAGCTTGTTGCCTATGTATAATTTACGTCTCGCGACAATATGACAGGCCTAAATGTTCTTACGATCATCCATGACATTGTCGTCTTAAGACACTTATCAGCTCCCTAATGGAGGGTGCCGCCCTTATCTTACCCCTGGTTGCCCCTTCAAGGAGAGCACATCGGCCATACAAGACTAGCTCCTCCCATCCAGATTTTCCAACAACCAGTTGTTTTCGCATCCTCTTATCCTTTATGCCTATATGGCTTATAGTTACAAGACTGCACCCTAAGTGGGGTTTTCTTCGGGCCGAGTGCATCATAGCCAAGACTTGTCAAGGATGGCCAGGGTAGTTTCGTACGCCCCGGGCACCCTTGACTCAACCGTGTACCTCGGCGCCTTGGTCATACTCTGCACTCCTTAGAAGAGGTTCTTAGTCGTATAACCAGGGTATAACCTAATATAGTTAGAAATCCAAGATCCCTCTCCTGGATAGGTTTTCTTTAACCCCAAAATCTTTATGACTCAGGTTCCAGCAGCGGTATAACCTTATCCCTGAATCATGTAAAGAGATACCCCCTTATATGACGCACTATTGGGTCTTACATTTGCCTTTTGCGAAATTTTATTCGCGAACTAGGGTGCACGCCATAAAGGTTCGTCCCATTCTATTAATCTCTGCGAAATTTTATCCTCCATTCTTGCGATTATGCTCGCAGTTCTTGATTTGCTTTGTTATTAGAAGAATCTCATAATTGTAATCAGAGAATTTTTTTTTTTTACAATGTACATGTATCTCTTATCTTGCAGAAGTTGTCATTGATAATACCTTTTCAGAAATAGTCTATTCCATGGTCTATCAAGTCTTTGACCAACATCTCTCCCTTCAGGGTCCATTAGTTTGTATGCCCCGGTTCCAACTATCTCTTTAATGATGTATGGTCCATCCCATTTTCTAGCCAATTTTCCACCATTCTCTCGTTGATAGCTTGGTATTTCTCGCAGCACTAAATCGCCAGGTTGAAATTCACGTTTCTTAACACATTTGTTGTACTCGCGAGCTAATCTTCACTGGTAATTTTCCATATGTTGCAAAGTCTTTTCTCTTTTTTCTTTTAATTCATCCAATTTATTTAAAATCATTCCAGCACTTAGATTTCTTTCCCAAGCCTCTCTTTTTGTTGTAGGAATAGCTACTTCTGTTGGTAACACAGCTTCAACTCCATACGTCAAACAAAAAGGTGACATTCCAGTAGCTTCTCGTCTAGTTGTATTGTAGGCCCATATTGCATTATGCACCTATTCGCACCATGCTCTGTGGTATCCCTCTAGATTCTTTTTTAAGATGTCTGCGATTATCTTATTAGTTGCTTCAGCTTGACCATTTGCTTGTGGATATAGAGGAGTAGATTTTCAACACTTTATCTTAAATGCATTGAGTAGCAATTATATATTCTGCCCTTCAAATTGCTTTCCATTATCAGACACCAACTATGCTGGAATCCCAAATCTGCAAATTATATTCTCAAATATGAATGTAAAAATATCTTTATCGCGGATATGTTGTACTGCCTTTACTTATCCCCATTTTGTGAAATAATCTGTTGCGACAATTAGATATCTTCTTTGTCCAGAACCAGGAACAAATGGTCCCACAATATCTAACCCCCATTTCCAAAAGGCCATACACTTTTTGAAGATGATAATGGTGCTCCTGGTGCATGCATCTTATTTCCATATCGCTGGCAATCTTCGCAACGCCTTGAGAGTTGTTTTGCATCTTCATTCATATATGGCCAGTAATAGCCTTGCATTTTTGTTCTATATGCCAAATATCTTCCTCCACTATGATTACCAGCGTCACCACTATGCAACATCTTCAACACTTTTTGTCCTTCCTCCCTCGTCAAACATCTTAGCGATGGTCCACTAAAAGATCTGCGATATAATACTCCTTCTCTTAGCTCATAATTGGTTGCCCTACTTTTTAATTTATGTGCTTCCAATCGATTTCTTTGGATTTCTCCTCTTGCCAAGTATGCCTGAAGATCTGATCGCCAATCCGTAATGTTTCTCTTTAATTTCTCTTCGCCAACTTCAACCATCATCACATATTCTTCTTCTTCTTCTTCCTTGTTTATCACTGGTAATAAAAGTGTTTGAATTTTTATGCATCTCGCAGCTGGATTTGTCATCATACTGGATATGAAAGCAAATGTATCTGCGAGCCTATTATCTTTCCTTGATATGTGTCTCCATTTTATTTTTGGAATTCTCGCAGATAATTTTTTGACTAATATTTTATACTTTCTTAAAGATGGTTCGTTTGTTGTGTATTCTCCTTTTATCTGGCGAATAACCAAGTGTGAATCGCTGGTAATTCTAGCATTTTCCAACTTTATTTCTACTGCAAACTTTAAAGCATGAATCACGGCCTCATATTCTGTTTCATTATTAGTGGATGCAAATTCCAATCTAAATGAAAAAGCTATTTTTTCTCCTTCTGGTGAAATAAAAACAACTCCAATCCCATTTTATTCCTCATTTGATGATCCATCCACCAATATCTCCCATCTGCCGGGTTCTGTTAATAGGTCTTTTGGATCTACATCCATCATCTCTTCCATAACTTCATCATCTTCTAAGGGAAATTCAGCTAAGAAGTCTGTGATAACTTGTGACTTTGGCAAGGATAAAACTTCATATTGGATATCAAAGTGTCCTACTTGTGCATTCCATCTCTCAACTCTGCCTGATCTTTTTGAATTTTTCATTACTAGCTCAATTGGAACTTTCGTTAACACTTTGACCTTATGTGCTTGAAAGTAGATGTGAAGCTTAAAAGTTGCATGTACCAATGCTAGAATTAGTTTCTCAATCTTTGAATAATTTCTCTCTGCAGAATTGAACGTTTTTCTGATGTAATAAATTGGTTTTTCTACCCCTGCATCTACTCGCAGCAACACAGCACTTAGCGCATATGTGGTTGTTGCAAGATAAATCAATAGTTCTTCTCCCGGTTCATCTTTCTGTAGGATAGTTATGTTCATTAAATGTTCTTTTATTCCTTGAAAAGCCTTTTCACATTCATCTGTCCACTTGGATTTTGTTCCCTTTTTGAGTATATCGAAAAAATGTTTGCACTTATCTGAAGATCACGAGATGAATCTTCCTAGTGAGGCTAAGAGTCCATTCAATTTTTGCACATATTTTACCGTCGCAGGCATTGGCATATCGCGAATTGCTTGTACTTTTTCCGGATCAACTTGTATTCCTTATTTTGATACAATATACCCCAGAAATTTTCCTAAAGTTAATCCAAAAGTACACTTATCGGGATTCACTTTAATATTAAATTGCCGCATTTGATCGAAAATCTGTTTCAGATCTTGCACATGATTCTCAGCTTCTTTTCTTTTGATCAGCATATCATCTACATACACTTCTAATGTTTTATGAATCCACTTTGCAAACACCTTCTCCACCATTCTTTGATATGTTGCACCGGCATTTCGTAAGCCAAAGGTCATCTTTGTATAACAATATAATCCTCTTGGAGCAAAAAATGCGGTATGTTCTTGATCTTCTTCAGCTAGAGGGACTTGAATATATCCTTTTTATCCATCCAACGATGATATTCTGGCATTTCCCGCTGCTGATTCAACCATCTGTGGGATATCTGGTAATGGAAAACTATCTTTAGGACAGGCCTTGTTTAAATCAGTGAAATCTATGCAAATTCTTACCCCCTTGTTCTTCTTTGGGACCACTACCATATTTCCAATCCACTCTGGATATTTTTATTGCCTTATAATTCCCGCGTCGAGCATCTTCTGTAATTCTTATTCTATTTGAGAATGGTATGTTGTTGTGATTTTCCTTATTCTTTGCTTAAATGGTCTTATGTTTTTGTTGATTTCTAATTTATGACATGCTATTGATGGATCTATCCCTGGAATCTCATCCATGCTCCACGCGAAGATATCTTTATACTCTCGCAAGAGATTTATAGTTCTTTCTTCCTCATCTGCCTCCATTCTAGTCCCAATTTTCAGCATTTTAGGCTCTTCTTTACTCCCAACATTTACTTCCTTTGTTGGTTCTGCTGCAATATAACTGGCTTCAGGTTCTCCCATTGGTGTTGGTGGTTTCATAACTCTCGCGAGTTCATCTCCTTCTCGCGAGATTTCGCTGGGTATTCCTTTTCCTTCTTTTGCTCTTATCATGTAAACTTTAAATTCTTCTTCCTTCTTTGTTTCTCTCGCCAATTTCCTACGAGCCTTTCGCTGCTTTGAACGTTCTTCATAATTTCTTACTTCTATTTGGTAACACAATTTTGCAAAATATGTGTCTCCTCTAATTTTTCCAATTCCACTGGGTATAGGAAATTTGATGCATTGATGCAATGTTGATGCTACAGCCTTGATTGCGTATATCCACGGTCTACCTAATATCATGTTATACGGTGATTCCACGTCTACCACACATAACGTTACTTGTGTTTCAATCTCCCCTAGTGGAATTCGTACCATTATCTTGCCTTTAGGTTTTGTTAAAGATTTTCCAAAGCCATGAACATGATATGTTGAATAAGATATTTCTTCATCCTTATATCCCATTTTCTTGAAAGTATGATAAAATATTATATCTACAGAACTTCCTGCATCCACCAAAGTATTATTCATAGCCCATTCTTCTACAGTTTATTGATTCCTCCTTTCTCATTGGTATAGTGGATACTGTGATTACCAATGGAGATGTATGACTTAGATTTTCTTCTGGTATTTCTACTGCTATAAATGTGATCTCCTGCTTTTCCCAATCTTTCAATGGTGATATTTTTTCCACCGTCATAATATTCCTTCCTTCAAAATCCCGTTTGTGTATCTTCCCCTTAATATTTTCATGAAATCTATCAATCATTGTTCTTGTTACCATACCACACTCCAATTTTCTACAATCCTCTTTGATTCTAATCATCCTTCCTTCAAATATCTCACTGATTTTTTTTTATGATTTTCTTAATCTTGAACAATTCTTATCTTCTTCTTTACCTTTTTCTATGATTTTGCTAATTCAATCCCTGTTTCGGGAGCCAAAATGTAGTTGCAGGATTTCCCACACTACACCCTTGTTAAGATCTTGTTATAATCAACTCACAATTGAAGATTAAAAATGACACTTTATGATTTTGTTCTCAGAAATGTTTACATAAATGGAAGAATTCAAGATTACAACTATTCTCTTGAAGTTTCTCTCTCCTCAAGACTTTCTTAACTCTCAAAATACATCATCCTTTTCTGGACATATTGGGTCTCTATTTATAGGGTAGTTACATAATGGATGACAGCTAAGTTTTCCTCTTATCTCGGATTTGTTCTACGATTGTACCACGATAGTTACAATATTCATTCTCGCAAGTTTTGTATCCATCGCGGGACAAACATGCTCTTCTCATGTTTTCTTCAATCGTCAGCTATTACGTTACTCTTTTGACTTCTTTTGTAACATTCTCCAAGTGTTGTTAAAAGATTGCGATAATGCTCGCTGAGAAGCATTGTTAATCTCGCAGAGAAGTATTGTTGCGATATTCTAGTCCTACAACGATCGTTCCATGAAGCTCCAAATTGTTTGGAAGAGTTAGAACCTAATATGAACAAATTAGGTTAATTGATAAAAATATATGGGACCGGCCTCTTGCAAGCCAAAGAGACAACCTTGGTCAGTCAAGGCAGTATGCTCGCATCACCGAAGTGTTCGTGTCTCAGTCCTGCGAATTTTGATATTTTCTGATGTGCGTTTGAACAATCATTTGGGAAAATATGAAGAAATCATGGATTTTTGCTGAAAATGAGGAAATTTCATGAAATAAAGGAAAAATAATAAGAAAATGAAGGAATCATGAAGTGTGGGACCGGCTATGGCCAAGGCATGGACGTACGGCTAATGAGCCCGGTCCCATATCATTTCCCTAATTTTATTATATTTTTTCATGATTTTATGGAAATATCATAAAATCAAGGAGTTTCTTGAAACTAAGGAGTTTTGTTGAAATCAAGGAGTTTCCTTGAAGTGAAGGAGTTTCCATGAGATGAAGGAAACAAATAACATTAATAATAATAAAATAAGGGCATGTGGGACCGACTTGGGCATGGTCGGCCGGCTAGGGCCCGGTCCCGTGAGTTTTGCCTAATTTTATGTATTATTTCATGATTTGAAGGAATTTTCATAATTTGAAGGAAATATCAAGATATAGCCGGCTGGCTAGTAGACACGGTCTCACGACACCTTTCCCAATTTTATATTATTTCCTTGATGCGAAGGAAACACCATGAAACTGAGGAGTTTCCTTAAAACGGAGGATATTTTTTCAAATGAAGGGATTTTTATAAGATCAAGAAAAATAATAAAATATATGATAAAATATAAAATTGGACGTGGGACTGGTCACAACAGGGCCGGCCGGCCACTGGGCCCTGTCCCTCAGCGCCTTGGTTAATATTTTATTACTTATTATTTTCTTTCCTATTTTGCATAGGTTCATCGTCTCGTCGTATTTTGAAATACTCATTCGTGCATTCAGGTGCTCGTTAGTGTATTATTGCTAAGTACACTTGCACCATTTTGGTTGGGGCTTACTCGATAGCGGCTCAGATGCCCGTGTGGTTAATACTTATTACTAACTCATGGAATTCTGCTGGGATAAACCATGAATTGAAGTAATGAATTATTATGGAAAACATAGAATATTTTCCAGGGATTCAGTTAATGAATCTAATGATTTAAGAATAATTAATTGATGGCTTTATACTAGTACAATCGTCTAGGAGCATTAATTATTCATGAATTGAGTGATTTGGAGCTTTTTGAAGCGTCATATTTTTTTATATAGTCAGGGAAAACATTGTTACATCCTGAAGACGTTATTGCTCTATACTAGCAGGCAAGCTGTCTAGGAGCCGTTTAATCTTTCAATTCTATATAGGAGTAATCACTGAAATTTCTCAGTATCTATGAGATATGTTGTTGCCTCAACTAAGAGACTACATATCTACATATACTCTGAGAGACAGTATTCTCAGTCAGAGATTCTTGTGACATGAGCTTTCATGCTTTCGATAAGAGACATTAGCCTCGATACTCATCTGATTGCTGGATCAGGAGTACATATAATTATGGGTTTACGATTTTATCCCTTGTCAAAAATCCACCATCTACATTAAGTCCCATACTTAGTGAGGAACAGTCACGTTCCTTAGTCAGCACTGAATGGTGATTTTCCGGTTACAAACTGTTAGAGCATTGCTCGGTCGAACTCGCATGCGTTGCTATCTCAAGCATGTTTGTCAATATTAGTGATTAAAACTATAAAGTCTTGATTTCTAGTCTACTATAGCTAAGGTCTCGGACTAGGATAGAAAGTATAGTTGAGCTCAAGAACTCCATGGCAATCATCATACAAGATGAAGTACTACTCAAGGAACCAGTGGATCTTCATCGACTAAAAAGTATGTGGAGACTTGAACTTATCTATCACTCAAAAGTCTATCTACTCTATCTCCTATCTTGAGACAAAAGTCGTATTACTATATAGACTAAGAATATACACATGTGACATTTCGAGCAGAGTATATCTCGCTTATCTATTTCTCGAAATGTGTGTTAGTAAATCTTTCGCTTTAGCCAAGTTCATCTTTGCTGAGTGACGAAAGTCATGTTATGTTTCAATCAGTTTGGAAATTGCTCTGACGAAAACTAATTTTTGAATAACAACTATATGACGTCCTCTTAGAATGTTGCAATGGTTGAAATGATAGTTTAGAAAATATAACCAATGGGGGATATAAACATTGTTGTGGTAACACATATATGATCAAGTGAAAACCAGAACTTGAGCAGTCAACCCAGTCCGTGAACTCCGTTTGCGAACGTGTGTAGTTCTCGAACCCGAGAATTTCTGCTGGAGTTGTAGCTCAGTTTCAGTCCATGAACTGACGAAAGTTCTCGAACCTGAGAATTTATGCTGGAGTTTGTGAACTCCAACCGGTTAACTTGAGTCCGCGAACCCAGTCCGCGAACTTGAGTGGTTATGTCTAAAAACGATGTTCGTGAACTTATCTAAATTATCTAAGGAATGCTATTGAAAATCGTTGCTTTATAGTTCATGAATCGATTCGAGTGAATCACATTGTTTTTGCTTCAATTGTGTCTTGTGTAGTACATAAGAACTCATAGCAATTGAACAACTCTCTATCTAGTTCATGTGAGTCATTTGGACTAGTTATGGTGAAGAAGAATATGGTTGATATGAAAGTTATCATTTGGCTAACTATTTGGTTGACTAATATTGAACCAACTATTGTACACGTTTGGGTACGGTTACACAAACCCAAAATCTTCAAGTACATGTGTGTATGGAAAGCTAAGTATTCGATCTAACGGTTGAGTGATATTAGCTTGTATCTAATCAGGTTTTCATCTAACGGTGAATATTGAATGCTTTGTTACTAAGCTAACATTGATTGCAAACCTTGATTTGAAAGACTATATAAGGGAGAACTCTATCAACTGGGAAACCTAATCCCCACACATTCTGTGTGATACTAGTTTGCTAAGATAGAGTCAATTCTCCTTTGACCTTTGGTTTTCTTCTTCTAAAACCATGTTAACGACTTAAAGACTTCATTGGGATTGCGAAGCCAGACCGATACTACTTTTCATTTAGTTGTGTGATCTTATCTTGCTGTTTCTATCGTGCGAGTACAATTGTAATAATTGGCTTGAGATTTCTATCTCCGATAGGCAAGAGATAAAAGTAATCACAAATATCTTCGTCTCATCGTTTGTGATTCCACAATATTTTTTTTCGCTGCGTCGATTAAGACTATTGTGAGGTGATTGATAACTGAGTTGTTCTTCGAAAATATAAGTCTGGTTTTATTGATTGGTTCCTGTTCACTTTGATTTATCAAAATACGGAACAAAACTCATAGGTTTATTCGTGGGAGACGGATTTATCTATCTTGTAGACTTTTCTGTGTGAGACATATTTTTTTGTTAAAGTATTCGACTTTGGGTCGTAGAAACTCTTGGTTATGGGTGAGATCATCTAAGGGAATCAAGTGTGCAGTATCTTGCTGGGATCAGAGGCATAGGAGCATAATTGTACCTTGGATCAGTGTGAGATTGATTGGGGTTCAACTATAGTCCAGAACGAAGTTAATTTGGAGTAAGCTAGTGTCTGTAACGGCTTAATACAGTGTATGTTTAATCTGGACTAGGTCCCCGTGGTTTTTCTGCATTTGCGGTTTCCTCGTTAACAAAATTCTGGTGTTTGTGTTATTTTTTTCCGGATTATATTTTTATATAATTGAAATAATACAGGTTGTGCGTTGTTCAATCGATTAAAATATCCGACCTATTGGTTGTTGATTTAAATCGATTGACACTTGGATATTGGTCTTTGGTACCATCCAAGTTATCTCTCTTTGATTAGTTTCGTGAATCATATTTGCTTGAGTATATCAAATCGAGATATTGAGATAATAACTCCTTGAGTATTTTATTTTGATTGAGTCTAGTTGATTCTCTAGAAAAACAACTCGGAGTTGTCCATACAGATTGCTAATCGAAATATTGGGTGAGGTTGTTAGACCCCCGCTTTTTCAATTGGTATCGGAGCAGGCAAACACGTTCAAGACCTCATAAGTCTGTATTTGTAGTGATCTGACTCTATGGGAGAAAATGCTATCTCAATTAACGTACCACCAGTCTTCGATGGTTCAAATTATCCATGGTGGAAAATTGCTATGAGCACGTATATTCAAGCTCGTGATTTTCAAATATGGGTACATGTTGTTAATGGCTATGATCCCCCGGTAAATACAAATGACGATGTATATATACCAAAGGATGTTGATAATTATAGTCGAGAAGAAATTCTTGCTGCAAATCATAATTCTGAAGGTCTATATGCTATCAGATAGGCCATTACCCCAGAATTTCAGCACTATGTGTCTTCTTGCACTAAGTCTAAAGATGCCTGGGATATCTTAGAAACTACTTTTGAAATCAACACACATGTTTCTAAGATATGTACCATCGATGGAGGAAATAACCACACCACTCCTTCTGAAAATTCATCTTTCAGAAAGATAAGATTCTCTGATCAAGACACTATTCAAACCGTTGCATTCAATGGTGTATCAACCACAAGAAAAACCTCTATCTTATCTTAGGGTGAAGAATGTTGTACAGATGAAGTCTGGTTTAATAAACCATTGATTACAGAAAAGATAAAAGAACTCATAAAAAGGAGCATTAGGCATGATAAACGTCCCTTGTTTGTCCTCTCTACCAATGATTCTGTGAAAAAAAAAACCTTTAAGTGTCAACGGACTGAATACGTTCAACAGATGCAATGAAGTCTCCGCTTTTACAGCAGAAACATCTACATACTCAAGTTCTGATTCAGAATATGAGACAGACACAGAGGTTTTCAATTTCTTGAATAAGGAAGTCCTTCAAGAAAATCTTCAATTAAAGGCTTCATTGAAGAAACTAGAATCATTAATCCTAGTGAAAAATCTTGAGATAGACTGTCTTAATGATAAACTCACCAGAACCATTGTTCTAAAGAAAAAAGAGATTACTACTCTTAAGGATGATGTACAAAGATTATCTGGAAGTTCTGATAAAATTTCATCTATGTTATTTGGTCAGAAGCCCTTTGAAAATACTAGTGGTTTAGGATACAAAAGCAAGTGTGCAGACATTGTGAATCTTGTTGCTTCTATTGATCAGGGAAATATGAAAAGTGGCAGCCACGATAAGCAGAAGATACCTAAAAAAAAACAGGAATCTTTGGGTTGTTCGTTTTGTGGAAATGCAAGGCATGTTCAGAGTACGTGTTGGAGATTCAAGAAGAAAATAGAAAGAATTGCCAAACTACAGAAGAACATGCAAAAGATGAATCTGGATAATCTGTGCAGTCCTCCTAAAAATAATGTTTCAAGAATCAGAAGAGGTAGGAAACTTTCTTACACAAAAAACCTTGAAAAATCACTATGTGATAAACAGGGAGAGCGTTTGGCTCATAACGTTCCTATCTAACATCAGGAGCGTTTGAATCCTCATTTTAACTTGAGATAGTGGGGCACTGCATATTTGTGTGGCTCAACATTGTATCTATTTCTGTTAAGAAAATATTCTCCTAACAATATAGATAAAGGATCATTAAACTTCATAAGACTTTTTCTTCTAAGGTTTTTGATGGTCATAAGTCTATTTAAGTTATTGATAGACTTCCTCCTTCCTTGAAAATATACAATCTTTTGGCTCCTGTAACCAGAAGCATCTCAAGCAAGGATGCAGTTGAAGCAGCTAATGTGTATCTATGTAAAGGGATTTCTTCCTCAAGGGTGAAAAAAAATTGAAGACTACAATTAATGAAGAAGGTTCTTCCTCTAACTGCCTCTTTTCTATTTGTCCATTTGATGCTAATTTTAGAGGCATGGTAAAAGAGTTTATCAATAAGAGAAATGGTTTAAAATCTCAAATCATTTCCTCTTTGGAAAGGATAACTCACTATGAACAAATATTGTCTCTATCCAAGAATACTCTACGTGACTTGAGAAGAGAAATCAGTGAGTTAATTGATATTTCTGAAGATTTGGAGGAATTGAACGATCCTATAATGAATGGGTTTTTCAATAATGAGAAAGAATTCTCAGTAGATGCTCTGAGAAAGATCTACGATAACTAGTAAGTCTTCTGGTGAGAATTTTTTTTGTTTAGAAGAATAACTAGTGTTTTGGAATAACCATTATTGTGATTACACATAGCTATATCTAATGTTTTCATCTTCTTGTTTTTAGATTTAATGGTGTAAATTCTAAACTTGTTTGGAAGATGATGGTTGCAGTATTAATCTTTATGGTTTTATATATTGCAATATATTGATGGATATGTGTGTTTACGTCCGTGAACTTGATTGTCCCATATTTTGTCAAAAGTAAAGTCGTTCGTGAATTGATATGCAAATATTGATAAAAGGATGAATAGACTTTTGACAAACACAAAAGTTAAGCCTATATTGTCAATTGTTAATATAAGATAGGTTAAAATCTTTTGTGATTCAAGGATTATGTCTATTGTGTGTCATTGTGCAAATGGTGATGGAAACATAGAATGAATCCTTGTGTTATCCACGGTATAGATCCTTATTGATCCATTTTGTTATGTATTACCGTGAAGGTTCCATTATGTATCTTATGTTGAGCACGATACGACTAAGTCGATTTCTTGATCGGCATGGTTGGTTGTTCCATGAGATGAACTAAATTAATCAACTTGTGTGGTTATTTAGCTTGTATTCCATAAGTTTTCTTATGTTGAGTACATGTACGGTTAAGGTTGTCATATCTTATGATAATATTAGTCAGGGTTCCATAATCACTTATGTTGAGCCCAAATAAACTATATCAATCATCTTGTGTGATTATTTAGTTAGCACTCCATAGGTTTCTCTTATGTCGAGTGTGGCCAATTAAATTGATTACTCTTGTGATTAGTTTAATTGTGTATCCGGTTAGATTATTTATGGGGTTTCTTGTGTTGAGCATATTTAGTCAAATTAATCTTGGTTCGCTTTGGTTAATTTGATTTAATATTTCTTGTTGGATTCCAAATTCATACTTGTATGTAATTTGTTGAGTCTAAAGAAAAATCCTTCTTTTCTTTTTGAAATTAAGGTCGCTCTTGTTGTTCCTTAGGGAATGACATATTATGGGGGAGAGTTCTTTTGAACTTGTGCTTAATTGTCAAATCTTTGTGGGGAGTGCGGCTGTGGAATATTAGAGGGGTTATCTTGCGTCTTTATAAACTCCTTGATAAATGCATTTAGCTTCGGCTTTATGATTGCATCTAAACAAGATGATACATATTTACCTTTGGTCATGAAATGTCTCTTACAGAAATTTCATTAGGATCCCGTTCTTGTACCTTTGCCAATTTTATTGACAAAAAAGGGGAGAATTAATATGTAGTTCACACTACAAATACATATGGTTTTCGGATCATTATGTAAGAGGGAGTGGTTTCCATGTGAGATGGATTATTGACTAATGGGGAGTGAAGTATCACCATAGTATTGTTGTTGAAGTTGTGATGCAATTGGACTTTGACGCTTTGTAATAATACTATGACACTGTATAATAATGATTGAGAACCGATGCTTTTCTCATTGTTATAGCTACGGATTTTCAACAACGATGATGCTAAACTTACAACCTTTGGGATCATTGGACTACTGATAGGTGTGATAAATGCCTAATTTTATATCTAGTATTTATGCTTTCTTTGCGAGTTTTCGTGTGAATTATGTATCTTATGTTTACTTTTGACCTCATTAGGTACTTTTGAGTCATACGAGGAAAAGAAGAATAAATCACCCAATTTGAGCAAAAAGAGCAAAATTGTCATTTCACAGGCGAGTGATATTGGGAGCTTGGCCAAGGTTAAGGGGCAACTTTACTTGGAAAAGCACTAAAGACAGGTCAGCTGAGGATAAGGGGTGTCATTTGGTTAGCCCTTATCTTATTATGGGAGCCTAAAATCATTCTAGATACCCCCTATCTACTTCACTTGAGTGGGTATAGCTAGTCTCATCCATACACAAAACTCTCAATCATTTCCTTACTCAAATTTAGAGAACAGAAATTGAGAAACGGCTGTGCATTCTTTTGTCTGAAAATCAGAGAGATGGGTCTTGAGAAAAGAAGAAGATCTAATGCGTATAAGTTGTGAACTACGTACATTTGAGTTTTGGTTATTCTGTGATGGATCAATTACAGCGAGAAAAGGAAAGAACTAGGGTTTATACTGCTGTGTACCAGGTTCGAATCGAGAAGAACTAGCTTGTTTAGAGAGATGGGTTTGAGTGATTTCAAGTTATGGTAGTGTTGGCAGTGATAAGAAGACCAAGGAAATGGTATGGGATTGTTTCAGAATTCGAAATGGCAGAGATGATGAATTCTGCAGGAATTGATTTAGGGTTGTTGTTGCCAGTAAGAGAGAAGATGCAAATGTAGAAATTAGGTCGATGATTAGAGATCTGAGTGTGAGATTCAACAGCTGTTCTGGAGATTCAAGGTGGTACAATGGAGATTCAAGGAAGATAAAGATTGCAATTTATGTAGCAGAGAATCTAGGATATGGATAATGGCTGTGGAGGTTGTTTTGTTGGTGAGAGTTGAGCCTGTGATGCTGTTTTCAGTTGATGGAGTATGAGGAAATGGGTTCTACAGATACTTGAAGTTGGTATGCAGTTCAAGGTGGCTTGAACTCTGCAAGGAATAGGCAGTGAGAAGAGCTGGTTTGTTCAAATACTGGGTGGTGAAGTTGTTGGTATGACAGAGTATAAGGAGATGTGGAGCTGTTAACCAAGGCTTAATGGTTGAACTAGGATGGCATGGTTGAGCTGCGCTACTGGTGATTGGCAACTGGTGTTGGTTTTCCAGAATAGAGCCGAAAAAGATGATAGAATAAAGAAGCTGCAGCTACTGATGTGTGTTGTGTTCATGGTTCAGAATATCCAAAGAGCAGCAGCTGTTGCAGGGGGCTTAATTAGCTGCGATAGTGCGTCGAGCCTAGAAGCAAGAAAGTGTGATTAGTGCTCGAGATTTGGAGGAAGTGTGGTACTGAGATGGGTTATCAAGAAAGTGGTGAAGCTGCAAAGTTAGTTGCAGGCTTGTTACGGTTACAGTCAACAAGTTGGGGGGTTGCAGGTTAAGAACAGAAAAGGGAAGTGAGGCGAGGATGTACATGAGTCGAATGAATGAATGGACCTATTGTTGCAATGTTTTAGATGTATGTCTAGGTTATGTTGCAGGTATACAGAGCTGGAGTTGTAGGAGGATTAGTGATCACAAGGCAGTGGCAGTTTTGGTGGAGCTGTGTCGTTGTTGCTGCAATTGATGACAGTGCTAGAGGCTGTAAAGAGTGCTGCAGGGGCAGTGGTGCTGTGCAGCTAAGCCCAATGAAGAACTGCAGGAGCTGAAATTGGAGGAATAACTTATGGGAAGGATAGTGAGCTCCTGGGACTGAAGCTGAGAATGCGGTTGAGTACCTGAGATGGAATTGAAGCTGAAATGTTTCTTACAAAGGGTTGCAGGTACAGATGATACTGATGCTACGAAGAGAGATGGAATTGCAGGTGTGATTGTAATGGTGGTGATGCTGATACATTGCAGCTGCAATTGGAGGTTAGGGTTCAGATTTGAGTTCAAGGCAAAATGGGTTTTAACTGAGTTCTGCTGGTGATTTAGGATGTATTGAATCTGAGATTGAGAAATTGATGGCTACTTCAAACTGGTGGTGCCATTAAGCTGGTTCTGTGGCCCATTGATCTGAGGTGAATTCTTATGAGTGGAGCTGCAATGGAACCAGCAAGGAGGACAGTGGATATGGCCATGGGACTGAGTCTGCCAGATTTCAAGTTATCCGAGTCGGCTCAGTGTGTTAACCGATTTGACTTGGATGGATGTGGACTTGCTAGCTGGGCTTCACATATGGGCTATGCATACATAGATGGGTTTTGGCCAAATTTATTTGGTCTCAACCTAATTTGGCAGGGGGGAGGTATAAAAAGGATGAACTCTAATCTATTAAGGAGATCTTTGCTTCTACTTTGGTTTTCTAGGGTTTTAGACATGGAAACCCTTATTTTTATCCTTGTTATGAACTCCATGAGCATGAGCTAATTTTATTATTGGTGATGGATTGATTTGATTTCACATAACATGTTTCTTGTTCAATAAATTAGTTTTGTCTCATATTATCGTTTATGATTCACCAATAATATTGTTGCATGATTGAATGTTAGTTTTGTCAAGTTTCAAATTGGTAGAACTCACATGCATATCTTTTGCTAGATTAGGGTTATTATACGCAAAAGTGATAATTCCTGATTGCAAATAGCACAAATATGGTTATTTCTTGTAGTGATATATCCTAGTAACCATATGTGAACCATAACCTTTGTTAAGTCGGATTAATGCTTTTACACGTTCGATTGCTTTGATTGGCCTGATTTCATAGAACTTAATGCATCTAGGGAATTAAACTTGATTAGTGCTTTTACACGTTAGGTTGTTCTCTTAGATAGAATTCATATTCTCATCTTTTAATGTGATTGTTGATGACAAGAGGAAATTAGCGGGATATTCTTGCGATCAAGGTATTCTAGGGCCATTGATAAATAGAGATTAAATATCAATTCTACTTATTGTTAAAAAGCATGTTAGTGAATGAAGATGAATCCTTAACCAATAACTTTTCTACTTGATTTATTTGCTTTTATATTTGGTTTAGTTTTAAAAATCAGTTACTTTTAGGAAACCGAAACATATTGACAACGAAAGCCTATCTGTGGATACAAACTCTTTCTTATCACTACTACATTTATTTTAGTTAAGTAAGAAAGTGAATTTATTTTTGTGTCGGCTGACAACCGGCCAACTACTTGAAAGTGACGAAAATTTCGAGTATTGTTGAAGACTATACATGTGGAATAGGAGATACAAAGTTTATTTATATATTTTTTGTATTCCATAAGTATTAATAGTTTTGCCACTAAAATTTACAAAGGGGGAGATTGTTAGAGCACTGCTCGGTCGAACTCGCATGCGTTGCTATCTCAAGCATGTTTGTCAATGTTAGTGATCAAAACTATAAAGTCTTGATTTCTAGTCTACTATAGCTAAGGTCTCGGACTAGAATATAAAGTGTAGTTGAGCTCAAGAACCAGGGAAATCATCATACAAGATGAAGGAATACTCAAGGAACCAGTGGATCTTCATCGACTAAAAGGTATGTGGAGACTTGAACTTATCTATCACTCAAAAGTTTATCTACTCTATCTCCTAGCTTGATACAAAAGTCGTTTTACTATATAGACTAAAGATATGCACATGTGACATTTCGAGCTGAGTATATCTCGTTTATCTATTTCTAGAAATGTGTGTTGGTAAAGCTTTCGCTTTAGCCAAGTTCATATTTTCCTAGTGACGAAAGTCATGTTATGTTTCAATCACTTTGGAAATTGCTCTGACGAAAACTAGTTTGTGAATAACAACTATATGACGTCCTCTGAGAATGTTTCAATGATTGAAATGAGAGCTTATAAAATATAACCAATGGGGATATAAACATTGTTGTGGTAACACATATATGTATAAGTCCTTAGCACTTGAACCGAAGTTTGCGAACTTTATTGATCAAGTGAAAACCGGAACTTGAGCTGTCAACGCAGTCCGCGAACCCATCCCGGGAACGTGCGTAGTTCTCGAACCCGAGAATTTCTTCTGGAGTTGTAGCTCGGTTTCATTCCGCGAACTCAGTCCGCAAACTGACGGAAGTTCTCGAACCCGAGAATTTCTGCGGGAGTTTGTGAACTCCAACCGGTTATGTGAGTCAGCGAACTCAGTCCGCGAACTTGAGTTGTTATGTCTAAAAACGATGTTCATGAACTTATTTAAATTATCTAAGGAATGATATTGCAAACCGTGGCTTTATAGTTCATGAATCTATTTGAGTGAATCACATCGTTTTTGCTTCAATTATGTCTTGTGTAGTACATAAGATCTCATCGCAATTGAACAACTCTCTAAATAGTTCATTTGAGTCATTTAGACTAGTTATGGTGAAGAAGAATATGGTTGATATGAAAGTTATCATTTGGATAACCATTTGGTTGACTAATATTGAACCAACTATTGTACACTATTGGGTACAGTTATACAAACCCAAAATCGTCAAGTGTGTATGGCAAGCTAAGTTTTCGATATAAAGGTTGAGTGATATTAGCTTGTATTTAATCAGGTTTTCATCTAACGGTGAATATTGAATGCTTTGTTACTAAGCTAACATTGATTGCAAACCCTGATTTGAAAGACTATATAAGGGAGAACTCTAGCAACTGGGAAACCTAATTCCCACATATTCTGTGTGATACTAGTTTGCTAAGCTAGAGTCGATTCTCCTTTAACCTTTGGTTTTATTCTTCTAAAACCAGGTTAACGACTTAAAGACTTCATTGGGATTGTGAAGCCAGACCGATACTACTTTTCTTGTAGTTGTATGATCTGATCTTGTTGTTTCTATCGTACGAGTACAATTGTAATAATTGGCTTGAGATTTCTATCTTCGATAGGCAAGATATAAAATTAATCACAAACATCTTCGTCTCATCGTTTGTGATTCCACAATATCTTTTTTCCCTACATCGATTAAGACTATTGTGAGGTGATTGATAAAACTGAGCTGTTCTTCGGGAATATAAGTCTGGTTTTATTGATTGGTTCCTGTTCACCTTGATTTATCAAAAGACAGAACAAAACTCATAGGTTTATTCGTGGGTACGGATATATATATCTTGTAGACTTTTCTGTGTGAGACATATTTGTTTGGTAAAGTCTTCGACTTTAGGTCGTAGCAACTCTTGGTTGTAGGTGAGATCAGCTAAGGGAATCAAGTGCGCAGTATCCTGCTGGGATCAGAGGCGTAGGAGCATAACTGTACCTTGGATCAGTGTGAGATTGATTGGGGTTCAACTACAGTCCAGACCGAAGTTAATTTGGAGTAGGTTAGAGTCTGTAGCGGCTTAATACAGTTTATGTTTAATCTGGACTAGGTCCCGAGGCTTTCTACATTTGTGGTTTCCTCGTTAATAAAATTCTGGTGTCTGTGTTATTTCCTTATCGCATTATATTTTGTTATATAAGTAAAATAATACAGGTTGTGCGTTGTTCCATCAATTAGAATATCCAACCTTATTGGTTGTTGATTTAAATTGATTGATACTTGGATATTGGTCTTTGGTACCATCCAAGTTATCTCTCTTTGATTAGACTCACGAATCACATTTTCTTGAGTAAATCAAATAGAGAGATTGAGATAATAACTCTTTGAGTATTTTCAATTGATTGAGTCTAATTGATTCTCTAGAAAAACAACTCGGATTTGTCCATACATATTTCTAATCGAAATATTGGTTGAGTTTGTTAGACCCCCGCTTTTTCACAAACAATGTAAGCAATTGAACTTAGTCGTAAGATAAGACCTTTCAGGATTTTTGACAGTACGAGAAAACCAAGGCTTGATCGGGGATTCCAGTGGCATGATAGAGCGTCTCCTTAATGATCATGAATTGGTCTTGAACCGCTGATTTTGATGATGGGACCTTGGTCATTTTAGGATTCACGGGGCGGGCCAAATAAGGAAATCCTTGTGATATTAGGTTTTGGAAATAAAATTTGATATAAAAGGGAATTAATCCCTTTTTTTTATTTCTTTCCCACGAACGACCACCTTCTTCCTCCCTTCATCACCTTCATATCAGAAAACAGGAGAAAACTTTTGCTGAAACTACTGTCGTCGTCCAACCGTCTGATCACCGTCCGGCCATATTCCGGCCGGCGCCAACCAGGTACGTGAAGTTTTTCTTTTATTATTATTTTTTATTTGCTGCTTTCATGAGTTTCATGAATGTTCATGCCTTAATTATGTTGAAGTTATATACATATGTATATATGAGCATGAGTCTTGTAAAAAACTCTTGTTTTTATAAAACAAATGTTCGTTCGATCGTTAGTTTGAGAAACTATTAATATTCCCTGACCTAGGAGAGATTTTTTTTTTGAAATATACCTGTGTGTAGTGATAAAAATTTGTTTATGAGTTTTCATGAAAACCAAAAATTTACCTTAAACCATGTGAATTTTCATAAAATCGAAATAAACCCTCGTTTCGAAGACTGACGATAGTGAAAAAGCGGGGGTCTAACAACCACACCCAATATTTCGATTAGCAATCTGTATGGACAACTCCGAGTTACTTTCTAGAGAATCAACTAGACAATTAGACTCAATCAATAGAAAATATCTCAAGGAGTTTATTATCTCTATCTCTCAATTTAATATTTACTCAAGAAAATATAATATGCGAGTCTTTATCAAAGAGAGATAACCTGGATGGTACCAAATGCCAATATCCAAGTGTCAATCAATTTAAATCAACAACCTAGAATGTCGGATATTCTAATTGATTGAAAAACACACAACCTGCATTATTTCAATTATATAACAAAATATAATGCGGAATATTTTTTTTTTTGGTAAGTCTTAGTTTATTGAAACCAAAAAAACGTAATTACAAGAATTACATAATGGGAGGCTCGAGGCCTCCCCACCCCCATAAACCAAAGGGGCACACTAAAAAACAACAACAAAAAACACAAAAAGCTTAAAAAAAAGCTTTCCAAATCCCAGAAAAAAACAAAATAGAAAAACAAAACTAATATCGTTTGCGTCCAACTCTAAAATTCCTCTTCTTAAGGCTAGCAATTGTTTTTGTCAAATCAAAATCATCATCTTGCTGGTTGTATTCATCTTCAGAATCCTTTTCGTATTCATCTTCATCATCTTCTTCTTCCTCCGAAGCATAATTACCACCAGGAGTAAGCTTAATAGGAGATTGAGCTTTTTTGTTAGTTGCCATTCTATCTACTAACTCCTTTTTTTTCCTTGTAGTATTGTTTTCTAAAGTCTGGATTTCTAATAAAATTACCACGCACTTGATCATTTTCAATAGTGCTCGCCTCGTCTAGTTCCTCACTAGACAAAATATTTTTCATATCAAAAACAACATCATCCAACCTGTCTCGTTGTTTTTTTAACTCTTCTATTCTTTCTAGGAAAGCTCTTTTTTTTCCGTTTCAACATGAGAAACTGGTTTCCTTATATCATCAGAAATTGTACCCCATTCCTTTGAATTCTTAACTTCGTCCGCCATATTAGCAGCTAGGAGATCAGCATTTTTAACTTCTAAATTTTCATCGTCTCTAAACCCCAATTCAGAATTTAAAGATTCAAAAGGATTAGCACAAATTATTTCAGAAGTGTTGCATAATGCATCCGCAAACGTAAATTTAGTAGGAGAGGCTTTACTCTTTACATGCTTCCAATCATCTTTAGAAACGTTAACTATTTTCTCTTTGCTAGGATGCTTTGATTGTTGAGCAACTACCGCAGCACCCATGTTTGTAATATTTTTTGTGTTTGAAAAAGTATGAACTTGCTTACCTTTCTCCTGAGTGGCAACAGACTTATTCACGGACTGACCCTCATTAGACGGTTCCATGTCAATGTTGCCTTCCTTTTCCGTATCCACAATAGACAAGGATGGAGCACCCCTGCGTAAAGCAATATCCTTTTGTGCAGCAATAATGTTTTTGCACCTAATAAGCTTCATCTGAGCTTCACGAAACTCAGCTGAATATTTTTCAAGCTCCAATTCCAACTTTTTAGCATCACCAAGAGCAGATTTAGGCTGCCCATCAGCTGTACCAACTTCCGGAGTAGTATTAGTCTTTGCATCATCATCATCTTTTCCTTGATTTCCACTGCCGGTATCACCATCAGTACATTTGGGTAGCCACTTCTGAACATTCTTCACAGTATTTTTCTTGTTCTTCTTTCTACAATCGGTATCAACATGACCAACAATTTTGCAAAAAGAACAAAACTTGGGTATTTTTTGTAGCTCTACAAACTGATCAAAACTTCTACCCCCCACTGTTACATGAATTGAATCTGGAATTTTTTTTCCAAAATCAATATTAACCAAAACAGCTGCATAACACCCATACTCATGATTTAATGTCTTCTTATCTACCATAACTGGATTTCCAAGAGTTTTTCCAAGAGATAACAGAACTTTTTCCGTCCATAGCTCTACATACAAAGCCGGAAAATTGACCCAAACCGAAGCATGAGAAGAACTCTCTTTATCCGGATCAAACCATGGGAACCAATCCTGAAGATGTAACTCTTGTTGATTGACTTTCCAAGTTTTCTCACGGACTTTTAGCTTGTTCTCTTCAGATGAAAACTTGATAATAAAAAAGCCCTTATTCATAGGTGTGAATTTTACCATCGCTGGACCGAAACCCCATTGATTTTCCAGGGATCTTGTAACATCATTAAACTTTGCAACCCTAAAATCCAATCTTCCAATAAGACTGAAATTCCAGGCCGCACACCCTTCTTGAAAAAAATCTAACGGAAGTTCCACAGAGGGTTTATCATCGTTAAAACTAGGATTTGGCAGACTGCCAATATCAATTATAGTAGGATTCAGATTTTGTTTACCTTTAACCATGTCTGCAAATGATGTATTCGCCGTAAGAGAGTTAGACGAAACCTGATGTTGTTGTTCTCCCATTGTAGATCATCCAAAAATGAGCAAACAATAGAGAAAACGAATGTAAAAGCAAAAACCCCAAAAGACGATGAGATTCAGAAGAACAAAGAATCGCTCAAAAAAAAACCCAACGAATTTAGGAGAGAGAAAAAGTCAAAATTTACTGTAGCACCTCAGATTTATTTGATACTCGAATTTCCAGCCACTGAAGTTGAAGAAACGTAAGATTGGGTCATCCAAAACCAATCGAAATTGATTTAGATGATCAAAAACATGAACAAAAACGAATCTAGACGAGCTGAAATTTGGAGATGAAAAAATCGCCTAGGAGAGAGAAAACGAGAGCTCCATGGCTTTTTTCCGTTTCATATGTAGCATTGATAATGCGGAATAGAAATAACACAGACACCATAATTTTATTAACGAGGAAACCCCAAATGCATAAAAACCCCGGGACCTAGTCCAGATTAAACATACACTGTATTAAGCCGCTACAGACACTAGCCTACTCCAAGCTAACTTCGGTCTGGACTGTAGTTAAACCCCAACCAATCTCATGATCCAAGGTACAATTATGCTCCTACGCCTTGGATTCCAGCAGGATACTGCGCACTTGATTCACTTAGTTGATCACAACCACAACCAAGAGTTTCTACGACCCAAAGTCAAAGACTTTAATAAACAAATCTGTCTCACACAGAAAAGTCTACAAGGATAGATAAATTCGTCTCCCACAAATAAACCTATGAGTTTTGTTCCATCTTTTGATAAATTAAGGTGAATAGGAACCAATTGATAAACCAAACTTATATTCCCGAAGAAAAGCTCAGCTTTATGAATCACCTCACAATAAATTTAATCGACGGAGCGAAGAAGATTATTGAGGAATCACAAACGATAAGACGAAGTGTTTGCGTCAACTTTTATATCTTGCCTATCGGAGATAGAAATTTCAAGCCAATTATTACAATTGTACTCGTATGATAGAAGATGCAAGATAATATCACACAACTATGATAAAAGTAGTATCGGTCTGACTTCACAATTTCAATGAAGTCTTTAAGTTGTTAATCTGGTTTTAGAAGAAGAAAACCAAAGGTTAAAGGAGAATAGATTCTAGATTAGCAAACTAGTATCACACAGAATGTGTGGGTATTAAAGTTTCCCAGTTGCTAGAGTTCTCCCTATAATGATAACTTAGTAATAATGCATTCAATATTCACCGTTAGATGGAACACCTGATTATTTTCAAGCTAATATTTATCAACCTTTAGATCGAAAACATAGCTTGTTATACACACTTGTAATGCACGTTTCTAGGCTTGTGTAACTGTACCCAAACTTGTACATTAGTTGGTTCAACACTAGTTAACCAAATGGTTAGCCGTATGATACCTTTCATATCAACCATATTCTTCTTCACCATAACTAGTCCAAATGACTCAAATGAACTAGTTAGAGAGTTGTTCAATTGTTTAGATCTTTATGTACTAAACAAGACACAATTGAAGCAAAAACGATATGATTCACTCGAATCGATTTATGAACTATAAATCCACGGTTTGCAATAGCATTCCTTAGTTTATTAAGATAAGTTCACAAACATCGTTTATAGAAATAACATACTCAAGTTCGCGGACTGGGTTCGCGGACTTAAGTTCGCGGATAGAGTTCACAAACTCCAGCAGAAATTATCGATTAAGAACTTCCACTAGTTCACGGACTGAAGCTCACGCACTACACCGGTTTCACTTGATCAACAAAGTTCGCAAACTTCGGTTCAAGCACTAAGGACTTATACATATATGTGTTGGCACAACAATGCTTATATCCTCCAATGGTTATATTGTCTAAACTCTCATTTCAATCATTGAAACATTTGCATAGGGCGTTATATAGTTGTTATTCACGGACTATTTTTCGTCAGAGAGATTTCCAAAATGATTGAAACATAACATGACTTTCCTCACTAGGTAAAGACGAACTTGGCTAAAGCGGAAGCTTTACCAAAACATATTTTGATAAATAGATAAGCGAGATATACTCAGATCGAAATATCCACATGTGTATAATCTAAGTCTATATAGCAAAATGACTTTTATCTCAAGATAGGAGATAGAGTAGATAGAATTTTGAGTGATAGATAAGTTCAAGTCTCTATATACCTTTTAGTCGATGAAGATCCACTGGTTCCTTGAGTAGTCCTTCGTCTTGTATGATGATCGCCATGGAGTTCTTGAGCTCAACCACACTTTCTATCCTAGTCCTAGACCTTAGCTATAGTAGACTAGAAATCAAAGACTTTATAGTTTTGATCACTAATATTGACAAACATGCTTGACATAGCAACGCATGTGAGTTCGACCGAGCAATGCTCTAACAATCTCCCCCTTTGTCAATTTTAGTGGCAAACTATTAATACATATGGAATACAAAAATATATATATAAACTTCGTAGCTCATATTCCACATGTCGTCTAATCTTCAACAATACTCGAAATCTTCGTCAATTCCAAGTAATCCAATGATCCCAAAGGTTGTAAGTTTAGCATCATCATTGTTGAAAATCCATAGCTATAACAATAAGAAAACAAGAGTTCTCAATCATTGTCATATAATGTCATAGTATCATTACACAGCGTCAAAGTCCAATTGCATCACAACTTTAACAACAATACTATGGTGATACTTCACTCTCCCTTAGTCAATACTCCATCTATCAAAGAAACCACTCCTCCTTACATAATGATCCGAAAACCATATGTATTTGTAGTGTGAATTACATATTAATTCTCCCCCTTTTTGTCAATAAAATTGGCAAAGGTACAAGAACGGGATCCTAATGAAATTTCCGTAAGAGACATTTCATTACCAAAGGTAAATGTATATCATCTTGTTTAGATGCAATCATAAAGCTGAAGTTAAATGCATTCATCAAGGAGTTCATAAAGATACAAGATAAACCCTCTAATATTCCACAGCCGCACTCCTCCCAAAGATTTGGCAATTAAGCACAAGCTCAAAAGAACTCTCCCCCATAAAATGTCATTCCCAAGGGAACAACAAGAGCGACCTTAATTTCAAAAGAAAAGAAGGATTTCTTTGGATAACAAATCACATACAAGTATGAATTTGAATCCAAAAATATTCAATTACAAAAGTAACCGAATATGCTCAACACGGGTAAACTTATGGAGACTTAAAAACTCAATTAGATTAATCACAAGTGAACCCATAATTAATCTAACTGGAATACACAATTAAACTAATCACAAAAGTAACCAATTTAATCATTTATTATACTCATATAAGAAAATCTATGGAGGAATGACTAAGTTAATCATGAAAGTAATCAACCTAGTGAAAAACGCTCAAACATAAGAAAAACATACGGTGTCATAACTAAATAACCACACAAGATGATTAATTTAGTTCAATATGCTCGACATAAAGTACCTTATGGAACACAACTAAGCTAATCACAATAATCAACTTGGTTGTCTAGTGCTAGACATAAGACACAATACTGAGCCTCACAGTAATACACAAAATATGGATCAAGGAAGATCAATTACTGCAGAATACACAAGGATCCATTCTATGTTTCCATCACCATTTGCACAATGACATACAATAGACATAATCCTTGAATTATAAAAGATTTTAACCTATCTTCCATCAAAAATTGACATAATATGTTTAACATTTGTATTTGTCAAAAGTCCATTCATTCTTTCATCAATACTTTCTTATTAACTCATGAACAACTTTACTTTTGACAAAGTATGGGGAAATCAAGTTCACGGACGTAAACACATATATCCCATAACAATATTGCAATATATAAAACCATAAAGATTAATACTGCAAAGATCATCTTCCAAATAAGTTTAGAATTTAAACTAATAAATCTAAAAAGATGAAGATGAAAATGTTAGACATAGATAAGTGTAATCACAATAATGGCTATTCCAAACTCTAGTTATTCTTCTAAATAACAAGAATAAATTCTCATAAGAAGTTTCCTAGGCATCAAGACAAACTCGTAATGCACATATAAGATGATTTGTCCTTAGAGGGTAGAATCAATCTTTTTCGCCCGGATTTATACCAATAATAGCTACCAAGGGCGTATAAAAATATTTTCTTAACAAAGAAGAACATACAAAGTCAATAACGACCATGCACCATAGTTCACAAAGGATGACTGTGAACATTCAAGAATTCCATAGCAATGCGTACCACTTTCCATTCTTGAGCTTCCTTCTTTGTGATTCACCAATAACATTCGTGTAAAAGCTATAAATTAGCTTAGAAGAGTAGTAATCCAAGAATCCAAGTGCCCAAGTTCAAGAGAAGTGGAACAAGTGCAACGAAACGGAGCGAAATACTCAAAAACAAGAGATATGACAAATACCAATCTTAACTCATCCAAATTCAAGGTTTCTCATTTTCATTTTGAATAGAATTCAAATAGGAAGAGATTGCAAAAATAATTAGGTCAATACGAGTTCGGACGAAGACGTTACGGCCAAAACAAGTTTACCGAGTATCGACGTCAAGTATGCATACGGGTTTGCAAACGAATTTTTGTATCTTGGAGTAGTATGCAAACGGGGTTTGCGAACTTAAGCCCCTGAATTTTGGTTTTAAATGATGTTATGCCTACTTGGTATGTGTACCATGAAGTCCAAACATTCCGAACTAATGTTTTCAAACCTAAACATTTAAGAACCTTAAACATAGATCAAGCTAGGTACAAATGAACGATAATCAAGGTACATGGATCATTATAAGTACTCAAACAAGTAATAAAAACATAAAACTTGCTCAAGTTTATAGACATACCTTTTTAGAAAAGTCCAATTGAATTCTGCAGCCTTACCGAACATAATCTGTTTTCCCCAATTCTCGTTCTTTCCTCACCGTATACATAGCAGGGTATTCCTTGGTGAGGATGCACTTACAACACAATCAAGTTGTGTTGAGGTGAACAATATCTTTCTCACCACAAGTGACTTTTGGATTATCATGAAAGAGGTCGCTTTTAGAATCTTTAACATCCAAATCCATCTTTCCAACGAACTTTTTAACTTCCATCATCATGGATACTGCCTTCTCCATAGACATGGAATTTTCTGGGAGATCATTCCATTTTACACTCAAAATATCATCGACTTTCTTTGGTATCCACTTCTGAGTGTATTTTGGAACAACCAGAACATTCTTCCAATTACTCTCTTCTAGATTTCTCGAGAGAGAATTGGATTGACTATTCTTTTGAAAGTTAGTCTTTCTCCAATTGGGAGCATAGGATATTGTCTTCGTCTTTACGAAGTTATCCTTTTGATAACCATTACGATTGTGAAAAGGCTTCATATGACGTTGATAGGCAAATTAGGTTGATAACAACACTGATTCCTTTACTTAAAGGTTGGACAGTTACAACCTATAACGTTAAGGGGATTAGTCTTAACATATGATATTAGTTTCATAACTTCTTGTGATGCTCAAACAAGAACATCAAGAAGTTTCTCATTCCTTATATGGAAACGACATCTCCTTTCCAGGTGACATTTATTTCCTCAATAGTGGCAAACATAAGGAATGTTCTTACCTCGATCTGTGTGTGCTGACTTTGGAGGTTAATAAACTTTGCTCTTTTGAACCTTAATTGTCGGTGATGGTATTTCACTTTTTCCATCAGTAAAAACCTTTTGTTGAGAAGAATCACTAGGCCTGACAAATTTTACCTCTTTGCTAATACTTGGAGCATCTATTCCCGTATAGCCCAATCCCCGTGTATCACGATGATTTTTAATTTCTCCTAGCATAGTAGTTAATTTTCTTGAACTAGTATTGAACTTTTTCAAGTCATCTTCCAACATCTTGATTTTAGCAAGAGCAGCAGCTAAATCAGACTCAAGACATTTTTCTTGAGCGAGACAAGCACTTTCTCTATCATCAAAACCTGTTTGCTGGGAGGTAATCCTTGCTTCATATTCTGCAAGTTTCTCTTCCAACAAAAAATACTTTTGATAAAGATTATCACATTCAAGTGACTTTATACGTAGGTTTTTCTCAGAATCCTTGAGGATTGATTCGTTAGAATGATTTGAAACATAAACACCTGCGTAACATCTTTTCAATTTCTTGTTTTCTCGACAGAGAGGAGTCAGAAGACGTGTGACATGAGAAGTTGTCATCTTCTTGTTTTTCAACGAATCCAATAGCTTAACATACTCTGAGATTTCCTCATCAATATCTCTATCAATATCCGAGTCACCTTCATCAGAAAGTTCATTCAACTGTTCTTCTAGGCATGTTTCCCAGATATCAACAATTTCTACATAACGAGGATGTTTAGATATTGATCTAGATGTGACAGTTCTCCCAGGTGAATTTAATCTTTAAAAAATATCTGGTAATTTTTGAACTGGTACGTTATTAGAGATAGACTCGTCTATAAAGTCAGATCGCTACAAACATAGACTTATAAGGTCTTAAACATGTTTTCCTGCTCTGATACCAATTGAAAAAGCGGGGGTCTAGCAACCACATACAATATTTCGATGAGCAATCTGTATGGAAAACTCCGAGTTACTTTCTAGACAATCAACTAGACAGTCAGGGTCAATCAAACGAAAATATCTCAAGGAGTTTATTATATCTATCTCTCAATTTGATATTTACTCAAGCAAATATAATATGTGAATCTTTATCAAAGAGATATAACTTGGATGGTACCAAAGACCAATATCTAAGTGTCAATCAATTTAAATCAACAACCAAGAAGGTCGGATATTCTAATTGATTGAACAACGCACAACATGTATTATTTCAATTATATAACGAAATATAATGCGGAAAAGAAATAACACAAACACCAGAATTTTGTTAACGAGGAAACCGCAAATGCATAAAAATGCCGGGACCTAGTCCAGATAAAACATACACTGTATTAAGCCGCTACAGACACTAGCCTACTCCAAGTTAACTTCGGTCTGGACTGTAGTTGAACCCCATCCAATATCACACTGATCCAAGGAACAGTTCTGCTCCTACGCCTCTGATCCCAGCAGGATATTGCGCACTTGATTCCCTAATTTAATCTCAGCCACAACCAAGAGTTGCTACGACCCAAAGTCGAAGACTTTAATAAAGAAATCTGTCTCACACAGAAAATTCAACAAGGATAGATAAATTCGTCTCCCACTAAAAAACCTAAGATTTTTACTCTGTCTTTTGATAAATCAAGGTGAACAAGAACCAATTGATAAAACCAGACTTATATTCCCAAAGAACAGCTCAGCTTTATCAATCACCTCACTATAAACTTAATCGACGCAGCGAAGAATATTATTGAGGAATCACAAATGATGAGACGAAGTGTTTGTGACTACTTTTATATCTTGCCTATCGGAGATAGAAATTTCAATCCAATTATTACAATTGTACTCGTATGATAAAAGATGCAAGATCAGATCACACAACTTCGATAGTATCGGTCTGGCTTCACAATCCCAATGAAGTCTTTAAGTAGTTAACCTAGTTTTAGAAGAAGAAAACCAAAGGTTAAAGGAGAATCGACTCTAGCTTAGCAAACTAGTACCACACAGAATTTGTGGGGATTAGGTTTCCAAGTTGCTAGAGTTCTCCCTTATATAGTCTTAAAATCAGGGTTTGCAATCAATGTTAGCTTAGTAACAAAGCATTCAATATTCACCGTTAGATAAAAACCTGATTAGATTCAAGATAATATTTATCAACCGTTAGATCGAAAACATAGATTGTTATACACACTTGTAATTCACGTTTCTAAGCTTGTGTAACCGTACCCAAACTTGTACATTAGTTGGTTCAACACTAGTTAACCAAATGGTTAGCCGTATGATAACTTTCATATCCACCATATTCTTCTTCACCATAACTAGTCCAAATGACTCAAATGAACTAGTTAGAGAGTTGTTCAATTGCTTAGGTCTTTATGTACTACACAAGACACAATTGAAGCAAAAATGATGCAATTCATGCGAATCGATTCATGAACTATAAAGCCACGGTTTGCAATAGCATTCCTTAGTTTATTAAGATAATTTCACAAACATCATTTTTAGAGATAACCTACTCAAGTTCGCGGACTGGGTTCGTGGACTTATGTTCCCGGATGGAGTTCACAAACTCCAACATAAATTCTCGCTTGAGAACTTCCGCCAGTTCGCTGACTGATTTCACGGACTGAAGGTCACACACTACACCGGTTTCACTTGATCAATAAATTTCACAAACTTCGGTTAAAGCACTAAGGACTTATACATATATGTGTTGCCATAACAATGCTTATATTCACCAATGGTTATATTTTCTAAACTCTTATTTCAATCATTGAAACATTCTCAGATGGCGTTATATAGTTGTTTTTCACAAACTATTTTTCGTCGGAGTGATTTCCAAAATGATTGAAACATAACATGACTTTCCTCACTAGGTAAAGATGAACTTGGCTAAAGCGAAATCTTTACCAACACATATTTCTAGAAATAGATAAGCGAGATATACTCAGCTCGAAATATCCACATGTGTATAATCTAAGCCCATATAGCAAAACGACTTTTGTCTCAAGATAGGAGATAGAGTAGATAGACTTTTGAGTGATAGATAAGTTCAAGTCTCCACATACCTTTTAGTCGATGAAGATCCACTGGTTCCTTGAGTAGTCCTTCGTCTTTTATGATAATCGCCATGGAGTTCTTGAGCTCAACTACACTTTCTATCCTAGTCTGAGACCTTAGCTATAGTAGATTAGAAATTAAAGACTTTATAGTTTTGATCACTAATATTGACAACATGCTTGAGATAGAAACGCATGCGAGTTCGACCGAGAAATGCTCTAACAGATAGTACGAAGGAAAAATAGTTTTTTTTTATATATAAAACTGTGACCTGTTCATGGATATATTCTTTTTTGATGAAACCGTGGAATATCAATGAAAATTTCGTTTATATGAGCCTTGATCATATATAAATTATTTACGTGAGTAAATCACGTTTTATTTATATATATATTGTTTTCTTATAAAATAAAAACTAGAGTTTTGTGTAATCATTAGAAGAAAACGATTATTTATGATAAAATAATGTTTTAGTTTTCATAATCCCATGGTGAATGTTCACGCAGTGGAAATGTTCATGATTTTATGAAAATTTGAGTTTTGCTCATACTGTGTAGGTTTTGAAGAAACGAACAGTTTTGAAGTGCTGACTCTAATATCACAATCACTGTGTCAGTGGAATTGTAAAGAGGTAAGAGTTAGGATTACCATTTTTGCAGTGGATTTATTATCAGCATATCTATAATTCTTTGCTCCTGGTTCTAGAAAATGGTAACTTCCAGCAGCGGCGATTATGATTATAGCTATTCTTCTAGCTCTTCTGAAGAGGATTCCAAAGTTTCCACAGCCAAATCACGAGCTAAGATGAATCATACTGAGAGAAAAAAGCCTGGCATGCCTCTCAATAACCATAAAGTTACTTATACTGAGCTCATGAAGAGAAAAGTCGGGATGATAGGATGGATGATCATCGGCGAAGAAGGGACCGAATTCAGCGCAGAGTACTAGCAGCTGAGGAGAAACTTCGATCTTGAGCTGACGGGTTACCCTCTGATTCTAATGCTTCGGAATATGAACCCGTGTGGGTGCCACGAGATCTCAAGATTAAGCTGGATCAGCGTACCCGGGAGATTGAGAAACTTGTAAAAGCTGACCTTGAAGTTGAGCGTGAAAAGGAAGAGTACTGGGATTCCAGCGATCCTGATATTCATCCAGACTTCGTCAATTACCCTGATAGTAATTCTGATGAAGAATTTGAAGAAGACTCTGCAAAAGAAGACGATGACGAATCTGATGAATACGATGAGTAGTCTTGCTCCTGATCTTGTTTAGACATCTGAATGCCCTTTTTTTCTAATCTTCATAGTAGATATCTCTTTGATGATCTGAAAAGCTTCTCTTCAGAATTAGGATTTTCTTTTGAATGAGAAACCCTTTTATTAATGTTGATTCTTCCCGAATTGAATGAAATGAACCAATGTTCATGATCCAAAATTCATCATGATCCCTTTCGGCTTACCTTGGTGATTTCCATTTGCGGAAAATACTAAGATATCTTGCATGGGATGAGAAAACACGCATCATACACAAATCCGTTTTCCTTCCACTCCTCCATCAATATCTAAGATTTTGTAATATCCGTTGGATACTGACTTGATAACTACATATGGCCCTTCCCATTTTGGAGAAAACTTGTGAGCAGAAATGTCTTGTTGAATGTGCTTTGCTGTCTTTAATACTATATCCCCTACTTGAAATGTTCGAGGTCTTACCATTTTGTTGTAGGCTCTGGTGATCCTTTGTTTGTAGGTTTCTACGTATTTTTCCACCTTAGACCTCCTTGACTCGAGCATGTCCAGTTCAGCAATTATTTAGTTGGACACTTCAGCTTCATCCCATTGTACTCCACTAGATTTTGTAATCCTTGCTGAAGGAATTTTGATTTCTTCCGGAAGTAAGGCATCGGCCCCGTAGACGAGAGAATATGGTGAAGTCCCGATCGAGATCCTTGGCGCGGTTCGATAAGCCCATAAAGCCATAGGCAATTGTTCATGCCAGGTTCGAGGATTATCATGAATTGTTTGGCTGAGAATTCAGATCAAAGTTTTGTTGGTGCTCTCTGCTTGTCCGTATCCTTGGGGATAATACGGTATGGAGAAAACTTGTTTGATGCCGTATTACTCGAGCAATTCTGTCACGTGGTTGTTTTCAAAAGGAGTTCCATTATCAGTGACAATTTGTTTAGGAACACCAAATCTACATATTATGTATTCTTTGATGAAGGCTGCAATCGTGACTCCAGTGGTGTTTCGAAGAAGAATAGCTTCAACCCATTTGGTAAAATACTCGGTTGCAGTGATGATGTATTCATGCTGCTTCGAAGATGCTGGATTGATTTTCCTGATGATATCCAGTCCCCATCTATAGAAAGGCCATGGACTATACACAAAATTCAATGGGAGACAAGGAGTGTGAATGAGATTACCATGGACTTGGCATTGATGACATATCTGAACGTGCAACTGCATCGTCCTCCATGGTCGGCCAATAATATTTCTCATGAATCTGGAGAAATAATTTCCTTTTTCCTTGATGTTCTCCATCATGCATCTCCTTCAAAATTGTTGGGATTTCATGCTTATCTAAGCATCTCATCAAGTTTCCACCAAATCTTTTGTGGTATAAGATTCCATCAAGAAAGACAAATCTTTTAGCTCCCTGAATGAGTTTGATTGTTTCTTTCTTTTCCAACGGAAACTCCTTATCCCGGAGGTACTTGATGTAGGGTTCCCTCCAGTCCCCAGTGTGATGGGATATCAGAGCTTCTAAGTGATGAGGGGGAGTCCGAAAATTGGGACATGACTTTTGCAGAATTCTTGATTGAGCCTCCATGGAAGGCCAATAGTATCCCATTCTTTGAAGATTTATGTAAAGTGTTACCACCAACGTCTGTCCGCATATTTCTTCATGTATGCATTTGAGTTGTTCGTTCGCTTCATCGTTTCCAAGGCATCATGATAAGGACCCATCATATTTTCGATAGTATAATGCTCCGTGAAGCAAAAAATAATTATTTAATTCCTTGAGACTGACTTTCCCTTCTGAAAAAGAACTGTCCAATTCATGAATAATAAGTGCTCACCAATCATCTGCTTGAATGTTTCCGGCTTAAGAAAGCCAGGTAAATGACACATCACGCCTCTGTACAATGATTGTTTTTTCTGCTCCTTTGAATTGCATCTTAGAAGCGAGAGTGTCCAGGAATTCAGCATACCTATTGTTAGTTTGTCCAGTATGGACAATCGTTGCATCAGCGAAGTGAGTTAATAGCCGTTGAGCTTCAGTTCTTAATGGAGAAAGTGTGATTTCTTTAAGAGAGTATATTCCATTCATTTGATTGACCAGTAACTTTGAATCTCCTCTTATATCGAGGTGTGTTGCTCCTGCTTGCTTGGCCAGGGACAATCCTAGTAAGAAGGCTTCATATTCTGCCGAATTGTTGGTGCAGTGAAAATCCAACTCGAATGAATGTGAGAAAACTTCGCCGGATGGAGATACTAGCACTATACCTGCTCCTCCAGTGTCGTTTCTAGGGGGTGGCGGAACTATCAAAGTATAAAAGATACATCTCTTCTTTGATAACTAAGATATCTGGAAAACTAAGATATATGGAAGTTCACCAGGTACATCTTCATGTAACATTATTGCATCCTCTCCTGGAAAAGCAGCGAGGAAGTCTGCAACTGCTTGGCCTTTGATTGCTTTAGGCGGTGTACATGCTATGTCATATTCTGACATCTGAAGTAGCCACTTTGCTGGTTTTCCTATCAAGGCTGGCTTTGATAGTAGAAACTTTATAGGGCTTTGGAAATGAGCACGACTCTATTGGATAGTAAATAATGCCTGAATTTCTGAATTGCATGCACTAACGCTAGACATGCTCTCCCAGCCTTTGGGTTTAGGAGTTGAGCGTCTCTCATTGTACGACTGAAGTAGTAAATCGGTCGTTCGATGCCTTCATCGTCTTCTTGAGTAAGGTGTACTCCGATAACGGCATTACTAGAAGCTATGTAAAGTCTCAGTGGTCGTCCTTGCACCAGTGATTTCATGACAGCAGGTGATAATAATACTTGTTGTATTTTCTAAAATGCTTCTTGTTGGACAGTTGTCCATGTAAACCTCATTCCTTTCTTCAGTAGAGGGGCGAACGAAGAAAAGCTGAGCCAATCCAGGGATGAAGAGTCGAATATAGTATACCTTGCCCATAAAAATTTGGAGTTCCTTCACAGTGCGTGGAGGAGGCATGGTAGTAATATCCTTCGTATTTTCGGGATCGACTTTGATTCCTTCTGCTATGACTAGGAATCCTAGAAATTTTCCAGAGGAGACAACAAAAGCACGCTTCAGAGGATTCATCCTTAATTTGTATTCTCTACATCTTTCAAAAACTTGTCTTAGAACTTCAAGGTGGGAGGCTTGATTCTTCAACTTCACTACCATATCATCAACATAGTCTTCCACTTGTTTGTGCATCATGTCGTAGAATATGGCAGTCATGGCTCGTTGATAAGTAGCACCTGCATTCTTTAACCCAAAGGGAATCACAGTGTAGTAAAAATTTCCAATAGGAGTGCGGAACGCGGTTTTGTTGGCATTATGCTCGTACATCTTGATCTGGTTGTATCCACTGTAACTATCCATGAATGAGAACATACCGTGACCATTGGTTGCATGAACGAGCATATCAATGTTGGGTAAGGGAAAATCATCTTTCGGAAAACATTTATTCAGATTCCTGAAATCAACATAACATATGATTTGACCATTCTTCTTCTTGACAGGAACAACATTTGCCATCCATTTTGGGTATTGAATAGGTTTTATGAATCCTGTTATTAGTAGTTTCTGAATCTTGACTTTGATTGGCTCCTCGACTTCGTGTATGAACTGGATAGGCGATTGTTTGACATCTTTGGAACCAGCAGTGATGTGCAGATGATGCGTAACTAATTTGACATCTAGACCAGGCATTTCTTCGTACGTCCAAGCGAAGACATCCTGATATTCCTTCAGAAGATTTATCAGTCCCATCCGTTCCTCTGGTGATAGCGCGGAGCTGATTAAAATTGGAATTGGATCATCCTCCGTCCCGATGTTGATTGTTTCGATATCATCAGTGGTGGAATCAATGCCATCTTGAAATTATCGTGGAGCGTCTTGAACCTCTTTCTCGAGTGATGGTTCGCTCTGACATGATTCTTCAGGGCGGGGAGACTTTTCATTATTCTCCCATGTTAATTACTAATCTTTACATCAGTGATAAATGATCCTCCCCTTCGCATCATGACTGGCTATGAAATTATATCCCGGAGTTGAGACCTGATCCTTACGGCGCTTAATTGGTGTAGCAGATGACTTGATCGTCTTATCACCTGAGGATGATGGTTTGTCAGTAATTTTTTTGATGGACTTCCAGCTTGGGAGTGAAGTACTATAAATCTTTCTTGGAGGTTCGGGGATGCTTTTTTGAGATTCAAGGAATTTAGCATCATATACAGGAGCATAAGGAGATGACGAAGCGGCGATGCAAATAATCTTGTTGTTGAACAGAGCCTTCATGCATTGATGGTTTGTCGATGGAACCACCTTGTTGTCAAGGAGCCAGGGCGTCCGAGTATCATGTGATAATCAGGTTCTTGCTCAATTACATGAAACTTGACTTTTGATTGGATAGGTCCTAACTTTAGGTCTACATATGTATATTCATACGTAACGCTTTGACTTCCTTCAAAGCCCGTCATCAAGATGGGGTGACGAATGATTTTGTTCTGTGGGATCTTGGCTTCCTTGAGATTCTTCATAGGAATAATATTTGTGGAAGTACCTGTATCAACGAGAGCTATCTTGAATTCAAAGTCTTTGATAAAACCGGTTACGTATAAGGCTCGATTATGCCCTTCACCTGCCATGAAGTCTTCTTCTCCAAATGTGATATTGTTGATCGAGTGTTCAAACACCATGGATACTTCTTTAACGGCTGGAGATGGTGTAATTAGTTGCACGTCAGATGATATTTGGTAAAGTGCAACAAATGTGTTCGTACGCTGATCTCTGGAGAAGTGTAGGAGTTCACACAAACTCTTGATCAAATGTGTAACTTTCTGATCCATCGGCTTTTCATAAGTGGTGAAGCTGTTGGCTTGAGGGATAGCGTCAGCGGCATCAAGAGACGATCGTTCCACAACTTGGGATCCTAAGATTCTTTTCAGGTCCACCATGCAGTTGAACAAATTATTACTCCCTTCAATCGATTTATGTTCCTTTCCAGAACTTCTTGCCATCTTGCCAGTTCGGCCAATGACATAATTTCTCCATCAAATGCATTGATAGATGAGAAAGGTGATGCGTGTCGTAGCCACAAAAAATTAATTAAGATATTTCCCACTAATTACCTGGTAATATAGTGGTAATAAGAGATCATTCCCACATAGAGATGTGTAATTGATATGTTATCTAGATAGAAAAACAAAGTGAACGGGGGTTGGTTTAAAGTAAAATAAAAAGAATAAAAGAGAATAAGATAAAAGGGATGATCAAAGAATCCTTCGCCGTTACCAAACGATAACTGGATTAGTATACTTATATATCTTCGTAAGAACCATTCATCACCAACCGTAGGAAAGCAGATGGCGCAGTGCTATCCCCAAAGTCCCTTATGTAACTTGATACCGAAGTGCTCGCATATCAAATTCTATCCAACTGAACCACCAAGTAGTAACGCACTCAAGGTGTAACCCAACAGAATCTTTAAGTTATGTGAACTTAGGTTGATCCTAGCAGTTATACTCTTAGCTCAAGGTCCACTTACTAGTGTTCTCTTCACACATGATTTCTCCACAGAATCCCTCTGCGAGGTCTCACGTTCTCTACTTGTGTAAGGGTTATTCAACAATTACGCAGATATCCTAACTCTTTACTAGCAATAGAATGATCAATAGATTAATCCAGCGTGCACTCCAAACAATCTAGTTAATCAATCATAAACCCTAGAAATAGTGAAAAAAAAAACGATTATATGATTAAAACTCCGAATATATTTATATAATTAATAAAGCTTCACGCTTAGAAAATTGAATTCTTCCTCAATCACAAAAGTTTAGCTTCTCATGATTACACAATTACCCGGTTTCCCTCTAAAGAGGTAAACCCTAGAATATTAATTAAGAACAAAAGTGTATTATGAGATGTGTCCATATTAGGTTAAGAAGTATCTCTTATATAGTCTCCAAATTGTAGAAGTACATGTGCATCAATCCCGGTCAAAATAGGTAGTGACCACTTGCCAAAATCACTCCAAAAACTCACGTCCATGTCTGTGACCACAAACTGGTCGTATTAAGAAACCCGAGTATCCAAATGGTCTCGTGTATAATCCTAGAAGCCTAGTCCATTTATCAAAATTGTCCTGTCAGTCTTGCGAAACTGACATGATATTCTTCTTCTTTTGTCACGGCCAGGAATTTCTATCCGTAAGTTCTCCTGGAACTTTTCTCCTTTCAATTACGTCTGGGATTTTCAGCCGAAACTCCTCCTGTATGTTTTACTTTTACTCCACTTTTTCATTATCTTTTATCGCTGGCAGAAACCAAATGACCTGAGCTCCACTGTCGCTCCCATCTAACCACAGTTCCAAGACTTCCCTGCCATCATAGTAGCTCCATCCCTTTCCTTCAAGCGTCCGTCATCTTATCAACTACAACCCATTAGATCTCAAGAATCAGCTCATCATGAGCTGCTCTAAATAATCACAAGAAGCAGCATCACTGATCATCATAGCCATCGAGACTCCCTGAACTCCTTCTCGAGCTAAGCAGCAGCACAAACTTCTCCGCCGGTGGATTATCAGCTTCTCGATCACCACCATCACTGCTGTCTTCGGCAATGAGCCAGAACCATCACAGCTTCAAGCTCTAACTCCATGAACCATCTAACTCCTCCATTGCTTCTCAACTCTCATGACCATCTGATAAGCCGCAACAGTCCCAGCTGACTTACTTCTCTGTTCAAGCTCCATCTCCATCAAGAGAAAGAATCACCACATCTTTCGACTCTGTCTACTTCCATTATCTCCATCGTTCATACAAACCAAACCTACGTTGAGTTTCTTTTAAATTAGGGAAGAAGATGAAGGTGCCCCTAGTAAAATGACCGGTGTTCTTAACACTATTTGATTTCTAGCTTCCCCACAGTAAATGGCCTAGCTGCCTTTAGCAATTCCTTTGAAAATGGCAACTCATTTACGGAATGACTGCCCCTTAATTTACATGGGGGTGCCAATAGCACTTGGTACACGAAATGACCATTTTGCGCTTTTAGTCTTCCAAATTCTTGTTTTGCTCATAAGTTCTTCATACGAACTCAGAATGACTCCGTTCTTTCGCCATTGCCTTCGTATTTTCGTCCTCCTCAATGTGAAAAGTATAAATCTTATACTTGAATGAGTTCCAATTGGTGTTTGGCCTTTCTCCACTTGTATCTAGCTTCTTTCCTTGCACAATTAAGTGCAAATTCATTTCTTTTGGACGATTCACCTAGCAAAACATAAATAACAGAAAACAAGAGTAATATACAATAATTCACAAGAATATATAACAATTACCATAATCATTCGGATGAGCCAGAGAAGCGTCACCATTTGAAAGACTTTGATTAGAGTTATGAGTAACTGAATTGGATCTAAGACCGACCATCTTGATAAAAATTAAGATTGCAACCGAGAGAATGATCTCTCACTGTGGTCGCTAATCTGTAGATGGGGCAAAAAAAGTTGCTGGTTTTTTCGAAATTGAGGATACGACCATGCGGAGGAAACTCCTTGAACCGAGCAAACTGTTAAACCTCACACAGATGCACTGCAAGAAGGGAGTGCTTTGAATTCGAGAGATCAATCTGTAGTACTCCGGCCTGAACCAAGACAATGGCCATTCCAGAGTAAATTCTATCACAAGAGAGGATGGGTCAATCTGTAGGAGGGAAGCTGAGAAATGTGTGATATCAATGGTAAACGAAGATCATAGGTGTGTTGTGTATTTTGAAAATATGAGAAGTTCTGAATGATTGAATTTTACTCTGCTGAGATTACTTGCTCAAACGTTGAGTTGTTGATCTCGTGTTGTCTGTTTGACGTAAGATTGTCCTGTTTTCAATCATGATTCAGAGACTTATTTATATTGCTAGAATTGTAAGCACCATGATCCTATGAAGTGTGATAGTTGATGGAATCAAAGAGTGGAGAAGTGGAAATCGTGTGAAAACCAGTTGCTCAACGTGCGGAGACTTGGTTGATTTTCCATCCACTACTTTGTTAACTTCTCCAAATGATTACACGACTTGCTCACATTCTCATCGTGTGTATGAACATACGTGCCGTAGACCGCCAGACCAAAACCCTAGTTTATATCCACCATGTGACACGATTGATGTCTCGTGATTGTGGAGTCTTTAAGGCAGACATGTATTTAGTTAGTCAGTTACTGACTTCATGACTTCATGGGACGATGAGTCCTTGTATTGTTGAGTCGAACATGATTTGCAAATGTTCTGAGACTCACAAATTGAACATGTCTTTTGAGACATAGATATAATTCTCAAGTAAATGTTGATAGTTAAGGTGAGCAAATATTGGTCATTTGATGAATTGTTGAATATTGATAATTATACCAATATTCCTTGGTTTGAGTAAATATTGCTCATCTGAGCAAATGTTGCTTGTTTAATAAATTATTGGTAGCATGACCAAATAAAGTATTAAATCAGAATACTGGCAACTGAACCGAGTATAATTAATAAAATGTTTGTCATGAGATCAACGTAAAATTAGTAGCGTTTGAATGTGGAATTATGAACCTTGGACTCAAAACCCTAATTTGATCAATTGATGATTTATTGAAAATGAACCACAGAGTGAAGGAGGGATCAGATACACAAGATGATGGATCGACCATGTAGCGCCCATATGCTCAAGTGAGTAAAAAAAAATACCAAAGTCTCTTGAAGACCAGTTGGTGAAAGGATGATTAAATGCTGGTTTAATCATTTATTAAAATAATGCTCGTCTGTGCCTTAGGTGATAAAAACTAATTAATTATGAAGTGATGAGGGACCGACCAAGGGGTCATGAAACCGGACCTGGGTGGTCACGAGATCGAATAACGATCGTTCCATGAAGCTCCAAATTGTTTGGAAGAGTTAAAACCTAATATGAACAAATTAGGTTAATTGATGAAAATATATGGGACCGGCCTCTTGCAAGCCAAAGAGCCAACCTTGGTCGGTCAAGGTAGTATGCTCGTGTCACCGAAGTGTTCGTGTCTCAGTCCTGCGAATTTTGATATTTTCTGATGTGCGTTTGAGCAATCATTTGGGAAAATATGAAGAAATCATGGATTTTTCTGAAACTGAGGAAACTTCATGAAATGAAGGAAAAATAATAATAAAATGAAGGAATCATGAAGTATGGGACCGGCTATGGACAAGGCATGGCGATACGGCTAATGAGCCTGGTCCCATAGCATTTCCCTAATTTTATTATATTTTTTCATGATTTTATGGAAATATCATAAAATCAAGGAGTTTCTTGAAACTAAGGAGTTTTGTTGAAATCAAGGAGTTTCCTTGAAGTGAAGGAGTTTCCATGAGATGAAGGAAACAAATAACATTAATAATAATAAAATAAGGGCGTGTGGGACCGTCTTGGGCATGGTCGGTTGGCTAGGGCCCGATCCCGTGAGTTTTCCCTAATTTTATGTATTATTTCATGATTTGAAGGAATTTTCATAATTTGAATGAAATATCAAGAAATCAAGGAATTTCATGGGATCAAGGAAACATAAAAATAATATTAATAAAATAAGGGGTGTGTGGGTCCGGCTAGCGCATGACCGGCCGGCTAGGGACCGGTCCCACGAGTTTCCCTAATTTTTATAAATTTTCATGATTTGAAGGAAATACCATTAAATTAAGGAGTTTTTGAAAAAGCGGAGGTTGTAGTACCAGAATATCGCCACAATTATGTTCACGAGAGATTAACGACACTTCTGCGAGCATTACTGAAAAACCTTCAACAACATTTCACGAACGTCACAAAATAATTCAAAGAATGACGAAGTTGACGATTGAAGAGGCATATTAGAAGAGTGTTGTTTCACGAGTATTACAAAAGTTGGCGAATATTAACATTGTAATTACCGCGATGAGATCGCAAAATAGATCCGAAAGAAGGGGAAAACTTAGCTGTCACCCATTGTGTAATTTCCTATATAAAGGGTTCAAGTAAGTCCAGAAAGAGATGATGTATTTTTTAGAGTTGAGAAAGTCTTGAGGAGAGAGAAAGTTTTAGGAGAGAGATATTTTTCAAAGATATTTTTAGAGAGAGAAAATGTATTTTTCTTTATCATCTTCTTCCCCAAAACTAGATTTAGAACTCCATTAATGGAGATTATCAAATGTAAAATCAAATGTAAACTTTAACAATCATAGTAGAGAATCATGGATGTAGATCAAATTGATCGAACCATGTAAAAATACGTGTGTCTATTTACAATTTGTAGAATTTTAATTACCAAATTATTTAGATTAAGAGATTATTATCAAGATATTACAAGGGGTGTGTTGTGGGAAATCCTGCAACTACATTTTGGCGCTGACTAAGGGGACAACTACTTGTCAAATTGGAGAAGATTCAAAGAAATTGGCTATTGTTAGAATTAGATTTCACTGGATCTAAAAGTTTCAAGATTAAATATGGAAAGCTACAACGAAAGATCATGATTATACATCAAATAGAGAGAAGGAGATATATTAGTAGGCGGATGAAGAAAATATCAGCAAAAATTATGTCAACAAATCATCAAAAAGGACAAATTTCTTCTCACTTTTCTTATTCTTTGTTTCATTTTTCAGATCTGGGAATTTCAAAGCACAAATTGAAAAATGGATTTAAACTTTGCTTTTTACAAAAATTTGATTTATAGTGGAAGTCTTGAATCTAAAAATGTTTTTCTACGAATTTGTAATAACCAAACTTCGTTTTACAAATTTGTTTAATGAATTTCTAAAAATGTCAAATTTCGAGATTTTCTGTTGATTAGATATTTACATTTCGTAAAAACAAAGTTAAGAAGATTTCATTGGATGTTTTTATTCTTCGTAGGGAGAAATTACTCATCTTAACGCTCTATAGATTGCTAGCCAAATTTACTGATCGTTTGCGATTCCAGGAAAAATTTCATCAATATGGATTTTCGAAGAAAAATGTATGATGGAAACCAATCACTCGTGAAGAATACAATTAACAATAACAACGGGATCACTTCAATTGTCAACAATCAGCAAGGAATGAATTAATTTGGCAGGAAGATAAAAAAATCTCGTAAACTACGATGTTTCGTTTGCAACATTTATTCTTCCATAGTCCAGTCATAAGATGAAAGAACCACAACAGCGAATAGAATCGCAACAACAACATCAACTCATAAGATGAAAAAATAGTCTAGTTACTTCAAAGATGATGTGATCGCAAAGCATCAGTAAAACAACACATTAAAAAGAAGGCAGAAGAGACAAACTATCGCCGGAATATTGTTGTTACGTACTTATTTGCTATTATTTGTTGCGTACTTATTTTCTATTATTTTAATCAAATTATTATGACAAATGAATATTCTTTGCTTCTTTGCTCTATTTCCCATAATTATGACAAACTGTTTTACTTCTTTTGTAGTGATTTGCTATTATTTTAATCTAGAAAGGTGAACAGGTGGTGTCACTTTTTCCTAGAAGAAATGACGAGTTCGAAAATGAATATTGTCCTCTTGTTATTATTGCTTTCTTTGATATTATACTTTGATATTTGCTATTATTTTGCTATTATACTTTTTCAAAATAACTTACTGACTTTTTCAAAAGAAGCTAATCCAGAAGAAAAGAAGCCTGGCGATGGAAGGAAACAGAAGCCTACTAATCTTTTGATTTAAAAGGAAGCAAAAGAAGCCTAGCGATGAAAGGGAACTGAAGAAGCTAATCCGGCGAGAGGCAATAACTATCAGTGAAGTTTATAACCTACCAGTGAAGAGAAACAACACTCACAGATGAAGAAATCAAAACCTCCAGAGAAATTTCTCTTTTGCGATTAGATATTCCAACGGAGGAGAAAGCACAAAGGACAAAGATAGCACAATAGATAAAGGAAGAAGACTAATGATTTATTCACCACGTACTTCATCAACAATCGCGAAGAAATCAAATGAAGTTACACCAACAAATAATTATACAGGACAAAATCTCTTTTCTAAAAAAAAAATGTACTTTTAGTATTTTTAGTGTTTACTAATCGTTTACATTTTAGTACAAAACTTCGCAGGAATCGGTGTAAAACTCATTATTGGTGTTTGAAGCTATTCTGCCAAGAACGTTCCCCCTGCAAAATGAGTGGCGATAAATTCATAAAAGAAAAGAAGAATGATAACTCATTATTGATGGTTTACATATGTTAACACATCTGCGAGCAACATTTGGCGAGATACATATTGAACCTTGACTATCAATTACGCACTCGCCAAGGAGTAGTTAATATTTCACGAGAACAGTACTTGAGAAGCTTGTTCTATCGCCAAAGAGATATATATTATTGAGGCTTGAGTGTAGGAACAAAGTGGAAGAATGGACAAAACCAAAAGAGTCGTAAACGGTGGGGGAAGAAAAAAGGACTTCTCATTTTTACATATAATAATGAACATAGTGTAGTTGTTGAGATAGGTAGAGCAGCACTCACGGACGTAAGCAAGAGGATAGGACAAAGACAGCAAATCAAAATTAATAAGAGAATATACATCATTACAATACAATAGCCGCTCGCAAGACAATACCTGCTCACAAGTACAAGGGAAAGTTACTAATACCAAATGAACCAATATAGCTTAAATTCAGTTTAATCCTAACTTCATGGTACAGATGCGAAGGAATAAATTCATCGCTATAGTAAGTTAATAATACTAAATGAAAAGTCAACAACGATGGGAATTACGAGTAGAATCCGTCAGCAAAAATGAAGAGATTAACAATCAGAAGGGAGAAATTTGATCATAGTGGCGGTAAAGACAAAATAAGCATTTGTGCACTTCAAGAGATATATTCACGAAAGGAATTGACTATCGAGAAAATGAAGTATAGTTTTGACATGGTACATCTACTTTCCACGAGAGGATTATTTCATTACTTCGCCAAGCTGGTCAGAGAGAGGAATTTGGTATTTCATTACTTCGTCAGATATTTGATTATTTCGTAAGTAAAATTCACAAGAGAAGGGTTAGAACAATTGGTATGTTGCGAGAGTATGAAAGAGGCAGATCAAGAGTTTATTTCTCATTTCTTCTCATTTCACAAGCAACTCAAATACTTCGTGAGAGACGGCAGCAACATAAAATCGCAAAAAATCTAAGTACCACTTCCTTGAATATTTTACTTATAGAAAATGAATTTTTTTTATTTATTTTACAAAAAGCGATACTATCGCAATAATTCAAAGAGCATTTCTAAGATTTTTAAAGATTTCAAAAGATTTGATTTAATTTACCAAAAGTGATGTAATCGCAAGATTTCTAAAATTTCAAAGATTTCAAAATATTTCAGAAATTTACAAACAACGATACATTCGCAAGATTTCAAAAAATTATAAAAAAAGAGATTATTGCAAATATTTTAAAGATCGTAAAAAATTTCAAAGATTACAGAAAATGAAACTATCGCAAAGATTTTTAAGATTTAAAAAAAAAAAAACAAAAAAAAAATTGATTTAACTTCCAAAACAGCGATACCCTCGCCAGATTACAAAGACTTCAAAATTACAAAAAACCGAGAACATTCAATTTATATGTTTCTCTAGAAAATTCCTTTTACATAAGATTTTTGATTTAAAAATACGATAAAATCGTAAGATTTCAAAAAAAAATCCTGAATATTTCTTTTACAGAAAGGGATTTTAGATTTAACAAATGCGATACAATCGCAAGATTTCAAAAAATATTTCTAAGATTTCAAAAGATTTTAAAGAATATTTTAAAGATTTTTGATGTTATGAGAATGAAAGAAGAAATGAAATAATGAAGAAATGCGAGCATCATCGCAAGAACAACGAATAAAATTTCGCAGAGATAAAAAGAATGGGACGAACCTTTATGGCGTGCACCCTAGTTCGCGAATACAATTTCGCAAGAGGCGTCTTTAAGACCTTAAAGCGCGTCATATGAGGGGGTATCTCTTGACATGATTTAGCGATAAGGTTATACCGCGCTGGAACCTGAGTCATGCAGATGTTGGGGTTAAAGAAAACCTATCCGGGAGAGAGATCTTGGATTTCTAGCTTTATAAGGTTATACCCTGGTTGGACGACCGAGGATCTCTTCCAAGAAGTGCAGAGTATGACCAAGGCGCCGAGGTACACGGTTTAGCTAAGGGTGCCCGGGACGGACGAACCTACCCTGGCCATCTTTGGTAAGTCTTGGCTACAATGCACTTGTCCTGAAGAAAACCCCACCTAGGTTGTAGTCTTGTAACTATAAGCCATATAGGCATAAAGGACAAAAGGCTACGAAAACAACTGGTTGTTGGTAAATCTAGATGGGAGGAGCTAGTCTTGTATGGCCGATGTGCCCTCCTTGAAGGGGCAACCAGGGGGGAAGATAAGGGCGGCACCCTCCATTAGGGAGCTGATAAGTGTCTAAAGACGGCAATGTCATGGGGCTCTAAGATCGCAAGATCATTTAGGCCTGTCATATTGTCGCGTCAATTATACAGAGGCAAAAAGCCAAATGAGAAAAAGTTAAGATGAGATCAATGGGTTTTTACATGAAAGTGTAAAGACGTCCCGCGATTTCATCGCAAGACAGCAATGTCATGAGACTTTGATCTCGCGAGAGAACTTAGACTTGTCATATTGTCGCATAACAGGCCAAAAAGACTCGAGAGAAAAGATAAGGCAAGATCAATGGGTCAATACATGCAAATGTAAAGACGTCCTGCGATTTTGTCGCAGAAAGAAAAATTGGCGAAATAAGACCTTTAACTAGGAAGGAAAAATAAGACCAATAGAATAATCTCAAACATTAATTATTTTCTTGTAAGAATGCAGGAAAGATTTTCTCATCGCAAGAGAGAAAGCACGTACTATTTTTAATCTCTCAGAAATACTATTCAGAGTTTCTCAGAAGCATTAATTAGAGTCTCTCAAGAGGAATATCTACAATCTCGTAGCATTATTCACAATCTCGTCACTATTCATCGCCACTATTCACATCATTATTCCAGAATCTCGCAGAAACATTCATCATTTCGCAGAAAAAATCATCAACTCGCAAAAACATTCAGAAATTCGCAGAAACATTCATAAATTTTCAGGCTAATTCAGCATATTGCAGACCATTCCAGAATTTTGCAGGAGAAGTGATTAGTTCGCAGAATATGATCATTTTATCAAATGAGGCAGAGGCAATTCGTTCCTTTAACATTTTCTCAGGGATTCTTCCTTCATAGATAAAGAACAGAGGCAACTATGGATTACCAAGAAAACATTTTATGTTCTTTATCTTCTCGGCAAGAATCATTTCCAAAATGGACAGGGATTTTCACCAAAAAAAGAAGCAATAATTTCACTTGAACAGAGGAAAAAAAATGGATACTTCTTATATTTAGAGGATTATGTACTTCTTATACTTCTTCAAGGATACTTCATACTTCACGAGCACTTCAAGAGTTAATACTTCTTATTTACTTAACAAAGATATGGAACTTCGCAAAAGAATAGAGGCAAGTATATACTTTTCAAATACAGTATTCTTTCGCTCATTCATTCATCAACAAAAATCAAAGACTATTACAACAACATATTTTTTCATAAAGATTACTTTTCAAGCAATATTCAAAAAAAAAGAGGCAAGATGTAGTACCAGAATATCGCCACAATTATGTTCACGAGAGATTAACGACACTTCTGCGAGCATTACTGAAAAATCTTCAACAACATTTCACGAACGTCAAAAAATAATTCAAAGAATGACGAAGTTGACGATTGAAGAGGCATATTAGAAGAGTGTTGTTTCACGAGGATTACAAAAGTTGGCGAATATTAACATTGTAATTACCGCGATGAGATCGCAAAATAGATCCGAAATAAGGGGAAAACTTAGCTATCACCCACTGTGTAATTTCCTATATAAAGGGTTCAAGTAAGTCCAGAAAGAGATGATGTATTTTTTAGAGTTGAGAAAGTCTTGAGGAGAGAGAAAGTTTTAGGAGAGAGAGATATTTTTCAGAGATATTTTTAGAGAGAGAAAATGTATTTTTCTTTATCATCTTCTTCCCCAAAACTAGATTTAGAACTCCATTAATGGAGATTATCAAATGTAAAATCAAATGTAAACTTTAACAATCATAGTAGAGAATCATGGATGTAGATCAAATTAATCGAACCATGTAAAAATCCGTGTGTCTATTTACAATTTTTAGAATTTTAATTACCAAATTATTTAGATTAAGAGATTATTATCAAGATATTACAAGGGGTGTGTTGTGGGAAATCCTGCAACTATAGAGGTCTAACAACCACACCCAATATTTCAATTAGCAATCTGTATGGACAACTCCGAGTTACTTTCTAGAGAATCAACTAGACCCAATCAATAGAAAATATCTCAAGGAGTTATTATCTCAATCTTTCAATTTGATATTTACTCAAGAAAATACAATATGCGAGTGCTGGTGGAATAAATGGCTATCCAAGGTTCGATGGGTTGATTTGAAGCCAAGGAGAATACGGACCAAGAGACGTGATGGAGTTCAAGCTTAGAGAGTAATGGGATTATATGGCCTATGTGATGTACTCTTGATGGAGATGATGGGCCTTAATCTGTTAACCTCACCAACTAGGTACAGCACGTGATTATGGCATGCATGGGGTGATGGATGGTTATGGAGGAGATATAAACAACTCCATTTGCTAGTTTCTGAGGCTGAGAATTGAGAAAGAGATAGGATGGGATTCGCTGTGATGCTGGAAAGAGTTAGCCGAGAGATATCAGTTGATGAGGTTAGCTGGTGGTTCATGGAAGAGGTAATCGATGAGTTGCTGTCCTTATTGCCAATCGATGATGAAGTGGTGAGAGGCCGAGTTTGAGAAGGTTTGAATCGTGATGTTGTCAGTGATGGAAGTTAGCTGTTCCGGTGATTGTGGAGAGACGAGAGGGAAAGTGATTGGCATATGCCAGGGATTAACGTGGAGCTGTTCTTGATGGAAGATACGGACGTAAGAAGAACTCGAGCTCGGACAGTAGATCTCAACGGCTGAAGTCTTGAGCTTGAGGGACAGTGGCTGTGAACTGAGAGCAAGATTGAGTTTCCTCCAGTGAGTGAAGATTGAAGTGATGGCAATGTTGCAGCTCATGGTACGACTTGGAACTTGGAAGCCACTTTGTACAGGGAAGATGGCAGCAATGAAGGGATTTGGTATCGGGATGTTGGAGCTGGAATGCGGTGTACGGACTGAGAGTTGAACCCTGAACAGAGATAATATAAGTAAAGTCAGTTGAGACTTGAGACTCTCAGTTATCGAGCTGTGGAGAAGGTCGAGACTGTGATGACCATGATGGTTAACTGATGATGTTGTTTCATGGACTGAGCAAGTAAACAAAGTCAGGGAAGAACGAATTCGTACAGGTGATCGGTGGTTGAATGGCAGAAAAGATGGAGATATGAGATTGGCAATGACGGATTATGGTTCATTGAAGTTGCGAGAGAAGGCGGTGCAGTCAGTGGGAAAAGGACTCAACGAATATTGTTGCCAGATTGAGGATGGCTATCGAACAGATGGAGGTTGTGTCATTTCTTCCATGGATGTTGTTTAACGTTGAATGCATGGAGATTGATGGTAGAGTTTGCAGCGAAGACGATGCATGGCAGTGAAATGAGGTTGGACGTAGTTTCTTTTAGTGAAAGGGTGATGAAGACTTCAGGGTTTCGTTTGCTGCCGTCGATTGAAGACTGAGATGGATTGAATTGGTAATGGAGATACGAACTGAAATGAAGCTGTAAAGACCGAGTATCTGTGGTTTAACGATCATGGCAGTAGATGGAGTAGTTGCTGCCAGTGGAGCTCGAGGAAACAACTTAGAATAACTTGAGATGGGTTAGCTGTGTGCACGAGATGGAGTTTGTGCGTGTTTGGAGTCTGCAGATTGAACGGAGCAACAAAGAAAAGGGTTACACTGTTGGTTCCATCTAAATTCAGCTAAGTTACAAAGTGGGCTAGACCTAATGCAAGCCCAATAGGCTATTAGCCAATATGTTTTACACGACCAGTTTGTGCGAGCCAACAACTATTAGTGGTCCATTTTCTGAAGACTTCACGGGCAGGCTTTGGTCATGATTTATTTTGGAATTTGGCAAGAGTTCGTGACCTACTTCATCCGGGATTTGATGCATGGGACACAATCCTTAAGGAGGTGCATTTTCCTATTTTTGCTAGGTTTTCTAGTTTATTTAGGAGGAGGTTACAAACTCTATATATAGAGAACCCTAGGCACAATTTTAATATCTTCTTGACACATATCTTCTTTTCACCGTTTTTCTCCCCCTTAGGGGGAGAACTATCTCTTTTCTATTCTTTTATATTGTAAGGATGAATTCAAAGTTCTAATGTGAAGCTCAATTATTTTGCAAGTTTGTTTCAAGTTTTAAATTGATTCATTGTGGATTTTTTTTACCATATCGAAGGTTTATGATTGGTTCTTAGATTGGTTTGGGTGCACAACTATATTAGTTTATTAATCATTCTAATGCTAGTGGAGAGGTGAGTCGACCCGTAATTGTCTCTTATTTCCTACACAAGTAGAAATCGCAAGACCTTACGGAGGGATTCTGTGGAGCAATTGCGAGTAAAGACAACACCAGTAAGTGGACCGAGCGTACCGAGTTTTACTGCTGGGATCAAACCTAAATTCACAAATATTAATGCGTTATGGGAATTACATCTTGTAGTCGAGCGCTTCCGTGTCAAGGTGGTTCTTTTGAATAGAATCCGGTAGTCGAGCGCTTCCGTATCCGGTGATGCAAGGAGTTTTTAGGGATTGCTAAGCGTACCTGCTTTCCTACGGTTGGTGACAATTGAGTCTAACAAGAGATAAACGGGTACGATGTTGAGTTAACGGTTAGTAACTGCGAAGGATTTCTTCAATATCTTTATCTTATTATCCTTCTTTTATATTTTCGCCGATTTAGATAACATAACAATTGCATTACTCTTCGTGGGAACGATCTCTTACTACCGCTATATTATATTTAATTAGTGGGAAATATCTTTTTATTTTGTTGAGTAAACGACGCTCACCATATTGCATATATTTTAGTGAATTGCTCGTGAGAATTTGGAAACTTCCAAAGCTCGAGTTCAGGAGCTTAAGAAAGATCTTGCTGACGAAAAGGAATGCTCATCCAAAAAGGATCAAAAGATTGATGAGCTCCGCAGTAAGTTCAACCTTCTCTATTTCTCATTTCGTCTTAGTCTTGTCTTTACTATTCTTTTATTTTCGTCAAGTCCTCTCTGCGAAGTGTTATATGGATTATCATGAATCCAAGGCATCTACTGAAGATTTTCAAGCCGAACAAGCGAATTTACTATCTCAAATCAACTGTCACTTGACCGATAATGAGATTTTAAGTGAAAAGTTGACAACGTCATATTTTCTGTCATAGAGTTTAGCTAATGAATCTTCTAATAATGAAGAGTTGAACTTTCATCTTCATAAAGAAAATGAACGCTTGAAGGTTGAGTTACAGCGAGTTAATAACCTTCTTGCAACTTCGCGGAACCTTCATTCTTCATATATGGTTCAGAATAAGCAATTAGAGGAAGATAAGGAAAGGATAATTAAAAAAAAAGATAAGTCTGAAGCTGATCTGCGTAGGCTTAGGAATGAGATTCATGATTTAAATGCATAGAATAGTAAGTTGAAGATTGAGAATGGTACATTAAAGGATTAGAATATTAGGTTAAATAATCAGATGTCCTCTATTTTATCTCGCTTGGAAAGATTTCAAAGTAAGAAGACAGATGCTGCTTCCCCAGTGAAGAAAAAGCCCATTGCTCCTCCAAGAGGCGGTAAACTGGTCATAAGGTCTTCTGATGATGATAAACCTGTATCTAATCCGGATGAAGACGTGGATAGATCATCTCGTGAACTCCACAACTTTCTTGAATCAGAAATATCAAGACTTGACCATTTAAACCTCGATATTCAGAAAACTTTAGACTCTGTTATCTCGCAGAAAGAAGGTAGTTCTAGGAGCTATAGACTATTATACTTTGTGTTTCATTTCGCTAATTTTGTTTCTTACTTCGCTATTGTTTTTCGCAGAATCTGAGGACAGCTGGAAGAATCAGGTCTTGCATCTATCTCGTCAAAGGGATGATCTTGCCAAGGAGGTGTCCAGTCTGAAGGAAGATATTGTGCTTCTGAACGAAGATTGTGACAAGATGGAAAAGGATGCTAAGAAGGTTGCAAAGTTGACCCGCAAAAATGCCCAGGAAGAGAAAGTGAAATTCCTCACTGAGTTCTACAGTTCTCATGGCATCGCCTGTTTTCCCTTGAATCTCGAAGTCTTCTCTGATGACGAACATGTTGTTGAAGTTGATGATGAGGATGAAGAGACATAGACTTATGAGGATATTGAGGAGCCTAAGGGCGAAGTTCCTCGAGGCACGAGGTCTGACAATGGAGCATGTGCTGGTGGTGTTGATGCTGGGATTCAGGGATCTGGAAATGGTTCTATTGAGGGAGAAGCTGCCAAAAATGTTTTTGTTCAGCAATCTTCTTCGCAGCCTTGATCTTTTACTCTGATAACAGTTTAACTTTTTAATCTTTCATTTCTTTGATATTTTAACTAGGCGCTCCCAAGCTTGAGGGGCATAACATTTATCTCGTTCTCGTTTTTTTCCTTAGTATATCAGCTTTGTTTCCTTTCCCCCTTTAATCTCTATCTCGTTCACTTATCTGCACTTAACACGGTTGACATATCTAATTCGTACATCTAATATTAGTTTCTTTTGTCTTTAATTCGCAGAATTTTGCAATTTCGTAAAATTGTAAGATATCCAAATTAGTATTTCGATCTATATCATATAGGGAAATTATGGCTTAGCATATTGATTTCCAACAAGTATATACTTGCGAAGAAAATAATCAAAGAATAATAAGTTTGAAAAAGTATATACTTGCCTCTTATTCTTTGTATATTTTCGGAGCATACCCGAGGTTTAGGATATAAACTGTTATTTATTGTTTGTGCGAAGTAGAAGGTGTGAAGTAGAAGATGCAAAATAAATGCTCAAAAGAATAAAGAATATCATCAAAAGTATACCAAATTAGTAGCATACCTTGTGTTATTGGTCTTTTGTGTTTCTATTCCCCTTTCCTTGATTATTTATTGTTTATGCCTCAGATTCTTCTTTGCGGATTTATGTAGCATACCTTGTGTTATTGGTCTTTTGTGTTTCTATTCCCCTTGCCTTGATTATTTATTGTTTATGCCTCGTATTCTTCTTTGCATTCCTTCTCGTTCTCATCTCGTCTATAATTATACTTCGTTGCCTTTTAGGGCTTGTTCCTGCATATAGAAGAGTCAAGATGAGAGCGCTGCTACAGTAGATTTTTTTTCTCTCTCCTCAAATCCATGGTGATTTTTTAGGATTTGGGAAATAATTTTTGTTTAGATTTCAACCTAATTGCTGCTCAGAATGAAGGATCAACTACCTGCTCGTTCAGATTTAAATGCTCAAACTCACGAGACCAAAACAGCATCTTCTCCAAAAACGGGATCTTCTTCAGATCCAAAAACTCAAAATCATGAGACTACAATAGCGTTTTAAAATTCAGAATCAAATGCTCAAACCCAGGAGACTAAAAAGGCGTCGTTTTCTGATTTAGTTAAGGGTAAAAAACCCTATATGCTTACAGATTCGGATCTCCAATCTCTTCCTGATGCAATTTATTTACATGATGAACCAGTTTTAGATCTACCATCTGAGTTAACGCAAGAGAGACGTGATATTTTTCGATTTAGTCTCATTGGGAGATTAAATTTCAAAGGTTTAAAACTTCCTGAAGTTAAGAGAAATTTGGAGGAACAATGGAAAATTGGGGATGGCAGATGCGAACTGGTTCCAATGACAAGGGGGTTTTCATCATCAAGCTCACTTCTGCTGAAGAAAAGGAAAGAATATGGCATGGAGATTCATGGGTGGTTCAGAATCAAACTCTGCGGGTGTTCAATTTTTCTCCAAATTTTGATCCAGATAGACAAACAACGTCTCACGCTTCTATTTGGGTGAGTTTTCCAGGTTTATACATTGAATTATGGACTAAACAAATTATGTTATCTCTAGCAAGAGTGTTGGGTAAGCCAATAGCAATTGATATGAAAACTTTAGATCATGATGTTGGCAATTATGCAGCTGTTCTTATTGATATTGATTTTGCAAAATGGATTCCAAAACGAATCAAACTCAAATCTAATGGAATAGAGTTCTGGCAGTATGTGGAATTACAAGACTTGGAAAAAATAAAATTTTGCAGTCATTGCCAGCATATGGGACACAAATTCGAAAACTGTATTGCAGCACACAAAATTTTGGGTGGTAAATTGGAAAAAAAACATTTCTGAAGAGAATGGGAATGCCCAACCTACCAATGAAAAAAAATGAGAACTCAAAATATGCTTGGAAAGAAGTGCGTGGTAAAAAGAGGAATGGGCAGGAAACTGAAAATTCAATGAAATTGGATGCAAATGTGGTTTCTATGGTTAATAGGGAAACACATACTGGAAAATGGGGGAATGTTTCTACACTTTTGGTGAATACAAACTCCTTTAAAGAGCTCACTGATGATACTAATATGGAAACTGATGATGATACTGAGGAAGAATCTGTTGTGCATATTGACAACTAGGAATCAGAGGATCTTGCTATGGCAACTAAAGTCAAAAATTCTAAGGAATGGGGTACTATTCAGGATAATCAAACTGATTGTAGTGACGCAGCTACAGTCACTAAGGGGGATGTTAGAAAACATTTAGCGGAACTAGCTAAAGCGGGAACGAGATGTAAGTTAGCCCTGGAAGGGAAAAACTCTTCTGCTAATTCAGACTCTAGTGAAGAGTCTCATAATCAGGATATAGGGAAACATATACGGGCTAGAATGAGAACTCATGACGAGGAGGCTTTAGATGGGAGTACCATAAACAACATCCTTCTCCTGAACACATTGTTAGTCGAGAAAAGTCACAAAAGGGGGTGTCCGGTTCTCAAGAGGTTAAAGCTGCTAAGAAGAAGGGAAATAAAGGAAAGTATGGCAGACCACAAGTGATTAGTAGGAAAGAGATAGAGGAAAATAGTGTTATGCTGGCGCGGAACCACATCAGGGTGATTCGTGAAGCTATCAAGGAAAATGGTGGGCCTTCTCGCTTGATCGACGCGGGAAAAAACAAAAAGATTTATGAAGGATACATACTACCGTTCAGAGTTTATCAAGGAAAGCAAAGAACAATTGGAAAAAATGGGAAAAGTGGGTGGAACCACTTGATTGTTTATCTTGGGTTGGAGTGCGCTTTCCCCGCACTTCGGTTTTCCATTTTGTTTTGTTTTTGTTTTTGTTTTTTTCTTTTTCTTTGCTTTCTCTCTTCGCTGTCTGTTTGGAGGTAAGGCCTAGCCCCCCTCATTCTTTTTTCTTGGCGTCAATAAAATTGGTTTCTTGCTTAAAAAAATAAATCTTGACAATATATTGTTGCCCCTATTTCTTATCTTTATCTGTGTTTGCAGGTAATTGAAGAATTAGAACCAATAAAACCCGCGAGGACCAAGGAGAAATCTACAGTTGATCGCAAGGGGAAATCTACTGTTCCTCCCAAAGGGAAGCCTACTGCTCCTCGCAGTGAAGAATCTGATGATCCTCCCTCAAAGAGAAAAAAAAACCCAACTCTCTTCTTCTTCAACTCCTCAACCTATTCCAGAAAATTTAAGTGATGATCTTGATAAGGACAACAATGATGATGATTTTAATGATGATGCTGATGTCTTTTTCATGAAGAATTCTTCCTCTTCTGAGTCTTCTATGACTCAACTATCCAAATTTTTTGACGATGCTACTCATGGTATCGCAAACGATTACGGAGATGAAGCTCTTAATTGGATATCTTAGGCTCTCTCTAAAGTCTGCGATTCTTCCATATTAGTTGATAATGATTCTATTCATGGGATCTCAAGATCGCTGACTCCCAGCCTCTTAATTTCGCTTGGTATTCTGGTATGTTTCCACTTTTTCAACGCGTTTAGATTTTTTTTTTATCACCATACTTTAATTTACATTATTCTCTCGCAGGTTGGAAAAGTTTCTTTTGCTGCTGCCTCTGATTTGGATAAAAGGCGTGCATCTTTTCAAAAGAAGAATATTGTACTTCGCAAAAAGAATGAGTAGCTAGAATCTGAATTCACTAATCTCCACAAGAAGAATGAACAAATGGAATCAGAACTTGCTAGTCTTCGCGAGAAGAATACAGATCTTGAGAAAAATCTTTCTCAACAATCGCTCAATGTATCTAATCTTGACAATGCTAACAAACAACTCTTAGGTATGAAAATTTTCTCCTTTTCTTTCATATTTTTACTTTTCATTACTCTTTCTTACTTGATTTATCATTCTCGCAGACATTTATGGTCTCACTGATGAGGCTTCAACCATTCGTTCTTTTCCTGAACCAATAGATGATTATGCTCTTCTAGAGCTTCTTAATAATTCTTTGAATAATCCTTCCAAAATTAATTCTCTTTCCATAGATGAACTCAGATCTAAATTTTGCCTCTTGGAGATTGACCACAGATCTTGTTTAGATATAACTAACAGATTCAAACAACTTTATCACAAGTCCAAAGTAGAGATTAAAACTTTAAAGGCCAAGAACAGTGATCTTTCAAAAGACAAAGATCGTATATCTAGACAAGGAGCTGAAACCTTAGCAGATTTCCATAAGACCAGTCTTGAAGTTCAAATTGAAATAGATGGACTTATCCGCGAGAAGAAGGGTTTTGTTGAAAGAGAAAACCAAATTCGTTCCCGCCTTCTTATTAATAATGATGAGGAGTTTGCCTGGGCCGCGAAAGTTCTTGACAATGCCAGAACTAATTTAGGTGTATATGTTAGTCTTCGCATTGAACAATCATCTTTAATTAAAGACTTGATTTCTGAAAGAGAAGGTTGTTAACCGTTCTCCTTTGTTAATTCCTTGCTTTTATTATTCTTCCTTGCAAAACTTCCAACTAGTTGTTATATACTCGCATGAGCTGAAAAGAGATACTCTGAAATAATTGGAGAACTTGAAGCTGATAAGAATCAACTCGCAAGTACCCTTGGTGCTCGCAATGAGAAATATTTAAGGTTGAAAGATCAATTGAAGATTACTGCCGCGAATTTTAGTAATGCCCTTATTGGTGTTCGCAACGATTCTATCAAAATGGTTTGTAATGATCATAACATTCCTTATTCTATATATCCTGATCTAGCAGAAGAAACTCCAGCAGATATTCCAAACCTTATTATCTTTGATAGTGAAGCTGAGGAGTCTGGCAAGGATGAAGATGATGATAAAGATGAAGAAGAAGAAGAAGACAAATCTGGCGAAGTTGACGATGGATCTAATTATTTCTGTTTCTTCTTTTTATCTTCCTTATAATTTTGGTACACTTATTTCCTTCCTTTTGTAATATTGCTGCGAGTTTCTCCAACTTGTATATTTTCTTGATATATAAATTTCTTTTTCCTCTATTTTTATGAATTAGAAAACAATTCTTTTTGCAACATAGTCAATCAACATAATTATTACCCTTTAACTATCTACGTAAATGTGTCATATAATAAGATCTACGTAATTTTATCGTATGATGATGAATAATAATTTCATCGCTCTGTGCATTCCCATACTTGCCTCTATTATTCATCTGTAATATGAAAAAATTGAGTAGATCTTAGATATCAATTGTAAATAAAATCTTATAAATATTTTTGCCTTAATATTTGTGATGACGTCGCTAGTAATAGCTTTATGATCTCTGCATAAATATCACAATCATTCAATCTAGTGGTCTTATTATGCCTTTCTATTTAAAGGTCTTATTTTGCCACATTTTGTATTGGCGACAAAATCGCAGGACGTCCTTAAATTTGCATGTAAAAACCCATTGATCTTGCCTTATCCTTGCTTTTTCAAATTTTCTGCGACAATATGATAGGCCTAAATTCTCTTGCGAGAACAAAGCCCCATGACATTGCCGTCTTGCGATGAAATCGCAGGACGTCCTTACACTTTCATGTAATAACCCATTGATCTCATCTCATCTTTTCTTTTATGGCTTGTTGCCTCTGTATAATCTTTGTCACTCGACAATATGACATGCCTAAATGCTCTTGGGAGCGTAAATCCCTATGACATTGCCGTCTTTAGACACTTATCAGCTCCCTAATGGAGGGTGCCGCCCTTATCTTCCCCCTGGTTGCCCCTTCAAGGAGGGCACATCGTCCATACAAGACTAGCTCCTCCCATCCAGATTTACCAACAACCAGTTGTTTTCGTAACCTCTTGTCCTTTATGCCTATATGGCTTATAGTTACAATACTGCACCCTAAGTGGGGTTTTCTTCAGGCCGAGTGCATCATAGCCAAGACTTACCAAGAATGGCCAGGATAGGTTCGTCCGTCCCGGGCATCCTTGGCTCAACCGTGTACCTCGACGCCTTGGTCATACTCTGCACTCCTTAGAAGAGACCCTCGGTCGTCCAACCAGGGTATAACCTTATATAGTTGGAGATCCAAAGTATCTCTCCTGGATAGGTTTTCTTTAACCCCAACATCTTCATGACTTAGGTTCCAGCAGCGGTATATCCTTATCCCTGAGTCAAGCAAAGAGATACCCCTAATATGACGTACTTTAGGTCTTACATTTGCCTCTTGCGAAGTTGTATTCGCGAACTAGGGTGTACGCCATAAAGGTTCGTCCCATTCTTATGTCTCTGCAAAATTTTATTCGCGTTTCTTCCGAATATTGCAATTCTGATAAAATTTATTTTCTTGGATTTTTTCTTTTCTTGTACAAATTTTTTTTTTTATATTTTTATTTCATCTTTTTCATTCAAACGAAATACTCTTTTGAAACATTTTCTTCAAACAACTCATTCATAAATTTCTTAAATTTCATCATGTTACCTTTCTACTTACTACTTTTCGTTTCTGCTTTTTTGTTGTGTTTTGTTGTTTTCTCTTTGTCTGCAAGATGCTCTCCATCTACTTCCTCTCGCCTTTCTATTCCATCAACCATTAGTATGTCACATCTGTGTCTTTGCTTGATGTTGTGTTTCCAAATGTTATTCTTCGCGGCTCTCTCTTCGCAAGATTTTACATCAATTTCATTACATTTCCTGCTTTCTCCCCTTACTTTCATTTGGTTTTAATGAATCTTCTAGCTAGTTGATACCACTGCTATGCTATATAATTAAATTGAAGGTTTTCAGAGCTTTTTAGAGCTATTTATTGGGAAACCTTCAAAGATGATCTTCACTATTATTGGGAATTTG